>CM069312.1:1592500-3047500 GCA_035609425.1 Epinephelus awoara | reverse complement strand
TAAAATCCCGAGCCCCAACAAAAGAACTATAGTAGAAGCAACTAAAGCACACAGCAGTCATTAGGTGTCAGACCCCCCCCCCCCACCCACCCACCCACACGCCCACCCCGCCTCAATCAACATGTAACATCAGTATTTCTCTACACTTTGCTTTGGAGTTTCACTCCAAGTAGTTCAGTTTAAAATCCAACCTCAGCGCTTCCAGATCTTACAGCTAAAGTGGAAATTTAAGTGTTTAAAAATTAAATCAAGGTGTGAACTCTTAGGCCAAGAAACCACTCGCCTGTTTTTTTCTGAACTACGTAGGGAGTCGCGCTGTTTCCCTGCAAAAGATGTCCACTGAAGCCCCCTCCCCGTGGCATGGATCGCTATGAATGAACAAACAGAGCTAGAAGCTGTACAGTTTCCCTTAAAGACCAGCTGCAGTGTAAATCCTTCGGTTATTTAGATGCATTCGTCAGGAGTGCAATTTGTTGTTTGAGAGCATAGACACGATGCACAGATATCACATATCTGCCTTTACATTGTCTGACTTGGCTTCGACACTGGAAACAAAACTTCCTGCATCTCAGACAAAAAAAATCAAATGCATTCTGTTTTCATGTTTGTTTTTTTATCACTTAAAGGGTCCCGTTTAAATCTTTACATCGTCCTGTGGAGACTCCACACATGCCTGCTCATATATGTGCATTCTAAGTCTTTTTCACGTGACTGCCTTTACTTAAATTTATGAGCCTCGCAGGCACTCACACAGGCAAAACTGTACTGGCAATTAATTATCAAACAATATTGGACAAAAAAAACTCTTAACAAAAAAAGAAACTAATCAAACTGACATCTAACCCAGAATATTTTGGCCATTCACTCCAAACAAACACTAATTACAGTTATAAAGAAGGAACCAAACAGGTAACAGGAGAACAAAACATCTGAGATCCAATCATAATGTGGGCTTTACTCAAATCTGCCAGTCTCATTTCCAGAGTGTAAATAACTGTCTTGGTGTTGGAGAGATCAGTGGAGGACACAGAGGGATCGTTTAAAGTTGCACTAAACCACCCGCCGTACTTCGAAAAATCTCTTCAGGTAGTAAATCTGTCCAAGTGTCATTGCCACCAGAACCAGAGCCTCGAAGAACGACCACAGCACCACTCTGCTGTTTGTGTTGTCGTTGACTGGAAACAGAAGAAGAGAGTTTGTGAATTTCCACTCAAACAAAATAACCTTTGATACAGGCTCTCATTGGCTCTGAACTCACTCGCTCTGTGTATCCTCTCGCGAACCTCCATGTACTCCTGCTCGTGCTTTACAGCTGTCATGGCAACTGCCAGCTCGTTGATCATCTCCTCCAGCTTGTTTTGGTGGGCTAAAAAAAAAGACACGAGTAATCATCAATAACAGGCCGAAACACACTTGATGTGCACCAAAAAAAAACCATGCATGGAGGTATGCAACACATGCATAACACTTAAACAACTGTGCATGTCGCAGGTGATGTCGTCTCATCACCTGCGACATTAATAGACCCTAAACATTCTCACTGTGCAATTCGTCAGACCATTCACAAACATCACAGCCTCCCATGTTTTATAGGAATGCACAATATTAGTTTAAACAATGAAAACAACACTGGTTAGAGAAAGCTCTACAGTGCATCACAAACTCAAAAAGTCTATGTCACAGCAGCAGTTTCGCCCTGCGCCCTACCATCCCAGCTGTCTCCACCTACAAAGAGGAACAGAGTGTCCGAAATGAAGTCAAAAAGGGAAAGAAACTATCACACACAATGACACAAGATCAGCAGAACACAGAGAGATCAACTCGTTTGTACTCTGCATGATCCTGACAGAAAAAGGCTGAAGTACACGGGATATAGAATTTCTTAGTGCCCCACTCATCACATACACCGCTTACATACCTTCCGTCTCCATGTCCTGGCCTTTGGGCGCTTCTCCGATATCAATCGTGAACATGACGATCTTGGGTGTCATGGTGGACATCTTGTTGCTGAAGCAGAACTTGTAGGTCCCGTCCATGTGCGCCGCCACGGAGTATTTCCCGCTGGACTCTCTGTCGCCTTTGTAAATTTGCTTACCGTCAGGCCCCGTTATCTGGGAAGGACACGAGAAACACATAAGAGCACTGCTGCAGAAAGGTACAGTAAGATGCAGCCTGTATTGATCCCCAGAGTGGAAATTCAGGTGCTGCAGCAGACAAAAGACTCAAAGACAGAAATAAATACTGTTAAACAGAAATAAAAAACAGAGCACGAGGTACGACTAGTAGCAGTGAGTCATGGAAACACTGCAGAGAATAAAATATGCTGGAGGCAATAAAATCTGTCAATATTGGCCTATCACAGATAAATAACTGTAAATACTTGCATTAATTCCCAGTCATGTTCTTATATGTTTATAAAGTGTAATGTAGCACACTGCACATATTTGATTATTTTTACACACTTAGACTCATCACAGTGAAGATATACATTTTGTTCTTAATATCTTAAGTACTTGCGTTTAACAATGTAGCATAATGCACATTTTTACTTCTACTTCATTTCATCTCATCACTTTATGTTGCAATAACACCTGCCTCTTAATATAGATTATTCTTTATTCTATTTTTAGTGACGTGATTGAGGTATTTTTCTGTGTTGTCACGGGTTTGTACCTTTTTAACTTGCACTGTGTACAGTTGTAGCTTTTAAAAATGTCATTGTACCGGTGCAATGACAATACAGGACTGCTTTATATTTACATACTTATATTTCATACTCTTAATCTCACTTCTTGAAATTCTCTATTGTTTACATCAGAGCGACTGTAACGAATCACAATTTTCCCTCAGGGATCAATTAAGTGTTTCTGATACCGATATCAGTGCACATACGTTGTCAGATATGCACCAACATGAAACCTTTATTCTTTTATTAAAGAACATAACGCAGAAAAAGATGCTTGACTTATAATAATTCAAATCACCTAGGTTTTTTGTTTCAGTGCACTGATGTCATTTTTACCTGTAAAGTCTAAAGTTAAACTGTAAAATTTCCTACCTGCATTATATATCTCTGCCACAAGTGTCTGATGGCAAGAAAATGTGTGTTTTTGTACGTATATATGACGTATATGTGATCTCAACTGACAGATCAATACCAGACTTTTTTGTATCTAATACTGGTATCTGCATGTCTGGGCTATGATATAAATAGTGGTGAAGTAACACTTAATGTAGTCTGTGTTGATAAAGCAAAATAGAAATATAAGACAGTGTGTGATTGATTTAAGACTATGATTGATTTAGTATAACACAATTATAGAATGAGACATAAGATGCAATGTAGGCACAATGTAATAGCAATAACAATGAAGTGTATTACAGGAGTAAATCACATTATCAAATGTAATATTGTGCAGTGTGACACAGTTAAGTACAGCCTATAATATGTAATATAAACTAGTCATCATAAATACTATTGTACAGGACAGCATGAAATAAATAGTAAATGCAGTGAAATATCTAAAATAAGATGGAGAGCACTGATGTGACATATGGCAGCAGCATCCATGTACACATCACACTCAGTTGCACCTTAAATCACTGCATCGTTTCCACAGACAACAAGTTTTAAAGAGGATATTAAATATTATTTGTTACATGACGCTCAACCACTGCCACAGTTAACGTTAGCTAGCATAACTTAGCCGGAAATCAAGCTAACGCCGCACTTCCTGATTCCTTATGAATAATTCAATTAACCCTGTCACGCGCCTGATTAACAGAAAGCTGCCCAAATATTAACAATTTACCTCTGACATTAAAATGTTTAAATTAAAATGTGTTAACAGCGATCAATCAACTAGTTTGACTTGGCGTTACGTAGCCAGACGGCGGTTGCTAACGTTAGCTAGCACAGGCCTGACGTGTCACAGCCGCAGGTAAAGTTAGAAATAACACCTGTTTATACGCGTCAGGCGGCTGCGTTTATGGAGTCAGTGAAGTATCTCACCTCGACGTCGATGTCCAGGAAGCCTCCCTCGGCTACCTCGAACATGAGGCCCATCTTTGTGCCGGAGTTGACCCGCTCGTAGAAGCACTCCTCGGCATGGGCGTCTATGCTAACGAAGTAGCCGGACGCGGTGGCGGACAGGACGGCCAGCAAGACGACCAGCTCCGACACGGTGAACATGTTTGAATCGGTCTCACAGCAGACGGCACGACGGCTCTGGTGATAGAAAGAGTGTCCTCGCTCCGGTGTATCCGACACGAGAGCAGGATGTCAGTGTGTTTGAGTGAATTGTTGCAGGAGAGGAGCCTCAGCTCTCCGACTGCCACGTACAGGCTTAAACGGCGACCGGCGAGGGCCAAACTTAAGAATGCGTGGCGCAAAGGCTGTCAAAACGACAGTGAGTCTACAGCTGCTCAGAGCAGGTCATCACATCTGCCTCTGCAGGAAGTGTTCACATACTTTACTCAAGTAAAAGTACTCATACCACACTGTAAAAATACTCCACTACAATTAAAAGTGCTGCACTCAAAAAGTATTTAAGTATTATTGGCAAAATGTACTCAAAGTGCTCATTGTGCAGTAAATGTTCCCTGTTAGTGTTTATGAGTCTATCTGGTGTTTTTGGATGAATGTTGCTGCTGCTTTCATGTGTGTGTTGCATTTTACTGCTGCATTGTGCTCATTTTAACTCCTTTATTCACTGTTGGGTGGTTTCATTGACAGCGGTGCATCATATTCTATATGACTGATTGATTTTTATTTGTGTTGTGCACACTTACATGTGCCCAGCCCTCATGGGTTTACAAGATACTTCACTTGCTCAGAGCAGATCATCACATCAGCCTCTGGAGGAAGTACTCAGATACTTTACTTAAGTAAAAGTACTAATACCACACTGTAAAAATCGTCAGCTGTAATTAAAAGTGTTGCGTTTAAAATATAATTATCAGCAAAATATACTTATATTATGAAATGTAAAAGTACTCATTGTGTAGTAAATGCTCCCTGTTAGTGTTTTTTAATTAATATTCCTGCTGCATTCATGTGTATGTTGCAGACTGTAAAGCCTGTATTTACTGTTGGGTAGTTTAATCAACAGCAGTGCATCATACTCTGTAAGACTGATTGACTGATTTTTATTTGTGTCATGCATCCTCATGGGTTTACACCATTATAATGACATTGCAGTAACTGTCAAAAGTACATGTTATTTATCCACTCAGTCCAGAATCAGAATACTCTGCCCTCTTTCCCAAGCCTGGCAAAGAAATTCGGCAACATAAAAAGTTCCCTTTCTGAAACAAAACTCAAATATTTATGGTCACCCGGCCAAAAGAAATCAACATAAATAGAGGTCATGTTATTAAGAAAGTACATTCCTTATGTCTTCATATACAGGACAGTAAAACAAGAAGCAAACCTCATTCTCAACTTCACCTAAATTACATGACAAACAAATTCTGTCCTCTGCAGTGATGTTAAACCTTCTAGTCTCAAAGCTAGTCTTCTATGAGATCATCATGTGTTTGTGGCATCGCTGTCCTGAGAGAACCATGCATCTGAGCAGACATGTTTTTCACTGGACAGGAAGTGGATGAAAATGTTTAATCAGACAAATGCAGTGCAGTAAAGAGTTTAATATTTGCTCTTGAGATGGAGTAGAAGTAAAGTTGCATGAATAAATGTCAGATTTATTGCCACATAGGTTTCCCTTTATATTTTGGTGCGTAACAATAACATAGTAACAAAGTAGTGAAGTGAAAGGATCCCATCTGGGCCCCGAGGTGACCACGGAGGAGCCAACCTTCTGACACACACCCAGCCTGTGGTGGGATCGCCTCAACTGAGGGTGTCTTGTGATAAAGGCCGAAACACCTGATCATGTTGACGTGCACAGGGAGGCGGCCAAAACATCTATGGTCTGGCAGGAAGCGTGCTGAAACCCCAGGGATTGTAACACCAAGTCTTAACTGATGAATAGGAAGAGAAAAGAAAGAGGAAAAGACAGTACTGCACTCTAAAAAATGATTTATGGGGTCAGCAGATGACGTTTAAAATAGACATTTTTCAGCATAAGAAAATTACATTGTCACGTTGACATGTTTTCGTAAGTTGACAACTTAATATAAGAAGTTGGTAAAACTCAAAATACATTTTGACACCTTTGAGTAGGGTGGAATTAAAATAAATAAGTTAGAACATCCTAAATAAAATATCACCACTACTTTATATTAAATTGATTCAGCTGAAGTTTTTCAAGGTCAAAGCAAATCATGTTGATTGCACTAAACTGAGTTTGTCAGATTACAAAAGAATATTTATAGAGTAAAGAGGATAAGGCCAGAGTTGGATCTACTTAAAAAGATGCATGCAAGTTGTTGCCCTATTTTTTTTAATTAAAGTTGAACCAGTGGACTCTTTTTAGAGTGTGTAAAAGTCAAGAACTATAAATGAAAAATAGAAAAGGCTTACAGTGAATAAAATGAAAAATATCTCTGTTTTTAAAATGAAAAGAGCTGCACAGTGTTTGAAACAAGAAAATACTGTAGTTGCTTCTTTCCTGGACTAACCTGCACAGGTAGATCTCCATCTGTGACTCTACATATGTCGTGCCAAAGAAAAGTCTGATCGTTCTGCAACAGTCATTAATGTTTTATCACCAGTTTACTGTAATTATGTGGTTATGTCTGCAGCATCTGTATGAGAATAAAAACTGCTGACTGTTTCTAGTCTCACATGTTAAAACAATCCTGATGAAGGTCACACCCTCAGAGTCTAGTTAAAGACTTTATGACTCGTGCTTGAGGTTAAAATCAGAAATAAGAGGTCATTTCATAGATTTTTTTCTTGGTTTAATGACTTAATCTGGTAATTGTTAATAGCAGTGATGGAAAGTACATTTACAAGTGTTGTGTTTAAGAACGTTTTTAAGGTACTCTGCTCTCTGCTCACCCACTTTAGAAACAGATATACTTTGACATATTACTTATATTTTTTTCATATATTTCCTGTTGTACATTTTAATATTTTAAATTTTTTTCAATATTTTTTTGTCTCTTGACTTTTGCACAGTTTTTGACATCATGCACCAAAACACCAGGACAAATCCCTTTTTGAGTCTGATTTACTGGAGTATTTCCATTTTCTGTTACGTTACATTTCAGAGGTAAATATTGTACTTTCTCACTACATTAGAATACTTTAGTTACTTATTACTTTCCATTCTGATTAAGAATATTACGATACTATAATATCAATTAGACGTTACCTACAAGCTTCCCAGCATCCTATGCAAAGTAATATACGTGTATTCAATAAGTGTGTGTGTGTGTGTGTGTGTGTGTGTATATATATATATATATATATATATTACTCCAAAATGTGCCATTCTGAAAATATTGTAATTTTACTTTTAGTACTTTAAGTATATTTTGATGCTATTTATAGAGCTGTAACTATTTATCGATTAATTGATTTATTGTCAGCTATTAAATTAGTCGATAAAAATAAGTAGATAAAAAGTAAAAAAATTCTCAGATTCCAGCTTCTTACATGTGAATATTTTTTATTTTCCTTACTCGTTTATGACAAAAAATTAAATATGTTTGGGATGTGGACAAAACAACACATTTGAGGACGTCATCTTGGGCTTTATGACACATTGATCGACATTTTTCACCATTTTCTGACAAGTATTTTAATTAAATGAATAATCTCAAACGTTCTTGTCCTCTTGTTGTACACTAACTCGATATTTTCATAATTTACTGTCATAATATTTTCATTTTATAAATATTTTGACATTTTATTTTGTCTCCTTCTTTATTTTTAGGCTGAATATAAATGTCTGGTCACGTGATCTGTGCGGTGCGTGCGGTGCGCTGCGGAATGTTTCCGTGTTGACGCTACAGCGGCGCGGCCCGCGGAGGCGCTCCTTGCCGCTCACCGCTCGTGCCGCTGGAATCATAAAACAAGCTGCCACTGCGCATGCGCGAAGAGAAAGTGGATGGGACGCTTTAATTTATGTGTCGCTGTTCGCCGGACGGGCGGAGCGACTCAGCTCCGCGGCTTTACTGGGAAGCTTCAAGGCGGCGGCGAGGACCGGCCGCTCCGGGTGAGAAAATCCGCGCACCCTCTAGTTTGTCGCATGTTTGGTGACGTCCAATAATCGACTTGCTGTGAAGTCTCCGGGGCCGAGGCCTAGAGACTTTTTGGTAACGCGTAAAATTTTTTGTTTCGATGCCTGGATTTCGGTGCCCGTTCTGCCCGGGTGTGAACCGATGAAGCACTTTATTCGGTGATTGAAGCGGAAACGGTCGGAAACGTTAGCCAGCTAATTGTAGCTACTGCTAACTGCCAGCGAGGAAGTGAGGAGCGAAAAAATGACATCTCGGAGGTAAGGAAAACAATGTCTGCTGGTTGTGTTAGCTGCTGAGCTAGCTAACTTTTAACTAAACTCAGCTGTGTGGATGCTGCCGTGTCCGTGAGCAAGCACCGAGTGTGCCGACGGTTCTGGGAAAAAACCCGAATAGCTAGTTAGCTAAAGAGCGCTTCATTTAGCATACACCGGCAAGTTAACGTTAGAGCCCAGTCAGAGGATGTGTAGGGTAGTAAACACCGTTACTATCTGTCACATACTCACCGCACAAAGTAGTTACAGGAGTACAGTTACACTGGGAGCAACACAGTGACACTGTCAGCTAAACAAAGCACAAACGCATGATTTAGATTAACAATAAATCTAAGTTAAAGACCACGAAACCTCCTCAGCAACACGAATCAGGTTTACTGCCAACTAGGTTTCCACACAGAAATAATCTGCCGTTGTGTTTTTGTGCACACAATACACAGAAAGTGAAGCAAAGATAAATAGTAAGCACTGAAGACGTGGACAGAGTACAGACTACTTGTACTCACAACACTGAGGGGTACTATACTCACAGAGGGAGACAGCCAGCTGTGTGAAGACAGTTATGAACAAAGACGGAGCAAACACTGATGGAGTCTGTGTCTGAATGAAGCCCAGAAATGGAGCAAAAGTCTTGACACAAAGCAGCCTCAATGAAAAGGACAGAAAAAAAGAGAAATAGAAATGTAGAGAGTTCAATGTTTGCAATAATTTCGTATGTTTTATTTATGCGTAATGTTCAAGGCTAGTTTCCTCTCTGGAACAATAAATGTGAAAGTTGTTGTAATGGTGAAACTGCTGTTTTTGCAACTGTAAAATGTGCCACATTTCAGGATCAGAAAACGTAGCATGCCCAAAACTACTATCACAATATTTCAGGGTATTTTTGCAATAATAACATTCTTGACAATATGACAAATTAGTCATCAGGCTGTAACCTGTGACAGGCTGTTATGACACCACAACTATCACACATTCACATATATGGAGTTTTTTGTCAAGCTGCAAGCGTCACGTAGGTTTCCATCAGTGTACAAGGTTTGTGACAGAATCAGAGGAGAGGGAGAGACGCTGTGCTGCTGCCAGAGGAGCCGCTGAATGAGTTCCCTCTGAGCGCTAAGAGAAGTAAAACATTCAGGACGCCACAGTTTATTCCACACTACTGAAGCTGCTCCTCTTTTTGGAACCACAGAGGAGTCGGGAATAATTTCACTTTCAGCCATGGTTGTCATGATATGAAACATGATATTAATTTTTCATATAAAAATCGTGAACATCTGGTGGAAATTAAATGCAGTACATTTATTTGGACACAGTGCCGCACTCCACACAGAGGCTGATGATTGTTTCCTCCTCCTTTCAGGTGGTTTCACCCCAACATCACAGGTGTGGAGGCTGAAAACCTCCTGCTGACGCGTGGAGTGGATGGGAGCTTTTTAGCGAGGCCTAGTAAGAGCAATCCAGGAGACTTCACGCTCTCAGTACGGTAAGTACAGCGTACGCTATACGGGATGTATGATACTGTGTCTGCAGTTTTGAATGAACTTTCTCTTGCTCTTTACGACTGTACCTGACCGGTTATTGTTAAAATTGCACTTTTCTCTGCTGTGTGCAGGCCCGACGAAATCTATGGATTTTTCAGTTGTTTTCAGCTGTGATCCAGAACAAAAATAGCCTCACACAATAATTTAAAGACAGTAATTACCTCAAACAGGCTTAAAGAACAACTTAGATTTTAGAAACTTTGAATCAGACATTTTATTTAATCATGAATACTTAAAGAAAAAACATTTGTTGGAAAAGTCAGTCAACAAAATGTGGGACACATGGCCATTAAAATGGAAGGTTCAAAATGGGGCAGAGAGAACAAAAATATATTTGCCGGTTTGTTAACAGTAATTGTTATTTTTGACATTTCCTCTCACTGCACCACTAACCTTGATTTTAATGCTCACTGAAAACAACACCTGATTGTCACGCACATGCACAGGAAGGCGGAGGAGACTGTGACAACATGCTAAGTTTTATAAGCAGCATTTATATGTCTAAAATCTGCAGTGTTCCGCGGGCGTAGAGGCCTGGTTATGGGTCTTGACTGCATGTGTTTCAGCAGGTGTGTCTGTAAGGCCTGAATAGGAGCTACTATTTCATGGTTTGTGTTGTTACCAGTATCAGTGTTGAGTTTATTTAACAGTCTTTTCAAAACTAAGCTTTATATTTTGATAAAATAACCATCAACAAGTACAGGTTATAAATGTAGAGGGCTCTCAAAATGTGATTCGTGATCCAAACGTAAACATAAAGGTAAAAAAACAGACACTAACCCCGGACACAAAGTAAATCCAGGTCATAAATGTTCTCTAATTATGTTTTATCTTTGTTTACATCAGTTTGCAAACATCGCAGTAAAAATTGCTGATATGTTTTAATGACATGCCAAGGACCAGATGATCAACTGAATGTCCCGTCCATATAACTCAGTTATTACTATTCATATTGTAAGCAACAGGGATTTTGCACTAACAGCCAGCAACAGCAGGGTGAGATGGGAAGGTGTTTGACTTCCTTTTAAGTGAATGTTAAATTATACCTATTTTTGGCTGTCATATGTACTGCTGCACCAATCAATAGTTTTATAAAATAGTAGATCAAATCACTTTATAAGTCCACTGTATACAACCTGCTCAGCATTAAGCTTAGAAACAGACATAGTGAACGTCTAGCTGCTTCATAGCCAGATGTTTCACTCAGGAGTTGGTGGAGCTAAAATGAGAGTAAATATTGGACTTACATTTATCAGGTGGACACAGACAAAACTTCACATGAATGATGACGTTGCTCTGTAAAAAGTCAAACGTTTGCTCACACATTTGACATAACTGTAAGATGGCGTGATGTGTTGTGTTTGCAGGGCCTGACAAAGTCAATTAATTTTCTGCTGCTAGGGGTCTCGATCAAAATGGTAAAAAACAAGATGGAGCAATGTCGTTGTGGTCAGTCTCTTGCGGTTAGAGTTCGGCTGAATTATCCACAGAGGTCTATTCCTCTCCAAAACAAATAGTCGTCATGATTAAAACCAGTAAAAACACTGAATAAAGCAGCTTCACGTTAACAATCAGTGTTTCTATGATGTTGTTTGGCTTGTTTAGAAGGGGCTGCAGGTCCAGCACCTGCTGAGGTGTGCTCATGTTTTTCTCTGATAACTTAAGATCCAGACATTTGGGAAGTTTTAATGAGGAGCCGAATTATCTGTAGAGGCCTCTCCAAAACAAATAGTCCAGGTGATTTAAACTGATAAAAACACTGAATAAAGCAGTTTCAAGTTGAAAACTGGTGTTTCTATGATGCTGTTTGGCACAGCAGGGGCTGGAGCCGAGCTGCTGCTAACAGTTGCTCAGCTAATGTCTCTGATAACTTCATATCCAGACCTCCAAAGTCTAAAGTCCTTCATCTGGTTAAAACATATAGTTACAAATGACAAAGATTTAAAAAGTGTATTGTAAAAATGTGCCTTAAACTTGGATAGAAAGTCGATTTATAACCCTCATACATGCGCAAACGGGATGTGATGCCACTGACATGCAAGGGCAATCAAATGACACAAACCGTCTTCTTGATTAAAATGGGATGTTTTTAGACATTTTAATGCAGAAAAGTGACATGTTATATCTTTAAATGTGCTTTAATATTTCACAGTTAGATGTTGTTGTCATAATGCTAATAAAAAGGTCTCCACAGTGAGTTCTGCTCCATCTTAGGCCTGCAGTCTGTTGAATGACAGTGGGAAACCAGCAGTAACCAAAGAAGGAAGAGCAGCCTTTTGCTAATAAAAAAAAGTTTGTGGTTTTTATCTCAGGGCCTGTCGAGTCATAAATTTTTAAGATGACGTATCATTAACTCAGTTTAGCTGATGTAGCCAATGCTATTTTTGTCCCAGTCTCATATTTGAGCTGCACAGTCTCTCATCTCACACCATATTTACTTCAGATGGAAACAAAACAAGTCATGCTCCTCTGGTGGAAACGGAGACGTTTCCACAGGGAGACTCGTCCCCGCTGGTTCAGACCAGCACACGTCTGTCTCCTTTTGTGCTTATTCTGCCAGACTTAACCAGAAGTCATTCAGAGTTTCATGCTGCTGAGCTTCAGATCTGCCACAAGTTCTCCTTTTTCTATTTTCCGAGATACTGGTGGTCACCTACGATGACTCAACACAGCTCGTACTGTCTGTATCTGGTTTGTGTCACATAGATGTGGTGCTTTCCTGTTAGAAACTGAATGTCAGCACCGTCGCTCTGCCTTTGAAATATTTTTAGTTTTCATTTTGTCTCTCACACCTCATGCACATAACAGAGATGGTACCCATGTTGTGAGTGTTCTCGTGACTCTGTGTTTAACTATCTCTCACTTAGCTTCTTTTAATCATAATAAATGTACTCTGCATCTGAAGGGCTGGAGCATAAGATAATGTGTCGTAATGATGCAGTAGGGCTGCAAATTAGGGTTATTGTCTTGATTAGTCGATCAGTCGTTGGTATATGATATGGTGTAGTGCTGCTGGAGAGCATTGCAACAAACACTCTATACTAATTTTCTCCGTGTGAGGTAACAGAATATTTGCAGTTCACATAATCAAGTTAAAATTCAACTTATCTTTCTTTTTTTTTTAAAGAGCCCTAAGATCAGTACTTCACCAAAGTGTGTGTCATGCAAGAGAGACAATAAAAACAAATGCAATGATCAGGGTTTGTTGTGCTTGTGTTGTTAGAGCAACAGTTCAAAACCCCATAATATTCAGCTTAAGTCTCATAAGACGAATAAAATCAGGACATCTGCTCATTTAAGAAACGGCCCTCTAGATGAGGTCATAAAGTGTCATGTTGGACCGGCCCACTGAGATATTTTTGTAATTTTCTGTCAAAGTATGAGCTCATTATGACTCCGCAGCCCTGACTTATTTGGAAACTGGAGTATATCCATATAAATACATGTTTGTGACACACAAGGCACAATGCTGATTTCAGCCTATCGCTGCCAGGGAAAGCTCTCTGAATTTTGCAGTATACTGGAGTTGTGGTGACTTTCCTGCACACAGGAAGTGATGCGTTTCACGTTAACCAGCCGGAGTTAAAGGGGGCGGGAGGACGGGAGATAGGTGAAGGAGAAGTTTGAGCGTGAATTTGAACATTTTCTCAGGACAATTTATCAACTTTTTTTTGACATTTTATTACTTTTTTTTTTTTTGGACATTTCAATTTAATTTTTCAATCTTTTTATTATTTTCAGAAATTGTATCGACTTTTTTTCTGACATTTGAATATTTTTTCAGGACAATTTATCAACTTTTTTTGACATTTTATTACCATTTTTTTTTACATTTAAGTATAATTTTTTCGAACATTTAATTAATATTTTTTTGACATTTTATCAACTTTTTTCTGACATTTTAATATTTTTTGGACATTTTATCAACATTTTTTTCTGACATTGTCATATTTTTCAAACATTTCATTAACTTTTTTTCAGACACTTTAATATTTTTGGACATTTTATCAACATTTTTTGGGGCATTAATATTTTTCACACATTTCATTGTCATTTTTTCAGACATTTTAATAATAATTTTGGACATTTTATCAACATTTTTTCAGACAATTTATTAAATGTTTTGCAAGTGAGCATTTCAGTTACCCTGAAAATGGTAGTTTAGTTGGGTGGTGTAGAGGATGTGGGCGAAACTCTTATATACTGCGCGGTTTGCCGCAAGATTGAGAACAAGGTGGACATCACATCACCTTTCTGGAAAACATGACAGTTAACATGACTGTTAACTTTAGTCTTTGTGACGTTATTTGATAACCTCTGAAATATCAGTTTGTATAGGAGCGAATAAAAGTTGACTCCAGGCAAGTAGTTTTCTGACCCACGTGGCCCCGAAGGAAACCGCAGCGTTAAACCCTGCAAGTTAACAGGAATTTTTGAAGAAACATGAGCTTCCTGTTGGATTTCTGTGTGTCCCTGATGATGATGTTTTTGCCCCCTGACGGCAGCATTTCTCTAAATTAATGTACTTTTTTTCCCCTGTAGGCGAAATGGAGCCGTCACCCACATTAAGATCCAGAACACAGGAGACTACTACGACCTCTATGGCGGGGAGAAGTTTGCCACTCTGGCGGAGCTGGTGCAGTATTACATGGAGCATCACGGCCAGCTGAAAGAGAAAAACGGAGATGTCATTGAGCTCAAGTATCCGCTCAACTGTGCGGACCCAACGTCAGAGAGGTGAGCAGAAATGTACATGTTCAGATTTCAGAGTTTTTTGCTACAGTTTTGTGCTGCAGCTGTTTCCTTAGCTTTAGCTGTATTTGGGGCATTTTGGTATGAAAACAGGAGAACATTTTTTTAGTTTTCTTGTTATGTTTATGACAGACAACCACTTATTATATGAGTCTGCCTCAACTGGATGTTGCAGCAGCAAGGAGGCTGATGCAACTCACAGAAAAACATTCTCGTTGCTACATAATGACATTAAAACCAGCTCCTTCAGTGCAGACGAGTTTTTCTCTGAGGTGTTGATATGCTGAATTAAAGTCAAATTTTATATTCATTTTCCAAACTTATAAGAAATTGAACGTGACTCTTTCCTCCAGAGTAAAAAAAAAGTTATAACATATAATGATAATAAAAATAATTAACTAAAATGTAAGCTTAGGGGTTAATGTTTTGTCTTATGCCCTTAATTAAGTGAGTGCAAAAAGAGTTTCATAAGTCGAACCCAGTTGAAGCATATTTTACCGTTGTGGATCTTTTTGCCAGATGGTTCCACGGACACTTGTCGGGTCGGGAGGCAGAGAAGCTGCTGACGGAGAAAGGGAAGAACGGCAGCTTCCTGGTGAGAGAGAGCCAGAGCCACCCCGGGGATTTTGTTCTGTCAGTGCGGACAGGAGATGACAAGACGGACAGCAGTGACAGCAAACCCAAAGTCACTCACGTCATGATCCGCTGCCAGGTAACTACACACTCCTCATCACCTTCAAGTTTCCCTGCCTCCCTGCAGCACGTCCTCTCTGTTACATCAGAATATGTAGAAATGGAGACACTAAAATTTTCTTAAATGCTGCGATACTGACTGATACAGATGTTTAGATGAGCTGCTGTGTCACTGCAAGGATCCAGATGTTTTTGTTGCTGTTTCTTTAGGTTACTGGATGCTCTCTGATGTTATATTTTACCATATATTTAACTTTAAGCTTCAACATTGTATCTGATTTTTTTTGGGACATTTTAATAATTTTTTCAGGCATTTTATCACCATTTCTTCCACATTTTAATATTTTTTTCTGACATTTTAACAGTTTTTTTTCTGACATGTTACCAATATTTCTTGCAGACATTTTTATCAACTTGTTTTTTGGACATTTTGATAATATATATATATTTTTTTTATCAAGATTCTTTATGACCATTTTCTTCTGACATCTTAAGATTTTTTTTTCTGATATGTTACCAACATTTCTTTTGGACATTTTATTAACATTTTTTTCGGATATTATGATTATATTTTTCAGACATTTTATAACCATTTCTTCTGACATTTTAATATTTCTTTCTGACATGTTACAGACATTTCTTTTGGAAATTTTATTAACATTTTTTCAGACATTTTATCAAGATTATTTCTGACATTTATGACAATTTTTTCTGACATTTTGATTATTTATTTATTTATTTTGTACATGTTACCAACATTTCTTTCAGACATTTTTATTAACATTTTTTCTGATATTTTGATAATATTTTCAGACATTTTATCAAGATTTTTTCTGACATTTTATGACCATTTTTCTGACATTTAAATTTTATTTTGACATGTTACCATCATTTCTTTCTGACATTTTATTAACATTTTTCCGGACATTTTGACAATATTGTTTTGTGACATTTTATGACCATTTTTTCCTGACATTTAAATTTTTTTTCTGACATGTTACCATCATTTCTTTCGGACATTTTATTAACATTTTTCCGGACATTTTAATGTGGAGCTGCTAGACTTATCTAGCAGCTCCATAGCTCACTTTGTCAGTTGGTCAGTCGGTCCAGAAAAATTCCCCCACCCTTTGCTGTCCACAGTTTTTGCCCTAGGCTAAAATTTGTCTTGTGGGTCATGTGTGTTTATGTTCATGCCAGTTGGTTAAAAGGGGGTGTAAAAATGGGAGCATGACTTCCAAATGGATTTGGAGTTGCACAAGATAGAGGACAAGTGATGAGGTTGTGTTTGTGTGTGAATTCAGGCACACGTGAAGGAGAGGAGGGATCATTACACACAGTGATGCATCCTCTTATTCAAGATCATCCCAGCCATAGTGTGCCTAAAACTGAACTGGAGCTTCTCATAACCTAAACCTCTAATGACATGTAAGGTTTTGGTTCTGGGGTCTTCTGTTGTTGTCACTGTGTTTTACAAATTAGGACAAACGTCACCTTTTTCATGCACCGTTTGATAGTTGAGTGCAGTTGTGGGACAGAGGTGTCTAATGTTGATTTTTTTTTTTGTCATGTTTACACATAATGACATGTAAAGTCAGTATTATTAAATTAATGTAAGGGCCCCACTGGCAGTAAGAGGTCAACAGACTGGCACCAGGCCAGCTCCCAACCCACTGACCAGCTCTCCAGAGCCAGCTGCGTCCCTCCAGACAGGTGGTTGCCCTAAAGGACACATTAACAGCTGCCTGTCCTGCTCTCGCTCTGCTCTGAACCGTCAAACTGTCTGTTGAATTCTGACCTAAATCAGACAATGGGGAAGAAAAATCAGCCGCAGAACAGACTGTGTGATGAATGCAATCATTTCTGAGCCTTTTCAGGAGAAAATAAAATATAGCAAAGTGGCATTTGGTCACACTGTCTCGCTTGCATCCAAGATTAAAGAAAATACATACTGTGAAATGTCATTAAGCTAGTTGCATACTCTTCATCACTGTGCAGACAATCTACAGTCTAAACCAACAAATGTAAAGTAACAGAAGGCAGCAAAACATGCATTTTGATATTTTGATTCAGAAAGATTTGGTATCATTAGCTTCTGAGACACATCTAACTTTAGGTGCAGGAACTCATCCTGAAAGTGGAGTACAGTGAAAACAAAAGCAGAACCTGTGAAGACGGGTACACCTGAAGTAACAGGTCATTGATTTCCTGTAGTGGAAGATTCAGACCCATCTGTGCTCTGAGGAAACGTTCTTGTTAACCGTTTGTTTAACAAGAAATAAGTGCATACAGATGTGTCAAACTAACCCAAACACATCAGGATCTTCAGATTCAGTCCCCAAAAAGGGAGATGGCCTTGACGTTTTGCCAAGTGACTGTGCGTGGCAGTCTGGTTTATTGGTGTATGCAGCTAGTTAGTGGCATGAATGTTTAATAAGTGAGTAAATTAGCAAGTGCTAACAGTTGTCTCATCTGCAAATGCTTGGGAAGTGCATGTTTAATAATGTATGGCTCTATATAGTCCTACCCATTTTAAACTACTTTAACAAAGTCATGGAAATGGGGTGAAATATGTGTCGTCTGTTTTTTTCTGAGTCGCTGTGTTTCTTGTTCACGCACATTTTTAAAAACATTTTGAGACCTGTTCGCTCATATGGCTGTTGCTTCTTCTTTAGCACGACCTGAAGTACGACGTGGGCGGAGGGGAGAAGTTTGACTCCCTCACCGACCTGGTGGAGCACTACAAAAAGAACCCCATGGTGGAAACTCTGGGCACTGTCCTTCAGCTCAAACAGGTACGTGTTTACCGTTAGCTAAGGCAGCATTTTCCTGAGTTGTAAATTCTGGTACTGACGCCCGCTCTCCTCCTCAGCCCCTGAACACTACCCGTATTAACGCTGCAGAGATTGAAAGTCGAGTTCGGGAGCTGAGCAAACTAGCGGAGGCCACTGACAAGGTCAAACAGGGCTTCTGGGAAGAATTTGAGGTGAGTGGTTCTGTCATTGTGTCACGCCGCAGCTCACCTGTCCTTGTTTGCACGCTAAGGTGTCACGCAGAGATTTGACTCCCCTCTCTTTCCTCCATCCAGACCTTGCAGCAACAAGAGTGCAAACTGCTCTACAGTCGCAAAGAGGGCCAGAGAGCAGAGAACAAAAACAAGAACAGATACAAGAACATTCTGCCTTGTGAGGAAAAACCCCGTCGGCTCTCACTATAACGACGTTTCACTTTCACCTGAGGGGATTTTTAAAAATGTTTTTGTTTCTGTTTCCAGTCGACCACACACGTGTGGTGCTGAATGACAGGGACCCAAATGAGCCAGGCTCTGACTACATCAACGCCAATATCATCATGGTAGTATCTGCTGTCATGGTAAACTCACTTCATCCTCAGGGAAACACACACACACACACACACACACACACACACACACATACACACAAACTTTTTATCCTGCACTTGATAAAGAAAATGTTGAATTGTGTTGATCAGTCATTCTTCCATGTGTGTTCAGTGTTTTTGTTTTGACTCCATGTGTTGTGTGTTTTCAGTTCTCAGCTGACCGTGTGTGTGTGATTGTGTGTGTGCAGCCTGAGCTGGACCCAAAGTGCAACAGTACAAAGGTGAAGAAGAGCTACATCGCCACTCAGGGCTGTCTGCAGAACACCATCAGTGACTTCTGGAGGATGGTGTTTCAGGAGAACTCACGAGTCATCGTCATGACCACCAAAGAGGTGGAGAGAGGAAAGGTGAGCACAACAGACGTACCTGACTCTGATTTTGAAACATCAATGTATTTCCAGTGCAGCTACAGTGTATTAATATCAGGTTTGGTGTCAGTCACCAGTGGTGGAAGAAGCACTCAGATCATTTACTTGAATAAAAGAAGAAACACCACAGACTAAAAATACGCAGTTCAAAATGTTACTGACATAAAAGTGCACAAGCATTATCAGCAAAATGTACTTAACCTCTTCCAGTCTATGACACACGAGTTCTCATCTTACATTACTGTCTGTGAGGCTGAGTGGCAGGCTGTGTTAAAGCTAGGGTTGGGATTCGTTAGGATTTTAACGATTCCGATTCCTTACCGATTCCTTCTTAACGGTCTGATTCCTCTTACCGATTTCTACATTATATTCATTATACTTGCTATACTTAAATAAGTATAATAAACACAAATGCAATCATACAAATACAAAAACTTTATTCTGACTTTTGCACAGTACAATTAGATGAAAATACACATTTGTGTGTGGTGTGTATTTCAGATTTAGAGCTTGTATCAGCTCCCTGAGAATATATAACAACAAAAAGTGATTCTCTGATTTCTACAGTAACACTATTACCTCAAATTAACCACAGCAATGGAATAAAAAATACTTATATGAATTTATGCTTGGGCACTGTTGTTTATGTGACAACACCCGAACAGAACACACACACACACATTGGCGGTTTGTTTCTACCTCTCCCCTCACTGGAAGCATCGGACCTCCCGCCGCCCGCCTCCGCCTTGATTAAATGCTGAAAATTAAATAAAAGAGGGAGACAGGTTTTTCCTGTTTTATCTTTTTTTGTTATTTTTCTCGCTCTTCCCTCACTGGAAGCCTCGGACCTCCCGCCGCCCGCTAGCGTCTCAAACACGGACGTCTCCCGCCTGTTAAATAGCCTGTAACCATAACAACTGTGTGACACAAACTCAGTGCTTTAGTAATTAAATAATGGCGGACTCGGTCGGGTTCGGACAGAAGTATGCGGCCCGTGGCGCACTCTAATGAAAATGCATGTGACAGTGTTTTTTTGTTAGTTTTTTTTACAATCTAGGAACCGTTTGCAGGAATCGTTATTCCAAATGTGATGGAACCGGTTCCAGAACCGGAACTTTGGACCCAGTTCCAAAAAAGAACCGGATCGGGATCCTAACCCTAGTTAAAGCTAGAGTGAAGATACTGGTAGCCTGTCAGGACGAAGGCGAAATACTGCTCCAAAGTTGAGCTAAATTTTGGCAGAAAAACACTGGCATTGCCATTTCCACAGCAGTCCCTTGAACTTCCACCTCAAGATATCTGACTGAAGATTCAGGTTCTATGGGTACTCAAACCCCTCGCACAAAATTTTTTTGGTATAGTGCCTGTGGAAACGAAAGTAACCCTTCAGACATGGTACCTAGACCGTCAGTCCATTTAGCATTTCCACCGCAAACCATACTCTTACATGGGTTATTGTCACTCACTGCTCCGTCCAGCACTCGCTGTATTTCCTCATCAGCGGTGACACAGATGGAAGTCTGCACCTGGTTTATCGTCCACAGAACGAGGCTGCACGCCCATATTTTCAGAGCAAAATAGAACAGGCTGCAGTGAGAGTCTCTCTCCATGGGATATTTAAAAATGGCATGTATTTTTCTGTGGTGTTTTAATGTGATATTATTTTGGAGGGACAATATTTATAAATTCTTGAGCAGTAAGAAACACTTCAGTTTAGCACCAAATCTGTGTAACAGATGGTATCAGCCTGCTGTCTCCCATTAAACATAAATAGTTTAATTTTATCTTAGTAAAGTCATCAATGCCTGGTGCCTCATGCCACATGTAAAGGTATATAGCTTTTTAGGGCAACCATGGTATCTGATCAGTATCAGGTATCGGCTGATACTCGGAGCCACATCATCAGGATCGGTATCCAAACTGAAAAAGCTGGGTCGGTACTTCAGCATCGTATTATATGTTCTTATGTAAACTGTAACTGACAAATAAATGTAGTGGAGTAAAAACTACAATATTTCTATCTGAAATGTAGAGTAGAAGTATAAAGTAGCATAGAATAAAAATACTCAAGTAAAGTAGAAAAAGAGCTCCACATTTATCAGCTACAGTGTTAATTCATCAATAATTATTACCAATGAATATGAAATATATTATTATGAAATGGTCTGTTCTGCATAGTGAGTGCTTTTAGCACTTTAAGTATATCTTTGATACTGATACTTTTGTACTTAATAGTTACTGACCGAAATGCAGGACTTGAACTTGTAACACAATATTTCTACTTTTTAAAAAGATCTGAGTACTTCTTCCACCTCTGCTCATTAACCAGCAGCCTCAGAGGAAACATGTCAAAGTGAACGTTATTGTGTCCCAACAGAGTAAATGTGTGAAGTACTGGCCGGACATGTCGGCCCTGAAGGAGTACGGAGCGATGCGCGTTCGCAACGTCAGAGAGACGGCAGCACACGACTACATCTTAAGAGAACTCAAGCTGTCTAAAGTTGGACAGGTAAGTTGTGTTTGTGTGTTTACATGTAGATAAACAAAGTGGAAGCTCAGGAAAATCTCCTTTTTTGAAGTTTTTATTTTCAGATTTGGAGGAACAAGATTTCAAATGAGTGTCGTAATGATGTCTACTAGTTCTAAACCTGTGGGTAAATCCAATCTGTAGTGAGGAGGTGCAGTTTCACTAGATGGCACTAGTGGTGTTGAAGTGAACATTTAATGAACATTGGGTTGCTGTAGTTTACCAGCAGCACTAAACAGATTCCACCATTACTGCTGCATGTGCTCTTCAAAATACCTGTTTAGTAAATGTGTTGCAGATCAAATGAAGAGTGTTTGAGTTTGAATTTTCAACTAACATTAAACCTCAGTGTTTTAATGAATTGGGGCTACTTTAAAATGGACTCCATGTGAGCTGTAAAGTCAACAAAATACAACATCGCCCCCCAAATAATGTGCTTTTCACATTTTAAGACGACAAAATCCTTTCCACAAACACACCAAGAAAAGACCAAACACCAACAATGACTGTATCTGTGTTTGCATCACAGCCTTATATATTTTTTCCTCTGTGCCATAGAGCTCCATTGTTGTCCAGAAACTATTTAAAGCACGTGAGTGAGTCACTGCTGCACTGGGTGACATGTTGCTTTTATAAAGATGAACATAGGCATTGTAGTTAAATTTGACTCAGTCCCACACACACCTTCCTGCAGCCGGAAATACTCACTGGAGCACCAGATGTGTATTAATACGCAGTTAAAAATAGTCCCCGACAAATGCACTATTTTCTCCTGCTTGAGTCATGTTTGATAAAATGTTAATTGGCTGACTAAAGCCTCCTACAGGCTGTGAGATTTTAGACGTATTCTAAGTTTAGTGCAGCTACACTGTGCAACATGAATCTGATAAAAGTGGGTATGCCATCAGATTTGATGTCTACAGACTGTACGATGACATCGCCTACTGAACAACATCCAACTAACATGAATCAAGCCCTTCTGTAGTGCCATTTATGTGTGTTGAAAAAGTCTAAAGAAGAGGAGGAGAATGTGGACGCGGTCATGGCTGAGGAAAAGAGCCCATTGTGGCCAATTTTGCAACGACAGCTCTTAACTGTTTATTAGCATCTACTAGCATTTAGCATTGTGCATTATTTCAGGCTGCATTTCTATTAGTTGGTAAGTAGACGTAGGTGGTAAGAGCAGTCACACAGTGAGATGGTCATCCCAAATATCTGACACTGTCAGAACTTTATCCCAGATTGTCTTTGATCACAAGTTTCCATAAATTGCACGGTGAATACTGGGCTTAACACATTGGGGGTTTTTTTTGGTTTTGTTTTTTAAAACAAGGTATTTTTATTGATAATTCAGTAAAAATGTACAGAGCATCAACAAACATAGAACGAACCAAGACAAAAAAGATAACCCCACCCACCAACCTGAGAACAGAAAAAGAGAGACCAGCCAAAGGAAATCCAGTAGACAAGAATGAAAAATAAATAAAATAAAATAAAACTAATTTAAATTAAATTAAATTAATAAGAAATAATTTAAAAAAGATATATGTAAATACAAATAAAAATTAAAAAATAAATTTAATTTTTAATAAACGGAGAAATGACAACAAATGAATTGACTTGTGTGACATAAGTAGTGTGTAGTATAGCATGTTTCATTACAATTATTCAGCTGCCATATTTACCACAAAAGTTGCCATGGGGCAACCAGCCTCCAAACAATGTTGAAAAAGTTTTAAATATTAAATCCCAGACACATTGTTGGTTTTGTTTTTTCACTGGATTTTGACCTTTACAAATTATAGATAGATTTCCAGCCTTATCCTTTCAAGAACCTCAGTATTAATGTATTGATTATGATTAATTAGTGTAACGAAGCTCTTTCTGTGTGTTGAATGTCGTTCTTCTTTTGCGTGGTTTTCAGGGGAACACAGAACGCACAGTTTGGCAGTACCACTTCAGGGCCTGGCCGGACCACGGAGTCCCCACTGACCCCGGCGGTGTGCTCGACTTCTTAGAGGAGGTCAACCTGAAGCAGGAGAGCATACTGGACGCTGGGCCTATAGCGGTACACTGCAGGTACACACACCTGATTAAACTGGACATAGATCCTCTGTAACAGACAACACAAACGGTCACAGAGGAAACCTGCTAACTCAAAGACTGTCTCTCATGCTCTTCAGTGCAGGGATCGGGAGGACAGGGACGTTTATAGTGATCGACATCCTGATAGACGTGATCAGGGAAAAAGGTGAGTCCTGTAAATTTACACTGATCATTACAAACGTCAGTGTGTCGTGGCTCTCACTCACTCAGGCTGCTGTATTTTAGACACTTGTAATGTCACTGTGTTTACGTCACCAGTGCTGAGGGTGTTATCAGTGTATGATACTGTTGTCCTGCTGCAGGGGTGGACTGCGACATCGACGTGCCGAAGACCATCCAGATGGTTCGTTCTCAGCGCTCTGGGATGGTGCAGACTGAGGCGCAGTACAGATTCATCTACATGGCTGTGCAGCACTACATAGAAACGTTGCAGAGACGCATAGAGGAGGAGCAGGTGTGACGCAGATTACACCACCATCACTCTTTCCTGTTTCACTTTATTTCTCCTGCTCCTGTCTCCTAACCAGCTGCTGTGTCCTCCTCCACAGAAAAGTAAGATTAAAGGACGCGAGTACACCAACATTAAGTACTCTTTGTCTGACCTGACTGGAGGAGAGCAGAGCCCTTTGCCTCCTTGCACTCCTATTCCTACTCCCACCTGCACAGAGTGAGTGAAGCTGTCCGTGAAGAGCAACTGTTTAACTTGCATTTATACCATGGTGTGGGTGGATACTCTACTCTGATTGGCTGCAGGAGTCCTTTAAAAACTGATAATGGACACTGTTGTTCTGAATTAATGCGCCTGCTCCGTATTAGTGTCAGTATCTGTCATCTGTTTACAAGTAATTTACAACACAGAGAGCAATGTTTGTCCTTCAGTGCCTCGTCCTCTGAACACCACAGGATGGGCGAGTAGAATATCTCCCATTGCAAGGTCATACCTGAGGTTTGTCCTGTTTACTGGAGTATTAAATAAAGTTTCTTTTGTATAAGAACCTTACTGGGCAGCAATGATTGTTCCAGGTATTAGACAAACCCTCAGGTGTTAGCATGGAAACTGAGATTTTGACTGCAGAAAGCACAAGTTCCACTGGTATAAGTGGGATAATGTCCTTCAAGGAGTCCATGATCCCGGTTTAATGGCCTTCGCGGCGCATCGGACAGTTTACGCGTCCACGTCAGCTGTTAAAAAGTGATAACGGACACCCCATCTGGCATTATCCCTTACTTAAATAACTGTTTGCATCCTTGTAAAGAAAGCCTCGTCAGTAGCTTGCCATTAAAGTGTATGTGTGTGTTTATAGGATGAGGGACGACAGCTCCAGAGTGTATGAGAACGTGGGTCTGATGCAGCAGCAGAAGAGCTACAGATGAGATTCACCTTCGACCCCAGTGCTCTATCAGCTCCAGGTAAATGAAATCAAGTTTAAACAAAGTTAAGCTTTTTTTAAGGCTTGATACGCTGCCCTCAAGTGGCTTTAAAATGATTGTTCAACCAAGAAATACTATTCACCTTTACAAACCTGACACAAACTGGAGCGTTGATAAATTGGGAGCGCTGTCTGAATGTAGCGTTGGGTTATCCAGAGCAGCGCACTCTCAGAGTGGCAGAGCGCACTCTGGACACTCTGTCTGTGGAGACAGAGCAGCAGAGCGCCGAGCGGAGTGAATGTGTGATTAACTTAACCGTTGGTTCATTCATGTAGAAATCTAACGCTGCGTTTCTTCCACCAACAGGGCTCTCATTTTAGTGTAGAGCGTCAGACCGAATTTACCAACGCACCATGTCAGGTCACTCACTCTCCGGGACCGCCAGTGTTACTTGAATAAGAAAACACTTGGGCTGCAACTAATGATTATTTTTATTGTCGTCTAATCTGACGATTATTTCTCCGGTTAAGGCCCATTTATGCTCTCTTTACGTATGAAAATGTATACGTCCGTTTCAAACGATGTTCCCGTCACTGCCCACATACTTCCATGTGTCCTTTACGTTGGCATGGGTGTTAACCAATATATCCACCAGGGGGCGGCCCAGAGTCAAACGTTTATGCCCACAACAAACTCAAAAACAAACATGGCGACTGTGGAGGAGATATTGATAATGTTCTTGCATAAAAGACAAAATCTCTAGTATTGCCGATTAGAGAAATTGAAGATGAGCGTCACTTCTAGTACTTTAGGATGTCCGGCGGGGCATTCGATAACTGCCGTTTTTTCTTCTTCGTGTCTCACTAGAGCTACGTATCGGGTAGTGACAGCAACACTGCCCCCACAGTTTCCGGTGGTACTGCTCCGTTTGGCCCGTATCTGTAAGCTTTATGGAAACGTGCAGAAATACGGACGAAATGAACCCGGAGCGCAGACAGAAGGCTCCGTCCGTATCGGGATCCGTATTTAACTTTGAGCATAAATGGGCCTTTAGTCGACTAATCATTTTATCGAAAATGTGTTAAAATGTTGAAAAATGTCGGTCTGTCTCTCCCAAACCCCAAAATTATGTCATCTAATGTCTTGTTTCGTACTCACGCCAAAGAGTTTTAGTTCACTGTCATGGCAGAGTGTGTAAAGCTGCCAATATCTGAACATAACAAGCTGCAATACTAAAATAGTACTACAACTACTAAAATAGTAACCAATTATTTTAATAGTCGATGATTCGACTAATCGTTGCAGCCCTAGTAAACACTGAGCAACGGGAGCAGACTGGCCGACCCGTATGCTCTCACTCAGTGGATGGATGATGTCACAGGAAGCCAATCTTACAAAGGAGGACCACACTTGTTTGTTTTGCTATGGAAGCTAACGTTAGCTAATGTGCTAAAAAGTTAGCGTTGCAGAGAAATCCAATATTCCTCTTAATCCCTCCCCAGTTTCTGATGAGGTGGACATGATAACCTTTAATACACATAACCTTATTCATCCCTACAACAGGAAATACTTTTTCCCTAACCTGATATGAAGTGTGCGCTGCACATGTGAGCATTTTTGATGATGGCCTCCGTCCAGTCCTTTGGTCTGATCACATTTAACCATAGTTGTCTTTGTTTTTGTTGACGGGCAGTGGCGGCTGGTTTTGAGCCATGACTCCTTCTATTCTGGCTCCAATAACACAACAAGACAAACACATTTTAACACTCCTGTGTAGCCTACAGCCCTGTGGGGGAGAGGCAGCTGCTCCTCCAACGTCCCTCTTGAGAATATACAGTCATTAATATTTTTCTTTTTCTCTCTGTCTCCTCCAGGATCTTGATACCTGACAGTTTTTTCGCCAGCCACACCTTGACGCCTGAGACTTGACAGTAAATGACATGGAACAATGGAAAAACACACACACACAAAAACAAGACACAAAAACGTGAGACACCAGACACCAGGGTCCTCCTGCTCTCACTCATCCCACATGAACATTTGCCCTCTAGTTGAATTCTAAACCACTGTGATGATCATCAGAAGAGCCTTTTGAGAAGCCTAACACGCTAAATCCTACTAAACCACAGTTTTCGGGTTTAGCCTTTGTAAATCTCACCCCAAACAAGGGCTGCAAACAGAGAGCACTCTCCTCAGAGGGAAAACCTAGCTAACCTTTGCTCATCTCTTTTTATTTTAATTAACCAAAGGAAGGTTATGTAGATTGTTTGTAGACTGAAGTGAGGAGTTTTCTGACAAAGGCCTGTGCCAAAAACCACGAATGATTTAATCCACATCTCTCAGCCAATTAGAAGTCTCTATTCGGCCTGTTCAGCCTTTAACACAGTGGGAGACGAGGACATGTGGACAACAGTGAGGCGAAATTTCCAGTGATTATTGTCTAGTTGTCACTGTTCTATAGAATAACGTTTCTGAATGAAGAACTATCGGCATTGTAGTGTGACACCATATTTACTGTTGATTTGTAATCCACTGACTTCTGAACATGAATTCCTTTTTTCTGCTCCAGAACTGCCTCGAAGAGAAACTTACATTCAGGCTGTTCAGAGTGTGAATTACATTTTTTGTTGTCGTTCACATGGGTTTAATATGCTTTTTTTTGAGGGGGGGAGGGATACACAGAGTCTGTAAGTTAAACCATTCCTGAGCTCAAGCCGAATGCCCTTACTGCTGCACTTTTATTTAGCAGCATTAACAGTTACAGTCAAGCCTTGATTCACCTGGTGGATTCATAAATAATGTAACCTGGGGTTTAGACAGAAGTTTCTTCACGCCTGCACTTCTATGTCAGAGTCAGTGTGATGACATATTAAGATTTCAGGGGAGTCTGTTGTGTATCTCAGTTGCAGGCATCGCCACAGACGCACGGCTGCCAAAAAAACTTTGTTTTTTAAGTTTTTTTTAAAAGTGCATATTACTTTTTTTCATTCTTTCTTGTTTTTGTTTTTTTAAGACAAATGCCTTTTGTGTACCATTGCCTATTTTGAGCACCACATGTACTTAATTTTTAAGAGTCACTGTTTTAGGAAGCAGTCACACACCTCTCAGCTTTGGCACTATAGATAGTCATTGTTGTGGTTAGAGATTGTTGGCCTGTGATAGTCAGCTGGATTCAGTAGTTTAAACACACTAACACTCACAGACACACTTTTCTTTTGTCTTTCTGTTCATGTTAATCAAACTTAGACATTTAAAGGAATAGTTTGACATTTTGGGAAATTTGCCCATTCGCCTTTTTGCCGAGAGTTACATGAGAAGATTGATACCTCTCTCATGTCTGTAAGCTAAATATGAAGCTACAGCCAGCAGCGGATTAGCTTAGCTTAGCTTAGCTGAGCTGAGCTGAGCGTAAAGACTGGAAACAGGGGTAGGCAGCTAGCGTGGCTCTGTGCAAAGGTAACGCCATGACTGTGGGTGGAAAAAATAGCCATTTTTGATGAGAAGTTTGATACCACTTTAATGTTTATGTGCTATATATAAAGCTACTGCTGATTAGCTTAGCTCTAGGGCTGGAAACGGGGAAACAACTAGCCCGGCTCTGTGCAAAAGTGACGCCTTGACTGAAGAGGGAAAAATAGCCATTTTCAATGAGAAGATTGATGCCGCTTTCATGTTTGTATGCTAGATGTAAAGCTACTGCTGATTAGCTTAGCTTAGCTTCAAGACTGGAAACAGGTGGAAACGGCTAACATGGCTTTGTCTAAAGCTGACCGCAAGACTGTGGAAGACAAATTAGCCATTTTTAATGAGCAGACTGATACTGCTCTTGTGTTTGCGTTCTAAGTATAAAGCAACTGCTAGTTAGCTTAGCTTAGCTTTAAGATTGGAAACTGGTGGGAACAGCGAACCTGGCTCTGTCCTAGGGTGACGCCAAGACTGCGGGGGAAAATAGCCATTTTCAATGAGAGGTTACTGCTTTCGTGTTTGTATGCTAAACATAAAGCTAGGTAGCTTAGCTTAGCCTAGCCTAGCTTAGCATAAAGACTGGAAATGGGAGGAGGCAGCTAGCCTGGCTCTATCCAAAGGTGACTGTAAGACTTCAGGGGAAAATAGCCTTTTTTGTTTAAGATTGATCCTGCTATTATGTTTGTATGCTATATATACAGCTACTGCTGATTAGCTTAGCTGAGCTTAGCTTAAAGACAGGAAACAGGCGAAAGCAGCTAGCACGACTCTGTCCACAGATAACAGAGCTCATTTACTTTGCCCATTACTTTTTGAATTAATTGTTTTGTCAGTAAAATGTCAGACAAAACTGAAACACCCTATGTAATCATCTTCACCTGTACTCAAAGCAGCCACGCCCTTAATATTACGCAACTTTAAGCCTTAATGAAATACAGAGAGGTGAGTTATATATAAAAATTCATCCTCTGTACAGTTGTCATCAACTTGGAGATTTGCGATAGAGACCAAAACTGTTTTTGTACCAGGCTGTAAACGTGTATTCTGCTGTTAAGCTGGACATTTTAACATGGAGGTCTCTGGGGATCAACTGGCTTCTGGAGGCAGCCTCAAGTGGCTTTAGAGGAACGGCAGTTTTTGGCGTTGGTTTCATCTTGGTTTTATCCAACCCACAGTCCGAAAATCCAAAGCTATTGAGTTCATTATCAGGCATGACAAAGAAAGGTGTCAAACTGCATTTATGAAGCATTAAACCAGCTGATGTTTGGCTTGTTTGCGTAAAATTTACTGAAATAATTCTGCCAGTTAATTTTCTATCAGTTGCAGAATCTTGAGCATCGATCTTTTTTTAAATAGCTCTTGGTGAGAAAGCAAACTGGTGTATTTCCCCAAATGTCAAACTATTCCTTAGCTTCATTCAACAATCAGCTGTAGTATTTAGGAAAGTCTGATGTTTTGGATCTGCATTGTTATTTCTAGTGATAATCCACAACATTCATTTCAAACGCGTGGCCTAAGTATTTTCTTTTCATCAAGCCTTCCCATCACGACGCCTTGAGAAGCTGCGGTCTCGAGATCGAACTCACTGCGGACTCAGAGTCTCTCCGTTGAGATAAAGGAAAAGAAGCGGCTCTCCTCTTTGCCTTGAGGGACAGTTCTCAACAACCACTGATCCAGGATTGAACAGCTTCTTTCTGTAACATTTAAAAAGAAAATCATGAAATCAGTGTTTTTTCGGGGGCTGCTTCCTCCCACCGGAGGACGTCTGCTAACGCCCGGCTGCTGCTTCACAGCAAGTGTTCTTTGAAATGATTCGTCTCCTCCCGGGTGAACGCCATCCACTGACTGAGATCTTCTGTAGTGTGGTGTACTGTATGCAGTTTTATCGTCACAAAGGGATGAGTTTGTACTTGTCTCATGTTTTGTGGAGTGCGTGCTTTGTGGTGTTTTGTGTCCTGTGTGTGCGAGGATGTGCGTATGCGTGCGCGTATGTGTGTGTGTGTGTTGTGAGAGTGCGGCTGCCTATCAGCCTTATACGTTCTTGGATACTCTTTTGTTTTTCTTCCCAGATGATAAAACTGCTTTTCCATTTATCATGTAAGCAATTTTAGATGCATAGACGTGCCTTCTATGCATATGCCTCTGTGTATGTGATAGCTATTAAAAAAACAAGACAGTGCTCTTTAGTTCCACCGCCATTCAAGAACCTGTAACACTTAAATGTGAATTCTTTCATCCTGAACAAAAAAAGGAAAAAAAAAAAGGTGATCGCAATGCAAACAAACTATATTTTTTAACATGTATATTGTACATGAGTACCTGGTAGAGGAGAATGTACTTACTAAAACATATCTACTTGCCAATAAGATATACTGTATGTATATTCCTACAGCTTTCTCTCTGTGACACAGGGAGGGACCTCTCACAAAGCTTCAGAGGTTTTATTGTATGACTTTCAATGCAGTTAACCATGTTAACTTCCTCAATAACAATAAATGGCAGGCTCATGCCTCATTAAGACCGTGTGTATGTTTCTTTTACTGCGCTATTTACACATTTGTTTGGTTAGAGTTGCTCGATTGATGGCCAGTAGGCGTGTTGCAGTGTCGGTATTGACGATAACTGTGATAGCTCAAGTATTCTAATCATATTAATGATACACAGATGATAATATTGTGCCTCTTAAAATATTTATTTATGCTCTTGTTTTGTCCTTCGCCAACAACATCTGGTTGCCTTTCCACAATCGTTTTGTCCAATTTTGTGCGGTTACGGTGACAGACTCTCTCTCTTTACCTTCCTACACTTGTATTTTGAGTGTAAATCATTTCCCAAAAAAGACACAAAATGATTGATAATCAAAGTTAATGATGAATTTAACTGATCGCTGCTTTTCTGCCTCACACTGGCGATATCTGTGGCCAGAGGTGTTATGTTTTCAGGCTGTACGTCCATCCATCTGTTCGTATGTACATCCAATCCTTGCGAACACAGTATCTCAAAAACGGCTCACGGGGATTTCCTCAAATTTGGCACAAATGGCCTCAGTGAAGAAAAACTTGAATTTTGGTTGTCAAAGGTCATATACCTTGAGGGATTTTTTTTTTTTTAACTTGGCCCAAACATTTACTTGGACTCAGTAATGAACTGGTTACATTTTGCTTGTCAAAGGTCAAGGTCACTGTGACCTTGCATCTGTATTATTCTTGTGAACGCGATATCTCAAGAACATCACAAGCGGATTTCCTCAAATTTAGCACAAACATCCACATAGACGGAAGAAAAAGTGATTAGAATTTTGGTTGTTGAAGGTCGTATACCTTGAAGGAATTTCTTTAATTTTGAAACATTTACTTGTACTCAACAATTAACTGGTTGGATTTTAGTGGCCAAAGGTCAAGGTCACTGTGACCTTGTCTGCCTCATTTCTGTATATATGTTATATCAAGAATACTTTAAGGGAATTTCTTTAAATTTGACACAAACGTCCACTCAGACTGAAGAATAAATTGAATTTTGTGGTCAAAGGTCACTGACCTCACAAAACATTCAAACACTAAATATGACAAAACTTGACACAAATGTCTAACAGGATAAAATAATGAAGGTCAAAAGGTCAAAGGTCAGCTTGACTGTGGCAACATGTTTTAACGTCATATCTCAGGAACAGAAGGGGAGACATTTGGTCAGATACTGAATTGGTGACTCTAATCTTGAAACTGTGCTGATTGTATAGATCTGCTGTGTGTGAAGCATCCATGTTTTCACTGACATGGATGACATGAACACTATTATTCCACTATTATTTTGAATTTGACAAAATTCTAAATTCAGTATGAGTCAAGTAAACAGCGTATTCAGTTTGAATTTTCCAAATTGGGCCTTTTTCTGAATGTAGTATTTTCTGCTTTAAAACATTATGAAAGATTTGGATACCAGCAGGTTTTTGGAGGTGCGCAAATATCACACCGTCGACCTTTTAAAGATGGTGGCTGAAGGAATCAAAGAGGGAGACTGTGTTCCTTCAGTCCAACAAGTCTAGTAGAATATTCATTTTCATTAACCATGTAAACTGCTCAGGAGAATAAAGGGCAAAACACTTTACATTTTGATGCATAAATTATGTAACAGTGGGAGGAGTTCAAAGTACAGACAGATAACTGTCCACTGACACTACCAAGACAACATTAAAAAAAACCTCATATTTATTGGGTTCATTTGACCATTATATGTGGTAAAAGAAAACATTGACCGGATCCTAAATCCAACTTATAATCAGCACTTAAACCCACTTTCTTTTTGGGTGAGTAATTAGATTGTGTTTGTTGTTGTTTTTGGCTTATTTTCCATCATAATTGCATTAAACCTCATCTGGAGACCTGTAAGCACTGAACAGGGATCAGTATTAGTTTATCCTAATCCTGTTTGCCTCATGGGACGAGGTACAATGGAGCTGACATGAGCTCAGCGCCTAATGAGGATAACGACATTTAGTTAGAGCAGAGGGAACAAGGGATACACGGGGAGTAATGTCAGAGACAAAACATATTGACAGCCACAATCAGCAATCTCTTACATTCATTTATATCATATTAACATTCTGTCTGCATGATCGTGCAGTGCTTTAGTCTTATCATTAAGTGCACTGTGGTTATTGTCATGCAGAGAAAAAGGTTAGGCTATAGTGTGTTATCGGGTTGGAGGCTTGATCCTGGAGGTTATTGTGCTCGATTTTTCTTAAATGATTTTTAAGAAAACAATCCAAATCAGACGCGTAAAATACAAAGAAAGACGTCTGAAGAGAGTGAACATGAGCGCACCATCAAAACACATCTAGATTAATCTGTGAGGAACATAATGATAATTATAGATGTGTGTAACAGTCCGTCTGAGGCGGTGACGGTTTAAAAAACTGCTGAAAAGTGAAACCTGTTGTTTTCTAACTTGGTATAACTCTTTCTCAAACAAGTTTGTATTGTAAAGTCAAAGTGTGGAAACACAGATAACTGTTTCTTTCCAGGCATAAACAGTCATATGTAGAAATATTCAGACTGAAAATTCTGTTATCATCCACGAAAACACACACCGTTTTTACATCTTTAAAAATGAGTTAAGGTTTGATTTTTAAAAGGTTTTTGTCTTATTTTTGTTCACTTGAAAACATAAAACATTTGCAGACATTTTGATGTGGAACGTGTTAAACAGTTGTGCATCCAGCAGACATGGAACAACATCATCATTCAGTTTGTTGTTTCTGACCATCTGATGAGAGTAACTCCCATAATGCCTCTGTTTGTCACTGTGTTTGGACTCTACGACACGTCCAACAGGTCGGAGGCCAGTTGGAACATATTTGAATATCTATATTATAAGTTTATATATTAACCCGTGTGAATTGTAGCCTCAGTTTCCTGTTGTTAGCTGACAGGAGTGGCACCTGGTGTGGTCCTCTGCTGCTGTAGCCCATCTGCTTCAAGGTTGGACAAGGTGTTGTTGCTTCAGAGATGGTCTTCTGCACACCTTGGTTGGAACCAGTGCTTATTTGACTTCCTGTTGCCTTTCTATCATCTTGAACCAGTCTGGCCATTCTCCTCTGACCTCTGGCATCAACACGGCATTTTCACATAATTTGTCCCTCCAGCCACGCCCGACTGCCCGTTATGTTAGTGTTACCATAATCCCACACTGTAGGATATCTGGCATTATAAGACAAATAACATTGGTAAATGTCTGGCGCCCTTGGGTCTGGGCAATGAACGTGTCTTTAGGATTATTTTGGGTTTCTTTTTACATCACAAAAAGAATGAGAGCACAAAGATTTTAACATGCAATTCTCCATCCATCCACCAGAGGTCCTCAGACTTTGCCACCTGTCACCTGACTCCTACATCACCTGCTCAGCTGTTGCTCATTTCCCAATTACCCCTCAGTGTTCATACTGGCCCAGCACCACATGCTCATTGGAAGATTGTCAGTGTTGCCTGAAACCTGCATCTACTGCCAGTAAGATTATGCACCTTCTTTTTTCTCAGTTAATCTCCAGATATCTAGTTATTGAAACTTTCACCCTGTTCATCACATTTATGCTTTATGTTACAAATTAAAACGCGTTTGTCATATTTTAAGTTGAGTAAACTTGTGATGCACAAGGATCAGAGGACAAAGTGCCAAGTGCAGTTTAAAACTTTACAAAAATAGATAATGCATCATCATCATCATCATCACAGTCAAAATGTTTCACCAGCTGATTCAGTTGCTGTTTAAAGGCCTCCTGCTCTCCTTGCTCTGGGGTGTGTTGGTTCACCTAGATGCTGTGCAGTCATGTGACCGCCCTGAAGGAGGCACTTTTAGAGCACGCCACCACCACCAGACGAGACCTGCTCGCACTGATGTTTCCTCCGTTTCATGCACACACAAGTTACTTATACCCCTGCAGCAGGGTTACAATAAGTTGCCGTCACCTCTGCAGTCAGTCTTAGGGCCATTATACCAAAACGTTCCATTTTATGTCTCTCGAACAAAACTGTGCTATAAATGTCAATAAACAATAAATACACTATAATCATTTTAGAATTTATTTTCCATATCTCTTGTAACATTAAGACAATGTAAAATTTTGTGTGTTTTGTTTTCAAAGATTTTTAAACACCTTTTTGTTTGAAGCATCATTCAAAAACTGTAAAAATGGCCCGTCGCTCAATATGATTGTTCTACTTTTACTAGCTATGAAGGCCCAAACTATCATAAAAACATAAACTTGTATATAAAGCCTCAAGTGTCCTTTCATTAATCATGAATGGGTTTTATTCTTAACATATGTAAAATGTTATAAAAAACATCAATTTAATCAGGCCAGGTAGTCGTCAACCCTGTTACTTTTAATGAAAACACCCCTTCTGAGATAATGGACTGCTCCGAAAGTTGCATCATTTCCTTGGAGTGAAATCAGCTTCCTTTTGTGAACATGCTGGTGAAAAGACAAATAAGTGTCCTGTTATTTTTATGATTTTTCTTATAGTTCTATAATGTTTGACAGAAGGGGACGAGCTTATTGTGTCAGCCCTGTTTCCACAAAAGGACACGTTAAAAAGATATGTTAGAATTATTTTATGTACATAAATAACATGATATAAGCCTCAAATGAATGCACACCATGTGTTCTCATGACCTTCACCTCATGACTAGTAATAGCTGCCAAGAACATTTTTCGTCAACCCTGTTACCATTCTAGCGTAAAAGGGTTGATGGTAACAGGGTTGACAAAAGTATGGTTTGGCGAGTACATGAAAATATCTCAGAAGGGGTGTTTTCATTAAAAGTAACAGGGTTGACGAAACCACATATGCATGTTGATTAAATGTGGGGGAAAAAAATCAAAAATAACACAGCCTACCTGAGTATTATTGCTGAGCGTGTCCATCCCTTTATGACCACAGTGTACCCATCTTCTGTAGCTACTTCCAGCAGGATAACGCACCATGTCACAAAGCTCACATCACCTCAAACATGACAGTGAGTTCACTGTACTCCAATGGCCTCCACAGTCACCAGATCTCAGTCCAACAGAGCACCTTTGGGATGTGCTGGAACGGGAGATTCTCATCATGGATGTGCAGCCGACAAATCTGCAGCAGCTGTGTGATGTCATCATGTCATTATGGACCCAAATCTCTGAGGAATGTTTCCAGCACCTTGTTGAGTCTGACACCAAGAATTAAAAAGGGGGTCCCACCTGGTACTAGCAAGGTGTCCCTAATAAAGTGGCCGGTGAGTGTATATCTTTGAGCACAGCTGTAATTTCTGTAAGCCATGAATACACACACACGTGGTGTAAATAGTCTGGCAGCATGTTTATGTTTACTGTTGGTGCTACAAGCTAGCATGCTAACACCGAGCTTACTTGACACAACGCCGTAGCGAGCAGCAACAAATCAATGTAATACGTCACGTATGCATGACGTGATGCATCAAAGACCATCAAAATTGGTATTAAAATGTATGAGACTGTAAATTCAGCTGTTATCTACTCACACTTCAAGGATATAACTGGAGCCATACAGGTGGATAATAGCAGACATCTCCACAGAGACGACTGAAATTACGTTTCAGCTCAGAGATGAATGCAAACAGAGATCAGATCCAAATGGACGAGGTCTCCAGTCCAGAGGCGTTAGCCCTGAAGATAAGCACAGAGATCGCTGCCTTCAAGGCGGAGAGACAAGAGCTGTTGACCAGGCTCAGTGGAAGCTGCCGTGAGACCAACCAGCAGGAGGCAGGCAAGGAGCTCACCACTGAGCCAGAGGCTGAGGCAGCACCAAGCCAACAGGTAGAGGTGCAGATGCCACAGCCTGTGTCAGCAGGTGACCCTCTGGAGCACAGCACTGAGCCAGAGATGGGTCAAAATGAGGCAGGTGACCCTCTGGAGCTCCCTAACTATGTTAGGAGAGCTCCACGAGGGGTTCCCCCATTTCCACCTCGTGGTCCAGTGAGGAACAGAGGACCACCTGTGTTTGTGCCACTTCACCAGCGCCTGCAGCGTGCACACCACGTGCTTGACTGGGAGAGGCACATGAGATTCGTGGCTGACCGAGCAAGACACTTCCAGAGGCAGAAGTGGCTGGAGGCCATGAGGAGGCTGCAGGAAGAGTGCAACTTGAGGTTGGAGTGTGAGGAGGAGATACAGAGACTGAAAAGTCTGCCCTCCACCGCACCTCCCTCTGAGCTGGACCAGTCAGCTGAAGTCACCAAACTGACGGACCAGCTTGAGGCAGAAAAGCAGCAGGCTGCTGACTTGCAGACAAAACTGCAGGAGGTCAGGAGTCAGCTGAAGGACACCCTCGACAAGGACCTGATGCTGGTTGAAACGCTTAGGAGAAATAACCAAGCTCTAAATCAGCAGATGAAGGAGGTGACCTGCCTGCACAGAGAGAAGGAGGAGGCGTTTGCAGCTCAACTTGAGGAGCTGAAGGAGCAGCTGCAGAAACAGATCAGCTCCAACCTGGAGCTGACCTGTGAACTGACTGCACAGAGGAAGGCAACGAGGGCACAGCAGAGAAAAGACCATGCTCTGCAGCAAGAGATGATGTCTCAAATCACTTATGAGCCGCTCTGCAACCACGTCCAGCCAGCAGAAGACAGCCGAAAGGACAACGCTCCCGAGGATGTGCCTATACAACAGCAACAGAGGAACTGCCTTCTCTGTGGCGGAGGGTCAAGAAGTTGCTGACACCAAAACACCTCCACCAGTACAAGACAGAGAGGGCCAACAGAGAATGAAACATCACATTCTCAGGCCATAACACGCCTCAGGACAGAACGTAGGTTTGTATTCAGTGTATTCTTGGTGTCATAGATTCAACAAGGTGCTGGAAACATTCCTCAGAGATGTTGGTCCATATTGACATGATGACATCACACAGTTGATCCATGATGAGAATCTCCCGTTGCAGCACATCCCAAAGGTGCTCTATTGGACTGAGATGTGGTGACTGTGGAGGCCACTGGAGTACAGTGAACTCACTGTCATGTTTGAGACATGGTGCGTTATCCTGCTGAAGTAGCCATCAGAAGATGGGTACACTGTGGTCATAAACAGAAATGGAACAGAAAGACCTTTATTGTCATCACTCAACATGTGCATGATGAAATTAAAACAGCTGCCCTTTAATGGTGCAAGGAAGAATAAAAGTACAAGTAGACTGTATAAAACAATGCGTTGTTGTTGACCTGTGAACCCATATCTGCAGTATTCAGCGACCTAATGACCCATGGGTAAAAATTGTCTCTGAGTCTGTTTGTCCTGCATTTTAAGGCCCTGTACCTCCTGCCTGAGGGCAGCAGACTAAACTGCCTCTGTCCAGGACAGTCAGCTTATCAATCAGAGTGTCAGGGATGACTGTGTTAAAAGATGAGCTGTAATCCACAAACAACATCCTGACATAACTCCTCGGGAGCTGCAGGTGGCTCAGGGCAGTGTGGAGGGCAGTGGAGAAGATGTCCTCCCTGGACCAGTTTGCTCTATTAGGCAAACTGGTGTGGGTCATAGTTCTGAGGGAGGCAGGCCTTTATGTGATGGAGGATGAGTCTCTCAAAGCATTTCATGCCTACAGACGTCAGTGCCACTGGTCTGCAGTCACTGAGGCTCTTGACGGCTGTGTGTTTTGGCACCGGGATGATGGTGGCTGTTTTCAGGCAGGATGGTACTGATGCTTGTGTTAGAGATGTATTGAAGATGCTGGTCAACACTCCTGCCAATTGGTCTGTACAAGCACATAGTACTTTACGGAGTACACCACCCGGTCCTGCAGCCTTCCTTGGGTTCACAGTCTTTAGTACACACCTCACCTGGTGGTCCTGAATGGTGAGCGTGGGAGGACTGGAGGTCTGGCGGGACGGCAACACTGTGGTCGGTCTGGATGCTTCAAAGCGGGGACATTAGTGGTTGAGTTCTTCTGCTAGTGAGGCATCCGTACTGACTGCCTCAGGTGCATTGCCTTGATAGTGTGTGAGGTGTTGAATGCCCTGCCAGACCTGCAGAAAGTTAATGAAATAACAAAGTTAAAGTGCTTGCTGTATAAACAGACACAATGTAACTGGTACACACGTAATTTCAAATATGTTGCTGTAGCTACAGGTTAGTCATCATTATAAAGGCTCGGTAAAACAACTGCCAGTAGGCAGGGGCACGCAAGAGACAAGGGTGGGGCTTACTGTGGCAGCAGAAAATCAAGAGGGCGAGGGATCCAAAAAATCTGAACACCACCCATGACACAGCACACCAACAACAAAAGGAATCGTGAAGGGACACCACCACCGGGGGATTTGGGCTGCTGCTTGCTTCGACCACCAGCACCTGTTTAAGAAAATTAAGAAGAAAACGATCACTAAAAGCGTAACATGTAGTTAGCACCTCAGCTGAGCCCTTTGGATGCGAAGACATTTAACATGTTTGATCACATTCTTAATGACTGATTGATCAATCGGAGAAATTGTTATCACAGAGACAAAAAATGGTGATAAACGGAGAGGAATTATTGAGTTACTCTCATCAGACAGTCAGAAACAAGACTCAAACTGAATGATAATGTTGTTCCATGTCTGCTGGATGCACAACTGTTTAACATGCTCCACACAAAAATGGCGAGAAATGTTTGTGGGTTTTTTGTGGTCGTGCGACTCATGGTTGTAGAGAGTGTAACGTTTAGCAGCTAGAGACAGATAGTTTCCACAGGAGTTGGTAAAGACCAGAAACACCTGAAAGTGAATACTGAAGTTACACTAACATACGATTTAAAATGTTCCACATCTGCTGATACACAACTGTTAAACAGCTCCCCATTAAAACTTTATAAAGTGAGAATATGCCAATGTTATGTTTAACAAATAATTACCTTTCAAAAATGCAGCATAAAGTCAACCGGTGACATCATGTTAGGAAAAACAGCTTAATTCTCCTGCGAGAAGAAACCCCTTAAAAACTACCCAAATCATTAATTTAGCTTTAAATACTTAATGGTAAGTTGTACTTAATAAAGTGTCTGGTGAGTGTATATCTTTGAGCACAACTGTAATTTCTGTAATTGCAGTATGAAATACATGACTAAGGACAAACATATATCACACAGCACCAGTCTCTGTATTGTTTGTTGCTGTTTGTCAAACGTCTTGTTTCCACATCACTTTGCTTTGACATTATTAAGCCCTGTATGTAGCCTCCCCTCCCTTTATTGAGCTTATTTCTGAGGCTAAATTGCCTAACAAATTATTTTACAGGCTACAGCAACAGACACAGACACAGCTCTCGCCTCACAGTGGAAATCAGCAGCAGCAAAAGGGGATTACAACTCTTTCACATGTGATCGTATAATATTGTTGGGTATATATATATATATATATATACAAATAAAAGCATAATCCAAACATGCACTCTGCTTCTTCCTGTAGTATATTAGTCTTTTAAACAGTCATGAACCCATTTTGTAGTTTTATTTGGGGGGGAAAAATCATCTCTATGCAAGGCATTAACTAATAAACCAAAGTATTTCTCTTCACAGAGGGTAACAACATAGCTGACAGGAATGTGGTTGGTGATGTGTACAGAGCCAGACACAGCTCCTGTCGCTACACATTAAAATAAAACGCAACAAATACAAAGATGCTGCCGTTTAACATTACCTGAGGTCCGTTTCACAAAGCAGGTTCAACAAACTCTGAGTCTAATCCTGAACTCTGAGTTGATCTACTCTGAGATAGGAAACTCTGAATTTCCGGTTGCAGAACAGCTGGTTTGAATCAGTTTAATCAACTCGGAGTAGTTTCACCTGGAGTTAAGTGCGTGCACCACAACTATAAAAAGCCAGCATCAATGGAGCCCCAATTCCACGAGTCACCATGGCAACGGGGAAGAGGAGGGCTGCGTTTTTCACCTCACTAGAATTAGAAATCTTAATGCACTCATACAGTGAGTTTGAACATGTTTTCAAAAAGAAGTGCGTAAGTTTAAATGCAGTCCTTTGCAATCACAATAATATTACAGGGGAAAACTGTTTGAATGGCAGCCTATTAATTTATTTCATTTAGGTGCAATCCAGCGGGGGAGAAGCGCACTTGGCAGCAGTTTAGGATGAAATATAAAAACACTGTTCAAACAGGTAAGACCTCGGCATAATCTCATGGGGGTTCCTCATTTTGATCACGTTTTACATTGTAAAGTTAATATTAAGTGGCTGTTTGACTGTGCAGTTGTTTTATCCCCAACATAATGCTGTTTTCACACACATAAATGTCTCCTCATCTACATCATGTTCTGTTTACAATTAAGCCTATTTAAACTAACACAGACTTCTACTCAGCCAACAGAAAGAAGGCAGATGCCCGTAAAACGAGCACACTTTTCTGACCGCCCTGCCTACAGCTGCCTTACTCAAGTGCTCAGCATCTCCGACATTGTACAAAAAAATTCCATTTGCAGTGAAACACAGCGCAACACACACTATCTGCTGGGATGAGAGCATGACTACGATTGGTGCAAATGTAAGGTCGGATTAGGTTGTGTATGTAGATGATGGACTGTGACGTGAAACGGTACAGCTCAAAAAGATAATTGTGTGGAAATGCTAGAACATCTATGCGCGGTCTGATAACCATCTCCTGACGAATATTTAATTCTCTGCGCAGTAATGCTGCACCTTCATCCACGGGGTCGTTATCTAAAGGACATGCTGTGTTAGTGAAAAAGTCTCCACCTACTGTGCCTGATGGACTTCTAATATACTGACTCTGATTTTTTAAATGATTTTTTTTTTTAAATCACAGACGGCAGAACTAGGCTACGCCAAAACTCGCCTGCTGACTGAATGAATGAGGAAATCAAATGGAGTGTGTGGCTCTGAAAGAGGGCAGAGACAGAGAGAAACTCCAGGTTCATTGAGAAAAACCTGCTCCCGACCAGGTCAGGTTCATAGACTCTGTTACTGCGGTAACTGGCCGAGAGCTTAAGTTAGCCTACCTCTCTCTCTTTCTGTGTTTGAGTTACCTCCTTTTTTGAAACGGAAAACTCAGAGTTTCCCTCATTTCAGGATTAACAGACTCTGAGTTTTCACTAAACCTGCTTTGTGAAACGGACCCTGTGCACTACTCCACAAAACAACAGTGCAACCGACCGTTACCGCTGCTCACCGTTACACAAGCTAGCAAACTCATTTTCACTCGACTCGACCAAAACACAAAACATAACAATAATGCTTACTGAAGATAACTTGTGACTCTTAATATACACTTTGATTTGAGTGAGGTGAGATTAACGGGATAATATTTGAACGTACAAGTGTTACAGTGGAAATCAGCTGCAGCAACAGGGGACGAGCTGACGTTATCCGGTCCCTATTGTTACCACCGCCGCCACAAGATGGCGCTCAAATAAAACACATTTAAAGAAGCCTTGCATAGATAAATATATGTGAACCCATTTCTCCATCACAAAACAATGACAATTAAAGACAAGACAGCAAGATAGCTTATCAATAACAGAATGTAAACAGTCTGGCAGCGTGTTTATGTTTACTGTTGGTGCTACAAGCTAGCATGCTAACACCGAGCTAGCTTGACACAGCGGCGTAGCGAGCAGCATCAAATCAAACTAATAGTGCTAATTTCCGGTTTGCTTTGTTCAAATACGGCACTGCAAGTACTCACAAAGTGTGTAGGCAGCGTGACGACCGGCGTTTCTTCAGTCAGCTCCTTCCCCTCGGTCTGCAGGTCCCGGTGAGCCGCGGGACGTCCGGACTGTTCAACCGGTCCAAGCTTGAACGGTCGACTTGCGCATGCGCATTACAATAGTTAAGTGTTGTTTTTCGAACTCGTGCTCTGAGCGACCTGCGCTGACCTCATGTGGGCGGAGTCTAACGTGCGACACGCCCACATTCTACGACTTGCACGGAACGAAATTACAAAAAAATGCTTTGTGACATCACAGTGCACAGAAACGAGTCAGTAAGTAGAAGTGTTTTTCCAGTTTCTGACATTATCTACTCACACTCCAAGGATATAACTGGAGCCATACAGGTGGATAATAGCAGACATCACAGAGATTACTGAAATTACCTTTCAGCTCAGAGATGAATGCAAACAGAGATCAGATCCAAATGGACGAGGTCTCCAGTCCAGAGGCGTTAGCCCTGAAGATAAGCACAGAGATCGCTGCCTTCAGGGTGGAGCGACAGGAGCTGTTGGCCAGGCTCAGTGGAAGCTGCCGTGAGACCAACCAGCAGGAGGCAGGCAAGGAGCTCACCACTGAGCCAGAGGCTGAGGCAGCACCAAGCCAACAGGTAGAGGTGCAGATGCCACAGCCTGTGTCAGCAGGTGACCCTCTGGAGCACAGCACTGAGCCAGAGATGGGTCAAAATGAGGCAGGTGACCCTCTGGAGCTCCCTAACTATGTTAGGAGAGCTCCACGAGGGGTTCCCCCATTTCCACCTCGTGGTGCAGTGAGGAACAGAGGACCACCTGTGTTTGTGCCACTTCACCGGCAACTGCAGGATGCACACCGTGCGCTTGACTGGGAGAGGCACATGAGATTCGTGGCTGACCGAGCGAGACACTTCCAGAGGCAGAAATGGCTGGAGGCCATGAGGAATCTGCAGGAGGAGTGTGCCTTGAGGTTGGATTGTGAGGAGGAGATAGAGAGACTGAAAAGTCTGCCCTCCACCGCACCTCCCACTGAGCTGGACCGGTCAGCTGAAATCACCAAACTGACGGACCAGCTTCAGGCAGAAAAGCAGCAGGCTGCTGACTTGCAGACAAAACTGCAGGAGGTCAGGAGTCAGCTGAAGGACACCCTCGACAAGGACCTGATGCTGGTTGACAGGCTTAGGAATGATAACCAAGCCCTAAATCAGCAGATGGAGGAGGTGACCTGCCTGCACAGAGAGAAGGAGGAGGCGTTTGCAGCTCAGCTTGAGGAGCTGAAGGAGCAGCTGCAGAAACAGGTCAGCTCCAGCCTGGAGCTGACCTGTGAACTGACTGCTCAGAGGAAGGCAACGTCTCACATCACCAATGAGCCGCTCTCCAACCACGTCCAGCCAGCAGAAGACAGCCAAGAGGACAACGCTCCCGAGGATGTGCCTGAACAACAGCAGGCAGTTTCTCTGTGGCGGAGGTTCAAGAAGTTGGTAACACCAAAACGCCTCCGCCAGTACAAGACAGAGAGGGCCAACAGAGAATGAAACATCACATTCTCAGGCCATAACACGCCTCAGGACAGCATATAGGTTTGTATTCAGTTTGTATTCAGAAACACACCTTTGTTTCTGTCAGGACTGAATATGATCTTACGTGCGACAACGGGTTTTCTCCGGGCACTCCGGTTTCCCCAGTTTAACTACAAGGATTAATACAACAATAAAATCCTTAAAGTATACTTCACTTTCTGTATCACTCTATTCCTGTGGAGGATTAACAACTCTTCACAGTGTTGTTCATATTAATGTCAGATGGAATCAAATGTATTTCAGATTATTTAACTCAGAGAGAAAAAGGTTCATGTTCCTTCATTAATACATATTTCAGGGTTTAATACATAAACTTGTCTAATTGCCAAAATTATGATGGTTGGTAAAAATCACACACAATTGTATCAGAAATCAAATATTCTTTCACACTCTATTTATAATTTATAATATAAATATTCAGAATTTTTTTTTTCATTAATACATACTAACTGTTGTATAATTAATTTTATGTCTTAGTCAAACAGAACACTTAAAATCAACACTATTTTACTACATTTTGTAATTTGTAAACTACTTAAATAGCAAAACATACCCCTTACGTCACATCAAAGTGTAGTGTGTGGCATATCCGATGTAGGTGAGTTATTACCTCATTGTTTTGAGTTAGTATCCCTCAGTGATGTTATCGATCGTGACTGAGAGATGAAGAGTATGGATTGTCGAAGGCTTTAACTGTACTCATTCACCTCATTATTTTGACTTAGCAAGTCATTATTTTGACTTAGTATCTCATTATTTTGACTTAGCAAGTCATTATTTTGACTTAGTATCTCATTATTTTGACTTAGCAAGTCATTATTTTAACTGAGTATCTCATTATTTTGACTTAGCAAGTCTTTATTTTGACTTAGTATCTCATTATTTTGACTTAGCAAGTCATTATTTTGACTTAACAAGTCATTATTTTAACTTAGTGTCATTATTATAGAAAAAAAACTAAAATTATTGGTTATTTATACCAGTTTCCAGTGGCTTTTGTGCAACTAAACACGGGTGCGTTTTGGCAACCTGTCACCACAATTTCAGCAGCTTTTGTGCCACAGAACCTGGGTATTTTACGCCTAAACATAACCTTTTCATAACCATAACCAAGTGGTGTTTGTGCCTAAACATAACTGTTCAACCGGTCCAAGCTTGAACGGTCGTGCACATCGTGCTTGAATGTGAAGCACATTGTTAGAAATACTGCATAATGTACTGTGCCAACATTTTTTCTGGTGATTGGATTTACATTCTGTTATATATCAAAAGTTGTGTTAGCTGAGGAACAAAAAGCCTGAAGTTGTTGTTTGACTGTGACTGTGTTTTGTTGGTTCCTCAGGGCTGATTACTGGGAACTATGGTGAAATATGGGGGGGGACACAGATGGATGAAAACCTTAAACATTTTGGGACAAGATCCACAATGGAAATGATTCAAGAGGAGTGTGCCTCTGCTGCTGCTCCAAGAATCAGTAAATACAATATTGGATGAAAATAACTCGTAAGTGGAAATGTTTTTCTCTACATTTGTAACTTTCAAATTGATCTTCATGCTGCATTTTTGAAAGGTAGTTATTATTTGTTAAACGTAACATTGACATATTCTCGCTTTATAAAGTTTTAATGGGGAGCTGTTTCACAGTTGTGTATCAGCAGATGTGGAACATTATAAATCGTATGTTAGTGTAACTTCAGTATTCACTTTCAGGTGTTTTGGTCTCTACCAACTCCTGAGGAAAATATCTGTCTCTCTAGCTGCTAAATGTTCCACTCTCTACAACCGCTCATCACTGACTATTCTGTTCGGTGCCAAGCAGGTAGTGCATAAAAAAATGCATGAAATACATTTTGCACATGATACATACATTTACTTAAAGTTTTGAATGCAGGACATTTCGTGGAGTATTTCCACATTGTGTCTACCTGGCTTCACTCATCACTGTTAATCTTGACTGGTAGATGAGTCATATATGGAGACAGGCGTGCAGCACAGGGTGAACCAGATTGAGTCTGCCTGCATTTACAGGGTGGCAGTAACAGTTATGACCTAATTACACACGCTGCACGCTGCATACACAAAACGTACACTAAAGAAAGTCATGTTTTCATGGAGGAACAATGTAGATTATCACCTTAAACACACACACACCCAAACACCACCTGCTTCTAATACACAGCTTTTTTTTATAAATTTGATCTCTGCCTTGGGATGAACCCAGTCTGAAGACATTATTTTAGGAAAGCACAAATAATGTAATGGAAACAGATATTTTATCTGAAGTTGGTTGTTATTATTTCGGGAAGAAATACGTGTTTGTTTCTTCAGATTGATTCATTTCATTGTGACTGGCTACAGGATAAAAATACCCAATGTGTTTACAACACAGGACTTTAATTTCACTGCCTATCTTCTTCTCTTACTATATAATGACGGAAACTCTGTGTGTGTGTTCCATGTTTTTCTCCTCACTGACTTGGTCAATCCATGTGAAATGTGGCACAGTGGTAGAGGGTCATGGGAGGATGCCAATGAAGCAATATTACATCAGTTGGCCAATATCTAAAGTTCCCTCTTGGCAAAAGTTGGAAAACTTACTAAAACTGAGCTTCTATAAGGCAATGAATATTGCGGAGGGCGTGGCTCATCACATAAAGGTGTAGAACATCTCAAGGGTTTCACCCATCACCACGCAACTTTGTAGGCATATGACCACACATAATCTGAGGGGACCCCTCCATTATTGACCCCATCAAACAAAATGGGGGCGCTAGAGAGCTCATTTCATTTATCTGTCAGTGTGTCATTCTGTCAGTCAGTCATTCTGTCTGTCCCACGTTTTTCTCCTCACTGACGTGGTCAATCTATGTGAAACTGCACATAGGCATTGAGGACTGGCATAGGTAGAAGGTGACAAAGCTACCAGTGGGTATGGACTAGTTTGTTTAATTTACTACACATTATTGAAAAGTGTTTTCTGAGAGCTAAGAGCACATTTAGAGCAGGAGGCGTTGTACTGGAGTAGCAATACAAAATCATCATTCACTACAATCATCATTGTAGTAGTTGACGAGGTCGGAGGGGTTATCAGACAGTGGGGGAGGGGAGACATTTCCCGGGCAAGAGGAGCTGAGAAGGCTGAGGAGGAGATGGATGTCAGATTTCTAAAAGACATTAAAACATTTTTCTTTTGGGGTATGGAAAGGGATGGCAATGCCCAAGGTGACTGCCAAGTGGTCAGAGATATGGAGTTTGAGGCTGGAGAGGTGATGCATTGTAAGACCAGTGGAGCAAACGTCCAGGATGTGACCGCGGCTGTGGGTGGGGAAGCTGACATGTTGTGAAAGGTTGAGGGGTTGCAGCAGTTCCTGGAAATCTTTGGTAGATCCACAGTTAATTTCATCACCAAGGAGGAGAATGGAAGGTGAGATGGCACATAGCTGGGTCAGACGATCAGAAAAGTCAGATAGAAAAGAGGGTTTTTTTCTTTGAGGGGTCAGAGAGTTTGAAGGAGATGTTTTCAAATGAATGGGCGGCAGGAATGGGGATGGTGGTTACTTTAATGTCTTTTCTAAAAACAGCGCTTGGCCCCGAAAACAGATTTGATGGGAGAAACTTTGACCCATGCTTACGAACATTTTGGAGATGGTAAATTGGTGACGCAGACGGGGAAGTGGAAGCCTGAATGTGGAAATTGCCTCTTTTTTTGGCATCAATTCAAGTTTTTCATATATTTCGTTCTCTTCATTGCAACATATCATCATGCATGTTCAGTTTTATTGTGCTGTCCTGAAGGTGTTGTCCGTCCATCAGCCTGATTCCATGTAAACGCAGCACTAGGCTTATATCTACTGACGTATTATCAAATAACCAGATGTTTTCAATGCAGCCCCTTTTCCACCGCAGGAACTTTTCTCGTTTATCCGGAATTTTGAAAAACCTCTGCGAGTTTCCACCGAAATTACCCAGGTAAAAAACTTTCCCTCACCCCCCGAACTTTCCCTGAAAACAGTACCTAGTAGGGGGGTAGGACTTTTCAGATTACCCGGAATTCTTGAGGGGCGAGGCTTTGTGCCAAAGAACGCTTGTAGTGCTCCGCACTTCTGTGTCCGTGCGTCTGCCGCTGCAAACTTTATTTCATTTCTACAAGCTTCACTTCGTTTGTGTTTTGATTAAGGATAGGTACTGAAACCCGTCGCTAAATTAGCCCTGGGGCCACACTAACAAAGACTGTAGTACTGATAAGCGCGAACAGTATCGGTTCTCCTCTGCGCTCTGTGCCGGCGCTGAGCTCCTCCATACACACACATCCACTCACACGCCTACACGACATGGTAACCTGTGAACAGCCGGCTCTACACCAGCACTATGTTAGCAGTAAACAAGCTGGAGGAGCCAAAACAGGACACATGCCGAATCATCTTCGTCATCACACTGATTTGAATACATTTTCTGGAACTTTGAGGTGCGGTGGAAACGCAAAACACACAGATTACCAATAATTCTTTTACCCAGGTAAATAAATCCCTGGTAATAAAATTTCCTGGAAATGTTGGTCGGAAAAGGGGCTAATCCTTTTTATTGGTGGTTAAACAGGGAGAGTTTCAACTTTTCGTTTAAGAGCTCCAAGAATTACTGTTGCAACAACACATCATCAGTCGGGTAAAACGAACCTGTCTCACGGCAGTCTAATCCCAGCTCACGTTGCCTGTTAGTGGGTGAAACCAATCGCTTGGTGAATTCTGCTTCACAATGACTGGAGGAGCCGATATCGAAGGATCGGAAGGCAGCGTCGTTAGGAATGTAGTTATCCCTGTGGTAACTTTTCTGATACCTCCTGCTGAAAACCCCAAAAGTCAGAAAGATCTTGAGGTCCCGCTTTCACGGTCTGTATTCATACTCGATATCAAGATCAAACAAGAGTTGCCCCTTTTTTCTGTCCTCCATGAGCTCGCCGTAGGACAGCTGCGTTATCTTTTGGCAGGTGTACCACCCTGATCAAACTCCCACCTGCCACTGTCCCCAGAGCGGGTTACATTAACACTGTATGTGGGAAAATGAATGGGACTCTTACGTCTAGATCCAGAGGACATAGCTGAAATAGCTAACAAATCATTGCAGCTTTGATTCTTGTGCTTTTGTCTTTCTTTATGAATCCATCCATTGTATTATTCCTCCCATCTCTGCGCTCTTCTTCTTTCTCTTTCGGTGTGTCTCAGTCAGACAGACAGAGTCCTCAGGGAGAGTTTGAGGTTTGCTTCAGGTCGCCCTTTCAGACAGCGACCACTTACACACGAGACTCAGCGCTTTGCCAAAACTGCTTCACTAGGTTGTTTCATGCATGATGCTGCCACCAGGGATACAAGCTGATGGGTTATGACATCTCTGCAGCACACACACACACACACACACACACACACACACACACACACACACACACACACACTTCCAGGCATTCGGGCATATAGAGCGAACAAGCAACATCTGGACAGTTCTCTGAAGGACTTCATACCCAGAGTTATTAATGACATTACTGAACAGAGACATGCGTATGTGTGCATGCAGAGCAGGCAGGAAGTCACATTGCCCACGCACACACACACACACACACACTCAGACACAATCTGCACATCATTGACCTTAAGATCTCAGCATGCGTAGTCATGAATTTGGCATTTATCCGTCATTTGTCATTAACTATGCCTCCCTGTCTCCCTGCGGTTTCCTCTCCCATTGGTCTCTTGTTCCTCTGGTTTCTCCTCGTCCGTCCCTAAAATTTGTCTTCTGTCTAACAGCTCCAGCATCACTGCCAAACTATTTGCTGATTTTTTCCCCTGCTAATCTGAAGGATGAAGTGTTCCTGTGTGACTGAAAAGGTTTTTAAAATGAATAAACCATTTACAAACAGGCATTTATAAATGATTTCAGCCTTGCTGGCAGCAGTCAGTCAGTCGGTCCACCACTTTGGTCCACACTGAAATATCTTGACAACTAGCGTCGGTTTTCACTTCCTGTAAGACTGTAGACAATGCATGTAACAGGCTGAAGTTGACACAGCGTCCCAGAACATCAACAACCAACACACCCAGGGTACCTTGGACATTTATAAATTTCGACATTGAAAGTCTATGACCAAACATATGTGACGAGAATGTGTTGGTCATGTGGCCATAAAACTTTGCCCGACCCCTCTTTTCCAACAAAATTGGGCCAACTTTCCCCTTAGACGTAAAATGTGAAACAGAGCGAGGTCTAAGTGGTGTGTGTGTGTGTGTGTGTGTGTGTGTGTGTGTGTGTGTGTGTGTGTGTGTGTGTGTGTGTGTGTGTGTGTTGGGACTGAGCCTTCGTCTTGTTCCAGGACAGTGAAAAACCTCTTTGTTCCTTAAAAGCAGAGAAAATGACTTCTCCAGTCGTCACTTGTGAGATGAGGATGATTCATGAAGCCTGACGCCTTCCTGACGTCTCCTCTTGTTTGAACGTTGGTCCAGATTAAGCTGCCTGCTTGTTCTAACTTCATTTACCCTCATGCCGACTCTGTTCCTCTCTATAATTACACACTCTTATCAGCTGTGCAGCGTTTGGGCTTACGTTCTCACGGGCAGCCCTGTGGCCACCCTCTCCTCTGACCGCTGTACAAACACAGCTCCAGTTTTATCCCTGCAGCTCTTCTGCATCATTTGCAAATGTGACTCCATCACATCAGAGTCCGGCCTCGTCTCACTGTGCACTGTATCATGCTCAAGTTAATACTGACGGGCAGCGCCGAGGTACTGCTCCACTCATACGCAGGTCTCTTCTTATGTAATTAATGTGTTTGCATAACCAGCGCTTAATTATGTTAATATGTGAGGAAAGAATCAGACATTAAACACCTCGAGCTAATAGCTGAAGTTTAATGAACAAACTGGTGGTGAAAACATCAACACAAACACACACACATGATCTCATGAAACAGAGTGTGTGTTTGTGTGTGTGTTCTCATCCGATTCAGAGAGCTTTAAACATGCATGGAGCCCGTTGTGGTTATTTCAGGGTCATAATTTGGTTGTTTATACTTAGATATGTATATAGAGCCTCTATGAATAAAACATATAACAGTTTAATTTAGCATTTATAAGAAAACTATGTGAGCACACAGTATTATCAGTATTTATAACTTCCCCTTAAAGACTCTTTATATAATTAAAATGGGCATGACATGAAAACAGAAGAACTGATAAAAACACTTAAGTGTATAAAAACTAAGGAAATAAAAGAAAGTCTAAATGAACTTAAAACAATAGGGAGCTCATATTTTTTTAGTTTAAGTTATTTTATTTTGTTAGGCAGTCATGCATCACTTCCTGTTTGTTGGGCCTGAAGATACAGTGAAACTCTACTTGCTGTCTCACCTGTGTCATCAACTCAACCTGACGTACAGACACAGCGAAGGCCACATTGAAGCCTGATGTGTAATTTTTAATTTGTCATTTTTGTAATTAACAACCCTCCAAGTCATGTTCTGCTTCATGAGCTGACACTCTGCTCAACAACAGCTTGTTTTGGCACATTTTCAGGGTTGAGTTAACATTCAGTTTTGTGCAGATCTCCTAGCAGGCGAGATGTTTGGCCAATTAAGCGTTCAATGTGGCGTGATGACAGAGAGGCACAGAGTGGCGGAGAGGCCACTGGCACATCATTAGACATTACAAAGAAGGGGCCACAAGAGGGCAACAGCAGGCCGGACACTGCTGCACACTGAGGGTGACTGACAGTGATTTAAATCTAACTGAACCTTTGGAGGACAGAAAATAATTCTCTGAGACACAACAACCACAGATCAATAAATCAAAGTGTCTCCACAGACGCTCATTTTAATACCCTGACATGACGGCGTCTCGTGTGAGCAGAACATGAGTGACATGAGTGACAGTAACAGCTTTGTTGCTCCACTGACCGCTCCAGTAAATGGCTTAAGGTTAACTCTTGGCTACGTTTTCTGAATAATAGAATTACATAATCATTATGGGGTCTAATTGCACGGTGCATGCAGGCCTATTGGATTTGTATTGTATTGCACATAATAAGTGCAGCTGTTTAGCTTCAGGGGAAATAAAGGACCAAAAATAGATCTATTAGAAAGTATTCCCATATGGTGCATGAATACAAGCTCTTTTGTGGCGCATGTGTGCAGTCAGGGAGGCAGCAGAGGATTCATCAGACACGGAGAGGAGATGTGATGATTTAATTGGTGATTGTAGAAGATTTAATTGTTAGAGAAGAATCCAGATTCTTAAATAAAAGCACATTAATGTAGAAATGCTCTATTTCATAAAAGTCCTCCATTCAAGTCCTACTTAAATACATTATCAGCAAACTGTAGCTACTGCAAGTACTGAAGTTAAAGCACTCAGCCTCCATTAATGATGTCTGACATCATCACAGTGTTTATGCTGATGCATCAATGTAAGAGCAGCATGGTACTGTTGTAGCTGCTCCAGGTGGAGCCATTATGATCTGCTTTATATTCACTCAGCCTTTCAGTCTACTGGTTCCAAACCTAGGGCTCGTTTCCACCAAGCAGTACGGTTCAGTTCAGTTCAGTTCACATAGTTTCTGTCTCCACAGTGAAAGTTGTGGATGGTCCCAACAGCAGCGTCCTTAGCGTCCCCATGTTTGGTCCCCCCTCTGTTGGGGTACCTAGCACACAGATCTGGTACTAAAAGGTGGAGCTAGAAACCCTGCAGTCTGATTGGTCAGTAGAGGACGAAAAAATAACTTCATTCACTGGGCCGACTGCCGGCAACTTTTAAGGTGGAACGTTAACTTGTAATGTTACTCAATGCATGAGTTGATGACGTGAATCCATCAGCACACATTCTGCCAGATGACTTAAATTACATCATCCGGTGGAGTTTCACCGGATAAAACTCCACAGTCCACTTCAAAACTGTTTTGAACTGCACTGGAGTGTGGAACAAGAGACTGGAAGATGTGCAGTCAGTGCACTTGCTGTGGCTAAAGTCTGCACCATCACAAAATATGGACTGGACACTGACGTTCCACAGACTGTTGCAGACATGGTTGGATAATGACATTTAAGTCCGGACACATGTGTGCGGAAACTTTGAATTGGCTGTGAAGAGTGAAAGGTTTGGAAAGTGGATGTGTCAATCAAACACAGGACATCCCCCCAGGAGACCAGTGTTCATGTCCTGTAAACCAACTGACCTTTGCACTGCCACCTTCAATTAAGTACATAGCTTAATGTTAAGTACGTAATGTGACATGGTCCAATCATGATTTTTTTCCTAAACCTAATTTTCATAACTTTACTTTACAAACCAAACCTATGTATTTTATCAAACCTAACCTGCTTATTTTTACGTTCCTAAACCTAACCTACGTAAAATTTACATAAGGTTTGTAATGTGATGAAGTCCAACCGTGATTCTTTTCCTAAACCCTACCTACCTAACTTTACTTTCTTTTACCTAATTCACATAAATTCCCTGAACCTTACTTGCATATCTTTACTCTCCCAAACCTAACCTACAAAACTTTATTTCCCTAAATGTAACCTGTGTAACTTCATGTTAGGCACGTAAGGTGATGAAGCCCAGCCATAATACGTTTCCTAGAACCTAGCCTACATATCTTTACTTTCTTACACCTAATTTACCATAGTTACGTAACTTCCCTGAACCAAACTTACAAATCTTTACTTTATCAAACCTAACCCACTTATCTTTACTTTCCTAAACCTAACCTACGAACTTTACTTTCTGAAACTTAACCCATGTAACTTTACTTTTCCAAACCTAACGTACATAACTTTACTTTCCTCAACCTAACCTACGTAACTTTACTTTCTGAAACTTCACCCATGTAACTTTACTTTTCCAAACCTAATGTACATAACTTTACTTTCCTACACCTAACTTATGTAACTTTACTTTACAAACCCAACCCACCTATTTTTACATTACCAAACCTAACCTACATATCGTTACTTTCTAAACCTAACCTACATATTTTTTCTCTCCTCAACCTAGCTAACAAAATCCAACTAATTCTTTTCCTAAAGCTTACCTACGTAACTTTACTTCCTGAAATCTAACCTACATTTTTTTTACTTTACCAAACCCAACCTACGTCGCTTTACATTAGGTACGTAACATGGTGAAGCCCAACCATGATTCTTTACCTAAACCTAACCTAACCAGTAGAGGTGCTAATTTATGGGGCGCTTATTTGTTAGGTATTGTACAAACTGTTGTATGAGGATATGTTGTCCACAGACATTACAAGGGACTCGGCTAAAGTTACCTTAACCTAACCTAAACACAGATTAGCATGTCACTTGCCAAAATGCTTGGGAACTACAAGTTTAAACTTTTTCAATTAATTGTACTTTACAAGCTCATCAGATGTTTTTATTGTAATACCTTCAAAAAGTAACTAATAACTGCTGTCAGAATTAGTACAGAAGTATTTTGCTATGAAATTTAGCAGAGTTGTAGAATAAAGTAGGATAAAAAGTATATATATGCAACTACAGCATTTGAGTAAATGTACTTTGTTGTAGTAGTAGCTTAGTTGTAGTTTGCAGAGTGCAGCAGATGGAGTGCATAATATTTAAGCTATAACCTGTTTCTCCCACTCATAGTTCACTTTAACGGCAGTAGTGGCATCACCATTTTGTCTTGTGCTGATGAGATGAGAGTCGACAGATTTAGTTAAACAGCAAGAGAGAGAGAGAGAGAAAGGAGGAGGGAGGCAGAGAGGGGGAGGGAGGCGGAGCGAGGCTCAGGCTCCAGTGTGTGATGAGGAGGCTGCCAGTGAGGAGGAGAGTACCGGAGAGGGTGCTGGATGTTGAGACGGCGCTGCTGCAGTAGATTTTCAGTCACACTAACCTGAAGCAGCTCAGACCTGACAGAGAGATAAAAAACAACAGCACATCTGTGTGAGAGCATCAGGTAAGACCAGACACTTATTAAATAATTAAATCTTCTTCAAAATGTTCATTGATACTGTTTTTATGATGGAAAATATCCTTTTAGTTTGAACTTTTTAAAATTTTGGTTGGTTCTCAGCAGCATAAACAGCCTGCACATTGAATTAGTCAGTGGATCAGTCACAGTAAAATGTCATTAAATCAGCAATACTTCTCCAATGATCGTCAATAAATTACATATTAAAAATCAGCTTAATTTAAGGGAGAATTTCTGATATTTCCCCCAAAGTCCTTCTATATATAATAAAAACCATTTAATTATTTAAATGTAAAAAATAATTTTAACATGATTTTGACTGCAAAAAGATATTTTTTGTATATTGTTATGTTTAAATATTTATGATATATACATTTTATTTTCTAAAAATTCCATATTCACAGATAGCTGACGTCATGTGAGTGACATGCTATGATGCAGAATTCCTGTAGCCTACCTAAGAAAGATTTATACCTTATGATTATAATGAATTTCTGATGGTGATACAGATATCAGTTGGCTATTTGTAATATTTTTAAAAATCTGATAATATTACACTGGCAAATATTTGTGTTTTCATGTTCTTTTATTTATTTTTATCTGATTTTCATAGAGATCAAGCAACAATGACATTTACGACAACAAAATACATAAAGAGCATCTAAATAGTGTATGTGTATGTAAAGTATGTGTTTGAGAATTAATCTTTTGGTTATTTTCAGTGGCATAATATTTGTTTTTTGACACACACACATCATGTAAGCAAACATTTTGAAAAAGTAACATATTTGATGGTCGAATTTTGATATTTTTGGACAGAGCCAGGCTGTTTCCCAGTTTTTACAGTTCTCTATGAGCTAAGAGCACTCGGCTGCCATGTGGAAGGTCCCGGGTTTGAATCCTGCTGGGGTCGACATCAGCAAAGGCATGCAGCCGCAAGAGGTTCCCACTGCTGAATCAAATGAGAACAGATTAATCTGAGCCAAGTCCTCAACGAGGGCACGTCTCAAGCCTGTCGTAGACGGGAGGTTCAAGACATAAACGTGGATTCATGCTAAGCTAAGATATAGCTACATATTTAGTGTACAGACGTGCAAATTAAACATAATAGTCCTGCACATAGTGCTCTCTGAAACCACAACTCGTCATTTTTTACACTTTGGTTTTTATATTGGTTAAACAAAGATGTTAATAAGTGAGCTTGCTGGTAGGTGGGTTTTGTTACTTTAAGACAGAGCCAGGCTAGCTGTTTCCCCATTTCCAGTCTAATGCTAAGCTAAGCTAAGCTAAGCTAAGCACTAACTGGACTGGAGTGTGGAGCAAGAGATTGGATCAATCACAGTTGGCGTGCTTGCTATGCCTACAGTCTGCGCTGTCACAAAACGTGGGCTGTATACGTCTGTATAGGGTCTGTGTGGACCCTCGCAGACATGTGTGGATGACGACATTTTCGTCACACAAACCAAAATGGCCCCACGCGGATGTGGAAACTGTGAACTAGCCTTAATGTTGATCTTCTTATCTAACTCCTTGTAAGCAAGCAAGTATTTCTCAACATGACAAACATCGATCCATTTTCATCCGCTTATATGCAGCCGGGAGCAGCAAAAATCATGTCTATAGAAAACGTTTGATTCTGTTTTTACTGTGTCACTTTCATTTATATGTGTAGCTGCGACAGAGTAGTGTTTACCAGCCAATCAAAGTGCTGCACAAAGACGACGAACTGCTTGATTTTATAGTTTTTTCAAGAAAAGGTGGTAGAAAAGCACCCCAGACGTCCCTCTCCCCAGTAACGCTTTCCAGCTCCTCCTGGAGGACCCTGAGGTGTTCCCAGACCAGATGAGATATATAATCCCTCCAGGGTGTTCTGGGTCTGCCCTGGGGCCAGAGCACCTCTAACAGGAGGCGCCCAGGAGGATCCTGATCAGATGTTGAACTGAGCCCAGACACCCTACAGAGGAAACTCATTTCAGCTGCTTGTACCTGTGACCTCATTCTTTCAGTCACTACCCAGAGCTCATGACCATAGGTGAGGGTTGGGACGTAGACGGACCAGTAAATCAAAAGCTTCGCCTTCTGGCTCAGCTCCCTCTTCACCACAACGGTGTGTTGCAGTGCTGATGCCACCCCAAACCACTGATCTGTCTCATGTTTCATTCTAGCCGAACACGTGAACAAGACCCCAAAATACTTGAACTCCTTTGCTTGAGGCAGTAACTGTCTCCCAACCCGGAGAGAAGAACTGTTTCTTTACAAAATAACTGTTGCATAGTGGAAAATGAAAGTGTGAGTCTCACACCGAAGTCATCAAAATCCGACACTTGGGCAGTGACTTCTGGCATCAGGTACTGATGAAAAAAGCCGGCCTTTAATGCCGGCATGATATGCAGCCGGTTGCCATTATACTTTAACAGTGCTTGGTGGTGTCAGGGGAAAACGCGGTGGGAGAAGTACGAAAGTTAGGGCGACAAAAGTCTGAGTAGGGTGGGTAGAAGGGTGATGGATGAATCCAACAAACTTTCACCCGTAAGAGTGTTGTTTGATTCTAAAGCCAAATCCTGTTCTTTTTTCTTAAACCCAACCACCTGCATTTGTTGTTGGAGGAAAAAAAAACGTCACTTTGCAGTGTTGTACTGTCGTAGTGCTTTTATTTTGAAAGAAACTGTATGTAACTGGTAATTCTCCTGTGAAAACAGAAGTGTATTTTGAAAGAAGACAATGCATGTAACAGGCAGAACCTGACACGGCATCCTAGAACGTCAACAACCAACACACTCAGGGTACTTTTGACGTCACATGTGGACGTGGAAAGTCCATGACCAAACACGGACATGTGATGAGGTCACAGTGAGAATGTGTTGGCACAGAGGAGGAATCTTTATGTTATCGTCTCCGGTCAGCTCCGGAGACGCCGTCGACACACTGAGATTTTATTTATAGGCTACAGCACCTTTTAAACAAGTTACAAAGTGCTTCAAATGATACAGATGCAGAAAAATAAAACAGCTGCACAGAAAGGACTCATATGAATATAGAGGACAGTCGTTACGGGATTTGGGAAGTTTTGGAAGCAGTTTAGACTCAGCTGATGTCACAGAGGAGGGGGAGACACATCCAGAGGGACTAAAGCACCATCACCTTTGGATATGCAGAGGGAGCAGGGTATGAATAAAAGACCTTGGTTGGATGATGTGAGTGGCCTAGAGGTGGTGTAAGGATGCAAGAAGACCATGTCGAGCTGTGTATGAGATAAGCAGTATCTTGAAGTCTATTCTGTACTTTACGGGGAGCCAGTGAAAGGAGTGGAGGAGCGTGCAGCCTGCTGGCTAACATGTAGTGGCAGCAGTGAAGTCAAAGCTGAGAGGGAAAGAGAAGACGGAGCAAAGGAAGCTCAGTGTGTGTGCGTGAAATCGATTTGCAATACTGTTACATTCACTTTTTATTTGGTCTATCATCTTCAGCCACAGTCGGCTTTATTGAGCCCCCCTCTTCTTTCCCATGCTCCCTGTAATCCTTGCTGAATGCTCCTTTTGACCCCCAATCAGCTGTATTGACTGTATTGTGTGTGAGGTGGGTGGTGGTGGATTATACAGGCTGCTGAGCGCTCAGGTGCTGACTGATGTGGCTAATGTGCTTGAGCAGAGACGGTTCACGCCGACTCAACACCCCCTGCCTGCTGAACTCAGGGGAAATATTTCTTACTGAGGGTTTTTTTTTTCCTTGTGTCTGTGCTTTTTGAGATGTTGGCATTCAAGACTTAATTGTCTTTAGTGCTGCTTTCAGGAGCAAAACAGCTCAGCGGCATAATAAGCGCTGTCAGTGTGAGGCTAATTAGACGTCGTCTGTTTAAGATAATGAAAGTTTAATGTAACTCAGTTTGTTAAAGGGCCAGTTCACCCAAAATACAAAAATATCCTGGGAATTATTAAAGGGACGATTTGCATTCAGTGCAAAGCTATTATTGGTGAGAGCAAGATGGAGAGTTAAAGTCTCAAGGCAAATGAATCGAACGCAACTGGACTTAGTTTGTCTTAGAAGACGTTTCACGTCTTATCCAAGAGGCTTCATCAGTTTGTGCTTGTCTGACTAGGCTGGAAAAACCCAGGTGTTTAACCTCTGAGGAGGTCTTCACAAGGCCAGTGATGTCATTGGTTCGTTAGTGCTCCAATGGTGTGTCAACGACAGTCGTTGAAACTCCTGCTGCACCTGTGGTCGTTGGAGTCACATGAGGCCATTTGTGAACGAGCATTGTTTTTAGAGGTTAAGCTGTTCAGTCTCCTGGGCAAGGATGAAAGGACAGCATTATAGGTGGTGTCGCAGACCTCCTGCTCTGTTGAGAGATGGTTTATCCAATTTCACATAGATGGCTTCTTTTACACCTCTTTCAAACCATCTGTCTTCCCTGTCCACAATGTGCACGTTGCTGTCTTCAAAGGAGTGTGCTTTCTCCTTGAAGTGTAGCTGAGTCTTGCCCTGACGAGTTAGCCCTTCTGTGTTGGGCCTAGTGGTTGTTTTGTTTCACCAGTGACAGTAAAAGTATGGAGGTTGGGGTGGAGAATGGATCAAATCTGATGTTTACGTCCTGTGAAGATTTGCACTCAATGGATGGCTTTTTTCCGCATATCTACGTTTTTTTTCTTACCTTTTACAAATTGTTTCAATCGCTCAACCGTAACCATACCTGAATCATCACCTCATTTAGTTTAAATCTCACACAAAAAAGTGAACTAATCTTTATTCTGTTGACGAAAGCTACGACGAAAACTTTTCATCAACGACTTTCTTTCCATGACAAAAATGAGACAACGACGAGCTACAAATAGATCTTGATAATAAAAACTGAGACGAAATTTATGCTTCATTTTCGTTGACGAGACAAATGAGGCGAGACGTGATGAAAATGTTAGTGATGGACTATCGGACACTGAAAGCCGAGAACAGCCGTGCTTGGAATTATCTTCAAATGCTGCAGGAGTGTCAGGCTGGTTAACTCCAGTAAATAGTCTGCACCAGGATGTTTCCGTGAGCTGTAATTCAGCAGTAAATAATCAGCTGTGTGTGTCTGACTGTGGATGGTGGAGCTGCTGAATGGATTTGTGGAGTTTGTTAGTTGCAGCAGTGGCTGTTAGCAGTTAGCGGTTAGCTCTGCTTGTTAGCTGCTGAACGGCTGATCATCATTATCCCCAGTGGTGGAATGTAACTAAATAGATTTACTCAAGTGCAGTACTCAAGCACATATTCAAGGTACTTACACTTTACTTGAGTATTTTCATTTCATGCTGGTTTATACTTGTACTCCACCACATGTCAGAGGTAAATATTGTACTTTATACTGCTCTACATTTGTCTGACAGCTTTAGTTACTTCCTCTCCAGTGAAAATCACCTATATCCAGATGTGTTAATGTTGAATGTTTGTGATAAACCGAAGGTGTGTTGAGAAATTCTCCTTCTTCTTAAGGTAAATAAACTCATTCAAAACCCTCTTGGATCAACTGGAAAATGCATCGTCACCGAGCTGAAAACAGGCTGTTTTTGTGACATCATGAAAACTTGACTTTTTGATTTTTGTGGTTTTCACAGGACAGCCACGCTGCAAACACGATGATCTTACAGAATATGATGCATTGCTGTGGATTAAACAACCTTAAACATGTACAGCAGTAAAATGACACATTAATGCAGCAGGAATATTCAGATAGAAAAGGAAAACACTGACATAATCACTACTTTTAATAAATCTTGCTGATAAGTGAAGGATCTGAACACTTCTTCCACCACCGACTAAACAAGCACAAAATGCACATACCTAATGTTTAAGGTAATAAAAGTCAGTGGTTTATGTTATCGATAGGTTTCACATGGGCATGTGTCCAGCCTAAGTGGGTGAAATTGCCTCCTCCATCATAAACGGTGTCAGGTTCGGGGTCAAGTCCTTCGGACCTAATCCATCAAGCTATCAATTGAAATTCATGAATTTCCCATTTTCCCATTACTTCCAGTGAGGACATGTTCCACATGAGCTCATTCACTGGAGCGTTTAACAATTTGGACGGTTGAAATGTCCGGTAATTGACTTTCCTCCTCCTCAGATCTGCAGCTGAGGCATTATTGTTAACGCTCAGGAATTCTCTCAGCAGCACAGCAGGAGCAGCAGATGTGCTGCTCAAACCCACCGTGAGCCCGAGCGTTTGATTAGCTGTACATCACGAGCGCACTTGGAACTGTTTGCAGCCAGGAAGGATGGGCGGGGGCAGATGTGTATTTATACACGAGCGTGTCACAGGAACACAGCTGTAAACAGAAAACCACTATGGCTTCTTTATATGCTGCTATGTGTGAATGTCTCCTCTCAGTGACCCCAATACTCTGTCACAGGCTTCAGGGCAAATACGTCCGACACTCAAACACACCACTGGTGATTCTCCTTTGTCTCATGTGACCTCCATAGACGCACTGTTTGAACCAATTTAAGAAAACAAAATAATAATGTAAGGGCCTTGATACAAAGATGTCAGATACCAGAAATTGAAATTGAATATTAAAATGAGTGTGAAGGCAGCATCAGAGCAGTTTTTGCCTAGTGTTGGGGATATCGGCCGTAGAGATGTCTGGCTTCTCTCCAATATAGCAGAACAAGATGGCGCTTGGCTTGTGGTGCTCAAAGCGCCAAAAAATACATTAAATTGCTTTTTTTTTTGAGAAATCCTGACCCAGTTACTCACCTTCTTGTGAGCAGTTTCATACAGGAACTATTTTCTTTCTACACCCGCCAACCGCATCATCGCGCAGTCACAAAACACACCTTGTAATCTGTTCTGGAGGCTCATGGTGCAAAGTTATCTTATCCGTACTTGTCATAAGGGCCGCAACGAACAATTATTTTCATTGTCGATTAATCTGTCGATTATTTCTTCGATTAGTCAACTAATCATTTTATCAAAAAATGTGTTAAAATGTTGTTAAATGTCGGTCTGTCTCTCCCAAACCCCAAAATGATGTCATCTAATGTCTTGTTTCATACTCACGCCAAAGGGTTTCAGTTCACCATCACGGGAGAGTGTGTGAAGCTGCCAATATTTGAACGTAACGAGCTTCAATAAGAGTATTTTGGGGCACTTTACTAGTACTTTTCTATGAAAAATGACTCAAACGATTACTTCTAAAATAGTCACCGATTATTTTAATAGTCGATTTGTCATCAATTAGTCGACTAACCGTTGCAGCCCTACTTGTCATATTTTGACGCTTGGACAGACCTTTACTTTTATCTTGACACTGAAGGGGTTGGCAGCAAGTCATGTGAGTTGACTTCACCCTTTAGCCCAATCAGTATACTTTGACACCCTGAAAGAGAGACCAGACTGCAGTGGAGCTACCTCCTAAGGGGCCATACTCATGCTGCGTCGAAAACACGAGGTCGAGTGCTGGGTGCCGCTTTTGTGCCTTTTTTTGAGACAGCTTTTAAGAGCACAGCAAATACTGTGTCATAGCCTATTTACCTGAAACCCTGAGTGCAGAGCTGATCTTCCTCCAGGCAAAAAGCCCTAAAAAATGGGCTTTCGGGAATGCGTGCACAGCATGACGGCGTCGCTCTGGCGTTTGGCATCAGACACGAATGCACCAGGGCACTGTGGTATGATACCCACCGAGGAGCAGCTATATCTGACACAACCAATGACTGCCATAGTATAATGGCCGGTATACACTGTGCGATTTTGGGCTGTCCCAGACGAAAGATGGCCATCGTGGGAGAAACGTGGCGATATCTTTGGTCGTGGCTCTAAAACTGTCGCACTGTGAGACAGGTTCAAGGACGGCCGTTGGCAACATCTTGCGACCAAAGATAACCTGAGATAAAATTCTGACTATCTCACAGTGTGACAGCTGCTACGACCTACGTCTACTAATCAACCTATAGAAATGCAGCACGGAATGACACAATGGTCACCGCGACACCGGCGCTAAACCCAAACACATGATCGCCTGCCATGGAGGTAAAACGAACAAAAAGAAGTGTGTGGAACTCCCAGAGAGAGGAAAGTTTGGTGGAGCTGTGGCAGCAGAAGCCTTGTTGATCTGATGTTTCCTCCAGCTGCTGTCATGACCACGAGAAAAAAGACGCTGCATGGAAGGAAATTACGCAGGAACTGCAACTTCCAGGTGAGCAAGCTACCTATGGTGGCGCAGATGGATGACGCACGCTGATGCGGTGCACGCTGATGCAGTGCACGCTGATGACGCTGCATATTAACGTACGTTGTAACCTGCGATTCAGTAGTAAACGGCCATCGTCCAATCTGCACACATCAAACATGACGTCGTAGCAAAGTTTAGATCCACGTCTCACAGTGTGTCATGCAATGGTCTCATGAGATTGTTAAAATCGCACAGTGTATAAAGGGCATAAGAGAAAGAAAGTCCCAGACCCCCTCCCCAGTGTAGAGTGAGTATGTGTAGCATGCTACAGTTGTAACAAATATCACATGACGTAAGGCGCATGATGTGACATTACGTTGGTAAGAACCGTACTTTAAGCCAAACCAAGCCAAAAATTAAGAACAAAATGTTTTATCTACGTAGTGAGTTTATTTTCAAAGAGACTGTATGCACGTAACAAGCGTCAGTTGAGATGTTCGTCAATGTCCAAAACCGACGCAGCAGGATACACAGTCATCATATTTTGATGTTCAGGCGCCACTGTTTGTTTACACTTTTGTTCCCTAGCACATCCTCCTTGATGACATCACACAGGTTGTAAAAGACGTTTAGCTATGCCTGGTGACCAGCGTGTGGTCTGTCATGTTTCTTGGCCAAGTCAACAATCGCTGATCTGACACCACGACCAGTTTAACAGACAGAAATATTGTGCAGTCTGAACCTGACGTGACACACTTTATATTGTTTCTCGGAGCAGTGAATGTCATTGACGTGGACGTGATGATGCTCAGACTCTGTTTAGACTCAACACTGAATGTTGACAGATGAGCGTGTCATACGTGATGACTCCTCTCACAGGACATGGTGCTGGTCCATCTCTGACCTTGTTTCTCCTCATTATTCTGTCTTCAGACAAACACACTCACCCAACCCACACACACACACACACACACACACACACACACACACACACACACACACAGAGGGAGAGACAGATACAGTAGACAGACAGACACTATTCGCCCGAGGTTTGTGTTCTGTTTAGTGGCTTAGTGCTGCCTCTGGTGTATAAACACACGCAAAGACACACACAGAATCTGTGATTTCCACTCACCATATGGGTGTTTGCTCTCGTACTGAACTTGTCATGCAGAGCGCTCCTGTCATTCGCACGCGCGCACACACACACACACACACACATGCAGATGGCCACAACCTGCTAATTATAACCGCCATTACATTTATTTGTCTTTTTTATAATTATATACTCAGGGTTTAAAGAAACGATCAGTGAAATCCTAACAGATTTCCTCAAAATTGTCTTTTGGGAGCGAGATGACAGGAAATGAGAAGGAGAGCGATGGATGGGGGGATTACATGCTACAAAGGTCCCCGGCTGGATTTCAGTTCATCAGCTTTAAGCCAGAGGCCACCAGGGAGCCTCAAATCCACATGGATCCAAAGAGCCACGCTAACAGCTCTGTGAGGCCGTACGGCACAGTCATGCTTTGAGCCAAATACAGTCATCATATAAGTCAGCAGGCTCACAGTGACGATGCTAACATGTTGATGTGTAGCAGGGACACTGTTAACATCGTCCATCATCTCATTTAGCATCACCAGTTGGAGAGAAATGGAAATTAGTTTTGCAGGAATTTGGTCACACACTACAGGACCAGACACATTTACGCTTAAAGTAAGAGGCTCATTAAAGTGTGACCAAAATTTTATGGCAATACATTCAAGTTGCTGTTGAGATATTTCACTCTGTTACACAAATCTCAACCTCACGGTGATGCAGGAGAAAAGTCAGAGGATCTCCGAAATCATTGGGAGTCATCCTCTGGGAGCCGCGAATGTCTCCAGTAGTTGTTTTTCAGTCTGGACCAAAGTGGTGGGCCGAGTCAGTGAGGCCGTAAGTAGGCACCAACCCAGTGCCCGGAATAAGTGTTGGCATCGCATGTTAGCAGTAGTAGATTTGGGCACCGAAGCCACTTGGTTAAGGTTAGAAAAGCATCATGAGTTGGCTTAAAATACCCAGTTTGGTTGTTACAAACAAGGCTGGAAATGTCCCGACCTTTTGTTGAAAAATACCTACTTTTCATGCTACAAACACAGCTGGAAATCTTGTGTTGCTACAAACATGTCTGGAAATGTCCCAAAGTCTTCTTAAAAAATACCCTCTTGTGTTGCCACAAACATGAGTGGATATTTCTTGAACACCACAACGCTACAAACAAAGCTGGAAATCTCCCAACATCTTGTTAAAAAAAACTAACCACTTTTGTCGCTACAAGCTGGAATTTAAATAATCTGAACTCTGGCTAAAATAAACCAGAATTTGTCCAAAAATACACTGTATGCTGTAAATATCACTCTTTGAAAATTGTGACAACTATAAACACAGCTGGAAATGTCCCAAACGCACCTTAAAAAAATACCTGCTTTTATTGCTACAAACATGGCTGGAAATGTCCCAAACTCATGTAAAACATATCAGCATTTGTCACTACACACACAGTTGGGAATGTCTCAAACTCTTGTTAAAAATACCCACTTTTGGCAGTACAAACATGGCTGGAAATGTCCTGTTTTCTTTAAAAAAAAACCCCTGCTTTGATAGAAACAGAGCTGGAAATGCTCTGAACTCACTTTTAAAAATACCCGCTTTTGTCGCCACAAACACAGCTAGAAATGTGCAGAACGCTTGTTAAAAAACACCAACTTTTGTTCCATGAAGCATGGCTGGAAATGTCCTGTATGCTTGTTTAAATACCTGCTTTTGATGCTACAAACACAGCTGGAAATACTGTTAACTTTGATTAAAAATATCTGCTTTTTTTGGTCTTTTGGTGGCACTAGAGGAAAAGTCAGGTGTTCACCAAAGTCGTGACAGTTCATCCTAAGAATGACATTAATGTTCATTCCAAGTTTCAGAGCAGTCCGTCCATTGGATGTTGACATATTTAAGCCAAAGTGGTGGACAGTCCAACTGATATTTTCATCCCTTGATCTTTAACACGGCTAAAGAAAAGCGAGCTTAAGAGTAACAGCACTGCAGCCCTCCTGCTTTCATCCCTCGACCTACTTGTGTACGATGTGAAAGCCATCGAGTCTTTCACTGTTGTGTTTTGTTGTCCTTCTCCTACTCCTCCTCCTCCTCCTCCTCTACACAGTCTAGGTACAGTAACACCAGACAACTCTGTCACGTCAAAGCTCTCAGCCTCACATGTCGGGATTGAAGACCAGATTATTCTTATATCTACGCTGTGCTTTACTCAGGAGTCACCGTGCATGTGTGTATGTGTGTGTGTGTGTGTGTGTGTGTGTTTATGCAAGGGTTAACCATCCCCAGAGAGTCATCAGACAGGGGATAAAGGAGGTGGTGATGCCTCTTTGCAGAACTAAGCTCCATAAGCTGCTTCCTCACTGGTCTGACAAGCCTCAGTGGAGGAGTGGAGAGTCGTCCAGCTTGTTGAGGGGGCGAGACGGCAGGGTGCATGAATGGATGGATGGATGAGGATGAATGGATGATGGTGGATTGACAAGAGAAGTGACAGCTGTGGGTAAAGAGTGAGGAAAGGAGTGGGATGGACGAGTGTGCTGAAAATGTTCCAGTCTAATTCAGATGGGAGTGTTTGGACTCCTTGGGGAATGTTCCATGTACCGTAAATAACTGTTTTAGTGGATGAGACAGTTTGAACCTGGTTTCCTGAGATGACGAACCTCTGTTAGGGTCAAACAACTCTTCAAATACCCTCAGCAGACACTAATGCAGCCCCACCTGCTCTGCTTCTAAAGGATGACCGGGGCTCATCTTGTAGTTTTGGCCATCATTAGAATAAAGAATAAAGTTGAAGTTTTACGAGAGTAAAGTCATAACGTTAGGAGAAAAAGTTACAGATTAACACCGGAAAATTGGGCAACATAGTATGAAAGCCACAAAGTGTGTACAAACAGTGTCGGGGGTTACCCAACTTTCCAGTCTTCATCTGTGACTTTTCTCTAAAATTACAAGGTTGTTTTTTGTTTTCAACTTTATTCCCATAGATTTACAAATTTATTCTTGTAGATTTACGACTTTATTTTTGTAGATTTCAGGTTTTATTCTCATGAATTTCTAACTTTAGTTTCATAGATTTACAACTTTACAAATTAACGACTTATTGTCGTAGATTTACGACTTTATTCTCGACGGTACATGTTGGGATCCTTGCCATTCATTGTCTATGTAAGAAGCCATGCAATGCACTCTGGTATGGGCGCACTGCGTTTCAAGAGACAGGGCGTCACCTTGGCCACTCCTCATTTGCAAGAAGTTGAGGTCCAGGCTAATTTATTCAAATCAGGAGCATCCAACTCCCAGAAAATGTTGTTGATCTGAAACGAAGACAGATTCAGTAACTGAATGGTTTATTTCTCACCTTTTGGTGAACATTTTTGTGATTGTCAGAGAAAGTTCCTGAACAAGCCATCCCACCAATGCTGAGAGGCAGCACGCCTCCCTCAGATCCAAAAACACTCCTGTGGACACGAACCATAACTCTCCTGTCATTTCAGGTTCCTCCTCTCCCTCCAGCCACACCTCCTTCTCCTCCTCACCCCCTTAACCTGACCCTTCCCTCATACTTCCTGACCTTCCCCTGATCAGCCCTCAGTCCTGTTTCACAGCTCATTTGTCAGACTGTTTTGATGCATTGCTTTCCAGTATTTTTCCTGTTCCTCGTCAGCCCCACTCACCTGTGTTAACCTGATCCTCGGACCTTTGCCTCGTCTGCCCACCCCACATCAGATTTGTTTGCCTGGGTGACTGATTACTCGGTATTTTGACCTTTGCCTGTCTGACTAAGGAAAAGTAAACTTGCTGTGCTGACCGAATCATTGTCGTGCTTCTTACCTGCTTGGTTTGCTCTGCAGAGTGTCAAGGTTGATGGTCACAGCTGATTTATTGAGCGATCAATGATTCAGCTGTTTGGACGATCGGTGGGATTTCTGGCAGATTCAGCAGTCCCACGGTCCAGTCTCCTTCATGGCTGCTGTCAAACAAAGTGTTCTGAACTATAATAAACTTGTTTTATATTACTGGTTGTGGATTAAACTGTAGTCTTGACTGAAGCAGTAGAGTTGCACAAAGTAACCCTGCCTTTCTTTCTCTTAGTCAGCAGGTGGTCATCTTGTTTAAATAAATTTTATTAGATGAGTCACTGGACAAACTGACCAAGGTTCTACATTCATGCTCAGTGTGAGCCGGGCCGGTCAGATAATCCGCACAGTTGCAGCATTAAGGTTGCAGGATGTGGCCGTTCAGAAAGGCTGATTAAAACGTGTAGTTTGAGTTCATGCAATGTACCTCTGTGGATAATTCAGCTCCTCAACAATGAACTCTGAAGGAATTCTAACCAGGAGAAGTTTCAGCTGGCTGCAATCTGCAATCCTCACCTGTAGGTGTCACTAAATCTCCATAAATCTGATACACTGGACCTTTAAAAGAACCCGGATCAGCTGTATTTGAAAATGCCTTTAAATGTGAAAACATCCACTTGCTGGTGTTTTCAGATCATATTCAAAAGCTAGTAAAGTGTGCATCATGGCCCACGCCTGGTTACTCTGCGGTTTAAACCTCAGTTCTGTCCTTACAGAACTGATACTGATACAGGTTGACATGACAACAGCTGTATTGTTTGATTTCAGCCACACAGCCTCTGATCTGCTCTGGTTTGACTCCAGTGTTTTCCCTAAATCTCACTTTTTATCCTGCGCACACACACAAACACAAGTTCTCAGATTTATCCACTCTGTAGTCTATAAAAGCTCAAGTTTTATGCCTCTGCACGGGCGATGGCTGTGGCTGGAGGCATTATGTTTTCAGGGTGTCTGTCCATCTGTCCGTCCATCCCATCCTTGTGAAGACGATATCTCAAGAATGCCTCAAGGGAATTTCTTGAAATTTGACACAAATGTCGACCCAGGCTCAGTGGTGATCTGATTAAATTTTGGTGATCTCTAAGTCAAAGGTCAAGGTCACTTTGACCTTGTCTGTCTCATTTTTATGAATGTGGTATCTCAAGAACATCTTAAAGGAAATGACCACTTTAGAATGAAAATACAGACAGTGCTTACTGACCCTCATGCCGACAAGAAGTCCAGTGTAGTTTTTTAATCCACAAAACTCGTTCGGAGTATCGGCGGATAACAGCTAGCCGGAATAACAGCTACACTTGAAGGGCATAATAAAACATTTTAAAAACATCACAACGGCTCATCCGTCGTAATCCAAGTGCCCTGAAGCCGCGGCATGCAAAATTGAATTGAAAAGACGTAATTTGTATAAGTTATAAAGTGCTGTGTTTACATGGTAACTCACGCGAGACTAGCTGACGGCTAGTGGCGGTGCTTGTTCTTGAGTCTCGTGCGAGTTGCCATGTAAACACAGCAGCCTGCAGGCTAACTGAACACAGTGAGAAATGCTATAAAAGTGGAGTAAATTACGTCTTTTCGGGTCAGTGTTGCATGTTGTGTCTTCAGGGCACTTGGATTACAACGGACGAGCCGTTCTGATGTTTTCGAAATGCATTGGCGGAGTTTTATTACATTTTCAAAATGTGGGTTCCGTGCACTTCAAGTGTAGTTGTTATTCCGGCGATCTGTTATCCTCCAATACCCTGAATGAGTTTACACTACACTGGACTTGTTGTCGGCATAAGGGTCAGTAAGTACTGTCTGTATTTTCATTCCACAGTGGCCATTTCCTTTAAGGTAATTTCTTAAAATTCAGTACAAACGTCCACTTGGACTGAAGAAAAAACTGATAAGAGCGTCATATCTCAGGAACAGAAGGGGAGACATTTGGTCAGATACTGAATTGGTGACTCTAATCTTGAAACTGTGCTGATTGTATAGATCTGCTGTGTGTGAAGCGTCCATGTTTTCACTGACATGAGAGACTTGCCTGGTTCGTGGAGGTATACAACTGCACGGTGGTAATTTTACTTGGCTCAAAATTGAGGGAGAAAACAGGAGCAAATATTGTGCAAACAATGTGTCATAAACACCTGCCACAGTTTCCCCTTTAATGTTTTTATGAGGGAATATTTTCAACATTTAAAGTGCACTCGGTTTGTGTTTATATCTTCAAATGAAGAAGTTTAGATAATCTGACGATAATTGTGTTACCTGTTTACAACCTGCCTGATCGTGCTCACAGATCACACTAATAACTTTGTAGTGATCGCTGTTAGAAATGATGCCCCAAACTACAAAAATAAGATTCAAATTGTAATAAACCAGATTTTCATTTAACATAAAATGACATGAAAACCTTTTTTGTGTATATTTCCCTCTTGAATTACAACTTCTTCTCTTTAATGGAGCTGTACAGCTGTATTAAGTGTGAGCATATTTTTCTTCTGCTCCGAAAACACAAATATGAAATATATTTTTTTTAAAAAGAAAAGAAAAACACAGCGTCAGACCTGTCTGAAGCAGGGAGGCCTGTTGGCGTCACAGGACACACAGCAGGATGACGCAATCTGTCAGAGTTTTCCTCCCTGCAGCGCTCACCCACTCGCTCACACGATGTGTGTTTGCTTGTGTGCTGACATGAATAACTTGTGTTTGTGTGTGCATGTGTATGTGCGTGTGTGTGTGCATGTGTGTGTGTGTGTGTTTGTGTGTGGCCCTACGGCTCTTAGTCAGCCCACACAGTCTCATGGAGCTAAAATGCCTTGGTTTCCTTTTACTTCACGTCAATTTGCAATGCTTTTCTCTGTGCCGCTGACCGTGTGTGACAGGTCCCCCCTCTGCACACACTGTCTCTGTGCATGTGTGTGTGTGTGTGTGTGTGTGTGAGAAAGTCAGGCGGACAGAGTGTGCGTGTATGTGCACAGTTTTTGCATGTCAATTTGTGCTAATGTTAATGCCAGGTTGGCGAAGGTCTTAATTACAGAAGACCTACTTTACTGCGCTCGCCGGCAGCTGAGGAACAGACAGTCTGAGTGAACAGGACAGACAGGCAGACAAACACAGAGACACACAGAAGAAGAGGAAGAGTGATAAGATGAAAGATACAGAAGCGCAAACACTTCAAAACAGCACCTCGCACTTCATGTTCTCCCTAACTGACCTCAGAGAGGAGGAAATGTTTCTGTGTTGGATGGAACAGAGGAAGACTCTGCAGACACGCCAGCAGCTCTCTGATCTCTGAGGCTGTTCTTGTGCACGGAGGTGCTTCAAGTTCAATGCTAATGTTAAAGGAATACTTCACCCGCAAAATGAACATTTCTTTATCCATTACTCATCCGTGTTACTATATTATAAAGAAAACAGTGTTTTCCCAGCATGCCTCCACCATGCACAGAGAATCAAAAAGACAAATGTTCTTCATGAGTTGAAGTCATGGGGTCCACGTTTAAGAACAGCAAATTAAAACATCTGCTTACAAACTCTCACACAACTTGTGCAGTACAACCCTAGTCTTTCTCTTCTTCTTCTTCATCCGTCCCAATAAGTCCGTCCCTTCTTTATGTGCAAAGTTTTGTGCATATTGCTTGATTAGTAACCATATGTTGTACACTACTTTTCACAATGCACTGTGGGATACTTTGAGGCCACTATATTGGGTATAATAATTGCCACTATGCAGTCAGACAGCACTACAAAATGGCGAACTCACAATGAAGTGGACAATGTAGTGAGTGGTGAGTGATGTCTGACACAGCCATAGATCTAGACATGCTAGAAAAGTTATGTTCATTGGATGGCTGGGGATGAGAATGGGTTAAATCTTAATGTTCAGGCTGCTGTCAGTGTCTCCTCTGGTCTGAATCAGGGACTCATGTTGTTCCAAAGTTGTATAATTGCCTAGAGTTGGTTCGTGTTCTCACGGCAGCATTTACAAGAGGACCAGATCAAATGCCTTGTGTGAGAAAGCTGCTCTTGATTGGTCAGAATTTCCATGTGGGAAAAATCCAGGAAGTAAAGCAAACGTTGAAGAAGAGTACACTTGCAAGATAAATGTGACACTTTCTAATGTCACAATGGAGGGACAAATACGCAGGTTGATTTTAGCGCTGCTCATCGTGGACTATATTGCTGTCATTGTTCATTTTAGTCAAACCATACAGTTTGAAAACGAGGCGCGGCTCCAACTAGAAATCAATGTTTTGATGCATTGGATGTGCTGAATGTGCATATTAAGGCAGTACAGGAGGAGGTGCACATTAATAATCCTCCAGGACTGTAACATGCTCATGTTTAACCCAAACAATGTGTCATTAGACTGCAGTTGCTTCACATCCAGGTGGGAACACCTTCTCACCACAAACCAACCGCACCAGAGTTCCTTTGGAACCGGACTGAGACCACCTCTTCAAGAAGGTCTCAGTCTGGTTGTTTTGGTGCACACCTGAGTGTGATTGCTGTGTTCACACCTGCACAAACGAACCGCACTGAGGGGGCAAATGAACTTGAGTTTGATTGAACTGAACCAAACAGGGCAGGTGTGACAGCAGCCTCAGTGAAATTGTATGTGTTTTGGAAATACTGAGCGTACGACTGGATAAATGAAACTTGGATATTATTGCAGGTAAACCGGTTTACTGTGAGAGTTTGCAAACAGATGTTTTTATATAGTTTTGCTGTTGTTAAAAGCCTGTTTAATTTCCCTGGAGAATTTTGTCCTTTTTGGATTCTTCGGTCACAATAGAGGTATGCAAGAAAACCAAAGTCTTCTTCAAGAAGTCAAGGTAACACGTGGTGCCTAATCGGTATGCAAATTGTCATTTTGTGGGTGAAGTATCCCTCTGAGCGTTAGCTAAGTCATTTAATCGTGTTAGCATTTGCTGATTAGCTCTAAACATAAAATACAGCTGATGCTGATGGGAAAGTCATCGGTTTTGCAGGATTGCAGGAATTTGGTCATGAACTAAAGGACACATTTAAAGGCGCTCGAGGAAAAGTCAAGGGATCATTGAAGTCGTAAGGATTCATCCTGAGGGGAGCATGAACGTCTGAAAATTTAATGACAATCCATCCAATAGTTGAGATATTTCAAAGTGGCCAAATGTAGTGTGCTGAAGGACTGACAGACTGAAGCGTCCCTGGAGCCACACTGTCACTGTGGCTAAAAATAAAACCTTGCATCTTTCACATAAAACCCACATTTTACACGTGCACACTCAGATGATGAAGATTTAATTTCAGATGTAATTCCTTCCCAGTGTTGATTATTTAAAGTTAAGAATGATTTGAATCATTTAATGTGTTTAAAAACTGAAAGCTGCTCTGTTGCTCCTCTCATCCTCATGTAGTGTTTGACCCCCGTGTTCACCTCACAACTTATGACCTATTATCTCTGACAGACACACCCCCCCACACACACACATGCACACACACACACACACACGCATCATGTTAAGTCCCCGTGCTCCCTGGAGGTCGTTCCGCCCCTCGGTCAGCTGGAGCTATAAAACAGGTGTAAATCAAACCAGGCTTCATGTGATGACACGTGTCCTTGGCGTGGCCTTCTCAAGAGATGCTCGCAGGAAACCGCATCATCCCCCACATCATGGACATAAAGGACGCTTAACGCTGGATGAGTATGTGACTGTCATATAGGCCTGAGGTCAACACTGGATACTAAAGAGGAAAAACTGTAGTGCTTCAGGAAGGAGCTGAACTACAGCACAATGAGAGCAGACACACAGAAATAACATAATATTATGCGAAGGCATTTTGGCAAGAGTACTAATACCACACTGTAAATCAGTGCTCACTGACTTTTTTGGTTAATGTCCTTTTTACCATCACTAAAAATTAAACAATGACGAGCTAGAAATAGATCTTGATGATAAAAACTACGACGAAATCTATGTTTAATTTTGTTGACGAGATGAGACGTGATGAAAATGTTAGTGGTGGACTATTGGACATTGAAAGCCGAGAACAGCCGTGCTCGTAATTATCTTCAGTTTAGTCCATACTCATTATGTACAGCATACCATACCATGACTTAGTCATACCAAACATTAGAAAACACCAACATTGGTCCACAGGGGGAGCCACAGCCATCGGTCGCATTTTAGCCATTTTGAAGCATTTTTCTGTTGTTATAGCGCCACCCAGTTGCCAACTAGAGTTAAATTTCTCCAGTCACCTTGAGGCGTCCTGTTCTACATATCTACCAAGTTTAGTAAAAATCCATATGGCGGTTAGGCCTAGATAAGAAATGAGCTCTCTAGCGCCCCCATTTTGTTTGATGGGGTCAATAATGGAGGGGTCCCCTCAGATTATGTGTGGTCATATGCCTACAAAGTTGCGTGGTGATGGGTGAAACCCTTGAGATGTTATACACCTTTATGTGATGAGCCACGCCCTCCGCAATATTCATTGCCTTATAGAAGCTCAGTTTTAGTAAGTTTTCCAACTTTTGCCAAGAGGGAACTTTAGATATTGGTCCCTAGATTATGTTCACCCAGTTTCATGCAGATCGCTCAAACTTCCTAGGAAGAGATCCATTTGAAGTGTTTTTCAAAAAATTCATGCTTCATTGGCATCCTCCCATGACCCTCTACCACTGTGCCAAATTTCACATGGATTGACCAAGTCAGTGAGGAGAAAAACCTGGAACACACACACACACACACACACACACAGAGTTTTCATCATTATATATTATAAGATGGTGCATGAGCGTCAGGCTGGTAAATTCCAGTAAATAGTCTGTGCCAGGATGGTTTGTGAGCCAGCAGAAACAGTCAGAGCGGAGCAGCGTCAGCCATTGGTGCGAGTTGTGAGCAGTTATTCAGCAGTAAATAATGAGCCGTGTGTGTCTGACTGTGGATGGTGGAGCTGCTGAGTGGATTTGTGGGGTTTGTTAGTTGCAGCGGTGGCTGTTAGCAGTTAGCAGTTATCAGTTAGCTCCGCTTGTTAGCTGCTGAGTGGCAGCGGAGCAGTAAATGTCAAAAATCCAACTTACCATGGCGAGGAGGCTGCGGCTGGCTTGACTGCAATGTTTTGAACTGGAGTGAGGAACGAGAGATCGGAGCATGTGCAGTCGACACACTTGCTTTGCCTACAGTCTGCATGGTCACAAAAAATCCATGCAGACCCTCACATGCATGGGTGGATGCAAGATTTATGTCACACGGACATAAGTGGACCCTCGTGGACACATGGACACAGAAACTGAGAATTGGCCTTCGTCCACAGAGGTCTCTTCCTCTCTAAAACAAACAGACCTGGTGATTTAATCTGGTAAACACACTGAATGAAGCAGTTTCACGTGAAAAAAGATGTGTATTTTTCCTGGCACAAAAATCCAAATGTCCCTATCTAGAGCCAGTGTTCGGTTTGTCCATTCCAGACTACCGTAGAAACATGGCGGTTTCCACAGACGAGGACCTGCTCCCTGTGTAGATATACACGGCCCAATTCAGACCAAAGATTCACGATGAGACAAAAGCATTTTAGAACGTTGCAGCGGTGTCAACTGGACGATCTAAGCTCGACTCAAGCCGGCTGAAGATTTCACATCTCAGCTGGTCATACTGTCGGCGGCTGGTTTTAAAGCACGTCACCTGTTTCAACAGTCAATCAGCTTGTTGTGAAGTCCGCTGGTCAAGTCAAAATGACCACAGACGGCGTGTTGGCTCGCTGCAGCAGCTACATGGTACATACGAATACATGGTTTTCACTGGACAGGAAGTAACTAAAGTCAGACAAATATAGTGGAGTAAAAAGAGCAGTATTCACTTCTGAGATGGAGCAGAAGAATAAAGTTGCATGCAGTGTAAAACTCAAAGTAGAAACACTTCAAATGTGTTCCTCAGTGCAGTAGTTGAGTAAAAGTACTTAGTTACATTCCACTATTGATCGGTACGACACAGCGAGTGCTGCACATGAGGCTCACAGAGGGGTCATGGTGTCAGAGCGAGGGCTGATATTGATATGCTGTCATGTGTGAAGCAGTGTGTGTCCTCTTCACTGGATGACATTGAGATGGCAGTGTTGTGTGCTGCTGCAGAGCTCCACCGCTCATTGATCTCCTGAAAGGCAGCAAAGGCTCCGGGTAATAGTCGGTGCATACTGCGTCTGTGTGTGAGTGTGTGCACGTGACTGTGGGTGAGTGTGTGCACGTGACAGTGAGGCAGAGAGTCAACCAACCCTGACTCTAGCTCATGTCTGATGTGATATATGAGCTGCAGCTCAGAAAGTTGTGTTTCTGTGACATTTAATTAAGAATGCCATAATTTCAGGGGCCGTCACTCAGGTGCAGTGTTGACGTGTTTGTTGAGTATTTTCATTTTATTTGACTTTTTTACTTCGACTGCACTGCATCTCAGAGGGAAATATTTAGTGGTGGAGGAGGTGTTGACAGATTTTATGAAAGTAAAAGTAGCAATACAGCACCATGAAAATACTCCATTACAAGTAGAAGTGCTTCCAGCATATGAAAAATAGATATGTCCGTTTCAAACTCTTACATGTCACTGCCCCCCCCATACTTACATGTGTCCTTTATTTTACAACCAATAGATGGCACTAAGGGGGCGAAAGAATCACACAACAAGTTTACATTACAGTTCCTGCTGGCTGCTCCACGTTACTGAGTCAGAAACTCTAAAGCACCGTCTCCACCAAACCCTTTCAGTCCAGCACCTTTGGAACCAGCAGTGAGCCTTCAGACATGGTACCTAGACCCTCGGTGTGTTCAGACAGTCCTCTTAAATGTGGGCGGGGTTGTTGTCACTCACTGCTCCGTCCAGCACTCGCTGTATTTCCTCATCAGCGGTGACACAGATGGAAGTCTGCACCTGGTTTATCGTCCACAGAACGAGGCTGCACGCCCACATTTTCACAACAAAATAGAACAGGCTGCAGTGAGAGTCTCTCTCCATGGGATATTTAAAAATAGCAGCTTTGTGCATTTAGTCCTTCTCAGGCAAGCTCAGGGGTTTAGTGTTGCTGTAGCCCACAGGAAGTGAGGATTAGAATATATGACCTTCACATAATCCGCTCCAAATTAATCTATATTTTTAAAGTCATCACTAAAAGTGTGTGTCATATAAAAACTAAAGTGATGCTCAAAGTTGTCACAGTGAAATTTAAGGTGTGCTGATGGATTCACGTCATCAACTCATGCATTGAGTAACATTACAAGTTAACGTTCCACCTTAAAAGTTGCCGGCAGTCGGCCCAGTGAATGAAGTTATTTTTTCTCTTTCATTTTATAGTTGTAGTTTACTGATGTATGAACAGAGGTTACATAAAACCAGAGTGACCGTCCTCTACTGACCAATCAGACTGCAGGGTTTCTAGCTCCACCTTTTAGTACCAGATCTGTGTGCTAGGTACCCCAACAGAGGGGGGACCAAACATGGGGACGCTAAGGACGCTGCTGTTGGGACCATCCACAACTTTCACTGTGGGGACAGAAAAAAAAGCGCACTGAACTGAACCGTACTGCTCGGTGGAAACGGGGCTTATGACAAACATTAATCAACAAATAGTTTCAAAATTATTTAAGTAAACAATCTCAGTGCTTCTAATACGACTTCCATCACGGATAAATCTTACTGATAAACTGATGACTAAAAATTCCTTTGTTTTTTTCTTCATATTCTACTAATTTGTCATATTCATATGGCCTAGGCTGTAACTGCAGTGATCTTATGCATAATGACAGTGTGTGTGTGTGTGTGTGTGTGTGTGTGTGTGTGTGTGTGTGTGTGTGTGTGTGTGTGTGTGTGTGTGTGAGTGGTGAATCACGGAACGAAAGTGTCAGCCATTTCAGAACATTTCCTTTCTTACTGACCCCACCTTTCGCTCTCACTCTGAACCCTTCAAGGCTCACACACACACACACACACACACACACACACACACACACACACACACACACACACACACACACACACACACACACACACACTCAGACATCAATCTGTCAGGTTGCCACATTGTCCACAATGATCGCCACCCCTGACATTTACATACAGTGGGGACAGGAGGACAAAACGACGAGGAGCGGGATGAGAAAGATGAAGCGCGCTGAGCTGTTGAGTAAATGAGGCATTAAAATATTCGTACTCAGCAGCCGCTGCCTCATCTCTTGTGATGTCAAATGCTCAGTCATATAACAGTTTGTACCTCCACTGTAGCTTAATCAGGCTCTACGGGCAAGTTGAGACTTAACGATGACACTCACAGGTCATGTCTGCGGCTGATTATTCAGATAATTTGGGGTTGGCCACGTCAGGACCCTTAGAAATAGGGACTAAAATGTGCTTACAATGAGGAGGAAACTGTGCATCAATTATTTAATATTTTCTTTCCATACTGTCAGCGAAAAGTCTGCAGGATCAGTCAATGAGGGAGGTGTCGAATGTGTGTCAGCAGCCTGGTTTGGACCAGAGGCGAGAAAGTTGAGGTCATGCTTTCCTCCAACAATGTTCTTGTCAAAAGATAATGAGCGCGCTCCTCCGCAGTCAAACTGTCCTCAGATATGCACATAGCAGACCAGACTTCAGTAACACATTACTGCTAACAGTTCACAGTCCGTGGTCGGCAGTCAGCCCCAATTAACGCCTTATTTTCAAGCAGCTGCACACGTACATGGTGCCCGTGCACTTAGACATGTCTGGCAGATGTTTGGGAAGTTAATGGCCAGAGGCGTGGGTACAGCGGTAGGTGTGGTAGAGCTGAAATAAATCATGGATAATCAAATTAGCCTCTCAGAGCTTTTAAAAGGAGTGCCTCTGCAGCCGTGGCACACTGACAGCTGAATGGGCAGCGAATCCTCTGTAGTTGTGATTTACAAGCAGAATAATGTACAGAACTGCTTGTATAGTTTTGTTTGGGGGGGGATAACTCGGTCACTGATTTCATTCTGGGCAACTGTGTTCACATGAACATGAAGCCAGTTTGTACGTTTCATTTTGTCATTTCATTTTTTTGTGCCCTTCCAACACAAGATTTTACACACAATATCAGATGATGACCTGCAACAGAATAATAATAATAATGGTGATTTAGCAAGTCACGGCATTTTCAGCACGGAACATGTTTTTTTTTTTTTTGTAGCAATCTGTCACTGTTTTGCCAGCGGATTATGAGGCACCAAACGTGGGTGTTTTGTAGTGACATGCCACTGTTCTTCCAGCGACTGTCTGAGACCAACAGACAACAAAACAGATTGTGATTTAGTCAGCGATTGGTGTGCTTCTCGTGGCTTTTTAGGCACCAAACATGGGTGTTTTGTAGCAACCCCTCTCTGTTTTTCCAGCTGCTTTTTAGGTACCTAACGTAGGTCTTTTGTAGTAACCTGCCGCTTTTTTCTTCAGCGTATTTTCAGGCACCAAATGTAGGTGTTTTGTAGCAACCTGTCACTGTATTGCCAGTGGTATTTATTAAAGGTGGGGTTTTTTAGTGTGTTGTCACTGTTTTTCCAGCAGCTTTCTCTTACTGAACATGGGTGTTTTGTAGTGACATGCCACTGTTCTTCCAGCGACTGTCTGAGACCAACAAACAACGAAACAGATTGTGATTTAGTCAGCGATTGGTGTGTTTCTCGTGGCTTTTTAGGCACCAAACGTGGGTGTTTTGTAGCAACCTGTCACTGTATTGCCAGTAGTATTTTAGACACCAAATGGGGGTGTTTTTTAGCGACCCGTCACTGTTTTTCTGGTGGTTTTTGAGGCATTAAATGTGGGTATTTTTTAGTGTGTTGTCACTGTTTTTCCAGCAGTCTAAGCACTGAACATGGGTGTTTTGTAACGACCTGTCACTGTTTTTCCAGTTGTGGTTTTAAGTCCCAAGTGTTGATGTTTTTTAGGGTAATTTCACTGTTTTTTTCAGGCAGTTTTTAAGGCACAGAACCTGGGTGCTTGTATCAACCTGCTGCTTTTTTTCCCCAGCGGATTTTAAGGCACCAATCATGGATGTTTTGTAGCAACCCACTGCTGTTTTCTGGCTCATTTTTAGCTTTGATCAGCTTTTTACTTGCCTAATGCAGGTCTTTTGCAGTAACCTGCCACTTTTTTTCTTTCAGGGTATTTTTAGGCACCAAATGTACGTGTTTTGTAGCAACCTGTCACTTTTTGTTCAATGTTTTTTCAGGCACCAAATGTGGGTGTTTTGTAGCGACCTGCCACTGTTTTTTCAAACGGATTTTAGGGTCCAAACGTGGGTGTTTGGTAGCAACCTGTCACTGTTTTTCCAGTTGTGTTTTTAAGTCCCAAATGTTGGTGTTTTAGGGTCCTTTCACTGTTTTTCCAGCAACTTTTTAGCCACCAAACATGGGTGTTTGTAGCAACCTGTTGCTGTTTACCAGCAGTTTTTAGGCCCTGAATCTAGGTGCTTGTATCAACCTACTGCTTATTTTTCCCCAGTGGATTTTTAGGCACCAAACATAGATGTTTTGTAGCAACCCACTGTGATTCTAGCTCACTTTTAGGCATTGAATGTGGGTGTTTCATACGGACCTATATCTGTTTTCCAGCAACTTTTTAGGTACCAAACGTAGGTCTTTTGTATTGACCTGCTGCTTTTTTTTCAGCAGATATTTAGGTGCCCAACATGGGTGTTTTGTAGCAGCCTGTCACTGTTTTTTTTATGCACTAAAACAGGGTTTTTTGTAGTAACCTGTTGCTGTTTTTCCAGCAGCTTTTTAGTTACCAAACGCAGGTCTTTTGTAGTAACCCACCACATTTTTTCAGGGGATTTTTAGCTACCAAACATGGGTGTTTTGTAGTGACCTGTCACTGTTCTTCCCGTGCTTTTTACATCTACATAACAGTGATGTTTACAGAGAGGTAATTCCCTGTACAGATCTACTAGAAAGTGTTCATAGTAGCATTTTGTGAGCTGTGCCTGTGCACGTGCCGCCTCATTCCATGGTGTGCACGGACTCTCTGCAGGTGCACAGGTAGATTAAATCCTTAAAAAAATACCAAAGCAGCAGAGCAGCTATTCAGGTCCAATCTGTAGCCTGAGGAGCTGTGCTTCACAATTATGCATGCGACAAATATAGCCACCAATCTCTATAACTTCAATCAAAAACACAGCAGGAGTGTAAACAGGGGAATGTTGTGGTAATGTCGCATAAAGTCTTTGCTGTAAACCATAACTGAAGAAGGAGAAGAGTTATGGAAAGGTGTCTTGATTGTGCAGTCCTGTAAAGAAGGCTTGAGTTGATTAATTGTCTCACTCAGTGTTCTGATAATGATTGTTGTGCATGTAAACTTAGCCAGTGACCACATGCACATATTTTTTATTTTATTTGTTTATTTTATTGCAATTAAACAAAACAAAATTTAACAGCAGATGAAAATCTTGTGTTTACTGAACTCCTTCTCACCTCGCTGCAGTGATGTAAAAGTTCACTATGTCAGTATACAATGACATCAGTGCTGGGCAAAAGTGTGTGTTTTATTTCAACATTGGGGGGAACAGATATAGGAAACATGGTGTTTGGGGTCCTACCCAGAAAATTTTGAGCTACAACTTCTTAATTGCTTGCATTCTGGTGATTTTTTCTCTCTCTGCTACTTTCATGATTTTATTTTGGGATGACAAGTTGACATGTTTTAAATACTGACGGGGACGTGTCGCTGCCTATTGCAAAACACTTAAAACTTAAAATTAGAGGGCAGCAAAACACTGCTTTGGAGCCTCATGCAAAGTTACTCTTTGATGTTTAAAGAAAGTCTGTCATCAAAGGTTTTTGTGCAAATATTAAACAGGTAAAACACTCCTTTTTTGCTGTAGTATTTTAAGCTTCATGTTTGTGCACATCCACCAAATGAAGCCATGATGATAGAAGAGATCGTCTGTATCCCCGAGCTCAAATTTCTGATACCAAACATTTCCAATGACTGTCTCATCTCATCCGTGCTCCTTCCCACTCTGCGAGCAATATCATGGGAAGACACAAAAATACACATTCGAGGAAAAAAACAACACTTGCCTCAGTTCACAAGCTGACTGTGTTTGATTTCCACTGGCAGGAAATTTGGCCTCTGCTCTGTCAGTTGGCCACAAGTGATTTTAAACCTTAAAGGCAGATGTGTGAAAGCTTTCCAAACAACCAGCAACACTTCAAGTACACAGAGGAACATTCTGGGAATGACTTTATGTCCACTGCTTTCTAAATGATGTGAAATAAAAAGGGAATTTTTATCCTATGATTTTGCAGTTCACTTTTAAATACTATACTATTAAGGGGGATGTAACTGACCTATTGGATAATCACAAGAATTTAGGTACCGTGTTCGACAAGAAGTTGAACTTCCAATCAAATGCAGACGCAGTTTCTAAAAGGTCTGAAGACGTCTGTTTTTCTTGAGAAAAATAAACTCTCCTAATGATGACACTGGTTTATAGAAGTTTTACTGAGTCTGTATATTCCCTCTGAATTGTGGCCAAGTGGCATCCTCCGGGGCTGAGATATGAGGCCAACACGGTGGTGCCAAAAACTGCAGTTCCTCTAATGACCACTTGAGGCTGGCTCCAAAAGTGAGTCAATCCCCACAGATCCTCATGTTAAAACAACCAACTCTGCAGCAGAAATAAACATGTTCATTAAAGTTTAAAGTTAAGCATAATTGAGCCTGATCTTACTCCAAAGTCGTCGAAATCCGACACTGGGCAGCGTCAGAAACCAACGAAAAAAGGCGTCAAAATGTCAGCATGCTACGTGGCCAGTTTCAATTTCAATTTTTATCAATCAATTTTATTTATAAAGCCCAATATCACAAATCACAATTTGCCTCACAGGGCTTTACAGCATACGACATCCCTCTGTCCTTTGGACCCTCACAGCGGATAAGGAAAAACTCCCCAAAAAAACCCTTTACCGGGGAGTTTGCGTCCTGTAAGATTATAAAGCCAAACCCTGTTCTTTTTTCCTAAATCTAACCACGTGCTTTTGTTGCCTAAACCCAACCAACGTCAATTTGCCTTGCTATTGCTATGCAAACTGTACATTTCCTGTTGTTTCTGAGTTTGCAGGAGGGAGTGTGGCGGTGGAGGAGCTCAGACAGGTGGGAGGAGCCAGGTTGTAGAGGGCTTTATAGGTGATGATGAGGAGTTTGAAGTGAATACACTGGGGGAGAGGGAGCCAGTGGAGGTTATGAAGGACGGGGGGTGATGCTGTCACGTGTGCGAGAGTGAGTGAGAAGACGAGCAGCAGAGTTTTGGATGATGAACCGTAGAGGAGACTGTTGCAGTCGTCCAGTCTGGAAGTGATGAATGCGTGGATGAGTCTCTGCAGCTGAAAAGGAGAGGGATGGATGAAGGCGGGTGATATTTCGGAGATGAAAGAGGGCTGTTTTGGCGATGTGTTTGATATTGGCGGGGGGGTTTCGGTGCTGAGCCTCTAGAATCTCGCTGCTCACGGTCATTTCATGAAGCCCCGGCCTCACCTGAGCTCTCTGGGCGTAAATGTCCTGAACACAGAAAATTAGAATATCCAGGCAGAGAGCAGAGTCTCTGCAGAGAATACATGACACACTTCTAGTCAGTCAACCTGTTGGACCCGCTGCCCTCAGGCCGGCGCTGCAGCTCATTAAAAACTCAGACCACCAGACTCATGAACAGTTTCTGTCCTAAGGTCGTTCACACTCTTAATCAACATATAAAATGAACAGCCACAGTGCACTCTCTCTCTCACACACTCTCACTATATTTTATTTCTACACGGCAATAACTACTGTGGACCGGGCAATTTGCTGACTCTGGTACTTTATATTTATTGACTCTGGCACTTTTATAGCCACCTCTTTTATTTTATGTGCAGTGTGCTTAATGTTTTTAATATCATATGCAGTGTGCCTTGTGCACCAACCAGGAGTGGCCCTCCAAATGTCGTTGTGTCCTGCACAATACGACGACAATAAAGGCTTTTCTAACTTCTAATAAGCATCGTTGTGTTTTCGTTACCTCAGACTGAGCAGGTCAATAAATGCATGCTACATCCCGCTTAAATCTTACACGCTGGACCTTTAAATATTGAAGTTTGTTGCTTTGAAACTTTTTGTTGTTTAGTGTTTTGGGGCCTCAGACTGGTCGTTAGAGACGCATGAACAAAATGCCTGACATGTGCTTTCAGCTGATCACTTGGGTTTATACATTATTAAAATAAGTCATCATGTAACCCACTTGTGAGCGATTGTGTGTGACACTTTCTGCAGCAGCTCAGCGTCCAAATGTTTCCAGCTGTGCTCCTGTCCTCAGACTTTAGCGTCTCGCCCTCCTTAGTGATGCACTTTTTGGAGTTCCCGGCCTTTGTTGTCCAAGCTTTGTTTTTTCCCTGTTCTTCTTTGCATGCCACTTACACCCTGCGTGTCTCTTTCTGTGTGTGTGTTTTGGTTTCAGGATCGGGTGGACGATGAACATGTCTGGCGGCGCCCCAGGGGAGGAGCTCACGGATGAGGAGAAGGAGATCATCAACAGTGTACTGGCTCGCGCGGCCATGATGGAGGCCACGGAGCATGAGAGGATTGAGTGAGATGGAAAACTATTGTCTCTGTTGCACAGAATCACATCGGTCGACCGTGCCGAGATGGTCACTGAGTTGAATGATTTCCAGTGTGAAACCTGTGCCAAGTTTGTGTTCTGTGCTCACATTTATTTACATGTGCTCCCAGGCGTCTCACCAGCCGGCTGGATAACATCAAGAAGACGGCGTGTGGTGACGGACAGTCGCGCTGTCTGCTGTGTGGGACGGCTTTTGGACCACAGGGGGCCACAGCTGTCCTCTGTGTGCAGTGTAATAAAGTAGGTGGATCTCTGTATTCTTTCTGCTTGAACAGGGACAGAATCGGTAAAGACGGTGCACGCAGCAGAGAGTCCCCAGAGGACGTGAGGACATCCCAGGATTTCTGTTTACTATATTTTCTATAGTGTTGTGGAGCTCCTGAGAGGTTTCCTATGGCGATGAGCAGCCAGTGGGCCGTATGCTAACTTGTTCTGACACACACTCTGTGTCTCCTGGTCTGAGGCACCACATTCTGCTCCTTGTTTATTTCAGTTACTAAGCTGAGGTTAATGCTATGTGAACTGTAAAAATATATATGCTCTGTGCACCTGCCATGGGATCATTCCTCTGTGCATGTAGAAGTCTTAGTCGTGGACTGTAACTAAGTACATTTACTGTAACGTACCGTTTAGTTAAGTACAAATTTGAAGCACTTGTCAGTCTCACTCCCAACTCATCAAACAAGCAAAAGAGCAAAAGAGGTCAGCCATCCGGTCCTTGTGTGACCAAAGTAAGAGCTGAGTCTGCATACAAAGTCAAACGTGGGTTTTGGCCTCCGCCAGGGTTGTCCCTCATCATCGATTCTGTTTGTGATATTCATGGACAGGATCTCAAGGCGCAGCCGGAGGGAGGAACGGGTCAGGTTTGGTGACCTCAGAATTGCATCTCTGCTCTTTGCAGATGATGTGTTTCTGTTGGCTTCATCACACTGTGACCCCCAGCATGCACTGGGGCGGTTTGAGTGTGAAGTGTTTGGGATGAGAGTCAGCACCTCCAAATATGAGGCCATGGTTCTCTGCCATGTCTGCCAGTTCAAGTATCTTGGGGTCTTGTTCACGAGTGAGGGTAGAATGGAGCGTGAGATGGATCGGCGGCTTGGTGCAGCGTCTGCAGCGATGCAGGCACTGTGCTGGACTTTTGTGGTGAAGAGGGAGCTGAGCCAGAAGGCGGAGCTTTCGATTCACCGGTCCATCTATACGTCCCAACCCTCACCTATGGTCATGAGCTCTGGGTAGTGACCGAAAGAATGAGATTGTTGATACAAGCGGCTGAAATGAGTTTCCTCTGTAGGGTGTCTGGGCTCAGCCTTAGAGATAGGGGGAGGAGTCAGACATCTGGAGGGAGCTCGGAGTAGAGCCGTTGCTCCTTCATGTTGAGGTGGTTCAACATCTGATCAGGATCCTCCTGGGCGCCTCCTGTTAGAGGTGTTCTGGGCACCTCCCACTGGTAGGAGGCCCCGGGGCAGAGCCAGAGCACACTGGAGGGATTATATATCTCATCTGGTCTGGGAACACCTCGGGGTCCTCCAGGAGGAGCTGGAAAGTGTTGCTGGGGAGAGGGACGTCTGGGGTGCTTTGCCCCAGAAACAGTGCCAGACTTTGAAGCCATTTTAGTGGCCAAACCATGAAATTACAACTTGTAGGTGATGGACTATGGTGTTATTTTCTGAGCTCTCTCACAGATGGATGGTAATTTTGTTGAGCTAAGTTCGTCCAGTGTTGGTCAATTTTTTTGGCAGAGCGGGTTTAGCTAGAGCTCGACTGCAAAAATCAGATTTTAGAAAACGTTTGATTCCATTTTTACTGTTACTGTTTTATTTATGAATGAAGCTGTGACACAGAGATTAATTTGATGTCTTATTTTAGTGGTGACATCACTGTTTCCTGTAGTGTTAAACAGCCAATCAAAGTGCCCGATACAAAGTGCTGCACAAAGAAGACAAAGACTGATTGATTTTATAGGTTTTTAAGGAAAAGACAGTAATGAGAGCAGAACTTGGCCGTCAGAAGCTAACAGTCAGTACGTTTACATGCAGCTTGAGAAAATCGAATTATTGGCTTACCCGACTGAAATTGGACTATCCGTAGCTCGACTAACACACCTAGATAATTTGATTTAAAACTGAACTACTGCTGCATGTATCTACTTGGTGTGACTGGAGTCGGACTCGGCGTTCTGCGCATGCATCACTTTTTCTTTTGTGGGCTTTCATCCAGAAGAAGGAGGAGATGATGTAGCAGCAGTGCAGTAACTCCCGCAAAAACAAACAAACGAACACGATGGCGACCGAGAAGCAGAAGACGCACTTCTGGACAGACGAGGAAACTACATTTACACTCCGACAACTAAAGGAGCTAAACATTTTGAAGTTTATGGATGGTCAGAAAACACGAAATATGGATTTATTATAAAAAGATTCTGAACAAGAACTGGAACTAGATCAATACGCACTATGTTAAAAAGGACACAGCACCGCCTATCGAGGTGGAGTCAAACATACTTGGTCAGAAATTCGATTTTTTCTTCTGCATGTATACTCAGACAAGACGAGAAGTCTGACTTGACTGATTAGCCGAGCCATGAGCTTAGCTCGACTACTGCATGCATGAAACACACTGACTATCTCTGGATGGTGATGTGTGAGATGAGCCCTCATGTTCGTAGTCTTCCCAGAGTATTTTATTCTCATATGACACTGCTTGTAAATCACATCCGTCATATCCAAGTCCTCCTTTCCTTCTGTGTTAAAAAATCCAAAATAAGTCCAGACATTTGATTTAAATGCCAGCAGGGCCAATGGCCTCCATCTTTGTTTTGATGAACTTCCTGCCAAACGTCGCTGACTGAGACCTCTGCTGACCTCAGGAAAGAAACACCAGCACCATCTAGTGGACACAAAAAGCAACTGATTTTATTGTTCTAGTACCAGAAGTTGTATGAAAAATATTTTTTGCAAAGATTACTAATGTATATAATAAGAGATCGATACTTGGCGTACATATCGCAATACAATGCTGTACCAGCTTTTTCTCCCACCCCTTCAATATGATTGAAGAATCACCCTTACAGTGTGAAAAAAGATGTATAATTAAAAAAAAAAAAAAAGTTTGATACTTCAAGCACAGTTTCCTGATTATACGTCCAGAAGATACATTTTGATTTACTCTGTCATGTACTTGTAACAGCGTATTTTTCTTTTGTACTCTGACCTCAGTCTTATGGTCTTATGTACTGTATGTTTTTGCCTCTTTGCAGCACATGTGCAGTAAATGTGGGATCTGGAGCAACAGCAGGACGAGTCCTGTGTGGCTGTGCAGAATCTGCAATGAACAACTAGAGGTGAGAGGGTGAGGAGGATGAAGAACAGAGCGGGCGCGATAAAATCAAATTATGCAATTATGTCATTCTGCTGCCACCAGAACAGACGCTTTTCTCATGATATGAACCATTTTCCAGCTTTTAGACTTGTCATTGAGCAGAGAAATGCATTTCACTGTCTAGTGACCTGGAAAATTACCTCGCATTGATACCCCCTCAATAAAAAAAAAATATTTATTTCACTGCTTTTTTAATTCTTAAAAATACAGACAGTGTTTTGATCAATATGAAACATGAAGAATAAGGTCTGCTCTCTGTTTTCCTCACTGATGTAGTTATACAATGCTGTTTTGATGATGGCGCTGCAGTTTGCTGAGGTCTGAGCCTCGGGGAGCCCGGACTCTTTAAATAAATGCTCTCTCCTGTCACTCACACGCAGAATAACTACACTGTAATGCTGCAAAAACACAAAGTGGCCGAGTGTCTGCTCCACAGAATCAAGGAGTGAAGAGACAAGCACACACACACACACACACACACACACACGCACATGCACAAAAAAAATCAAATAAATCAGCCGTCCATCATACGTTTAATATATTTAAACAATCACACAATTTCACACATAATAAAGTCTCAACTGTCTTTCACAGCCCAGTCGCCACAAGGACATGTTGCATTGTATGTGTCTGCCAACCACGAATATGTTTGTACATTTCATATCAACGTTTCCAAAGGGTATATGAGCTGACTTTTGTCACTGGGTGGTGGAGGGGCTGGCGTTGCACCTAGTTGAGACACCTGCCAAGCTGCAGACCACTGTTAGACACCAACGACAAAACTGTTTGTGATTTAACGAGTCTTTGCTGTTTTTCCAGCGGCTTTTAATCCACCAAATGTGGGTGTTTTGGGGGGCCAGTCGCTGTTTTTACAGCAGGGACTGCCACAAAAAGTGAATGGTTTTTACCAAGACATTGCCTGGTAAAAGCGTCTTTTCAACCACCAAACGTGGGTGTTTTTTGTGGGCCAGTCACTGTTTTCCCAGTGAGGATTGTGCCCCAAAAAACAGGTATTTTAAGCTAAGCAACACATTCTCATAGAAAGATTGGTATAATGTCCTATGAAAGATGCATGCACAACGGTTCGTATGAATCCCTACAAATTAGCGCCCCATGAATGACGTTACGTCCTTAACGAACAGTTACATGATTAATGTAAAGTTACAGTGGTTAGAGTTAGGAAAAGACACATGGTGAGAGTGTACCTTAAGATGATTCAAAGTTAACACGGATCCAAACACACGACTCCAGGGGAGAGTAAGTCCAGTTTTTGGTGACCAATCCACCGCCCCAGCTTGCCTCCTTTCAAGTGTTCTTGACCGCCTCCTTGTTAACTGCTGTCAGCGCATTGGTCATGTGATTGCAGCATTTCAAAATCCGTGCAATATGTACGAATTAGGGTGCATTGCCTTTCGTAGGAAAATACACTAAAAATTTGTGAGAACAGCTTGAGCTAAGACATGATCTTTTCCACACAATAACAAAGTGGTTTTTGTGCCTCAACATAACCACACCTTAACCTCCGCATCATTAAAATGTAAAGTTTCAACATATCAGCTAAATAATAACGCACAAATTTGACATTACTCGACTCAATAAACTCAAACTGCAGTTCCATTATTGGCCACCAGAGGCAGCCGATCTCAACCGATCAATTTCTCTCGAAATTCACATAAGCTGTTTGGATATACTCCAGGCGGGACGTGACGTCAACAGAAAGCGACAAAATAGCCGTCATTTTTAAAACTCAGCAGACGAGGGTTAGCTCGCTCATAACTTCCACAGCCATGTAAACGAAGAGACACGCCAGAAACCCAGCAACCACCTCGGCTCCTTCCATGTTGATTATCGTCTTTCTTATGTCTGCTTTCTTCTTCTTCCTCCTGCTTCATACTTCTGCTTCTTTCTTTCGCTCAACGATTACGTCACATCCAGAGCCCGGTAACTTTACAGGAACCTTCCTCTTACTCCGCCCTCTCAGTGGAGACATGGCGGTTGAGAGGGCCGAGCGAGAGGACGTTTCTGTAAAGTTCCCGCCCCCCAAATAGTACCAGGAACTTCTTCAGAGGAAACGGGCCTATAGTAGTTACTAATTTCGCCTCGTTTCACCTTTTGACCTGAGCCCGCTGTGTGTCCCTGCAGGTACAGAAGCGTTCAGGAGCTTGGTTCTTCAAGGGAAGAGTCCACCAGGGTCTGCCGTCCCCCCTCCCTCTGTCCAGACCTCGACAGTCCAGCACTGAGGACAGTTCTGGTGCAGGAGGCCACAGTGGATCACAGGACCCTACAACACATCATCAGGAACATGGTAGTTTGTACAGATAGAGATAAGGGTGCAGGATTTTCAGTTACTGTTTGTCCACTTTCACCAGCAACGTGAAAGTAAAAGCCAACACCAGATTCACTGAGAGTGGGTCAGAAGTGATGGTTGAGAGGGATCACTGCTGGAAGAGTCTAGACATTATTTTTTTGGAAAATTCTGCAGAGTACATCTTTAAGATTTTGAACGCAGGAGTATTTTTACACTGTGTTATATCTGCGTCTCCTCAGAACCGCAGCAGCAGCAGCAGCAGCAGCAGCAGCCGTCGCGTGCATCAGAACAATGGGAGCAGACAGCAACAACAACAGCTGACAGCTATAATGAGAGTCAGTCCTGTCCAGCAGCTGTAATGAAGACTGAGAGACATGTGTTAGCCTCCAAACCACCTCGAGCAAACGCACAGCAGGTCGCCCCCTCCTCAGGTAAAACACCGCTGCTCCTTCTAAGAATAAACAGGAGCCGGGCTGCGTTCAAGACATTAATAGCAACATATAAAAAGATGTTTCAGACTTGATTAATCTCTGACGTTAATGTCACCAGCTCCTGCTGCAGAGGTGGAAGCAACCGTGGCCCCTCCAGCTGTGGAGCTCAAAAGACAAGCTGTTGTCTCCAGCTCCATCTCATCACATGTTCCTGCGACCAGAGTGAATCCACCTGTTAACCCACCGGTCAACAACCCCGCCCCCTCACGACCCCCACCTGATCGGACAGAGGTTGAGGACAACGACTACGACTCAGATGACGCCAGTAAGACTGGTTTTACCTCTCAATCCAAACGTCTATGCTACAGAACATGACACTGTCTTAACCAGCCCCAGATGTTCCACTAATGTTTATAACTTTGAGTACAATAAATCTTCCTGCAGCTGTGAGAGAAGTGCCCAGACGAGCGACGAAGAGTCACAAATCAATGATTATTTGCCTTCCAGGGAAATAAGTTCCTCTAACGTGTTCCTGTGTTTTCATTCCTGCAGCCACTCTGGGATGTCTGGAGTTCAGTCTCCTCTACGAGCAGGAGAACCACACCCTGCACTGCTGCATCGTTAAAGCCAAGGTAAACACGTTTACACACATGACACGAGATGAAACGAGATGAGACAAGATACGACAAGACGAGGAAAGACAAGGCAGGATGTGACAGGATTAGACAAGACAAGACAAAACAAGCTTTATCCAGTAAGGGTAGATTAGATTTCTAGAAACCTTTGCGACGTTTACGTGCACAACATATTCAGGTTGTTGCCATTAATCCGAAAAAGACAATGTTCCTAATAAGATGTTTACATGGGGGCGACACGGTGGTGCAGTGGTTAGCAATGTCACCTCAAAGCAAGAGGACTCCTGGTTTGAACCCAGGGTGTGCAAAGTTTTCTCCAGCTTCCTCCCACAGACATGCAGGTTAATTAGTGACTCTAAATTGTCCGTAGTGTGAATGTGAGTGTGAATGGTTGTCTGTCTCTACAGCCCCTTTTACACTGCCAGATTTTCCACAAATGTTGGGCTGTTTTGCCGGCAAGCTGTGAGCGTTCATACACACAGAGCCGGATTGGCGAGTTGATCCGAGGTGCCCAATTTTAGACATATTGGTGGAACCCTTTCAGTTTAAACAGATCGAGGCGGCCTTCTGCAACAGGAGGAGCTGTTGATGACTTGTGGGAGGAGCTGTTGATGATGTCGCACGTGCGAGCCACTGGCGGTGGATAAACAGGAAACAGCTGATAGCAGGAATTAGTGAGCAGCTAGTAGCAAGAGGGAAACACAAACCTGACAGACACTGTAAAGATGAGCAACTGGGGAGACAAGGAATTGTGCGCCCTCCTTGTCCTCGCAAACGAAGAGGCCATTAACCGTCAGATGACGGGGACGGTGAAGGACGGGCCGACTTACGAGAGAATCGCCGAAGGACTGACCAGCCGCGGCTTCCCTCCCACGTCACTGTTTACGTCACACGCTGAGCTACACGTTTTGTTACTTGCTCACGCCCCCCATTGCCCCGAAAAAGACACATTCTGTATAAACAAAAGTAGGTAGGCGGCATTTTGCTGCACTCCCCGATTTTGTTTTTATACTGCCAATGCTGAAAGAAGACTGATTGGGCTTTCCTGCAAATTTGCACAACTCCTATCTATTTAAAAAGGGCTTCTGTGTCAGCCCTGTGATAGTCTGCCTCTCACCCAATGTCAGCTGGGATCAGCTCCAGTGACCCCCAACAGGATAAACAGTCATGGAGAATGAATAGCTGAATTTTTACATTACTAATGAAAATATATATTCCATGCAGCCGTGCATACTAAGATTAACAACAAAAAGCAGGGGACTTGTTGAACTGTGTGAACACAGCTTCCCTCTTTCTTGCAAAAGTCAATGCTTTAATATTTGTACATATCCAAAGACTTGTTAATGTCCAAGTCTTTTAGAAAGTTTAAAAGTCGGTGTGCTTCTCCTTCTGACCAGAAATGTGGACTTTTCTTTTGGGCATGCACCTCTACCCCAGCCTGAAAGTGTTGTATACGACGCCCTAGAGAGCTGCTTGCAGACACAAATCTACTGAGTGTGGGCAGATTTTAATTTGGTAGGAGCAGGTGGTCAAAAAATGAACTGTAGGTCCCATGATTTATTGGAAAACACTAAATTTAGGAGTGCTGCTCCTGATCAGGGTGTTAAAGTCTGTCTTTGTACCAGCCCTCTCTGTGTGCACCTGGAAGCTAATGACTCACTGGCCAGTTACAACCAAGTTAGTTCACTTGAGGAGAGACTCAACTTTTTAGTGAAAAGAATGTTTATTACTTGTGCACAGGAGTAAAAAATATGAAAAGTCTTTGGTGATTAGACCCCACTGATGCTGAGCGTCATTCAAACTTGTGCTTATGTGATGTAGCCCACTGCGTCACCATAGCTGTGCCTGTATTACAGTGGATAAATTGTTTTAATTGTGTGTGTCTCAGGGTTTGAAGCCGATGGACTCAAACGGACTCGCTGACCCGTATGTGAAGCTGCACCTCTTACCTGGAGCCAGTAAGGTACAATAATGTTAATATAACTAAAAGGTGTTGATTTAAAATCAGCTGTGCAGCTCTGATGTCGTTATCAATTTTAAAGTCATTTTCTTTTCTCAGTCCAACAAACTTCGCACCAAAACACTTAAAGCCACTCTGAATCCTGTCTGGAACGAGACTCTGGTGTATCACGGCATCACTGACGACGAAATGTCACGAAAAACCCTCCGGTAAGAGCAACCTTAACCTTCCTCCCACCAAGTCAAAGTACAGTATTTACCTCTGAGGTGTGCAGTAGAGGAGCAGACTGTAGAAAGTAACATGAGAAGGAAATACTCAGATTTGTACGTCAGTACTCAAGTAAATGCACTGTACACTGTGTGTCTTCAGGCTTTCAGTGAGCGACGAGGACAAGTTTGGACACAATGAATTCATCGGAGAGACGCGAGTCGCTCTGAAGAAACTGAAGTTTGACCAGAAGAAGACCTTCAGTGTCTGTTTAGAGCGAGCGATCCCGGTGAGCCCGAGGACGACACTCACATCTCAGACTGTTAACGGTTCAGTGTGGAGTATTTAGGGGGACTTAGTGTAATCTGCTGTTTCCCCCTGTTTCCTGTCTTTATGCGAAGCTAAGCTAAGGTGGTGTTGATGAGCGTACATCCCGAACCGTTTCTCTTCTTCATCACCTTTTCATTGTCTCTAAGTTGTTTTGAATCGTTGCAAATGCAGTTAATTTCCAGCAGATCTGGCGAGGGCGTTTGGAGACACTCTGCTTCACTTAACTGGCTGCTTGATGGGCCTCCCACTGGTGACGTTAACTTTCATGGGATGCACTTGATTGGATGAATGTGTTGCCAGCTGGGCAGTCCCTGGTTCCCTGCAGCCTGCTCACAAACTTTGTTATTCCGTCGAAACAATCCACCAAAATAATTTCAATCAGCAGAGACTCGTTCTGAGAGAAAAGAATATTTATGTACCTGTGCACATAAAGACGAGAACTGTGAAAAGTCTTTGGCGATTAGACCCCAGTGTGATGTCATCTCTTCCAAGAGGTGGTAAAGATCTGGATGTGAAGAGGAGTGGGCTTCGATGAGCTCGTCCTGGGCTCTGGATAAGGTGGCTGGAGGTGAATGGGGTGGAGGAGGCCACGGAAATGCCGCATAAAGTGACAGCTGACAGGAGCAGAATACGTTTAAATTTTTGGCTGAAGGAGACTGTGGCAAAGTTTGACTCGCTAACCAAGAGAGTGAACACCCACAGTCAGCTGACAGAGAGGGAACTGTGAATGGATATATCATTAAGAAAGTTTTCCTGACTGAACTTACACTGAGAAACTGGCAGTGCCACGCTGAATCTTATTTTACTATAGACTGACAGCACCAAGTCTTACAGCATGGTCCACGTTTCATTGTGCTCAACGGACTCATTCGCGTAAAGTTAAATCCAGTCTACTTTATGCAAATACAGACGGTGAATGCGCCACAACTCCCACCATGACTGCTGCGTGACTGGTTCCCCTGCTCTCCATAGGAAATGTCTCTCTATCACCAGATCTGGTGGAAATGAGCTGCTAGTGTGTACAGAGACTAACGCAAGCAAAGCTAGTGGTGATGAAGATGATGATGATGATGATGCTAACCAGTGGTTTACTCTCTTTATAGGTGAAGAAGGCTGTGGGAGGACCGGCCCGGGGCATGGCGCTCTATGAGGATGATGTAAGACCCTCACATGGATCTCAGAGAACTGTGTGTTGGATAGTGTTTGACCCTTGTTCTGCTGTTCTCAAAGAATTCAAATTACTTTGTGTAGATTTAAGAGAGTAAAAGTGTGAGGAGAGAACAGCTGGTGATAATCTAAATTATTCTCATGGTCAATAAACCCACAAAAAGACCAAAGCTAACAATGAATATATCTATATGTACTGTGTGTGTGTGTGTGTGTGTGTGTGTGTGTGTCCAAAGCCTGGTATGTCTCATCGTCCGTGCCACAGCTGTATCTATCTGATACTGACCTTATTAAGCAGATTGGGTATCAGCCGGACGTCATCGATCCATGTTAAATTTCTTCATCAATATCATTAAAATATTCACTGTTTCCGCTCTCAGCTTACGTTCATCAAGTCGCTCATGATGGGAACTCACTTTGCAGTGACACAGCAGTGTATAAAAATAGTACCAGTGACTTTCACAAGGTGATGATTCCAGATTTCATATTTGGGGAAAAAGAGAGTGCATGTATTGTTTTGGTTTCTAACAGATACCAACTGTATTAGGAAACTACTGTTGTTATTTTCTAAATTTGTAGTTCCCTTGACCTATTTGTAGTCCTTACATTTCTCTCTAAAGTCATTTTGATTCGTGCTCATTTTAGAGCCATTTTGCAGGTGAATGCCACGGGGCCTCTGGCACTTCAGGCCCCTGGGCCTGTGCCCATTAGGCCTGCTCAGTAATCCGTCCATGTTCATGACTCATGAAAGAAAAAGCATCTTCATTAGAGCCACAGACTGCAGAGAGAAGTCAGACAGTGTTTAAAGACAGACCAATATGTTTTTTTCAGTCTTTTTGGCAGTGTAATGTACAAAATGTCAATGTAAATGGAGTTAAGCTTATTGCGTAATAGTATAGATGGAGATAATTTGTACTTAAGCACGTACATTATCCTCCATTAGTAGATATTATGATAATCACTGTATAATCCCTTCAGATATGTGCAGGAGGCAAAGAAGCATTCAGATCTCTGAAATGAAGTCCTGTTACTTTCTGCTCTCTATTACTTGTGTATATGTGTGTGTTTGTGTGTGTGTGTGTGTGTGTGTGTGTGTGTGTGTGTGTGTGTGTGTGTGTGTGTGTGCAGCTGAACGAAGGTGAGGACTCAGAGGAGAGGGGTCGTATCCTGGTGTCACTGTTGTACAACAGTCAGCAGGGTCGTCTGATGGTGGGCGTCGTCCGCTGTGCTCACCTGGCTGCCATGGACTCCAACGGATACTCCGACCCATTCGTCAAAGTGTATGTACCTAACCTGAACATGGTTAAAGGAATAGTCTCTCATGTCTGTACATGAAATATGAAGCTACAGCCGGTTAGCTTAGCTTAGCATAAAGACTGGAAACCTCCGCTTTGAACACGAAGCCCGCACCTTTTCTCTGTCCCCTGATAACACGTCCCATCGTGTCCTAAACTCTGTTAAAAGCTCACGTTTGTTTCATCCATACAAAACAGAAAGTTATAAAAAGCAAATTACTGTAGGCTATGATTCATGGCTGCGATAGCTGTGGCTCTATCTATCCGTCCCATTCTCATGAACACTATATCTCAAGAACGACTAGAGAGAATTTCAACATTATTAATGAACAAATTTGATTTTGGTGGTCATTAGTCAAAGGTCAAGGTCACTGTGACCCTGTCTGCCTCATTCTTGTGAACACAATATCTCAAGATCAACCTGATGATTTTTTTTTTTTTTCAAATATGACACAAACATCCACATACTTATTTTTTTTTAACCAGAATTAACTGATGAATTGATGAGATTTTGGTGGTCAAAGGTCAAGGTTACTGTGACCGTGCATCCATTTCATTTTTGTGAGGTTAATTTCTTCAGATTTGACACAAATATCCACTTAGATTTAACAATGAATGGATTAGAATTTCGTGGTCAAAGGTCAAGGTCATGGTGACCTCATCTGTCCCATTCTTGTCAACACAATATCTCAAGATCACCTTTATGATTTTTTTTTTTTCAAATGAGACACAGAGGTTTACTTGGACTCAATGATGAACTGATTAGAATTTAATGGTCAAAGGTCAAGGTCACTGTGACCTCACAAATTATGTTTTTGGCCATAACTCAAGAATTAATTTCATTATTATGACAAAACTTGATTAATTAATAATAAAACAATGATGTTTCTCTTGTGCTGCAGATGTCTGAAGCCAGATATGGGGAAGAAAGCTAAAAACAAGACACAGATAAAAAAGAAGACTCTGAATCCAGAGTTTAACGAGGTCAGTTCTGTCTGAACTGCTGCTGTCTGTCTGCACATACTGTGAACTTAACCATTTCATAATGTCATGTTTCTTTACTGTGTTGCAGGAGTTCGGTTATGAAATAAAACACGGTGAGCTAGCCAAGAAAACCCTCGACATCTCTGTCTGGGACTACGACATGGGGAAATCTAATGATTTCATTGGTGAGTCAGTGTGGATATTATCTTGCAAAACATTTCCTCATTCATCCTATTTGTCATTTTTAGCCATGCTGGGGGCTCTGGGGATGAAAATGTCTGCTGGTCAGTCGGTCCGCCACTTTGGTCCAGACTGAAATATCTCAACAGCTATTGAATGGAATGCCTCGAAATGTATTAAAAATATTCACGTACTCCCCAGGGGGATTTTTCATAACTTTGATGATCCTTTGACTTTTTATCTTTGGTGTATGATGAAACACCAGCAAAACTAATGACGCTCCTGTTAGCCTGGGTTGTAAGCCTACTCGACAGAGAATGTCAGCATGCTGACACACTAAACTAAAATGGTGAACATGGAAAGCAAACCTGCTAAACATCAATTTGTCAGCAAGTTGACATTAGCCTAAATACAGCCTCTCAGATTTGAATTTGGTTTGACACAGGACATGAACACTGGTTTCTGAGGGGAAAGTCCTGTATTTGTTTGACCCATCCACCACCTTCTCCTACACCTTACATGGCCTTTTGCTCTTCATACTACTTCCGTCTTAACTTCCATCAGTGCTGATGACATGATTGCAGCCTTCCTGATTAAGTGGGTTGTATATGAATTCTGGTGCATATGTTTTCATAGGTATACATACACACAGGTCATGAGAACGCCACACAAGACTATGTCATCAGTGCGACAGTGTGCTAATGCTCAATGATGTGACCATTTTACAACCAGTGTCATGACCGTTCCATATGTTGGATTGTGCTGGTATCGATATCTCCACCTGTAATAACTAGACTGCTAACATGATAAGCAAGCAGCTAGCAAAAGTGTGGTCATAATTACCGTGCGTGGGCCCTTTGACCTATTAGCATCAGTGACATAGGCAGTAACCAAATCTGGACACTAGTGGTCAGCAGGAGACTCATGATAGACACAGGTGTGATGTGTCTCGGCTGTTTGCTTGTGTTCGGATCACACAGACGCACGTGGTAAAACAGACTCTTAGTGCTGTTTACACATTAACGCTCCCTTCTGTCTCCACCTTCAGGAGGATGTCAGCTGGGCATCCAGGCTAAAGGAGAGTGTTTGAAGCACTGGTACGAATGCCTGAAGAACAAAGACAAGAAGATCGAGCGCTGGCATGTTCTGCTAAACGACAACACCGCTCAGTTTGAGGATTAAATCGTCCTCCGCCTGTTCTGTGTAGTTTCTTTCTCTATCGTTCTCTTTGTAGAATATCGTCTTTAGTGAGCACAGGTAGACGGATGTTATCCTCTTGCTTTATGTCCCCAACGTGCAGGCTACATTTCCAACAGTTTTCAGGTGACCAACATGGATGTTGACCTCGGGACTCTTTTTAATATGAAGCAGCCTCTAAACAAAACCATTTCTGCTGTTATCAGATCATAAACTGCATCATAGAATTAATAAACCTTACCTAACATGCAGTAATGATTGAACAGAGAAGATAAGACCCCTGTGATCAAGCCTCCAACCTCAGACCCAACAAAGGGGAATCCCACTGCTCTGCCTCTGACCTGTTGTCCTCGTGTTGATCTGTGCTCCTGTCATATGGGATCATATCATGTGTTATCAGCTGTTCTATGTGACCATGTTGTTCCGAGTGCTTGCGTCACCATAACATTCGAACCACTTGTGTTATTGTGGAACATGCATATGTTAAATATTAAATGGGACATTTAAAGATATTTGGCTCCAAAAATGATGTGAACAAACTCACTTTTTTTGTCTGTTGTTGATGTGAAATGCATTTGCTTTTGTTGGTCTCATTATCAGCACCTTCACCTGTGCATGTGTCAGCTCTCTGCTGGAGAAATGCCCAAAATGCTTCTGCATGATGTTTTATGATAAAGAACAAACTCAGTCATGCAACCATGTTATCACACATCCAGAAAGTCCATGAAATATAAATCCAGAGATATATTTAATAGATGAACATAAATGAGATCTGCACAAGTGTCTTGAGCGACATGATGAATATTTTGCTCTGTATTCATATTGATGCATGTCATACTGTAGCAGACACGTGGCTAATAAAGACACTTGGCACTTCCTGTGCTCCTGTGCTTCTTTGATATGTGCCGTGACATGTGGCAGAAAACTTTGTCTCAATCAGGCGAGGTTTGAACCAATCAGCTCGCACAGACACGCAGCTGAGAATTCTGTGAACTTTGACTTCTCTTGATAAAACTTGTCTTCAGTCCAAGTGGGTAAAAGTTTACAGACTCGTTACACTCTGAAGAGTCTGTCCTTGAATCCTGAGCTGAGACAAACGTGTAGTTTGCAACCTGGTTCCTAAAAAGCTGGGAAGCTGACCTACATTCAGATGAATTCAGAACAAAGACAAAATATTTAATGTTCAAACTGACACAAGAGACAAGAGACTGGGAAAGTGGAATGTTAAAAAAAAACTCCTGTGGCCACAGTTGCATGAAACACCTTAGGTTAAGATTGTCCTTAAACTCAGAGTTAAGGATACTCTAAAATAAAATCAGTTGTACAAAACACCCCTTAGTGTTCTTCTTAAGGTTTACCTACAATGTTCACTTGAAGTGGGATTTTATTTAACCTTTAGTTAACCAGAAAACCTCTTAAGAGTAAAAATCTCTTTTAATACTTCTGTTTAATTGACACTGTACCTTTGGTGTGCAGGCTCTGCATAGACATGTATTCTACCCTGCAGCCTACAATGTACACTGATGTGCATCTTGCCGAACATTGCAGCAATGTAGACCTTGTTTATTTTTGTAGGCTGAAACCATTTCCCTCAGCGGAAACATTTATTTACTTCAATTTCACAGATAAGAAACATTAAATTCTGAAGACAATAAAGCCTCCACAAAAATAGCATTTTAAGTATGATTTACCCCGGCTTCTTATGAATAGAGGGAAAGTCCATTAGCCACTAGGCTAATTTATGCAGTGGGAAATGTCATAGGCTTATGCTAATAATGCTAGCATGTTGTATATGTGGGGAAAACGTGTCTAGTATAAGACAACTGTTCTGTCAGTGAACCTTGTGAGTTATAAAGAGCCGAATTTTGTAACTTTAGCTTAGTTAAATGTCGCCTTTGTTCCTGGCTTTGTATTAGCAGAGGAAAGTACACTAGCTCCTCGGCTAATTTAGGCAATGGGAAATGACATAGGCTTATGCTAATAATATTAGCATGTTGTATATGTTTGGAAAACATATCTAGTATAAGTGAACTGTTGTCACAGAACCTTGTGAGTTGTAAGGAGCCGATTTTTTGGGACATTACCTTTGTTAAATGTTGCTGTTGATCCTGGCTTTGCAGAGGAAAGTACGCTAGCCACTAGGCTAATTTGAGTAATGCAAAATGTCTTAGGCTTGTGGTAATAATGTTAGCATGTTGTATACATAAGGAAAAAATGTCTAGCAAAAGACCATTGTTTTGCGGCACATAGAGACGCTAAAGGGTGCCTTGTGTGTTGCTGTGAGATGCAGAGGGGCGTGACAAAGCCTCGGTATTTGACAACCTGGGAATGAGAACCTGCTGGTCAAGACCTGTCTCCCATTTAAAAAGTGCAAAATACAGAAGTGGTGACCCTGGACTGTTGAGCAACTGAAGCTGTTTATCAAGCATAAATTTAAAAGGATGTCACTTTCAAAACTTCAGCAGATAATGTCTGCAGTTCCCAAACGCTTACTGAGTGCCGACAAAAGAAAAGATGATGTAACAAGTTGGTAAACATGCCTCTGTCCAAACTCTACTGGAACCTGTTGAAGGCATCAAACTCAGACTGAGTGTATATTCAGGAAAAAAGTTTATCAGTTTAAACATTTAATGTCCCGTACTCCAGTTGAATGTCGGTCAAAAAGGATTTGCAAATCATTATATTCTGTTTTTATTTACTTTCTACACAGCGTGCCAATGTTCTTGGGATCAGGGGTTGTTCTCTTCCTATCAGTAGCAAGATAAATCAGAAGAGAGGACTGACGGGAAAGATTTATACGTGACAAGACAAATCAGTACAGCTGGTCTGACTTAACCCTACAACCTACATAAAGCACAACAGAAATAACCTACTTTTGAACATGCAGCAGGTTGAGAGTCTCCATGTTTGCACCTCATCACATGAGGAGTGTATCAGACTTTGTGCGACTCCCTCTGGAGACACTTTGGGCTTTAACTTCTTTCACGTGTGCAGTACAACTCCACAACATCTGGGAACTATCATTTGTAAAGCTGGTGCAGCTGCGCTTTCAAGGAGCAAAATCCTCCTGGCTTCAAATCTGATAAACAACCTTCATGTCTCCTTGTGTCTCCTCCTCCCTGTGTTTACTGTCACCCACGCCTTACTGTCAGTGAAGGCAACACATCTTAAAGGTAGGATGTTTACCTTCAGGGAGGAAGCATCTATCTGAAGAAACGTGACTTCAACATTCATTCACAGAGCGATGAAAGTCATTTTCTGATATAAAAATTAACAGGTTAAAAAACAGAAGCGATGAATATCATCTTTACTCTCAAACAAATTCAGTAAATCTACATTAACAAGCTCCAACTACTGAGAGGTGAAGTGATTAACTTTGATCATTTCATTACAGTGCAATGTTCTGCTGGGAAACCTTTGGTCCTGGTCTCCATAGGTACCACTTTATACGCACTGCCCACGAAACACCGTTGCAGATCAAGTACCCCCCATGGCAGTGCCCCTCCAGCAGGCTGATGCATCATGCCATGCCGCAAACACTGTTTAGAAATGGTCTAAATTCCCCAGATCTCAATCTAATCGAGCCTCTGTGGGACGTGCTGGTACCCCACCTCATGACCAACAGCACTCAAAGAATCTGCTGTGAACTTCCCAGTGTCAGACACCACTGGACGACCCCAGAGGTCCTGAGTCCATGCCTCAACAGGTCAGAGCCAAGTTCAGCCCAAAGAGGCCCCACCGTGAATTAGGGGTACATTTGGGATACCAGCACATATCACAGAAGCTCAATCAGATTTGGATCTGGGGAATTTGGAGGCTTGGTTGATACCTTGACCTCTTGACCAGTGTCATCAGGGAGTGCCGTTGAAGTGACGTCCACATGGATGCCAGGACCCAAACTTTACCAGCAGAACATTGCATTGTAATATGATGATCAATGTTATTCCCTTCACCAGTCTGTGGTCCAGTGGTGTCTGACACTGAAGCGTTGGCAGTGGATTCTTTGAGTCCTGTTGATTGTGAGGTGGGGAACCAACACCTCCCACAGAGGCTCGATCAGTTAGGGATCTGGGGAATTTGGAGGCCAGGTCAATGCCTTGAGCACTTTGTCAAGTTTCTGAACAATTTTTGTGGTGTGGCCTGGTGCGTTGTCCTTCTGGAGCGGCACTGCCATCAGGGAGTGCTGTTGCTATGAGGGGAGGTACTTGGTATTCAGCTGTGTTTGAGTGGGTGGAGCATGTCAAGTGGCAGCCACATGAAGACCAGGACCAAAGGTTTTCTAGCAGAACAATGCATTGTAATGAAATGATCAAAGTTTATCACTTCACCTGTCAGTGGTTTCATTGTTAGATAGTTAGAGGATAGACAGGTAGACAGAAAGATAGGGTTTCTCAAATGTTATATTGTTAGTTAGGGTAGCTGATAGTAGTAGTCACCCCTCTGCCATCTTCCAGAGTCGCTTTGCCTGTCTGAACCAGTCACTCCCAATCTCCTTCTCTTGGAGCGGCTTTAGGCATCCTTTTTGCAAGCAGGTTAATGTGTCAGAGGTCATTATTGAAGGGAGAATTTATAAACTCCTTGTTGCAAACTTACTGTGATCCTGGAGGAGGAACTAATACTAATGGAGGAGGAGCAGGAGGGAGGAGGAGCAGGATGGAGGAGGGTACTGGCTTGATGAGACTGTATGAAGTGGATTGAGGTCAGGTGTGGTTCCTTTCCTGCACTCCTGCAGCTGAACCCTGGGCTCCCCGGCATCAACTCTGTCACTGAGTAAGAAATATAAAAGCCAGTAGCAGCAGAACTGATTGCAGCCAGATTCCAGAATTGTGCAACCACAATTAACAGAACTGAAGAGGATCCTTGGGTGTCTCATTGTGCCTCTTAAGCCCAGTACGCACTGTGTGATTTTGGGCTGCCACAGACAAAAGACGACCTACGTGAAAGAAATGTGGCGATATCTTTGGTCGTGGCTCTAAAACAGTGGTCCTGGGGCGTCGGTGGCTTTGTGGTAGAGCAGGCGCCCCATGTACAAGGCTGTTGCAGCAGCGGCCCAGGTTTGACTCCAGCCTGTGGCCCTTTGCTGCATGTCACTCCCTCTCTCTCTCTCTCCCCCCTTCACACTTGTCTGTCCTGTCAAATAAAGGCTAAAAATGCCCAAAAAATACCTTAAAAACAAACAAACAAAAAAAACACTGGTCCTACATCACACAGTCAAAAGTTCCAAGATGGCCGCTCTCACGTTCTCCTGATCAAAGGCAGCCTGAGATAAAATTGACAGTGTCGGAAATTTGGCCATCTCACTGTGTGGCTGCTGTGACCACCTACGTCTACTAACCAAATGCAGCATGCATCGTTCAGTGCTACACTGCTAAATGCTAGCAGATGCTAATGCATATACTTTGAGTGCTTGTTGCCAAGTTGGCTATGGCTGTGTCTACGTTCTCCTCCTCCTCTTCTTCAGACTCTTCCGAACACATAAATGGGGCTATGGCATATAGTGTGTGCACTCATGTCACATGGCGTTACTTTTGATGCTTTACGCACTGTTTGTTGCTTCTATACTTTTAACATTTTAAATGCAGAACGTTTACTTATTATAGAGGTTTTTTTGACAGTATGTTAGCAATTGAGAGACCTGAGCTGGCCACAAAATATATTTGTATAGTTCAATTAGATTTTTAAAAATTGTTCTAAAATGTGTACCCAATGTTTTCATGTTCATCCATCCATCCATTTTTATCCGCTTATACGAAGCCGGATCGTGGAGGCAGCAGGCCAAGCAAAGCACCCCACCTCCTCCTGGAGGACCCCGAGGTGTTCCCAGGCCAGATGAGATATATAATCCCTCCAGTGTGTTCTGGGTCTGCCCCGGGGCCTCCTACCAGTAGGACGATCAGATGTTGAACCACTTAGGGGGCGATCACACAGAAATGAGACGCTAGAGACGCGGATGCTTCAAAGACCCCTGCAGTGCATACTGGAGGTCATGATATGATGAAGCCAACAGAACCACATCATCTGCAAAGAGATGCAATTCTGAGATCATCAAACCGGACCCTTTCCTCTCCCTGGCTGCACCTCCAGATCCTGTCCATGAATAACACAAATAGGATCGGTGAACAGGGACAACCCTGGCGGAGGAACAACACCCACTGAGAACATGTTTGACTTTACGTTGAGTGTGTGGAGGCAGCTCTCACTTTGGTCACAGGTAGCATTGACACCGATACCCCGTAACCCTACTACCACGACCCAGAATGAAATGCTCAAACAATAAAAAGAAAAGTTATGTTAAATTGACATAAATTTCCTGTCAGACATCATGTGACACGTTTATTTTGTGTCTGGTGAAATCGAAACCTTTATGTTACTGTGTTACAAAACTAAAAGTTTTGAGTACAAGCTACCCCCCCCCAAAAAAAAGTTGAGTGAGCGAACTGGGGTCTACAGTGAACTGTAATATGTCTTCATCCTTATTAAGAGAATAAACTACTGACAGCAAAAGCAATGGGACAAGGAAGTCTCACATCACAGTAATCAGTCAATAAAAATTGATAAGTGTGTCACATTTCATTGAAGTGTGTATTTACTGTGTGTACTCAGGGTGCGTCTGTCACTTATCAATATATCAGTCACATTTGCAGATTGATAACCTATTTAAGGGCATCTGCACGTGTGTGTGTGTGTGTGTGTGTGTGTGTGTGTGTGTGTATGTTAGTCAATATCTCATGGTCACATTCAGTGATGTGAGCGCTCACACACACAGACACACACACACACACAGAGGAGGAGGGGGAATGATGTCTGACTGAACTGACAGGTCACATGATCCTGATCTGGATGTTGACTTTATTTTAGATCCACAGGAAAAAACCCGCGTGCCTCCTCCTCCCCCCTTTCTCATTTAAAACCGACCTGGCGCGTGTCACTCTGTCAGTGAGTGGAGGAATAATTTAGATTTAAGCTCTAACAGCCTCTAAAGCTTCTCTCATTCAGCCGCTTCTCTCCGACGCGCCACCATGACGCACATCGCTCCTCTTCTCACTGTCATTTTAACATCATCACTCCTGAGCTGGACACAAGCCTCGACCCTCTGCAACTGGACTAAAGCTCTGCCTAACAAAGAAGTGCACTACAGTTTCCTCTGGAGCGACCCCCGGCAGGCCTCTCCATCCCTGCGGCTGTACCACAGCGCATGGTCCGGGGAGCGCGCACTGCTCAGCTGCGCCTGGAGCGACGACGCAGCAGTGATCCAGAACTATCTCTCTCTGTGCCGCGAGCACACGCACAAGTTCTCCGATCATCCAGATGAATATCTCGATGTGGACTCCATGTTGGAGGCAGAGGATCTGTGCGTCTCTGTGGCCTCTCCAGGGGTCGAGGAGCCCCGGGAGCGCGCAGGGAAGAGGGCGGTGAGGAGCGTCGGTGGTCACACCGAGGCTGAGGATCAGCAAGGTCACGCTGAGAGGTCAGAGGTCAGGAGCCATCAGCGCGTGAAGCGTGGGTTCATTGTGCCAGGGACTCTCTGGTGCGGCTCTGGCAACAAGGCGCCTTCATATGAAGATTTGGGTAGGTTGGATCTACACTTGAAATTAATCCTTTTATTAACTGATAACTGTTGCTTTGCTTTTTGCCCAGTGGCGCCAGCCTGCAGGGGTGTTTCTAGGGGGGGAGGGGGCACCCATCATCCTATCACGGGCCAGATTTAGCCCACAGGCTTAAATCTAAGTTGAGTATCACTGAGTTAGATTATGGTTGCGTTAAAGCTTCCTAATGTTCAGAGGTCATGAAGTTTATGTCATGTGTTTACACAGTATGAAAAAACAATCACAAAAGGTAAACTGTCAGGAAGGCAGAGGGAACATGAGACCTTTAGAAACTTTTTAAAGTAAAAAGGAGCATGCAGATATTTAATATCGCATTTTCTTTATTATATATTGCAAAAATGTATGTGTGTAAGAATGTATGGAAATATTATTACATATGTTATGGTTATATCTATTTTATTATTATTATTGTTTGCTTGTTTATGTTATCTGAGATGTTGGGATCGTGGGGTGGGAGGGACGTACAGTAGCTATCATAGAAATTGACGCTTCCTGTTTTATTTTGTTGCTATGAGAAGTAGCCCAAGTGCTGTAAGGGAAGAGTATAAAATAAAATAAGATAAAATAAAATAAAATAGAATTAAATTAAATTTGTCTGGAATTTTAGCCCCAAAACACTGGGTCCTATATTTCCCATAATGCAGCTAGAGCCAGGCACATCAATGTTAAGATAAGATAATAATAACTTTATTGATCCCACACTTGGGAAATTGACGTTACTTAAGCAATGTCACTTAAAGCTACCGTTTTTTTTCTGGAATTAAATTGTGATCAGTTTTTTTTTTTTAAGTAATAATAATAATCCTGTAATCTATCCTCACCCTGTCCCTGTCACCTCTTGCAGGAGTTTTTACAGACACTGACGGCTGCTGCCGTGAACACGACCAGTGCAAACACACCATCCTGTCCTTTCACTCCGAGTTTGGCGTCTTCAACAGCAACATCTTCACCATGTCTCACTGTGACTGTGACAACAAGTAGGGAGTTAGAACTTTTACTTAATAGCATCCAGTCCATACGAACTCATTCATCATGTTTTCTTTGCTGCTTTCATAACCGAAATGATTCATGTTGCAGGTTTCGTAACTGTCTGATGGAGGCCAGCGACAGCATAGCGGACGTAGTGGGATACACCTTCTTCAACCTGCTGAAGATGCACTGCTTTGAGTTCTCCCACAGACTCCAGTGTACACAGAGGAACTGGTTTGGCATGTAAGTCAAGTTAGGATCTATTTCACAACACTGTGGTGTGTTCAGGTCTGTATTTGGAGTACAAATAAACAAATAATAACATTTGTGTCTGAGCGAATGAAATGAGTGTATCACATCATCCGGCAACTTTTTGCAACTTTGGGAGCTAGTGACATCTACTTTCTTCTTTCTCAATGATACAAAGGTACACACAGACAAACAAAACACAACAAAACAAACAAACAATAAAATAAGAAGAATGCTCATCTACCCCCTCTGCTGTGACTTACAGGTGTAAAGAGACTAAAATGGCTCTCTATGCTGAGGTCCATCCACCCACACTGTACGAGTCTCCCAATCCAACAGAGGTCAGCGTGAACGTCTCCATCACAAACACCACCACACCCACAGAGCTACTGGAGAGCAGCAAGTCAGACTCCATCACTGCTGCAGCATCCACTGTCCCCACTCCTTTAACCAGTTCCCCATCTACCTCCATCACCATCCCCTCCGTCACCAACGTGACCAACTCCACAGGATCAGCACCTGAGAGCACAGGCGACTTGGAGAACACGTTACAAACCAAAAAACCAGCTGAGCAGGGTGTCACAGGTATTCATCGTTCGACCGTATCAGTTTATATTTCTCCACCACAGTAACACAGCTGGACGTTATTACACACTGATGTTTCCTCTCCGCAGAGAAGCAGCTGTCATGTGCCGTCTACAAAGATCTGGATGAGTGCAGAGACAAGATCCTTCCCCAGCAGAAGAGGTACGGCCTCCACAACCCAGAGGCCAGGACGCTATACCACTGCAACTGTACCACCAGGTGAATGCACGGACTTCATGCAGCAGTAATATTAAGCAAAACAGTGAGAAGGACATGCTACTGCACAATGAATATTTTTACTTTAAGTACATTTTGCTGATACATATTTTTGCTTAAGTAACTTACTTACTTACTTGTATTTTCACAGGGTTGTGTTAGTATTTTTACTTAAAGGAAAAGTGTAAGATTTAGGGGGATTTAGTGACATCTACTGGTGGGGATTGCAAATTGCAACCAGGTGAAACTTCTCCTGGTTCGAATTCCTTTAGCAATCATTACTTAGGAGGTTTTAACTGGGAGCCAAATAATGCGCACAGGTCTCTTCCTCTCCAAAACAAACAGATTCATCAGTTCAAACCAGTCAAAACACAGAATAAATCAAAGTTACATTAGAAAAATCTGTGTTTTTCCGCTGCTCTCATCGTGGAGGGGCTGCTAACTACGGTGGCTGATGCAAAAACGTGCAGGGCCCTATCTAGAGCCAGTGTTTGGTCTGTGTGTTTTGGGCTACTGTAGAAACATAATGGTGCAACATAGTGATCTCTGTAGACGAGGACCTGCTCCCTGTGTAGATATAAACAACTGATTGTAAGGTAACGAAAACAATGATTCTTATTTTCAGTTGATTATACACTAAAGAAAAACACACACACTGGACCTTTAAGTAGAGGAAGGTCAGAACCTCTCATACTTAGAATTTAGCTTTTTTTTATTAGCATTTCGAGTCCCTATTTGCAGGAGCACCAGATAAAGATGACATTAAATGACGTTTAGAGGAGTCACACCATGTCTAGATAAAACAAACTGATTACCGCGCCCCCTCCACAGAGTATATAGAGACACAGTGATAGTGGTGCACTCACCTTTATTTCTGTGAGACAGGCCAAACATGGTGTGAGGTTTCATAACACAAACAAACTAGGCCACCATCAGTGCACACATACATTCAGAGTACCACGGTTACATAAGACGTGGCGATCCTCTGAATCTGCACCGAAATGATTTACGGCCTTGGACATTATCATAATCTCATGTTTGCACACATGGTCTCTGTCTGGGTTTCTTTTTGCTTTGGTGGTCCGTTCATCTGCTGTTGTTTTTGTAGCTTGTCTGTTGGTCTCTGACGTGTTTGTCTGCCTTTCCAGGTTATTCCAGACTTTGGCTGAGCAGAGACAACTGACCGAAGTACAGGCTTTCCTGCTGGGATATGTGTCTCAGTCGTGCTTCCTGCCACAGGACTGCACAGTGGGAAATATGTAAGTATACAAACACAGACATCGATGTTCACATGGCTTTAGAAAACACTGACACATCGAACTATTTAGCAAATTTCTATGCAATATAATATGCGGTTGAACTACGGTTAGCCAGTTTAGTCCAGTGGCTCCCAACCTAGTGGTCAGGGCCCTCCAAAGGGTCACCAGATAAATCTGAGGGCGGCATAATATGTATTAGGTGGCAGCTGTTTCTGATGCAGTTGACAACAACCATAGTATGATATGTGAGACAGGGAGGATGGCAGAGGAGGTAGATGGGTCAAACAAACCCCAGACTTTCACCTGGAAGCCCGCTCTTCTTTCCCATGTGAAACCAAAAGTCACTGAAGTTGTTTGTGTGTAGCATGCTATGCTAGTGACGTATGTCAGTGACAAGTGTTTCACCCATGTTTTAAGTTTACTTTGAAAAAGACTATATGCATGTAACAAACAGAAACTGTACATGTCTTATAAAAACTGAAGTTTTATTTGAAAAGACACAATTCACATAGCGACAGTAAATTGACACGCCTTCCCTTGGTGTCCAAAACTGATGCAGGGGGCTACCTAGTGCGTCATATTTTGAGGTGCAGTGACAAAGCTGCAGTATTTAATAAGTTGAAATGAGAATGTGTTGGAACATTGTTTATCTTTTTGGGCCTCAAACTGTTATTGAAATATCACTATTTGACAAGTTTAGAGGTGAACATACTTAGGTTTAGGAACAAAAAACACTCGGTAAGAGTCAGGAAAAGATAAAATACCTGGTTTTTGGGTCACGATACCTGCTGAAAAAGCAGTAACGTCTCAGTAAAAACTGCTTTTTGCCCCTGTCCCCACAACAAAACACCTGCACTCCATGCTTAAAATGCCACTAGAAAAACAGCGCCAGATTGCCACAAAACACCTTATTTTGGTGTCTAAAAAGCCGCTGGAAAAACAGTGACTGGTCACTACAAAACACCTTTGTTTAGTGCCCTAGAAGCTGCTGGAAAAACAGTTACATGTTGTGACAAAATACTTTTGTTTGGTGTCTAAAAAGCTGCTGGAAAAATAGTGACAGGTCATGACAACACCTTTGTTTGGTGCCTTAAAGGCCTTGAAACACAGCAATGACTCTCTTGATTAAAACAAGTTTTGTTGATGTTGGATTTAAACAGTGGTCTGCAGTTGTCCACAGCTTGGCAGACATCTTGTCTAAGTATCACAGCATCCACAACCCCCTCCACCTCCTGATGACAAAGTCAGCTCGTACACTACGTCTCTTCAGAAACATGCAAATGTAATGTATTCATGGTCTGCAGAAACGTAAAATGCAAACAAGCAACTAAACACTTTTTTTTTTAGAAGAGGGTGTTCTGACAGTTCTGATCCACTGGTTTAATCTATAAAAATATATTCAACAAAATAAGTAAAATCTAAAATGTAGTAAAGTAAAAAATATAATAGAGATTAAGTAAAATACAGTGGAAATACTCAAGTAAAGTACTTGACAACTTTCTGGAGACACAACCAGACACTATTTTTTGAGATCAGCCAAAAAGTTTGAGAACCACAGATTTAATCTAAAATCGTATCATATTTCTTTAAACGTAAAATCTGAAACTGAAAAGTAACTAGTAACTACAGCTGTCAAATAAAGGTATTGGAGTAAAAAGTATGTTATTTTCCTGAGAGATGTATTGCAGAAGAAGTATAAAGTACCCTAAAATAGAGCTACTCAAGTACAAGAACAAATACTTTACATGTTACTGTATTACTCTGAACCACTGCTCCAGTCATGGTCAAAATGGGAACTATCAAATTAATGGTGATGAATGGGAGAGCAAAGAAGAAGATAAAAGGGAGAGTGTATCCTTGGGAGAACTGCTGACAAACTTTTTTTACTCTTATATTTTTTATGTAAAATTGTAAAGTAACTACAGCAGACAAATAAATGTAGTGGAGTAAAAAGTACAGTGTTTGTCTCTGAAATGTAAGCAGAAGAATAAAGTCGCATAAAATGGACCTACTCAAACACAAGTAGCTCAGATTGTACTTGAATACAGTCCTTGAGTTCATCACAGCGTCATCTATTAAGCACTGTTTGTCTTTGTCCATCAGCTGTACAGCAGCTCTGGTGAGAGCAGATCTTCCTCAGCTGGAGCAGAGCAGCAGAGCTGACGTGGAGGAGCAGCGCCATCTACAGGCCGTCAAACTGAAGGTCAGGAGGCCACACAACAGGAGAACCAAGAGGAAAGACAGAGCTGTCAGACTCCACAAACTGTGTCTCAGGATGGTCCGGCCCAAACTCAGCCAGAACAAGAGCAGGACACACAGGCGGGATCGGCCAGCTGGAGGAGGAAGAGCGCTCGTCTGAGTGTGAATACTATGGAGGCTCAAAGTGGTCAATATTGCATAGACTATTTCAGGTCATGTTTCAGCACTTTCTATGTCAGATTTTCCCTCCTTCAAAATCTTTTTTTATCTCACAACATAGGACAATATGTTCAACTAGAAAACCCAAAAACAAATTTAAGATTATAAATTGAATAAACAGAAACTGCTGGGTTATCATAAAAAACACCTGCAATAAACTCAGTGAAAAGAGTCATAATAACGAGCTGAGTTTTAAAACATCTTGAAACTTTATCCGCATGTATTCATCTGATTATTTTCTGATGTACTAGTGACCACTTCGAGTCCCCATAAAAAACTGTAGTACTGTGTATCCCAGAGATGGGGACTCGAGTCAGACTTGAGTCACAAATTTGATGACTTTAGACTTAAATTCACATAAAAAGACTCGCAGCTTGACTTGGACTTAAACACCAATGACTCGTGACCTCAGTTGCACTTGAGCCCTTTGACTTAAAAAAGACTTAAGCCCCAAAGATGAAGAAGCGCATTTGTCAAGAATAAATTAATTTCTGGAATTAATTAAATAACATGAACACTATTCTTTCTGACAGCATCCAGTTAAGTTGCAGGAGAGAAGCATGAAGGGCTAATGTTCTATTACTGAAGGCCTGCAGGAAAACATACCAAAGATAATTTCATTCATGTCCAAAAACTAGTCAGTGGTCAACAAAAAACAAATTGCACTTTGCAAAGCATGCGGGTTAAAAGTTACTGATGGAGACGCAACGACTTCCAACTAACTACAACTTTTAAGAAACAATCGTTTTGTATTATAACTCCGTAATTGAAATAGTATGGCGTTTGGTAAGGCGTGCATAACTCAACGTTTATGACTTAGGACTTGACTCCGGGCTTGTCTGTCTTGACTTGGGACTTGTGAACAAAAACTTGAGAGTTAATTGTGACTTGCAAAACAATGACTTGGTCCCACTTCTGGTTTATAGAGTTCCCCAGGGATTCCCCGTTTTTCTGTTGGCTCACGTGAAAGTTAGCGTCACTCAGGTTCCCTCGTTAAAAAGCCTCTTAAACTTGTGTCAAACACATCTGACTTAAAACCCAATCAAAAACCCAATGAGTTTGGGACGAGGGAGCCGCGGGTGCTAAAATGCTAACTCGTTTCCAGGTATTAGGACTCATTCCTGGGACGCTCTATTCATATTGTCTGCATCAGAGATGTAGTGGAACTCAGTTTTGACCAAATTGTTGGAACAAATTTATCCATATTTTTGGGATAAAGACAAAAGGAAACTTTTCCTGAAGTATAACAAACCTTTTCACAGCAGATGTTTTGACGAGTCATAGAAGCAACAGCACAGGTACGACAGGCACCATTAAAGTAATTAGTTACACCTGTGCTTCCACATTAGCATGGCTGCAGTGATGGTCGTTGTCTGTCCAGACTGAAATATTTACAGTTGGATTGATTGTCATGATATTTAATCCAGACAGTCATGTTCCCTTTACGATAATCTGTAACAAATTTGATCCCTTAAATTTCAAAATGTCTGCCTTGATAAGGGTCTATTGAGTTTGATATTTGTGGCACTTTTCTCTGAGATAATGACTGACAGGAGGTAATTTACCTGCGTTTTAATGCACCTCTGCATCAGTAGTCTCTGCTCTGATTAAACCCTACGAGTCACTGTTGTTGAGGTTTCAGTGCTCAGTGTGGATGTAAATATTTGAGTTGTAGATAGATACGAATTATGGTATTAGCTCAGCGGAGTTAAAATAAATAAATGTAAATATCTGTATATAATGTGAAATATCTGGTTTATGATGTTAGAAGGAATGACTGATTACATTTAAAGGAATAGTTTGACATTTTGGGATTTTGTAAATGTAAAGCTAGCCCGTTAGCCTAGCTTAGTATAAAGACTGTAAAAAATCAAACCACCAGCCCAGCTTGAAAACAGTAAATTGTTGTTTTTACTCTGCTTTTATGTACAGATTATGTCAATGTCTGTACAGTAAATATGAATCCAGCCAGTTAGCCTAGCTTAGCATAAAGACTGTAAACAAGGCCAAACATCAAGCCTGGCTCGTAAGACAGCAAATTTACCCTGTTTTAATGTACAGATTATGTCTGATGTCTGTACGACAAATGTAAAGCCATCAGGTTAGCCTAGCTTAGCATAAAGACTGTAAATGAGCAAACCACTGCCAGCCCAGCCTGTAAAACAGAAAAATGTTGTTTTTACCCCCCGGTTTTTGTATGAATTATGTCTGACATCTGTATAGGTAATATGAATCCACACAGTTAGCCTAGCTTAGCATAAATACTGTAAACAAGACCAAACATCAAGCCTGGCTTGTGAAACGGTGAATTTGTTGTTTTTACTCTTCGTTTTGGATTATGTCTAATGTCTATATGTCATTTAATTAAAAATTAGCTGGTTAGCCTAGCTTAGCATAAAAAGTGAAAGGAGGAGAAAAAAACTAGCTTATAGAAAGACTAAATGTAATTTTTATTTGTCTAGACAATAACCCCACAAATTGTTGTTTTTACGCCACAAGATATAACTGAAAAGTGAAACGTTCCTAGTGATGGGTTTTATTACCTTTGGACAGAGCTAGGCTAGCTGTTTCCCCCTGTTTACAGCCTTTAAGCTAAGCTAAGCTAAGCTACGCTAAGCTAATGTCTCCTAAGTGTAGCTTCTACCTAAGAAAGTAAGGCAGACGTTTTTGGGAAATATATTGTCTGCTTTTTTACTGAGAGTCACATGAGAAAAGTACAAAAAGTACAAGCACTGATCTCTGTAGTGAATATCAAGCTACAGTCAAGAGATAGTTTGGTTAGCTTAGCATAAAGACTATAAATGGATGTAAACAGCTAGCCTGGCTCCGACCAGTGGTAAAAATCACCTCCAAAGCTCATGTTTGTTTAATCTGTACAAAACAAGAAGGATGAAACTACAGTTCAATTGCTGTAGGCTAATTAAGACAGAGCTAGGCTAGCTGTTTCCCATTGTTTACAGTCTTTAGCTAAGCTAATGTCTTGTGAGTGTAGCTTCCACCTAATAAAGTAAGTGAGACATTTTTGGTAAATATATTGTCTGCTTTTTTGCTGAGAGTTGGATGAAAAGACTGACAGCACTTAAATTTGTAGTGAATATGAAGCTACAGTCAAGAAATGGTTAGCTTAGCTTAGCATAAAGACTGTAAATGGGTGTAAAAAGCTAGCCTGGTTCTGACCAGTGGTAAAAATCACGTCCAAAACAAAAAGGATAAAACTAGATCCAACTGCTGTAGGCTAGGCTAAAGTTAGCTCTTTCCCTGTTTTCAGTATTTATGCTAAGCTAAGCTAACCTGACAAAGTGGTGCACTTTAATTTTTTCCATTATCTCCCAAAATGTTGAACTATGTATTTTAAATAGTTGAAAGTTTTAAACACTATCTGCTTCCTGCCATTTAAATTACAAATGTTACATGAGTTTAATTATTTATTGTTTTGTTGTTGTTTGTTTGACCAAATAAAAAGTAAAAAAAAAAAAAAAAAAAAGATGAAATGTGTTTTTATTTATTTCACAATAAAAACAAAAGCATCACCATCATCAGCAGCAGCAGCAGCAGCAGCAGCGCACTGTGAGAGGTAAGAGCTGTAATGAATATCTGTCAGGTAACTCAACTCCTCTCTGATGTCATGAGGAGTAATTGAAACCTTGCTGAAGGCTGCAGCCGTGGAGCCGACCGGATCCCCGCCTCTCACCGGACACACTGCGCTATGGGGAGAAGCTGGGCTGCGGGAACATGGCGCACTCACTGTGGATCAACTTTCCTCAGGAAAAACTTTGCAGGATCGCGACATAGCTCCAAAGTCTCCCCGCACAGAGCTCAAGTGAAGTAAGATCGCTGCACACTGAGGAGAAAGTACGGCAACACCGCGGGGCTCGGCTGGTTCTGCGCGCTGTGTTTTCCTGTCCTGCCTCACTGGGATGAAAGTTTGTCGCTGCCGGATTTAGCCCGAGAGCAGGATGGAAAAACAAAAAACCAGGAAAGAAAAGGTAAAGCGAGTGGAAACCAGTGGTGCATGTTTTATTTAGTGGTTTGACTGATCGGCTGAGGCTGGCTGAGGGTGGCAGAAAGTTTACACACCAACAGGCTGATCACATCCCACCATGGACTGGCATCCTGCAGGATTTACTCTGAAAGCCTCTGGCAGGAGTCCACACACAGTAAACCCACCAAAAGCAAACTAGCCATTAGTTTCTAGATCAATTTATTGATTAGGTGATTAATCCCCTGATGTCAGAGGTGAAGGCAGTGCTCTGATCTCTGTGGAGCTTAAGTAACAGCATTAACAGCAGAATGTAGGCTACTTAAAGTATTACAAGGACAACAGTCGCTTTCACAGAGTTATATCACATCATATCACTGGAGGAAGGTCAATGTTTTCCTCTGACATGTTGTACAATAGAAGCACAAAGGAGAATAGGCAGTTGAAAGTACTGCAGCATTGTACTTGAATACTTGAGTAACTGTAATCAGTTACTTTCCACCACATCTAGAACACCAAATGCTCAGTTTACTGCCTTACATGACTAAAAAAGGCAACAAATAATCACGTCAGAGGCCTGATTCAGAGATTAAAGCCTAAAAAAGGACTAAAATTATCAATCAAGTAAAATATCTAATTAACTTCAAGTTGATCGACTAATTGATTAATCAACTCACATTTTCAGCTTTAACCTAAAAAGTTGCAACCCTCGGTATAAGTAGAAGTACCACAGTGTAAAACTACTCCTGCATGCATTTAAAATCTTACAGACTTAAAGGAATAAAAGTATAAAGTGTACATTATATTATTGGATGAGAATCATTGATGTCTGATGCAGATGGATGTTATTTTCTACCACTAAAGGATCAATAAAGTCTTATCTTTATCCATAATATTACATCATACTTTATGTATTGGTTATGTTTAGTATTTATAAAAAATATAAAGTACCTAATAAAATCAAATAAATGTAGTGGGGTGAAAAGTACAGTGTTTACCTTTGATAAGTAGTGAAGAACTATGAGGTAGCATAAAATTGAAATTCTCAAAGTAAAAGTACCTCAAAATTGTATTTAAATACAGTGCTTTAGTTACGGTACTTAGTTACTTTCCACCACTGCTTTATGAACAGTCCGAAACACCAGAATGTTCAGTTTACTGACAAGGAAAAGCATCAAATAATCACATTTGAGAGGCTCGATCCAGAGAATGAAGCCTTAAAAAAGAAAACATTCAGTTAACTTCCTGTTGATCGACTAATGTTAAATCAACTTATATGTCCAGCTTTACACTAACATCAGTGCAGTGCAGGGGTCGGCAACTTTTACTATCAAAAGAGCTGTAAATAAAGTCGTATAATGATGGTAACACAGCCATTACTAACAGGTCTAAATGAGCTTTTTATGATTAGTAGTACTTTAACTTTGCAGCGTTGGTGGTAAAAGCAAACAAATTTGTCCACACACTGTTAAATTCTTTGTTTTCCTCACAGACGTTTCAGCGTTTTAAATCCATAGCTCACCTAGCGAGGGAGACTCAAGACTATTGAGGCTCTGCAAAATTTAGAGGAAAAGGCACCAGACCGTAAACGTATGACGCATTTCAGTCAATTAAATGTTTTTGTTTTTTTTCTGTGTGTAGGATTACAATCGGACAATGTATTAATAATTATAAAAAATTAAAACCTTTAAAAAATAAGCGCATCGTTACCATTTCATCACTTTTTTGTGACTGCTGAGAGGCTTAAGAGCTGCATGCCCCTGCGATTGTTCAGCCGAGACATGTTTTATGATACAGACTCTGTCTGTTTTCTCGTAATCGTGGTGGAAGAAGTACTTGGATCTTTTACTTAAGTCAAACTAGTGTAGAAAGACTCTGAGAAGTAAAATCCCTGCATTCAAAATCTAATAGAAGTAAAAGTACAAAAGTATTAGCATGAAAATATGGTCTACTGTAAGTACGAGAAGTAAACGTACTCCCATTTAAAAATAATGTATGTTATATTATTAGATGAAATTACTTTAATCAATGTACTTTAATGTTACATATATTTTATGATACTGTCAGCTAGCTTGTGAACGTCACCAAAGGATCAACAGAGTCTCAAACCGTACTAATACTTTATATTTCATTTGTTGAATATGTTTTGTTTCAGTAGTTTAAACCTGCAAACTCACTAAAGCTGTCAAATAAAAGTGCAGTAGAAGTATAAAGTAGCAAATAATGGAAATACTCAAGCAAAGTACCTCAGTACTTGAGTAAATGTACTTAGTTACTTTCCACCACTGGTCTCAAGTCAGCCCACGTCATACAAATATCAATATCAGCTGATCTAAATCTCACCATCTCTTCAGCTGCGTTCATGTACGATTGTAACTAATAACAGCGTGTTGCCTTCAATGCCCCCCCACAATGTGACTTATGTTAACAGATCAAAGCGCTGCGTTCAGGGACACAGTTTCCTCTCCTTCAGGTTTCTGTCTGTGTCTCTGTTGTTCTTCAGGAATGTTCTCCCTTTGACCTGGGCTGAAAAAGAGGCCGGGAGCAGTGAGACAGGAGACAGGGGAAGTGTGTGTGTGTGTGTGTGTGTGTGTGTGTGTGTGTAATCTTTGGAAGGACTATGACAGGACATTGCTGTTGTGTTCCTGTGTTTTTGTTTGTCCTCATTGTGTGTGTGCGTGTGAGTATACAAACCCCTGTTCAGACACTTTTACTGTACATTTACTCAAGTACATTTACTCAAGTACATTTACTCAAGTACTGCGGGTATAATTTTGGGGTATTTGTACTTTTGTACTTCTACCTAATATTTTACAGCACCATAATTCAGAGGCAAATATTTTACCTTTTGCTCCATCACATTTATTTGATAACTTAAGTTTATTTCCAGAGTCAGATCAATAATATAAAATATAATCAACAAATAAATTATAATATATTTATATTTATATTGTTGAGACTTAATTATAAGCTACCCAGCAGTATATAAAGAATCATGTATAGAAAAAAAATCATAAATAAATTAAACCTAAGCCAACATTTACCAGCTGTAACATTAAAGAAATAACAATAAACTTTATTCTAAAATGGCCTTTTATGCATAATTAGAGCATTTACTTTTTGTATTTTATCTTGACACTAATACTTTTGTACTTTTACTGATGTTGAATTTTAAATGCAGGACTTTTACTTGGAACAGAGTATTTTTACACTGTGGTATTTTTACTTAAAGGTCCAGTGTGTCAGATTTTAGGGGGATCTAGTGGCATCTAGTGGTGAGGACTGCAGATTGCAACCAGCTGAAACTTCTCCTGGTTAGAATTCCTTCAGTGTTCTTTCTTCTTTGTTTAGTCGAAGCTGAATTATCCACAGAGGTCTCTTCCTCTCCGTTTCTCCAACACTGTTTGGCATGTAGGAGACAGTAATGTGCTTCAGCTGGTGCTGTACGTCAAGATGACGTCAGAGAGATGTTGGACTCTTAAGTTGGACAGATGCAAAATTTTGGATCGAATGAAAACTGTGTTGATATATTGAAATATCTAACAACGTTTTGTGGACGCTGGGCTCTGTTCTCTTTGACTTAACTTAGTTATTCTACGTCAAGATGACGTTGACGTGAGACATTTGAATGACACTGGATTTTGATTACTTTGCAACACAACTTAAAACCAATAAAATATCACCACCATCTGTCGTCAGTATTCTACGTCAGATTGAGGATAGTGTTAGATGTAGGGCTGCCACTAACAATTATTTTCATTGTTGACTAATCTGTCGATTATTTCTTCGATTAGTCGACTAATCATTTCATCGAAAAATGTGTTAAAATGTCGGTCTGTCTCGCCCAAACCCCAAAATTACGCCATCTAATGTCTTGTTTCATACTCACGGCAAAGAGTTTTAGTTCAGTGTCACGGGAGAGTGTGTAAAGCTGCCAATATCTGAACATAAAAAGCTGCAGTAAGAGTATTTTGGGTACATTTATAATAGTTTTCTATGAAAAATGACTCAAACCGATTAGTCGACTACTAAAATAGTCACTGATTAATTTAATAGTTGATTAGTCATCGATTAGTCGACTAATCGTTGCAGCCCTAGTTAGTTGTTGTCCTGACATTGAAATTTGGTACCTGACCTCACAACCTGAATTCAACCAAATATCAGTAGCTATGTTTCCATCCAAAAGTGATTTGAATCATTGGGAAATGCGCATTAAAAGAAATATGAATCCTGTGTGTTTCCATTAAATGTTCGGACTTTGGTGAAAACGACAAATTCGCGCGAGTTTTCCGCAGAACGGGGAAACAAAACAAGTCTCGCATTCTTCTTCTACGTTTTCTGGCGGTTGGCAACCAGCTTGTAAATGCATTACCGCCTTCCCGACCCGCAGTGTGGACATCACCATGGAGAGAGGTGCGCTACGTCAGACTTAATTGGAACATAACTGTTTCCATCCCCCGTTTTGCGAATCAACATTTTTTCGAATCAACCAAAACCCGGCTAAAGCGAGCGTATTTTAGTTTGTGTGAATCAGGGGATTTGAATTTGAATTTTGGCATTTCCATCATAATTTTCTGATGCGATGCTTCTAGATGTGCATCTAAACAGGCTGATGGAAACATGGCTAATGTCTAACGGTGTTGGTGGTCAGCTGGGTGTGGTCATCGCTTTTCTCTGATAACTTAAGATCCAGGGGCCAGTTGCACACAACATAAGATTTTCCTTAAAGGCTGAGTTAAGGTTTCTTCATAATAAAGTCGGTTGCACAAAACACCCTTAAGTCTTATCTTTAAGGTTTCCTTAAAAATGTATGGTTTTCTCCTCGTCTTGGTCTCATACTGAAGGAATCCCTAGACCGTTGCACAAAACACCTTAGCAGCAAAAAAAACTTAAGGTAGCTTTGACTTATCTTAACTGCAACATGACTGAGTTTCTGGTGATAAATGACAAAAGCTAACACACCCTGAGAAGAGTGTTCTGTGACCACGAGAACCTGATGGATACACTTTTGGTTTTACACTTTAGATTTGACTGAATTAATTTTCGTTGCTTCCTCCTACAGTCGTTTTCTGGTATTTGGGGATCAAATTTACTTTGTAGTTTGTTCTTTCTATGAAGAAGTTTAATCTTTTCCTCCTCTGATCACAACAGTCAGAGTCTTGTTTCTCTTCTTCTGCCATTTTTTCCACTATCTACCTATAAGACAACTTTGTGAGACGATAACAGGCGTCACAAGCGTGAGTCCAAGCAAACAAACAATCTCCATGGAAACTTTTACAGCTGTAAAATCTCTTTCAATGTAGTAAACTAGATTTTCCTTAACAAAGGAAACCTTTTAAGGGATTCTGTGCAACTGTGTAAGTCCCTCAGCTGAGGAGAAATTACGCCCTAAGTGTCATACTTAAGTGAAAACTAAAGGTGGATGTGCAACTGGCGCCAGACGTTAAAGAGCTGAATTATCCACAGAGGTCTCTTCCTTTCCAAAACAAATGGACCAGGTAATTAACATTTTTAGATTTTGTTTTGGCGGCGCTGCTAACTATGGTGGCCGATGTGAATGGCCCTGTCTAGAGCCAGTGTTTGGTTTGTCCGTTCCGGGCTACTGTAGAAACATGGCAGTCTCCTGTGTAGATACAAACGTCTCATTCAAGGTAACGAAAACACAATGATTCTTATTTTCAGGTGATTGTACACTAAGGAAAACATGTCTCCATCACTGCCAGTTTAATCCGACACACTGGACTTTAAAGTTTAACACCTGAGTGCTTCCTCCATCACTGCAGACGTCAGCGCTGCTCTTATAACAACAAACTGTGACTGGAAGTGTCCTGCTGAGTGACTTAGTGCTACTGTCAACTTGTCAACTATGTGTGTGTGTGTGTGTGTGTGTGTGTGTGTGTGTGTGTGTGTGTGTGTGTGTGTGTGTGTGACTGCTCCATACAGCAGAGTGGCAGCACTTTTAATTAGCTGCTACAGGAACATAACAGCACAGACAGGTGACGCAGGCGCATCATGTCCTGATGAAGCAGGCCGCACACAAGATACTTTTTATAGTTCACAATTAAAATCACTGCAGGGACACTTTCAGGACTCAGATGAAGAGTGTGCAGCAGTTTTAATTTACAGTTTTGAATGTTCACTTGTTTAACGCACAGTTTGAAGCCATTTTGTCCATCGCTGTCAAATCCACAAAGCTGGAAGCAGCAAATATTTGACACATTCTTGCTTGATTAAATGACTTCAGCAAATAATCAGTTATTTAAATTGACCAGTATTCTATGCATACGTGTTTAAAAGGTTTCTGCTGATGTTCTGAGGCTCTTTAAGAGAGAGTTAAGAAGAAATAATGAATACTTTTATATTAACAATGGATGAAATGACTGCTGTTAAAGGTGTTGCAGCCACAGTGCCTTACCACCCCGCTCTGCAGCTCCCTTTATTGTTTGTTTCAGCTCATTGTTTTGTTTTATGGCCGGTTTTGAATTCTGTTTCTTTTTCACTCTCACCGCTCTAATCAGCGTCGTTTTGGCAGCAGGCGGCTGTTTCCAGCTCCCTAAACCCTCTCTGTGCTACCTGTGCAGCAACAAACAGCAGACAGACACAGTTAGAGACCAGCTGGTGAACAAAGTGGAGCGTTTAGCAGCTAAGGAGACAGAGGTTTTCTTCTGGAGTTGGTGGGGACCAAAAACGGAGCTAAAAGAGTGAGAAAATGAGACCAAAATGGATGCTAATGTTGCTCTTCTTCTGCTACATGTCTCAAGGTTGAAATATGCTCCAACGATGCTTCGTTTGTTGCTTTGTGAATCTTTTGATTCAGCCCTCCGGTGCCATCCTTCGGCTGTATCTGCCACCATAAAGGACGCTTGGATGTGTGAAGTATAAATGAGCCTGACCACAAAACTACCTGATTAGGTTTAGAAAAAAGATCATGTTTTGGGTTAACTGGACATAACTACGTCACGTGAGTAACGTCAGTGTACGACAACTGTACGAAAATTGCAAAAGGTTATGTCAAAACAACAGCGAGTTTTGGTTTCAGAGGATGCACTGTGGTCTTGTAGGTAAAAGTCGTGCATTTTGTTTGACGCATTCACCTCCACTCCCTCCCATGCTATGCAGACTTTCTTGCTCTTTATGCGAGTATTGCACAGATGGGTTTACACTGGAATTAGCTAAAAGCCTGGTCCGTCTTATAAAGATGCTAAGGGTGCCCTCTGCATTGATATCACACACTGAGGGGTGTGACAAAGCTTTGGTATTTAACAACCTGAAGAAGAAAACAATATTTTGTGTTCTGAAGAAGCATACTGATGTAAGGCCCTGAAAACACAAAAAATGTTTTAGCAGCTGGAGGCGGCTTTTTGTAATTTTTTAAAATGAGAATGAAGCTTTTTGCTCGCTGTTTGTTTGTGCGACGTACTTTGCATTTCTGCGCTCTAGGCGCCTGGTGTTGTTTCCGGAGCGCTCTGATCTCCTTGAGTTAAAAAAAACGTAAACTCAGACTGGAAAAGCACCCCACGTCATCTCTGCTTTTTTCCCGTTGTCCAATGGGATGATCTGAGAGGCGGGCCCTCTGTGGTGGTCACGACAACAAGCTTACAGCTGGTAAACAATGGAGGAGAAACTGGTGGTAGTGGTTGCTGGATACCCAGAGCTATACGACTTTTCAAAGCACAGTTAGCACCATCTCAATAGGAAACAGCAGATAAGTGCAGTACTGTAAACGTCCATGATGGAGGAGAAGCTCCTGGACCAACTGGTGGTACTCCCCATGATCCAGCCTCTTTGTTAGGGTCTCATGTACCCACACAGATCTCTGTTTATCTGCTGACAGCCTCTCACCCTCAACCAGAGCTACAGACAGCACCCTCTGCCTCAACATGGCAGCAGCTACACACTGATTACTGCAGGATACATACAATAATAAACAGTAGATTGATTACACAGGAAGGTTACGGTGAGGAGGTGATGGCGTGGTTGCCTTGCAACAATAAAAAGGTGCAGCACGCATGTTTTTTACTTGTGGCATTCAATGCCTTCACGTTTTGCAACCTAGAAAACACTTTCTGTGAGAGTCATAAATAAGCGACTGTATATGTAAGTGTTGTGTTTACAGCCTGTGTGTGCTGCCCCCAAGTGGCCCAAAAATAAATAAATTAAAGCAGCTTTAAGTTGAAGTGAGTCATCCAAATATAAACCACTGATAAATCAGTCAAACACACAATGGATAAAACTTCACTTTCATTCTCCAACTTTCCCTTTAACTCTGGCTCACACACTACACAAACACACCCTCTGCGCGTACAAACACACCATCTGAACAGTTTGTGCACAGGTGTTCCCACAGGACACCGCAGACAGGCTGCAGCGCGGTCAGACGTCTGTTTAAAGAACACTGTAGCACAGCAGTGTATACAACCTACTTAGTAATGTAAACTGTCTGATTGCAAATGTCCACACTGGACTCGTCTCAGTCGTTTCTCTTCTCGCGCTCTATTAACTGTATTCTAGTTCAGCAGTAAGAGGCTTAAGATTTACGCCTTAGCTCCACACACATGATGTGTGGACGTCTTTGTTTATTTCAGCAAACAACGCCCTGGTAACATGTTAAACAAGCTCTGCGTTATGTCACATCTGTCATACTTTATAACAACATGACACATTCGTGTAACGTGATGGCGTCCCGGAGAGAACAGCTGAGAAATGGGCACTGTCAGGGGGCTGTGAGTTGTGGAAATGTGCTCAGTGAGTTGAGCATTTCTGTGTCGCAGTGCTCCTCAGGGCTGAAGCTGCCGCTGAGGAGCACTGAGGTCATGTGCTTCATATTATATTTCTGTGAATTTGGGATTTTATTGCAGGGAGTCAGTGTTTCTCCACATGTGAATTTAACTCCTGGCAGCACGAAGACAGATTGGAAACAGCATTTTTTTTTTTACCTTGTCCAAATATTTTCACTGATTAAGAGATCTGAAAGAGTGTCCTTGTGTTTGGGGGACTTTGATGGTTTTGACCTCAGTCTTTCTAAAATCCTGCACTCTTAATTTAAGTGTGAGGTTTTCATCATTTCACTGTCACCCAAAGCTCAGAAGACCTTGTACAGTAAAGACTTAAATCTTGCTTCTAACATTCGGCAGCTTGATTGTTTCCAGATTAATCACATCACCATCTGTCAGTGGCACTCTTAATTAAACACACCACAAACTAAACAGTGAGTGTAGGAGTTGCTCAGGCCTCAGAGCAAACCAGGACTCAAGAAATTCCTCTTTAATATCAAGAGTTGATGAGCCAAACTGGAGACGCTTGGTGCTCCAGAAAACCTGTAAATAAAGGTCGGCAACAGCTCTGCTGTGTGTTGAAAGTGATTTCTCCTGCTCTCAAATTTATGGACGAATTCCTTCATGTTGTGCAGGCCTGAACAGTAACCAGCTGTTAATTAGCTCGCTCGCTGCAGCTGGTGAAGTCCTCAGTTCAGCCAACAGAAGTGACAGTTGTTTTCATCAACAATTACCACAAATCTCAAGCACGTAAATCAGCCATGATTATCAGTGGAGACTAAACTTGCAGGGCCGCCCATAGGCACGTAAAAAGCAACCCAGTCTCCACAAGAGAAATGTTGGTGTTGTGCATTTCTTCAAACCACGAATGTGTGCGTCTCACACATATCATAGAAACGTTTGTAAAGTGACTTAGTGTATGAGCTGACTGTCATCAGGAGGCGGAGGGGATGGAGGATGGGGAGACACCTACCAAACTGCAGACCACAAAACCAGTTGTTTTTTAGCGAGTTGTTACCGTGTTTCCAGCGGCTGTTTAACCACCAAACATGGGTGTTTTTTTAGCCACCCATCAGTGAATTTAAACTGAGGATGGCGCTGCTAAAAGAGGCTGTGTTTTGCAGACATCAGTGCGCTTCTAGCTGGGACAGTGACAACAAGATATAGCTGCATTTCCTGTTGTTATAGTGCCATAAAAAGCAGTTATTTTACTGAGATATCCCTGTATTTCCAGCAGGGACAGTGCCACAAAAAGCGATTGTTTTTCACTGAGACATTGCTGTGTTTCCTGTCGAGATAGTGGCATAAAAATTGATTAGTAGTTGTTATTTTATACTGAGATATGGCTGCATTTTTAGCCTGGACATGAAAAGTGGTTGTTTTCTTTTACCAAGACATCACTGCATTCCTTGCAGGAATCGTACCACAAAAAGTGTTTGTTTTTTACTGAGACATTGCAGCGTTTCCTGTGAAGATGGTGCTACAAAAAGCATTTGTTTTTAACATGAAATCACTACATTCCCTGCAGGAATAGTACCATGAAAAGCAGTTGTGTTTTACCAAGACGTCACTACATTTGTTGTTGGAATTGTGCCACAAAAAGTGGTGTTTCTTACTGAGCCATTGCTGCACTTCCTGTTAAGATAGTGCCACAAAAAGGGTTTTTATACTGAGCTACTACTCATTGCTGTATTTCCAAGTCAGTGACTTTTACTGAGACATTGCTGAGTTACCTGTTGAAATAGTGCCATGAAAAGCGGTTGTTTTTAACAAGAAATCGCTATATTTCCTGCAGGGATACTGGCACGGAAACCGGCTGAGAGGTCGCTGCATTTCCTGCCGCAATAGTGCTTTGAAAAGCGTTTTATTTATTTATTTTTTATTTTTTTAACCAAGACATCGCTGCATTCCTTGCGGGAACTATGGCACAAAAAGCAGTTATTTTATACTGCGACTGCATTTCCTGCCGGGGTTATGCCACAGAAAGTGGTTATTTTTTATTGAGACATTGCTTTGTTTCCAGCCGATATAGTGCCATGAAGAAGTGGCTGTGTTTTGTTTTGATACAGAGACATTGCTGCATTTCCAGCAGAGATTTTGCCCCCACACCAGGTATCTGAATCCAAAACATGATCTTTTCCTAAACATAACCATGTGGTTTCTGGGCTTAAACCTTCAGGGCATGGAGGCCAGCAACAATCTTGTTCATCCTAAATATAAGCAAAAATAACCAAATTTTATTTTGAGCAAAAATGTTTAAAACACCAAAAATAAACACTGTATTTATTGTTGCTTTGGTTTCATGATCAAATCCTCCCTCCTGAAAAGTGCCAGTCATTTTTTTGTTGTTGTTGTTCGCAACCGTTGCGGTCAAACAAAACAAAACAAACAAACAACAAAAAATATCACACTGGACCGTTGCAGGGTCCAAGCTATGTCTGCGGGCAGGTCTGTGTACATGTGCTTGATTGGAAAGCTTGACAGCGTAGCAACAGTAACTAAGGGTGAACTGTCAATTTGGTTGTTTTTAGATGTCAGCGACTCTATTTCAGTGTGCAGCAGGTTTTTCACTAATTACATATTGAAACATTTTTATGTAAATGCTGTTTTTCTCTGAGGAGGTGCATGAAGTTTAAAAGATGAGAAAGATTTCACCTAACTCTCGCTGATGTTTACGTTAGCTTTATCTGTGTTTAGGTGTAAAGTGGTGTACCCGTGCACAGAGTGGATACTTGACTGTGTCGTCCTCTGCCTGCATTAGTTCTCATGTCACACGTGTGAGACGGTGTGAACATCCCAAAGTTTTCTTGCAGTTAAAGTGAATCATGGTGAGCTTCATGCGTCTCCTCGCCTCCTGCTCGCAGCCGCTGGGGTGATGCATTTGCAAGTTTTAGGAATCCTCCAGTCTGCATATTTTAAGTGTGTGTGAGAGAAGGAGAGAGGGGAATAGAGAGAGATAATGAAGGCCTTGGTGTAAGCTCTGGTGAAAGGACAAATTTGGAAACACCAGATCAGGGAGGGAGGCAGCGTCTCCATGTTAAAGCTACAGAGAACAAACCTCAGTGAGCACATTTTGCACAAAGTTTGAATGAGAAGAACAGAAGCCTCATCTGACTGTCTGAGTCTCCGTCTGACTCTCCTTCTTCTTCTTCTCTCTCTCCCTCTCCGTCTCTCTGAGGAATTCGAGCCGTCACCACCGAGCAGAGAAGAAAAAGTGCACGCAGCAGTTTGGTGTCCCATTTGCCAGAAAGTACAGTATCATGTCATGCAAATGAGGCTGCTGCAGTTTCGGTGTCGTACTGGGTTTTTTAGGACTTATGTAACAGCAGCCAAAAGCACATTTCCTCTCTGTCTGTCTAAAGTTCCACAACACTGTGGGCAAAAAGCCTTTTCTCATTCGGTCAGTCTGTCTGTCGCTCTCGCAGTGACACCATTTAAAATATGGATTAATTAGTGTAGCTGATTGATACAGGATTGTTGAAGCAGATATTGATTAGATACTTGAAAGTTGAAAAGATCTAACAGGGAGAGCATTGACATGAGAACTAGTGTCCTGGTTATGATCCTGTTTGTAAACAGCTTACTGGCACGGACCTTAAACGGACACTTCAGATTTTTTTGTAGGGTTGTATGAGGTACTTATCTGTAGTCAGTCAGTATGTTGACATGACATTAGAGAAAATCAATTTATTGTGTCAGTCCAAATAAACCCGGACTTTTAAATCCATGTAAACATGTTAGTCTGACTGAAATCGTACTAAATTGAAACTCTCAAAGTCAGACTAAAGGTGCAGACACAAACTGACATCAAAGAACTGGCGGCGATGAAAGCCAACTGTTGCATCGTCCACGTCGCCTCACGTCGCCTCACGTCGCCCTGTGTCAGTTGCATTTGAACACACTACACGGACTACATCCGACGGCCAAGTAGCACGTACGTTCTGCGCCTGCGTGAGAGAGAGCGGAGTGAGAGAGTGGTACATCCTGTCAGCCGAGGGGTTTCCTATCTGTGCAGCCGAGCACCGCAGCACCTCCACGGACTATTACATCCAGACGGTTCCGGTGTTTCCTCCGCACATGTGTCTTATGTGGCTGTAAAGATATTACACTCATGATAATTACAAGGAATTCCATGGGTCTAAATAAATTCATCTCCACTCCCCCACAGATAGGATTCAAGTGCAGCCTAAAGCAATGTCCTCAAATGTCTTGTTTTGTCCGAACAACAGTCAAAGAACCAGAGAAATTCAGTTTACAATGATCTAAAAAAACCTGCAAGTCCTCAAGTTCTCGGAGCAGGAACCAGAGAACGTTTGTTTTTGGTGTTAAACACTGAAACAGTCACTTCTCTATGAAGTTGTTTGTTGGGTGATTCATGGATGAAACAGTTTTAGCTCCAATAGATAAATTAATCAGTGTCTTCTCTTCTTGTCCTCCTCCTCCTTCTTCTTCTTGTGCTCCTCAGTTCTCCCTGTTTGGTTCTCGCTCCACCAGCAGGACCGCCCACCCTCCCTCTTCCTCCTCCTCCTCTTCCTCTCCTGTGATCCCTCCAGCCCCGCCGGTGAAAAGGACGGAATGCACGTCCAGCTCCTCCGGTTTAAGCAAAGCAGAGTTCCTGGAGCGTGTGCGCCGCAGTAACCAGGCCTGCCAGCAGGGGGAGTACGCTCTGGCCGTTCGTCTCTACACCGAGGCTCTTACCGCCGACCCCCAAAACTGCATCCTGTACAGCAACCGCTCCGCAGCCTATCTGCGACTGGGCCAGTACAGCACCGCTCTGGACGACGCAATCAAAGCACGTGTCATCAACCCCAAATGGCCCAAGGTAAGAGCTCCGACCCTCGGTGACCCCTCGCCGCTCAATCACACTCTCCAAATGATGGAGGTGCTGCAGCTGAGAGCGAGGGATGGAGGAAGAGTGGATGTGTCCATTAAGTGGATGGTTAATGAGTGGATGTTTGATGGATGTGTGGATGAGCCTGCCTCTCGAAGTCGCCTCAGTAATGGTGTATTTATGTGGAGCAGAGGAAATATAACCCTTAAAATCGATCCGCTCTTCCTCTTCTGAAACTCAGGAGTTCATGCACGAGTCAGCATGTTGAAGCATCTTAGATCACCTGTTGCTGGATATAATCCCTGCTCTCTCCCTGCGGTCGGCCCAGTCAGTGTCTGACAGACTTTAATTGGCTGCTCAGAAACAAAAGCAAGTTTTTATTTCCCGTCTCTCCCTCCCAGATCCTGTCTGACAGCTTGTTGTGCTGTAGTTTTGATTGTTGCCGGTGTACGGCAGCTGAACACAAGCCTGCTATTTAGATACCACAGTCCACATGTTGTGCTTTCATAGCGTGATGCGGAGCCTGAGCTGAATAGTCTTTCCTTTGTTTGTTTGATCGGTGTGTTTGAAAGGGACAAAACGAACGTATATATAACTCTGCATAATGAGATATCCCTGTAAATATGCTGGCGTTGGGGGAGCCGGGTGATGACAGCGATGATGATGGACTGTGTGTGATGTTGCTGATGCGTCGGTGCTTTCTGTAGCTGTACATCATTAGAGGAAGGCAGATAATAAAGTTCAGATGTAGCGTTGGACAGTGGAGAGAGATATACTGTGAGACAAGGGACGTTTCAGATGTTTTGTCACACTGTGCTTGTTAATAATGAACCGAGAACAGCGCCACCTTCGCTGCACTTCCTGTCACGACTGCACCTTTTTCACAGCAGACGTTTTGACTCGACAAAGTAGGAAAAGAACAGGTGAAACTGGAAACATCACAACTGGACCTGCCCTAAATGGAATGCAGCCGACCATAACATATCAAAATGTCTATCGTGAAAAAAGTCTTCGCAGGTGCGGTGCACACACAGAGCCTAGTGCTATAGAAACATGTGAAGTCTTCACACAGTTATGTGATGGTATTCATTCTGAATGAGGGTTTACACAGAGATCAGTTTAATCGCCTTTATTCGGGTCCGCGCAAGGTTTGGGGCAGGGAAGGTTTCTGATTGGATAGGGGGCGGGGCAGATGTTACGTGTTTACGTTTACCGGAAGAAAACACTGTAGTCCTCGCTCCGGATAACAAGATGCTTGACGACGCTGTTCTTAGTCCCTTTTTCGGGCTTGTTTTATATTCTTGAAGCAGCAGTACGACAACAACCTTGTTCTGCTAATGCTTTGTCTGTTGAGGATGAGAAGAGAGGTAGAAGGTCGAAGAAGGGAGACAGAAGACCATGCTGTGGTGAATGGAAACCGGTCAGTGCAACGAGTCCGACTGCTCTATCTCAGCCCGTTGCTATGCGCGCTGTATATGTCATCGCGCCAGAAGGGCAAGGAAACGAGCATGCTCAGAAAGACCGGCATGAACTTAAAGAGGAATGAGTGTTTACAAGTGCGAGAAATTCTTTCATTTGAAATTAGAAGCAGAATATTCCAGCCCCTTACATCAGAATGAATGTTCATTAAACTGTCCATGTAAACACACTCAATGAACTGATTAGATTTCGGTGGTCAGAGGTCAAGGTCACTGTGACCTTGCATCTGTCTTTTTCTCATGAACACAATGTCTCAAGAACACCTCAAGGAAACTGATTAGATTTTTGTGGTCGAAGGTCAAGGTTCTTGTGACCTCACAAAATACATTCTTGGTTATAACTTAATTCATGCACTAATCATGACAAAACTTAACAAGTGTGACTCAGAGGTAGAGCGGATCGCCCACCAATCGGAAGATCAGCGGTTAGATCCCCAGCTCCTCCAGTCTGCATGTCAAAGTATCCTTGTGCAAGATACTGAACCCCAGTTGCTCCAGATGATGCCTCCATTGGTGTGTGGGTGTCTTAAAAACTGACTGTGTGTGAATTGGTGAATGTGACTCGTAGTGTAAAAAAGCGTTTTGAGTGTTCGAGTGACTAGAAAGGCGCTATGCAAATGCAGGTCCGTTTACCATAGAGGCAGCTGCCCAGAGGGAGGAGAGGCTTTGCCCCGTAACCCCCAAATTCCACCAGATGCCTGTTGGTTGCAGATACATTTCAATTCTAGCCACTTCTAGTCAATGTGTGTGCTTCCACCGGCTCCGTCACAGCTGCGGCGCTCCGGAGGCCTCCACAACAGATACGCAGGACTTCTGTTTTTGCCAGACGCCGGAGCACAACGCAGCAATTCAGCACAGAGCAGATCGTGCGGGGCAGGAAGTCGTGCACAGAAACAAAATGGTTAATTTTCACAATAAAATACACAGTGTTCACGGCGGATCAGATTTCCCTGCACTTGAAAACGTCATAAGTCAACAGGTCAGAGGTTTCCAGACGTCATTTCACCCCGTTGACACCATGGATGAGGAGATATTAATCATGGCGGTGCACCCAGATGTCTTCCTACTACTCCTCTGGTTTTGTGGAAACTACATCTTGTGATATCGCGATTATGCGTAAATTCACAAGATCTCGTGGGTCCTCGTGACTCCCGCTGTCCGGCGGAGCTGCACCGCTCTGGACACGCATCCAGTGGAATTCCGGCATAAGGCCCCAAACTCACATTATCTTCTGTCCTCCGCACAGACATGATGAACTCACAGCTCATAGCAACTTAACACAACACAGTCTCTGGCTTCTGTTTGATATCAGGTGTCTGCAAAAATGTCGCTCATTTCCGAATCACTGTCAGCAAAGTTAGCATGTATTAGCTCGAAGGGCTAACTTGGCTTGTTGATTCTATATTTGCATTGACCGTTCTGTCACCTGGAACATCTCACCAAACCCTGTTCAAACTGTCAAACTCTGGAATAAGGAATGAATAGTCGAGTATTTGTTTTGAACGGCTAGATCGTATATTTCTGAGTCGAGTACAGTCCTAACTGCTGGAGGCAGGAGAGTCCAAAATTCTCAGTCAGACTACACACTGCTCCACATAAGAAGTTTACTCAAGTAAGTATTTCTTCACTGCTGGCAGGGAGGTACCTCGAGTAATCAGCCAACAGCAGACATGATACAGCTCCACATTAAATGACATATATGGTGATATTCCCTGTGATGTTTCTAGCTTTAATTTCCAGTGATGAGAGAGAGACGTGTGCAGTGTTTTACATTTCCAGCACAAGGTACTGCATCAAGTACTTCTCTACACTTGAAGTAGCTCTTTTACGTCGGGCAGCACAGCGAGGAAGTGACGGATGGTGAGAGTCTTTTAAAGCCATTCAGAGGGAGGGGGGGGGCATGCAGGCAGGAGACTGAGTTTGCCAGGGCTACCTCTGTCTGGACGACTGGGGCCGGGCCAGCTTCGACTCCACTTCCTTTCTCTGTGCGAGAGAATGGACGGAAGTGGTGTTTTTGGGTGTGTGTGTGTGTGTGTGTGTGTGTGTGTGTGTGTGTGTGTGTGTGTGTGTGTGTGTGTGTGTGTGTGTGTGAGCGAGAGAGCTTTGCACGGCTGTTATTTTGTTTTTCAAACCCTGGCGAGGCCTTGGCCTGAGTTTGGCACTTAAAGACAATAACAGAAGCAGCATTCCTCTGTGTGTGTGTGTGTGTGTGTGTGTGGCTTGTATAGTGGCGGTGTCATAGCAGTGGGCTTGCTGCTGCATTCGCCGTGGGTCAAATGCAAGGTCAAGACTAATGAAGTACCAATAAGAGAGCGTCTTTCTGAGAGCGACATTTACTTCTGCTTGAGCTCCCTCTTTCTGCTCTTCACCCGCTCCGCTCGGCTCTCTTCTCTTTTCTTTTCTTCTCCTCTGTTTGCCTCCCACAGTTTGTCCCGTCGCTGCCCCCGTCGACTTTTCTGTTGGCACAACAGGCTCAAACACACACTGTATCACACACACACACACACACACACACACACACACACACACACACACAGAGAAAATGCGTCTCGGTCATGGGAACAGAGGGGTGTAACTGGTCAAAAGTCGCATATGTTTGTGTGCTTATCTGGATAACAACGTCGAACAGAGTAACAAAACTTCTTTGCATTTTAATGTTGTTTTCTTGTGGTTTTTGTGCAGCTTTATCTTTTCTGTTGGTGCATTCAGAGCGAAAGCCTTTTTGTTTCTTTGTGATTCAAATGAAGTCACATCACAGAAGTAAAACTGCTGCAGGAGCGAAAGCTTTTCTTTTGACTCGTCTGAGTGTTTTTCTCCCACAGACCCGACTGTTTTGTGTCTGAATGTTTTGCTGTCATCCGCACACTCGCTCTGTGTGTTTTTTGTGAAGTTGTTAGGTGCTTTCAAAGAGGCTTTTTTTTCTCTCCACGTACAGGTGCATTTATTCGGATCCTTAAGCTCATAGCGGTCTGGGAAACTTTTGCCTCTTCACACAGACTGCTGTAGTTTTTGATCTCACAAATAAAGACGTCTGTTTGGCCCAGAAAAGAGGGAGGCGCTGCGGCTGATGTTTGGCTTCACCGCTGATCTGTTTTGGGATACGCAAGCTTGGAGTGTTCCTCACAACACACCCTCAGATAAAAATTTGTCATTTTTGACATTTCTAGACATTAGTACGTTGTACTGTAGCAGATATGTTAAAACTTGAAATTTCAGCAACACTGTGGTCAATGTGAGGTTAGGTTTGGGCAAAGAAAACACTTGGTTATGGTTTGGAAAAAATAATGTTTTGGCTTAAAATACCTGGTATTGGTGGCAGAATTCTGTCAGGATACGAAGTACCATCTTGGTTAAAAACAGTCGCTCTTCATGGCACTGTCACTGGTGGAAAAACCACAATGGGTCACTAAAAAAGAACCAGTGTTGTTGTTTGTTGGTTTTGAACTGTGGTCTGCAGTGGGCTCACCCAGGTGTAACACCATTCACAATACTATCACGTCCACATGACAAAGTCAGCTCATTTTTTGTCACCAAACGTGGTTGTTTTTTAATGTGACATCACAGCATTTTCTGCTGAGGTAGCGGCACGAAAAGCTTTTATTTTTCACAGACATTGCTGCGTCTCTGCAGTTCGCTTTCACCAAAAAAACCCACATAGGTTGACTGTGCAATCAGCTTATTACTACCCATACTTAGTTTATTGTAAGGCAGCGCCCTCTAGTGGCACCTTGTTATTACAGGAGTAGAGGAGGAAGTGACGTGACGTAGCAATAAAGTCGGCGTAATGTTGTATAAAGACTGGAGAATTCCTTGTAGGGTGCGTGGGAGGAGTGGTGGTGGATGGACCAAACAAAGATAGGACTTTCACCCAGGAGGCTGGCGTTTGTGTCCCAAGGTCAAGCGTGACTTCTTACGTCTCCATTTCCTCAAACTTGGCACAAACATCTAAACTGAGTGTGACCTCAAAATACATGTTTTTGGCCATAACCCAAGAATTCATGTGCTTATTATGACAAAATGTTCTACAGACGTCTAACAGGATAAAGGAGAGAGTGGGCACAATGATACTAGCTGTTATGGCTGAATTAGCAGCGCTGCTAACGCTAGCCAGTTGCCACCAGACCCTGGGTAGTGCTCGGTGAAGTTAACTGAAGAGCAGCAAAATAAACTTAGAGACTGGCTTAAAAAATATTCTTGGCTGTGCTTTTCCTTGTAAATTGAATCTCTGGGTTTTTCAGAGTTTGACAAACAGAGCAAGCAATGTAAAGATGTTGCCTCAGGCTGTAGGATGTTATAATTATTTCACTATTTGTACTATTTATCAACAGAAAAATCACAGATAATCCACAGACTACTTTCTGCAGAAGAAATTCACCCTATGAAAATATTTTCTGTGGATTAACATATAAATTCACCTCTGTTACATGACAGTAGGAGCCGAAATGTCAAAACCAAGACTGTCTGTCTGTCTGAACATCTTTAGAAGTAAGTGAGAAAACATGTTCCTTTGTAATTTAATGGACCGACCCTTTTAATCATGTGGGTGTAAGCGAGGTTACCATCCTAAACTGTTCCTAAATATTCTGCTCTGGGAGTTAAGTGTAGCTGGAATCAGTGCAGATCATCAGTGAACGGGCTCTCCGCTCTGAAGTAGAAGCCAACCAGATGGCAGCCAGCTACGCCTGTTTACGCAGAAGGCCGCGGAGTCGGCTCAGGCTTCCCCTGTCATTAAGAAACTACTCTGCAACCACACGCTGCAAAAATATTACCGACATACGTGCAGAGGAAGCACAGAGTCCCGTTTCTTTAAGTAGGACTCGGGGACCCAAAGCGACCCGTTGAGGTGGAAGGTTCCCCACATGACAGAGTTTAGCAGAACATTATAATCTGATCCAAGGGAAGATTCAATCTCTTTGGGTTTGGGTTCCTCCTCAGTCCCATGACCTGACCCTGCGCTGTGTTGATGTGATGGTGATGTTCTCCGCTGTGTTCGTGCTGCATCACAAATTGTATCATGGAGATCTCAGTCTGGGTCAGGAGGGTAATCCAGGACTTAGAGCAGAGCATGTGAGGAGAGTGAATGAGTCTGCAGCACGGAGATATTTCACTCTCAGTGCTGCACTCTGACTGCTTTCTCTTCTCTGTACAAACTGCTCTCTGCATCACACTCACCTCTTTTATATTTTCATCCAGAGAAACTGAAGCAACACAGTTTGACAGGGCGAGTGTCACTTTGTGTTAACCTTTAAATCCGTTTATGTCTGTGTCAGGACTTTTTAACTGTGTCTACAAGTGTTGCAAAAATTACAGTTTGTCCGTTCGCTCATTAGTCAGTCAACAGGAAGCTATTCTGCAAATAGTTTGACAATCAGTTCTCTCTTTGAGTTATTGAGAAGAAGAAAAAGAAAGTCATTACAAAGTCATTATTTTAAGATACTTATTATCTCGCGTTACTAACTTAGTATTTTGAGACACCAATTATTTCTGAGATACTAAGTTTTTATTTTGAGATACTAAGAAAGTTTCTCATTATAATGACTCACAGGTTCTTTTCTTTTATCACACTGATAAAAATAGGCCTCCACAGTTACCATAGTTATCTTTTGCTTGAATATTTATCTATTACTTTGACAATAATAATTTGTGGGGAAAGGGAACGTAAGTTTGAAACGCCCCAGATGAGTGCGAGGCCGCTATAATACCGAGGGCACTGTGGATAATTTAATTGGTCATTTTTCAATATTTTAGCAACAAAATGAAATGTGTGTTTTTAATGTTGTTGTTGTTGTTTGTTTTTACTTATTCATTGTTTATGTTTGCGATGATTTCAATACATCCCGCTCAAAATTTCACACAAAATGTAGTGTGGTAAATGTTAAACATTATGTAACTGAAACGTACGAACGAGTGTTAGGGCCATGTTAAAGAAAAGAAGCTTAGGTTCTACGAGAGTAAAGTCATAAATTTACGAGAATCAAGTCACAAATCTACGAGAATAAAGTTGTAAATCTACATGAATAAAGTCGCAAATCAACGATTCGTTTTAACACGATCTCTGCTGTTTTCATCTCTGTGCATAACTACAAATCAGAGTCAGCTTCATTGTCATTTCTGCTGTGTGCACAGGACATGTAAAGGATCAAAATGCTGTTTGTCTCAGACCACATTATTGGTGTATGCAAGTATTAAAACAAAACAACAAGGGTTTAAAAATGCAAGACTAAAAAACAGCAATGTATGAACGAATCTCTAAATCGAATTATCAGAGGACGCTTTGGGATGACTGTAAGTGAGGAGGCAGGGGTTATATGTCCTCTATTTTTGTTGTCTCAATCAGAAAACCTGCTTTATTTTAGTGGTGTATAATTTTATAACAATGTACTAGAAAGTGTCCAGGACAGAATATAATTTGGTACTAATTATACTGAAAACAGAGATGAAGTTTGGAGGCAGTCCTTTTAGTTTGAGCTGATTTTATAAACAGTTGTTTGCCTCCTGAAAGTAAAATGCTCCATTTAAACCCGAGTAAACACCCACTCGTTCTTCATGTGCCATTGGAAACCACATGTTTTTACTTGATATATGTAGAACTGTGAGCTGACTGTAGACAGATTGCAGCTGACCTGCTGTGCGCGAGCTAAAAGACTCTCTGGGTTACTCGGCAATTAGCTGGAATTGAAGGTTTAAGGTCGGTTTCTGCGACAAAAAAACGCTGACGAAAAGAAAACTTGAATATTTGAAGGCTGATTCCTTTGTTTATAGATTTATATCAGTTTAACAAGAGCAATGTGGAATCGGTTTTCAGGCTTTCCAGATCAAAATGCAGGATTATTGACAGAGAGACAACACTTAATTATTTTTTAACCTAAAACTTTATGATTGATAAATATTGTGTTTGTTGTACAGTGTCTGCAGGTCGTCTTCCACCAATCAGAAGCCGACTTTATGGCCACATCAAATCTCTTCTCCTCTTGATTTTGGCTGCAGAACAGAACAAAGATTCTTCTTAGAGATTTAGTGCATCAATCAAACTGAAACCTTAAAAGTCAGGGTTACAAAAAAAGGATCTGGTCATGCCCGTGTTATCCCCAGTGGAAATTACGCCTTCGGTTGTAGATCATTAATTGGAGGTGCACCCACTGAACGCTGTCTCTGTTTTCACTCAGTACCTGAATCCACATGAGTGAGCAAAGGTCACTTTTCTGACATTGCACCCTTTAATTTTCCCCAAATTACATCCCTCTTTCCAGGAAACGTCAAGGCAAAATAAAGCATTACCCAACCTGCTATATTGAGTCATGCACAAAATTAAAGGATGTGATGAAACATTGGTTTTTGCAGCGGCCACTAGAGAGCAGCACTGACGTGTCGTGAGGCTGCCTGGTCACAGCATCAGAGAGCTCAAACAAACTTTTCCTTTGTTGCAGCGGCCCTCTCATGACCCGGATCACATGAGGCTCACAAACATGCACAATCCATGTAATCCAGCCGCGGCTAATAGGCTGCACAGATCCTCAGAGAGAGGACCCAGAGGTTGCTTTAACAGCTGCTCTGTCACCTTGTGGAAGTGTAAATGACCATGATGGTTCTTTAAGTGGCTCGGTGTTTCTACTCCTCATCGTCTCCTGTCTTCCTTATCGCTCCCATTAGCAGCAGCAGCAGATGAAGCTACTTCCCATCTGTGATAACATGTTTGCAGAAAAGTGCACATCAGCAGCAAATAACCTGCTGCTCGCTGTGTCTCTCACACCCAGACTCGCTCTGCCTCTCGCCTGCAGAGCGTAATGAGTTTTGATTTTGCCTACAAGTGGAGTGGGCCTAATTGTCTGGTAGTAATCGGGAGATATGCTCCTCCTCTGCTTGCACTGTGGGTTCGTACACTGCTGTAAGACATCTGCTCAGACTCGGGCCAGACTCTGCTGTCTCAGCAACCATCCTGAGCTACTGGAGCTCTCTCTCTTTTTTTTTTTACCCATTCTTTATCCTCCTCCCTCTGCGTTCATCTCTCTTCCTCACAGTCGGGAGCTTCGGCTGTCGCTGCAAAGAGAATTGCAAAGATAACAGCAGTGGGAGATAATGAAAGAGTGACTGGGTCGGACTTGAATGTGGCGTGGTGTGTGACTGCTATCAGAGTGTGAATGAGTGAAAATGAATGTCACAGGATAAGGATTTAGGTCTCGGCTCATGGTCTCCACCCAGTATTAGCAGCAACTGACCGGAGCAGAGCAGCTCATGGCTGAATTTAAAATCAGTTTATTATAAACCAGGACTTATTCTGGTAGTTTGGACATAATTTCTTTGAGTTTATGATAACGCTGTACTCCAGGAAGCTGGTGATTTCTCTGAACTGAGGTCTGAAGGGCCAAGAAACAAGCCATTAAACACTCAGACATTAAAACCTAGCCAAACTTATGTGGAAGATAAGACGAATGCAAAGGGAAAAAATATTCAAACTTGTACACAAAAACATCCATCACTGTTGGAGTTCCTAGCAGAGGACTTTTATTTTGACAAAATTAAAGACATTTACGCCAGAAATTGGTGCAAAAAAGGCACAAATTGGTGCATGAAAATGGAAAAGTTTTCTGGTGAAGGACTCCCAAACGTCCATTTCTTTTGCATCCCCCTCCGGTGTTGCAGTAAAACCTGCTCCCTTGTGTGGGTTAGATACTCTGGATGAGCTATGATGTGCGATATATCGATATATTTTAAGCAAGATATAGATTTAGACAACGTCGCTTATATTGATACAGGGTCAAGTTGCGTTACATAACACATACCAGCGTGCATCTCTCCTCTCTCACACTCTCCGCACAGCTTCGCCCAGAGCTGCTCCTCTGTTCATCTGTCTGTTTATTAGTCTACAGTGCAACATCAGTCTATAAGTTGCACATGCTAAATCAGTCTGTGAGATGAATACCGCAGTAGCACACGCACCGTCTTAGCATGCTAACGTTTGCTAATTAGCATTTAACACAAAATACAGTTGAGGCTGATGGGAATGTCTTTATTTTTGCAGAAATTTGATCATAAGTATTGGACAGATTTGAATTTTGACCCGATGATGGTGCTGCTGTAGAAGGAAGGTCAGGCGATTACTAAAAATGTGATGTTTGATCCCGTGGCGGACATGAATACATTGCGTAGAATTCTGTCAAATAGTTTGAGACAAATTTCACTCTATATATTAACTCTGCTACACTCTGAACTCAACCTCATGGTGGAGCAAGGTAAGAAGTCAGAGGATCACCGAAGTCATGGAGATCATGAACGTCTGTGAAAAATGTTTCCAATCTGTCTTGTAGATGTAGAAATGTTTCACTGGATATGTGAAAAGTGTTTGACCAGCTGATGGTGCTAGATGAATAGTCAGGAGATTACTAAAGTTATTCCAGTGTAGATGGAAGATTTATCCTCTGGGGACTATGAACGTTCGTATAAAATTCAATGCCAATCCATCCCATAGTTGTGGAGATATGAGTCTCCAGCTTCATACGTTGTTTTGGGAGTTGCTGTCGTGTCCATGTCACGGATCTTTGGACTTCCTGGTTACCTTTCAACATTTGGAGCAGAGCAGCCTTGGAGTGACGGAGCCGAAAAGAAAAACAGAAGAGAGGCGAGATAACCAGCAGGGAGAATGACTCACTAATAATGGGGTGTGTGTTGCTATTTCCAGACAGGAGGTTGAGGTTAATGAACAATCACATATTTGGGACTCCTGTGAAGTCTGCGGAGGCGGGCGGGGTTGTGTTTGAGCTTCAAAGAGAGCACTTTTTTGTGAGTGTGTTGGGGGAGTGTGTGTGTGTAATACAAGCAGGGTTCATTTCCAGGTTCATGGACTCCTTTTTTGTGAGGTGCACTTAAAATGATTAAACAGCAGCATAAATCAGTAAATGTTGTTAGTCATCAGCCGGACTCTTCATCTCATCGTGATGGTGTAAAAATATGAAGATCACGGTGTTGGACTGTTATCTCATTTTGGAAAGCACTGTCTCCACTGTAGGCTGGTGGTCATTCAGACTGATGAGGAGCTCAGTGAGGGGATTAATTAAGACGGGTACAAGTTCTGTGAGCAGCTCTTTTTAGAGAGTAGTGTCGCACAGTAAGTGCCCGTCCCAATACCCTCCCTTAGCCCTACCTCTTGGCCCTACCACTACATTTGCGTGTTCCCGTGAGGGGTTCCTTTTAGCGTGTAGGGGTAGGGGGCATAACGAGGGGTAGTGGGTATGAAACTAGCCCTTCGGAGCGACGGATTTCAGATGCTGACTTGGCAGCGAGGGGTAGACGTCGCCATGGCTACCACCGAGCAAGAGACGGGGAAAAAAGTTCATACGTAGGTAACGTTACCGTCGCCAGGTTGCTTGTTAGCTAGCTAGCTAGCTCGCACTTTCTGGCATTTGTCATCTGTCCTGTTCTGCAAAATTGTTGGATTTTTCACATTACGATAACACGCCAGCCAATATCACTATGCTGCCTCGTAATGTTAGCTGGTTAGCTAGCTAGCAGAAGTCCCCTGTCGTTTGTCGTTGATCAAACGAAGCATGATGAATGCAGCAAATGCAATCGGAACTCAACTGGAGACTCATTGTAGATGCTGGTTGGAAATGTAGATGGCTCGCAGCTTCCTGTTTAAAATAGTTAGGTATGCGTGAACGTAACCGATGCGGTGACGTAGTGAGTGGTGTCACAATTCATAGGGAAAGATTTCAACCCCTACCCCTCGTTCATTTCAAGGGCCAAGGGGTAGGGCTAAGGGCTAAGGGCTAAGGGGTTTTGGGATTGGGCCTAAGTCTAGCTTTTGGCAACAGTGCAAATCTTTACGTTATATCAGTGTCAGCCTCAAGAATCCAATATTCGCGCGCACACAGGTTGCCCACCAAGTAAATATGTTAATTGTTCGATATCATCTAGGAACCTTTGTTGCATGTTGTACCAGGGTTTCTGGTTCGAAAAATTGGTGCTGGTCCACGAGGGATGGGATACATAATTGATTCTTTAATGCGTCCTGATGTGGATGTGGGTGATTTGGCATCAGTTCGCAAATGTCGATAATTAATTATCCAAATGTGTATTAATAACATGATGTTTGTTGGTACGAGAGAGGTGGAACTCAACCAGAGCCACCGAAGTTTTTGGATTGATCCTGGGCCTCGGTAGACCAGCGTTAATTTTGATGACGAAAACTGTGACGAAAATTTTCGTCAACGACCGTTTTTCCATGATGAAAATAAGACGATGACGAGTTAAAAATAGATCTTGATGATAAAAACTAAGGTGGATCTTTCATTTTAGTTCATGACACGAGATGTGACGGAAATGTTAGTGGTGAACTGTCGGACATTGAGTGCTAAACGGCTGTGTTGTAATTATCTTCAGATGCCAGATGAGCGACAGGCTGGTAAACTCCAGTAAATAGTCTGCACCAGGATGCTTCAGTTGGTGCGAGTTGTGAGCTGTAACTCAGCAGTAAATAATCAGCCGTGTGTGTCTGACTGTGGATGGTGGAGCTGCTGAATGGATTTGTGGAGTTGTAAGCTGTTAGCAGTTAGCTCCGCTTGTTAGCCGCTGAACGGCAGCAGAGCAAGCAGCCACCGACCGCCGGACTCCACTGGAGAAGGTTTGTGGGTTGATGGTGTTTGACAGGCAGGTAGGAGGCTCAGTTATCTGTGAGTGTAGCTGTGCTGTAAGTAAACAGGCTGAACTCAGATGAAAGTTTAGTTTGAATCACCAACTCTGTGAGAGGACACCAGTTTAAACCTCCAGACTAACATGTTGCACATGAAGAAACAAGTTATGTTTCTGCTACAATTACGGGTTTTTAGGATCAGCACGTTGGTTTTTTGCTTCTTTTTTTTATGGGATTTGTTGACAATCAGAAAATGGTTCAGTCTTGTCGTTAAGATTATTTCTTGACACCTATATTTTATTTTTCTGAGCAGAGGGATGAGTCACCATCAGGTTGTGTTGGAGGCAAAGCTAAGAAAACTGAAAGACACCTCTGAGTTGGTTGAAGGTTTTCTGGGTCAAGTTATAATTGATCGTCTTCTTCATCTTTTTTTTTTTTTCCTGCGAGCAAAACCATCTTTGCATCCATGTTTTCTCCTTCATCCTCCCACCAAGCTCAGCTGAAGCCTTTCATATCAGCCTGGATGCTCCGTCATGTTGCCCTGCACTAGACTGACTTGTTGGGGTGTGTGTGTGTGTGTGTGTGTGGCCCGTCACCATGGCAACAATGGTTCAAATTATGGATTATCTTTTTTCTTTTGTGAAACTGTTCTCAGGGTTTAGGAGCTCAGATGACGTGTGTGTGTGTGTGTGTGTGTGTGTGTGTGTGTGTGTGTGTGTGTGTGTGTGTGTGTGTGTGTGTGTGTGTGTGTGTGTGGTTGACGGTCTGAGGAGAGGAAATCACTTGAAACATGAAATTTAAAATCGTAGATTGTTGGCTGCGAGTTGCTTCCCGAGGGAGATGGCTCTTAGTCGTCTTCTGTCTCCTGTTTTCCTTTGTTCTTTGTTCCCATTTTATATTTTTCTTTTAACGACGTCGTCAGCGTAACCAATCACAGACACTCACAGAGCCTCCTGGATGATGTGATGAACATTTAGGGTTATGTTGTGTTTCAGCTTTGTTCCTGTCCAGTCCGTCGGTTTGGCAGACGGCTCTAAATACTACAATACCCATGAGCCTCAGGAGCCGTTTGAATAGAGAAGAGTCAGAACGGTAACTTTACAGATAGAATCTGCATATTGTAGTAGTTGTCCTAGTTTCTTCCTCGTACCTTCATCTGAGAAGAAACACATTTTTTATGCTCCATTTCAGTGTGCCAGTGCACCTCTTAACACGTAATGGCGAGGGCCAGGAAAGCGCTTTTAATGAAGTGTAATCTATGAGGCAGTAGGGATGAGTTATATGGCCTAAAATAATATAACAGTATTTCAGGGTTTTGCGATAATGATATTCATGACGATATAACAAATTAGCTAAGAAATAAAATATTATTAAAGCAACTCTTACCTTTCTTGCATTACACACAGCACTTACAACACTTTTTGTGTTACAAAAATGTGAAGATCCACAGCTCCCCCCTCCTCCATTACGTCCTCATTACGTCTGATAGATGTAGGCGTTGGCATGGTAACGTTAGATACATGGAAGAGGAGAGCGAGTGTAACGTTACAAACGCAACCCCGGAGTTTTAAAACTCAACCGGAGTCAGTGATGACTGATGAGTTTTGCAATAAGATTACAGTGCTAACGTTAGATAGTAGCGTTAACGTTAGTAGTGAGTGGAAACGCACGAGGAAGATGACGTTAATGTTTCAGAGGCTACGATAGATCCCAGGGGACATTGTTTGTATTTGGGAGCTGTTGAAATGTGTAATTAGTGGCAGATTTTATTGTGTAAATATTAACAGAATCTGAATCTCACTCTGAGTTACTGTTGTTCACAAACTAAATAAATGAGACATCATTTTAGTTTTTACTGAATATTTGAAGCAAATTGTGAAACTAGATCGCTGATTCTGTGCCCCAGCTTTTATTCTAGTGGTCACGGTTTCCTAAAACATCTCCTCCCACTCTGCACCTCTATTCTAACAGTGACAGAAAACCCTCCAGACAGAGAAGAATAAGAAGCTCTTCACTATCAAACTCAGCCAGTGAGTAGAAACCCAGTTCACGCTGTCCTCACCATTAAACCAAACAAAATTACCGGCTCATCTGTTTGGCAGGGCCTCAGTGACACGGTGCCAGGCTGCAGGCTGCCAGCCTCACCGGGCATATGTGCCACCAACTGTCTGTCTGTCTGTCTGAGCTCTGAGGTCCCAGCGTCCACAAAGAGCGTCAATAATAACAAAAAGAAAAGACGAGCCGGCCGTCGTGTTGACGCTTCATCTTCTTAACAGGGAAGTGTTGGAGCCACAATACGCCGGCATCAAAGGATTAATGTATGCAGCACTCAGCAGTTCCTCATCAGATAGGGTTAATTCTCTCTTGTATGTTCCAGCTTATCTTTAACCCAAAAATGAAATTACATATTCATAAGTGAAACTCTTCAAAAGCTGCATGTGCTTTTTCTTTTCACTGCAGGGAGAATAATCTGAATGAAATAAGTAATCAAATATGCAGCTTTTACATGCTCAGGTCTCCTCCAGAGACTCTGGGATCATCGTCTACACTGATTACAGAGAATTCACAGAGAGAGACGCACTTTATTATCTTTTATTTGCATGAATATATTGATTTTATTTCTTTATTTTGGGCTTTATTTACCAGCCTGGTCATCTGAGGCATGTTTCATTTATATTTCTGTGTAAAAATCAGACACTCAGAGAAGTCTTAATCCATATCTGTCAGATAATCTTTAATATACTAGTCCATACCCACGAGGCGATTATGTGTGGTCATATGCCTACAAAGTTGCGTGGTGATGGGTGAAACCCTTGAGATGTTATACACCTTTATGTGATGAGCCACGCCCTCCGCAATATTCATTGCCTTATAGAAGCTCAGTTTTAGTAAGTTTTCCAACTTTTGCCAAGAGGGAACTTTAGATATTGGTCCCTAGATTATGTTCACCCAGTTTCATGCAGATCGCTCAAACTTCCTAGGAAGAGATCCATTTGAAGTGTTTTTCAAAACATTCAAAATGGTGGAAAATCTATATAAGTGGAAGTTATGGGTTCTTGAGGCAAATGTGTTCCTCATGAGGAGAGGCATCTCTGTGCAAAGTTTCATGTCTCTACCACATACGGGGCATGAGATATGCCCATTCAAAGTTTGACATTTCAATGGGTTGCTATAGCGCCCCCCTTTGGCCAATTGATGTAATATTGCTTCATTGGCATCCTCCCATGACCCTCTACCACTGTGCCACATTTCACATGGATTGACCAAGTCAATGAGGAGAAAAACATGGAACACACACACACAGTTTTTGTCATGATATATTAAGATTAACAGAAACATTGTGGATCAATCTAAATTAAAAATAAATTAAATATCTCTGGTCTGTTCAGACTGCAAACAAGAGGATGAAGACGTCAAATTGAGTTTGACAGTTTATAGAGAAAACAATGAATTTAATTAAATAAATCAATGGACCCGTCAGTTACAGAAATAGCTGCAGCCTCATGTAGTGCTATAAGATCATCAGTAAACTGTTAATTGCAGAATAACAACCTTCATTCAGAAGGTGTGAATTTCTCCAACATGCTATCAGCACCTTCTCCTCTCTGACGCTCTGAGGAGGAAGAGGAGGAGTGTTATGTCAGCCGGTTAAATATGACCTTCACCAGCGTCCCCAGGGACCAGAGCAGCCTCAGTGTGCAGCGCTCCGCCATCATCGGCGCATGTCAGTAATGTAGTCGAGTATCACAGAGCCGGGGTTACCTGTGTGTGTGTGTGTGTGTGTGTGTGTGTGTGTGTGTGTGTGTGTGTTAAAGAGCCCAATATGCACAATTTAATACAACCTTGCCACAAGGCACAAACACATCAAATTAGCTGCTAGTTAGATGAAGGAAGTGTAGCATGGTAATATGAACACACACACACACACACGCACACACACACACACACACACACACACACACAAACCTCTCCTCTTGCTCTCATTGACTACACGTTGTGATTTATTTCCTCTTGGACACACACAGGCCTGGACAGAGTTGGTTTGTTATTTTAAAATGATTTTCACCCCCTCATAGTGATGCTATTATCGTGGTGTGGGTGTGTGTGTGTGTGTGTGTGTGTGTGTGTGTGTGTGTGTGTGTGTGTGTGTGTGTTATGTGCACAAGATCAATATAATCTGTGCAGGATGATAACACTGTTGACTCCAGGATGACCTGTGGTGTATAATGAGACTCCAACATTTAAAGGACAATTATTTCCTGACATTCACACCATCACTACACACACACACACACACACACACACACATGTTGAACTGTTACCAGTCGGCGTCATCGACAACATAGACGATAAAAATCAAAAGGCTTAAAGTGGAAGAAACTACAAATGTACAAATACATTTTGCAAACTTAAATTTATTTGCTCATAAATAAATTAACCCTAAATTACACTTTGCTATACTAATTCTGAGCAGGTAAATGACACTGTGGGGCTGTAGGCACACTATCAATGAACACTTGTTTCAAATTTGAAGAAGACTGCTCAAAGTATGACCATTCTACAGTGTTTTTACCATGAAAAGATCCAGGCGGAGCTCCACATGACAAGTCGGTCACTCAGCTTCAAAACAGTACTATCAGTGATCAAACAACACTCAGCCAGCTTCAAACATTGTACCTTATTGAAATCAGGTGTGATTATGATAGCTGATGTTGTTGAAACGTGAAAGTTATGATCCCACTTTCTAGACGGTATATCTCAGCCAAAAATAGTGGTAGGAGTGAGACTCTGACCTTTTATAAAACAGCTCCCTGCTAACAGCTCCACATAAGATCGCGAGTAATCCTTTAACTTTTCCCGTCGAAAAACGGCATGACATGACTTGACTCATCGCGATTTTGGACTTTGTGTGTTTAGGCTGAAATACATAATAAATAAAAGAAAAACAATGTTATTTTTTGAAAAGTCGAGAGCTTCCTGAATATGCTTTATTGAGTGTGTTCAGTGATTCTACTCACCTGATCTGTTACTTATGGAGAGGAAGAGACTTGTTCATACCGGAATACAGTTTGAAATGCATATGATGTCCATCCTGCACAGTCTGCACAGTGGGAGCTGTTGAACACATTAGACCTTGAATCTTTCACCTGAAGGGTTTATTGTTCTATTAGCTTATCACTGTCTATCACTCTGCTCCTCCCCCCTCGATCCTTCCTGCTCCTCACTCGACTCACAAGGGGAAGAGATCAATGTCAGAAGCTTTCTGATCTGTTACTAAATCAATAATTTATTTACACACACACACACACACACACACACACACACACACACACACACACACACACACACAGCTGGACAGATCTGATAACCACACACACCCTCTCTCCACGCCGGTCTCATCTGATTAGCCCTCACTTTGACCTGCAGTGACCCGGCGTGTGACCTCTGAACTCTTGACCTGCTCTTGTCTGAATCATTGCTGAGGATGTGTTTGAGTCCGGTGCGTTCACTGGTAACATTAACACATCTTGTGTATGATGAGCTCACAGAGAGAGGGGGATAATTGAATTTTAATTTGATTAATTTTCATGCAGTCTCTTTCCAGACCACCAACAGTCTCCAAGCTCTCCATCAGCATCGCAGAGAGCGTGCACTGTTGGCAGATTTATAATTTATCAAACATCTTTTAACTGAAGCGTCCTCATCGAGTGCTGGAGTAAAATTGGATGCAACACACTCGTACATTTGACTGTGATTCGTGCAGTTCCCACTCCACCTGCTCCTGACTGCACAGAAAGGTCAAGAGATTATTATTCTGCTCGGTTATAACAAAGTCAGTGGAAAATTCATGATCAGATCTACATGAGGATTCCTCTTCACTTGCAGATTAATGGTGAACAAATGATTCAAGCCTCACTTTTTGCAGGTTTCTGTAGGATCGGATGAAGTGCACCAAGACTATTCTCTGGGTCACTTTACACCAAGTATGATTTTATGCCGAGTATGTGGACCCAGCTCTTACTTTGGTTATACAGGGGCCACATGGATCTCGGTACCCTGTAATCCTGCAGTACTTCCTACAGGACTCCCCGAGGACGTGGAGTGGGAGTAAACTCCCACGACCCCTCCAGCAGCCCTGAAAGGGTAAAGAGCTGGTTCACTGTTTCACAACCACAGCAGAATCCTCATTGCTCTTCCTCAGTCTGAGGTTCGACAGTGGTCAGGGTTGCCCCTTGTCACTGATTCTGTTTGTGATATTCACAGACAGGATCTTGAGGAGCAGCCAGGGGGAGGAAAGGATCCTGTTTGGGGACCTCGGAAGTGCATGTCTGTTCTTTGCAGATGATGTGATTCTGTTGGCTTCATCAGAACGTGACCTCCAGCATCCAGCGTTTGCAGCTGAGAGATGAGAGTCAGCAACTCCAAGTCTGAGGCCATGGAGGCTGGAAAATGATGGATTGCCCCCTCTGGGTTGGGGGAGAGTTGCTGCCTCAAGTGAGGCAGTTTATGTATCTCAGTGTCTCAGTGTAGAGATAGGGTAAGGAGCTCGTAGTAGAGCCGCTGCTCCTCCTTTGAAAGGGGTCAGTTGAGGTGGTTCAACATCTGATCAGGATCCTCCTGGGCGCCTCCTGTTAGAGGTGTTCTGGGCACGTCCCACTGGTAGGAGGCCCCGGGGCAGACTTGTCTTGTCCGTCTGCCTGATTCCACGTGAATGCAGCATTATTTTTTCAGCAGTGATTTTAAACAGTTTCTGAAGGCACAGATAAATGATGTCATCCTGCTGATGGTTGCATCAGATCAGAAAACACTCCTCTGGTATTCTGAGGGTTGTTGCTCTCCTAATAAAATGTATTTGGCAAAGCGTTAAGGTAATACACGTACATAGGTCTAATTTCTAGGAGACCCAGACGCTCTCGGAGCCTCAGAGAAAAAAAAGGAAAGGAGGAGGAGGAAAAAGAGCATTTATAGAATCCTGTAGCCGTCATCAGGACAGAGCAGATAATAAGAGGTGAGATTGTGTCTGTGGAAAAAAACAAAAAAAACAACAGCAGGTGAAATACCTGCTGTGGCTGCAGAGAAGAATGAGCGGATTAGACAGCAGTGTGTGTGTGTGTGTGTGTGTGTGTGTGTGTGTGTGTGAGACACAGACAGTGTTAGTAGCCGTGTATGGTAGCAAAGATGAATGGTCTCATTTGTGGTGGGCGCCTGGAGGCCACACAGACTGATGCGGCCATGCTGCTGCAGACTTTATCTCACAGTCAGACCGTGTCCACTCTAAATGCTGATAAATCTCAAAACACCTCTTGTGTGTTTGCACGAGCGTTTTCAGATTCCTCTGTCCACGCTGAAATGCCAGTTATAAATATCTTAATGTCTGTTTATTGTGTTTGCTGCTGTGTGTTTGTTCACTGTTCGCTTCATATGGAAGAATGAAAGGTTTTGATGACACGAATAAAGGCAGGATGACATCATTTTTTAAAGCCAGTCTCCTGTGGTAAACTCTGTTTCTGTGCCTCTATAATAACGTCACCTGACTTCCTCCTTCACTCATAAACCCATAATCCCTGGAAATCTGTCACTTGAAGATAAATGTGTCATTTTGGGACATCTGCTGAAACGACTGATTTCTCAGGAGGTGTCTTTAATAAACAGAGTGAAACATAACAATCACAGAAAGAGTCAGAGGTGACAGGAAGTTGGTTTCTTCAGATGCTTTTAGACAGTGAGCGTTTGCCGCCACTGCCTCCTCTTTTCTTTTGATGTAAACATGCTGTTAGAGACAAAGACACCGTTTTGTGTCCTTATGAAGCGCACTGTGCTGAGGGCAGCTGACGTATTATAAAGAGCGAGAAAGTGCGCATAGGATGGGAGGGGAGGTGGATGGGTCAAACAGAACAGGGCTTTCACACAGGAGACCACAGTTTGTGTCCCTTAACATAACAAACATAAACATTTACATAATCTGGTTGTGCAGTGATGTCAGTCATGTTACGCATTTACATGACAATATATTTTTGCTGACTGCAACAACTCAGAACTTTCACAACTAACCATGTGTTACAACAGCCTTGTCTTGTTCTGAAGTTGTTGAACACTGCCATTTTGTCAGTGATTTTGGGGTCAGACACCTGACACGTGTTGGTGGATGGGTCCAACAAACCCTGGACTTTCACCCAGGAACCGGGTGTTCACGTTCTGTGGGAATGTAGAGTCAAACCCTATTGGTTTTTTGTTTTTTGAAACCCAACCACGTGCTTTTATTGCCTAAACCTGACCATGTGCTACTCGTAGCAGGCGTCCTGAAACATCAGCAGCAGATGCAGAGGGATACCAAGTATGTAATATGTAGACATGAAAGGCCACTGACAAACCGGTGATATGTGACGACTTGGCGTGAGAACAGGTTGTTTCCATCAGGTTTCAGCTATATGTCAAATATAGTTGCTGAAGGGTGCCGTTTGCGTCGCTATGAGATGCCACGGGGCATGACATTATTGGATGTAGCTGCAGGTTGCTGCCGCTGATTCAAATTCCAGAACCTTTTACACAGCTGGGCGTCAGATGCAGATGTGCTTTGCAGAAACTTACAATGCTAATATTGTCTTCTGCCGTCTGGGCTGTAAATACATGTCTGTGAGGGAAAAAAAAAAATCAGAGTAGTCTACATTACCTTTTCTCACCCACTCATTCATTCCCATACGGTCCCTAAGATGAGGTCAGAGCGCCACCTGACCTGTGTCATGTCTCACATTCAGCCACTCGGCTCAGTGCTGGTCTGGAGGAAAGCTCGGTGAGAGGGTGGCTGTAACACCAGACATGTAGGGTGGAGGGATGTTCTGTGGCTGCTGTACAAGGTTCCCCTGAGACTCCCCTTCACTACACACACACACACACACACACACACACACACACACACACACACACACATACAGTACACGCCTGCCCGCGTCTCAACTTCTCGTGCACTTGTTTTCCTTCTTCCTTCTTCCCATCCTATATCATTTCCTCATTTGCCACAGAAAAAGCTTATTGATTTTTGGTGGAATGAATGGGTGTGTTGGCACTGTACGAGACAGTGTGTGTGATGGTGTGTTCTTGTTTAGTGCGTGTGTGTGGGAAGGATCCCGATGCTGCTGTTGGTGGTGATATTTCAGCTGCAGTTGTTTATTTGTCGATGACTGGAGAACTTAATTAAAAGTGGTGTTCATGCATCACCTGCAACACGACACCTGAGTTTTACCTTGAACTTAATTAGATCGTTGACGATGAGAAGTGACAGGAAATAAGAGGAAACAGAGAGAAAGAGGGGGACAGATGAGAGGTGACAGATGGTCGGTGGCTTCTCTCAAACCCAGTCAGACGGTGGACACGTTCAGGGTCACAGACGGGGTCAACCTGACTTTCGCTGGGTCCAGGACTGCAGCCAGGATTTAAAAACACTGAGGTCATGACTCAAAGTCAAATTTTATTCAAATAAAACAGTTCTTTAAAACAGTGATAATGTTTACAGCTGTTTTATTAGTTTTAGTCACATTTTAGTCATTTTTTCCTTCATATTTTTAGTCAACATCAATTCAAAATATTTTTGTTGATAGTTTGTGCTGGCTGGCTCAGACTATTTACTGGAGTTTGCCAGCTGCAGCATTTGAAGATAATAACAAGCACGGCTGTTCTCAGCTCTCAATGTGCGATAGCCCACCTCTTTTTCTCACATCATGTCTCGTCAACGAGAATGAAACATCGATTTCTTCTTAGTTTTTATTATCAAGATCTTTTTAGCTTGTCATTGTCTTATTTTTGTCACGGGAAAATAAAGGTAATTGATTAAAAAAATTTGTTATTGTTTTCGTCATTGAATTGAACACTGCTGTGAAAAATGAAATCCCCTAGAAATCAGCAGCTTCTAATATACTTAACTAACTGAGCCTTAACTCAGGGCCCTTTCACACCTGCATCATGTGGTCCGGACTTTCTGACTTTTCAGTTTGAGCCGAACTAAAATCAGAATCAAAACCAGACATCACTGCGTTTCAGGCCCCGAATCCCAAGTGGATCCCTTACAGACTCGTTGACTCAAGTCCTAAGCCCTTACAGACCTAGGACCAATTCCATTTCTTCCCCTTAAGGCACATTTATGCTCCCTTTACATACGAAAATGTATACATCCGTTTAACTCAAAAACAAACATGGCAACTATGGAGGAGATATTGATAATGTACCTCTTGCATAAAAGACAAAAACAGAGGCAGCGTTGTAGGAGGCGGTGGTCGGTGAGGCTGTTAAATACTGGAGGACGGAGAATTCTTTTCTCTAGTACTGCCGATGAGAGAAATGAATTCTTATTTCTTCTTCGTGTCTCACTAGAGCTACGTATCGGGTAGTGACAGCAACACTGCCCCCATGGTTCCCGGTGGTACTGCTCCGTTTGGCCCGTATAAATACGGACGAAATGAACGCGGAGCACGGACAGAAGGCTCCGTCCGTATCCGTATTTAATGTTGAGCATAAATGGGCCTTTAGCCCTTGTCTTGGTGTCCCAATTCTCCATCAGGTAAAGAGCTAACCTGACGTAGAATTGGGACACTACTTCCCCTCACGTGAATACGCAAAACCAAGGGGAAGGGCCAAGACAAGGGCTAAGGGGAAGAAATGGAATTGGTCCTAGGTCTGTAAGGCCTTAGGGCTTGAGTCAACGAGTCTGTAAGGGATCCATCTGGGATTGAGGGAGGGTCTCAGTCAGCGCCATTTGGCAGGAAGTTCATCAAATCAAACATCGGCATTTAAATCAAACGTCTACACTTACGTTGGGTTTTTGAACACAGAAGGAAAGGAAGACTTGGATATGACACACGTGATTTACAGCAGTGTCATGTGAGAATAAGATACTTTGGGAATACTACAAACATGAGGGCTCACCTCACGCGCCACCATCCAGAGATAGCGTTAGCAACTGACGGCCAAGCTAGCGCTAAACCCAATGTGCCGAAAAATCAACCAATACTGGGCACACTTAGCTCGACAAAACTACCATCAACTGTGAGAGAGTGAAGAAAGTAGCACAGTCCATCACCTACTTCCTGTGCGGCCAGACAGCGCTGTTGAAAACCAAGGCTTTTGTTACAAGCTAAAAACACGTGAACCCAGGTATGTGACTCCGCCCCCACGTTTTTTTCACCTGCACAATTGTTATATATATTGTATCACAATACTCAGCATATCGCAATAATATCGTACCGTGACCTTAGTATCGTGATAATATCGTATCGTACGTCCTCTGGTGATTCCCACCCCTCGTATTTTCCATGGTCACGAAACGATGTATGAACAAAGACTGAACTGGTGAAAGAGGATCACAACATGGATGATTTGTGAGGTTTACTTTAGTCTGAAGATTTTGTGATTCATGTTCTGTCACCGTGACGTCAGAGGCTTTTTTAATGACAGAGGCCGCAGTGTGTTGTGATTATTACGACATTAGAGTGTGTATTGTTTGATTCTGAAACAGCAGCAATAAAAGTGTCACCAGAACAGAGACCATAAACACACACCTACTAAATCTGTGTCTCCCAGTCCATTACACACACACACACACACACACACACACACACCAAGCCACTACATTCATCACTGCCAAGGTGTGTGTTTAGTAGCCATGTTGGCTGCGGAAAGTGCTCCATCAAATTGACTTTCCTGACATATGGTGTGGGTGTGTATCTGTGTGTTCATTTGCTGTGTGTTTATCCGTGTGTGTACGTGTGTGTGTGTGTGTGCGCAGAGGCAGAGTGATGATGCCGATCAGAGAGATGAATAAGACTGATGTTTGATTGATAAAGATATGCAGCGCGGCTCGTCTTCCGCCCGATCAGACAAACATGTTTTCCAGCCTGTGAAGAAAAAGGTCGAGGTTCAAAGGTCGAGGTTGACTTTATTATCTCGTCATAGAGACACTGTCAGAGCGTCCACACAGCCGGTTGGTGCTTGGAGTCCTGCTGCAGATTATTGTTCCTGTGCCGCTGTGAAACACAAAGAGATATATGAGTTATAGAGACTTTTATTATATTTCTGAAACATTAATTCGGAGCTGAAGTGTTTATTAATGACCCCCAGCTTTATCTGTGCTGCTGTTTGCATACCGCCGCCGTCTGCACGCCTGCATGTTTCCTTTGTTTGCTCCTTGTTGTAACAGGTTGTAAATATCAGTTTACAGTTTTCATGAAAAAACAATGAGGCTGGCAGCAGCCATGAGCATAAACAAATCTCACACACACAAATAAAACCAGCTGTTGCATTATTAATAGCGTGTGAGGGGTGCGTGTGTGTGATTTAAGATTAAACTGAGGTTGTTAAACATGATGAAACTGTGACGTACAAACAGAACATGAGTCAAATATTTGATCATGTGTACGTTATAGATGCAGTTTATGGATCTACACATCAGATAATTAGCAGTGGTGGAGTGTAACTAAGTATTTTACGTAATTACTGTACAAATTCAAAGGACTTGTACTTTATTTGACGTCACTGCCCGAAAGAATGTTTGAATTGTACATTTCTGTGAACGATTTGTTACATTTGCGCGTTAATACGCACAGCGTTCGGCTCATTACGAAAAATGTCATTTTGGGACAGTTGCTGAAACGACTGATTTCTCAGGAGGTGTCTTTAATAAACAGAGTGAAACATAACAGTCACAGAGTCAGAGGTGACAGAAAGTTGGTTTCTTCGGGTGCTTTTACACAGCGAGCGTTTGCAGCCACTGCCTCCTTTCTTTAATTTAAACATGCTGTTAGAGTCGATAAACTTTTGACCACAGATTCACTGGTGTCTCTGGTCCCTGAATTATTCACCTCACCACCTGCAGGGAACGCTCAGATCAATGAAAAGAAATGGTTAAAGAGCAACATCGCCAAAGTTTTGAAATTCAAACCGCTCTGTTTAGCTTGGTGATGACATTACAGTGGGTGGATAGCAGCAGCCTGTGATGATGCAGTGTCCAGCCTGTTCTCAGAGGCGGGTCTTCAAATACTGATGCTTTGCGTGTGATACAGAAGCTAAAGGCACCCTTTACCGTCTCTATACAATGCAGCGTGCTGAGGGCAGCTGATGCAGCATAGAGAGCAAGAAAGTGTAGGATGGGTGGGGAGGTGGACGGGTCAAACAGAACAGGACTTTCACACAGGAGACCACAGTTTGTGTCCCGTGTGAAACCAAAAACCATTATCTTTGAACATGACGCTATGTAACTGACATCAGTCATGTTTTGTATTTATGTGACTGTATGTTTTTGTCTGTAACAAATGTACTAATTTTATCCCAAAATTTGACCTTTTCTCTAACCCTAACCATGTAGTTTATTCACCTTTAACCACGTGTTACAACAGCCCATTCTTTATCAGAAGTTGCCAAATACTGCCACTTTATCAGTGATTTGGCAGACACCTGACGCCAAAAGCCACCTATCGTAGTGGTATGATTTGTGGCCGGACGGTGTCAGTATGTAACGTGGCCGGATGTAACATTTCGCAGTGTTATGATACACCGCGGGTCAGCCGGACGGCACATGTCGCAGCAGTATAATACGCTGCTGGATGGTGTCAAGTCAAAACGCTGCTGGTTGAATTGTACATTTCTGCGAACCAACAATTTGTTACATTTGCACGTTAATATGTACAGCGTTGGGCTCATTAGTCTAAAATTGTAATATATTAGTCATTACTAATATTACTTCACTTATCATTCCCTGCCAATATTAATTCATTGCACTACTCATTATATTACTTTTGATCTACGATTAGATCACTTGCAAATATTTTTTTTTTACCAGGAGGTCCTCAGTTGGCTGTGCCCGGTATTTTCCCAAAAAGTTGCCCACAAGACGGAGAGTCACTAATGGAGAAACATTTCATCCACCACATATCCATCCACTAGCTTCCTCACTTCTCTGTGTCTGCAGCTGTCCGCGATTAAAATCCAGTTTTGGTTGTTTAGCCAGTGTGGAGCTGCAGCCGACCTCTGCAGCTGAGGTGGCCGATGTGTTTTTCACAGTGGAAAGAGTTTAAGTCCAACTACCTGCAGCAACAGTGTTCTTGTCATCTTTCCTCCTGACAAAATCAAAGTAACGGGAACATTTCCAGCTGCTAAGGTAAAAAGCGTTTCCATCTTCCAACCTAGCTTCCTGCTTTGTGTCGTGCCTGCGCAGCAACGATTACAAAAATGAGTCGGCTGAGGTGATGTTGTATTTCAAGTCAGTAGTGACGTAATTATTTATTAGTAATTAGTTACGCTCCTCGTTGCTGCAAGGAAACACTGCACTGTGCCACTAAACACATCCAGGTCTGGTGCCAAACAAGAGTAGAAATGCCGTGAAGTGTTGCCAGAAAACAGTAAGTGTTGTTGTTTGTTGGCCTCAAACCGGTCTGCAGCTTGGCAGCCTTCTCGTCTAGGTGTCACACCTTCACCATCCCTCCACCTGCTCTCATTTTACTCTCTGCAAGAAGGCAAATAAGTTAATGTCTTAAAACAGTGAACTGTTCCTTTAAGAGTCGAACAGCGGCCCAGCTGACAGATGAGGTCTCATGGTATCATAAAGCTGCTGTATAGATCAGCCCAGTCAGAGCAGTGATAGCAGCAGCCCTCAGTCGTATCAGCGCAGAGTCGGTGCTTCTCCTTCAGCAGCAGCAGTGATGTGTTGTGTTCTTCCTCAGCACAGATATGAAGGTCTTCAGTATTCTGCAGCCGTCAGTTTGTCTTTGATGTTCATATCATCGCAGCAGGAGTCAGAGCTCTCTCCCTGAAGGCTTTCACCTCACACAAGAGACCAAAGTCTAACAAGTCTCTCACTCTGCAACATGTTGTTGACACAGTCACACTGCAGACTGAAGAAGGCTTTCTGCTCAAATCCGTGACAAAGTATTTCATTCAGTCGTACATTTAAACACCTGCATACTTTACAGGCTTTGTCCCATTATGTGTCCCATTGTGTGTGTGTGTGTGTCAGTTAGCTGCATTTTGTACGTGTGTGTGTGTATATTTATCTTTTTGGAGTCTGCAGTGATGGAGGACGTACTCAGATTTTGTACCTGAGTAAAACTAGTAAAACAACAGTGTAGAAAGACTCAAGTGAAAGTTCTGCATTCAGATTTTTAGGAAGTAAAAGTACAAAAGTATATACTTAAAGGTCATATGTATAGCTGTTTCATCAAAACAGATATTTAAAAAAAAAAAGAATACATCCATAGAACGTCTAGAAAGGTGTAGAATTAAAGTCTATATTTTCCTGAAAAAAATAAGTACAGTAGAGAAATAATTGTTTTAGAAATTTTGACGGGTCCAAAACATGTCAGTATTTTGATTTGGTTACCTTGGTTACGGGGGGGAGCTCAGGGTTGCCAGTGATAGCTGCAGAGGTATGGCGTCGTCCCAGCGCTATCGGTCGCAAATTCTAGCCGACCAACGGAGAAGCAAAACCAGAATCAGCATCGGTTCAGCTTTTGATTGCTGGTGTCAGCTGAAGGCAGAAAAAGGGCTAAAAAGCCACGCTGAGGTTGCTGCTGTCCTTCTGCACAGGTAAGCCACAAAAGACTCTTCACTTGACATGGCCGTGTCCAGTGTCTGTCGTTTACCAACCTGGCAACCTGTTGAATTGAAGAGTGTGAGTGCGACACCTACTGACCGGGAAGTATCTATCACCTTTAAAGTACCAAAATTAAATGTACTAATTTTATGTAGGATTACTCATTTCCAGATTATATATGTCACATTATTGGATCATAATGAATGATGCATTAAAGCGTTCATCATTAAAATGTCTCATTTCATTACTTTATATTCTCCTGTGTAACTTGTGAATATCCAGCCCGTTCACAATCTGAACTCATCAGATACCGCCGCTTTGTCTGTGACTTCAGCGTCAAACGCCGACACCAATATCCACCTCTTGCTGTGGTATGATACGCTGCAGGACATTGTCAGTTACCTGCCTACACAGGACATTTCTCAGTGGTTTGATTCGTTGCTGGTTGACCAGACTGCACCTGTCATCTTTGTCTTGGCTCTGGCTGTTCCTCCGGTCTTTCTGCGGCCACTCATTTTTCTGCTGCTCTAAAGTCGGGACACAGTGGGTTCTTCTGATAGCCAAAATGGCCCCACACCACCGATTTTGTCCTTTTTGCTGGTGGGAAAAGTTCAGCTTCGCCTCCTTCAGCCATGTTAGCAGTTTTTGACAAGTACTGACTGACTGAGGCTGCTTTGTCAGTGTTCACTACCTGTATGAATGTTTAGCCAAAGTATAATGTTCTCCAAACCTGCTTTTGTGCTTCTGTTGCAGAAGAGAATAAACATAAATATGAGCTGTTTGCTGACACTATGAGTTTATATTGAAAAAGACTGTATGCATCTAACGAGCACATGAGTATGAGTAAAAGACATAATGCATTTAACAAGCGTAAGTTGACATGCTGTCGCGGAACATCAACAAGAGACGCAGCAGGATACACTACAAACACAAAGCAAAATTACTCAATGTGTCAGTGTGTGAAATGCTAAAGTAAAAGTGCCTCCAAACTGAACTTCACAGACTGTGAGGCTGCAGACGACAGTCAGTCACGTTGTGTGAAGGACAGAGGGTGAAGGTGTGTAATGAAATAAAATGTGTGCATGCAGAAAACTGTCACAGCTCGTATCAGTCTCTGGATCTCAGGGTCTCAGTTAATGTCGTATCTTCTCTCACCTGCAGAATCCGTCTGTGTGAACGTACAAAAAGAGTTTCCTCACTGAGTCTTCTAATTTTTTTACTGCAGGTTTATTTGAGACCTTGTTTCCAGCTCCCTCTGGGTAACTACATTAGTGTGAAGTCAGAGGTTTATTTAAAGAACTCTAATGGCTTATTATGCTACCATATCACAGTTAATGTGATGCCTCAGTGTTTATTTGAACTCATTGCTAACAGAAGCAGGTGAGGATATTTGTTGAGAATATAAATGCACTCTCCTCTTCACTCTGACGAGAAGTTTCTGGGCAGTAAGAAGCTTTGATAAGCCGTCAGGAGAGCGACAGTGGAGGGTGGGCAGCTTGTCATCTGCTACCTCGTCCTCACTCCTTCCTCCTGATTCTCGGTCACACCCGACTGCTTACACCCACGTTACATCACCACCGCCCGCCTTGATCTTCTGTTGTGCTCCTCATACACACAGAGACATGATGCAGCTGCTGTCTCATTATTTGGAACACAATTAAGAGTTTATCCCCTGATCAATGAGAGGAAGCACGGTGGTCTTCAGAGAGTAACGGTGCTGGTGGTGTTCTCACTGGTCAGAAAGTTTTCCAACAACTGATGATAGCTGTCGTGCTGTAATAAATGTTGGAGGGTTGTGTCATTTTAACTCCCAAAAACAAAAGAACAAAAGAGTTTGGAATATATTAAACAGTTTGTTTACCTGCTCTAAATTAAGCTGCAAATGTTAGCATGGCGAGCTAATTAACAACATCTCTCTATTGATGCTCTCAACAAATAACTAATGTGAGCCAACTAGGATTTGTCCCCAGGTTCATTGTAAACTCTGACTTATCCATGTGACTGTTAAGAAGCAGAAACATAACTTGTTTCTTCATGTGCAACATGTTAGTCTGGAGGTTTAAACTGGTGTCCTCTCACAGAGTTGCTGATTCAAACTAAACTTTCATCTGAGTTCAGCCTGTTTACTTACAGCACAGCTCCACTCACAGATAACTGAGCCTCCTACCTGCCTGTCAAACACCATCAACCCACAAACCTTCTCCAGTCTGGACTGAGTGGAGTCCTGCGGGGTGAAGCTGTGAAGGCTGCAAACGGAGCTAGCTGCTAACTGCTAACAGCCACCGCTGCAACTAACAAACTCGACAAATCCATTCAGCAGCTCCACCATCAGACACACACGGCTGATTATTCACTGCTGAGTTACAGCTCACAACTCGCACCAACCCAAACATCCTGGTGCAGACTATTTACTGGAGTTTACCAGCCTGTCGCTCATCAGGCATCTGAAGATAATTACAAGCACGGCGGTTCTGCTTTCAGTGTCCGATAGTCGACCACTAACATTTTCATCACGTCTCATCTCGTCAACAAAAATGTCTTAGTTTTTATCATCAAAAACTATTTCAAGCTCGTCATCGTCTCGTTTTCGTCATGGAAAAAAGGTAGTTGACAAATAATTTTCATCAGTTTTTGTCAACAAAATTAACACTGTTCAGTCCCCATATTTAGCTGCAGAGTGAGCGCTCCTCGCTCCTAAAATAAGCTTTGAACCGACCATGGTCCAGGTGAAGCTGTTTCTGAGGGTCTCATGTACCCACACATTGTCCAGTCACCAAGTATCATCCCCCAGACTGTAATCTACAGACCAGTATATTTACTTCACAGCAAAATAGCGGTTAAGCCAAGGACAGGTTATCCAGTGGTTGCCTAGCCACAATTTTAAAAAGAAAGACGCAGCAAGCTGCACAAAGCGCTCTGTCCGATCAGGGTCTCAACCTGTCACCACGGGGAAGCTCTCTTTGTTCTGCAGTATACCAGAGTTGTTGTGTCTGTGGTGGCTTTCCTGTGCTGGTGCACAACAAGTGATGCATTTTACGTCAAGCAGTCAGAGCTCAAGGGGGCAGGAAGAGGGGAACCATAGCATTGGAGTAGCAGCTAGGAGTACGGCAGAAAATACTAAGATGCATCCAGGAAAAGTTTTTTGAGTGGATGCTCCAGATAAGAAAAGAAACTTGTGTTTGTGTAATTACTCTCACTGCCTGAAGGGGGAGACAAAAGATGAGCACCGCAGCTTTAAGTAAAGGACCTGCAGACTGACAGACAGCAGGGTGTCAGCTGGCCTCACTGAAGACGTTCATATTTACACATCATGTGTCTTAATTGCACTGAGACACTGAACAGCAGCAGCAGTGATGGCAGCCGAGATGCTCGCAGTGATCGAGTGTTATCACTCAGCTGATGACCAAATTAAAGCCACGGCGAGGCTCCACGCGGAGCTCCAAGACGTAATTCTCCTCGAAAACTAATTCGCTCTCGGTCGTTTATTTCTGGAGATGAGGTTGTTCTTTAAATGACTGACAGTCACACACGAGCTGACGCCTCAGACTGTGTGTGAGTGTGTGTGTTCCTATTATTGGAAATGGGGTTAGTGATCTTCATCCTTCACTACAATTTACCCTCACTGTCACTGTGTGAGGGTCATTTCTGTTATCGATTGGAGGAGCCCGTTACAATCACACAAACAACAGACTCACCAGCCGTTCACTTTAACCCTGTAATGACATGCAAGCCTTTGAATGTGACCTTTAACAGCCCTGTGGGGGTTCATCCAAACAGTAATGATGATGAAGAGGTGATGAAGGTACGGGAAAATCAGCTCTTTTGTTCACAAGTATAATTCTGCATTTTGAAAAATATATTTACAGAGTTAGAAGAGAAGACCTCTGTCTGTCTTTGTGGTGAATTTGCAGTTACATTCAGTTAGCTTAGCATAAAGACTGCGAACAGCTAACTCTGTAACCTCTGTTTGCTTGAGACTGCGGTCCATGTTGACATGATGACATCACACAGTTGCTGCAGATTTGTCAGCTGCATCCTTGCGCCCCTTAATTGCTCGCACCCGTTAAGGGGCGCAAGTGCGTAGGGTGTCCCAATTGTCTCCTGTTGTTGTCAAAGGATGACCCCTTCGGAAAGTGCGCACCAGACCTCACTTCGCTGAAGGATTTTACCCAGAATCCTCCGTAGTGTCGTGACGCCTAACACTGCACAGCTGACCAGTACAACTCAAGCCGTTAACTCCGACTGACAACAACCGTATGTATGACAGTCCACATCACTTTACAGTTTTGATTGTGTCTTTAATTATTATTATTTTATTACCGCATGTCTTTATAGATTATTTTACATCACAATTTACCACAATTTATCCAAGCAAAAAACGTTTTAATTGGAATAACAGTAATCTAGGCTACGTTAACGGTAGAGTAAAAAAAGACGTCACAGCTAATATACACATTATTAACAGGTAAATTCAAGAGTAAAATTTAATTTAATTTACCTGTTGGTTGGGCATCAGCATCAATACTTGGATCTGATCTAGATGCCGCCTTCTCTCTCAGAAGTGCTGCGAACAACGTTATTTCCTCTAACGCCATGTTTCGTCTCCTAGGAGACGGACCAGCTGGACCCAGACGGAAGTGACGTGTACACAACTGTCCCAATTCTCCTTCCTAAACAGCGTCGGTCCCTTGCGCACTCACGTCCCTAACTGCACTTTCGGCAAGTGCACTTCAGGGAAGACCTCAGGGCGCAGGTGCGGGTAATTGGACTGCAGCCTCAGTTTCCTGTTGTTAGCTGACAGGAGTGGCACCTGGTGTGGTCTTCTGCTGCTGTAGCCCATCTGCTTCAAGGTTGGACAAGGTGTTGTTGCTTCAGAGATGGTCTTCTGCACACCTTGGTTGGAACCAGTGCTTATTTGACTTCCTGTTGCCTTTCTATCATCTTGAACCAGTCTGGCCATTCTCCTCTGACCTCTGGCATCAACAAGGCATTTTGGCTCACTGGATATTTTCTCTTTTTGGGACCATCCTCTGTAAACCCTAGAGATGGTTGTGCTGAACATCCCAGTAAATACTCAGAGCAGCCCGTCTGGCACCAACAACCATGTTAACCACGTTCAAAGTCACTTCAATCACCTTTCTTCATCATCCTGATGCTCCGTTTGAACTTCAGCAGCTCGTCTTCACCATGTCTACATGACTAAATGCACTGAGCTGCTGCCACGTGATTGGCTGATTAGCTATGTGCGTTAACGAGCAGTTGAACAGGTGCACAGTCTCAGTGTCAGAGGTGATGATGGCTCATTAGTTATCAAGCGCTCTCACTGCATATACGTCCTATAGGTGCTTATTACTGACGCATACAGATGTGTACATGCAGTCTAATTCACTGTAACAGCTAATTTCAGTGCTTCAGTTCAAAATGATGGACTCCACGTGTGTCTCAGCACCTGAGAAGCCTTAAAGACAAACCACCAATCATGTGACACCTGTTTCATCCTCTACTGATTTCTCTCCACAGACACCAACATCATGATACTCTCTCGGCTGTTAGAGCCCTCCTCTGTATTTGGTTATGGAGGGTAAAGGATCCTCTCTGGGACCCAGTGTGTGTCCCTGCCCTCTAAACTCCCCTGATCCCCAAAAATACGACCCTCAGCTCCGGTTTCACTCCTCCCTCGCTGCCACCCTCAGTGAGGAGGTGCAGAGGGAGGTGTTGGGTTCTCCCTGTCTGCAAACACTGTTTACTCTCAGCTCTTTCTGCTGTCGTGTGTGTGGCAGGTGTATCTGTGTGCGTCTGCGACGTGACCTCAGATTTCTGTGATTAAAGTGTGAAAAGAAAACATCACGATAAGACTGTTTGAAGTTGCTTGAAAGGACCAAGATGCAGACATACAGCTCCATGTGCATCATAACAACGTGCATGTGCAATTAATTTGAAAATAAGGTTTTCATTTTTAAAGGTCGGCGCAAATGTTGGTTCTTTTTAAGTGCTGCCATTTGTTTGATCTCACTTTGATCACCTTTACTGGTTTCTCTGTGGTCGATGGTGTCATGATAACAGCTGTCGCTCAGTGTTAATAGTTTTTGTAACACCTTCTGAAACAACAATATAATAATATTAATCATTTTCATTGGAGCACAAGCAGGAGAACAAACAGTTGACGTTCATACTTTAATCTGTGGAGGTTTAACTCTGTTGTTTTTGCTTCGACTTTCTTTTTTTCTTCAGAAATGTTTTTGCAAATTCCCGTCAGATGGTAAATCGTAGACACATGAAATGATCACCAACAATAGGAGGTTGTGTGCAAATGCTAGCCTGGACCCAGACCCAAATCTAGAAAGATTTAGGGTCTGGCAATGAGTAATGCAAATGGCCCAACTTGAGGGGCGGCACCAAGCATGCATCTGAAAATATCACTGCACGAGGACGTAACATTTTGGTGTTTCTTGACCTTATATTTCATTCTACTTGACTTACTGTGCGTTCACACCAAAAGCTGCCAGAGCTGCAAAGGCGTCAAGTCTAATTCATTTTCAATGGATAGTGGCGACCAAAACAGCTGCAAAAGCGATGAGCGGCGACGTTCGGCGAATTGAGCTGCAAATGAAAGTTGAAGACTGGTGAACTTTATGCAAATTAGCTATGACACATTTGAGCTGCAAATGACCAGGCACCAATCGAAAAGTAGACGTCCATCGCCTGTGCGGAACCCAGAGAACATCCTCGGAAACTTTTAGTTCCTACCACACATTCGTGTAGTTTGATATGGCAACACATTTGACCAATTTTAGCAACAGTAACAAGTGAAGATGCTGTTAATTAGGAAGTACACGTTTGAGGATGTTGGGACTTTATTATCGTTGACAATATTTAGGGTTGGTTTTTTTATACCGACCAGGTTCTACTGATCCTAAATAGGTAGGAGGAATGAAAAATGCATACCAAAGAAAAGTTTGTGTCTCAGGAGGATAAACTACGTCTGAAATGTGCAAATGCAAAGACGTAGTGGTTTGCAGACACAATGCCAGCATTTCCTCTGGTGACTGAGATGTTTCCTGATCTCATGACAGTTTTTAGAGTCACATGGTTCTGTGGTTTTGGATTAATATGAAAGCAGCAGTAATAATAATCCAGATTGAACAGGGAGCATTTTACTGCACAGTATAATTTTCATACTTCATTCTGCTGATTGTGAGTGCAGGACTGTGGAGTATTTTCAGTGTCAGCTCTTTAACTGATCAGCCTCATGCAGGAGTCCACGGGTTAACTAATTGTAAAGGGGAGAGGGAGACACAGAGGGAGGAGGGAGGAGGTGTGTTACAGGGAGGCAGTGTCAGTGTAGGGTTTCAGCTCTGTGAGTCCTCAGAGCCGCTGAAGCAGCCGGAGCACACGGATGATGCTCTGCACACACCGGACGGCTCAGTGTGCTCGCTGTTACCGGGACTTCGCTGTGAGTCGGGGCTTCCAGTGCCGTTACACCGGGATTATAACTCAGTGAGTAACTAACTCCTGCACCGGGCGCGTCTCCTCTCCGCTCCCTCCGACCACGCTGCGCTCCCGGCGGCTGTGAGATGCGTCTGCCGCCGCGCGCACATCGCTCCACACCGGCTGCTGTGACACTTTGATGCTGCACAAATCTGCTGCACAAATATGATGAAATGGCAGCCCCGGAAGAAGGTGAGTGAGCCGGGGGCGACTTTGCTCCAAAGTTGTGGCGGAATGTGTCGTGAATGTGTGGCTGGGATCAACAGGGCTGTTTAAACACTCTCACAGTCACGGACACTTTATTAAGGATAATCCGTTAATAGCCCGCGTTTCAGAAAGACACTGCAGCTACATGTCTGTGTGGGATTATCACAGGATTATACAGCAGATGAAAAATTCCATAAAGCTGCACAAAGTCGTTTTAAGCTGCGCTATTCACCACCTGGAACACTGTAAGCCCACTGGACCCATATTACAGAGAATTAAACATGACAGAAAGGTCGCTGTGAGATGCGTTTAAGATCCTGACGAGAGGCTCAAAGTCAGGAAAGAGTCGCTTCTTCATTTCGCCCGTCAGACACACAGTGTTAATGTAACATGCATTTCTGTGACTGTGCACATGCTGCGTACATCCATGTTTAAGGCCATGCAGCACCACTCAGCAGTGCCTCAGTGATTTCATCTTCTGCTCTAAGTTGATATATTTATTTAGACTTTGTTTAATATATTTTCTGTCATGTTTTACACTAAAGAAAGTGCATGATATTGATGTTTTGCTGAATATGCTGATACACCCTCCTGAAACACAAACTTTTAATTGGTATGCATTTTAATTTCTCTGAGCTGTTTGGGCTCAGCTGGAGCCAAGAAGTTAAAAATCTAATAGGGCTGCAACGATTAGTCGACTAATCAATGACTAATCGACTATTGAAATAAACGGTGATTATTTTGATAGTCGACTAATCAGTTTGCGTAATTTTTCATGTAAAAGTACAATAAAAGTACCCAAAATACTCTTATTGCAGCTTCTTACGTTCAGATATCAGCAGCTTTACACACTCTGCCATGACGGTGAACTAAACCTTTTGGCGTGAGTACGAAACAAGACATTAGATGACATCATTTTGGGGTTTGGGAGAGACAGACCGACATTTTTAAACATTTTAAAACATTTTTTGATAAAATGATTAGTCGACTAATCGAAGAAATAATCAACAGATTAGTCAACAGTGAAAATAATCGTTAGTTGCAGCCCTAAAATCTAAACATTGTCAACGATTATTAAGTCCCAGTGTCCTCAAATGAGACGATTTTAACCTCCTGAGACCATGTGTCCTCATGAGGACGTCACATTTTGGGTTTACTGCACCTTAGACTTCATTCTACGTAACTCAGACCTGTTGTCCTCGTTCATGGACACGTTTTTGTGCCATCTAGTGGTAGAAATCCACAAGCATTACTCATCACAAATAAACAGGTTTCAACCATAACATGATCAGGTTTTGTCCACTTTTGTGTCGGTATCAGCTGCAGACTGACATATAAGGGATGGCCGCCATCTTGTTTTTCCAAAGATTTCAACTGTTGAATGGATTGGCATTAAATTTGTGCTGACATTCATGTTCCCTGGAGGACGAATCCTACTGGTTTCTTTGTTTCTTCACCACCAGCTAGTCAAACACTTTTTACTTGTCCTCTGAGACGTTCCTACATCTGTACAAGATATTGCCATGACATCTTGTACTGACATTCGTGGTCCCCAGAGGATAGATCTCTGTTTGACACTGAAACAACTTTATGGATCTCTTGGCTTTTCATCTAGCACCACGAGCTGGTCAAAGTGTTTTCGCTCATCCCGTGGAACATCCCTGAATCTACTGTACAAGATGTATTAACATAACACTTTGTTTAGATGGTCATGTTCCCAGAAGATGAATCCCACTGACTTTTCCTCTTGCTCCCCGGGGAGGTTAAGTTCAGACCTGAGTAGAGGCGTTTTAGAGTGAATTTTGTCTGCAGTTATTGAATGGATTGGCTTTAAATTTTGAACATTGATGTCCCCCAGAGGATAAATCTTTTTGTTCTACACTGAAACAACGTTATTGATCTCCTGACTTTTCATCTAGCACCATCAGCTGGTCAGACATGTTTTACTTAACCAGTGAAACATCTCTACACAATGATGGACTGGCATAACATTTTGTTCAGAATTCATGTTCCCCAGAGGATGAATCCTACTGAATTTGTTGATCTCCGTACTTTTCCTCTTCCTCCACTATGTGGTTGAGTTCAGAGTTGAATAGAGGTCTTTCAGAGTGAAATTTGTCTGCACCTAATGAATGGATTGCCATGAAATTTCATACTGACATTCATGCTCCCCAGAGGATACATCTTTGTTCTACACTGGAACAACCTTATTGATCTCCTGGCTTTCCATCTAGCACTACATTTGGTCTGACAATTGCAAGTATTATTCTGAAGGTCCAGTTGCAGGAATTCGGGTGATATATTGTCAGAAATGGATTATAATATTCATATTTGTGGTTGGTTGTAATCTGCAACCTCACCACTAGATGGCACTAAATCCTACACTGAACCTTTAATGTGTTTTACACAGTTTAACCTTTTTGTACTTTTATATTCAGGTCTGTTTTTATCGTAAAGCACTTTGTAACTGTGTTTTAAGAAGGTCTGTAAAAATAAAGTTTGTTATTATCATTATCTTAGTTTGATCCACTGCTGGTTAGCATGTCGACTTTAGCATTTAGCTCAAAGTGCAGTCGTTTAGGGTCACAGAGCTGCGAGTGTAACTTTAGCCTCTCCGTCTTGTTTCTGTGTGACAGAGGAGTAACCCCTCTCACTGTGTAGGAAAATATGTTTGATATTTTAAAACCTCCTCCATTTATTGAGTGGGTAGTGTGAACTGGCATGGGATTTCATGCCTAACCACATTTGTCTCTGGCTCAAAGATCACAGGGAGCAGCAACAGTTCCTCTGGAAAGAGTGTGAGCCCTGATCCTCAAACGGTGGATCCAGCTGTAATAACTGGGAGAGCTCCCAGTGGGGAAACGTTCCCCTCTCATCCAGTGGGAGTGTGTTAACTGATAGGGCCAGACAGTCAGCTGTTAGAGTGCTAATGGCTTTGATGAGAGGAGACGAGGAACCATAGATTCATCCTGTAGAATTCATGGTTAAAAACACACCAGTTGTTTAGATGTTTGGGTCGTGTACAGTATGTTCGGCTTTTTCTTGCAAGATCTGTGCAAGTGAGGTGGAGAAAATACTCCTGGCAGGGCAACAGCTACTTTGCACAGATGCAGAACCGGAAATAACAGTTGATATTTGACGTAATATACTGTTTTACATTTCCCACACAGGTGATAATCGACTGAGCACAAACCTGATGTCCTGCTCAGTGTCCTGTTTGGCTGCTCTGGTAGTTTGATAGTTTGCCCAAATTCACTGTGTTGTCGCTGGTGACGCTGTGGGCTAATGGGCATGTAGCTACTTCCATGTTTCACATGATACGTCATGTTTGTAGTCGACCAATGAAGATGAGTTTACATATCACCTTGGGTTCGTCCTTCACCTTCTCAAAATGATCCCACACTTTGGATTTCCTGCCCGACATGTTATTAACTAGCCTGTGGAATAACCGCAGGTACCAGCCCTGGAGATTAACCTGACGAGGACACTTCCTGTGTCTGTCCTTTCAAAGTAAAGTCACACATGGTCCAGTCATATAGGTTTGGATTTATTTTGACAAGATAGTTTCATGTTTTGTTCTTTTTCTGTGAGAGAGCGACCAATGTAATCTTGCCGACTAATGACCTTTCTGGTCGACTTACATTTGGTGGACTGTTAGTCAATCAGCAGTAGTTTGCAAATACCCAACTGTCGTCTAATGCACATCTGGATGACAGGCGAATAGGAAAATTAAATCAGTAAAGAAGATGTTAAGTTTCCACACACGTTCCTCAGGCATCAATATATGAAACTGAATCTTAGGCTGTTTCAGACCTGGAGTTGTACAATTGCCTAGAATTGGTTCGTGTTCTCACCAGACCACCTCTTCAAGAAGGTCTCGGTCCGGTTGTTTTGGTGCACACCTGAGTGTGAATGCTGTGTTCAAACCTGCCCAAACAAACCGCACTGAGGGGGCAAATGAACTTGAGTTTGATTGAACCGAACCAAGTCCTGGTCGTATATTTCCGTTTGGTTGTAGACTTTCCACATCAACACATGGCATGCAAAGTAGGTTCCTCTGTTGTTGGTGTTCTTGGACATGTCAACTTTAGCAAGTTCCCTGCATTGGCTCTTTTCAAAATACACCTCTGACATCTAATCAGAAACTGTTGACTTCAATACAAGAGGACTAGGAGCGCTAAAATGCAAACTCATTTCCAGGTTTTAGGACTCACCTGCTCCGCTCTATGATAGCTTCCTCCATGTTGAATTCTCTGACTCTGGTCTCCCCTCACACTGTGAATTTGCCAGTCAAAGTTCACCAAAGTTGAACTCAGTGCAAGATAGTTGTGTGGATTTATTTAACGCCCGTGACTGATTTCACTATTCGCATCAGTTTCTTTTAAATTTTTCTGTGAAATTTCACAGTGTTAAATGCTGGTGTGACCTCGTCTTCAAACTGAAATCACAGGCTGCAACAACTCATTTCAAGGAGAGACAAACAGAAACAATGTGCGACAACATCAGCTGAGAAGAACTGTTCAAGCTTTCTGAAACAGAGTATGAAGGCTTGTGAGACTTGGACGTTGTCGCCAGGTTTGTGACCTAACTGTTGCATTTCTAATAAACTCACATTGTGTCGGAACATTTCTTACAAAGATTTAATCACATTTGAGAATCTTGCATTGACTTTTAAGAAAAGATGCTTTGTTTCTCTGTGTAGTTTTCCACACTGACCCGACACCTCGCTCTGGTTTACGTGTAGTTGTGCCTCAGGATCCTCACAGGGTGACGAAAGCCTCTGAAAGAGACTCAGTGGACCACTTGTCGTGAGTGTTTGTGCGGCTGCAGATCTACTGTACAGCAGTCCTCGGCCTCCCAGGGGCTTTGAAGAGCCGCTGAATACTTCCTTTAAACACTTGTTGCAACGCTGAATGTTTATAAAAGCTCATAAAGCAGAGCGTTTTATTTTGAAGACACAAACAGTTATGTCTCCACGCTCTTCTTTCCCAGCACAGAGTGGAGTGAATGAGGGCAGTCGCTGCAGCGTATTACTTTGAATCAGGCTGTTATTTAATGATGTAAGATGCCATAAAATCAATATTCCCTTTCTGCTCAGCACCATGTACCACAAATGAGAGGCGGTGCCTGCGCACAAACACACGTACGCATGAAGTACACACTTGTGCAGACGCTTCGCAGTTTGCTTGTGCGAGCTTTTTTGCTTCTGGGTCATCTTATCTGAAGAGTGAAATGAAATGAAAATCAGGGCAGACGGAGGGAAAGAAAGAAAGAAAGAAAGAAGGACTGAGAGAAAATGTATGATGTGAAAGAGTCTGGAGTCGGAGAAATAACGTGAGGATGTCATCGATGCTGCTCTGGGATCACTCGGGGGCCTCTGAGGCTCATTTTCAGGTTCATGCTTGTATTTTGTGTTTCTGCTGAAACATGTTTACCTGTGTTAATGTTCAAAAACCTGTGTTCACCCTCTGCCTGAGATGCTTTGTTTTAACGCCTGTCTCTTTAAGACCTTCTCCTAAAAAAGCCCAGTCTGCTCTGATTGATCAGCGTTTACTCAGCTTTCATATTTCGGTGTATCTGCACCATTGTTGCAGCCGGGGAATGACTGTAACAGAGGATAGCGGCACTTTCTCCTTTAAAAATCATCAATAAAAGCTTCTAAACACAAGCGAACATGTTCCAGCAGGAATATGATCTGAAGTCGGGGAGAAATTACATCATGTTCTCGAGTACCCTCGTGCAACTGTTTTGGACGTTCACGGACACTGTGTCAATTATCACTTGTTACATGCATTCTGTCTTTTCAAAATACACTTCTCTTTTCACAAGAAATGTTTATATACAGTTTTTCAAACTAAAAGCACGACGTCGGTACAACAACGTGAATTGACCATGACAAACGCGCGTGATTATGTTAAGAAAAATATAACAAGGTTTGGCTTTATATTCATACGGGCCTCCTGCTCGCCCTTTAAGGACTTTGTCGTGTTACATTCATTGCTGGTAATGTTACAAACAGCCGTAGCAAAGTTTCCTCCTGCATCTGTGCCTGACGCCGACGTCCACTGACAAAGCGGCGGTATTTGATGACTTGTTGTCACCCGCTGCCTCTAAAACTGATCCGCCCAGTGTGTATCATACCGCCGCAAAAGGTTCCTCTCTGCACCGGCCTCTGACACCAAAATCACTGACAAAGCGACGGTATTTGACGAGTTCAGAGTAAGACTGGGCTGAAAATTTACAACACCAGCAACCAAGACATTAGCATGAAGCTACATGTAGCAGTGTACCTGCAGCCGGGGGGAAGTGCAGGTATTCCACGACTTCAGAATGAGTCCAGGTTGCAGCAAAAGCTTCCAAACACAACCGGGCATGTTCCAGCAGGAATATGATCTGAAATCGGGGGAGAAATTTACAATATCGGTAATGTTTTCCTGACGTTAGCACGTAGCTACATGTAGCAGTGTATGTAATGTAAAGACTTGCAGTGGCGTGCTTGGAGCAGATGATCATGTAAAGAAATCAGTCATTCGCTGATGATAGTCTGAAGTTATCTTACTTATTATTTGAAACTTTGGCCACCTTTGTTATGAACACCCAACATTGTAACATCATATATTTATGACAGAAAATAAAGAAAAGCATAATAGGTCCCCTTTAATAAAGGAAGAGGAGGAATTAGAGGGATGAAGGAGCACTTGGGTGAGGAAGGAGGACTACTTCTTATCTGAGAGACGACGCAGGAGCTATTAAAGCTGAGATATATGTGGTGTTCAGTGTATCTGCTTTATAATTTGCTTTATGATGTGGTTTAAAAGATGCAGTTAAATGGCCTCATTTACATTTTCCTATAGTTCCATCTCTTAATGAGCAGGTGTGTAATGTATGCTCACATTTGTCCTCATTAGCACCTGATTTATGACTGTTTATCCCTCCTTGACCCATATAGTCTTAAAACACAGTGGATAAACAGTGTATCTGTGAATATTAGGAGTTGAGGTGATTTATTCCAAAGTATGTTCAAACACAACTGGACTCAACTTTGTAAATAAGTTTACTAGCGTTATAAAGTTTTCTCTTAAAGCTGCACTAATTAATATTTTTATTGCTCGTAGTGACGATGCCACAGAGAAACATCACCAATGTTCATTGTTTTGCTCATCGTACAGTCAATCTTTAACCATTAAATCCATCCTGACCCAACCGCATCGCTGTGGAAACATCGGTTTTACCCTTTGGTTTCCCTCCAGGTCGGCCGGTGAGTACAGTTGGGCCTGTGTGAAAATTTAGTTTGATATTAAGCCAAACACTGGACTGGACCGGAATACTTAATTTTACCATTGGTGCGTCTCAAATCACATACTACGTCTATGTAGTATACGAATTTTTCACGCAAATTTTGACAGGGTAGTGTTGTCTCAAACCAAACACGGCTGTTGTGCACTTACTAGAAATGACGACCGCAAATTAGCTAGTTAGCAAACTAGCATTAGCATTCGCATTATCGCACACGATACCAAATCATTACAGACTGCGAAATTAACCCCACAAACATACTGCTGGCTTATACCCGACAACAGTATAGTGGTGCTTAGTGCAAAAAACACATGTATTTGTACAATGCAGCGACGTTCGCATAGTCCTCCGCCACCATTTCCAGTTTGAAAAGTGTATTTTTCCATTCTTCTCAGTGTGAACGCACTTATGTACTCAAAATATTAAGTGTGAGTACAGAAGTATGCGATTTGAGACACAGCACAGGTCCCACCTGACTCAGTGGCCATAACAAAATGGTTTAAATTATGGTAATAAAATGTTTGTTCAACAAAAAATAACCCTTTTGTAATTTCTGTTATACCATGAAACTGTGATATTTTCTGAGATGGTTATTTTACCGTGAACATCTCATACCGTTACAACCCGTTGCCCGTGAAAGACAATTTTTGTCCACCAGGGTGGAAGATCTGGGTAATTTATGCCCCGAGAAGTTGAACTTTTTTGGCTCCATGCATCACTGAGCAGCTTCCATAGGGATGAATTACCTCCTCCCTTTGAGCAGTGTGCGCACAAAAACTTCCCTCACTTAAAAAACATTTCCATGGTACATAATTACGGCAGCAGTTACGTTTCCCTCAAAACATATTTTTGGTATTATTAGTGTATAAGTGTGGTTTGTAGGAGGATGGGTTTGGGCGAGGAAGATTTCTGCTGTATGGTGGTTGAGTTTTAAGAGAGCGGACTGAACTGAGATTTAAATTTTATCATATGTGTGTACTTAATGTGTGTGTGTGTGTGTGTGTGTGTGTGTGTGTGTGTGTGGAGCAGATCCAGAGGTGTGTTAGATATTAGTTTCATTGTTGACAGTCGGTGTAACTCCCCTGGAACAGTGAGTGCACGCTGGTTTCAGGGACTCGCTTGTTTTTTTGTTTCCAGTGTATGAAATGAGAAGTTTCTCTGTCTCCCGCTCTCTGAGGCATTGCTATTTTCCCGGCAGGAGTTCATGAAATTTCATATTCTGTTCTGCTCGGTCGGATTGGCAATACACTGGGTGTAATGTGTTTACTTACAATGCAGCTAAGCTGCTTAAAGCTACACTCCTGCCTCTGATTTAAGACTTAGCCCTCCAACTAAAGCCCCTCTTTGCACGAGGGCTCAGTCAGACATATTGTTTGAATGTGTCCACCGAATAATCACCGCATTCTTCTATAATCCGGTGGAAAGATGCACTGCAGGCTACCAAATCTGAAACCAGTGTTTGAGTGCCATGATGTGCTGCAGCGTGTGATGATGAAAGCTCAGAGAAAACACTCTGGAGCAAAACATGTGATTCCATCAGCGGTACTTCATGATTTCGACTGGGCTTTATATACGAGGGAATTTGTTTTTAGGCATGTCCATGATCCCTTTTAACTCTTTGGATCTGACAAAGTTTGCATGAAAAACTCTGGAATCAACTTCCTCTTCCTCCAGCCATGAAAGTGTCTCCAACATCCATCAAGGATAAACATCTATAAATGTGTATTCATGGCTACAGTGCAAACAGGAAGTGCGTTGGTCGACGCAGAAGTTAGCATCTCTCACGTTCCCTTGTCAAAAAAGCCAGTGGGAATTTTCCGTTGGATTTTGGATTAATGCAGAAAATATGCTCTGTAGCAAACAAACGTTTATGGCACTTAAAGGTTTTGTTTATCAAGATCATCTTTAGGGCTGCACCTGACTCAGAATTATCAGTCGAGTCAGATTCGGCCGTTTAATATGAATATTCAACACCTTAAATTTTTTAAGGTTTGAACGGTGTTCACCGAGACGTTCAGTGTGACAGAGGCATTTACATAATATAATAAACAACCTAACGCCACTAACAACAGCTTGAAAACAACATTTTTTGCCAACAATAGATAATTAAACAAAAACCAGAGACTGTGTCGTATTATTATCTGTGAGCTGTAAATTCACCGCTTCCAAACAGAGAAGAGAAGATACTTTGATTAATTTCTTATGAGAAAGTCTTTTGATTCTTTTGATCTGAGGACAGTTATGGACTAAAGGCAGATGAATAACTAACAGGGTAATCAAGGAATGGACAGATGATTTGAGGAAGCCAACAAATGGGTTTTATACACCTGATGAAACACACTGCTTGGCAACCAGACCAGGGCTCTAATTGAGACAGGCCTTTATTTGTAAAGGTGCAGACACACCAAACCGATATCAAAGAACTAGCGGCGATGAAAGCCAACTGTTGTGTCATCTACGTCGCCTCACGTCGCCCTGTGTCAGTTGCATTTGAACACACTACACGGACTACATCCGACGGCCAAGTAGCACGTACTTCTGTGCCTGCGTGAGAGAGAGCGGAGTGAGAGAGTGGTACATCCTGTCAGCCGAGGGGTTTCCTATCTGTGCAGCCGAGCACCGCAGCACCTCCACGGACTATTACATCCAGACGGTCCCGGTGTTTCCTCCGCAGGCTCCACTTCACTCAGCTGCCCGATAAACCCGCTGCTTCTTCCCACTTTAACCTGAATAACAAACCAGGGCTCGGTGCTCCGGTTGGATCCAAACGGAGAGCCGGGGCTAGCTCAGAGACTAGCGGAGTCTAACTGGCTGTGCTTCCCTCCGGTCATGCTGCGGTTAACGCTCCGCTAGCCGCTCCCAGCTAGCTCCGGTTTGTTATTCAGGTTAAAGTGTGAAGAAGCAGCAGGTCTGTGGGGCAGCTGAGTGAAGTGGAGCCTGAGGAGGAAGCACCGGTTAGCCCCGGTTTCACTACAGGCAGATTCACTCGCTACAGGGGCCAGGAAATAAAACCTGAACAGCCAATCAGAGTGATCTCTCTCACCGACAAGCTCCGCCGCTGATTCAACATGCTCAATCAGCCGAAAAGCCGAAGCCTGAATTTTTAAAGTAGGTTATAAACGAACTACACGATGGTCACATGACTTAATGTCGCCCCCACAGTGAGGCTGTGTAGCCATGTCAGCGTGAACTCATTTCCAGGTTTTAGGAATCATTCCTGCAGCACTCTGTAGCTGAATAAATGGGCTAAGGTGTAGCAGCTAACTCACTGAATAAAAGGCAGCATTACTCTGCATCTATAAAGGCGTGCACTAATCTGACTTTTGCTTTCCTGTCCTGCAGTTATCTGCAAATACAAGTGCCTATTTGATACCTAAAAGCACCAAAGACCATTCAAACGTGTAGAGCAGATCTTTCAGACATCCAACTGGACCCAGTCAAGCTTTAGTGGCAGCAGTTTACGGACTCATGAAGGGTCGGCTATCGGAGTAAAAAAAACTGCAGCACAGAGAAATCTGAAAGGCCTGAATAAGTGTTTTCCTTTAATGAAAGAACCCACTTTGGCAAAAAAAAAAAGCCCAGTGGACTCACATTTTAAACACATTCACAGATAAAGTGAGTCATTATGGACAGATGAAGTGAGACCAGGCTGATGTTACTGCACATCTGTTCTGCTTCAGTGGGTGTAAAGTGCAGTCGAGGAGCTCCACAGTAAGAGACTGTGTGCTGATGTGTGACAGTGATATCTCATTCAGTCGTGGGGTTACACACTAACTTAATGACAAAAGGCGAGAAAACACACCGAGCACAGGAGGAGGAGGAGGAGGAGGTGTAGTAGTAGAAGTGGTGGAGGTTATGTGACAGAGTGCAGTCACGCATGGTCCTCCTCTTGTCTATATTTCTGCTTACATGAAAGAAAAACTGTTTGACTCGTGCTGCTCCTCTCCGGAGAGCCGTATAAAGATGAAGGGAGGAGCAGCTAAAACGAGAAGCGATAGAAAGGGAATAACATCATCCTTGGGACAGATTAGGGTTCAGTCAGAGACAGTATCTCTACGAACAGACGTGGTGATAGCCGTGAAATAAACGGAGAAGTAAAAAAAAACATGTCCCGAGGATATTGGAGCCGTGCGGCTCTGTCAACATGACGGGCTCCTGGTGGAGCGTCATCCTCTCAGCCTGCAGACACACTGCGTTTCAGAGAGAGGAAGTCTAGCTTTGGTCAGCACTGAGGGAATTCCTTTATGCAAAAACATTTTCTGCTTCTAAAATTCAAAGTATGAGAGAGACGACACAAGGACACTTTTTAAAATGTGATTCTATTCATCACGTTTTAGCTACACTCTCCTGCGCTCAATAGGCGTCCATTAAGACTCCTGAAAAGACTGCTCTGGCTGGTGTGTACATTAAGTGTCTGATATGTTGTGAATATTAAGAGTTAAAGACTCGATCTGAATACTAATAACTCCTCCTGAATTTATTTTAGAGTTACCAGAAGGACAACCTTATTTAAAAACTATTCCCGAGCTTTAATTACACGCAGCACAAGGACAGGTACTTGAAGCATTAAAGCTAACAGCTAACCTTTTTGTTTCTTACACCAGTCATGTCTGATTCATCCTTTCAAACCTTTCTAGGCTGAGTTGGAAAATGTGCTGTTTGATGTAAAAGGAAAGCAAGAGGCATTGACCTTTGGAACCTGAATCGTTTTTGTGGAAATGTTGGAAATGTAGGCAACCCAATAGCCAGAAAAATAATGCTGACATTGTACATATGTGTTACATTTGAAGAAGAGCGGAAGAGCCCTGGTTTCCGGTTTTAGGCTGTTTGTAGTCCGCGTGATATTGACCAATCACGTTTGAGCCGGCTGCAGTTGTTGCGAGGTTAAACGGTCCGTGTGGTGAACTAATGAGGCAGAACATAATCGGCGTCACTGCAAACTCTGAATCCATCGCAATGGTTCAGCATATTTACTTATATATAAACGCAAGTCGGAAACGGAAATTCGCCGCCTCCGCCCAAATCAAACCGGAATGCCAAAAAATCGGGGGTCTGCCCCCATCGGCTGTATCGCCGTCTGCAGGAAGTCAGACGCCGAATACAGCCGATGGGTTCCAAGAATGGGTGTCTAGCACCGAAATCACTGACAAAGCGACGATATTCAATGACTTCGGAAAAGGAACGTGCTGGTTTAAACCTCAGGGCCCACAGAAAAACCTGCCTGCTCAATATTTAGAACCCAGTTGCACCGTTGTGGTTCAATAATGATCGAGGGTCAGTGACACTTTACTGGACAAGAAAACTAATAAGAAACTGAAGTTCCAACAGTATTCTCCCGTCATGAAACACTGTCGGACAAGTCTTGTCTCAAAGGAAAGAAGGAAAACATCAATATTACAGCAGATTACAAACGTTTGAACAGGACTGTATTTATTTTTTTAGGTGATGTTATTATTTGTGATAATTTGTTGGTTTTTATTTTCTCTCCGTCACCAGCCTACATATTGTTGTGTACCTTTCACGGTGAATAACTCTTTTACCTGTGCTGTAATGTTGGCAGAGCGAGCCTCGTGTCCCTGAGCAGCATCAGGTGGGAACTGTTTGTATGCATACAGGTATGTGTGCGTAGCTTTGTGTGTACTTTATGTGGAAACAAATGGGATTGAAGCAGTTGGGGGGAAGAGGGAAATGTTTTATTTAAATGAGCTGTGTGGCACTGGAATGAAAGATAAGCTGCAGTCATTATTGTGTCGGTGCAACACTTACAGCCTCCTGCCCAGTTTCCACAGTGTGTGTGTGTGAGTGTGTGTTTATGTACATGCTGTTTGGCTGTTTACTGCCCTGTTTGTACCTCACTGAACTCTCACACTCTATTATTCATGTTTGAGGGCGATTATCTGTCAGGGGAATTTCGCTGTTTGTCAACATGGTAGTTATTCTCCTTTTCTTTTGTCCATTTTGTCCACTCTTCCCTTGATTTGTTAGGGCCAGTTGCCAGGCAACAAGAAGAGACATTGCTGGTCCCAACAAAGAAAATAGTTCGGCACAGAACGCTTTGCCATTTCAGTACTTATTAAACAAACAAAATTTTACGTTTTAATGTGCAAGTTTTAGTCACTTACAGTTGGACTTTGTTACCCCTCAGGCCCAGACACACCAAACTGACATTAAAGAACTCGCGGCGACGAAAGCCAACTGTTGCATCGCCTGCGTCTTGGCCAAAATGTTGCATCAAGCACACTGCAAAGACTACAGGCAACAGCCAGGTAGTGTGTACGTTTTATGCCTTCTGGAGAGGAAGTAACTCTCCATACCAGCAGGTGACGGTATTCTGTAATCGTCATTCAAAAGGGGAAACCAGAAGACCATCAGGATGGATTCAAGATGCTAGTCAGCCAGTTAGCCCATGAACAACACAACCTGATGTTGAAAGAACAGTGCTAGCAAGCAGTTACGAACTCTCTGCTGAAAATATAACCTTTCCAAATGTAACAAGTTTGTTTCGATCTCACTTTCTCTTGACTTTAGCTTTTTGTTTACGTTCCTCACTTACGTTTCTCTTCTTGTGCGCTGAGCTTAACTGTCAATGGGTTCTGCTGTCTCTGACACGGATTCAGCATGCCGAATCAGCCGCAAAAAAGCTGACATAGGCCAGTAGTGCAGGACACATGGCAAAAACTAGAGTGAGAGACCCTCAGTAACGGTCCATTTGATCTTCATCTGTATCTTCGAGGTAATTCACCAAAAAAATGACATACTTCTTGGTTGATCGGCACAGCAAGCCATATTTGTCAGATCACTGCATGAGAAATTCTTCTCTAAAAATGACCAAGAACACAAACATGGCAAAGCTGTCAAGTTCAGTGACTAGCTGAGATGACTTCTAGCAGACAGCTAGCGGCTAATCACAGCAGCTACCTGTCTCTCAAAGTGGCCACGCCCTTAATTAAAAGGGAGCGTTCACCCCACGTACAGTTGTGATGAAGGGTAAAATTAGCTAAACAGACCAAAATATTTATTGTACCAGGCTGTAAGCATGTTTATTTATGCTATGAAGCTGTTTTAACATGAGAGTCTACAGGGATTGACTCGCTCTTGTCAGCCTCTAATGGCCATTAGAGGAACTGCAGCTTTTGGCACTTCCATGTTTGCTTCGTTTTTCAGCTCTGGAGGTTGCTGCTTGTATTCGTGCAAATGTTACCACTTTTATGAAGTTACTATTTAGCCCAAACAGCCAGTGTACAGACTGAGCAGATGTTAGCTGTAGCTGGTTAGCAACATGTGTGTGTCTGTGTGTAAACCCCGACTCTAATGGATCTCAAACCTCAACAGGAACTCCTGTTATTTCCCTCCAGTCTCTCCACTTTCCTTCTGCTCTCCACAAGTCTATGAAGTTAAAGACCAGGGATAAACACGAATTACTCGCTCAACTTGAAACATTTTCAACTCGCACGGAGGCGTCTTCACCTCACTTGGCGCCACCTCAAGCGGTGATTTGCCCACACTCATCCTGTCATTGACTCTGTATAGAATTGTGCCGTTTTTAAATTCCACTTTTGCTTTACTGCCCCAGTGTTTGATCTTGTCCGTGTCCAAAGTCTTAATAACAGAGGTGGTAAAATATTCTATCATATTACCCACAAACAGTTTGACAAATGCCAGAGTTTTCCTTTAACCATAGCCTCTCAAACACACCCATCTTCCCCTAGTTCACCTCTCCTCAGTCTTTCCGTTCTTACATTTGGCAGATACAATAGACTTTCCAACAGCCCGTATACTCAACTGAATACAGAGAATACTGTAAGTGGACTGTAGTGACGATGTACAGTATACACACAAGAACTGGACGTCTGATCCCAGAGAAATACGGGAGACTGGCCCACAGTCAAGGTCTCTGTCACCTGATAGAGTGAGAGGGGAGAGTCACTGTGCTAAAGGGGGAGAGACGAGAAATGACTGGACTGTGCCATGATGGGAATAACAGTCTGTAATGTGTGTGTGTGTGTGTGTGTGTGTGTGTGTGTGTGTGTGTGTGTGTGTGTGTGTGTGTGTGTGTGTGCGTTTCCGAGCTGCTTATAGTGAGGTGATCATAGCTGCCTTAAGTCTCAGTGGAGCTGACCCAACATTGCTGGACACTAATTCGCTCTGTGTGTGTTTGAGACAGTAGTCCCTGCATTTTGTTGTTGTTGTCTCGGCCTTCGGTCCGCACTGAGGCTGCTGTCAGCCCTAGAGTGTCTGAATCAGGGACTCATGTTGTCACAAAGTTGTATAATTGCCTAGAGTTGGTTCGTGTTCTCACGGCAGCATTTACAAGAGGACCAGATCAAATGCCTTGTGCGAGAAAGCTGCTCTCGATTGGTCAGAATTTCCATGTGGGAAAAATCCAGGAAGTAAAGCAAACGTTGAAGAAGAGTACACTTGCAAGATAAATGTGACACTTTCTAATGTCACAATGGAGGGACAACTACGCAGGTTGATTTTAGCGCTGCTCATCGTGGACTATATTGCTGTCATTGTTCATTTTAGTCAAACCATACAGTTTGAAAACGAGGCGCGGCTCCAACTAGAAAACAATGTTTTGATGCATTGGATGTGCTGAATGTGCATATTAAGGCAGTACAGGAGGAGGTGCACATTAATAATCCTCCAGGACTGTAACATGCTCATGTTTAACCCAAACAATGTGTCATGTGACTGCAGTTGCTTCACATCCAGGTCGAACACCTTCTCACCACAAAGCAACCGCACCAGAGTTCCTTTGGAACCAGACTGAGACCACCTCTTCAAGAAGGTCTCAGTCTGGTTGTTTTGGTGCGTTCACACCTGAGTGTGATTGCTGTGTTCACATGTGCCCCAACGAACCGCACTGAGGGGGCAAATGAACTTGAGTTTGATTGAACTGAACCAAACAGGGCAGGAGTGACAGCAGCCTCTGGAGGAGTTAGCATTTAATTTGATTGAATTGTGGCCTTGAAGCCCTGGAACCTTCAGTTTGGTTTTTGGGTTGATCTATATTCTACAATATTATGTTGTTACACTGTTTTATCACTTGGCAGGAGGCGCCAGGGCAGACCCAGAACACTGGAGGGATTACATATCTCATCCCAGCCCCTGGAGGAGCAGGAAAGTGCTGCTGGGGAGAGGGACGTCTAGGGTGGTCTGCTTGGCCTGCTGCCTCCACGACCTGCCCCTGGATATGCGGATGAAAATGGATGGATGGATGGATGGAAATGTTAACCATAAGCTTGCTTGGGCTCTGTTGAATTCTACAGCATGCTAGCATAGCAAGGCAAGCTAACCACGAACGCGCTTGTTTAAAAAGGAAGACAGACTTAATATCATGTTTTGCCGTCTGAGGTGTAACAGATGGTGTGTTTCACATTTTATTTCGTAATCACTCTACGAAAGAGGATTAGCATACTGTTAGGTACCATTAGGAAATACCGGCTCTGGTTCAGCGTTGCAAGTTGCTCACATAAGTCATGCAAGGTGTCATGGAGGCTAAGAATAAGGTGGATGGATCTTGTATGTTGTCGGGGGAAGATGTGTGTGAAGCATACGTGTTGTAGAATTTGTAGTTTCTTTGCAGCAACGTCTATTTTTGAAGCATTGTCAACGTCACAGTGTCTGATGACGTCATGAGTGTGGACGAGCTGGATGTAAACTGCAACTTGACTGGTTGTCAGAGGCATGCAACCATGAGGCAGTTCTAGTTGCCATGGTATACTGATGTGGACAAACACCAAGTATCATTACCCAGTCATTAGTCAGGTGTATGCTACTTACATACGGTCACTTTACCTTGCAAGTTTGTCTTTAATTGCTCCTGTATGGTCACTGTTTTACTTCTCTTGTTTTAGTTTTATATACTGCACCTCTTATTTTTTTATTTACCCCTTTCTATCCATATTTCTATCCTAGTGCTGCTGCAACAACTGGATTTCCCCTCAGGGGATCAATTAAGGCTTATCTTATATTATTATGTCTTATAATGAAAACTGATTCAGGAAATATGTTTTCAGGGCTTTTAAGTCACAGAAGAAAAGGTTAAAGCCACCAGGTCTGACATGTTGAATTGTGTGTGTTTGAATTAGTTTCTCAGAGATATATAAACGTTACTTCCAGTATTTGTAGTTAGTGTAAATCTGTATCCTGCCTTATCTGTTTTGAGTCGCAGTGAGCTGGTGAGCAAAGTGACAGAGGCAGCGTGCAGGGGAGGAATATGTGCTGTAAATAATGCAGATAAAAAGCTGTTGAAAACATGACATGCTCACATAAAACCACGGACAGGTTTCCAACACGTATTATCAGACTCTGCTCTTCTAGTCCTGCAGCTAGTGTGTGCGTGCATGTGTACAGTATGGTGTGTGTGTGTGTGTGTGTGTGTGTGTGTCGCTGCCTGCTGTATTCATCGCTTCAGCTTAGCGAGGCAGTGGGGAGGTGCAAATGTCACGCTGTCTGAAAAAGCTAAGCCAACTGACTGTGGAAAAGTCTCCGGAGAACTGGGAGGAGGAGGAGGAGGAGGACGAAGAACTGGAAGCCACTTCAGCATATGAAAGTGCTGAGTGAAAGGTGGAAAACATCACAAATCTCTTCACACAATGAGCGCTCGCTAACACTCTCTGCCTCACACACACACACACACACACACACACACACACACACACACACCATCTATCGCCTATAATCACATTCCAGAGCGTTTCTTCTGCTAAATTGAATTGTAATTGGCAGACAATGGGCGTGACATCACAATTCACCGGCTGGCTCATATAGAAGCAGCTCGTCTAAATTGAGCCTAAAGTGGGCCATGCTTACTGATGAGCCCGGAGCGTTAATGAAAGAATAAAAGGAGCAGGGAGCAGAGCACATATAGGACACATGGAGGCAGGGAGGAGAAAAGGAGCTGTACTAACTCTGAAAATTAATTGACCCTTGGGACCAGTTTCATTAATAATTATTGCGTGTGACAGCGGCAGCAGCAGAATGTCGACTTCCTCAGCATATGCACAGCCACACCTGAGTGGGCTCCTGTTGAATAATGAAGCTTTTATTAGGAGAAAAGACTATAGTGCATCTCCTCCTCTCTTTTCTCAATGTATATCTTTTGTTCTTTTTGTCTCCTTATTTTGTCAGTCTTGGTTGCACCTGTGTTTTTATCAAGTGGCTGCAAACTGACGCCAACACTCAAGTGCCAAAAACTGAAGTTCCTTGAATGTCCACTTTACAGCAGAAACAAAAACAGTTTTGGTCTCTATAGCTAGTTTCAACATTCATGACAGCTGTACTGGCAGTGAATTTTTATAACTCACTCGTAGATTTTATGAAGGCTTCCAGTTTTTCAGAATAAAGGGCGTGGCCACCTTCAGTGACATGTTGGTTGGGTAACTTAACCTTAGTGTAGCGCCAGATTCAAAGAGTGTAGGTGTAGGCATAACTGTAGCTGGAAGTCTTTTTTTGTCACCGAAAAAAAAGTCTTGTTCAGCATTTTGTTGCACTAAAAGAAGAATGAACAGATATTGGTCCATCCTTTCACTTTCAAACACTCTGTTTTCTGTGTCAACTTCCTTTACATTTGAGCAAGCACTAGCTCTTTTTAGACAGGAGTTGTGCAAATTTGCAGGAAAGCCCAATCAGTGTTTTTTCAGCATTGGCAGTATAAAAACAAAATCAGGGAGTGCAGCAAAATGCCGCCTACCTACTTTTGTTTATACAGAATGTGCCTTTTTCGGGGCAATGGGGGGCGTGAGCAAGTAACAAAACGTGTAGCTCAGTGTGTGACGTAAACAGTGACGTGGGAGGGAAGCTGCAGCTGGTCAGTCCTTCGGCGATTCTCTCATAAGTCGGCCCGTCCTTCACCGTCCCCGTCATCTGACGGTTAATGGCCTCTTCGTTTGCGAGGACAAGGAGGGCGCACAATTCCTTTAGGGCTGACCCAAAAAATTCGAAGCTTCATTCGATGGCACGGGATTCGTTTGTGGAAAAAAAAATTCGGAGTTTCAGCGCTTTTTTTCCATTTTTGGGGGGAGGCCTTAAATGCAACACTAACCCCCACCAGTCCGATACTGACAACGTGCGCACTCAGAGCTGGCGGACATGTCCAAGAGGTCATCAGATGTGTGGTTGCACTTTAAAATATACCTTGACAATCCCCAGAAAGCAGAGTGCCAGATTTGCCAAAAGCACTTGGCATATCACAACTCAACAACAAATTTGGGAAATCACTTGAAAAACGTAAGTAATAATTTACAAAGAAAAAATCTCCAACAAGGAAATAGAAAGCCCGACGCACAATGGAGACCTGCTGTTATCCTGCTAAATTCTTTCAACAATGTGACTCAAAATAATGATAAAATAGATTTTATTGATGTAAAATATGCATTTTCCAGCTCCAGCGGTCCGCTCTGAGTCTGGTGTCAGAGACACTTCTGATGCTCTGAGTTTCACATCTGTTTGATTGTGCTGCAGTGTGCGCCGAGGGTTTTAATTTAGTGTTCAATCAAAAGTTAAACACTACTTATCACCGACCATCAGTGTGTTTAACTTTTGATTATTTTTATCTTAATTCGTCACCGAATGCTTCAAATTAAATTCGTTCTGAGCTCCGAAGCTTCAAATGTCCATAAATGGATTCGAAGGTCAGCCCTAAATTCCTTGTCTCCCCAGTTGCTCATCTTTACAGTGTCTGTCAGGTTTGTGTTTCCCTCTTGCTACTAGCTGCTCGCTAATTCCTGCTATCAGCTGTTTCCTGTTTATCCACCTCCAGTGGCTCGCACGTGTGGCGTCATCAACAGCTCCTCCCACAAGTCATCAACAGCCCCTCCCGTTGTGGAAGGCCGCCTCTGTCTGTTTAAACTACAAATGTTCCGTGGCGCCAGTGGCTTAGTGGTAGAGAAGGCGCCCCATGTACAAGGCTGTTGCCGCAGTGGCCTGAGTTCAACTCCAGCCTGTGGCCCTTTGCTTCATGTCACTCCTTCTCCCAAAGTCAGAAGATAACTTCTGTTATTATAATTTATCCTCCGGGCACCCTGAGCATCTGTACAGAATTTCATGTTCGACCATCCAGTGCTTGTTGAGATATTTCACTCAAAGCTACAAATGTCAACCTCATGGTGCTGCTTGAGGAAATGTTCGGGATCACCAAAGTCAGACGGATTCATCCTCTGGGAAACATGAATGTCTGCAAGACATATTTAAGTCTTAAGTTACAGACGAGTCAAAAGAAATGCTGGATGTTTGACGAATCATTTGGCATTGGTGAAAAAATAATCAGAACTAACCTACTAATTCACTTTAATTACCTTTGAAAGTAAAGAATATGGGTACCAGGACCAATATCAGTGTTTCTGGTTCTGGTATTTCTTCGTATTAGATTTAAATCAAATTGCATAGTGTTGCCCACATTGTGTCTGAACTCAACGATTGTTTATGAGGGAAAAGAGACATAACTCTTTAATTCGTGTAGGGCTGACAAAGAGATATTATCTGTCTGATCACATCTCGTCAATTTCAGGGGAATCTCCTGTTTGAACTTATATACATATCAGTATTCGAGGCTGATCTATTAAATATCTCTGAATCAGGACCTCCAGCACTTTCATCACTCATGAGAAATACAAGTCAGAAGGCTACACCTGTTTTAACAACGTGCCAGGTTTAATAAATCTTTAATATCTTCTGACGCCCGTCTCATTTTCAGGTTGTAGCTACAGGTTGTCAACATTAATTAGACTTGAGTTGTACTGAACTTAAATTACTTGCAAATGTGGTAATGTAATTAGATTTGGGGATTTTAAAGGATTCAGTTTCAGTAAGTGGATTCAGTCTTGTATTCTTACACTGATAAAAACTACACCAGCTGTTAAGCACTGACCATAAATCTACCAATTAAAAGATATTAGGTTTGAATTCAAATGTCAGACACCTCAGTCTAATCAGACATCACTCATCTCTTCTTTCTGATGCTTAATAAATGCATGCTCACACGTCCCTGCACAGCAACTCAAATTAAAAAACTTTAAAGGCAAAACCTGCACTGAAAGCAAGCAGTGATTGTCGTATTCAGAAGACGTGCATAAAAACATTTCCAACAGAATTCAGATTTTCACTCTCACACAGCAAAAGGTCCTTGTCTGCTCCCTGTGTGAGTCAAAAAAAATGGCACGAAATCTAATTTGCATTGCTCCTGCTTTTGAAAATAAATGCCTGTGAGATGCCGTGTTTGTTGTGAGAAAGGGTGAAGTGGTGAAACCTAATAGTTCAGCAAATACCAAAGAATAAGCTTTTCAGAAAAGTAATTTATTAGGCCTGATGTTTTGACATTTAGTATGCTCCTTATAACGTGACATTGCCAGGAAGTAAATGGCACATTTCCAGGATTGTTCAGGGGAAAAACAAAACTGTGAAAACTGTCATTACCACAGACTTCATGTAGTATAATCTCACATCAGCAACTGCTGCACTGCTGTTTGAAGAAACTAATGATATAAAAAAGTGTCACAGAAACATAAAAAACGACTGGCTCACGCATGGCACAGGCTACATCTGTGACTGTAGCTGGATAAAACAACATGATGTTAGAACCTAGAGTTACAGCCTCAAGCGAAGGAGTTCAAGTATCTTGGGGTCTTGTTCACGAGTAAGAGTAGAATGTAGCGTGAGACGGATCAGCGGTTTGGTGCAGCTTCTGCAATGATGCAAAGCTTTCGATTTACTGGTCCATCTACGTACCAACCCTCACCTGTGGTCATGAGCTCTTAGAAATGACCGAAAGAATGAGGGCAGGATAGAAGTAGCCGAAATATGTTTCCTCTGTAGGGTGTCTGGGCTCAGCTTTAACGTGCGGACACACCAAACAGACATCAAAGAACTAGCGGCGACGAAAGCCAACTGTTGCGTCGTCTACGTCGCCTCACGTCGCCCTGTGTCAGTTGCATTTGAACACACTACACGGACTACATCTGACGGCCAAGTAGCACGTACGTTCTGCGCCTGCGTGAGAGAGAGCCGAGTGAGAGAGTGGTACATCCTGTCAGCCGAGGGGTTTCCTATCTGTGCAGCCGAGCACCGCAGCACCTCCACGGACTATTACATCAGGTTAAAGTGTGAAGAAGCAGCAGGTCTGTGGGGCAGCTGAGTGAAGTGGAGCCTGAGGAGGAAGCACCGGTTAGCCCCAGTTTCACTACAGGCAGATTCACTCGCTACAGGGGCGAGGAAATAAAACCTGAACAGCCAATCAGAGTGATCTCTCTCACCGACAAGCTCCGCCGCTGATTCAACATGCTCAATCAGAAATCGAAAAGTTGTCAGCGCCGAAGTGCCGACGGTGCAGGACACACCGCAAAAACTAGGGCAACAGGCGCCCACAGAGGGCCTGACTTTGGTCGACGGCCGACTGTCGGCTTGGTGTGTCAGGGCCTTTAGAGAAAGGGGGAGGAGTCAGACATCTGGAGGGAGCTCGGAGTAGAGCTGCTGCTCCTTCGCGTTGAAAGGAGTCAGTTGAGGTGGTTCAGGTATCTGATCAGGATCCTCCTGGGCGCCTCCCGCTGGAGAGTTCTGGGCACGTCCCACTGGTAGGAGGCCCCGGGGCAGACCAGAACACCCTGGAGGGATTATATATCTCATCTGGCCTACGAACACCTTGGGGTCCTCCAGGAGGAGCTGGGGAGAGGGATGTCTGGGGTGCTTTGCTTGGCCTGCTGCTCCCGCGACCCGGCCCCGGATAAGTGGTGAAAATGGATGTATGGATTAGAACACGCTTTTTTAGGCCATTTGGTTTTAAAAAGACCAAAAAAGTACACAAACCTCAAAAGTCTTTAAATACAGAGTTTTTCTTGCTACAGCCTAGTTACGGTTGCTAAGCTGTGATTGGACGATCCCTGCTCTTGATGCAATGGTCAGTTGGAGTTGAATGTGTGTGTCTCTGCTGTACAGTGCTGTACAGTCCACTTCATTTCCCTCCACCAACATCTCCGTATTCTTCCGATAATCCATTTACTGGATTAGACGTGCTGAATAAAAGAGCTGTCAATGAATCAATTACACTGGAGAGAAAAAATAGGTACACATGTATAAACGCACACAGTGGGACCTCAGCAAATCTGTTTATCTGTATCACGAGGAACCCTGATATCAGGAGCACTGGAAGACCAAAAGGCACGATGGATTAGTGACTGACTGCTCTTCACTAGGTGGCTGCTCCTGTATGACTTATCACAGCCTGTGGGGCTGGATGTGAAACAGAGAGGCTCTAATTAGCTTTGTAGGGAATCATTAGGAGTGTGTTCTCTCCTTGCCCTGATTCAGTGAGTGGGAACTGCACAATGCGTGGCGCCCCCCCCCCCCCCCCCCAGAGTAATCACAGGTCTCTGTGCTGCCGCCGTCTCCCTCGCCCCTCCTGTCCTCCACCTCTCTTCATCTCTCCCTGGATGATTTGGCTCTAATTAAGACGGTGAACCACCAGGAGAGGAGGAGGAGGTGTTGACCCTGCCTTTAGTTCAGACATTAGAGGTGTAACAAAGGAGAGGAAGAGAAGGACACGAGATGTAACGGCAGAGGAAGTGAAGGAGGCCTTGGGAAAAAGATGGGCAAAGGACTGTTTTGAAAATAAATGGTCGAAATATTAATCACATTTTTTCCCTGGGTTCTTTGGGACACTGAAAGATAGCGAAATACATCAAAAATAATCGTAGTCTCTCGTCTGCTCTAAAATGCTGTGACCAGTGGTGATCAGAGTCTTCTCCTCGACTAACTTAAGTCTTTGTTGTCACTTCAAAGCTCAGACTGGTCGGGCAACAGGAACTGACTTTGTTTTTGTGATGGTTTTAGATGTATATAGATGTGTTCATGCAAAGTGTCCTGTTTCTTATCAGAGGTGCTTTTAAGTTGGTCCATTTTGGTGCAGATTGCAACGACTACTGGATGGATGATCATGAAATTTGGTGCAGAAATCTGAGGTATCCAGAGGATGAATCCTACAGACCTTAGCAACACATTCTCACTTTGACCTCGTCACATGTCCACGCTTGGTCAAGGTACCCTGGGTGCGTCCATTGTTGACGTTCTGGGACACCGTGTCAAGTTCAGTTACATATATTGTCTTCTTTCAAAATACACTTTAGTTGTCACAGGAAATGTATCATTTGCATACAGTCTCTTTCAAAATAAAAGCACCACATCAGTGCAACACTGTAAATTGACGTTTTTTTTCCTTCAACAAACACACATGGTTGGGTTGAGGAAAAACAGGGTTTGGCTTTATGATCTTGCGGGATGCGAACGCCACTCTCCCGGGTGACAGTCGGGTTTGTAGGATCCATCCACCATCCTACTCAGACTTTCGTCGCCTAAACTTTTGTTCATGTCCCGCTGCGTTCCCCACGACGCCATCGAGCACCATTAAACTACACCGGCGACCAGCCGCGTATCATGCTGACGTTAAAGGACGTGGAGTGAGACCGGGTTGTGTTTTCACATTAAGTCATACAAGGTACAGCTTCGGTGAAATGTTGACGTTTTCTTCCTTTAACAGGAATGAACCAGGCCCCGTCTTCAGCACTGTATGCAGTTGTCTTCATACAGCCATGCTCTGCAGACATGACAGCTACTGCATGTTGTTCTGTGTTAGCAGAGCAAGCCATCCTCAGACGCTGCTGTTCATCTCCATCCCTGGGTTTTCCCAATTCAGGCACATTGTTGTTCCTGAGGAGCTTTGTTCTCACCACATTTAACCCCTCTGTCACTCTCACATTTATTTACAGTGCTGTCTTGCCCTCCTCTTTCTGTGCATAAATAATGCACGCTTGTCTTTGCTGACACAGCCTCAGGAGAAATTGGGAGCGCTTGGTTTGATGTAATGGATCTACATTGATTAATTGTGTCAGTCTGACTAAAACTGGACTTTTATGCATGTAAACATGTTAGTGTGACTGAAATCACACACCCAGATCATGTGACTCCTGCATGTATACAGTCAATCAGACCCAAACTGGCCGAGGCGCTCTGAGCATGCTCCACAGTTTCTCGATTAGCATTAAATGTGTAAGAGAAGAAGAAGCCGGTAACAACATGGAGAAATCTACATCCAGAGCCGTGACTTTTTGGACGGACCAAATGTGCAGAGCTGTAAAGTTGTCCACCATGGTAGCAGTTAGCAGCTAGCTAACCGTAGCTAACTTGTTTGTCCATTGTTTGGTCTGTGACGTAATAGGTCAACAGGAAAAAGGTCCAATACTAACAAGCTGAAAGGGGGCATATCTCCACCTATCGTAGAGGAGTCGCACATACTTGGCTCAATAAATGGATTCCCCTCCCGTGCGTGTGTACTGGGACAAGGACAGGAGTCGAGCTGTAGCTGTAGCTCCACTTAACTGTGCATGATTGTCAGCCCCACTTAGCAGAGTATCCGTTTATACAAACCTATATTTCTCTCTCTGTGCTCCGACCCTCTGAATCAGATCTACAGTTCTGTTCTGTTAGCTCTTCACATTGACCCTTGCTCTCCTCCCCAGCAGGTATATGTGCTCCCTCAGGGTCAGAGGTCACTGAGGCAATCAAACGCAGCACGAGCACATGCACACACACAAACTGCAGCAGCAGCCGGCTGAGTGACAGTCTAATTACCCAGTGTGAGCGAACCAAACCCCTCCTCTGTTCTGCAGTTAACAGGATCAGAAGGCCACTTGTCCTCCTCCCCTTCACACTCCCCCTTTATGCATATTGTTCTTGTGAGTGCTGCGGTATGTGTGTGTGTGTGTGTGTGTGTGTGTGTGTGTGTGTGTGTGTGTGTGTGTGTGTTTATGTGTTTGAGAGAGGTAGATTGGTCCAAAGATGGCGGCTGATATATAGAAAGGTCGAGGGAATGACTCAGGGTCTGGGTTTACAGATAAAGTAGAGCCGAGAGAGAAAAGAAAAAGGGAATTGCTTTCGGTCACCGGGGGAATAAACCTTGTGTGCTGAGGTTAACTAGGATCACTTGTGTGTATGTGTGTGACAGAGAAAATGCTTTCTTTAATTTAGAGCTCTCGGTTCAGAGTAATTCAGCCTGTACGCCAAGGTTAGATGTCCGAAGTGACGTCCCACTCAGGTTATCCACACAGACTTTCAGCATGATAAGGTGCACTCTGAGCGGAATAATACCCGTGGTGTGTTTTATACCTTCAAGATGGAGATCCTGTGTACTGGGAGCCGGGAGAGAGTGGAGGTTTGAAGCAGAGGATCAGGTGTTGGAACAGCTGCAGTGAAGTGAGGCTGTGTGCTCTCTGAGACGAGATAAAAAGAGAAGGATGTGTCAGCTGGCTCTTATTATTGACCTCCAGACACCACATTTCAAAGGGAGATTGAAAAATGTTTTCTCCTGTGTGTTGACTTACACTTAAACACATCATCGGCCCATTTAACTTTGATCCTATGGCCCTGACCAATATAGAAAGTGTTCAGGACCAGCAGTGGGCTTTACCGCTCCTTAAACAATCTATATTTTTAAACTGTTGCGTGTCAGTTCAAGACACAAATATAAATCTGTCTCAAAGTGTTAGTACAGGGCAGTATGTTAAGTATATACAGGCCACTTTATTAGGGACACCCTGCTAGTACCAGGCGGGACCCCCTTTTTAATTCTTGGTGTCACAGACTCAACAAGGTGCTGGAAACATTCCTCAGAGATGTTGGTCCATATTGACATGATGACATCACACAGTTGCTGCAGATTTTTCGGCTGCACATCCATGATGACAATCTCCCGTTCCAGCACATAACCCTATTGGGTTTATTTTTCAGCTCCCAGAGGTTGCCTCTTGGTTGCAACCATATATTTGGATATTTGTTAGAATCACACCCGGACAACTGTTATGTAATTACCTAATGAAACCATGAGTACTCATAACACTGTACTGTGAAGCAGTTCTTCCCAGTCGTGTCCACTTAAGTCTGAACACAGTTAATGACCTGTGTTGTTGGTTTATGTTGGGAGAGGCTCGGCTCCACTCTGCTTACATCAGACAGACGGTGACGCCTCATCTGTTGGCTCCAGATAAATTTGGTGGTCCCTCAGCATATGATGGCCGGGGGCGTCACTGATGACCCTGCATATGGTACTGCACATCAACACGCACTCAGACACGCTAACATCAACACAGACCCACAGAAGAGACGAGCACTCGTCTCCGTCCTTGATGGACGAGGGTTTATGTCAAGCAGACGTCCTTTTTATGAAATTTAAAGCCTCGGACGCACCTCCGCCTTTACAGCTGTTCCAGAGCTTCTAACTCACCGCTGTACACAGACGTGTGAAGCCATTAGAGCGTCTCTGCAGGTCTGTGTGAGCGAGAGCCCACAGCTGGTCGTGTAACGTCTTTATTGGTCCCAGTGGAAACACTGGTTATGGCCACTCCAACTCAATTATTGCATCTTAGCTAGTGTCCCTGTGAAACAGTGATAAATATTCATGCAGATTAACCAGAGAACAGTTGGTGTGTGTGTGTGTGTGTGTGTGTGTGTGTGTGTGTGTGTGTGTGTGTGTGTGTGTGTGTGTGCATATGTCAGTAAATAGGAGTTGTTTCATAAATACCTAGTGGAAGAAAAAGTTAATTTACTCAAATACTGTACTGAAGTAGTTTTTAGATTCTTGTACTTGAGTATTTTCAGTTTTTGTTACTTCATGCTTCTACTCTGCTACATTTCAGAGGGAAATACTGAACTTCCATCTTTTATTTTTATCTGCATCAGTCGCGATGCTATTAAGGTCCAATCATAGTGCGTTTTTTTTTAATGCATTTATTGCAGCTCGCCGTGGGCCACACTTCACTGCTGTTTGTCACGACTTTGGTTTTAAAACTAGCTCCTTCTAGATCAGCTACAACAGCAAAATTAATTCGACAATTACTCATTTTTTTGGTTAGCAGTTTTTCATTTTAGTCCTTTTTATTTCTAAACACTTGTGGAGATGTGTCACTTTCAAAATGACCTCTTACTGTAATCCATTGCTGTCACCCACATGTGCTCACTTATTAATCAGGATTGGGTGACACCTCCTTCCAAGCTTATAAAGTGTTTGCTTGACACCTGTCCACCCTTTTGCACCCTGATGAAGACCAGAGAGTTGAAACCGGTCAGTGTTTAAATGTAAGCAGCCATGTTTTGATATAAAGGCTTTTCAACTTACAGTAATCCGAGCTCACTACTATCTCGCTCTTCAAAACAGAAGTGTATTTTGAAAACAGACAATGCATGTAACAGGCTGAAGTTGACACGGCGTCCCAGAACGTCAACAACCAACACACCCAGGGTACCTTGGACGTCACATGTGGACGTGGAAAGTCCATGACCAAACGTGGACATGTGACGGAGTGAGAATGTGTTGTTTGGTGTGATGATGTTCTGTAGTCTCATTTAGCCACTTGTTACTCACCTTTTTAATGCGCTTTTTACACTGTGCGATTTTAACAATCTCATGAGACCATTGCATGACACACTGTGAGACGTGGATCTAAACTTTGCTATGACGTCAGGTTTGATGTGTGCAGATTGTACGATGGCCGTTTACTACTGAATCGCAGGTTACGACGTACGTTAATATGCAGCGTCATCAGCGTGCGTCATCCCTCTGCGCCACCATAGGTAGCTTTCCTTGCTGGAGGAAACATCAAATCAACAAGGCTTCTGCTGCCACAGCTCCACCAAACTTTCCTCTTCCTGGGAGTTCCACACACTTCTTTTTGTTCATTTTACCTCCATGGCAAGCGATCATGTGTTTGGGTTTAGCGCCGGTGTCGCAGTGACCATTGCGTCATTCCGTGCTGCATTTCTATAGGTTGATTAGTAGACGTAGGTCGTAGCAGCTGTCACACTGTGAGATAGTCAGAATTTTATCTCAGGTTATGTTTGGTCTCAAGACGTTGACAACGGCCGTCCTTGAACCTGTCTCACAGTGCGACGTAAGACCACTGTTTTAGAGCCACGACCAAAGATATCGCCATGTTTCTCCCACGATGGCCATCTGTCCTCTGGGACAGCCCAAAATCGCACAGTGTATACCGGCCATAAGACGCCTAAAATCTTCAAAATTAAAAAACTATTGACTTTGAGAGGAGGCAACCTTGAGTGCTAAAATGCTAACTCATTCCTGGGTGTTAGGACTCATTCCTAGACGCCTCTACTGACTCAGTTTCACAGGTTTAAGTGAGGTTTTCTTGTGTTTTTTTCAAATGGCCTTAGTGGGTGTGTGTGTTTTCTCATTTGTGTGAAATTATGTGTTCCCAGGTTGCTGGCTCAGCAGCATTATTTCTCCGCCACAATGCTTTACAGGCTGACTAGTCTATTAGAAGAACCTGTTTGAATCACGCCGCCCTGCGAGATGAGAGGGCTGTTAATTCCTAGACTGTGAGTAAGTGCACACTGCTGCAGAGGGCTGCTGGTTTAAATTCCCAGGGTTTGATCATACTTCACCCTCGTAATAAGGTGCATTCAATTCTACAAAGAGGCATCTTTACAAATACAGATTGCTGTTTTTAATGACTCCCTCAGACCCTCTCAGGCTCTTAAATAATGATCTCACTCTCTGAGGTTTACAGCCTGCAGCTCACAACTCACGCAGCATGTCGTTATATCACCTACTGTGGGATAAGTGGGGGATTGACTTGGCAGAATGAACCCTCTTGTTTTTAGTGATGGCCAAGTGACATCAGCAACACCTCATCCCTGTTGTTACACAAAGACAGTAATTCCTCCTCTGGTTTCAATCTGAGGCCTGCACCAGAAAACTGTACATCTGAAAGCATACAGCTTATTTTAGTGGTTTTGGGCGTTGTCTCTGTGAGTGATGATAACTTTGTACTCACAAAACGACCCTTTGCTCAGCCCCATTCTAGCACTGCACATACAGCCTAGTTTACAGTGGTAACAGTGACAAATGAAACATCGAATGCATCTTAATTACTGAAACTTCAGGCTTCAGATTTGTAGCTAAAGCACTATCCCTTGAAGGCATTCATGTTATATATCGTCCGGTCCCCTCCGAAATTGTTGAAATGGTTGCACCCAATATCGAACGTCTTAAGACGTCAGAAGTGAACTTGTTAACAGGTCATCTTCACGCGCATTTGACAAGTGGAGACGTTGTATTTTTACCTGTTTTAAGATGAACAAATTTGACTTGTTAATACGAACGCCAAAATATACATCCATATGGCTTGATACAGCTTTGGTGTATTGCACCTAGTTGTATAGTTTTCCTGTGCAGTTGACCAACTTCTTGATGCGCTCACTTCCGGTTTAAAATAAAGTAGTCTAGATATTCTGGATGAACTGTTGGTGTGCGTACAACCTGATCACATCTCTTGCCCCGTCTGACTTGTTTTAATAATGCAGCAGTTCTCCTTCGTCTCACCAGTGAGCATTTACTGAATTCAGTCTTATAACCGATGGCAAAAACACATGTAAGACTCAAAACAAAACTGAGTTATCCTTTAATAACAACGCTAAACTACTGTTGAGGATTCCATCTAAATCCTGGGACCACAGGTAGAGTCGTAAGATGCTGTGGGCAGGTTTATATCCTTTTGTCAATTGTAGTGTGAGGTCCTGTTTGTTGTTTGTCTGTTGTGAGAAAATGAAAGCTGGCTCCAGGCTGCCAGGTGTGTGAGGAAGCTCTCCTTTCTTCCCCTCAGCCTCCTCACTCTCAAATTACTCCAGGCCACATCTTCCTCTTCCACATCCTCTGCACAGTGTTAAATCTGTTCAGTCACCAGCAACGCGGCTGGAAGAATGAGGTGTAATCCACTTTGTGTCCAGATGAAATGAGAGTGAAGCTTTGGTCTGTGTGTTTTGAGGCAGATTGTCTGATTTGCAAAGACATCAATCTCTATCATGTCTGCTTTATGTGATCCCCTCTCACTCCGGCTCACCCCCTCTTTCTCTTTCCCGCCACTTGTGTTGCCATCTGTTCTCGATTAATGTGAGTTACGAGCAGTAATTGAAGCATCTGTTCATCCGGTGTGCATCCTCTGCTCCGACACTCCAACATATAGCACCTCTCTCGTTATATCTCTCGCTCCCTCCTTCATTTTGTTTGCCATCATGTCTCTCTAATACACACACTGCTTCAACTGCGCCAGTCGTTTGTGGCTGGCTGGTTGGTTGGTTGGTCCGCCATGTTGATCCAGAATGAAATATCTCAAAGACGACTGAATGGATCCCCTTAAAACTGTGTACAGACGTTCGAGGTCCCCGAAGGATGAATCCTACTGCCTTGGGTGAGCCCCTGGCTTTTCCTTTAGCGCCACGATGAGGTGAATATTTGCACCTTTGAGGAAAATATATCAATCACTACTGGATAGATTGCCTTTTCATTTTTGTACGGACCATCATGGTCCTCAGAGGATGAATCCTACTGCCTTCTCTTCTAGTGCCACAGTGAGGCTGATATGTGTGGTTTTGAAGCAAATATTCCAACAGCTAGTGGATGGATTGCCTTCACCATCATGGTCCTCAGAGGTTGTATCCTACTGACTTTGATACGTTTGGGTTTTGAATGACATATCGTCACAACTATTGGATATATTGCCTTCCATTTTTGTACAGACATTCCCGTTCCCCAGAGGATGAATTCCTCTGACTTTGGTGATCTCCCGAGTTTCCTTGTAGTGCCACAAGCTGATATTTGTGCTTCGGAAGAAAATATTTCAACAGCCATTGGATGAACTGCCTTTCATTTTTGTACAGACTATTATGGTCGTCAGAGGGTGAATCCTACTGACTTCGGTGATCCCTGGCTTTTCTTCTAGTGCCACAGTGAGGTTAATATGTGTGGCTTGAGTGAAATGCCACCTAATTTCATGGATTGCCATTTGGTGTGAATCCCCCTCATGATGAATTGTTACTTGGTGATCTTTTGATCAAGGATTGGCATTTGCCTCTGGGTAGTGGTGTCCATTAACATATTTTATGCACATTTTGAAGTATCACATAAAAAAAAAAAGTTTTCCACAAAAGATTTATGTGCCTGAGGTGACTTTTGCATTTGTGTTAAAAGAGTTGATGTGCTAAATGGGACCTGAAAATGTCATTGCCAGATAAGTTCTGAAGTAGGTAACGTTTAACTCACATGACCCATCAGCTGTTTTCACTGTTCAGGTCTCCCAGTGCATTAGAACCGTTGTATCAGTTTGTCTTTGTCTCTGGATGTGAAACGCGACCAGTATTAGCTGACATGAAAGAACGATTAAAACGTACCCGATTAAAAACAAATTCCTGAGATCTCACTCTGTTTTTCTCTTGTAGATGTGGCTTCTTGTTTTGTTTCCAGTTCGCAACCTCTACTTCTTCTACTGTTCACTGGCAGATCAGAGTCATGTGTAAAGCGTAGCTTATACCGCCAACTTCTGACTTAACTATGCTTTGTGTAGCCTGGTTCATTCACTCCAAACCAGCTGATGAAAACTCGTCTAATATGGATTTTCTTCTGGCAACATTTCGAAAGTTTGCTTAAAGGGGAACTAATGTTTTTTCAACCTGGGCCCTATTTTCTGATCTACTTTTGTCTAAATGAGTGATAGGATGTTCAATATGTGACATGTCTCCAGTATGAAGCTAGGGCTGACCTGCCTGCAGCCCGTGAGCGCGCGCTATATTCAATAATAGGGCACTCAGACAGCGTCAAACAACGTCAAAATACGTCCACTAAAAGTGCATTTTTTCCACACAGATAGGCTCGGATTGTTAGTATAATTATCTGACAACATAACGGAAAGGAGAAATGAACGTCTGTGTTTACCTTTAGCTGGATTCAGACATGTTCCTCTGCCTGTTGCTGCTCCCTCTCTCTCCTCGTCCGCTCTTCAGTTTCAATGAGTTCTGCGTCCGTGTGCGTCTGTGTTCAAATAAATACGGGTGCTCATCAAATTCAAATGGCTCATCCAGATCCAGTTGGTCAAAATTGGGTAAAAATTCGGACTGAACTGAAACTGAAACCTTTCGCTGAAGCATTGATTGAAATTGTTGCATGGCTCTTTAATTTCCTTCGACCAACACTCATCAAAAGTGTCAGTCACAAGCATAACTCAGGCTTAAGTGTGTAGCGGGGTTTAAGAGATTTTTCAAATTAAAGTGAGGCTATCAGAGTGGTTAGAGTGAAACCAAAATGGTGACAAATGTTGCCTACAAAGTAAATCCAAGGGGAGCTTTAGGATCCCCTGATAACTCTCTTTATGTTTTCATTTAATGCATTATTACTTTACAGATATTGATTATAGTGGCTTTAAAGTCGAGCTTCAGTTTAGTTTTCTTCATAAGCACAGACCCAAGAGCTCCCAGGGTGCTTATGCATGAACACAGAGAGGAGACGCATCAATAAATACACACAAATATAAGTACTGTAGGTGCAAACACACACTCACACACACACACTCACTCACACACACACGCCGCCAGGATTAGTCCTGTCCCTTTTATTGATCACTTCACTTTAACTGACACAGACCTGTCAGCCGATGCTGAAGAGGCTGTCTAAGTGCTCGATTGGGAATCAGTGTGAAATACCTGCGAACCAGACGAGCCAGACACGGCCAGAGAAGAGACTCTAATCTGACAAGATTTTTCTGAGATGCTCCAGAACAACTGCTGAGAGACAGACAAGGACGAGACAAAAATGAGACAGAGTGTGTTCATGTTGGAGAGGTGGTGTCTGTGTGTGTCTGCGAGACTGTCTGGATTGTTACCCCCTGTATGAGCGTAGCGGGCAGTGTAGCCAGACTGAGCTAATAGGCAGGATGTGTGTGAGCAGGAGGCTGGAGGTGCTGATGGTGGAGGCAGACTCTTCCTGCTGTCACTTTCTGTCTGCCTCTGGCATGTTTACACCCTTGATGGGGGTAAGAAGCTCTGACACACAAACACACACTCAGCCTTACCTACTGTGCCGTACATTGACTCACATGCAGCCATGCAGAGATAATGGCCGGCTTGCTATGATTGTAACTTCTCCTCCTCTGATATAATCACCCTCATCTGACTGAAATTATCCTCCCCAATCACAAGTAGTCAAGAATAGGACATGAATGCCTAAAATGGGAAAAACTGCATCCTCCATTCAGCAGCCAAATCAGTGTGACGGCGACAGATTTGAGGGGCAGTGCTAAGTAGAGGTAGGCAGACAGGTGGGGCGTCCATATGTCACCCCAGCTACCAGCCCGGCTCCTCATCTCAGCCCAGCCCCGCTGCTCTCCTCTCCAGCCTGGACGAGGGTCAGAGGGCAGGCTGCTGTCTCTCTCTCCTCAGCATGGACACTTGGCATCAGCGCGGGAGCTAAAACAGAGCCGCCATCCTTTATTTCAGCCGTTGTTACATTGATACATCCGCTGTGTCTTTAAAGTGGTTTCCTTCCTGTCAAATAGAAGGTCATGTGTCTCCTTTTAAAGGAGAACTCCACTGATTTTACACATCAAAGTCTGCTCACAGGTGTTGAGTGATGCTGCGTATGTGATGAAAAATAAGTGATATAAAGCCGTTAGTGTCTCCAGAGGGAGCTGAAGCTGATTTCCCAAAGTGATGTCACTTTTGTCAGCATCACTTGAGGGTTGAAGACTACAAATTTGAAAATGTAAGAAATGTTGAGGTGTTGAGTTATGCGGCTCTTTGGACCCTCTCCAGTGGCTCCCCGTGGCTTTGACAGAAAATCATCTGGAAATGAATAACAGTTATTTTTTAACTTTCAGATTTCCATCTGTCATTTTGTAGGCCTAAAGTGATTACTGGATTCTTCAATTGTAAAAATGTGTAGCCTATACATTGAATTAAACCTACAACCTGGTGCCTTTTCCTCTAAACCACAACTTTTTGGCCAATAATGGCTTTTTTAATAGCAAAGGTTGCCGACCCCTGAGTTAAGGGCTTGTGTACATGCCAGTTTTTTGCACCCTCAAGTCCATTGTATCCAGTGTAGATGAGCATGAGGTGCGCTCAAAAGCAAGGGCGTTCCCAAGCACCTGTTTTTCAGGGTGTCACAACTACACCCTGAGATAAACAGTTCAACTTTTGTAACACGGCAACACACACTGCATGTCTTGTGACGAGCAACAGCTAATCACAGCCGGTAAATATCTTCTCTCTCTTCTGTAAACATTAGTCTCTGATAAATACGAAGATGATCATTTTAGTGCATGGCTACCCTGAGCTTTACCTCTGTACCACAGACAATATTTTAGCCCTAAAACACACTTTAAAAACTGAACTGGGACTCTGGATTTCTTGTAAGTAGGCTATGATACGTTACTGGTTATAGTCCGTGTGCAACTTAATGGACAACCTGCAGCAGCACCCTTAAAAGCAGTATTGTTGCTGCATATATTAGTACGGTGTACCTCAGGGCTCAATGCTAGGACCACTTTTACTTTGCTTACATGCTCCTCATGGGGCACATTGTCCACAGATATGGAAATGCAGCTGCATTATTTTGATGGTAAACTGGTTATTTCTTTGAATTATATATGGATATATAATATTTGAGTCGATAAAATGTCAGAAAATAGTGACATATATGGATTTAAATTTTGTAAAGCCCTTCAGATGTCTTGTTTTCACAGTTACGTCGTAGGTAACTGTGGCAGAAGTAATCTTTTCAATGTGATATCTGTGATGTATGTGGTGTTGCCAGGTCAATTTTAAGAAATGTAAAGTATTCTGTGTGAACCAACTTTTGACTTGTATTCACAAGTTAAGAGACAAAACCGCAAATAGAACGAGAGGCAATAAGGTCAATAAATAGAGATGATTATATTATCGCTGAAGCTGTGACTGATTTCAGTGTTTTAAGGGATATGACCCCGGCTGTAATTACCAACCATTTATCCCACTTTGTGTTAATCAACAGTGAAATGACACTGTGTCCTGTTCACATTCTGCTCCCGACACCAACACGCCAACTGAGGGCTTAATGCATTAGATTAGTCGTGACCCTGCGGCTCCATTCGTTTCAATGAAGCTGTCTGAAGACGAGGACGGGACAAAGACGGTGTGGGAGCAGAAAGTGGCAGGGCGGGACAGGAGCTGCCATGTAATCTAATTCCTCTCCTCTTTGTCTTCATTCATTTGCTGTCATGACAGATTATGTTTAAATGGGAGGGGAGAGGGCAGGATGATAAATGAGGGAGAAAAAGGGAAGAATGAAGGGGAAGAGAGCGGTAGACAGGACAATTAAGTTACAGTCTGGTCGGCAGTCAGAGAAGAAGAGTGGTGTTTCGGTGTCCTCATGAATTTTATGTCATGATTCATTGTCTCTAATGTTGCTGTGAAATGTTCGAGGGGTCCTAATGAAGTGTGAGCTGTTTGTGTGTGTGCAGTGGTTAGGAGGAAGTATTCAGCAAGAGTAAAAGTACTGATATCACACTGTGAAAATACTCCACTACAAGTAAAAGTCCTGCATTTAAAACCTTCCTTTGATATGTCAACAAAATGAAACAAGAATTTTGTGCTTGGTTTTATCCAATGTTCAGATTTTTCTTCTAGAAATGTGTGCACTTCAGTACATATTTGGGATTTGCATATTCAAACATAACATTTTAGAACACTTTTCATACAAACAAGTATTCTCTTGATGTAAGTAATCAGCTGGAGACGTTTCATGGTGAGATGGATTGTATATGTTAAAAGTTTCACCTGATTCAACTGTCTACGTTTTCTTCTTCCTGCAGGCCTACTTTCGTCAGGGGGTTGCCCTTCAGTACCTGGGTCGTCATGCCGACGCCCTGGCAGCATTCGCCTCGGGCCTCGCCCAGGACCCCAAGAGTCTCCAACTGCTCGTCGGCATGGTGGAGGCTGCCATGAAATCGCCCCTCAGAGGTAGGCTCGTCTGTCCTCTTTCTCTGCTTCGTTCATCTTGACTCTCTGCACGGCAACATGAGGCACATTCGTACGTTCATTTGTTCGACTATTCTTCCTTAAACTTTGTGTTTGAAAGTTGTAGCAGAGGATAGTGATGCTCCGGGGAAACTGGCAAGTTACCACTTTCCTTTTGTTGTGTTATATATAAAAAGATGCCTCTGATGATTCGGATCTCACAGAGAGATGGATGCACATTTGATGTGACAAAGAGGGAGAAAAGAGACGCATAAAGAAGAGATGTAGAAATAAATAAAACAAGCAAGTCAGCTAAAAAATACAAAGAGAAACATAAAAGCTGAAATTGAAAAGTGTGAGCTAGTGCCGGGGTGTCAGGATGATCGGAGTCATCAGCATCCACCGCTGAATCCTAAGAGCACCTGTGTCCACGCCAGGTGAATCTTCCTCTTTATAATGTGGTGACAGAGCTCACATCCACTGCCACTGATGTTTGGTGTCTCAGACGGACACATTCATCCGTGTGTAAACTCACGCTGCAGCCAGAGAGAGTGAGGAGATGCATCATCCATAAGGCAGCGCTTCACTGGGTTCCCAGGGACAGGTTACTATATCAGTGCTGTCTGGGTCGCTCCCTGCTCTCAGGACATTCATATGAAAATAAGAACAAATAGAGATTTTAGACTTCCTCTGCAGCCTTTGTCTGATCCCTGAAGACTCTCCGTTCATCACAATTACACTTTTGGAAGTTTTACACCTTTGATTCACTGAGGCTGCTGTCAGCCCTGGAGTGTCTCCTCTGGTCTGAATCAGGGACTCATGTTGTCACAAAGTTGTATAATTGCCTAGAGTTGGTTCGTGTTCTCACGGCAGCATTTACAAGAGGACCAGATCAAATGCCTTGTGTGAGAAAGCTGCTCTTGATTGGTCAGAATTTAGCCAGATGAGATATATAATCCCTCCAGTGTGTTCTGGGTCTGCCCCGAGGCCTCCTACCGAGCTCCCTCCGGATTTCCAAGCTCCTCCCTCTATCTCTAAGGCTGCGCCCAGACACCCTACAGAGGAAACTCATTTTGGTCACTACCTAAAGCTCATGACCATAGGTGAGGGCTGGGACGTAGATGGACTGGTAAATTGATGGCACTTCCTCGAGTGTCATCTAGTTCCATGATATTGGAGAGATGGCAGAAATCTCCAACACTCGGCAACTCACACCAAAACTATCTAGGCTGATAAACAGTATTCAGCTAAGAGATAAAACCGTGAGAACTATAGACGTAATAGGTATTTTAAGTTTGTCTCTCATTGTTGAGGACGTCAGGATCAAGGTTAGGTTTTTAGACGGGGGTTTGTTCCAGCTTCTTTAAATGCAGACAGAGGAAAGAGAGGTGTCAATAACAGTGGGCAGATGGGATCCTAATATCAGAAGGAGTTGCTTAATGAGTCTGGAGAGGGTCAAAGAGGCAGGACGCTGGATTAGCAGCAGTCTAATGTTTAGAGACAGGATGTACAAACTTAAGAAGGAGAAACCCTCATTATATTTACTGATAATCTCATTTCTGATGAGGCCGAATTTCCATATTCAAGGATCTTGCGAGCACGCTTTATGTAAAGAGCTGAGAACAGTGCAGGGTTAGCTTTGTTTATTAGCATGAATTTGCTTCTCAGGAGGCTCGCGATGAAATATTTACAAGGTGGATTCTCGTGTGTCATTGATCTATCCACCCCGCAGTTCACAGTGCACTTTAATGTGCAGGTCTCCACAGCATAAGAAGATGAAGCAAGAGCGCATACAATCAAGAATGGTTTGCAGGCGAGAGTTGGCACAGGATTATGTTTTTGCCCTTCAGCTGTATCAGAATGAGAGCAAGGCTTCTTGGGAATAGCCTTCTACTTGGCAAGCTCCAGCGAATGTCTATGCACGTGGAATTTTGCATCTGCTCGCACGCTGGAGAGCATATCTAGTTTGAGTATTCACAATATTTCCCTTTGAGGTAGAGCGTGTCGATCCAGACGGGACGTACTGAGCACGAGGCCGGCGGTAACTGACCCAACAAGCTTCTCTTTTTTGAAGTGAAGCTTTCACAAGCAGCTGCAGCACTGTGAGAAGAATGCACTCTGGTATCAGGTTTTGATAGTGATCACAGCATGTTGTGATCGGCCGTAACATCATGAAGTGTGTGACAGAGTCTCATCTGAACTACAAAGCTTCAGTGTGCAGATGCGATCCACTATGGGAGGTTGTTCTGCTGTCCAGGGGCTGCAACCTCCAAAACTCCATCTCCCATACGCTTCAAAGCAAGCAAGCCTGCGAGCTAAGATGCCCAGTATCAAGTGTTACCAGGAGTTGTCATGCTCGAGTAAGCAGGAGGAAGGGCAACATGTTGGACCATGGAGAAAGCCAATATTCAGTAAGCACAGGGAGGGAGCTGCAGTATTAACAGCATGGACGACGGGGCCTCCTCGGGGTTATCGGCCTGCTGCTGGGGCTGCTGATGTCTTTTTTACAGGCTGATGTGCTGTCGGGCATCAGCCAGGCAAGTTGTTAAAAAGTGGAGAGAGTCCTTCCAAGTCTTACTGGGGGATGTTTACTAAGGCTGCCGAGAGTTAGCGTGAGAGGCACAACATTTTAGATCACTACAATTTTTCAATTTAGCGTGGAATTTACTAAAGCTGAGACCAGCTGCAGCTCGTTTCATTTGCATAAAGTGTGCGGCTAAATATGACCTGATGTTTGGCTGTTTTGTCACCTGGTGCGCACGTGTGGGAAAGTATGGAGGCCCATTTCTGCCAGTGTGATTAAAAGAAATAAAGGTTCCTTTGAGTCATGACAGTGAGAAGCTTTGTCACAATACTGACTACATATCTCAGAATAATAAGAAATGATACAAAGTCATTATGTTGAGAAAGTTTCTCATTATTTTGTCACTGGTGTGGAAACATTACATTTTTGGGTTGTCCGTCCCGTCCTTGTGAACACGATATCTCAAGAACGCCTCAAGGGAATTTCTTCAAATTTGGCACAAATGTCCACTTGGACACAACTATGAACTGATTAGTTTTTGGTGGTCACAGGTCAAAGGTCAAGGTCACTGCGACCATATCTGTCTCATTCTTGTGAATGTGACATCTTAAAGCCTCAGTGTGTAAAAATGGTGAGTAACAGTGACATCAGCGGTCAGATTTTAGATTGCAGCGCTCACTTGCTCGCCCCTCCCGTCGGGTAAGTGACGGTGGCCTCATAGGACAAAAAGCCTTGTGCAGACAGCAGAGATGGCATCATCCACGAGTTTTTCAGGACTATCTAGCGACGAGGTGAATATTTATTTAGGAATCTAAACATGTTACGATATGTTATAGCTTACCAGTGAGATACAGGTTATCTGTGAGATATATGTTAGGAGTGTTTTATTTCTAATTGTTTTGGGAACACGAGCAAACGTTAGCACAGTAATGCTAAAATACCACGTTTTATGTGATAGTCACGGCACAGTGCGGCAAATATAGGTTGGTACGATTATAATATATGTGTTTCCAGAGTGTTCTTCCACAGGACACAGGGAGATGAGGAAGAGGGAGAGGGAGAGGAGGAAGACGAGGGAGAGGAAGGGACGAGGGGTAGAGGCGGTGCAGGAACGGCCAGGTGAAGAGGTGTGTCTCGGCTACCCAGAGGGAAGAGGAGGAGGAGAGGGCGGCAGCCTTCGCAGCAGCGCAAGAGGAATCAACAGATTAGGCTGTAGGCTAGGCTAACCATTTAGCTGTAGCTCTGGGAAAACGTTAGCCAAGGCTAGGATAACACGTAAATGTAGCCATCACTCGAACTTAGACGAGAGGGAAAAGTAGTTGAATTACCTGTCTAGCAGAAAGCAGGCAACCTCCTTCTTCTTCAGGAGTTCTGTCCACCTGGAATAAGCAACGCCGATATTCACTCGCGTTTTGTCCCGTCCTTGCTTATCTGATCTTTTTCTTTTATTTGGTGGCGTTTTTTCCCTCTTACGGGGCAAAACATGAGTGTGCTCCTCCATTTAAAGTGTGACAGAATCATAAATGGACAAAGCAGGTTCACACAGAAGTGCCCCGGATTGATCTTCACCTTAACCGTCTCCAGTGACGGCAAGTTCTAGGTAAACACGAAAGGCGAAGCGCGTATATCGCTTTCGGCCACTGTATTCAAATATGGTGATGCAAGAGGGCAGCCTGGACATAACTGAAGAATGAATACGCTTATTGTAATAAAACTTGACACAAATGTCTAACAGGATAAAATAATGAAGGTCAAAAGGTCAAAGGTCAGCTTGACTGTGACATCATCATGTTTTAATGTCATCTCTCAGGAACAGAAGGGGAGACATTTGGTCAGATACTGAATTGGTGACTCTAATCTTGAAACTGTGCTGATTGTATAGATCTTCTGTGTGTGAAGCATCCATGTTTTCACTGACATGATGGAGACTGTCAGAGACACTGGACTGGTGGGCGGAGTCATACAACCACAGGGTGGACTGGTGGGCAGAGTCATACAACCACAGGGTGGACTGGTGGGCGGAGTCATACAACCACAGGGTGGACTGGTGGGCGGAGTCATACAACCACAGGGTGGACTGGTGGGCGGAGTCATACAACCACAGGGTGGTAATTCTAGATTTTGTCTTTTTTCCCCCCATTGGTCACAATGGGCTCCCATAGAAAGCAAAAGGAGTACGTTCAGAGAAGCTGGACGGAGGCAGCAGGAACATGTATTTTAGCAGTTAGTTTGTGTTATTTGAATTTTAACCCTTTCAAACCTGGATAGATTGCAGTTTTCTTATGCTGTATTTAAACTCGCATTTTAACCTTTGAAACCCGAGCAGATTGGTTTGATTTGGTTTGAAAATGCATAAAAAAAGGCAACAAGAAATTTGCGAGAAATGTCCTGCTTATTGCAAGAAGATTGCCAAAAGTGACAAGAAAAAAAAGTATAGAAAATGGACAGGAAAATGTATTTATAATTATTTTAATTATAGTGTTAAAATTAGATCAGAGAGAAAAAATATCTCTCTTTCTTTTCCTCTATATAAATCTGTATTTATCAGGTCATTTCATTGATTGTTTTTGCTTTTTTTTTTTAAACTATTTTTCAAGACATTTTCCTCTAACTTCCACTAATTCCTTCCTTATTTGTCGGTCAGTTATCGTAAGGTTGCTCATTGCCTTTTTCTTGTGTTCTTGAAAGGAATCAGTCAGGTTTTAAAGGCATTAGCTTGGATTCACTAGATTAAAAATATGTGTTGGTACTCCTGTCTGCTTCTTGAAACTGGAGCATGCCATCTGCCATAGTTAATACACTGACTATGTGTAAGTACTTCATACAACACCGCTTCAGAATACCTGAACCATCCCTTTAAGAGAATGGAGGCAGACTGTGTTCAGGAGATCATGCTCTTTACTGAAATAAGTAATGTGTGTATTACAACCATCGAATTCTGTGTCGAGTGCAGGTAGTTTATGTAACAGTTTAACAACTGTTCAAACAGCAGTCTGATGCAAATCACAGTAAAACACGAGCTGTGTATTTGTGCACACGCCAGACTCTTTGGCTCGAACACAAGTTGTTTCAGTGCTGAGCAGAAATACAGCAGCAGTGATGGTGAAATCCAGACGAGGTCACAGCTCCGTTCTCTCTCTGCTCTACATCACTGTAACCCCCTCAGGACCAGACATTAGCACTAATTCTCCCTCCAATCAGCCAGAAATGATTTACTGACGGTGCAACAGCTGCACGCCTCGTCTCCATACCAACAGGTCTCCTGCAAGTCGTGTGCAGAGTGTTGCATTTTTGGAATTATTACAAGGTTTAAAAGCATTTCCATTATGTCAAGTAAAGCAGTATTGTGGATGTAAATATTGGATGTTAAATCAGTTTTACCATTTTCTCTGATAAATCAAAACGTCAGGAGACATTTTCAGAATATATAATGGGGAGGCTCTCTCTCTTTAATACCTCAACAAGTCAGGAACTGCTATTTAAAGGGTAACTTCAGTGTTTTTCAACCAAAGCTCAGTATACACTGTGATTTTGGGCTGTCGCAGATGAAAGACAACCAAAACTTGGGATGACCATCTCACTGTGTGCCTGCTGTTACCACCTACGTCTGCTAACCAACTGATAGAAATGCAGCATGAAATGACGCACTGATTAGCACGACAATGCTAAATGCTAGCAGATGCTAATGAATCGAGCTCTTGCTGCAAAATTGACCAACTTGGCCCCATTAACCTAGCCACAACCACGTCCACATTCTCCTCCTCCTCTTCTGAAGACTTTTTTGACACATAAATTTTGCTATAACGAGGGCTTGAACCATGTTTTCATCTTTCTCTTTACACTACAGCGGCGTAAATGGATGACGCGCGCTGATGACGTTTGGTTCTTGCGTATTGACGACAATGGATGTTATAGACCTACCAGAGCTCCTCAGCCACTTCGTCTGTGAGGTGTCTCACTTTTGACTCGTGTTCCTGTTCCTTTAGGCCAGAAGGCCCGCCTCTCAAATCATCCCATTGGACAATGGGGAAAAGAGTTGAAGTGTCTTTTCGACTCGAGGAGTTCAGAGTGCTCTGGAAAAATCAGCAGGCACCTAGAGCGCAGAGACACGAAGCGCGTCACAGCACAAAAAATGTGAGCAAAACACTTCATTCTCTCTAAAAACAAGTACAAAGAGACGCCTGCAGCAGCTAAAACACTTCCTGTCCTTGGACCCTCACAGGGGACAAAGAAAAAATCCAAAAAACTGAGAAGAAATGAAAAATGTATTACAGACCCTTGAAAAGTCATGGAAAAGTTTTGAAATTTTGTCCTTGAAAATGTGTAGGAACTCTGCTGGTGTCTGGTATATATGCGTAATGACAGAACGTCGGCTTTGTTGCCCTCCATCCATGCGCGCAGATGGCACTGGGGACGGGGGGGACATGTCCCCCCTGATTTATAGTGACCCCGATCTGTCCCCCCCACACATAGGTAAAAAAAGAGGATCAATGTTCCGTTAGTTGGGCTAACTTACATTGCAGCACAAAGTTGAAATGGCAGCAGCAGTATCCTTGTCAGTGATCAATCCACTTTACACCGACTGAAGGAGGGGAAAGGCTGCAGCAGATCCTTGCTGAGTTGGGAAAGCAAGGTGTTCAATTTTCCATGTAATTCTCGGTTAATAACACTGCACAGCTGATCCATTGATAGCCTGATGTTTGTGCTACAACGTCGAAGTTTTGAAGTCGGAAAAGCATTGAAATCTAGCATTTACAAGCATAAATGTTGGGTTTTTCATTTTGTTTCATTAACTGTCCTTTTTTTTTTTAGAATTCCATGTTCCACGTCCCGGTTTTTAAACTGGGAAACGCTCTTTTCGGAGGTTATGTTGTTCGGAGCTCCGAGTTCTGACTTCCAATGTAAATGTAACGCACCATAAGGCACGGGGGTCCTTAGAGGAGCTGGTAGCTGTGCCTGTGCCTATAGCGGTCAACTGTCTAATGACTGAGCTGGTGATTTTTCTGCCACATGAAGAAGAAAGAAAAATAATCACAGTGTTTTTTTTCAAGAACCAAAAGATGTAAATATCCTACGCCTGTTGACTGTTGACTTTCCCAGATGTGGCAAGTATTTGTTTTGTAATGTTGAGTAGCTAGTCTGACAATAATAAGAAGGCATTTAGACTTACCTGAAGTACAATAGTAAGCAGCAACAGTTTGATCATGTATGGCTAGTGTTGATCAGGTAGGCCTTTGTTTACCAGTGTTCATTCAGTATGTGTGTATATATATATATATATATGTGTGTGTATTTACACAAAATAACTAATTGAGTTGGAATCGACAGCTTGGTCCCCCCCAGTTCAAAAATCCCATCTACGCCCCTGCCTCCATCCAGTTCATTAGCTCTGACTAGCATCACTCCGTACACTCCCCACAGATGAAACCTTCACATTAATTAAACATTTACAGTGTGACGTCTGTTTTTATTTGAGCCGTGACAGATGAACCTGTGCGCCTCCAGAGCTGCTTCCTGTTCGGTGTTGCACAAAGAGAGGAGCTGCAGCAGTTTACTGACAGGATGCAGCGCGGTGTAACAGACATAAAGCTACTGCATTCATTAACACAGATTCACTAAATCTTTTGTCAGAGCTGCTGCAGTTTCTCAGCAACACAAGTTTGTTATTGACACTTTTTCTTTCAGTTTTCACTCAGTCAAGATGTTGGTTACAGAAACAGAGACACAGCTCTCTGAAAAATATCAAAATACCCACTGCTAGAAGAGATACACTTTAATAATACAAACCTCAGTCCAACAGCCGGTCTGATGTCTCCAGGCGGCGTTCAGTTGCATTTCACACTTTTGTTCGGCGGCTGTCTTCTGAGAGTTTCACAACAATCTCAGTTTGTCAGAGCCGACGACGCTCCGCGGTCTCCATCCTCGTGCACACCCAGCATTTTACCAGCAATCTGCATATAACTGTCACATTTCATTTCAGCAGGAAATGTGATTATAAAAACGCTCACTCATCAATAATCTTTTTCATGACACGTAGGAATTTGGTGCTGTGAAGAAATTGTTGCAGGAAATCAGCCAGTAAATATCCAAAACAGAAAAAAATAAATCCTATTTGAATATTAAACAGCAGTTTGTATGATGCTATGACACAGAATGTTCAAGGGAAATGCATGCTGATGGCTGGAGACATGTTTTAAGTTAAGTACTAATACCACACTGTTATATACTCTCTTATGTTTTTCTTTTCTATCTGATGTGTTTGGATTAATATTCCTGCTGCATTCATGTGTAGTTTTTTTTGTAGTTTTTGTAGTTTGTATTAGTTCTAGTTTTCTACCTCTTGAGTAAAAGCGATTGCCACAGACCCTTAACTGTTTTCTCTGGTCATGTAGCTCCAGTTTCAAAAGTATTTGCATCTTTCAGACCGACCGTCTTTCTGGCAGCAAAATACTTCTTTAAGACATAACCAATTAAAAGATGGTTTAGTGCTTGTTGTCTTCCTACGTTTGCACTTTTTAAAACAGAAAACACACATTTTATATTGTGATAATTACTGAAAATGACACATAATATAGCTAGCAGGAAGTAGGTTTATATTAACGATGGTCATTCCCAGAATCTTCAGGTTCTGGGTTTGTGGGTTAGGATAGGGTCGCGCAGTGCTGCTTGGCTCTCATAACGGCCAGCTTGGTGCAAGTTTTAAAAAAGCCTGACCCACATTTTACCTCTGACCTGTGTCTTTGTCTTTCCACCTCCAGACTCCCTTGAGCCGACGTACCAGCAGCTGCAGAAGATGAAGCTGGACAAGAGCCCGTTTGTGGTCGTGTCCGTCATCGGTCAGGAGCTGCTCACCCACAGTTTCCACGGCGCCTCAGTCGTGGTGCTGGAGGCCGGGCTGAAGATCGGCACGTGCTCGCTAAAGCTGCGTGGATCCGTCTTCTCGGCCCTGAGCTCGGCCTACTGGTCTCTGGGTAACGCGGAGAAGAGCATGGCGTACATGCAGCAGGACCTGGAGGTGACCAAGACTTTAGGTATGGAAGAGGAGACAATAGTGGAGCGAAGTGTGAACTGACGGTGGAGAATGTGAACTTCACGTACTCTGTGTCTCGTCCACAGGTGACCAGTCAGGTGAATGCCGTGCTCACGGGAACCTCGGCTCTGCCCTCTTTTCTAAAGGCAGTTACAGAGAAGCACTGGCCAATCACAGGAACCAGCTGGTCTTGGCCATGAAGCTCAAGGACAGAGAGGTACGTCTGAATGCATAGGTGTGAGAAAGAGTGAGTGCGCTCATGTATATTCACATGATGACACGTGTTGTATAGATTTACAGCCTGACCAGGTGCACTGTCCTGCACCTGGTCAGGCTGTTGGCTTCATCAGGTTTTGCTTCTGACTAAAACAAAGCAGTTTTCTCATGAACTCCGGACATTGTGGGACTTGCCCTCACACACATGCTGCACATGACAGGAGATTGTCTGTGTGAGACGTGTCCTCACTTTCTGGAGATACTCTGTTTGGTGCCTGGGTGCAGTGTGCAGGATGCAGGACATGATGGGATTATACACTGTTGCGTGGCTGGTTTGTAATTTGGTCATGAACAACTGAGTCTTGCGTTCTTCCTTAAATTTGTCTGACTGTTTTTGCTTCGGCCGTCACTGATAGAAGCTCCCAAATCTCTGTGTCTCTCCATTTAGACATTGTCATTGGCGTCTTCGTGTAAATGACTCTTCGTCTTCACTGCCGGATCTTCGTTTTCTTCTTAGAAATGTCACCAACACACCCACTCGCTGGCTGTAAATTCTCTGTTCAAACATGGACCCAGTCGGACATGACGCAGATGGAGCCGGCAGGGTAAAGTCTGCTTGATGTCCGACTGATCCAACTGATTCAGACATTTGCATTCACACAGCTCCTCTGGGTAATGTCTAGATGAGTTCAGTCTCAGTGCATGTAAGAGAGGCTCAAGTTACAGATAACAGCCTGATTTCAGTGACCCTACACGTCCACAGAATGATGGTAAACAAGTTTAAAGGGAACAGATGCAGCAAACGTCCCTGCAGGGATGGGACGTTACCACTGTACTAGGTACAAGTAGATCTTTAGTAGTAGTAATTTCACTGTGACAACTTTGAGCATCACTTTAGTTTTTATATGACACACACTTTTAGTAATGACTTTAAAAATATAGATTAATTTGGAGCGGATTATGTGAAGGTCATATATTCTAATCCTCACTTCCTGTGGGCTACAGCAACACTAAACCCCTGAGCTTGCCTGAGAAGGACTAAATGCACAAAGCTGCTATTTTTAAATATCCCATGGAGAGAGACTCTCACTGCAGCCTGTTCTATTTTGTTGTGAAAATGTGGGCGTGCAGCCTCGTTCTGTGGACGATAAACCAGGTGCAGACTTCCATCTGTGTCACCGCTGATGAGGAAATACAGCGAGTGCTGGACGGAGCAGTGAGTGACAACAACCCCGCCCACATTTAAGAGGACTGTCTGAACACACCGAGGGTCTAGGTACCATGTCTGAAGGCTCACTGCTGGTTCCAAAGGTGCTGGACTGAAAGCGTTTGGTGGAGACGAGGTTTAAGATTCCTGTTTTTGTCTTGAGTTGAACCGACTGGAGCAGTTCATTAGAGTCAGGCCTCGTCTCCAGGATTCTTCCCAGAGGCCATGAGGAATGTGGGGAGGTGGGGTCGACTTTGAAAGTACTATACTTATACTTAAATGTACTTAATTACATTAAACCGCTACCAATCAGGTAACACAGGGTAGAGATGATATCTTTCATTTCTAGTGGTAACATTGCAGAGCTAAAACTTCCCCCGTGTGGCAAGCATGTGTGACATTGATGGTGGCAGATTAATGCCTCTAATCTGAGCCAGGGTTTGGTTTGTCCGTTCTGGGCTACTGTAGAGATATGGCGGACTCCATGGAAGAGGACCTGCTCCCTATGTCGATATCAACGGCTCATTCTGAGGGAACAAAAACACAAGGATTCTTATTTTCAGGTGATTTCACACTAATGAAAACCAATAGATGCTGTCAAATCCTGCACATTGAATTTTTAAGAACCAGAAGGCAGCGAGACTTAACAGCAGAAAGAATCAGATGTGTTCTTGTGCAGTGCTGACTTAGACTTGATTTGTTGTTGAGCAAACTTTCATTCCCACCTGATATGTATTATTTAGGAGCCATAGCCGTTAGTCTACAGTATATATGATATGACGGCGTCAGCAGTTTATCCAACACTGCAGATCTCCAGAGATCGCCCAGATTACATCACAACCCAGACCAACAGAAAAACAAACTTCTCTCAGCGTGTTTGGAACATCTCTTTCTGCTCTCCGGCTCTCTCATGTTCTCTGGAAAGCAGTTTTTCTTGGTCTTGGCCTCGGGCTGCAGCTAAACTCACCGGCTCTCTTCTCAAACACTTTGGACAGTTGTGAAAACCATAGTTAATTATATCGCTGTTAGAGATTAGACTCTGGCCCCTTTATGTCTCCACACACAAAGTGAAGCTGTCAGGTTGTTTGTGTGTGTTTACCTTCGTTTAACTACTTCTGTGTGTGTGTGTGTGTGTGTGTGTGTGTGTGTGTGTGTGTGTGTGTGTGTGTGTGTGTGTGTGTGTGTGTGTGTGTGTGCGCTGCTTCTTCCTGAACTTCATCAACATGTGAGAATACAATGTTGTGTGATGGCAGGATTTAATATTTTATTTAATCTCACTATTCTGAGTCTGTAGAATATTCTATTGTCTCTTTAATATGAAGGAGAAATATGAACAATCTTACGTGTGTGTGTGTGTGTGTGTGTGCGTGCGTGCGCGCGTGCGTGCGTGCGTGCGTGCGTGCGTGTGTGTGTTAATCAATAATGTTCTTCGATCTTGTTTTCTCTGCTGTCTGTGTCGATAGTTTCACGTGTGCCAGCAGAGTATTTATATCTGTGACTGTTTACCTGTTGACATGTCGTCAGTCAGGGTTCAGACTACACGACATCAGCCTGATTATAGCCCAGTGTGGCATCGTACGGTGTCGGCTCGGATCTTGAACGACACTGAGCATGGTACGCAATAATCCATTGTTTTATCTCATGTGGTGTCATAGTAGATGACAATGGATGCCACATCTGGGACGCCTCAGGACGTTCCAGCCTTTTTGATATTTCCTATAGGGATGTCACACACAGAGTAAAAAATTAAAAATGAGGGTGTGAAGCAGGTGAGGCACTTAAATCCTCACTCCCCAGTATCTCATGTGAACATATCAGCAGGAAGTGATGTGATCAGAGTCTAGACACCAAACTCTAACTATAGTCTGCTGTTGAAATAAAGATTTTTAAGTTGTCTGACTGAACTGCAGAGGATACAAGCTTCATTTGAAACAGCTGGTGCAACAGACACGAATGATGTGAAATGTGCGAATGAAGCAAGTAGCGCGATTTCACGTCATACTCTTAAGTTTGAGAGACTGTACTGGAGGAAGGTCATTCATCAATTAAGGGATTTCAAGTGTGTATGATGCGAGTTTGGGCTGTTTCATAGTCGACGCAAAGGCAGGTAGACGCGAACGCATTGGCCGACCTAATGCGTTGTTGCGTCTCAAATGTGTTGTCCATTTTTTTGATACGCAACGCAGCGACGCGTGTAATACCATGCGTTGCCAGTGGGGGTGATAATGCAGGCGATGTACCCAATCAGTGTTTTTTCAGCATTGGCAGTATAAAAACAAAATCAGGGAGTGCAGCAAAATGCCGCCTACCTACTTTTGTTTATACAGAATGCGCCTTTTTTCGGGGCAATGGGGGCCGTGAGCAAGTAACAAAACATGTAGCTCAGAGTGTGACGTAGACAGTGACGTGGGAGGGAAGTGGTCAGTCCACCGCCCCCGTCATCTGACGGTTAATGGCCTCTTCGTTTGCGAGGACAAGGAGGGCGCACAATTCCTTGTCTCCCCAGTTGCTCATCTTTACAGTGTCTGTCAGGTTTGTGTTTCCCTCTTGCTACTAGCTGCTCGCTAATTCCTGCTATCAGCTGTTTCCTGTTTATCCACCACCAGTGGCTCGCACGTGCGGCGTCATCAACAGCTCCTCCCACAAGTCATCAATAGCCCCTCCCGTTGCAGAAGGCCGCCTTGATCTGTTTAAACTGAAGGGTTCCGCCAATATGTCTACCCGAGGCGGGAAATTGGGCACCTCGGATCAACTCGCCAATCTGGCTCTGTGTGTCTAAACAGCAAAACGGCCCAACATTCGCCGAAAATCTTGCCGTGTAAAAGGGGCTGCAGAAGAAGCAGGTGTGAAATATGGCGAGCGAGGGAAAAACTTTGCAAACTCGTACGGGCACACCCCCATTTATATGACAGTTCTAGTGCCCTGCACTCTAATGAAATAGCAGTACTAGCTAGCCGGAATGTACCGGTGACTCTGCTGCCCCCTATTGCGCAAGCGATATATTGCATTTCAAGTGTCGCCTGCGTCGCTTCTGTCCAATGTGTTGACTATGAAAGGAAGTGCATTGCTTGCGTCGCGTTGCGTGCGTTGACTATGAAACGGCCCTTATTTGCACGTATGAAACAAGTCAACACAAAATATTCCAGAGCTCAAACTAGCGTGATTAATGCGATGTGAAAATTCGCATGTGGTGGTGTGAACACAACATTACGCTGCCCGGTGAGGCGTGTTTTCACCTCTGCACTGTCAGCAACAAGACACTGCAAATATTTCACGATAAAAGCCTCGTGTTAACAAATGAAGGCATTCTGTCCACAGGGGGACTTTTATTTTGAAATGGAAACAGGAAGTATTAAGATAAAAACATATAGTATTTTAATGCCTGTGACAGATGTAAACATTGAAACTGTAGTAAAAGGTGGTACGAGTGCGTTATGATCAGCAGCAACACTGTCTGTGTGAACACTGCACACGTGAGCATTTGGAGTCATTTTAGAGTTTTAGTGTAGACGAGGATATTTGTAAAATGATGTGTGGATGGCTTTTTCTTTTAAACGGGGGGGAAATATCTGTTTACAACAATATCTGGATACACATAGACAGAGATTATTATTATTATTATTATTATTATTATTATTATTATTATTATATATCTCCTGGCTGTTAACTCAAGAAGACGTTTCTAATGTGCAGCTTTATTGTAACTGTGCTACGGCCACTATAATGTTGTTGGAGGCTCCACTGGACCCTCACACAGCGGCAGCTCGATATTACAGTCACACACACACAGAGGCTCGGACACACACGGCCACTTAATAGCATGTGATTGCATCGTGGACGTGGAGAGGTGGATTGAACAGCTGTCAGTAAGACGAATGAGGCTTTGAGTGAGCTCGTTTTAATGGAAGCGGCGAGCGTCTAACAGGAGTACGGCGTGTCTGCTCGTGTTTCTGAGCAGCTTCTGTCACATTAATCCTGCACATCTACTTCTGTCATGAAGCTCAGGATCCAAAGCAGACGGAGCGGCGTCTCTGTCTGCAGCGCGTGTGTCCAGCGTGTTTTTGTTGACAGACAGATTATTGAGCCTCTCCTCCACAGGTGCACAGCCTGAGGCCTCTGAAACACGCTCATCAACAGAAATCCATATCTCCCACTGTGTGTTTGCTCTGCTGCCGTACATGTGTGTTTATCTGAGTGCTTCCAGACAGCCAGCTTCCAAACAAAGACGCCGCCTGCAGAGAGCTCAGGTTTCACCCTCAGGGGTGGACACGGGAAAAAAGGCAGCACCTTTATGGTTTAATATTTTTTAATCCAGCACATCTGCTGTAATTAAAACGTTCAGGCAGTCGACAGAAAATTATGAAGCAACAATTTGGGAAATCAATAAATCTTTAAAGGCTGAGAATCATCCTCACTGTGACCTCGTCACATGTCCACGTTTGGTCATGGACTTTCCACGTCCACATGTGACGTCCAGGGTTCCCTGGGTGTGTTGGTTGTTGACGTTCTGGGACGCCGTTTCAACTTCAGCCTGTTACATGCATTGTCTGTTTTCAAAATACACTTCTGTTTTCACAGGAAATGTACAGTTTGATACAGTCTCTTTCAAAATAAAAGCACTACGTCAGCGCAACACCACAAATTGATGTTTCTATCCTTCTACAACAAACACACGTGGTTAGGTTTAGGAAAAAAGAGCAGGGTTTGGCTTTAGAATCTTACGGGACACAGTCGCCGCTGTCTTAACGTATCGTATTGCATCATCCCGCCCGCCCTACTTGGTCTTTTGCCGCGTTAACTTTCATTCTTGTCCCGCTGTGTTTCCCCCTGATGCCATCGAGCACGGTTACACTATAAAAGCAACCGGCTTCGTATCATGCCAATGTTAAAGGACGGCCATCGTCATCAGTGTCTGACGCCGCAGGTCACTGCCCAAGCGCCGGATTTCGACGCCGTCAGAGTGAGACTGAGTTGACAAAACAAGATATTTGAAGACATCAAACAAATGGTGGTGAGCTTCATGTGATAAACAGTAAATTGATTAATCAAGGAAAGAGTCAATAGATGAACTGATAATGAAAGTCAGTGGCAGTGTGTCGCCTATTTGTAATTTGATGATGTGAACATCATCATGTGAACATGATATCTCAAGAATGCCTCAAGGGAATTTCTTCAAATTTGGCACCAACATTCACCTGGACTCAGTGATGAACTAATTAGATTTTGGTAGTCACAGGTCAAAGGTTAAGGTCTATGTGACCTTATCCGTCTCATTCTTGTAAATGTCAGTGAAGACTCATGGTAATCCTAAATGCTGTCGTTGGCAACTGGACTTGAGTGTATTGAGGACGTTTGTCTCTAATCCAAGAGGCTTCTCCAGTTCTGAATGACTGGTGCGGAGTCGAAGGCTTTAAACCCTGTGTGGCTGTGAACCCTTACAGAGTTGTTAAGGTCACATGTGAGCCGTTGATCCACCTGGTCATCTTGTGTGTCGTTAGGGTTAGATGGGTCCAGGTGTGAATGGGTGTTGAGCTGTCTGGGGAGGCATCCCAAGACTGCATTGTAAGTGGGTGATAAAAAATTTGAAGCTTTGAAGCTTTGTTCGATGGTACGGGATTCGATTGTGAAAAAAAAAAAAAAAAAAGAAGAATATTCTGCCTTTTTTTCTCACGTTTTTTGGCGGACCTTGAATGCAACACCATCTCCGACAAAGAAATAGAAATCCCAACGCGCAGTGAACGGAGACCTATTATCCTGCTTGAACACAGACAGATAAATTCTTTCAACAATGTGACTCAAAATAATGATAAAATAGATTTTTTTGATTTGAAATAATATGTTGATGGTGACATTTTCCACCAGTCTGGTGGTCTTCCTGACGACAACACTGCTTGGCCCACATGACACTTTCATGGTATCGTTGCTGTCCAGTTTTTATTGAACGATGCATTTATTTGGATTATAATGCAGGAAATCAAGGAGTTTGATGAGCTATGATGATAGAGTGCCAAAATTTCACAAACTTGCACAAAACACTTTATGAGAACAAATAAAAACAATATGAAATGGTGAATTTTGGAGTGATGTTTGAAGTCTTTCCATTCTTCCTCTTCTCACAAAGACTTCCTTCTCTCGGTCCGTCCTTCTGTCCTCTCTCACCTCTGTATGTACTGACTCAGACTTTCAGTCTCTCAGAGCCAAGTTAACTCAGATCTGTCATTTCCCCCTGACGCAGCAGGAGAACTCATTTCTTCCTTTATCCCATGCTGAGAGTGAAAAGCCCATATTTTTTGGGGGTGATTGAGCATCGCTTTTCCAAACCTCCTGCATCTCTGCTGGCCAGTTTATCGAGCGCAGCAGCAGCAGGCGGAGGATGCACCGCCACTGTCTCCTCTTTATTTAGATTTAGAGATCTTTTCTTTTTTCCTTCCTGCTCACAAGGTTTTTCTCTTTTCACCCACACAGACTCTCCTAATGAGGTTTCCCTGCAACATTATATAAAGATATCATAATGACAGGTTGAATCTTTGATGCTTTATCGTGCAAAATGAGAAGGGTTGTCAGTCTCTCTTCCTTTATCTTATATATCTAAACAGAGACATAAACACAGACTGTGTTCGGCTCGCGGGCCCAGACACAACATGATTGGATTTTTTTGTGTGTTTTCTGATGCAGGGGAAACATCGTGTCCTTGAGGGAAATCAAACACTTGTCTGGCCGGTTGACTGTACACACAGAGGCCTCCCCGTCATTTATTAAATCTCCCTTTCCTGCCTCGGAGATGTGTCAACTGGATTTTATGTGTTTACACTCACCACTTTGCTGGGAATTGGGATTTCAGTGGGTGTGTGCTGTCGTCTCCTTTCACGCAAACACACACATGAAGAGAAATGAAAAGAGCAGTTTGTCATGATGTTAATTAGAAGGTGAATTTCACCAAAGGTCAGTTTGGCTGTTTTCAGATTTTAGCATTCATTAAGGCTCTGATTTACAGGAACTTGACGTCGCTGGGTGTCTTATCAATTCATGAACGTTTGAACTGAAGAATCTGGTTTTCACACAGAAGAGCAAATCATGTTGAAGTCAATGTTCCTTTACTGTCTAACTAGCGAGATACAAAACATTATACACCGTGCCTGCTGGTAGCTGCAGTTCTTCTGACAGTAGGGTGACCATCACATCATAAAAAATGATGATATACACTCACCAGCCACTTTATTAGGGACACCTTGCTGGTACCAGGTTGGACCCCCTTTTTAATTCTTGGTGTCACAGACTCAACAAGGTGCTGAAACATTCCTCAGAGATGTTGGTCCATATTGACATGATGACATCACACAGTTGATCCATGATGAGAATCTCCCGTTCCAGCACATCCCAAAGGTGCTCTATTGGACTGAGATCTGGTGACTGTGGAGGCCATTGGAGTACAGTGAACTCATCGTCATGTTTGAGATGATGTGAGCTTTGTGACATGGTGCGTTATCCTGCTGGAAGTAGCCATCAGAAGATGGTACACTGTGGTCATAAAGGGATGGACACGCTCAGCAACAATACTCAGGTAGGCTGTGGTGTTTAAACCATGCCATGACCTCTGACCTCTGGCATCAACAAGGCATTTTGGCTCACTGGATATTTTCTCTTTTTGGGACCATCCTCTGTAAACCCTAGAGATGGTTGTGCTGAAAATCCCAGTAAATACTCAGACCAGCCCGTCTGGCACCAACAACCATGTTAACCACGTTCAAAATCACTTCAATCACCTTTCTTCATCATTCTGATGCTGCGTTTGAACTTCAGCAGCTCGTCTTCACCATGTCTACATGACTAAATGTTAATGAGCTGCTGCCACCTGATTGGCTGATTACCTATTTGCGTTAACGAGCAGTTGAACAGGTGTACCTAATAAAGTGGCCAGTGAGTGTATGCTGTTGTTTAAAAACCTTGATTTAGTGCCTTTTGTTAACAAGTTAGATATGATCAGTTACTAACTGTAGAGCTGGACACGTGGAAACAAAGGGTTAAAACAGCTGTATGTAGGAAGATCTACATGAAATCAGTTCTGTTTGCTATAATTCTAATTTTCTTTTTGTTCACACCCTGAAACTTGAAGGCTCACACTGGTGTGAATCAGAGAGGAAGGGAGTGCGTTTGGGATATAAATGAGTAACGAACATGCTAATAACTCCTCTTTAATAATTCATAGCTTCTTCTCCTCCTCTCTCTCACGTTCCTTAAACTTGCAAACATTTCATTATAGTCTGCGGCTCAGTCTTTGCTGTCCGTCGCTGTGTGCCTCCAAAGGTCAAAGTCATATTTAAATTTTGGAGTGAGAGTCTGTGTGACTGCTGGTCGTGTTCAGAGAGACTCTAACTTCATCACTGTCGCTGGGACTGACAGACAGACAGAGCCTGTTGGTAATTACATCACACTGTGTGTTCACTGCGTTCAAGCTGCGTTCAACAGAATCATTTTCACTGGTGAACATGTTTCCCGTGTTTCAGACTGTCCTTGAAAATCCTCTTCTTCATGTTTCCAGTCAGTAACGTACAGAGACTGTTTCCTAGGAACTTAACCAGCAGTGGAAAGTAGCTGAGTACATTTACTCAAAGAGGGTCATGGGAGGATGCCAATGAAGCAATATGACATCAATTGGCCAAAGGGGGGCGCTATAGCAACCCATTGAAATGTCAAACTTTGAATGTGCATATCTCATGCCCTGTATGTGGTAGAGACATGAAACTTTGCACAGAGATGCCTCTCCTCATGAGGGACACATTTGCCTCAAGAACCCATAACTTCCACTTATATAGATTTTCCGCCATTTTGAATGTTTTGAAAAACACTTCAAATGGATCTCTTCCTTTGAGCGATCTGCATGAAACTGGGTGAACATAATCTAGGGACCAATATCTAAAGTTCCCTCTTGGCAAAAGTTGGAAAACTGAGCTTCTATAAGGCAATGAATATTGCGGAAGGCGTGGCTCATCACATAAAGGTGTCTACCATCCTGCTGCTTTCATGTTTGCTAATCTTGTAGAAAAGACTCCTGCACACTGTCTAACTTGCAAAAATAATGATGTTAATACTGCAACGTTTCGACTAGTCCTAGTGACTAGTCCTTCATCAGGCACTAGTCAACGAAACGTTGCAGTATTAAAATCATTAAGTTTTATTTTTCTTGTCCTCGTCCTTCGTACCTGTTTGGAAATAGATGTGTGAAGTGCTCCTACGTTTGCTTATCTTCTCAGAAAGATGCTTTAGATCAACAGGTACCGTCCCCTCTGAGTCAAAACACACAGGCTGATAATAACGTTTCTTCTCTTAAAAGCTAGCAATTAGCCATTTTGTTCCCAGAGAACCACTCCATGTTAAATCAGAGTTTATTTACCTAACGTTTGGTTTGTGTCCTGCAGCAGGTGGACGTCACAGTGTTTAATCTGTGAAAGAGAATATGTGTCACAGATAATAACACAGTGTAGCGTCTCCACTGCAGGTGTAACCTAATGAATGCTCTGCTCTATTTTTGAGTATCTGTTATTTATTCTTTTGTGAATAATGGTGGGAAACACTTGGTGCTTATTTAAACTGCAGCAGAAATGTAGACGAGAGATTGACATTGTTTGGAAGCTGTTTATTAGCTGATGATGGTGAGACTGAGGCGTCATCATCCTGCAGCAGACCTCTGCAAAGATAGAAATGTTTATCCATATAATTAATGTGCAAGTGAAGTGTTTATTCCTTCGCCAGTGAATGCTGCCACATCTGAGCCGCCACAGGGAATATTTAGTCGTGTTGCATGGTGTGAAATATAGAAATCTTTTTATCCATTTAAATGAATACGTTTTAGGGAAAGTTTCACGATCAATATATCTGCCACAAACTGTGTGATATAAATGTCTTTTATTGCACAAAAACATGTATCTGCTGTGTGATGATAGTATTTGTGTTTCTGTGTCGCAGCATGCATGTGTGTGTGTGTGTGTGTGTGTACAGATGTGTATGTACGTGTTGACACTTAGAGACGCAGCATGCAGTGATACATGTGTCAGTACAGACTGTGGAGCTCCTGCCTTCATTCTCTCTGTTAATTTGAAACAGACTTCCTCAGACCTGACGAATATTTCCCATGACTCCTCTGATCAATACCAATAACCTTAAGATTAGTTAGCAGATGAGTGAGTGGGAAGGTTTCAAATCACCAAAGCAAGAGCAGCGACCGTTTCTCATTTCTCTAATCAGAGAAAGTGTGTACAGTCGACACAATGTGTGTATCTTGGTGTGTGTGTGTGTGTGTGTGTGTGTGTGTGTGTGGTTTTGAGTTCACGACCTTGTTTTTACGAAGACAACAACGGTGTGAACTCAAAGCTGAAACACTCACAGTGATTTGCATGGTATTATGCCTGAAGAGGTCCCTGTAATTAGCAGGAAGAGCGCTGCCAGAAATCATCAGGCGTCTGCGGGCGCTGTAAAAGTGTCCTCATGTGCTAAAACAGAGTTATAGGAGAGCTGCAGGAGCCTGAGTGGAGGAGACTCTCTCAGCAGCAGAGTCTAACAGGATGTGAAAGATTAGCTTTCACTCCTGTAGCCTCCAATAACGTTTCCATTTGGGATGTGAGGAGGTGGCGTCCCCACGTCTTCTCCAAACAGTGTCCTCTTCCTGTCCAGCAGAGATGGAGCAAGTGTTCAGATCCTTTACTGAAGTAAAAAATACCACACTGTGAAAATACTCCACTTTAAAACCTTAAGTATGTCTCAGTTAAATGTACCTAAAGTATGAAAAGTCAAAGTATTTATTGGACAGTAAAATGTTCCCAGTCACTGTTTTACTGCTGTGAGCTCTCCCCTCTCTGCCCTAAGCCCCTCCCACTAGACGACCACAGGCATATCCACGCGCTAGTCTTGTTTAATTGTAAAACTGAACGTATCACAGTCGTTCAGCCCTTCTTGTCCCACTCTTGCTCTGTTTATCAGACCACAGATGAGTCCAGAATCAGCTGTTAGCCACCCCACAGTCCCTCCGGGAGGAAAGCTGGCAGCAGTTTGGGAGATGGACCTTTGGTCAGCAGCTGTAGAGGCTCGAATTCGGCCAGCACAAACCCGCTTGCAACAAGGCAGCACTGGGTCTAATCTGTGTAATGGCAGCAACAGAAGGTTTGTTGATGTGGCAGGGAGCTGGGGCTGTACGGTGCCCTGGCCCTGGGGTTTGTGCTGGCTGGATTCGGGTTGCTGCTGCTGCTGCAGACTGTTGGTCTGTTCAGCCTGTTCTCATTTGACAGATACTGCTGCATTGTCCGTGATTGCTGCATCAGACACCTGATGCCAGAAGCCACCTTTTGCGGCGGAATAATTCGCAGCATCAGTTTCTAACAAGGCCAGACACAACCTTTCGCAGTTTTATGACACATCGCCGGTTGGCCTGACTTCATCTGTTGCAACAGTATGATATGCAGCAGGCAGTGTTAGTTCAAAATGCGGCGGTGGTATGACACGCTGCTCAGTGGCGTCAAGTTGGAACGCTGCAAGTAACAACGTAATATAAGGAGCTGGAAAGTCCCTGTAGGGTTAGAGTGAGAGGGGTGGTGGTCCAACAAACCTCGGACTTTTACCTGGGAGCTCAGTGTTAACTTGATGTTTTTTCCAAACCTATACATGTGCTCTCGTTGCCGCAACCTAACCATGCTCTTTTGTTGACATCCTGCAATGGTTGCGCCGCCCAGGGGCATCAACAGCAGACGCAGGAGGACACCTAGTGCGTAATATGTAGACATGCTGACAAAGTGGCGATAAGTGAAAACTGGGGAAGAGAAAGTGTTGGTCAGGCTCTGGAGCTGCAGCCAGCTCTCCTTGTGGCGAGCTAGTCTGTAGCAGCGGGAGCGAGACGAAGGACAAAGTGTATTTCAGGGCTGTAGCTCATGTTAGTTAATGAAGCCAAAGCTGTGAGTCTTTGCAACATTTTCTCGCCATCAATGAAACTCTTCGTCGACACTGAGACATTTTTTATTTCTTGCATTGTCAGACTCTCTTTGATAACCTGTCTTACTTTTTTGAGGGTTGCTTTGCAGTGTGGGCAGTTGTTGCCAAAGCTTGAGCAGCTCATCCTTATTTGTAGAACAGCCAATAGGAACGCCCTCTCTCTGAAATGAGCTGTGATTGGCCCGTCACAGTCCAGATTTTCTAAAGCCTGAAAACAGAGCCAAGAGGAGGAGCAGGAGTCTGGTTCTAGTCTCAGACCACTTGAATTAAAACATGTTCAAAGTTCATTATGGGATTTTGTCCTCCTAATTAATCTGCCTGCCCCGTCTTTAATGTGTACGCGTCATTTGACTTCTGTAGATGTTTAAGGTTGTGCTCATTTGAACTCCTTTATATCCTGTTGAGTAGTTTAATCTACAGCAGTGCAGACCATCATATGCTTGTAGCGTGGCAGTCAACAGCCTGTTTTCAGTGATGACTCCTCCAGCTGCTCCAAGAGGATTTTTATCTTAAGAAGGAGGAGAAATTTCCCAACACATAAAGGAACTGTAAAGCAAAAACACTGAGATCAGGGAACACGGTGACGTCACTGTACTGATGTCCAGCAGGGGAACAAACCTGCAGTGAGACGATCAGAGAGGCTGTAAACAAGCCAACAGTTTATCCAGATTAACTGACCCAGTGATTCATAACAGGCGGGGAAAAAAAAGAACAGAATGATTCACGTTTTAGTATTTAGCAGGATAATAAATACACACACACGGGATTAAAGTTCCAGCCACGATAAGCTGACTGCACAGGACAAGCCTCAGTCGTGACGCCTCAGCGCCACATGCTGCGATGCAGAGTGCATGAAAACCAGCAAACAGAGAAGTCAAAGAGTCTGATGGACACAAGCTGCAGTTACTGCCACTCTGATCCAACCTGGAATAAACCCAGCAAACTTTGTGAGAACAGTGTTCAGTGTTGGAAAGTAAATGAGTACATTTGGAGTCCTGCATGGGTCCATTTTTGAAAACCTGCATCTGCTTATCCCCATAAAGCTCAGTACCAGACCTGACCTGTCTTTATGTCATTTTTTTAATTCTGAAAAATAAAAAATAGATTATGGAATAGGGCAGAGAGCACACCTCTCTTTGCCCTTCCACGCGCACCCAAGAAAAGCTTGAGGCAGAGAAAGTGAACCCCCCTGCCCTTCCATGCGCCTACATGGAAAGCCTAAGGCAGGGAGAGCAGCAGCAAAGAGCCCACAGGAACAGAACACAGCAGCATCAACGACAAACAGAAATGACATTGATAAGTCAGACACAACTGCAAAAGGAGGAGCTGGGGTGGAGGCAGGTTGCAAAGCAGCTTGCAGAGGAAGCAGCAACACTAGGCAGGCCAGAGCAATAGGGCGCACTGAATGGATCAAGTATCTGAGGGTCTTGTTCACGAGTCAGAGTAGAATGCAGTGTGAGGTGGATCAGCCGTTTGGTGCAGCATCTGTAGTGATGTGGAGGGAGCTGAGCCAGAGGGCAAAGCTCTCAATTTACTGGTCCATCTACGTCCCAACCCTCACCTGTGGTCATGAGCTCTGGATAGTGACAAAAAGAATGAGATCATAAATTCAAGCGGCTGAAATGAGTGTCTGGGCTCAGCCTTAGAGATAGCGGGAGGAGCTCAAACATCTGGAGGGAGCTCGGAGTAGAGCCGCTGCTCCTTCATGTTGAGGTGGTTCAACATCTGATCAGGATCCTCCTGGGCGCCTCCTGTTAGAGGTGTTCTGGGCACGTCCCACTGGTAGGAGGCCCCGGGGCAGAGCCAGAACACACTGGAGGGATTATATATCTCATCTGGTCTGGGAACACCTCGGGGTCCTCCAGGAGGAGCTGTAAGTGTTGCTGGGGAGAGGGACGTCTGGGGTGCTTTGCTCAGCCTGCTGCGACGGATAGATTTGATTCTGAAATGGGTCATTCTGCAGAATGAGTACTTTTACTTTTGGTTCTTCAAATACATTTTGATGCTGATGTAGTAAAGTAAAACTTTGAATGCAGGACTTCCACTTGTGTTTTTACTCCAGTAAAAGATCAGAGTGCTTTCTCCCCTCCTACTGACTGTTGCAGACAGGAGTAAGGACCAGAACTACAGACGACTGGAGTTATTGCAGATACAACATGATGTATTATTTGGTGTTTAAACCCTGAAATTAAAGCTACACAACTCATGTTTGTCTCTGTGTGTAGTTGTTGTTTACTGTGAGTGTGTGAATGGTTTAGCTTCTCTGGGCTCTGGATACTAACCATGGTGTGTTTGTGGTTTCAGGCTGCGTCGGACGCTCTCAGCAGTCTGGGCCATGTGTACACAGCTATCGGTGACTACCCCAACGCGCTGGCGAGCCACAAACAGTGTGTGCTGTTGGCGCGACAAACGCAATGCCAGCTCTCCGAGGCTCGCCAACTGGGCAACATGGGCGCCGTGTACACAGCGCTGGGAGACTTCACCAACGCTGTTCAGTGCCACGAGCAGCACTTGGACATCGCAAAGGTACATCTTGTGATCTGTTGTGTTTCTGACGGAGGAGGAAAACTTTGTGCCCCCTAAACTTCCCCGGCCATTTTGATTCACCCAGTGAGATCGTAGACGATAAGTCTGGTGATATTGTCAACAAATCCCATCAAAAGACCAAAACCAACAGTGTGTGTGTGTGTGTGTGTGTGTGTGTGTGTGTGTGTGTGTGTGTGTGTGTGTGTGTCAGAGCCTGAAATATCTCCTCCTCTGTGCCACACAGCTCCACTGTCGTCCAAAAACTACTAAAACACATCAGTGAGCCTCGCTGTGTCACATGTTCCTTCATTACCATGAACACACACACACACACACACACTGTACTTTATTCTGACTCCATCACACACACACCGTCCTGCTGACACAAACACTCACTACAGCACCAAATGTGGATTAATCCGTCGCTGACAACAGTCCCCAACAAATGCACTATTTCCTCCTGTTTGTTAAATAAAAACTACAGTGAGCATGTAAGGAGATTTTTTTTAAATGGAACTATATAAATCTGACCACTTTTTAACCCATTAAACCCTGAACAAATTCGGAGAAAATGGGAAGAAGAAGAGGAAGAAATGACCCAAAAAAATTAGCAAGAAATTAGTAAAAAGGTTAAATTGAAAACAAGAAAATTTGTTTAAAAAAAATAAGTAAGTTAAAAACAAACAAGAAAAAGACGTAAAAGTGCTTAAAAATTATTTTAAATATATACAACATGATTTTAAAATGTAATAATAATTATCAATATAGTTTATCTTAGCTTTTTTCCTATTTTCCAAAAATCATTTTCTGAATCTATTTATTTATTTATTTTAAATCTGAGCAAATTGGCAAGTTTTCTTTTGAAAAAGCATGGGAAGAAGGCAGTGAGCAACAGAGGGAGGAATTACCTCAAATAAAATAAAAGTTAAAAACAAACAAGAAAAAGGCTAAAAAAGTGCTTAGAAATTATTTTAAAAATCTACAGCATAATTTTAAAATGTAATAATAGTAATTATAAATATAGTTTTTCTTAACTTTTTTCCCAATTTTAAAAAAAAAAATAATTTTCTTAATCTATTTATTTATTTTTTACACCTTAGCAAATTGGCTTGATTTCTTTCAAAAACATGAAGAGTGCAGGAAATTAGTAAAAAAGGGGAAATTAAAAACAAGAAAATAAGTTTAAAAAAAAAGAAAGAAAGAAAGAAAGTTAAAAAAAAACAGTCAATCAAGAAAAAGACCTCTAAAAGGGCTTAAAATATTTAGAAATCTGTAAAATAATTTTAAAATGTAATAATAATTATTATTAACAATAATAATAATAATATAGTTTTTCTTAGCTTTTTCTGTATTTTCTTTTTTATGAATCTATTCATTTATATTTTTAAACTTGAGCAAATTGACTAGGAATGCAGGGAGCAACATTCTTTAAAGATAAATTTCTAAATATATTTATTTATTTATTGTTGAAACCTGAGCAAATTGGCTGGATTTCTTTAAAAGAAAAAACATGGGAAGAAGACAGTGAGCAACAAAGGAAGAAATAACCTAAATATTTGTAAGAAATTAGTAAAAAGGGAAAATTAAAAACAATCAAACAAGAAAAAGACCTGGAAAAGTACTTAAAAAATATGTGAAAAATCTTTAAGATCATTTTAAAATCTAACAATAATAATATTTTAAAATGAAGTTTTCCCCAGCTTTTTCCTATTTTAAAAAAAATAATTTTCTGAATCTATTCATTTATTTTTGCAGTCTGTTGGTTGTTTGTCAGAGAAACTGCACCAATGGACTCCAGGTTTCAAAGGGTTAAAGAAGGAACCAGTGGGTGTGAGTGAGTTTGGTCTCTTTACATATCGGACACTGTTGCAACCATGAAGTTAAAGGAACAATTCACCCCTCAAATGACCTTTTTCATATCAATCAGTCGCCCTGTTCTGCTGACACACGACACAATAAAAACCAGAAAACAGAATTTGCCATGTGAAGAAGCCGGCGTGTACTCTCAGAGAAGATGTTTCATAAACAGGCTAAAAATGGATATCCTATGTGCTTACAGAATATAAAGACACCAGCTGCATCCAGTAATTGAATTTAGGATTATTATGGAGAGAAGCGTAATTTGTATTTCAGGACTATGATGAATTGAAACAGGAGGGCAGCAGTTACTGGATGTTTATTCTAACACGTCTATCCATCATTTGCTGAACGCAGCGTTTTATAACAAAGTTATTTCCCAAAGAACATTCAGTGTGTGTGTGTGTGTGTGTGTGTGTGTGCGTGTGCGTGCGCGTGCGCGTGTGTGTGTTCAGGACACTGGTTGTTAAGCTTGTAAATATTTGAAGCTCTTCCTGCAAATGTCACACGAACAAACACAACAAAGGACAATAATCTGAGCACATTTCACTTTTTATGGGATTTTTTGGGGGGTTTTTTGGATGAAGTGCAGAAATGTGGAGCGAGCCAGCCGCTGCAGCCAACATCATGACACTGTGTGCGGCTCTCTGTGTCCTCACATACAAATCGACCATCTGTTGACAATTAGATTTGTACCAGAATAAAGTCAGATCTTTGGGACGACTGAGAGTTTCTAAAGTCAGTTTGTTGTGACAGTGTCTTCAGCTGGACGTGTCGCAGCTTGTAACATTAAACAGTCTCCATCTGTGAGGAGACGTGAGGGTCAGCCTCCATCTTCATCAACAGAGAATATGTTTCTTGTTTTTACTTATGGAGAGTTCAAATGCATGTTTTGAGCACAGATGTATTTTTAAATCAAATTTAATTACCTGAGATGAATTTTAAGCTGAATGTCATTCATAAAGTCCGTATTTGAAGCTTACTGATAAAGAAAGGTAGACAAGCATTATTGTAGTAATATTTGATTTTTATGCCTCCCTGCCAGTGATAGCCGTGGCCGGTGGCATTATTTTTTGGGTTGTCTCTCTGTCTGTACTGACGTACATACAAGGGGTGACTGAAAAGTTTGGGGGTTAAGGAAACAAAACACGACGGCTTCCATGACGTCATTGATGTTGGCAAAACATTTGTCAGCCAAAGCTTTTTCAAGTTGGGGAACAGGTGTGAGTCTGAGGAGGGCAGGTTCATTGACATGGTGCGTCCAGTGAGAAGCCAAGCTCATTCTTCAGAATACGATCTGCTCCTTCTGTGAGGTGTCCAACCTGTCTGCTACTTCACACGTTGACAATCGCCGATCTTGCATGATCATGTCTAGGGTTGGGTATCGTTTGGGTTTTTTTCGATACCAGTGCCGAACCGATATTTTTAAAACGGTACCGGTGCTTAAACGGTGCCTGAACCTCATAGTTTTTTATGGAGGTTGAAAAGTGGCACAAATGGGCCACCTTTCAGAAGTGTGTGAGCATTTTGTATAGCAGTTTTAGATTATAATATAAACAATGTTTTTATTTATTTATTGCTGAGGCAAATTAGAAATACCTAGAAATAAATATGCATATGAACTCTATTAACGGTCTCTGTAGGCACCCTGAGCAAAGTACACACACATGAATGCGGCGCTCATGGGAGGGGCGAGCTAGCTCTGTTGTGTTTGGTACATTGTTGAACGTAAACAGGAGTGACGCCCAACGGTGCTTAGCGTGCCTTTCGATAATAATATACACTCAACAAATGAACGAATGAATGAATGAGTGAATGATTCTGTTACATATAACAGTAGAACCCAAAAGGAGGCACCGTAATGTGCATTTTGTTTCGGTCCGGTAGATATCGGTTGTATAGGTACCGGTTCTATATAAGCAGCGACTTTCGGTACCCAACCCTGATCATGTCCAGAGCAAGGTCAAGGTTTTCTTTGGTGGTGGCAGATGATGGTGTCCCTGACCTCGGCTCTTCATCAACGTGTATCTTGCTGGACTTCAGACGGTGACATTCCTTTGAGATCAAGATATTTGCTCGCAGCGCGATACTCCACTTTCTCCATTTACAACAAATCCTTCACCACTATTCACTTAAAGGACCTGCAGAAATAAAACAAGAACAGTTCCAAACATGAACATGGTTAATGACAATAAGGAAAGGTGGTAGATTATAAAAAATATCATTTGGCTTTCTGAGCTACGCATTTTTTTGGTTAGGCTCAAAACTTTTCAGTCACCCCCTGTACATACGCCAGTCCGTCCCATCCTTGTGAACGTGATATCTCAAGAACATCATCTTTAAATTTGGCGTCCACTTAAACTCAAGGATGAACTCATTAGACTTTGGTGGTCAAGCTTCAAAGGTCAAGGTTGCTGTTTTCCTTGCATCAACCTCTTTCTCATGTTCGCAGTATCCCAAGAATAGCTCGAGGGAATCTCTTCAGATTTGGCCCAGACCTTCTCAAGAACACCTTTAGGGATTATCTTTGACACAAACATCTTCATGCACTGAAGAACAAACTGATTAGAATTTTGTGGTTGATTGTTTGTTCAATAAAAACTAGTTACGAAACGTAACTGTTGTCAAAGGTCAAAGTCAGTGTGACCTCACAAAGTCATACTTGCATCATACTTACGTTTCACCAGTTGTCAAGCTAATTTTTTAGTCTTTGTCAAGTAGCTGACCATTGGTTACTTAATCTACAGCAGGAATCGGCACTTCAGAATAAAAGCTCTGTGCCAGAAACTCACTGTACTTAAAATTAAAGTGTTTTTTTCACTTGTGGTCCATTCAGAACTGACGTAGCTGACGACCTGGGACACTCAGGAAATGTAAAACTGCCACTGTCGTCATTTCTGATGATGTGTTTTCGCAGACTTTGGAGAACCGGCGTGAGGAGGCGCGGGCGTACAGCAACCTGGGCAGTGCCTACCACTCTCAGCGGGACTTTGACAAGGCCATATCGTACCACACACGGGTCCTGGAGTTGGCTCAAGAGCTGGGCGACAGAGCGATCGAGATGAGGGCGTACGCTGGTCTGGGACACGCTGCCCGATGCATGCAGGTTGGTTTAAAACAGTTAACTGTGTAACTAAATAACAGCAGATTATTCTGATATTCTGTGTGTTCTGTGTGCTGTTGAGACATTATTTGTCATCTCACCAATGTTCCTGTGACCCTCAGGACCTGGAGAGAGCCCGTCAGCACCACCAGCACCAGCTGGAGATTGCTCAGGAGCTGCAGGACAGAGCAGCTCAGGGCCGAGCGTCGTCCAACCTGGGTGAGTTAATCTGACAACACGTTACAGGTGTGTGTGTGTGTGTGTGTGATCAGTGTGAGAGGAGAACCAGGAATAAACTAACAATGGTGATGAGGAGAGGTGAGCATGACTCTAATCAAGCTGCAGCGTCACCCTGGAGGATTAACAGATGACAACAACAAGGGGGAGGATGGCTGATTTCTTCTTCTTCTTCTTCTTCTTTGTTTTGCGAAGGAAAAACACATCACAATAAACAAGGTGTGCATCCTCTGAATAAAAGAAGAAAAGACAACAGCAGCCCTGGCTTTAAATAACTGGTTCATATTCAGTTCAATACTCAATCTGAGTCGACAGCACGCTGTGTTCTCTGAAACATTTAATAGAAATGCAGTGTGATGACTTAAAATAACCACAGATGCAGACGCTATAATAAACACCACAATCTACCTGTTTGTGCAGAAAGTTTATTATAGATGACAAACAAAATATTTTGCTGAAGATACCAATTTGATAGCACAAATTTTGCCAGGGCGACTTTTACAGACTCAGTTTGATTTTCTCCTTCCCTTATTTAAAGTTAATATTCTGCTAAAAAGACGTAGGACTGAGGAAAGTATGTGTCCACATGCAAGGAATTTGTAATAATCCACTTGGTAGTAAAGATGAACATACATTACTTATCTCAATGTATAAAAAAAATCCCCACACCAGCAGATATTAAACTCTTAAATTTCATTTAAAAGTCCTGAATATTTTTTCTCTTGAGCTTTAAAATGTTTTTCTGTCTGGTTTAATCCAGTTTGCAGGCTGTCAGGAGAAGTTACACAGTTAAACATTGTGGAGCTTCATTCATTCATTCATCAGACCTGCTGCTACACGCAGTAACCAGGGGGTTCACTGACTCACAATGGTCAAGTGATTCCAGCAAAAACTTGAACAATTTTAAATGAAGAAATCTTTTTTGATTGGCTAATGATCCATCCATGTTCTCCTCCTGCTCGCCCAGGACCAGGTTAAGTAGGTTTAATTCATTATCTGATGAGGAATTAGCTGGGGAGTGCAGAAAGTGAGATGTAATGATGAGTCACTCCCACAGGTGGGGGCCTCGAGTCACATGACACATGACTCAAGTCTGACTCAAGTCGCAATTTTGAGGACTGAAGAGCTGCTCGACAAACACTGATAAAAGACTCGACTTGACTTTGACTTGAGACAGATGACTCTTTTTATCAAATATTTGTATTTTTCTAGATATTGAGAAGTTACATTTTGTGTTTAAAATATAATGACGAATAGGAATATCACAGCGACGGAGGACCCGCCGGCTGATATTAGTGCCCACACTACCAACGCTCTGTCCTCCCCTCCTGATTGTTTGGTTTGTACAAAGTCTGGAAATAGCAAGAGGTAGCATCACACTTCACCAGAGCCCAAAGTGACACCTTCACAATGTGTATTTTGCCGAACCAAGAGTTCAAACATTAAATAGTAAAAAGCAGAAATGGCCAAAAAAAAAAAAAGCTGGAAAAATAAAATGTTTTGCATTAAAAATGACTTTAAATAGTGGCGACTTTATTTTCTGACTCATAGCTCCAGCTGTACTTGGACGTTTTCAGATGTTTCAAGTGCAGAATCTTAATTTGTAAAGAAACTAGTAACTAAGGTTGTCAGATAAATGTAGTGGAGTACTTACAGTATCTGAGTAAATGTGTTTAGCCACATTCCACCACTGAGTGCAGCTTATGTGATATTATATTTATGAGCCTGTGAGTGTGACTTGAACTGTGACTTGCTTGATGTGACCAATGACTTGACTCGACTTGGGACTTGTTCATGACTTGCACATGTGTGACTTACTAGTTGTACTCCACATGTAGGCTGGTGTAATCGTGAAACTGGAGTTAATTTGCATCTTCAAGTTATTACAAGTCTTAAATTTATCTCTGTGACCAGTGAAGCAACTCTGAAACTAAAGAAAGGAAATTAAACATGAGTATAGGGTCAGTGCATTCAGGGCAGTGTTAGTTACCCTTTATGTTTTTATTATAATCATCATACTATTAATTTATTTATGAGAAATACTAATGTCAAGTGTTTTTAAATGTCAGAACATAGCGTTCTTCATCGTGTCCTTCTGACACCAAACATCTGCCCTTTGCAAACTTCCAACACTGTCAGTGTCTTTTTATCGTATTCTGCATAAATTTCATTTTCAAAAAGTGGATGACGTGATGCAATTTTAGATAAAAAGTAAAAACACTCAGGATTTCCTTCCCTCAGAAACGATTAACTAACAGAAGCAGAAGTCTGTCTCATTCGTCTGATGGAAAGCTCCAGCGTCACATGAGCTGTTTCTCTTGTTAACCGCTGAGCCGCTCTGTCACTGCTGTCGCCACGGTGACTCAATACACTGACTGGGCTGTTGTTCTGGACCTGAACAACTCGATCTGCATCGATCAGCAGCGTCCAGTTCACAGACAAATGGACTCTCCATCTGTTTCATTTAAACACTGAGCACCTTTAAGTACTGAACAATCCTGAGGTTCTTGTACTTATCTTGAGTCTTTTCATTAGCTGCTACGTCTGCTTCACTACATGTCAGAGGCAAACAGTGTGCTTTATACTCTTTCTCTACTCTTTGCATCATAAAATTTAATGTACAAAATGTAAGATAAATGTATAAAACATTATAACAGTCAGACTGTAAAAAATAATGTTAATGTAGCCACAGTGAAGTCAGCCATTGTATTATGGACTCTTGTTTTGAAGTCTCAAGTTTGAGTTTTGGCCGTCGCCATCTTGGATTTTTGGAGCCATCAGTGATGAGAGGTGACCATATTTGGACGAGAGGGTGGAGCTAACCCTGATGCTAGTTGCTAGCTTGGTCAGCAGAGTGCATTTACAGTGTGTGTTCAACTGTGATAATGCTACTGCTAATTGTCACCTGTGTAAAACCTGCTTTAACCATTACAACGAAATGTACTAACTGCAAAAACTGAACATACGACGTAGCCACATTGATGTCACGCATCGGCTTGTGGAATCCCATTTTGAAGCCTCAAGTCTGGCAAATTAGTCACCATCTTGGATTTTTGGAGCCAGGAGTGACCGTACACATGGTGCTAACCTTAATGCTAGCTGCTAGCTTGGTTAGCAGGGTGCATTTACTGTGATAATGTGATAATAACAAGTGTTGCTTTAAAACCAAATGTCCTTTCCGGAAAAACTTAACATCTAGCGTAGCCATGTAGCCAACATGACCGTAACGTTAACGTAGCGACTGTGACTATTGGTTTGTTGATTCTTGTTTTGAAGCCTGAAGTTTGCCGTTTTGGCCGTCACCATTTTGGATTGTCATGAGCCATAAGTGTTGAGAACTGACCATATTTGACTATACTGTGATGAAACTAATGCTAATTTTCCCTCGTGAATAACCTTAAACCATAACAAAACACACCAAAACAAAATTTACTTACCACAAATACTGAACATCCGACCCATTTGTGGTTTTTGAATCCTTGACAAATTGGTCATCACAATCTGTTTTTTTTTTTTGTTGTTGTTGTTTTTTTTGAAGCCGGAAGTGACCATATGCATGGTGCTAACGCTAATGCTAGCTGCCAGCTTGGTTGGCAGGGTGCACTTACAGCTATGGTTAACTGTTATGATGCTAATGTTAAGTGTCGCAAGTGTAAAACAAGATTAAAACTATTAAAACCAAATGTACTCACTGTAAAAACTGAACATTCAGTGTAGCCACGTAGCCACATGGCCACGTAAACATAGCCACCGTATTATCACCCATTGGTTTGTGGACTCTTGTTTTGAAGCCTCAAGTTTGGTGTTTTGTCCTTCACCATCTTGGATTTTTGGAGCCATAAGTGATAGGAGGTGACCATATTTGGAAGAGAGGGTGGAGCTAACCCTGAAGCTAAATGCTGATTGTGCTGATTGAACAACATTATTAATAATCCAACAATCCAATATACAGTGAAACACTCACTTCTCTTCTTTTACTTCTGATACTGCAGTTTGGTAATGATACTTGTGCTTGTCAGTGCAGTACTTTAACATGTAGTGGAGTATTTTCACAGTGTACTTTGAAGTAAAGGCCCTGAACACTTCTTCCAGCGCTGGCCGTAGATCATGTGATGGTCCTGCTCCCCCGTCACCTCATCTGCCTTCTGAGGCCCTATCACATGACCACAGTAGTGCCTCTCTGGCCAATCAACGCTCATGTTTTATTAACCAGGTTCTGGTTTCTGCGGCCACAGTGATATCTGAGAGCCAGCGAACCCGACTCCACCGCTGAGTGGACAACTCACCACTCTTTGTGTCTGAGTGTGTGCCGCATTACACACGTAACATGAGCAGGGAACACCTCCCGGCTGCAGCATCAGGTACACATTTACCAGCAGTGGAAGAAGTATTCAGATCCTTCAGAAGAAGTACTTATACTACTGATCCATGAGGGGTTTAAAGGTCCAGTGTACAGGCAGAAAAATGTTTTCTTGAGTGTATAATCACCTGGAAATATGAGTTGGTGTGTTTTTGTTTCCTTAAAATGAGCCGTTATATCTACATAGGGAGCAAGTCCTCATTCACAGTCCAGAGTCAAGTTTCTACAGTAGCCCAGAACAGACAAACCAAACACTGTCTCTAGATCAGCGTCCAGGGTCCTGAGATAGACCGAGTTCAACTTCTGGAGCGCAGCAGCGTGGACTGCATGTCATGTGACGAGGAACAACCAGTCACAGCTGACAGATATCTTTCCCTTCATCCGTAAAATATCAGTCTGTGATAAATATGGAAAAGTTGATCATTTTGGTGCAATGATCACATGTGTCCCGCAGACGACGGGCCTTCACACTTATAAACAGCTCCTGGAAGAAGATCAGCTCTGCACTCAGGACTTCAGGTGAATAGGCTACGATATGGTGAAGGTTAATGTTGCTTAGCTAATGAAAGCTAGCTCAACAAAGGCACTAAAGTTGCGCACTGCGTCCGACCTCGCGTCCCTTGCATTTTTGCATCAGCCACCTCAGTAAGTAGCCCTTCCACAATGAGCAGCATCAGAAATACACAGATTTTTTTAAACATGAAACGTCTTTATTCAGTGTTTATACTGGTTTAAATCAGCTGGTCTGTTTGTTTCAGAGAGGAAGAGACCTCTGTGGATAATCAGCTCCTGGTAACAACCTCCTGAACAATGAACACTGAAGGAATTCTAACAGGGAGCTGGTTGCAATCTGCAGTCCTCACCACTAGATGCCACTGAAGCCCCCTGAATCTCACACACTGTTCCTTTAAAGAGTTTATTTATCTTAAACTGCAAAGTAACTAAAGCTCAACTAAATTCAATTACTCTCATGAAGTACAGTATTTTGTTTTGCTTCTACGTCCTGCTCAGTTTGAGTTAACTTAAATACCGTCATGTTGTGTGTTCAGTCACAGAGGTCCCTCTATAGTCTCCTTTTCACATGCTCCTTGTGAGCGGAGCAGGAGTTGAGGCTCACAGTAGGAGCTGTGATGTGACACTAACAGGCTGAAGTCGCTGACTCCGTCCTGACAGACGAGCTGCAGTCTGTGGTTCAGATCAATGATTCACATCATCATTTATGGATGATACTTTTCTCTCACTCTCAGTGCTGACGCGACAACCCTTCATCCTCCTCTCCTCCTTCGTTTCCTCCACTCCTCCTTTGTTCCCTCCCCTCTATTCTGGGCTCCTCTCCTTCTTTTCTCTCCTTCCCATTCTTGTTTCCTCTTCTCTTCTCCTCTCTTTTATTTCCTCCTCTCCCCTGTTGTTTGCTCCTATCCTCATCCCTCCGCTCTTTTTAAATCATCTCCTCCCTTGCTTCCTCTTCCCCTTTGTCACTATTGTCTCCTCCCCTCCTATACGCTCTTCTTCTCTCCTTTTAGGTTTAATCCACCCCTTGTTTCCTCATCTCCTTTCCTCTCATAGGACTAAGTCCTCTCTTTTCTCATTTCCTCTCCTGTTTCCTCATCTTCTCCCTCTTCCTTTCTTCCCCTTCCCACCTCTCCTTTCCGCCCTGTTGCCTTCTCTCCTCCCCTCTCTTCTTTCCTTCTTTCTTCCCACATTTTCTCTCACTTATTTCCTCAAATTGTTTCCTTTCCTCTCCTTCCCTCCCTTGTCTCCTCACCTCACCTCTCTTCTCCCCTCTTCCCTTGTTTCCTCTTATCCTTTCCTTTCCTCCTTTGTTTCCTTCTCTCATATCCTTTCATGTTTTCTCTTTTCCATTGTTTCCTCCGCTCTTCTCTATTTTATTTTCCTCCTTTGTTTCCTCCTCTTCTTCCTTCCATGTTTCCTCTTATCCCTTTTGTCTCCTCTCCTCTTTTCTCCTTGCTGCCTCCTCGTCTCCCTTGTTTCTTCCTATCCTTTCTGCCCTCGTTTCCCCCCTCCTCTCCCACTTGCTCTTCTTACCACTTGTGTCCTCTCGTCTCCTCTTTTCCCTTGTCTCCTGCTCTCCTCTGTACCCTTGTTTCCTCCTTTTTACCTCCATTGCTTCTCTCCTTTACCACTCTCACTTGTTCCTTCATCTCCCTCTTCTTCTTCTTCTTCTTCTTCTCCTCTCCTCCCATGTTTCCTCTCATCCTTTCCTTTCCTACTTTGTATTCTCCCTTGATTCCTGTCTCTTCCCATTGAGATTTGTCGGCCTACAACAACAACAACCACCTGAAACCCAACTACGCAGCTTCCATCTCAAAAACCGAGACGCAGGAAAAGAACTGTGTGTCTCATGGGATGGTCACAAACTTTCCACCTCGGAGTCACACTCGACAGGACACTCTCCTTCAGGCTCCACCTCCAGAACACCAAAGCCAAGGTCAACAACATTCTGCGCAAACTGGTGAACTCGAAGTGAGGCTACTACTGTCAGGAGGAAGACAAGGCATTATTCTTTCCTTATCCCTTGTTTCCTCTTCTCCTCCTTTCTCCTTTCCTCCTTTGTTTAGACCCCTCCTCCTCTTCTCTTTTCCCCATTCATCCTTTGTTTTCCTATCTTCTCCTCTCCTCTCTTCTATTATCAATCTGAATCAATATCAAACTCTAAATATAATCCAGAAATATCTCTTCTGTGGCGTCGTGGAGCTCCTCAGTGATTTCTGTTGGTACCATTTAAAGCTTAATTACCATTCTTGTAGCACCAGATCACAGCATGATGCAATGCAAATTTATTTTAATTGCAACTTTGAATTAAGAAGACAAAGCACAAAGTGACGAGAGACATTAAAGCAGAACATGTGGCTCGGGTCGGCCACACCCAGTTCAGTCCACTGATGACGAGGCCTTTTTCCCGGAGATCACCACCCTCCTCGTCTAATCTCTCTCTGCTGTCTCAGCCCAAACTCCCGTCATCAGATCTCACCTCATTTTCCACACCTCTAATCCTCACAGCTCTGCTCTCTTCACGCTGCGCCCCCCTCCACGTCGGGGAATCCCGCCGTCCGTCCTGCAGAGCGGGTGCAGATAGCTGGCGTGCTCACGCTGGTGTGTTAGCAGAGTTTAGGAGGACGGGTGTAACTGTAACCAGCTATTCCAGCCAACTCTGCAGGCTCCTCTGTAATCCTCTTAGTGCGAGACCCCGATGAACGAGGTCTCCTCTTCCTTATCAGCAGCCTCCTCCTCCTCCTCTTCCTCATGTGACCCTGCTTCCTACATATTCCACACAGGGCTGATGTGAGTCTAAAGACAACATGTGTTAGTCTGGTGTCACCGCGTTTGTCTGTACACACACACTGTCATGTGTTTGGCTTATTGTGACTGACTCAACCACAGTCTGACTCCAGGAGCAACCATGCATGTGTCTCACATACACACTGGTGTTTATGAAAGCAGAGCGAGCACCTCGTGCATACTACACAATTGGAAATGAAAAATAAAGAGAATCAAATATGCATCATTATTCTTTCAGGTTGTTATCCAGCTTCACAGAGCATGACTGACTGTTTCTCACAGTCGCACGCCCGTCTATAATACGCCAATTAAAGATGCAATTATTAATTTTAATTAATTGCTTTTGTGCGCCCAGTTTTATTATTCTTTTAATTGGTTGGCTTTTGTTGTTTTAGATTCGACATCAATTTCGTTTCCCTGTGCTCATGCTTTCTTCCATTAGTGCTTTTACCGTGAGGTGCTCTGTGAATTCAGTTTGAGTGCTGTAAAGTAAATCATCATTGATTACCTCTCTGAGGCTTAATGGCGATGATGGTTTACAGATACATTTGTGATGAAATATTGAATTCATGCATGTATAGAAGCTATAGATAGTCAGCTTAATGGTCTTGTGTAGGGATGGCTGCTCAGATGTTTTTTGGGGGACTCGTAGGTTCTTTTTGCTGCTGTGTCTCAAGGCTGGAGCAGCAGACAGAGGGATTCATACACAAACATTTGATCAAACAGGTGTTTACGTCGATATGTTGCAAACTGTGCGTGTGGAAACCAGATAATTTCACAATGATTGAGCTTTACAAAAAGGAACCACCACGTTTAAGGCTGGGATTGTTCTGTATTTTTGTGAAGGCTGCTTTCACACCAGTTTGTTTGGGCAGGTGTGAACACACAGCAATCACACTCAGGTGTGCACACACCAAAACAACCGGACTGAGACCTTCTTGAAGAGGTGGTCTCAGTCTGGTTCCACTCTAGGGCTGAAAGCACCCTAAGACTCAAAAGCAATTGTCTCTCTAGGTACTTTCTGACTTCCTGTCTGTGGCTCTTTGCTCAAAGCTCATTGGTTCCTACTGAAGATGTAAATCTTTAAAAACTTGACAGGTGCAGCAACAGGAACTACACAGTTAACCTTCGCCAACATTTGGCTCTATATCCTGAACATACACAGTAACAGAAGCTGTGGCACAAGAATATTAAAACATGTAAAACTGACATGTATTTTTTTTGTCAAAAGCCCAAACAGTGTATAGTATTTATATGTAGCACAGCTGTGTGTGCACCTTCTCCCCAGGACCTTTCTGTAAGGCTCTAAAGAAAACATCAGACTGTAAAAGGTATCTCTGTTCTTTCAACAGTGCTTTGAAAGGTAGATGTGTCATCCATTCCTGTTAATCAAGTTGTGTTGCTTTCATTTGGATCATAATTAGACTGAGAAAACCTGATTAAGGTGTTTACATGAGAGACGCAATAATCACAGTTTTGCCTCAATCTGGTTATAATCAAGTTATTAGTGTGCATCTAAACACGATAACAGTGAAGAGGAAGATGGAGGCTGCAGTTAACCACAGACAAACACACAGGGGGGAACCTCCTGAGACCCCAGCTGTTGTTTGGCATGCATTCTTTAATTTCTCCCTGTTTTGGATATGTAGAACGTGGGAGGTAAAAAGCTAAGCATTGTCTTTGAATAGTGAGGTCAGAGTCTTCTGTGCACGTCTAAAGCTGTTAATTTCAATACCTGAACATGGCTGTGCAACAAATGCAAAAGCCACCTTGTTAACTGCTTGTTTAGGCAAATAGCTAATCAGCCAATCAGGTGACAGCAGCTCATTAACATTTAGTCATGTAGACATGGTGAAGACGAGCTGCTGAAGTTCAAACGCAGCATCAGAATGATGAAGAAAGGTGATTGAAGTGACTTTGAACGTGGTTAACATGGTTGTTGGTGCCAGACGGGCTGCTCTGAGTATTTACTGGGATTTTCAGCACAACCATCTCTAGGGTTTACAGAGGATGGTCCCAAAAAGAGAAAATATCCAGTGAGCCAAAATGCCTTGTTGATGCCAGAGGTCAGAGGTCATGGCATGGTTTAAACACCACAGCCTACCTGAGTATTGTTGCTGAGCGTGTCCATCCCTTTATGACCACAGTGTACCATCTTCTGATGGCTACTTCCAGCAGGATAACGCACCATGTCACAAAGCTCACATCATCTCAAACATGACAATGAGTTCACTGTACTCCAATGAATGTTTCCAGCACCTTGTTGAATCTGTGACACCAAGAATTAAAAAGGGGGTCCCACCTGGTAGTAGCATGGTGTCCCTAATAAAGTAGTTGGTGAATGTATCTAGCCTTGTTAAAAGTTTTTGTTTTTTTTGGTTTTTTTCATTTTGTAACTCTATGAATTTGTCCTGCTGATTGGCATGCGTGAAATGCTGCGATAATGCAAAAACAAAGTCCTCCAACAAGTTCTTTCTAATTAGCGGCATCTTAGCTTGTTACTGTTGGTAGAATTGGCCAAATCAGTACGCTGTTTCAAACTACAAACTTTATTAATCATAAATAAGTTGTTGTAATCATGACTTTTGATCAGGTTTTCTACATAGTCCGTTCCATTCCTTTTGTGTCAGAAGACTGACTTGGAAGATATGGTACATAGAGTGTCCATGAACGAGGACAATAGGTCTAAGTTAAAACTTTTAAATCTGGATCAACATCCATTATCTTGTGCTGCATTCAGGGGCCTTTCACAAGCCTTTGAAATATGATAACACATTTCATTGCATTATTAGAAGATCATCAAAAAAATGAATATATCACAGAAAATAAATACAGTTATTATTTAGTCTAATTTATAGCACAATTTCTTATTTTTTTATTATAATTTTTATTATTTGCTTCTTTTTTCAGGTAATTTTCTTTTTTTTACATTTCTTTGTTGCTTATTTTTAGGTAATGTTCTTATTTGTTAGGTTTTTTCCTTTGTGTCTTTTAATTTTATCTTATTTTTGCTTGTTTTCAGGTAATTTACCTGTTTGTTTTTGTCTTGTTTAATTTTTTACTTTGATTTTTTTGGCTTGGCTTTTAGTAAATTCTTAGTCGATAATGTTACTTCTTATAACGTGAATAACTTGCTATTTTTTGGCCCATATATTAAGTATCTCATTGTCTTCTTCCGACGTTAATCAAGTTTGCTCAGGTTTCAAAGGGTTAAGCCAAATGACGTATAAGATGCAGCAAACGCAAAATGTAATGTGTTCACATGAGGATGTAGGGTCGTAGGAGGTCAGGATATATGATCTAAGAGACTTGTGTGTCACCTGTTTGTGTGGCTGTGCAGCAACAATGACTGCTTCTCTTCTAAGTTGCAGTAGTTGCCTCTGAACCCCCTCATGTTCAACTTTCTCAACTTTCCTGCAGCTATACCGTCTTCCTCTGTTGTGTCCCCGGCTTCCTCCTTAACTTGTGTTCTTTCTTCCAGCTTGTGTATACTGTGGTAAACTGGGTTGTTGATAGTTGGGATCACAACACAAAAAAAGTTGGGAAAGCCACTGGGACGTAAAGTTTTCCAGTTCCTTTTCCCCGGACGCAGACACATCTCCTCTGGATCTCTGCATGTTACAGATCCATAGCTGCAGATATTATTAGAGTTGTTGAATTTCTACGCAGAAGCTTTTTAATTATTTACTGCTCAGCACTCAAATCTTCATCAAGACTCTGAAAAGCATGTGTGTGTGTTCTCATATGTCCACATGCACACACATACGTGCACACAAACACACACGTTGTCTTTGCTTGTTTGGTATTTATATCTCTGTGCATCATTTTGGGAATTCGCCATGACTCCTACATGTGCAGCAGGCTCTGTTTGATGTTCACTACTTAGTCATATTAATGTTGGATGAACTTGTCAACAGAGCTGCAGACTTGAGACTTGTCTGACTTGAGACTTGACGATACTGAGTTCTGACGTTGTAAAATCTCCACTATTGAACTCTGGGTGCTTTTACACGTTAACGCTCGATCTTTAGGCTTGTCGTAGGCGCGCATCCAGAAAAATTTGCTCACTGTGTTTTATTTTACGTTCCTTTGGATAAATGCCAAGAACAAAGAATTTAGAAAAAAGAAATCTCGTGCGCTACATGTCGAACATCTGTCCAAAATTCCATGTTGGCTTCATGTTTCAGCCTCAGAGACTGTCGTTGGCTTTGATCAGCAATGACACTAGCAACGGCCTAAAGCCAATGACAGCGCAAGATGCAAGCGAGGGAAATATCAGGGGGAGGAGTCAGGGGGACAACTTTGTGGACATCGGTTCTTGGAGGAAACAATTCCCGTCTCTGGTGTGGTCTTGTGCCTTTTCTTGCATCATTTTTCGTGTGTGTTTTGTTGACAGACTTCTGGGGTATTCCCTCCAGGGAAATGTTGTAATCTTTGACCCCCTGTCGTCGGTCACTCGGGTGATGTGCAAACCACAACAGCATCATACCCCATTGTAAGACTGACAGTGGTGTAACATGATCAGTACAGCAATCTGTCTACTGTAAGTGCCATCAGACACTTCCAAGTGGATTGAGACTTGCTCCAATAAACCGTTCTGCTAGCAGACCTTAGATTTGCATTGACTTGACTCAAATTGCTTGAGACTTGATTTGACTTGCTGTCAAATGTTGCTTAATTTCTTAGTTGTACATTTCTTTCCCTCCTTTCCATCCCAGGCATCATCCACCAGATGAAGGGGGAGTATGAGATGGCCCTGAAGCTCCACAAAGCCCACCTGTCCTTCGCCCAGGAGCTGAGTGATTACGCTGCCCAGGGTAGAGCCTACGGTAACATGGGCAACGCCTATCACGCACTCGGCATGTACGACCAAGCTGTCCGGTATCATCGACAGGAGCTGCAGATCTCACTGGAGGTGAGTCATCTGCTGCGTTCTTCACAAGCAGCACGTAGACGCTCATGTGGAGAACAGGAGAGTGAAATGTCTTTGTGTTTCAGGTGAATGATCGTCCGTCGCAGGCCTCCACACATGGTAACCTAGCTGTGGCCTACCAGGCGCTGGGTGCTCACGACCGAGCTCTGCAGCACTACCTTCACCACCTGACCATCGCACGAGAGCTGCAGGACACTCAGAGCGAAGCCAGAGCGCTAGGCAAGCTGCACAAGAGGCAGAGATGCATTGAGGTCAGAAGAGCAGGAATTTGGATTGTTAAAATATTGTTTTCTTCTTTTCCAGCAAACCTGGGGAACTTCCACAGCTGGAGAGGCGAATACGCTCAGGCCTTACCGTACTACCAGCAGTACCTCGCTCTGGCGCCAGGCCTGCAGGACCTGGAGGGAGAAGGGAAGGTCTGCCACAACCTCGGCTATGCTCACTACTGCCTCGGACAGTACCGAGACGCCGTCAGGTCAGAGACTGAATTCAACTCATAAAACATAAACTTTATTTGAGTCAGGACAAACCCTTCAAACGTTACTTCTAATTCTAGAAGAGATACCAAAGTTTCCAAAGATGGCACAGCACTGTGGATAGGTAGAGTCATGGGAAAAGTGTGTTCTGTTAGACCAGGGCATGGCCGCCCTGAAACAATTGATGTTGGCCGACATTACTGTCTTTAAGAGGCTATGGCGCACTCACTTTTCTAAGCTGGCGTGAAGGTAGTGATATCTTACGAACCTAGGCAGCCTAGGGTGGTGGTAGGCAACCTGCTGCATGTGGCTCTTTAGCGCCTCTCCATCAGCTCCCTGTGGCTTTGACATTAAATTATATGGAAATAAATAACAGTTATTTTTAACCATTCAGATTTTTATTATCATCGTTGCAGGCCTAAAGTGATTATTGCAGTCTACAGCTGTAAAAATGTGCAGCCTGTACATTGACTGAAAAAATGATTTAACATTTCATCAACTAAAATGTGCGCGATACGTTTACGACCTCGAGCTCCTTCCTCTACATTTTGCTAATTTTCAACAAGGCTAGCTCTGGATACCAAATCCAAAATGGAAAAGTCTTAGAGGAAAATGGAGGATGTAATAATGTGCAGACAGATTCATTTGCTTTCACCACCAACACTGCAAAGTTTAAAGCACTAAATAATTATAAAGAGCCACCTCGTAGTAAATCATATTAATGAATGCTAATTTAGATCTATTCGTAATGTTGATGGGCTAATTTAGACTCAATAGGTTGTTACCTTTATTCAAATATACTTTGGAGCTCCAGGCAATTTTTTGCCGACCCCTGACCTGAGGCTTCCATTGGCACCAACCATGTTGGCATTGTCAGAAAGTGGGAACAACTGGCATGGCTGTCTTGACCTCTCACCTCAAGACATCTGAATGAAAATGGCTTCTAGGGGCCACGAGTCTCCTCTGAATATGAGAAGGCTTGTTCCCAGTAAATGTTCTGCTCTGAACAATCAATGTGCCCCTTCAATTTAATTTAAAACTGTATATTTGTCTTTTTAAGGAAAAGGTCAAGTAGCCTTTTTAAAGATCAATGAATCTCCAAACATGTATGTCAAGATACATAACACATTAAAACAGGAGTGTTGTGGAACTCAAAATGTTAACTGTACCAGTATTAGTCTGTGCACATCAGACAGTCAGTAATATTAACTGTAAAATAAGAAAGTACATCAGTATGTGATTCCTTCACCCTCATATTGACATAGTTTTTAAGTGGCTTAAACAGCATAATAGAATCCCTGAAATTCAGTTATGGCTTTTGGTTTTGGTGTGCCGAAACATTTCTGAGGGCGCCACTGTTGTTGTGAAAGGTTAAACGCTGACAGACGTGGTTTAAAAAGGATTTGTGTTAAACACAAACTTCTATTTTCTTTCAATAAATGTTTTGCTGTCAGCATTGCCAGAATTATTTGGATCACGAGTCAGGAAAACCCTGCGCAGCCACCACTGGAATCTAGTTCTGCAATATTGTTTCAATAAAGAGCTGTAATAAACTCAAACAGACGATGCAGTGAACTGTCAAACTGCAGAATAAGATGATTTTTCAAACCTTAAGGATACAAACCTTATGTTTTGCACATTGGGCCAGTGAAATGTTTAAATCATGCTTTTTCAGTTGGTGTTTTTATTCCATGATTTGCATTTTTCATCCATTTCCTAGGTATTATGAGCAGGACCTGGCCCTGGCCAAGGACCTCCAGGACAAACTAGCCCAGGCCAAAGCCTACTGTAACCTCGGTCTGGCCTACAAAGCTCTGGGGGAGCACAAGAAAGCAGAGGAGTGTCAGAGATACCTTCTGTCTCTAGCACAAGCCTTGGATAACACACAGGTCACCTACTGCTGCCACTGTGTTCATTCAACTGTAACAACTTTTATCCTTTACACAGGAAGTTGGTCGTTAATGATGTGTTTGTGTTTGTCAGCAGGCGGTGTTCAGGGCCTTTGGGAACCTGGGTGATGTGTGTGTGTGTCGGGGGGATCTCCCAGGAGCTGTGAGGTTCTACCAGCAGCAGTTAAGTCTGGCTCAGAAGGTCAACGATCAGAAGATGGAGGCCGACGCCTACTCAGCGCTCGGATCAGTTCACAGGTAACAGAGTCGACAGACACTTCAGACTGTGTGGTCTGGCATTCTTACATTCTTGTTTACATTTGGTTCATTCATTTGCATTTACTGTCTAATTTATGTTACTTTCTATCACCTGTTTTAATGTTTAGATTCTCATTTTGTTTTTATTTGCATCATCTCCTTTGTCTTATTATTACATATTTGATAAGCATTGTTGGAGGGAGACTTACAAGGAGCACTTCAGCTCCCAAATGCCATTTGTATGTCAATTACTCACCCTGTGTTACGTTGAATTAGGTCTCCGAAGAATCCAAAGTAGAGAAAATTCTTGATGAATTGAAGTCATAGGGGTCCAAATTTAACAACAGCAAAACTAAATCAAAACACCTTTATATGAGCTCTAACACAACTCATGCAGTATAATCCAAGTGTTAATAACCAAGTCGTTTGCTCAGTGCTTCTAAAGCGTTATTTATACTTGTGCGTCAGCTCTATGCCAGAGCCTACGCTGTTCTGAGCATTTCACTTGTGTCTGTGTCACTCTGCAGTTACATCTCCACAGCACTAGTTGGCGGCGGAGTTTCTCTGAATTGCTGTAAAGTTCAGTTGATTCAAAACACATGTTAAACACACGTTAAACACACCTTAAAAACATGTTAAACATGGCTTAACAGAGACAATTTCAAACACAAGTACACAAATCAGCTTCACTATAACACTATAACAGCATTCACAGACAAACACTTGTCTTTATCTGGACACATTTTCCCCACAAATACAACATGCTTACGTTATTAGCACAAGCCTATGGCATTTTACATTGTATAAATTAGCCTGGCGGCTAGTGGACTTTTCCTCTACTCATATGAAGCCAGGGGCAACAGCAACATTTAGCAAAGGTAACGGCACAAAATTCGGCTCCATTACAACGCATAAGGTTCACTGACAAAACAACTGTCTTATACTAAACACGTTTTCCCCACAAATACAACATGCTAACATTATTAGCACAAGCCTATGGCATTTTACATTGTATAAATTAGCCTAGCAGCTAGCGATCTTTTCCTCTACTCATATTAAACCAGGGACAACAGCAACATTTAGCAAAGGTAACGGCACAAAATTCGGCTCCATTACAACGCATAAGGTTCACTGACAAAACAACTGTCTTATACTAAACACGTTTTCCCCACAAATACAACATGCTAACATTATTAGCACACGTCGACACAGAGCTTACACCTTGAGTACGGCGCCAAGTTGACGCAGAAGTGTAGCTCCTGCTTTAAACAGACTTGCTTTCAATGATGTATTCCTGCCTGCTGCTTCTCTGTTATTGTTTTGCAGATAATAAAGAACTCCATACATCTCTCTCTTTCTCTCCTTCAGGCTGCTCCGTCAGCTGGATACAGCCTTGTCCTTCCACAGCCAGGAGCTGACCGTCCGAAAGGATCTCGGTGATCAGCAGGGAGAGTGCCGCGCCCTCGGCCACCTGGCAGCAGTACACATGGCCCTGGGAGACTATGCTACAACCTTCCAGTGTTATGAGGCCCAGCTGGGTCTGGCGCAGGGACTCAGGGATGCCCGTCTGGAGGCCCAGGTCCACGGGAACATGGGCATCACCAAAATGAACATGGGGGTGTTTGAGGAAGCTATCGGATACTTTGAGCAGCAGCTGGCCATGCTGCAGCAGCTGAGTGGGACTGAGAGCATGCTGGACAGAGGCAGGGCTTACGGGAACCTGGCAGACTGCTATGATGCTCTGGGAGACTATGAGGAGGCGATTCAGTACTATGAGAAGTACCTGACTGTGGCTCAGAGTCTCAACCACGTCCAGGACCAGGAGAAGGCCTACAGAGGACTGGGCCATGCACACAGGTAGGGAAATAGAGGAAGTGCACTTAGCTAGATGAGAAGATCATAACCTCTCTCATGTCTGTGACCTGTCTTGGTTAGTATTTAGAGTACGAAGATAATGCTGGTGTCATTTGAAAGCTAAGAATCTCCTCTTGCCAACAGTGTATGGGACTGGACCTGGATGGTCATTTTGCTAATGAGGGATAATGGCGTCCCCCCTTGTCCCCCTTCAAACCTGACCCCAGATTCACAGAGTAGCTGTATCTGTTGCTACTTCAGTGTGTTAAGTTCATGAAAGTTGATTTAACGTTTTGGTTGCCCCCCAAAAAAGTCTTGTTTGAGCATTTGGTTGCTCTAAAAGACCATCGAAGGAGTTGGAAGTTCAGTTTTTAGCCCTAGCATTAACATTAGTCTCCTCACCATTGACCATAGCTGTAAATGCACCAAGCTAACTAAGCTAGCAGCTAATGGTAGTATTAGTATCGTCACAGTTAACCGTAGCTGTAAATTAATCATGCTAACTAAGCTAGCAGCTAACATTAACACTAATATCATCACAGTCAACCATAGCTGTAAATGCATCGTGCTAACTTAGCTAGCGGCTAACATTAGCATTAGTATCATCACAGTTAACCATAGCTGTAAATGAGCCGCGCTAACTTAGCTAATGTTAGCATTAGTATCATCACACTTAATCAACCTTGTAAATGAACAGTGCTAACTAATCTAGCAGCTAATGTTAGCATTAGAATATCACAGTTAACCATACGTTTAAGTGAATCCTGCTAACTAAGCTAGTCGCTAACATTAGCATTAGTGTCATCACTGTTAACAATAGCTGTAAATGAACCATAGTAACTAAGCTAGCGGCTAACTTTAGCTTTTTTTAGCGTCATCACAGATAACTACAAATGCACCGTGCTCATTAAGTCAGCGGCCAAGTTTAGCATTAAGGCGCTTTTTCATGATTGGTGATTTGCCAACACCGCGCAGCGCTCGCCGTCAGCTTGACCCAACACTGACATGCACGCACAGGCAGCTGGTGGAACGTGCTGCCGGCGGTGGAATCACTGGCTCTTCACGGGAAGGTCAGCGTCAAACGGGGTTGAAGTTCAGCAAATTTGAACTTTCAGCGTTGCGTCAAAACGCTGGTGAAGCCCACAGCGCGAGGCCGTCATTAGGTGTAAATGCACCATGCTAACAAAGCTGGTGAATAATGTTACGGTCATCTCCACCCTCTCGTTCAAATATTGTCACTTGTGGCTCCTAAAAAACAAAATGGCGCTGACTGAAATGCCAAACTAAAACGGGAGTCCTCATACTAGTGGGGTGAAATCCATTTTTTCTATAGTTTATGGTAATAGAGTCCCTTATAAACTCACTTATGTCACGTTTACACTTAAACAAATGAGATAAAACACAATTGTTTCCCCCTTTTTTCAGTCATTATGCTAAGCTAGGCTAACTGTATCTATCTGTAGCATCATTTTACCATACGGGCGTAAAAGTAGTGTTGATCTTCTTGTCTGACTCTCGGCAGGAAAGCAAATAAGAGTGAAACTAATGTAATTTGTATTTTTAATTCTCTTCTGCATTTCTTTTGTACCCACTCTGTCTTGTGTTGGAGGAGGCGCATGATTTGCATATATTACAGCTTTTTTAAATGAATGCTGAACATAGAAACTGGATTATGCTCCGTTACAGGCAGGAATATTACAAACAAGGAGGAAGACATGGCGTGTGAGCAAATATGCAACATGCATTTCTTAATTTAGTCCATCAAAGGTGTCTTCATGCTGTAACTGCACCTCGCAGCCACGGACTTTTGTTCCTACTTGTGTTAATATTTATGTCATGTATATATTTATGTTCTGTGCGCTCCCATTAGTTTGGATATGCCTTACTAAAACAGGACAACATTTATGCAAGAAAAATGAGCTTCTCTTGCCTCGAGCGTACACATTTTAAATTAGAGCCGTGATAATAATGAAAATAATCATAATTCAGTAACAGTAACAAGCAGCAGTGGTGGTGGGAGGCAGGGGCTGCTCCCTTGCTTCTTCTCAGAGAGTACATCCAAATGTTTCTCATATGAAACCATACAAGTAATGCTCACTGACAGGAGAGGAACAAGGCTTAATGATGGGTTTCCTTTATCCATCTGTTTCTGCTCTCTGGTTTGTGACTGAGATGGAAATGAGGAGAGTGGAGTCACTGAATTATCTCAGTGAAGTCAGCCTTTGTAGACGTTTCTTCTTTTTCTCTCTCGGAGGATTCTGCACTGTTTTTACAACCAAAATCTAAATTATTAACCCATTTGCTTTATGGTTAACTTTGTTAATTGCCCATATGGGTGTGTTTGGAAAAACAGCTCTGTGGTAGTGTGAAACCCAGTAATATGTGTTTTTAAAAACTACAGGTTCATTTCTTTTAAGATGATCACATCTTTGTTTTCCCTCCTCTCTCTTCAGGTCTTTGGGTAGTCTCCAGCAGGCGTTGGTGTGCTTCGAGAAGCGGCTGGTGGTGGCCCATGAGCTGGGTGGGGAAGGAGGGGGTAAGGCTCAGGCGTACGGGGAGCTGGGCACCTTACACAGCCAGCTGGGCAACTACGAGCAGTCTCTCTCTTGTCTGGAACACCAGCTGAACATTGCACGCACAGCGGGGGTATGGTTTACCTGCTAAAGGGTCTTGTTTCAGCCACAGATTTTTCTCTTGTTGCCCTGCTGAATATGACAAATTATCTTTGTTTAATGAAAAGTACACAATGCACAGAAAAGTGTAGTAACTCCTGCTTTAACTGTCAGGATAAATCCCTGGAAGCAGAGGCGAGCGATGCACTCGGAGGTGTTTATCAGCTGATGGCAGACAACGAGACAGCGCTACAGGTTTGTGCAGATTCATCAGTGCTGTTGTGTAAAGTTATAGTTTGACATTTTTTGAAATACACTTATTTGCTTTGTTGCTAAGGTACGGGAAGAATATAATAATATCACTCTCATGTCTGTATGCTAAAATTAAAGCTACAGTCAGCAGCTGATTAGCTTAGCTTAGCATAAAGACTGAAAGCAGGGGGAAACTTCTAGCCTAGCTCTGTCAAACCTACAGAGACTCAAGGAACTCCCTGCTCCAGCTCATAACATCACATAAAAAAAAAAATCTTGTAAATGTGCCATCTCAAAAACTTCTCGTCCACTTTGAATTAACAATGTACTTATTAGATCTCATTGGTCAAAGGTCAAGGTAAGCATGACCTCGTATCTGTCTAATTCTCATGAATGAGATATCCCAAGAAGGCCTCGAAGGAATTCCTTCAAATTTGACCTAAACGGTGTCTTGGACTCATTGATGGACCAATGAACTGATTAGATTTTGGTGCTTGAGGGTCAAAGGTCAAGGTCGCTGTGACCTTCCATCCATCTCATTCTTGTGGCTGTGATATCTCAAGAACAGCTTGTAAGTTTCCTCAGATTTGGCACAAATGTTCGCTTGAACTCGAGGATGAACTGATTAGATTTTAGTGGTCAAAGGTCAAGGTCTCATTCTTGTAAACACAATATCTCAAGAACGCCTCAGAGGAATTTCTTGTTGGCAGAAACATTTGCTTCGACTCAGCAATGAACTCGTTAGATTTTGGTGGTCAGATGTTAAGTTCACTGTAACCTCGCGACCATCTCATTCTCTTTCACATAATATTTCAAGAATACCTTCAGGGACTTTCTTCAAATTTGTTACCAACAGCTACTTGGATTGAAGAATGAACTTTTTACAATTTGGTGGTTAAACAAAAAAGGATCTTACTCTTTAACAAAGAGGTCAGCCTTTGAGCAACCTTTCCATAATGTTATCAGACACTTAGAATAACAATCTGATCCTGTAAGTGACAAAACCTTCAGTGAACATACACTGACAGTGCAATATTGCCTATCCTGCTACAGTGGCACCAGAGAGCTCTGGATATCGCAGAGCAGACGGGGTGTGTGAGGAGCCAGGGACGAGCCTACGGAAACCTTGGACTGACCTACGAAGCTCTCGGGAAGTTCGAGCGTGCTGTGGTCTTCCAGGAGCAGCACCTGAGTGTGGCGGCTCAGACCAACGATCTGATAGCCAAAACTCTGGCCTACGGGAGCCTGGGGAGGACACACCATGCACTGCAAAACTATGCACAGGCTGTGATGTACCTGCAGGAAGGTAAGAGAGAGGCTGAGTTACTCACCAGTGGATATACAGCATCTTATATCTTTGTGTATGAAGGCCGAAGAGGAAGTGTGTGTGATTAAACAGATGATAAATTATTGAAACTTCATTTTCCTGTGATCACAAAGTAAGTGTTCAGTGATCCTGACAAGATTCTGACGTTAAATTAAAACTTGGTTTCTATAAAATTAAATAGTTATGACTAAATAAATATATATTTAAAGTTAGGAAAAAATATTCATATGTATTACTTATTTAGAGTGTAATATTTAAAATCTCAACTAATCTGCTTAATTTGTATTCTGTGTGTTTGGTTTGAACAGATTTGATTGACAGTGGCAACACAAGCAGTCCCGCCCACTTCAAACCAGTGAGGCGAGCACAGAGACTTAGAAATCCATCAACTAAAAAACAGAACTTTTCGAATGTGTGGAATTGAAAGTAAACTACTTTGGTTCCCCGAGTGGTTGTGTCAAAAAAGATGCTTTTAAAAAAAACATAAGCAGTGCAAAACCAGTGGGATGAATGCAACATGCTGGGATTGTCTCAAAGTTAGACCATCAGAACAGAATTAAAGATGCTGTAATCTCATTAAAAACTCGAAACACAGTGACTGTAAAGTGGAAATAGACATGTTTTTAATTCAACTTATCATTATGAAGTAAATATTAACTGCGCAGTGTAATGGATATAGAATAAAGACACCATCTGTGTTTAGATTGGTTTCGTATAAGCCCTGCTTTCAGGTTTTAATTCTGTCTGTCACCAGATGTGATCTTCAGGGAAAATGTCGACGTTGTACATTTATGCAGCTCTGCCCAGAGAGCCGTCTGTCACTCCAAGAGTGCAGTGCTCTGGATAACGGTCCAGTTTGTGCCAGATTCACCAGCAATAAGCCTTCAGACATGGTACTAGACCCAGTCCTCTTAAATGTGGGCGGGGTTGTTGTCACTCACTGCTCCGTCCAGCACTCGCTGTATTTCCTCATCAGCGGTGACACAGATGGAAGTCTGCACCTGGTTTATCGTCCACAGAACGAGGCTGCACGCCCACATTTTCACAACAAAATAGAACAGGCTGCAGTGAGAGTCTCTCTCCATGGGATATTTAAAAATAGCAGCTTTGTGCATTTAGTCCTTCTCAGGCAAGCTCAGGGGTTTAGTGTTGCTGTAGCCCACAGGAAGTGAGGATTAGAATATATGACCTTCACATAATCCGCTCCAAATTAATCTATATTTTTAAAGTCATTACTAAAAGTGTGTGTCATATAAAAACTAAAGTGATGGTCAAAGTTGTCACAGTGAAATTTAAGGTGTGCTGATGGATTCACGTCATCAACTCATGCATTGAGTAACATTACAAGTTAACGTTCCACCTTAAAAGTTGCCGGCAGTCGGCCCAGTGAATGAAGTTATTTTTCTCAGACTCCAGCTGCTGTGAGAGGCAGCAACACATCCTTTCATTTTATAGTTACAGTTTACTAATAAAACTCTCCTCAGTATGAACAGTGGTTACATGAGCCTCAAAACCAGACACAACTCAGCCCTGAGCAGAGTGACCGTCCTCTACTGACCAATCAGACTGCAGTGTTCACAGCTCCACCTTTTAGTACCAGATCTGTGTGCTAGGTACCCCAACAGAGGGGGGACCAAACATGGGGACGCTAAGGAACGCTTCTGTTGGGACCATTCACAACAGGGCTATGTGACAACAATCTCTTGAACGCACCATTAAACAACAGGCAGTGACGTAATGGACAGTTGGATGCTCCACCTGAATCAATGCAGCATGTATCTGATCTTTTTGATTCCAGCTTCTCCACCACGTTCAAAAGCAGCCTGTTTCTGACACATATCAACAAACTCTGGAGTTCGTCACAGTTTTACCTTCCCCCCTGCAGTCACACACACTCTCAGCACACACTTTGATCTGCACGTGTGTGTATCTTATCCAAAGTCAGAGCTGTTTGGGCCGGAGAACATTTGTGAGTTGTATTTCTGAAACCGTCCAGAAGCATGAAAAGTATTCATGAGCCTGACACAGGCTAATAGAAGATCAGCGCTGGGTGTTTACCCTGCAGTGGTTTCCTTCAGGCGGCTTGTTGTCAATAATCCTGTCTGATTTAACTTCTCTGTTAACTACACTGCTCTGTGAAACACACACACGTCTCTCATCTCTCTAGTTTACAGCCTTGTTGAAAGTAATCCTGTTTGAATCTCTGTTATACACTTAAACAAACACACATGAGAACACAACGTAAAAACATGTACGGGATGTTTGTGGTAATTTATGAACTCCTTCAGGCTTCATCGGGCCTGTAAGACACGGTCACGGCTTGTCACTAAACTCACAGATCCTCTGGATTTTAATTGATCATTAACTGGGAGTTGAGGTGAGGACAGAGCTGCAGAACCATTCGCATGTGTGTGCCTCCAATTAACCTCCCCAACTGAAGGGAGAGGAGCACGGATACCGAACATCACAGGGCCTGACTTACAGACAGACAGAGACAGGCAGAGAATCGTAAATCAAAACTTGATGTTTGATGAGTTTTAGCTCAATCCGAGAGCCTAATGAGAACTAATTACAACCCGCCACGACTGCGTCTGCACAGCGGGGGAGGTGAAACATATCTGAGACAAACTGGAGAGCAGAGAGAGGAGACGAGATCTTTGAATTCGAGTCAGCGGGATAAAAAGAGCGGGGCAGAGGAAGACAAAAGGGAACAATGAGAGAGAAAGAATGGCAAATGTGAGCGCCCTGGGCTCAGCACGAGTTCGCTTCAATGCAGCAACAGTTGTCATGAGCGTCAAAGAGCCAGGACTGTCAAAGAGATGGTTTTCAGATGTAGGAACGAGCGTCTGATCTCTTCTTTTTCTTCTTCTCTCCCGCTCCTCTTTTTCTCCTCAGGTCTGCGTCTGGCGGAGCAGTTGGGGCGGAGGGAAGATGAAGCGAAGATACGGCATCGCCTCGGCCTGTCTCTGTGGGCTGGAGGAAACCTGGACGAGGCGCAACACCAGGTGTGTGTGTGTGTGTGTGTTTGAATTCACAGCTGCATATCTACAGAACCCAAGTCAGTGCTGGTCCTAGCACATTTGGAGCCCTAAGCGAGCCTCCCGCCTTTGCCGACATCACAACCCAGCACCAGAAAGTTTGTCATACGCTGTGACATGTTCACCAATCATCGGCATCCAAATGTGTTTGCGTCATAGCGCGTGGACACAGCCAGAAAAATGCATCTCAGGCTCATTCATTTGTCACAAAAAAAAGAACCCAAAGACACAAATCTGCTGCTTTTGTCACAATTTTATTTCCAAGATATGGTGATGAATCGCTGGTGAAAATGTACGTACAGTGCGCTCAGGATTACTGCCGCCAGTGCCACCGGTTGATAAAATATGTTTTGTGGCTCCAGACGGATTTGGTTGTTAATTATTTTTTGCCAAAAATGGCTCTTTTTGATAGTAAAAGTGGCAGACCCCTGTCCCAGCTCGTTTTGGGCCTTGTCCACAAAGAGGAGGAGCTTAAAGTTAATCCTAAATGTAACAGGAAGTCGGTGCAGAGCAGCTCTACTGGCCTGATGTGCTCTCTCTCCTCTTGGTTCTGGTTCATAGCCGAGCCGCAGAGTTAGTGGTGTTTTTCGGGAAGCCAGTAAGAAGTGCGTTGCAGTAGTCGAGTTTGCTTGAAATAAAGGCATGAATCAACTTCTCTGCATCTTTGTCATTTACAAATGGTCGTACCTCAGACTTCCTGGAAGGAAGTAGCAACAATCATTTTAAAAACTTTGGGTTTTAGTATCAGTACAACATCGACGTCCCTTTTTCTTGGACACACCCCTGATGGACTAAGTAAAGATGATACCCATCTACTTAAGATCTTGCTGGCAACAAGTAAAAAGGCCATGACAAAATACTGGCTGCAGAAAAACTGCCTCACTCCGAACCTCTTTATTAATACTGCTCAACACTTGCATCTTCTGGAACAGATGACTTATTCCATACGACTTCAAAAAGAACTGGGAGAAAAACGATGGAGGAAATGGTGTGTTTATTCAGCCAATGAGACAGACTCCACCTGATTATCGTATGTAGCATAAACACCGGTCAGCCAAAACATTAGAACTACTATCAGGTGAAGTGAGTAACATTGATCATTTCATTACAATGCAATGTTCTGCTTGGACACCTTTGGTCCTGGAATTCACGTGGATGCCCCTTTACACACTCCACCGACCTAAACATTGTCATAGACCAAGTACCCCCACTCTTCTCGGCAGTGCACCATGCCACACCACAAAAACTGCTCAGGAATGGTCCGAGGAGCGTGACAAAGAGCTTTAGGCATCGACCTAGCTTTCACATTCCCCAGATCCCTATCTGATCGAGCATCTGTGGGACAAACTGCTGTCCCAGAGGTTCTTTGTCCAGGCCTCAACAAGTCCGAACTCTGTTGAGCCTTTGACCTATGGAGGCATGGAGACAGGACCTCTGGGGGTGTCCTGTGTTGTCTGGCACCAAGGCGTTGTTGACGGATCTTTTGAGTCCTGTGCGTTGTGAGGAAAGGTACCGGCATGCCCAATGGATGCTCGATCGGATTGGGATCTGGGGAATCTGAAGGCTGGGTTGACGCCTTGAGCTCTTTGTCACGTACCCCAGGCCATTCCTGAGCAGTTTCTGTGGTGTGGCATGATGCACTGTCCTGCTGGGGGACACTGTTGCCATGAGGGGGGGTATTGGTCTGTAATGTTTGGGTGGGTGTAGCATGTCAAGTGGCATCCAGGACCCAAGGTTCCTCACAAGAACATTGCACTGTAACAAGATGATCAGTGTTACTCACTTCATCTGTCAGTGGCCTTAACGTTTTGGCTGATCGATGTATGACGCCTTACTTTTGTCTTTTGTTCCTAAACGTACCCACACTTTGAACGTAAAAAAATGTTCGTAAATAAAAAGTATTTTTAAAAAAAGAAATGGTTGTACCTTAGCGATGCTTTTGAGTTGGAGGATATGAGTTCTTCCTCCACCACTGGGTGCAGCACACAGCCTGCTTATGATCCAGGTTTGATTGTTTTTACTATTTTAACTTGCACTCCATAAATCTCAGGTGTGCAGGCTCGGGTGTCTGTGTTGTGTCATATAAATGTTTGTGTTATTTATTTATGTTGTGTCTTGATCCCAGAGAAACACTCTGTTTTTCTGCCTTGCATAGAGATGTGTGGTAAAATGACTTTAACTGGACTGATTGATGGAGTTCCCAGTGTGGTGGAGGGAGGAGACACAGCCTGTTGTGTATTAGTACTGCCCCCCAGTGGTTAATAGTGTAACAGCACGCTCTGTCAGGTTTGAAATATTGAATCAGCTCCCTCTGTTATAACTGAAGTGTTTCATACACAAAGACAGGTGACATATATGTGTGTGTGTTTAGCTCATCAGAAAGTTGTGTAGTTGTGATGTTTGTTTTTCTGTGTTTCAGTTGTACCGAGCGTCCGTGTTGTTTGAGACGATTCGTCATGAGACGCAGCACAGCACAGATTACAAGCTCACTCTGTTTGATCTGCAAACCAGCTCATACCAGGCTCTCCAGAGAGTCCTCGTCAGCCTCGGTGAGCTGTCCTGTTGTTGTTGGTGTGAATCACTGCGCCTCACTTTGTCAGCGAGGTGTTCTCACCTCTCCTCTCGTTCACACTCTCTGTCTGTGCGCCTGTTTGCGACGCACAAATTATCACCTGATGTCTCACTGCTAATTCAGACCTTCTGTTCCCCCGAATCTCCCACTCCATTTCTTCATTATTCATCTACTGTGTTACGACTCAGGGCGGCACGATGAGGCGCTGGCCATAGCGGAGCGAGGGCGGACGCGTGCCTTCGCCGACCTCCTGGTCGAACGCCAGAAAGGGAGCCAGCAGGCGAGCGCTGACCCGTACATCCCAGTGACTGTGGAGCACATCCTGGAGACGGTCAACGGTCAGAGGGCCATGGTCCTCTACTACTCTCTGGCTGGAGGCTTCCTGTACAGCTGGCTGATATCTCCAGGGACAGGTACACACACACACACACACACACACACACACACTTATATATTCACTTTGTAAGTGAGGTTAAAAAAACTAAACTGCAATAATTCAAGAGTCCTGGTTTTTCCTTTCATGCCACCATCAGGGTGAAACTTGAATTTGTTCAGAGGAAATATCAAATGTTCCAGTTTACCCCGTAATCAGTCCCCAGGAGGAAACTGGTTAAACTTGTTAAAGGCGTAACAAAACGTGTAGCTCAGCGTGTGACGTAAACAGTGACGTGGGAGGGAAGCCGCGGCTGGTCAGTCCTTCGGTGATTCTCTCATAAGTCGGCCCGTTCTTCACCGTCCCCGTCATCTGACAGTTAATGGCCTCTTCGTTTGCGAGGACAAGGAGGGCGCACAATTCCTTGTCTCCCCAGTTGCTCATCTTTACAGATCTCTACATGTGACCAGAACAGAGCAGAGGAGAAGAAACGATTGCTGACCGGTGCGGAGAAATTACCTTCTGGGGTCTTAGTTATAAAACTGTATGTAGGATCCATACTAAGAATGTACGTGCGGACAAAAGCTAAAAATTGACGTGCACCAAAAAATATTAAGCAGTTTCTACAGTCCAGCTTCCACCTCACCATCTGTGTCACCAACTTCCTGCCTCCAAACTGTTCGTAAGCATGGGTCAAAGTTTCTCCCATCAGGCTCTGTTTATAGATCACAACTTTTGCGCGCAAAGTGGCGCACACTCCTTAACACCATGCGATAGAAACCTTCAATAGACTGTAGCGATCTTCAGGATGTGAGTTTTTAGAATGAACTGTTCCTTTAACGTGGACGTGATTTCAGATTTCCTCTGCCATCGTTTCGAACATAACAAAACCACAGATTGTGAATAATTCCTCTGAGAAAGTCTGCAGAGCTGCAGGCAGTGAAAGGTGTGCAGAGCAGGCCAGGTACCAGGAGTGTTCCAGGAGAGGTTGAGTTATATCACAATAGGATTTAAAAAAAAACTGGAAGCCATTATTTTTATGATTTGGTTTGCCAACCTTTGTTGGCAGGAGGAAAGTCCCCCGACACACTGCAGTAACACAGCACAAACACACACTGAATAATAACAACAGCAACCTGCATACATAATGACACCAGGCTCAGTCCTCGCTGGGAACATCTGCAGAGTCGTTCCCCACCAAGTGTTACAGTCTCAGCTGCACTCCTCAGTTTATCCTCTTCTTTCAGAGTCCAGTTTGACTGATGCATCATCAGCTTTGTCCTGAGAGTCATTTCAAAATGCTCAGATTTGCATTAAAATATCTGTAGTATGATTCCAGTAGTCCTGATGCAGTCCTGGGATCTGTTGCATCTGTCGCATTGAGCATCCTTCAGTGACACTCTTCAGTCACAGCACCAGCTGCACCACTTTCTCTGCTGCTCTGTTTGTTATCTGAAGCTCCAGCACTCAGTGTCTATGCTGAATTTGATCATGTGGTCATGTACACAGCATATTCCGTTTTTCCCATTTTTCCGTTTAAGACATTTGGGATACGTCGGTATCACTCAGATTTTAGGAGCATTCCTTGGACGTGTGCACAGTACTTTCAGAATATGCGTCAGAGTTGAAGTTTTTTACTGTAGTCTGCAACACACAGCCTCGTACCTGTTTACGGTTGGCTCTGTGAATTGTACACAAACCAACTAACCAACAGTTTTCAGACTTGTGCAACTGTGCAAATATGACAACAGCAGCCTTTTCAAGAAGGTGGTTGAAGGAATGAAAGAGGGAGGCTGGGTTTGTACGGTCCAACATGTCCGCCACCGGTGGAAAAACTTTAACAAAAATCCTTTTTTTGATGGTGGCTCAAGCTGCTCAGCACAGCTGCATGTGAACAGGAGTATTAATGAAATATTCATTTTTATCAGCCATGTAAACAGCTTAGAAGGAATATTGTCTTTTTTGAAATTTTATGCATGTGTCGTCAGTGTCAGCCAGCTGTTTAAGGTTTTTGAAGGTTGTTTTTTGGGGTATTTCATGCCTGTATTTGACAGAGAGAGCAGAGAGATTCAGGAAATGTTGGAATCGAACTAGGCACTCACTGCTCGGGGCATTTGTGCCCATGTGGTGTGGGCTCTAACCAATCAGATACTCAGTCAGCTTATTCTCACAGAACACTTTGTATGATATCCCTTGAATTTGCACCCCGCAAATGACGTTATGTCCTTAATGCACAGTTACGTAATAATAGTTACGGAGGTTAGGTTGAGGAAAAGAAAAGAGGATGTACCTTAAAATGACTGCACGTGACTGCTTCCTTGTTTACTCCCATCAGTGCGTTGGTCATGTCATCGCAGCCTTTTAAAATACGTGCAGTGTGTATGAATTTGGGTGCATTACCTTCCGTAGGAAAACATACTAAAAATTGCCTGACTGTGTCTCCTCGTGTTTTTGGTTTTTGAGGACCTAAAATATGAATATAATATCTGTCCATCTATCTAACTTGAATGAAGCTGAGTGAATCCTGTCATTTACAGCAAGACCTCACTCTGACTGGCTGCTTTACATTTAAAAAAGCAGTTGGTGCAACAAATCAAAGTGTGTTTAGACAAAGTAAGAAGGATTTCACTGAGTCTGACTAACAAAGAGGATGTTTAAAGTGTTGCACAACACATTCACAGCATGCACTGTAAAAAAAAAAAGGAAATGAAAACACTTCAGTTTGACTGTTGAATATGTCGTACTGCATTCATTTTATGTCCAAGAATATGTGAACATGTTTTGGGGGGTTGGAAAGGCTCAAAAAGAGTGTCAGCCATGTCTGCACATATCTCATAATCTACCTGTCATGGCGTTTGAGGACATTTGGGCACTGGTTTGTTAACTTTCTGACCTTAATGACCACAAAGTGTTTGTCCTCCTCAGGAGAGCTTCATATGTGTAGCTCCGCCACTTTTGTTTTTGGAGGTTTCAACAAACTGCAGCTTCTCAGATCCACTCGCTGCTCCGGCCTCAGACTGTCAACCTTGTTAATAATTAAGATGTATCCCAAAATCTGCCCTGCATGCTGAGTGTGTTTGCAGAGTGTGTTTGAACGAACAGCTTGAGAGCGGGGACAAACCCCACAGATCCCTGTGATCACCACACAGTTCACTCTTAATGCAGACAAGTGAACACACCAACACACAGCACACTGATGTGCTCGCACTAATTCACTCATGTCCTTCCAGGTATTGTCAAGTTTAACGAGGTGTATCTCGGAGAGTCCGGAGTGGAGGAGTTCCACGATGGAGGTGGTGGGAGCCCGCAGGGTGGAGGAGCAGGAGCAGGAGCAGGTGGAGGTCCTCTGTCTCTGGAGCAGTACATCAACAACGCTAGAGAGGCTCTGGGAGTGGACAGCCACTACAGCAGGTTTATACTCTTTCTTTGGTGCCACAGTCGACTTTGAGAGACGGTGTGATGTGATCCTGTCATTAACAACTTATATATTATAAATATTTATGCATAAAGAATAAAATAAAACAAAATCAAAGGACCTGGAAATCCCAAAACTCTCAGGTCTATCTATCTATCATTCCTAGTTCTTTTGGGGCGTTCTTGAACTACGATAAACTTCCTCTCGTCCGATAAGGCCTGTGTTGTCACAGTGAGCATGTAGAGCGTCTGCAGAAGTCTTGTTACTGTACATCGTCACTCGTTGAAACACGAAGGGAGGAGCGTGGGCAAAAGAAGATGAAGGAGCCACATGCTGCGTGTCATCTGTCTTCCTTTGCTCGTGCTCTCTGCTGCCATATTTCCTTACACTCAATTATCCTGCCCACAACTTCAGGCCTGGGCTGGCACCGCTGGACGACTGTGTAAATCACAACCATGTGTGGTGTCAGCAAATGTTCCCCCACACAAACTGCCTCTCAACTTTCAGTGGAAACCACTGCAGTGGGGTTTCTGTAGCCGGCGGCCATTCACTGTGTCTGTCGCCTGTGTGTGTGTGTGTTGAAGCCGTGGCCTCCGTTTATGTGCGGTGATTATGAATCCTGCTCATCCACGGCGTGAAAAGTATTTGCACATATGCAGCATTAAAATGTTTTCCGACCCAGCAGTGGAGCTTTACTGCCCTGCAGCATGTAGACACTGCTACTTTAACACAAATCAAATCTCCCCGAGCTGTGAAAAGTGCAGCCAGAGGATTCCATAAAAAGTAATGGCGTCTGCTAATGGCAGATTCTGAGAGCCATCAGTCCAGCGCATAGAGCCTGGGTCCTGTGATTAATCGCCGTGAAGAGACTCTCCTCATATCACTGGCAGCAAACGGTAGACATTAACTCTGCCTCCTGTTTGAACACGAGGAGTTACAGCATTTCTTTAGGTGAGATTCTCTGACTTTGGAAAGAAGAAAAAACACATTCTTCTTTTTTGCAAATGAAATGTTGATTCATAAAGAAGTAAATGCACGCTTGCAAACTTCTGTCTCCCCCCGCTGGCAGTGAGAGTAATTACACGAACACTGTTGATGCACTGTGATGATGTAGGTCAGCTCGCCACACCTGTCCTGCGCCCTCGCCACACCTGTCCTGCGCCCTCGCCACACCTGTCCTGCGCCCAGGAGTGCGTGCTGCAAGTTTTTTTGTTTCGTTGCGTTTCATTGCGCTCATGCCTCCATTATAGTGTTATGTTTTCGGGTTGTCTGTCAGTCCGTAGGTTGACTTGGACTCGAAGATGAGCTGATTACATGTTGGTGGTCAAGGGTCAAAGTTCAAGGTTGCTGTGACCTTGCATCCATCTCATTCTCGTGAGCGTAATATCTCAATAATACCTTGAGAGAGTTTCTTCAAATTTGGCACAAATGTTTACTTGAAAATAAACTGATTCGATTTTGGTGGTCAAAGGTCAGGGTCACTGTGACCTTCAGTCTGTCTCATTGTTGTGAATGTGATTTCTCAAGAATACTTTGAGGGAATTTCTTCAGATTTGGCACAAACGTTTACTCGAAAATAAACTGATTCGATTTTGATGGTCAAAGGTCAAAGCTCAAGTCGATGTGACCTCATCTGTCTCATTCTCGTGAACGCAGTATCTCAAGAACACCTTCAGAGAGTTTCTTCAAATTTGGCACAAACGTTCACTTGGACTCGGAAGATGAACTGATTCAATTTAGGTGGTCATAGGTCAAAGGTCAGGGTCACTGTGACCTAGTCTGTCTCATAGTTGTAAATGTGATTTCTTAAGAATACTTTGAGGGAATTTCTTCAAATTTGGCACAAACGTCCACTTGGACTGAAGAATCAACTGATAAGCATTTTGTGGTCCAAGGTCAAAGGTCACTGTGAGCTCACAAAATATGTTTTTTGACCATAACTCAAGAATTCATTTGCTTATTATGACAAAACTTGACACAAATGTCTAACAGGATAAAATAATGAAGGTCAAAAGGTCAAAGGTCAGCTTGACTGTGACATCATCATGTTTTAACGTCATATCTCAGGAACAGAAGGGGAGACATTTGGTCAGATACTGAATTGGTGACTCTAATCTTGAAACTGTGCTGATTGTATAGATCTTCTGTGTGTGAAGCATCCATGTTTTCACTGACATGATGGAGACTGTCAGAGACACTGGACTGGTGGGCGGAGTCACACAACCACGAGGCGGGAAATGAACTATTTGAAGCTCCTGCATGATTTGTGTCCCCACTAGATTTGAAATGAAACCTCCGCTCTTTATCAAAAGTCATGAAGGTAGCAGGACTCCTGTAAACTCAGCTGATATAAGACAGTAACTTCTGAGCAGGTTTTATTGCTGAATGTTATGAATCAGTTATGCTGAATACTGAGTAACATGCTGCTGGTGATGTCGGCCCACAGTGCTAACACACTCTGCCTGTGTGTCCGTCTTCTTCTCAGAGTTTGCTCCAGCAGTGAGACAGAGAGTGAAGCCGGAGACCTGTTGGAGCAGCAGTTTGAGGAGCTGAACAATAAACTGACCTCAGCCACCGACCCCACAGGCTACCTCCGCATGGTGTCCAGGAACAACCTCTTCAACAGGTGCGGCTTTGGGTCCAAGGTTTGAGTCATATTTAGATGGTGGCACAGCTGCAGGGAGGCCATGTCAGTCTGTCTGTCACTCTGTTGCTCTGCTCTGATTTTGTTTTTTCTTTCAAGCCACCATTAGGTTAACATTTTTGGTTGTGAGTGAAATATAATAGTAGAATATTAATTTTATTTTTAAAGTTTTTGTTTTATTTAATTAAGATATTTTTTATCTTAATTATTTTCTTATTATTTAATTATTTTCTTATCCTATTTATATATTTTTATTTTTATACTTTTTCATCTTATTTATTTTTATCTTATTTATATATGTTTTATTCATATACTCTAACCTCATTTGTAAATTTTTTATCCTATTTATGTATATATTTGTATATATTTTATGTTATTTGTATACTGTTTATTTTATTTATGTATTTATTTATATATTTTATACTTTATTTATATACTTTTTCACTGTAATTATTATTTTTTTTAATCTTTTTTGTGTACTTTATATTTTATTCATATACTTTTACCTTATTCATGATTTTTTATCCTCTTTATATATATATATTTTATTTATTTCTGTACTTTTTATCTTATTTATTGCACTTTATATAGTTTGCTTGAATACAGTAAGATTGATCATGTTGCCTTAATTATTTGTATTTATTATTATTCTTTAAACGGATGTTTATCTGATCTTTTTTAATTGTTCAACCGACCAAAAACCTGCAGAACAAATGACATCACTGTTATCCTCGGCTATACTTTGCTGTTAGTGTTAATTAGAAAATGTTAGCATGATAAGATGGTGAAGATTATATCTTCTAAACAGCATGTTATTATTGTCATTGTTAGCATTCAGCTTAAAGCACCACAGTGCATCAGTGCAGCCTCACGCAGCTGCTAACTTGGCTGCAGACTGTTGTATTTCATTGTTTTCAGACTGTGTAACTGTGTGTATTTGTGTGTGTGTGTGTGTGTGTGTGTGTGTGTGTGTGTTTAACAGGAGCTGTCAGAGCATGACGAGTCTGTACAGCGCCACAGTGTCTCCAGTGAAGGACAGCCCATCGTCTCCTCCTCTGCGACCCAGTAACATCAGCAAACCTCCTCTACGAGCTCTGTACGACCTGCTCATCGCTCCGATGGAAGGGGTGTGTGCTTCTTTAGATTACTTACTGTATTTCAGTTTAAATTATTAGACTCTGTTTTTTCAAGCTGAATTTATGTCTTCGCTCCTGTCCAGGGTCTGATGCACAGCAGTGGACCTGTCGGCCGACACAGGCAGCTGGTGTTGGTGCTGGAGGGAGAATTATACCTGATCCCGTTTGCCTTGCTCAAAGGCAGCTCCTCTAATGAGTACCTGTATGAGAGGTTCAGTCTCATCTCTGTTCCTTCTTTAGGCAGCCTGGGAGCCACAGTCAGGGTAGGCACATCACATATTTACAAAGGTTATAGCATATAAAATAATTCACAGTCAAAGAGGATTTTTTTAATACTTTCATGCTGAAAATACACCAAGCAGTGACCAAGTGCAGCAAAGTGCAGCCAGACTAAAAGTTGGGAATAGTTTAACTTTTAGCAGCCAGATAACACCCATCAGTAATCCCATCAGTGTTTTGCTGATACTTAAACTTCATTTGCAGGGCTTTTACTTGTAGAGGAGTATTTTTACAGTGTGGTATTAGTACTTTTACTTTAGCAAAGAATCTGAATGCTTCTTGCACCACTGATAGAATCATGAAACACTGCAAACATACTACGGCAACATGTAAAATATAATGAGGAGGATTCAAACAAAAGTCCATCAATTTACAGATGCAATTAGAATTGCAGTGTTTAAAGTAAAAATGACATCATTATTCCTCATGCTTTAATATACAAGCAGGATTTTACCGTTGTAGTTGGTTGAGGTGGAGCTCAATTTAAAAACTGAGCCCAAATATCCACAGATGTCTCCTTATCCTAAAAACAAACAAACACATCAGTTGATTCAAAGGTCTCCTCCTCTCCAAAACAAACACCCCAGGGGTCTCATTTATAGACATTGCGTCCGCACAGAAACGAGGCCTGACAGAGGTGTGCGCCACTTCCCACGCAAAAGTTGTGATCTATAAAAACAGACCTGATGGGAGAATTTTGGAGACGGGAAGTTGGCGACACAGATGGTGAGGTGGAAGCTGGATTGTAGAAACTGTGAATATTTTTTGGCGCTCGCCATTTTTGGCTTTTGTCCGTATGTACATTTTTAGCACAGATCCTACACACTGTTTCATAAATGAGACCCCAGGTGATTTAAACCAGTTAAACACTGAATAAAGCAGTTTCAAGATAAAAAAAAAACCCTTTGTCTTTCTGACGCTGCTCTTTGCAGAAGGGCTTCTAACTATAGAGGACGACGCAAACACCCAAAACATGAAGGGCCCTTTTTAGAGCCATGTGTCTACTGGAGAAACATGGTGATCTCTATAAACGAGGACCTGCTCCTTATGTAGATATGAACAGCTCATTCTAAGGTTACAAAAACACAAATATTCTTATTTTCAGGTGATTATACACTAAAGAAAACAGACTTCTTATATTATATCTTCCAGTATATCCCCTGAATCTGACACACTGGACCTTTAAACTGCAGAAAATCTCTATAAAAATGTGAACTCGTATCTGACAGCCTGTGTTCGCCCCACAGCCTCATCCTCGCCGCGGAGGTCCCTTACTTTGCTCAGACGGAGGTTCAGTGGCGGCAGTGGTCGGAGCTCCTCGCCTGCCCTCCTCTGTGATGGACCGCTGGTTGTGGGGCCCATTACCTTCAGCCCAGGATGAAGCCCTGTGGCTGGGGGAGCAGCTGGGGTGTCATCCCCTCACTGGAGCGAACGCCACCAAGGAGCGTGTGCTCGCAGCTCTGAGTCAGGCAGAGTGCATTCACTTTGCCACACATATATCCTGGAAACTCGCCGCTCTGGTTCTCGCCCCCAGCCAGGAGAGCGCCGGGGGAGAGGGGGCGGGCGGCCGACCCAGGGAGAAGTCACCGTGTGGGGGGTCGACGACGGGAGAGACGGCAGGTCAGGATGGAAGGATGAAGAGTTTGTTCTCTAAGAGTCACAGCAGCCCGGAGAGACTCAGAGGAGCAGATGAGACGAGCGAGGACGGGGAGAGTGTGTGTGACATGGAGAGTGTGTGTGACAGTCCTCCGCTTCATGACTTCCTCCTCACGGCGGCTGATATCCTGGACCTGTGTTTGACCGTCAAACTGGTGGTGCTGAGGTACGACTGCTGCGCAGATTTAACGTTTCACAAAGTGAGTTTCCACCTGACCTCTGACTCTCTGTCACCTCAGGTTGTACCCAGAGTCCAGCAGCAGGGTGACGGCCGACGGGGTGGTGGGTCTGACCCGAGCCTTCCTGGCTGCAGGGGTCCAGTGTGTGTGCGTCTCTCTGTGGCCTGTACCGATAGCTGCCTCCAAGCTCTTCACACACACCTTCTACACTGCTCTTCTCAACGGCACCAAAGCCAGCGCAGCTCTGACGGAGGCCATGAAGGCTCTGCAGAGCAGCAAGCACTTCTCACACCCCTCCAACTGGGCAGGTGAGCGAACACCAGCGCACATTAAAGGAACATTTCATCGTCTAAATGACCATTTGTACATCAGTTACTCAGTTGTGATTAATGGTCATAACAGTAACTCCCACTCAAGAATACATGTGGTAATTATTGTGTGTAAACTGCCTGATATACAGCTGATATTATTCAGAATAAGGACAATTTATTATGAGCTCCTATGAATTCATATCACTACAAGCTATTTGTTGTCCACAGTCAGTGAGACAGTTCAGGCAGTAAACCCAAGCTGCGTAGCCTCATTCAGCTTCACCTATCCAACATATCTGGCCATCAGAAACACCCAGCTGTTCCTCCTCTCTGCCAGAGTCACCACCGCCCATTTCACCTCAAGTATCTCATGCTTTGGTATTTTGGCCCCACCAGCATCCACCAGCAGGCTGTGACTCCAGTCCTGGAAGGGGCGACGTCTGCTATCATCACTCGCCAAACTCTTTCCTCTGCGTCAGTGTGTGTGGTGTTTGTACCTGAGCTGAAATCACATGAAGCGCTGTCTGCATTTTGATCAGCTGTTTTACACATTAAAACACTCAAAGGCTGAAACACAGTGCAGCTCTGTGTGATTTAGTTTCATACGACCAAGTAGCATTAAAAAGTCTCACGTGTACCATAAACCAAGATAGAAAGCCAACCGGATATCAAGGTGAACTTTACCCAAATGTTCACTTTGTTTGTTTATTCGGTGCTGACATTAAAGGCACAGTGCACCCAAAAATGAAAATTCAGCCATTATCTACTCACCCATATGCGAGGGAGGCTCAGGTGAAGTTTTAGAGTCCTCACATCACTTGCAGAGATCCAAGGGGAGAGGAGGTAGCAACACAACTCCACCTTATGGAGGCTGACGGCGCCCCAGATTCAAACGTCCAAAAACACATAATTGAAACCACAAAATATCTCCATACTGCTACAGGCTACAATGAGGCTAAAAACAGAGTTCAGATGACGTTTTTCCAAACAACTTTTTATGTTGGGGCTTCAGGACACTTGGATCACTACGGACGAGCAGTATGGAGATATTTTGTGGTTTCAATTATGTGTTTTTGGACGTTTGAATCTGGGGCGCCGTCAGCCTCCATTAGGTGGAGTTGTGTTGCTACCTCCTCTCCCCTTGGATCTCTGCAAGTGATGTGAGGACTCTAAAACTTCACCTGAGCCTCCCTCGGCATATGGGTGAGTAGATAATGGCTGAATTTTCATTTTTGGGTGCACTGTCCCTTTAAAAATCAAGACAAAATCTTTGTTTTAACAGGGTGTTTCTGCAGGTCCTTTAAAAGGTCAGAGACTGTATACACATATTTTCTAAAGTTAGCAGGATGCTGACAAAGCATCCAACGAGATGAGAAAATGTTTGGATATAGAACTACCTTTATAACTTTCTTACCTCTTAATAGGAACACTGCCAAGGGATCTAAAGTATAATAACCACACATCGTCACTGAGAATCCTTCATTTTATTGTGAAGAAGATGATCACAATTTCCTGGCGAAGGCCGCAGCCCTCCACAGTAACAAATCATTCAATCAACATCTCCATAATTTACCTGAAATCCTGAGCGCAGAGCTGATCTTCTTCCAGGAGCTGTTTATAAGTGTGCAGGCCTGTCGTCTGTGGGACGGATGCAAAGCTCTGGGTAGCCCTGCACTAACATGATCAACTGTGTTTATCAGACTGAATATTTACAGAAGAAGGGAAAGGTATCTGTCGGCTGTGATTGGTTTGTAACCTGACTCCTGTCTGACATTGTGTGTGTGTGTGTGTGTTTTCCTTCAGGCTACATGCTGATTGGCAGTGACGTGAAGCTGAACAGCCCCATGTCTCTGGTGGGACAGGCCCTGGCAGAGATCCTGCAGTACCCAGAGAGAGCCAGAGATGCCCTCAGAGTGCTGCTGCACCTGGTGAGACAGGACGCTGATGGCGGCCTCTTCCTGTTTGTTTTTGTCCACAGTAAATAAGAAGATGATGTTTATGTGTGAGTGTCGGTGTTCTGTTTGTTTTGATCTTTGCCACAACTGTGCACCTGATACAGTGTTCCAGATCTGGAGCTGTGGACCTGGCACCTCTCAGCCTTCACAAGTGAATCAATATGAGGTGTGCCGAGTCCTCCAGTGGGCTGAATCTGACCCTTTGATGGCCCGTTTCTAGCTCTCAGGCTGTGTAACGAACCTGATCTAGAATAATGTACCTTTACCTATAAATAACACAAGACACAACACACGAGGAGTCACGTGAACTAACTGTGATAGCCATTCATGTGAACGTGATATCTCAAACAACATCCTCAGGGAATTTATTTGAATGTGGCACAAATGTCCACTTGGACTCAACGATGAACTGTTTAAAATTTGTTGGTCATGGGTCTAAGGTCAAGGCCACTGTGACCTCATCTGTCTTATTCGTGTGAATGTGATATCCCCAAAACACCCTGAGGGAATTTCTTCAAATTTGGCACAAACGTCCACTTGGACTCAATGAACTGATTAGATTCTGGTGGTTATAAGTCAAAGGTCAAGGTCACTGTGATTTTTTGGGTTTTATTCCCATGAACACGATATCTCAAGAACACCCAGAAGGAATTTTTATTTTATTTCCAGATTTGGCCCAAACGTTCACATGGAGTCAACAATGAACTAATAGAATTAGGTGGTCAAAGGTCAAGGTCAGTGTTACTTGCCATGCGTCTCATTCTCGTGAACACAATATCTCAAGAATGCCATTAGGGAATTCCCTGAAATTTGGCACAAACATCCACTCGGACTCAAGAATGTACTGAATAGAATTTAGTGGACAGTGGGTAAAGGTCAAGGTAACTGTGGCCTCGCAAAACATGTTGTTGGCGATTTCTCAAGAATTCATACGTTAATTCTTACAAAACTTCACACAAATGTTTAACAGGATAAAATAATGAAGGTCAAAAGGTCAAAGGTCAGCTTGACTGTGACATCACAGTGCTGATTGTATAGATCTTCTGTGTGTGAAGCATCCATGTTTTCACAGACATGGATGGAGACACTGGACTGGTGCATGAAGGCATACAGCAGTAAGGTGGTAATTCAAGTTTTACTCGAAGGGACCAGGACTATTAATTTGTTGACGGTGGATGAGTTGGACCAATCATGTTTAACACCAGGCAGAGGGCCAGTGTTTGATCTGCGTCTCTTTCTGTCTACAGGTTGAGAAGTCTTTGCAGCGCATTCAGAGCGGCCAGTGTAACCCGATGTACACATCACAACAAAGTGTAGAGAACAAGGTGTGTGTGTTGCTCTTTCTACCTCTCTGTCCTTAAATGTCAGCCTCTGTGTCTCCTCTGCTCACGTCCACGTGTCCTCTCTCCTCTGGGTAAGGTCGGCGGGGTGCCCGGGTGGCAGGCCCTCCTGTCTGCGGTGGGTTTTCGGTTGGACTTCTCTGGTAGCGGTGCCGGTCTCCCTGCAGCGGTTTTCTTCCCCACCTCAGACCCTGGGGATCGACTGCAACAGTGCAGCACCACTCTGCAGTCTCTGCTGGGTGACAAAGCTTCTCCATTATTAAAAATGTCTCTCATGTCAATCACACTGATAGAACAACAAGCTGTGTAGCCTCTCCAGGAGTTCACACTGTGGTTTCATCATGCATGTGTCTCCAAACTCTGACCATATAAGTTGTATAAATAATCACTGATACTGAATTTATTTCATGCTGAAAGTAACGACCCTGTGTCCATCCTCAGGTCTCACTCCTCCAGCTCTGCAGGCTCTCTGTAAACTGGTCACAGTATCTGAGGCTGGAGAGCAGCTCATTCATAAGGTACTGACATCATGTGTGGTAGTGACACAGTTATTCAGACCAGTGGTGGAAGAAGTAATAATAAATAATAATGAACTTTATTTGTATTGGACCTTTCTTAACAAACTTACAAGGTGCGTGCACAAGGAATAAAAAATAAAGTGACAGTAACATGGTAAAACAACAATTAAAACAACGTAACAACAATAATGAATAAATCAGTAAAAACAGAAGGAGAAAAGAGAACAAGAGCGTAGATGCACTAAACTGCTGCCATTAGCAGGAATAAAATGCCTTTTTAAAAAATAAGTTTTTAGAAGAGATTTAAAATTAGATAAGGAGCTGGCTGACTTGATGTCCTCAGGAAGATCGTTCCATAATTGGGGCGCATAGATGGCAAAAGCCCTGTCTCCTTTAGTCAGAAGCCTAGTCCTAGGTATGACCAGTAGAGTCATATTTGAGGACCTCAAATTACCGTCTGGCTTGTAGGGAATTAAAAGTTCTGCGATGTAGCCAGGAGCTAGGTCATGGAGAGCTTTAAAAACAGTTTTCTTAATATAGGCCTAAAAACAAAGATTAGAATCAAATAAAACACAGAGATTTCTTGCAACATCTTTGACATTCACAGCCAGAGAGCTAAGACTGTTTTGGAAATGGGATCTGGAACCGAGGGGGCCAAACAAAAGAACCTCTGATTTGTCAGTGTTGAGTTGAAGGAAGTTTTGGGACATCCAACATTGGATGTCGACAAGACAGGCCATGAGGGAAGCAAGGCAACTGGGGTTAGAGGATTTAAGTGGGACATAAAGCTGGGTGTCGTCAGCGTAACAGTGAAACTGAATGTTGTGTTTGTGGATAACCTGACCAAGAGGGAGCATATATATTGAAAATAATAAAGGGCTAAGGATAGATCCTTGTGGGACACCACAGGAGAGATGGGCAGATGATGATGAGGCATTGCCAATAATAATAATAATAATAATAATAATAATAAGTACTCAGATCCTTTATTTTGATAAAACTACCATTACAGCAATGTAGAAATATTCCGTTCAAGCTGAAGTTGTAAAAGTACTCACTGTGCAGTAAAGTGTCTCCTGTGATTGATCTCTGATTCTATTTGACATTATTAGAGTGGTGATACTGAAGCATCAATGTTAGCGCAAGGTGCTACTCATGTAGCTGCCCTATATGGAGACAGTTTGAACTACATTATGTAGAGTTAGCTAGTTTAGTCCGATCATTCCCAACCGAGGGGCCGGGCCCCTCCAAAGGATCACCTGATAAATCTGACATGTCACATGGTTATTGGAGGAGAAGAAGAAGAAGCAGCTCAGTCCTGATAAACAAATTTATTTTTAGTTTTAATCTTTGCTTTTTTTTTTGGAAAGTATTGAATTCTTTGGGCCTTTTAACGGTTATTAAAATGACACAATCTGAGAAGTGTAGAGGGAATAGGGTTTTAGTTATGGTCCTCTGAAACATGACAAGGAGCCCCAACTAGACCTGGATTTTCTGTAGGAGGTCACAAGTCAAAAGGTTGGAAACTACTGCTTCAAACTTTACTGGAGCTGTGTGCCACATTGATATAGCAGCAAACCAATATTTGCTATGTAAAGATACAGTGGAGTAATGGCGTCATGAGCAGATAATGAAGTCCACAGTCCCTCTGTGTGTGTTATAATACGAGCTTCTCTGCTTGTTGTTACGGTAGATGGTCCGGCTGTGCTTGCATGTTAGCACACGAGTCCTTGTGTGTTTACCACTGGCTAGCTAATTACCACTGCTCTGCATTGCCCTCATATGGCACTTATGGCTGATGATGTAGTCCTGACCCATGCGTGGCCCCCACGCCACGGTTTCCCCCCCTGGTTAACACCATTATGTCTGTCAGGACTGTTGCTGTTGTTAGCACTGTTTATTGAGTTAGCCATTATCTACTCACCCATATGCTGAGGGAGGCTCAGGTGAAGTTTTAGAGTCCTCACATCACTTGCAGAGATACAAGGGGAGAGGAGGTAGCAACACAACTCCACCTAATGGAGGCTGACGGCGCCCCAGATTCAAACGTCCAAAAACACATAATTGAAACCACAAAATATCTCCATACTGCTCGTCCGTAGTGATCCAAGTGTGCTGAAGCCCCGACATAAAAAGTTGTTTGGGAAAAACCTCATTTGAACTCTGTTTTTAGCCTCATTGTAGCCTGTAGCTCTGACTGCCTCTCTGTGCACCGCGCTCACGTGTGCGAGTGACCGTGAGACATGGGCACCGCGTTCATGTGTGTTCACGTGCTTTCGCTGGTCTCGCACGCAGGACACTTGGATCACTACAGACGAGCAGTATGGAGATATTTTGTGGTTTCAATTATGTGTTTTTGGACGTTTGAATCTGGGGCGCCGTCAGCCTCCATTAGGTGGAGTTGTGTTGCTACCTCCTCTCCCCTTGGATCTCTGCAAGTGATGTGAGGACTCTAAAACTTCACCTGAGCCTCCCTCGGCATATGGGTGAGTAGATAATGGCTGAATTTTCATTTTTGGGTGCACTATCCCTTTAAGAGCACTGCTGCTAGGCAGCTGCAACATGGACGCTACTGTCGGCATCTAGCAGCTACCGAGGCTAACAATTCAGCAAGTTAGCAAGCAGGTTATGTAATGCAGGGAATGTGAAGATGGAATGACAGAGGACGTACAATTACAAATAAAAACTCTGTGATTAAAATGACCATATATTATCTTACCATCCACCAAAAAATGAATTTCCATGGCCTCTGCCATTTCTGAAATAGTCAGCCAACATGTCACAACCCATGAACTCAGAGCTTTCAGAAAATTTCCACGCATGAGGTCGTGAATGCCACAAGATGGAGGCATTCGTCTCGTAAACAAGGCAGAAAAATATTTGCTCTGAATGTTGCGTACAGCTCCTTTAACAATGCATGTATTTTATAAGATTATCTTTTGTTTAATGTAAAATTTTAACTTGAAAAATAACTTATACCTGCCACATAAATATAGTTGAGTAGAAGACAAGGAAAATAAAAGTGCAATCCTTGAGTAAATGTACTCAGTTATTTTCCACCACTGGTTCATATCAACATATTCACATGTGAGTGATGCATGCAAGGGCGTAGCTTTGGTTTTAGGAGTGTGTGACATGATGAACCAAAAGCAACCATTTATAGATACCTGGAATTTTTTGATAAATACTGTCGGTGCCTTTTTCCGTCCTGTGTAGCATCTGCAGGTTTTCCTTTCAGGCTGCTACAACCTTCACCACTAAAGTAGGGCAGCCTGTATGTAGCCTGAGAGGCGACCCCACGGCAAAAGAAGCCTGTAACGCAGTGGCCTCCATTGGTAGCTGCTTGTTAAGGTTGTTGCTGTGATTGCACAGTGATAACTGAAGGTGACTCGGATGAGAGCTTCTCTCATCTGGATTTTCACAGCTGGAGAATAAGAGTTCAACACTCAGAGAGGTTTTAGTGCAAAAATCAATTCATAAAATCAAAGGAACGAACATTACGCCCTTGACTGCATGTGTGTTGTTACCCTCACTGAGTGTGTATCTGACACGGTCATACATGGAGCATAATTAAAAGGATGCACCACCACTCACTTCACCTTCATTTTTTATATCCAGCCACTGTTTATGTGTTAGTTACAGGGCCTCAGTAGTTACATCACTCCCTGTTAGTGGTAGCCCTCCATGTCCCGTGTTGGTTTCATCTCCATGCATGGCTGAGTGTGCAGTGACTCAAACCCCACAGTCACGCAGGAATAAACCACTAAAGTTTCTGTTTCCTCTTCTCTCATACCCACCACACAAAGGCGGTTAAAAGCATGGTGGGAATGGTAAGTGTTTCATGATAACTTTGAGTTCAAAGGAAGTGTGAGAGTGCTCACATCAGGCACACAGAGATTAAATACTTTGAGAGATGTGTTGTGATGTGAGCGCTGAGTTCACTCAGACAACACAAAGTCACTGCAGCGTCACAGTTCAGACCTAATGATGTTTGCTCTCCTCTCCAAAGCTCCACCAGGTGCTGGTTCAGCTGCAGTCAGGCGACAAAGAGCAGGACTTCTCACTGGCTCCCATTCAGGTGTCGATAAGTGTGCAGCTCTGGAGGCTTCCAGGCTGCCACGAGTTCCTGGCAGCGCTCGGTGAGTCCTCAGTGGAATAAAGTCAAGTTTCACTTTTGTTTTGAAATAAAAGCAAGTGCTACAAACAGCTCAGACCAGACAACACATTTACTAAATAATGAAACTAAATGAGCATAATGACTAAAGCTTAGTTTTACATGTGCAAGTTTGATGTACTTCTACTTTGCTTGAGTATTAGTATTTACTCAAGTAAAAGATCTGAGTGCTTCTCACACCACTGGTAAAATCTTTATCTCTAAAGCAGTGGTTTCCAGTTGGTGAGTCAGGGTCCAAAAGTGGGCCCCAGGTTCTTTCTGAAGGGACCACAAGTGACTAGCAAGTTTGTAAATGACACACTTTGTTATATTTGTATTTATTGTCCACAAAGGTGGATATTTGTCTGGTACAAGTACCTCAAAATTCTGCATAAGTGCAGTACTTTTACTAAGATACATTCTGTGTCTCTCAGGTTTCGATCTGTGTGAGGTGGGTCAGGAGGAGGTCGTGCTGAAGACTGGAAAACAGGCCAGCAGGCGCATCATGCACTTTGCCCTGCAGTCTCTTCTGGCGCTCTTTGGTGAGACTCATGCAAAACTTTTCAAACCTAAATGTGTGTCTCTGCCCCACCCTAACGTTTCTCCTCTTTCAGACTCCACAGAGCTTCCAAAGCGGCTGAGCATGGACAGTTCCTCGTCCCTGGAGTCCCTGTCTTCCTCCCAGTCAGCCTCCCAGCCTCACTCCTTACCCCTCTCCTTCGGGTGCTACCCTCCTCAGCCCTCCTTCTTACCCCCGGTCTGCCCCGACAACCTCTCCTGTGACGCCATTTCCGTCTACAGCCTCAGCTCCCTCGCCTCCTCCCTCAGCTTCCTGTCCCGACCCGAGCCCGCGGGAAGTGACATCATCAGCCAGCGCTCATCACATCAGCCGGAGCTGGAGAGACCTCGCGGAGGAGGGGGGGGACTCTACGGCTCGCACCGCCATTCAGGGGGCCTGGCGAGAGGTCGACTGACCAATCAGGGAGGAGGATTAGCAGGTGAAGGGGAGGAAGAGGAGTATGAAGGGTACTCCATTATCAGCAGTGAGCCGCTGGGACGAGGGAGGAGGGACTGTGACACGCTGCCACTTCCTGCGGGACACAGACACGGTAGAGGCGGTGCAGGCAGAGGGTCTGCAGGGGGTCATGGGTACCCGATTACAGTTTCCTCCAAAGGAAGCATCAGCACACCTACGTCTCCGATTAAAGCTCCGCCTCCGCCCCTCAATGTTCCCACCAGCCCCAAACCCAAACAGGAAATGTAAGTTCAGAGTTATTGTCAGAAAGATTGATGCTGTCCCTTCTAAAAATGCTCTGACTAGATAATTTGTAACTTTAATATTCTTATTCGCAGCTCATCTCCTCAGAGGACGGGGAAAGGAAAGGTCAGCAGCTCTGAGTCGGACCAGTCGAGCACGGAGACAGACAGCACGGTCAAGTCCCAGGAGGAGAGGACGGTGCCTGCGGGACAGTTGGATCCCCAGGAGCTGGCCCAGAAGATTCTGGAAGAGACCCAGAGCCACATGCAGGCTGTGGAGAGCCTGCAGAAGGCAAACAGAGGGAAGAAACCGAGGGGAACTGAGGGGAGAGAGGAGGCACACGTCAGGCAGCCTTCTCTCTCGACTCCCTCAACCCCTACTTTGACTCCCAGCGGAGGAGCACGAGGCTTTCAGCCCTCTGAGACCAGTGCGTTCAGCAGACCTCCCAGCAGAGCCAGCCTAAAGGCGTGCTCCTCTCCTCTCTCCCTCTCCTGTCATCTGTCACCTCTATCCACCTCTGTTTCTACCCCTCCCCCAACTCGACCCAAACCTCCGTCCCGCTCCTCGTCGCTGCAGAAAATCAGCTCCGGCTACAACAGCCCCGCTCACTCCTCTCCGTCTTTATCTCTTGCTGTGAAAGAGCACAGCTCACCTTTCCCCGCTGTCTCCTCAGACGTGCATGTGCAGGCTCAGCTCAAACTGAAATACCCTACCTCACCTTACACCGCCCACATCTCACCTTCCCACTCTCCTGCTGACAGCGCCCCGTCGCCAGCCCTTTCCTATTCCTCCACTGGATCCGTCTCAGCCTCCTCCAGCCCCGCGAACACTCCTGAACTCAGCCAGTCCAAACGGGACAACAAAGTCCAGGCCATTCATAACTTAAAAACCTTCTGGGCCAACGCCGGCCAGAAACACGAGGTGCCCTGCCCCGCCAGTTTACTCCGAGGTGGGAATAAAAAAATGAGTACAGTTCAGAAAGATGTTTTGGGTTTGCTTAATCTCTCACCTCGACATGATCGTGTTTGCAAAAACGGCGAGGGGTCTGAGGAGGCTGGCGACAGACCGAACGGTCACCAAAAACTGGAGGCTAAACCTCCTCCGCCTCCTCCGTCTAACTCCAAAGGAAGCATCAAACTTCCCTCTGGGAACGGCTACAAGTTCCTCTCACCTGGACACTTTTTTCCATCCTCTAAATGTTGAGAGTCGCCATGTTTGTCCCTCTCCTCTGCTTCCTTCTTGGTGTTTGTACTATGACAGAAGCTGTCCGTTTGTCAGCTACACACGACATTTTTAGCAATACCTGCTGAAGACTAGGATAAAAAAGTACTGTTTAATACTGACGGTGATTTTACATGTCACCACTTTTTTGTGAAGGGATGTTTTAAATGTGATGACTGTGCCTTCTTCTGGGGAGAGCTGGAAGGACAAGATGACTCGTAGAGAAGTGTCGAGTCTCTGGCTTTAAATGTGTTTTCATGACTGACTAGAGAGCATGTGTGTCAATGCCTCCATGTACTGTACTCACAGCCTGTCGACTGAACGCCTGAGAAAAGGAGAACAATTTTACGTCAGCCTAAATGCTCGCTATGTTTGTGCAAGTTGACCTGAATTTGATTTATTGTGTAATAATTATTGTTAAATGTCATTATTATCGATGCTTATGGTCGTCATTTATTTTGTAAAGTAAGCTGTGTTTTCCAGTCGTTATTATACATTTTATAAAGACAATTAAAGGAGGACGTGAGGAAAACGTTTTGATATTTTTTATGGAGACTTGATATCCTGTGTGATTGTCAGCATGGTACCTCTTGCTGTTCAACGTGCTGGTGACTTTATAATGTACAATATTTGCAGCGGTGCCAGACTACGATTTAGAAATATCTCAATTCTCAACACAAATAAAAATGTCCCTTTCCTTGGTTTGCTTTCATGACATAAATCAGTTCTCTTTCCACTCATAAAAAAACATGCAACATTAAATCTTAGATTAGATTTCAGAAGTAGTAATATTTATCTGAAAGCTCCAGTGTGTGGGATTAGGGGGACATAGTGGCAGAAATTAAATATGACAATCACGTTAAAATAAGAATCATTGTCTTTTCGTTACCTTAAAAATGAGTTGTTTATGTCTACATAGGGAGCAGGTCCTCATTTCTGGAGATCGTCATGATGAGGCGAGGCGAACAGCCTGTCTCTGACATGCCAAACACATCGGAGAAACGCTGATTTGTAGCATGAAGCTGCTGTATTCAGTGTTTTTACTGGTTTAATCACCATTTATAAACACTGCCTGCACAAAACGAGGCCTGAATGAAGTGTACGTCACTTCCCAAGGAATAGTTGTGGTAAATAGAAACAGACTTCATAGGAGAGGCCTGGTTGTAGAAATTGTTGAGTTGGGGTTTTTTTGGCACACGCCATTTTTGGCTTTGGTCAGTACGTTCATTCATAGTATGGATCCTACACACTGTTTTATAAATGAGATCCTGATCTGTTTGTTTCGGAGAGAAAAAAGGTGAGCATACATTAGCAGGTGCTGGGCTAATACACACACACACACACACATACATATACATTCTCTGCTGTAGTCCATCTATGTCTTGTTCCAGTAGCCCATTTCTCATCAGGTTGTTCTGGTTCATCAACACCTGACGTGGATCCTATTGACAAAGGCGACGTCCAACCAGGTGTGACTCTTGCGTTTGCGGTTTTAAGAAGGGTCCAGACTGGATATGTGTGTCTGTCTATCTGTCTGTCTGTCTGTCTATCGGTTTGTCTATCTGTCGTGGGTCTCTCTCTGTCGGTAGGTCGGTGGGTCTGTCTGTCGTGGGTCTATCTATCTATCTATCTATCTGTCGGTCAATATAGATAGACAGGTAGGTAGATAGATAGAGAAATGAATATATAGACATTCTAAACAAAGAGGTACAGAACAATTGTCATACAACAAAACAACAACTTCATGCCAGATGTCTTACAGTCCATTCATATCAAGTCCTTTCAGAGTTCAAAGAAAATATACGTCCTTTAAAATACTGAAATTCTTCATAGCTTTTTGTTCACATCTTGTAGCAAGGTGCCATATTGCTCTGAGTTCAACAGGAAACCGGTCACGGGGTTTGGAGTCGGAGCATTTGGATATGGAATTTACCAAGAATGATCAGAAGTTGGGCGGCACGGTGCTGCAGTGGTTAGCAGTGTTGCCTCACGTTGTCACAAGAGGGTTCCTGGTCCAAACCCAGGGTGGGGTCTGCATGTTCTCCCCGTGTCAGCGTGGGTTTCCTCCAGGTCATCACAGTGAGTGTGTCATTTACATTTAGCTGAAAGCAATTTTTACAGACACCTCTTCCACTTTGTATTGACACAATATTTGTTTAAAATAGAAGATTTTTTCCTGGCATACTATATAATATGGTGGTGTGGGAACTGCACGCACAGATACATACTTGACATGCGTAGCCTTTATTGCACCACCTCCTCCTCCATCATGAATATCGAACAGTCCCTAAAGGAGTTACTCCTCCATCAGTGTGTGTGTGTGTGTGTGTGTGTGTGTGTGTGGAACATGATGAATACAGCACATGAGCCAGTGTAACGGACAGTGGTGTGGATTTATCAGCCAATCAGATTCCTCCTGGAGGGCGGAACGAACTTGTTGATAATTCTATCTGGTGTCCACTCCCAGTGCGCAGGCGCAGCCCGGGTGACGAAGATGGTGCTCATCAAGGAATAGTGAGTCTGAAGTGCTTTTTAAAAAACGTCTTTTGCTTCATTAAGAGGCTCGTTTTCATCCATGTTAGAGCTCGTTACTGAGGAGGGAACATGTGTGTGTCGTCTGGTGCGGTGTGTCGCTGCATGTGACCGGGCTGTAGCCCGTTAGCAGGCGGCTTTGAGCGGGGTGGATCAGGACGTGGATAACGGGACACACCGGTCTTTTTTAGGCGTTGCTAGTGCAAGCTAACGTTAGCCGCTGAGTGGTAGCAGCACAGGGGATAATTAGCTTCTTAATGAAAATGAGTTACATAAAAAGGCTGCGCTGCTTGCTCACTGATAATTTACACATTCATGTAATTAGCATGACTTCTGTGGGTGGATATATATTGAACATGAAGCGGTTAGCAGCGTGTTATAGGTGTAAAGTGCCGTAATGTTAAGCTTTGGTCCCGTGAGTGACAGATTAAGGTTCCGTCCTCCGTCGGATTTACCATTAATGCTAGCTGAGGCTAAGTTAGCATTAGCAGCCGGCTAGCTGCTAGCATGACAATTAGCACACACTGAGTGCATTTGTAAAGCATTTAACACTAGCTAACTGCTACGTTAATGCAGGGGACATTGTCATAGCATTGGGAAATAGTTTGGCAGTATTTTGCTCCAATATTAGCTGACTCCACACAGCAGTTGTACCCTTCAAGCTAGCTTGAGGTTATAACTACTTTGCTGTTACTTTGTTGGCGTTAGCATTACAGTTAGCCCTTTAACTGGGCGGCTAATACCAACATAAGCTGCACATTTGACACGATTATTCATCAGATTTCACCCCATAAATATGTTGTGTTTAAACAGTGATGTGGTCTTTAATATTCCCATTTTCCTCAGCAGAGCTAGCTAGATGTAACCGTGTGGCTAACCTGTATCCGCTCCAGATAACGGTACCTGTTGTAGCCATGGGATGTTAAGCTAGCCTTGGTTAACCCACTTCCCTGTGTTGTGATCAGCTGAAGCATTGAATTAAATCACAGCAGGAAAATCTGCACCACATTTCCTGCTTTATTACCCGCTTTTCAGACCACAGATTGATGCAGCAATGTTTCGGTTTTAATCTTAACTGAGGTATCATCACTTGAATGGTTTCTGTTCTGCTTTTTTACACATATTAGGTGCAGATGTGGAGGAATTGCTTAGATATCGTTATTTAAGACAGAGCGTTAATACCACAGTATCACCACAAGAAACCCCCAAATGCACTCATTAGACAAAATGATCTATTTCAGCATCATAAATGTGTTATTATTGGATATTATTAGTGATGCATTCATGTGGTAAAGGTGGGGCTAGTTTTGAATGCTTTATATGCTGCTGGGTGGCTGCATCTTTAATAATATATTGGCAACACACTCAATGAAGACCAGCAAAGAAAGTGTTACAGATATATTTGTTGAGGAGGTTTTTTGTAATCATTATATGAGCCTGTTCAGTGACTAGTAATTACATGTATGAGATAAATATAGTGGAGTAAAAGGACAGTGTTGCTCTCTGAAATGTGGAGTAGAGGAAGTGTCATAAAATGGAAACGCGCAATTAAAGTACAAGTATCTCAAAATTGTACAAAAGTACTTGAGTAAATGTGCTTAGTTACTTTCCGCCTCTGCTCCCTTTTTGTTTCCTTGTGCAGTAGTGCTAAATTCAAGAAAAATCTGCACCACATTACATGCTTTATTACATGCATCTCAGACAGCAGATTGATGCAGTTTGGTCTGCGGTGTCATCATTTGCATGCAGTTTATTCTGTTTAATAAGAGATACTACATGTAGTGGTGGCAGAAGTTCTCAAATCTTGTACTTAAGAAAAGATACCACAGTGTATAAGTACTCTGTCACAAGTAAAAGTCCAAGTACCAAAAGTAAAAGTATTCATTATGATGAGTGGCCCATTTCAGAATCATAAATACTCTACTATTGGATTATGTGAGTGATAAATTAGTGTGTTCATCACTTTAATGTTGCATCTTGTAAACCTGCAGCTCATATTAATTACTTTTTATGTGCTGCCCAGTAGCTCACCTGGTAGAGGAGGTGCCGCATGTACAAAGGCGATGTCGTTGCTGCAGCAGCCGTGGGTTTGATTCAGATTATCAGCCTTTTGCTGCATGTCGTCCCGTCTCTCCCACTTTCACGCTCAATTTGTCCAATCTAATAAAAGCATTTTATTGCCTTCATGCCATAAAAGAATAATCTCTATAATAGGTTTAATTCTGATGTGTAGCTTTATCTAGATATCTGTTTCATTTGTTGATTTGCATTATTTTGAATCTGTAAAGTAGTAATTGAGTTTATCAGATAAATGTATTGAAGTAAAGGACAATATTTCTCTCTGTAATGTGGAGTAGAAGAATAAAGTATCACAAAATGGAAATACTCAATTAGTACCTCAAAATTGTACAAAAGTACTTTGTCGCTTTCCACAGCTGCTCCCCTTCTGTTCTGTTGTGCAGAAGTGCTAAATTAAGTCACTGCAGGAAAAATCTGCAGCACATTTTATTCTGTATTACATGCTTCTCAGACAACAGATTGATGCAGCAAAGTTTTGGTCTCACTTTAATATGAGGTATTATCATTTGCATGCTATTTACTCTGCATTATAAACCATACCACATGTAGTGGAGGAAGAAGAAGTCAGATGTTTTTACTTAACATTAAGTAACAATAAAACAGTGTAGGAATACTGTTACAAGTAGTAAGTGGTGCATTTGTGTGCACATCACTTTGTGTTGCAGCTGGTAAAGTTGGAGCTCATTGTGATGACTTCATATACTGATGCATAGCTTTGTTGTTGAAAGTGACTTTTAATACAAATATTTTGATGAATGTAGTGGAGTAGAAGTTTAAAGTATTATAAAATAAACGGAAATACTCAAAGTTCAAGTGCCTCAAATCATACTAAAGTACTTGGGTAAATGTGCTCAGTTACTTTCCTCCCCTGCTCCCCTGCGTTCCCTGGTGCAGACATGCCAAATTAAAGGGGAATACCAGTATGTTCTTTCCATGGTCTTGTAAAGTTTAATCAGTATTTGTGAACATGAGCGACTCTCTGTCAAAGCCAGAAACCAGAGAAGTGAGTCTCAAACTGTGATGTCATAGGGTATAAAGTCTGGAGCTGCTTCATAGAGAATGAATGGGAGTCTGATTTTGTGGACCCACGGTGTGTTTGTTGTCTTTTTTTATTTCCAAATAAGCTTTATCACACTGTGGCGTTCTCAGTCCTGTAACAGAAAATGTCCCTGTATACTCAGAACATTCTCCTGAGTGCTGTCAGTCTCATCTAGACACCTTACCTGATTCACTGTCTGTGGAGCAGCTCCTGACTTTATACCCTGTGACATCACACATTTCACATTTGAGTTTCAGCACTTTAGTTTGGGATTTGGGAAAGAGTTGATCATGTTTACTTCTATTTTTTGGACTGTCCTTGATCATAACAGTAAAATATGTCTTTTTATAGCTGCAACGGGCATGGAGTGTTTCTAGAGCTGAGATATCTTTGCATATTAATAACTATAATAACATGTACAGCACTTTAAGCAACAACGTAAAACCAGATAGACGACGTAAACTAATAAATAAAATGAATATGATCGTGGTCAGTAATCAGTTAAAAACTATTAATTTGTAGCGCAGATGATGCAGAATAATTTCCCCACAATCTTGCAAACAAATCTTGCTCACAATATAATCAGTAAGCAAACAGATGTTCCTGTCACATCATGTCTTTACATGTTCCAGATTTAATGACAGTTCAGAATATTGTGACTCATTAACAACTGTCAGTTCATATCCTTTGTTTAAAAGGAGGTCAAAGATGCAATTTTGAGCTGAAACAAGACCTGGGCATAGACTGAGTGAGAGTGTGTAGGCCTGTATGTTAAGGAGAGGAATTAATTTGCTTTTTCATGGCGTCCATATAAACAGAGCTGTGTCATAGCACCGTGGTTATCTGTGTGGTGGCGTTATTAGTGATGCCTCAGTCGGATGTTGTCGTCCATATCTACAGCCTGTGTCTATCCTGGAGTTTCCTCATAAAGGAGAACACTACGATATGAAAAGCTGTGCAGTAAATATTAGTTTGGGGGAGTTGGAATGTTTGTTGTTTTTAGTACCAGATGTTAAATCAAGTAATTATTTATCCTGCTCAGTGTTTATCAGCTCAGTTCAGCACCAAATCAACTGGGATTACTTTTGCTATCCTGGGCTCAAAGGATCTTGCAAACATTTTACAATAAAGTGCATTTTAAGAAGGATCAATTGCAGTTTGCAGATAGCACCCTGCTAACCTACTAACCTGTCCTGTAAGATTCACCACTTACATAATAATGTCAGAGCGAGTCGTTATCACAGTTGTAAAACTCAACTTTGGTCACAGATAAACATCAGGCTGCACATGCAGGTGCTTTAGGTCTGCAAGTTATGGTACATTTATAGTTTTAATTAACTGATTTCTCCACTGTTTTTTGATTGATTTAGTTGAGGTTTGCAACTAACAGTTATTTTTATCACAAGATAACTTGCTAATTATTTTTTCTGTTTAATTATTTGGTGTATAAAATTCATGTTATGATTCTCTGATGCCAAGGAGGACTTAATGAACGTGTTTGGTTTTTATCCCTCCACGCCGACAGTAGCCATGAGTGGAGGCATTGTTTCGGGTTGTATGTTTGTCCCATTCTTGTGAACGCGATACCTCATGAACGTCTTCAAGGACTTTCTTCAAATTTGGCACAAATGTTCACTTTCATGCTCATGCACTCAAAGATTAACTGAATAGTTTTTGGTGGTCAAAGGTCAAGGTTACTTTGATCTTGTCTTTCTTGTTGTTGTGAACACGATATCTTGAGAATGTCTTAAAAGAATTTCTTCTAATTTGGCACAAATGTCTACCTGGACTCGAGGATGACCTGATTAGATTTTAGTGGTTAAAGATTAAGGTCAGTGTGACCTTAGGCCCATCTCATTCTTGTGAACACATTGTCTCAAGAACAGCTTGAGGGAATTTCTTTGAATTTGGCACAAACATCTACTTGGATTCAATGATAACCTCATTAAATTGTCGTGGTCATAGGTCAAGGCCAGTGTCACATTATTGTTCTCATTCTTGTGAATGCAATATCTCAAGAATAGCTTAAGAGAATTTCTTAAAATTTGGCACAAACATCTACTTGGATTCAGTTGTGAACTGAATAGATTTTAGTGGTCAAAGGTCAAGATCAGTGTCACCATGCATCCATCTCATTCTCGTGAAGGCAATATCTCAAGAACAGCTTGAGGGAATTTCTTCAAATTTGGCACAAACGTCCCCTTGGGCTGAAGAATAAATTGATTCAAATTTGGTGGTTAAAGGTCAAGGTCACTGTGACCTCACAAGACATGTTTTTGGCCATAACTCAGGAATTCTTGTGTGAATTATGACCAAATCTTCCACAAACGGCTATAATGTAAAGGTGGGACTCACCAGATGATCTACGATAAGATATTATCACAATATTTAGGTCACAATACAATATTATTGTGATTGTAAATATGTTGCCATATGCTGAGTATTGCGATAAAATATATTGTGATTGATTATCTTTTTTTCATTTGTTAATTATGTCCACAAAGATAAAGTCCAAAGATATTCAGATTATTGTCAATTACGGCAACAAAATCAACAAATCATCACATTCAAGAAGCTAAATTGACGAATCATTTCAGCTCTAGTTGAATTAAGTGGTTGGTGTTTTAGCTGTGGGAGTCGTAGCGAAAAGAGAAGCTAATCAAGCAGACTGATCCACCTCTGTGTGTGAGCTTCCCAGTACCTGTGCTGCAGGTGTGTGTGGCTCCTTCAGTGGACTTAGACTTGATCTTACATAACTACAGGTCACCTGAAGTATAAGACATTTGACCTGTGGTGCTCTGGTCAGCCTTTGTCAAATACGTTTGCCCTTTATAATCCACCAAAGCTATTTCCAGTGCTCTCTGTCTCTGCTGCAGCTGCTCTGTATCCATAAGTGACTGTTAGCGAGTGTAAACACTGTTAATTTGGGTATGTAATGAATGCATGAGGCTGAATACTAAGGATGCAAATTGCTGGGATTTCTTTCTGTCACTGGCCACGCTGGTATATGTGTTTTCCCAGCACAACACAATGGTTTTCTTGCCAGAGGATAATCAATACCTGACAAATCATTAACACACCTGTAGGCTGAGGAGAGCTGTATGCCTTATGGTGTCATCATAAGCAGATAACAGATTTTTTTGTCTCAAATTTGTGTTTGTCACGGTCACATTTGATCTCATGTAGAAGCAAAACACAAATTATTTTCCATTAATAATTGTTCCCTGTCTTTCGCCGGTAAAGTGATGCTACAGCACCTCTAATGAAACCGCAGTGAATATTATTGGGAAAATGATGGAGCCGAGCGAACCACTGGTGGTTTCACTGATGAGCTCCTCATCTGGCGCTGAAATCTAATCTATTTAGGGAAATTAACAGGTGTGTAGACTTCAGCTCTCAGCTCGTCATGGCACTGGATTTAAACCCCTCTGGTGTAACGTGCTCAATGTGCCTGATTCATCTACGACACGATCTCCTGCAGGGGATGCTTTTGTACATTTTGCCAGAGCCAACATGTTAATTTCTCTCTGGTACAAAAGCCACACACACCAGTATGCGCCAGAACCACACACACACACACACACACACACTGCTCTCTGCCTTTGTTTTTCCAGTTGTGCTGCTACATTGTTCCTCCAGTTACACGACTGTCAGAGCCAGAACCTTGATGTGTCTTTGAAAATTTAATTAATCGTGACAGGTTATATTTATGCTTGATGAAGAAGTCTTTGTGGAGCACACACAGTCTGTCCCTGGAAAGTCTCTGCTGTAGAGAAATAGAAGATGGTGTATGGCATGTACAGTATGAGCTGGGAGACAAAAAAAAAGTTAAAGTGATGATCTTGAAGATTTCATGTAAGTAAAGCTAAGTCGTGCAAAGTCACGATCTATAGCTGAGTGAGGTCTTTAGCCCTAATGTTGTGTTCACACCAGGTGTGAGTGAAACAATATGGCACCAGTGAATTACATGTAAAGTCAATGTAAAGACAGCAAATTCCCGCCGGCTGGACATGAAATACACGTATTAAGCAGCATGAATGAAGCCAGTAGTGTTTTTGGTTTTTTTTTAGTTTAAAAATCTGACCAATTTGCATCGCGACAGCTCCTGCAGGGACGTATGATGCCAGCAGAACTTCATTTATCAATTCAGCGATTTCACGTGCTTATGTAGAACAGAAGGGGAGACGTTTGGTAATAAATATTGAAACTTCATAGGCCCAACCCACTTGATTTAAACCCCACCCACAGATTTGTGATACAGCCATTTTCTTTGGCGTATCTGGGATTGAATTTTTTCTTAATTTTGACCTCCAAGCACTGGGTCATGTATTTATATAAAAATATATTGTGAAATAAGACGAGTAGATATCTTCTTAGATTTTGGATATCATAATATTGTAAGTGTTGTCTTTTCCCTAGTTACAAAGGCTGCATTACAGTGAAGTGATGTACATTTTTTAAAGTACCAGACTGTTGTAGCTGTTCTATTATTTGTCTTTACCCAATTTATCAAAAATCTAATTGCATGAATATTTTGTGAAAGCATCAGAAGTCAACCCTTAATTATCGCTGCAATATTTATGTCGAGGTATTTGGCATTGTTCCATATCGCTCAGCCTTAATTTGTATAATATATTCTCTGTTTCAGTTCATTCTCTTGGCTATACATACAGCGTGTAATTGCTTTAATTTGTTTACATTTTCAACCCTCTGGTTGAGGGACTTCCTGCCCTGAGTTTAGCCTGTCAGCTTATTTTTAGCCCCCAGCAAGCTTCATCCATCAGTTTATGTTATGGTTAAGGGTGGGGTACTGAATCTGCCAATCTTTATGCAGGATTTGTATGAGTTGAAGGAGGAGGAGGAGGTGCTGCCAGGGAAATTAAACTGTGATATCTAAATCTAGGCTGTGTGTGAGATTAACACCTGGTTATGCTCCGTGTCTGTTTGTAGCTGTGAGTTATTTACTTCATGTATGTTGTGTTCAGGAAGAGGTCCATGTCTTTTCTTTCCTTCAATATGAACTGCACAGTATAAACTACAGTGGCACCACCCAAAACTAAATGAAGCATGCCAGATGTCGCCTAAGGGAGATAATGAAGGCTAATCTAACCTAATTTACTCTGAAAATGATGCGAGGTAAAACTGTTTTCATTTTGAAGGTTTTCAAGCATGGGATAGTTGTAAATGCTTATTATCCTGATAACAGTGTTTTTTATTTAATTAATGTGGATTACCGATGCGCGATATTTGATTTTTTTCGCCAATATCATAAAACTACTCATGCCGATAATTGATACCGATATCAATATATCAATTTTTTCCCCCACCTAATTATAGTGATCGTCAAATCTCTTCTGTCGTGGAATTATCATCACATCATACATGTATACTCTTATCATGATGGCCCACCAGCAGATGGAGACATGAAATACAATGCCTTTCAGTGTATGCAATATTTATTCAATGGGCAAAATAAAAACAAGCATGTTAGCAGATTCCAGTAGTTCGTTTTAAAACTAATATCGGACGATGACGTGCTGACGTGCAGCTACAAGGATGCTGTGTAATCATGCTGCAGCTACGACCATGTGCCGTCTCCAAATGACATACTTTTGGGGACTAAAGCAGAGTTTTAACATTCAGACTGCAAGGCAGATTTTCCTCTTTTAGCTCAGAGCCGGTTCATTTTTTCCCCAAAGATGGTCAGAGTAAAGTTTATCCACAGCGTCGAGACTTTGTCCGGTCACTCTGTGCCAGTCACGCTTCCGCAGATTGTGATGTTGGTGTTCCTGTGCTCAGGCGTTGATACAAGAAGAGGGTGTTTTAAAATCTTTAACATTTGATCATCTTTTCCAGCACTTTACTCGTCTATTTACGCACAAATGTGTTAAACTTGTTTGTTTCTCTCTCTCTCTCTCTCTCCATTTCCTGCCCCACCTCGTCCTTGTTTCCTCTCCCTCAGCCGTGTAGTGTTGCCAGTCTCTGTGGAAGAGGTGAGTAATCATTACCTCCGTGCCCTTGCAGATACATCACAAGTTGTTTAGAGCAAACACACTTTGAGTCCAGTGTTCCTCAGACAACACACTGTATATTACAGCATGTTGGAATAGTTTGTGTTTATTTCCTCCTGAACGCTCATCTCAGGCTTTTATCTGGGGCACATGCCAGGACAACATGGCCTTTGTTAGAGCGCCCTGGTGTCGGTGTGTGTGTCAGGCTGGTGTTGGTGTGTGTGTCAGGCTGGTGCTGGTGTTTGCACAGAGAGCTGGATGGGAGCTGGAGCTCAGCCATTAAAACTCCAGTCTCTCTTGTCGTCTTCCTTTTAATCGGAATCACTTTTTGTGCTGGTTTTCTGTGCAGTTGTGCTCAGAAATAGCCTGTTTGGTTCAGTGAGCCCAGACCTCAGTGTGATGCCCAGTGACATCATACATTGGCCCTGTTTCACAGCCCGCTATTAGAGAAAAAAAACATTGTGGTGTGCAGTTAGAGCTTGTAGATTTTATGAGAAATAACAGTTTTGTTGTTAGTTTGTGGGTTTTCTGTAGATTGTATGGAGGATGAAAAATGACTTAAAGGTTCAGTGTGTAGAATTCAGAGGCAGCTATTGGCAGAAATGATGCACAACACTCATAGCTATCTTTTCTTTAGTGTCTAACTAAAGAATAAGACTAGTTGGGTTTTCTTTACCTCAGAATGAGCTGTTGATATCTCCATCACAGTAGCCCAGAGCAGTCAAACCAAATATGGGCTCGAGATACGGCCATCCTCCTACAGTTTTGGCATATGGGAGAAGTTTCAGCTCTACAACCTCACTGCCACTTAATTTTACATACAATAAATACATAAACAATTGTGTACATAAATAAATAAATATGATAATAAATAAATATTATAAATAAATAGATAAATGTTAAAATAAATAAATGCATCAATAAATGTATGAAAGTAGATAAATAAACATAACATGAATATTTTAAAATCTATTTCCACATTTATGTACAACTACATTTATTTATTTATGTATTTAGGTCAGCATATATTTCGGCATTTATGTATTTATTCCTATATTTGTTTATGCATTTTTTTTGTATTAGTTTCAGCATTTATTTTTGTATTTATTTTTTATTTCTATATTTATTCAGACATTTATTTCTGTAATTATTTTAGCATATATTTCTGCATGTATTCATTTATTTCTGTATTTATTTCAGCATTTATTTTTGTATTTATTTTTTTATTCCTATATTTATTTCAACATTTATTTTGTATTTATTTTAGCATTTATCGTTGCAATTATTTATTTATTCCTATATTTATTTAAACATTTATTTTTGTATTTATTTTAGCATTTATCATTGCAATTATTTATTTATTCAGCTATTTATTCCTATGTTTATTTAAACATTTATTTATTTATTTATTTCTGGATTTATTTATTTATTCAGTATTTATTTAGTATTTATTTATTCCTATTTTATGTATATATCTATTTCCTTGTTTATTGTTCCTGTATTATGTTCTCCTTTTATTCATTTATTTATTTATTTATTTATTTATTCATTGATTTATCTTAAGTCAAAAAAAAAGCATCAGCACATTCCTTATCAGGGGTTTAAAGTTTATTATGAAAACCATTTAGGATGTCGTTCTTATAGACTGTAAAGAATGATGGATGTAGCTCCTGTAAGGTCAGCTGCAGGGAAATAAAAGGATATTTTAAAGCCTTAATTTGAGTTTACAGCTCACTGCCATCCAGAAATACTTCATCAAGGGACAATAAAACAGCAAAACACCACAATTTGGAGGCTCATGATCACACACTCTTACATAGCTGTTTTAAATACAGTATATACTCTGTGAAACATGTTTAAAAATAGAAGTCTGGGTTTCTGAGTCGCCTTAAATACAGTGTAGGAATCTCCTGTGCAGCAGCTAGTAGGTGTTCGTGCTGCATCCTTGAAGCACCTGCCTCGGCTTCAGGGAGCTGCTCAGTTTTTGTCTGTTCCAGCAAATAATGACAGGATTTGTCCCCGTAGTTTAAGGCTGTGTATTCACTCCGTGTCGTCTTCTCTCTTCCAATGTCTCACAGTATCAAGTAGGGCAGCTGTTCTCTGTGGCTGAGGCCAGCAAGAATGAGACAGGAGGAGGAGAAGGCATCGAGGTGCTGAAGAATGAACCTTACGAGAAGGACGGCGAGAAGGGACAATACACACATAAAATATACCATCTAAAGAGGCAAGTCCTTGAAATGCATCAGACCGTCAAGGGTGGACAACACAAGCTGGATACTGTCAGGCAGAATTTGTGAGGTGTAAAGAAACATACGCCAGATAGTGGAGGCAATTCAAAGCTCAGTGATAGAGATGAAGAGACAGGAGAGCATCTGCTGTCTCAAACCACAGAATTGAGGCAGCGTCTTTGTGACGGCCAGAAACTGGCACCCACAATTATTTTTATAAATAACCAGCGTCACAAAGCAGGCATTTATGGCATTGTTAGCACCTTTCTGCCAACGCCCCGGACACGTAACCTAAGTAGGTAAGGCACATAAAACCTGGAGCGCTGGCAACAGAAACATGATATGAAATTTTTTTTTTTCCCTCCATCTGGACGTGTTTGTTTGGATCTCAGGCAACAGACAGCGCCTGCTGCCAGCTGTTAAATCTGACAGTAGAGCTGTTTTGGCAGCGATCTGAGGGGAGACATCAGGTGGTGAAGACTACTCTGTATGCAAAAATAAGAAGCCATTTTTTACCTTTCAGTATATTCCTGCATGATGTCCTCCATATTTCAAAGTGATGACTAATTCAGAAGTAGCTTTATGAAGTCAGACGCCATTCAGGGCCTCACTAACCCAGAGGTTGCGTTCATTATTACGGGACAATAAGGCACTTGTTGCAAAGCAGATTCCCTCCTCTTTAATCAGAGGTTTAATATCTCAGCTACATGCAGAGTTTCTACAAAGCAGTACAAAGACAACTGGAGCTTGTCTGAAGTCATCTGAGTCCCTGTCAGGTGTTTCCTCTTTTGTCCACCCTTTCTTTGTATTGTGTGACTGGTTCTTTGATACAGCAGGAAAGAACTGTTATGTTATTTTGGCAAGAGATCAACAAAAAGGACACGTCATTACAAGCAGAATCATAGGTTTGGTAAAAGGTTTTGATTAGCGCTGCCCTCTAATAGTTACCAAATGTTTGTGGACCACAAAGGTCATTAGTTGGCAAGATTTTATTGGTCGCTTAGTCGCAGAAAAAGAGCAAAACATGAAACTATCTTGTCAAAATAAATCCAAACCTATATGACTGGACCATGTGGGAGTTTACTTTGAAAGGACAGACACAGGAAGTGTCCACGCTCAGCAGTCAGACAGGAGTCAACTTTTGATTAGCCCCGAAGACGTTTTTATCTTTAACGAGTTAAGACAAAATGGCAGTTTTATTTATAAAGGACTGTGTGTTTGATTGACGTCTTCCTTTCTCCCACTGCAGTAAAGTCCCAGGTTATGTGAAGATGATTGCACCAGAGGGAGCATTAGTTTTTCACGAAAAGGCTTGGAACGCCTACCCGTACTGTCGCACAAGTAAGTTCATGCTGAAGGATGAATCCTTTCATATTTAAAGTTATTTCACGACAGAGTTTTTGCATGATATGATGAAATGAAATGGTTATAGCTGCATGTGATCTTGGCTTCATTTAAATATATATTTTATGTATCAAACACATGTATGCACTTTTCTAAATGTTGTTTTTTGTTTGTCAAAGATAATAAATGTCATCCTGGCTTTTTATGCTAATGCATTTTTCTCTCTTCTTCCCCTTTTTCCTACAGTTGTGACGGTGAGTTGTCAAATTTCTTACGTTTTCTAAGACCTGGTCACACCAGTCAGTGAAACAGCAAAATGTATCTGTATGTCTTTGAGTGTTTGGAGCTTGGTGATGTAGTAACTACTCGCAAGGATAGCTGACGAGCTGATGACAAACACAACATCCAGCCAGCTCTTTTCTCTGTGCTGGAGCGTGTATAGCCATCGACATTTCAATAAAGAGTTCTTAAAAATCCCTCCATAACTCAACAAGGACATCTAACTGGCCTACTGTCCTTGTCCCAGTACACAAGCACGGTAGGGGAATCCATTTATTGAGCCAAGTATGTGCGACTCCTCTACGATAGGTGGAGATATGCCCCCTTTCAGCTTGTTAGTATTGGACCTTTTTCCTGTTGACCTATTACGTCACAGACCAAACAATGGACAAACAAGTTAGCTACGGTTAGCTAGCAGCTAACTGGTACCATGGTGGACAACTTTACAGCTCTGTACATTTGGTCCGTCCAAAAAGTCACAGCTCTGGATGTAGATTTTTCCACGTTGTTACCGGCTTCTTCTTCTCTTACACATTTAATGCTATTGGACTTCCGGGTCAAAGTCCGGGGCGGAAACTGTGGAGCATGCTCAGAGCACCTCGGACAGTCACATGATCTGGGTGTGTCAGTCTGACTTTGAGAAATTTGATTTAGTATGATTTCAGTCAGACTAACATGGTTAAATGAATTTTAGAAGTCCGTTTTTAGTCGGACTCTAAAGTCATGTAAACGTACTGATTGTCTTTCCAATCTCTAGATATTTTCAGGGCTGTTCTTCTTTTTGAGTTAGCTGCTAACTGCTATAAGTTTCTTTTTAAATCTCCCAGCAGTGGGTTCTGCACATAACACATTGCCAAAGCGTCACACTCATCTTCCTCCTGTGGCCCATGCTTTTTACACAGCTGGGACTCAGCTCTGTTATGACCTCCGCTGCTGGCTTAAAGGCAAAACAACTCTATCCCTTCATTTCATGATTGTACGTTCTGTACAGAACAGTGAGGCGGAATAACAGCGTAACATTCCGATCTTGAACAGTCTGTGTAAAAGGGGCTTCTGTTTCCTCAAAGGTCAGGTCTGTCAAGACAGCTTGCTTTTGTCAAGGGTGCATATTTACATTTCAAAGTTCAGTTAATTTAAATTTGATGTCTGTGAGTGGAAATTACTGATCATAGAAACAAATTGAATTGCACTTAAATTTTGCTGTGTAGATACTGGTGAGACTGGGCCTTTACTTTTGATTACTCACAATAATAAACAGATACCACTGTGTGAGATCACTATGTGTCTTTTGATAGTATTTTTTCACAGCCTAGTATTGTTGAACGTTATCTACAAGCCAACTGCTGCCGAGGATCTTAAAATAGATGAGAGCTGAGCGTTGCAGCATCACTTGTGTTGTTTCAGTAGAAACGTCTGATTGGTTAATTGGATTTAGCTGCAGGGTTTACGTACACATCTCTTCCATTCATGGTGTTCTCTGTGCCGTCGGTATCGGCTGAGATCAGCTGCACTTTATTCAGCTCTGCAGTGTTTTCACCTTTTTAAGACTTTAAAATCTAAAGGCCACATGTTAATTTTTATTGTTTGTTTTCTCCTGCCTTTCAGAATGAGTACATGAAGGACGACTTTATGATAAAGATCGAGACGTGGCACAAACCTGACATGGGAACAATAGAAAATGTAAGTGAGCTGAGGATGCAGTGTGGAGGCGTGTTGGTGTCAAAGAGGAATAAAAAAAGAACCGTCTAAGTTGAAGCAGCAGAGGCTGAGATATCCTCACACTTAGACTCCAGTATTAACACTGCATCCTACATTTCCCATGATGCAATGTGACAGCGCTTTTCATTAGACCCTCCCTGTTTGATACAAACTACACGTCCCTAGTTTATAATGCAGGTTTAATACTATTTATTTGAAGTCTCCAACACCAAGCAGAGATATTTATTATTATGGAAGCCTAAAGACGACTTTATTAAAACGATCATGTTAACTTGAAAATAAAAACGTAATTCCAAAATCACAAATAGCTATATATTTGAGGGTTGTTGTTTTTTTTAAAGAAAGAAAGAAAGAATTTTTTATTTGAGTTTAAATCATTGCACAAATAAAAGATAAAAGTATATTTTAATGTTGCATTTTAATTCTCAAATTTAAATTAACATCTGAATATTTTCCACCGTACAAGAATTTAAGTCTTTGAAAATGAAACGTCAAATGTCAAATCTTCATTTTCAAATTGTTAACAAGTTGCGTTTTCAATTTAATTTTCAAATATGTATTTATTTGAGTAAAAAGAAATGAAATGAAAAGCAATCCAATTTGCAATTTTAAAATTTGCATTTTAGTTTTGTTTGTGAGTTAAAAATCTTTGCACACACAGATAGATTTTATGTTGTATTTTAATTTTCAAATTTAAATTAATTGTCCACTGTACAACAATTTAAGACTTTGAAAATGAAATGTCACATGCTGTTTAAGTTGTTAACAAATTCCAATTTGCATAAATGGAAAATAAGGTTACATTATTTTTATTTCATTTTACTTTTCAATTTTTTTTCAACTTTCCTTTTTATTTTCGAAATGCAGTTTTAACATATCCTGTGTCAATGTGGATCGATTAACACACAGAGAGAGATAAAGAAAAATGACAAAAATAGTAGATAAATAAAAACAAATACATAAATAAAAATAAATAACCTTAAAAAAAACCTTAACCCACATATAAAAAAGTAAGGTTCTAATTCTGTCCATTTCCAAGGGATGGCTGTAAAAAGGGGGCTACAACAAAACCATAGAGACTAAAATAATAGATAGATAAATAGAGTAAATAAAATGCTTGCAGCAGTTTGGCTTCACAAATTGCATGATACACTGCAATATCTGGACATAGAAGAGAACACGGTGGAGGAAAAAGAAACCTTAATAAATAAAAAGTTAAGGATGTTGCTCCAAGTAATAATCTTAACAAATCAAATTTTAAATAACTTTAAAATTTTGTGCACTGGACAGTGGGGTACAACTTTGACAGTTAAATGTAAAACAATGTCATTATTTTCATTTTAATAAATCAAAGAACACCTGTATGTGAAAAGGGAAATGCATATTAGGTCATTGCATTTTTGTTTTATAAACATTCACATGTTGAAATTAAAATGCTGTTGTGAAATTAAATGTTAATTTTCAGGTTTACATTATCATTTTAATATAAGCTCCTACAGGCCTCCATATGTTGTTCTCACAGACTTAATAAAAAAGCCCCAGTGTGAAACAGGTGGAGTACCCCTTTAATTAGAAACAAAAAAACATCCTAATATGTTGATGCACGTTCAAGAGACAAAGATCCAAGATCCAGTTCACCTGTGAGGTTTTTAATTTGAATCTCATTTGATTTACACTCAGGACAGATTTGAATGAAGTGTCTCAGTGTTACCTGTCTGCTGAGCTGAGGTTTACCTGCTCCTGTTTGTCTGTGTGTGTGTGTGTGTGTGGGTGTGGGTGTGGGTGTGGGTGTGTGTGTGTCAGGTCCACGACCTGGACGAGCAGACATGGAGGACTGTGGAGGTGTCTCCCATAGATATTTCAAACAAAGAAGAAGTGGCCCCTGGGGTGAGTTGCTCCTTTCTGAACATGAATGACCAGACACCACAGCCTGATGAAAACATATTTACAGCAGGATGTCTCCACCCTGAGGAGGAGCGTGGTCAGACAGGTTGACTCAGAGTGTCAAAAGAATCCATGCAGCCATTTTATTGATTCATGGCCATCGTCCATGAAGCCTCACTGAAGTCTATGAAATATTTTACTCACAGTAAAACACTTAAAGTTGGCCCGGAAGTTTATGTGAAGATGAGGACTGGCGGTCGTTTGTTCACTCACTTTTTACATAAGATTACAAGTTAACAGATATTGGTCAGCATCTCTTCTCTGATGGTTTCTTACATGTATTTGCCTTCATACATCTTCGCACAGCTCTTTATTAGTCACAAAATCACAAACTGTGTGAATCATGGAGCTGTAAAACATTCATGTAATCAACACTAGCTCTGAGCAAATGTTTACGATGGGTCGTGTTCCTGTGTTTAACAATGGTCAGAAGAAAAATAGTTTTTAATTATGCACATCAGAAAATATTTCATCAGTTTTGTGAAGTAATTTTAATTTTAAGTTTTAAATCTCACTTGAAATAAGCTGGAGGAACCCTGTGCTTCGGTGGGTCTGTCCATATGACAGACATGAGCCTGGAAAGTCCTTAAAAAAGTATCTTAAAACAAAAAAAGAAAAAGCAGAAGAAGCATGCACAGTAGAAAAGAAAATGGCGACCTCACGACAGCATGAAGAGCTCCTGTGTTTGCTGTTTTTGCTGAACAACAACAAAAAAAAAAATGCAAAAACAGAAAATAAAATGTTCGACTCTTTGACAAGAGTGGGACCGGGACCAGCCGATATGGACTAAAATTCATATCTTGGTATTTTCAGGCTGTTTAAATGTTTGCAGCTCAGGACACTAAACTATAACACAACTATAAAAGGATCAAGTAGATGTGAAATGATTAAAAATCTTTGTGGGCGGGGTTAAAAACTTGTTTTCCATCTGTCTGTCTTTCAAATGAATCTAGAGCTGGAAGATGATTTAGATATTTGAATCTTATTTCTGCAGAGAGCATCAACAGAGAGGCCGAGGGAGGGACGGAGACAGAGACACTTTGTCCTCGTTATACTTGTCTTGTGTATGAAATGTCTGTGTTGCTGCGTTTTTTTTTTAAACACATCAGTTACGTGCATCCAGGCACTGGCTCATTAGCCATGTTTCCATCAGCCATGTTTCCATCAGCCATGTTTCCATCAGCCTGTGTAGATGCGCATCTACTGTAGAAGTATCGCAATGAAAAATTATGATAGAAACGGCAAAACTCGAATTAAAATCCCCTGATTCGCACAAACCAAAATACGCTCGCTTTAGCCGGGTTTTGGTTGATTCGAAAAAATGTTGATTCGCAAAACGAGGGATGGAAACAGTTACGTTTGAATTAAGTCTGACGTAGCGCACCTCTCTCCATGGTGATATCCACACTCCTGGTCAGGAAGGCGGTAATGCATTTACAAGCTGGTTGCCAACCGCCAGAAAACGTAGAAGAAGAATGCAAGACTTGTTTTGTTTCCCCGTTCTGCGGAAAACTCGCGTGAGTTCGTAGTTTTCATCAAAGTCCGAACATTTAATGGAAACACACAGGATTTCTTTTAATGCGCATTTCCCAATGATTCGAATCACTTTTGGATGGAAACATAGCTAGTGTCACACAGTAGACTACAACTACCAAGAAGAACAGAGACGCGCTATGATCAACCTCACACACAAACTAGCAGCATAGCGCTGTACTGTACGTGTGTTGCGGCCATCTCGTGCAACATACAGACCGATGTCTCACTGTAGACTGATGACCAGACGGATTAAACAGAGGAGCAGCTCTGTGTCTCTCTGAGTGTTGGTGGAGAACTTTGTGCAGAGTGAGTGAGGAGAGATGCACACTGGTATGGCCTTTTGAAAGAACGCGTAATGTAACACAACTTGACCCTATATCGATAGAAACAGTGTGTGTGTGTGGACTCTCATGGACATGGGCAGATGACAACATTTACAGCATGTGAACCAAAGTGGACACACAGATGTGGAAGAATAATCTGGCCTTTATAGTAGATAAAAAAATACACACAGCAACCGCACATCTTCTCTTAAATTGTCGATCATCATTTGGCTGCTCAGTACAGCACATAGATGTTTGTTGCGCGTCACCCCACTCACCGTCCCCCCTGACTTTCCCGTCGCCTTCACATTCTGCTCTCAGTAAAAACCAAATCCATAATTAAACATGTTCCACATCCACTTATTGAGACAGCTGTCTCTCCGTCAGCTGAAATCAGACCATTAAGACGTGCATGAATACCCACTGACACTTCATCAGTGAATGTCTCTCGTGTGTTGCAGAAGCTTTGCAGAAAGTGTCCCTTCAGCTTTCTCACTGTGAATCTCAACATGTGCCTGTATCCCAGTCAGACGCTGGTTACTGGTGTCACAGTGTCCCAGCAGCTGGTTCATTATTCAGTCTATGGGGCAGCTCCAGGGCGTGCATTATCCATCCATTTATCTTTTTATATGACGTCATCATCTGTGCCCATTCAGCTTAGAAGACACTTTCTAATGTGGAGTTGTACGGCGGAAGCAGCACGAGAATCCAGTTGGACTGTGTTTACCAGTTCAGTTTGTCAGATTGATTGGGATGGGAAATGGACAAAGTCTCACACTGGGTTAAAAAGTAATTCACTACTGGAAAAATGGTCTTTCTGTAAAACTGGACTGAGAAAAGGGACTGTTGCACTCTCTCTCGTTTAAGAGGTAGAAAACCTACAACTACCAGATTGAACTGCACCGCACCAGTGAACACACTGCTGTAGGTGACGTAATGTGAACTTGTTAGTTTGACACAATAGCAGCTGGCTGACAACAAACGATCTCCTATTGCAGTTAAACAGAAAGCTACAACATGGGGAGGGTACCAAAACCAGTTATTAAACGGGCCCTGGGGCCAAAGCTCTGAGGTTAACGGCTCTGCAATCCATATTGGAGAAATTCAGATATATTTCTTGTTTATTTTGGTTATGTGAATGTTATCTTGTGTAGTTTTTATCTCACCAACTCCATTTCTCTCTCCTTCCTTTTTAAAAAAATCTTTTTTTTGTTTTTCCTTATCCGCTGTGAGGGTCCAAGGACCGAGTATGTCGTATGCTGTAAAGCCTCTGAGGCAAATTGTGATTTGTGATATTGGGCTTTATAGATAAAATTGAATTCCAAACATGCTGTTGCAGAATGTTAATTTGTAGCCCTTTTTAAACAGGAGTTGTGCAAATTTGCAGGAAAGCCCAATCAGTGTTTTTTCAGCATTGGCAGTATAAAAACAAAATCGGGGAGTGCAGCAAAATGCCGCCTACCTACTTTTGTTTATACAGAATGTGCCTTTTTCGGGGCAATGGGGGGCGTGAGCAAGTAACAAAACGTGTAGCTCAGCGTGTGACGTAAACAGTGATGTGGGAGGGAAGCCGCGGCTGGTCAGTCCTTCTGCGATTCTCTCTCGTAAGTCGGCCCGTCCTTCACCGTCCCCGTCATCTGACGGTTAATGGCCTCTTCGTTTGCGAGGACAAGGAGTGCGCACAATTCCTTGTCTCCCCAGTTGCTCATCTTTACAGTGTCTGTCAGGTTTGTGTTTCCCTCTTGCTACTAGCTGCTCGCTAATGCAGGCTGCAATGTAACGACACAGGGCGTTTGTTTTTGCCACTGACAGGCTCAGACTGTTATTATAAGTTTTTGCCAACACAGAGATTCCAGTAGACCTTTTTTTTAAGAGAAAGACGGCCCTGAAATCACCGTCACCAAACCCACCAAACTCCATTTAGATAAATAGTGATTTAATCATCATTAAATACACTTCATTCAGAGTTGAAAGAAACCAAGTAAAACTCCCAGAAACCATCTTGGTTCATCTCTCAGCTGTTCCAACAATCACCAGCTCTGGTTTGGTTTAAATTAACCCTTAATTCACCAGTTAGATGTGACAACATGCTGCCTCTATACACACTAACATGACTGTTTATTTAAATGGAGTCTGGTGGGTTTGGTGACGGTGATTTCAGGGCTGTTTCTGCTTAAACAAAAAGGAATTACTCTTTAACACAAAGCTCTATCTCTGTAGGGATCCTTTCATAATGTTGTCAGATACTTAATAATACACAATAATAATCTGAGCCTGTCAGTGACAAAAACAAACACTGTTAGTGGTCATAAAATGATGATGCACAAATGCCCCAAGAGGTTACATTGCAGCCTGTTTTGCGGCTGCTTGCTGCCGTGGTCTCACTCAATACTGGACCAGTTTCAAAAATGATTGTCTCCATTAATCCCTTCAACACAAGAACAGGGTAAAATAGGGTCCATGTTGAAAAACACCAACGTTACCCTTTAAACCCTGTTACCAGTCCTGTCGTGGGCGCCTGTCAGTCACTTAATACCTAAACCATCATGTCGCCCACGGTTTAAAATCTTAAAGGAGGCATTAAGCCATTTTCATCCAGGTGGGTCACAGCGTTTCTTACACCAGCTCCTGTTCAATAATGACTTAAGTGGATCAGCGTTGAGGCCCAGGCTTAATCTGAATGTCCATCTGCTCCAGGTATTCAGCGCTCTTCCCCAGCACACCCAATGGATTAAAACAGCACAGTGAGCCTTGAGCTCGGCGGTGGGATTTGGGGGTTGTAGTAAAAATACTATCTTGCGGTTGCTGATTCAGTGTTCCTGGACGGGAGTCTGAACACGGCCTGGAAGGGTGCAGTCTGACTAAACAGTCACATGGAATTAATTCCCATGTGCCAAGAAAAACAGCTCCTGTTTTCAGCTTTGTGTTGTTTTGTCTTAGTCCTTTCAAATAATCAAACAACATTTAAAATGGTTTATTCATCCCGATCAGTAGGAGGATATCTGAACACGTCTGAACGCTTAGAGTCCCTCTCTGTTTTTCTGTTGGCTCGTTGACCTTGATGTTTGAGCTTCACTGTGCAGAATTATTCATGTGCAGTTTGTTTGCATTCATCTGCTGAAGACAGAAAGTTTCTCTGTGCTCACCTTGACTCTGAGTTGAAGACATGGATGTATGAACGTGATTTTGTGGCCGGCCAATCGTGCTCTAGTATGTGCTTACATAAGTGTGAGGCTTCCAAGTCACACACATGAGAATATATTTTTCAATAGTTGCAAGTTCAAGGTCGTATACTTAGGATTTCCAAATGAGGGAGAGTAATAGTAGATGAAATATAAAGAGTTTCTATGCCTCCGTGCTGGCGATACCCATGGCCGAAAGCATTTGGGGTTGTTTGTCTCATTCTTGTGAACGAGATATCTCAAGAACGCCTCAAGGGAATTTCTTCAAATTTAGCACAAGCGTCCTCTTGGACTCAGTCAGTATGTTAACATACACAAGGATAGCTGGCGAGCTAATGACAAATACAACATCCAGCCAGCTCTTTTCTCTGTGCTGAAGCGTGTACAGCCCCTGGCATTTTGTTTTCTCAGGATTGAACATCATTTCATTCAATAAAGAGTTATTAAAAAGGGGAGAAAATCGCTCCATGCCTCCATGGATTGCTTTTGGGACAACAATCAGCACACAATTCATTGAAGGGACATATTTGTACTGTGCAGTCCTGTCTGCTAACCATTAGCTTTTTATGGAGCAGAAAAGTTTAAATTAATATAGATGTTGAAACACAGCTAATTAGCTATGAATGCTTCCATATTTTGGCTCTTTTTCTAAAGCCCTTTTTACAGAGATCCTGCAATATTACCACAACAAAGACCCCTAAATATGTCAACTTTACTTTTTTTACTCAGAACCAAATAAGGCCAGCATAATGCCGCCCTGGTGTGTGATTTTAGACAAACCCGTATTCTTGAAGCAGAAGAGGTGCGACGAGTGTAACGTCGGCATCTACTATGGCATATAACATATGCGTCAACAGGCTCCTGGACTGCATTCAGTGCGTTTATATGCACAGTGAAGTGGAGCTAATCTGCGTTTGAGAAATTCGATTTAGTATGATAACAGTCGGACTAACATGTTTACATGGATTTTAAAAGTCTGGTTTTAATCTTAGATTTCCTCTGAGGTCATGTAAACGTTCTGAGCGTGACCCAAAGCTCAGCACAGACTCATAGACAGTAGCAGCTGTGTTGGACAGGTGACTCAGGTTCAGTCTGTTTTCTTTCAGGATCTTAACGTTGTGTCGTGCTTTTGTTCTCTGCCAGGACTATAAACCAGAAGAAGATCCTGCTCTTTTCCACTCTGTCAAGACGGGCAGAGGACCCCTCGGCCCTGAATGGAAGGTACCAGACGCAGCATCAGAAAGCAGAGATGATGTTGTCCTGTCCCATGTTGTCTGTCCTCTGTGCCTCCAGTGATTAATGTGTGTTTTGTTCCTTCACAGAACGAGCTGAAGACAGACTGTCCTCACATGTGTGCGTACAAACTGGTCACTGTCAAGTTCAGATGGTGGGGACTGCAGACCAAAGTGGAAAACTTTATCCACAGGGTAAAGCAGCACATCTTTATTTTATCAGATGTTTGGCACAAGTGTTGAAAGTCATGTTAGATTTGTTTGTTCTTTAATGAAGAGTCTGTATTGTTGATTTAATCACTTTAATCACCTTTATTAGCTCCACAAATCAAATGTTATTTTTTATCTAACATGACTTATAGCATGGTTATCTTGCTGTGAGTTTCAGGGTGTCATTGAAGTGTTGTTTCTGTTTTGGACAGCAGAGGGAGACGTGGCTTTTTCAGTGTTTCTTAAAACTGGAGGGAGAGAAAATGAAACTGAGCAAAGCATCGTTCAGCTCAGGGAAGAGATGAGTTTACTAAGTTAGATCATGTGCAACAGAGAAACACCTGTGGTCTCCAGCATGTATTTGTGTGTCTTCATATTCACGTCATTGTTCTGCTGGGTTAATGTTCAGGTGGTAGATGGACTGAAGGCAGGAAACTGAGTCCGGTCTCTAAACTACTGCAGGAGTTGGGGTTTAGCCTGTCAGGGCTCCTCTGCTTGCAGGTTGTGGAGAGTTGCAGTTTTATTTGAACATCTTCATCTCTCCACAGCAAGAAAAGCGTATTTTCACCAACTTCCACCGCCAGCTGTTCTGCTGGATCGACAGATGGGTGGGGTTGACCATGGAGGACATCAGGCGGATGGAAGAGGAGACCCAAAAAGAGCTTGAGGAGGTAAATAACTCACCAGCTATCATCTCAGACTCATACTGGACCATTCTGTCTTCTTCCTGGTTTGGGTGGATGTAAGGAACACTGTAAAGATACTTAACTTTCAACACAGGATTCAGTAGAGTTGTTTTAATCTGTTTCATGTTTACAGATACTTTGAGGCCCAGTCCACACGCAAGCGAGCATTTCTGAAAACAGGTTTCCGTCTCCGTCTAAATGAAAACGCAAGAACACTTTTGAAGCGCTGTTGAGAGCACGGCACACCAACAGGCAGCGATATCACTGAAGCCACGCGTAGAAAATGATGTTGGGCAATCAGAAGCCTGATGGAAAAGCTGCTGTTAAAGTTATTGTTAATGATATAACGTCTCAAAAAAGACTGATTACTGCTGAATTCATTTTCTAGATCAAAGTGCTGCCAAACCGCGCTGGTTTTGAGAGGACTGTTGTCTGATGGCTCTGTAGCACCCACTAGTGGTGGGCGGCTGCATGACAGTTAAGCTGCCTTTTACATGAATAAAACACCAATTGGTTTAACTGACTTATATTTCTGGTGCTGACTAGTGAGGGGATGTTTAATCATGCGCATCCCTAGTTTTCAGTGACCTAAAATGCAGTTTGCGTGTGGGTGAGAAGCCAACAAGCGTAGAAACGGCTACGTGTGGACTCGGCCTAAAAGTGGAGGTGTTTTTTCTCTTGTGAATGATAAATGATGGTACAAGTGTTGATTGTTCTGTTTGGACCGGACTGCCGGAGACGACTCAACACACCTGATCTACCTGATTTAACCCTTTACTCCTGAATTTCACATCAGATGCGTCAGAAGGGAGATGTGCGAGGCACCTCTGCAACAGACGAGTAGAGGCCCGTCGCTGTAGGTCAAACACTAGAGGCAGGCTGAGTAAGTCTCATCACAGGAGGGGTGGTGGTGGCGCTGCATGGATCATTCTCCACCCTTTTCTTAATTCTGCTCTCCGGCTGCTGTCTTAACTCACTCCTCCTTTTTTTTTTGTCTGTCCAGTTTGTTTTTTCAGATCTGTTTGTGCTTTGACGTCTTTTCAGCCCTGTGTCTTCTTTCTGTTTCTAATCTTCTGTTTTCATTCAAATCATCTTCATCCACTCACGTTTGTCATCTTCACTCTCGTGGTAACGTTCTCTTGCAGCTCGATCGCTCGTCTCCAACGCTTCACTCTGTGCTCTCAGTTTGTTTTCCTCCTGATGTTTTGTGTTCGTTGGAGTAAAGAGAACCTCACTGAGATGTTTGTGGAGTAAGCTGATTCTTCTGCATGTGCATGGCTTATTGCTAACTGATGTAAATGTAAAGGGATAGATCAAATGTTTTGACTTGGGGTTTCATGAGGTACTTGCTGCAGTAGGTGGCGGTCAGGGTGCCCCCAGTTTGGAGAAGCAGGCAGGAGTACCATCACAGAAACTCAGCAATGCACTGATGTGGGCGTGGGCAGCAGCAAACGTATTTTAGGCACCTACAAAAATTAATAGTTTAGTTGTACGCTACATTTAGAATATTTTCACTGCTTTATCTTAACTTCAGACAGCCGGACTCCACTGACAAGAGCACTAACTTTACATTGCAGAATTGCATATCTACCGCAGCCTTGATTGTGTTATTGTGTGACTTTGGTGAATCTGAACTAACCTTTTAAATGTGCTTTCACCTGACCTGCTTGTCCGTTTAGTGCGGTTCATTTTTGCTGGTGGTAAAGCTGTCAGTTGAACCCTGGTGCAGGCCAAACTACCAAACCGAGACCACCTGAAAACCTGAGGTGCGGTTCACTTGAGGTGTGAAAGCAAGTGAACCAGTTCCAATCAGGAACCTTAATATCCTTTGACCGAAATTTGGCTAAATCCTGGAGAGCTCCATTCAACCAGGAGGCTCTTTTTTATACTATGATGTGACAGAGCAGAGGACTCTGGGAGAGAAGGAGAGGAGGCGTGTGCTTTACAGTGTGACAGTGGGAATATGAGCTGCTGTCCTGTTCCTGCTGTGGATCTAAACTAACCGCACCAGAGGCTGTTTGGAAGTGAACTGAGAGACAACTTTTCAAGCCGTCTGTTTGGTTGTGTTGTCTGCAGCAGGGTTCGACTAACAGCTTTCACACCAGCGTAAACGAACCGCACTAACCGTGCAAACTGACCCGAGTTTGTTTTAACCGAACCAAACAGGTCAGGTGTGAAGCACCCTAGTGTTGGAGGCAGCAGTGACCAACAGCTCCTGTACGCTGAAGTGAAGTAACTGCTTTTGTCAGAGGAGTCTGGCGACTTTAAAGAGAGCGTAGATAACGGCTTCAGCTCCCCGTTGGACAGGGCTGTCTGACTGCAAGATGAAGCGGTGAAAATATTCAGAATACAGTGTGAACGTGAACTGATAGTGCCTAAAATACGTTTGCTGCTGCCCACGTCCACAGCAGCACATTTCTTATTGTCTGTGGCAGCACTCCTGTCTGCTTCTCCAAACTAGTGGTGTGCCAAGCACCATCTACTGTAGGTAACACACTGACTATGGATAAGCACCTCACACAACCCCACCTCAAAAACTCTGCACTGTCCCTTCAAACACCTCCTGAAGTCCTAACCACCAAACTCACACACAACCTTCTCTCTGTCTCTCCGTCTCTAGCTGCGTAATACAGGTCCGATTCGAGGCACCAGTGCTGCTCATGAGCAATGAGGCAAATCAACCAAACCCTGTCATGATGATGTCATCAGAGACACGTCCACCACGTTGAGGAAGTGGCCCTGACGTCGACCTCTTCTCTTCCTGTCTCACATGATTCATTGGGGGGTTTGACAAGATTGGTTCAACAGTACTGTACAGATTCTACCCCAATCACAAGCCTCCTGTTCACAACAGAAAAAACATGGTTTTGCATACATATAAAAAGAAAAAAAAAACTCTTTGCACAGAACGTAAATTGCCTGATATGTAATTGTTAGTTGATTATTACAATGGGCTTTGTTTTTATTCAGGTGTGTAAACCGTGACTCAGAAAGTCAAGCCTTTTAAATTAATTAGAATGTTGTTTTTAAGTAAACAGATTCCCACAATAATTGGTATCAGACTTTAGCAGGTATTGGACCATTCACCCCCCCACCCCCTTTCCTGTGTATTATAACTGTCTGTCTCTACTTTACTCCTCGTCTCTCCCCTCAGTATCGTCTATATTCTTGTCCTGGTATAAATGTGTCTAGGTCTCGTCCCCTCTTTGTCTCGCGGTCCCCTCTGTCTGGCAGTCGGTCGGGAAAACTGATGTTTTAATTTCTTCTTATAGTTTTAATTTGGAGGCTGATGCCTGTTTAGGGTTCAAAGCAAATTTCATGCATGATGGATAAACTCTGCTATCGTTTCCCCCCCGCACACATTTGGACATGCACACCAGCCCTCCTCCTCCTCCTCCTCTTCCTCCTCCGTCACAAGTGCATGTGGACAACAGCAACTCCTCGCTAAAACTGTCATTGCATGTCGCTGCAATGCAGCTGCGCTCAAGCGGACTGTTTGTGTTGATTAGAGAGAGTCTGTACAATACAAGTGTGTGTGTGTGTGTGTGTGTGTCAGTGTGTGTCAGTGTGTGCATCTGCGTTTGTGTTATCAACTGCCTTCGCTCTTAAAGGACTGTCACTCTGGAGACGGAGAAGCTTAATATCGAGGCTCCGTGCGTGGCGCCCGCGTCCCACCGCCGGCCCGTCAAACTTGCCTCATGCTGTTGCTGCATGTCCTTTCTCCTCGGCTAGGGCTTTAACTGGAGCGCCCCCACAAGCCTCCACTCTTCTTCTTCTGTTTTTTTTTTTTAGACTAAAACAAATGAGGATGAGAGTCTGTGCGTTGCTGCGTGCATGAATCTTTTTTATATTCTCCTCAAAATACCGCTTCCTCTCACCTGACAGAGCAAATGGGTCCAGGCAGATCTGCGATGTTTGTTGTGGTTTTAATTTTTATTTTCACTGTGTATAGTGATTCTTTTTTTAAAGCTTTTCATCTACCTTAACTCAAAGTATGAGGTCAGTCTAGTTAAGGACAAATCTCTCCAGCGAAAACATTTAGACGGTTGTTGTAGCCTTGATCTGAACAGGTCGCGTCCTCGTCCTGCTCTCTCCTGCATCTCTAGTTTATTTCTTCCTGCTGCGTCGAGCAGTTCGTCACAGCAAGAGCTCGCATCTTTGTTTTGAGCGTACTGCAGATCCCGTCGGGCTGTAGGTGGTGTTTTCTACGATCATGACGTAGCTTAGTGCAGTTACCCAGCTGTGGTTGTGTATCGGATCAGGTGTGAGTGTCTCTTAGGTTTCGTCGTGACCTCTCTGTGCGTGCTGTGTGTGGACAGGTTGTAAAGAGAGTTATAAGTGTACTTTATAATTATAGAAATGGACAAACTGTACATACAAACACTGACTTGAATGGAATATTCGCAGCGACTCGACGCTGTCAGGTCTATCATTCAGCACTGCTAACTTTAACGTTGTGAGAGCAGGTGACGTCAGCTCTGTGGACAGTGTGTGTGCGCGTGTGTGTGTGTGAAGTGGAGCAGACTGTCCACGTGTTGTTTAACCGTACCTCATCCATGCTTATGAATGTACAGCCGGGAGACAGATGTGTCAAACTATGCAGAATGTTTCTGAGCTGCAGGACCTTGTTTCACACCTGTACAGGCATGACATGGAGCCGTCACATCATCGATACACGAGGGGAGATTTACGAAAACAAAATTTGGATCTGCATGCTCAACACTTCCTTTTTCTTTCCTTTCTTTCGTCTCTGTGTGTTTGATCAGGACATCAGTGCTTTTGAGAAGCTCTTGAACTGCATCAGACAAGAAGGGAAATCCTTTCTCAGAGGGCGGCTTCCCCTCAGAGTCAAACTGGAGTCAGCTGGACCTCAGACTAAAACCTGAGGAGTGAAAAGCCTGACTGAGTTTGACGATGACGGGAGTCGGCCCGTAGACTAGAGTAGGCTGTGTGATGTACAGTTCTGTAGCATTACCAGTGATGCCAGCCAGGGTATGACTGTGAGGGGAGGGATAGAAGCTTAGGGAACAGATGGAGTCCAAAATACTGTTTTTCTTTTATTGTAATCATGAATAAGCACTTGCAAAATCTACTGTTTTTTTTTTTCTTTAATGTTTTGTTTTTGAAAGACAAAGATTCACAATGTATTCAATTTTCTCTTTTCTGATAAGGCAACATTCAGGGGAATTAGTAGTGAATGTAAAACAATTAGTTCCTTTTTTTTTCTTTTCACAGCTTCACGCTGTGACAGAAGGTCTAGACAATGGAACATAACAGAATATCTAATAAATTTGAACAAATAAGAGAATCAACGTGCTGTTTCCTGTTTTATTTGTGTGTTTATGTGTGTGTTTGACGTCTGTCTCTCAGAGAGTCTTTGGTTTTATAATACACTTTATTAGGGACACCTTGCTAGTACCAGGTGGGACCCCCTTTTTAATTCTTGGTGTCACAGATTCAACAAGGTGCTGAAACATTCCTCAGAGATGTTGGTCCATATTGACATGATGACATCACACAGTTGATCCATGATGGGAATCTCCCGTTCCAGCACATCCCAAAGGTGCTCTATTGGACTGAGATCTGGTGACTGTGGAGGCCATTGGAGTACAGTGAACTCATTGTCATGTTTGAGATGATGTGAGCTTTGTGACATGGTGCGTTATCCTGCTGGAAGTAGCCATCAGAAGGCTGTGGTGTTTAAACCATGCCATGACCTCTGACCTCTGGCATCAACAAGGCATTTTGGCTCACTGGATATTTTCTCTTTTTGGGACCATCCTCTGTAAACCCTAGAGATGGTTGTGCTGAAAATCCCAGTAAATACTCAGAGCAGCCCGTCTGGCACCAACAACCATGCCACGTTCAAAGTCACTTCAATCACCTTTCTTCATCATTCTGATGCTCAGTTTGAACTTCAGCAGCTCGTCTTCACCATGTCTACATGACTAAATACATTGAGCTTCTGCCGCGTGATTGGCTGATTAGCTATTTGTGTTAACGAGCAGTCGAACAGGTGTACCTAATAAAGTGGCCAGTGAGTGTCTAAGTACAGAGAGGATTAGAGCCATGTGAAAAACTCACATGTGGCCCTTATTGTCTTTTGTTGATAGAAATTGCTTCCACAAGGTGGAGATAAGAAAATCCTGATGCTTAATAAGCAGCATCATCACTGTCTAGGGAGAAGTTGCACTCGTCTACTTCCACAGGCTCTGTTCATCTTTTCTTATGTTCTTTCAGTTTTTTATTTGATGTATATGGTTCAGAATTTTCTGCTGAAAATCCCATAGATTCCACCTGCATGAGGTGTTCCCAGAAACAACTTCAAAAAGCTATTAAGGGAGGAAAGAAAGTAGAAACCATAGGACGAGGTAAACCACAACAACCAGGACAATTAAATCGGTTTATTTATTAAAAAAATGCTCTGATGTTCTATTTACCCTGATATATGACATCCTAGAGGAGAAACACAGTGGTTTAGTAGTTTGTTTGGGACCTGACCAGAGTTAAACTCTTCTTGATGCATGCTCTGTGAGTTTCATGTTCAACATTCATTGATGGAGGACTGTAAAGAGGAAATACAGCGGGTGTGGCTGAACAAACATTTGAAAATGTTATGATGGAATGAATTGGGTCTGTTTCTATGTAAGAATGTACTGAACTGTAAAACAATAAAACTATTTTAAGAAGGGAGGAGTAGAGTTAATTTCAGTGGTGAAAATTAGCTAAGTAGGTTTACACAAATACTGTATTTAAGCACAAGTTTAAGGCACTTGATATATATGTATGTATGTATATATATATATATATGTATGTATGTATATATATATATATATATGATTGATATATATATATATATGATTGATATATATATATATATGATTGATATACAAATTAATATAAAATACAGGCATGTAGAAGAACATGAAATGATGGCAAATCTGGATAGCCCACATTGTCCTGAAAAAAAAACAAGATATAGCATGTGTATGTAAAAAGAGATAAAAAATTTAAAAAAACTTTTTACTTTGCATTCAAAACACGTACAATGCGGTTTCACAGTAAAAAAAAATGATAATAAAAAAAGTATATTATCCTGAAACCTAGATGCTTGTTGCTTGGCACCACCTCGATGTCCACCTCACAGGTATTCAGTGGCTGGAGAGGGGGCTTGGACCTGCGGAAATCTATGATCATTTCCTTTGTCTTTGAGGTGTTCAGGAGGAGACAGTTCCTGTGACTCCGTCACTGAAGGCTTTTATCAGGTCTTATACTCAGACTCCTGCCCATTCCTGATATACACAGTAGCAGTGTCGTCTGAGTATTTCTGGATGTGGCAGGACTCAGAGTTGTATTTGAAGTCTGTCATGTACAGTGTGAACAGGAATGGAGCCAGGACAGCTCCTTGCGGAGTCCCCGTGCTGCTCAATAATGTTTTAAAGTAAAGTATATAAAGTCAACCATGATGAAGACAAGAAATTATAAATAAAATTTAGAAAAACTGGGAGATTTATACATGAATAAATAAGTCTTATAATTTAAAAAAACAATAAGTTAATAAAGTGAAACACCAGGTGTGGGCTGGAGAGACTCAGTTTAGGACGCTGCATCATTTACAGATTACTCTACAGGTCTGACAGAGACGTGCTCAACATGTCAGATGGACGTGGGAAGTTTTAAACACTGTGTGGTCATGGATCCATATTGAGAGGTGCTGGGGTAAACTGCTGGCAAAGTTCACTTGATTTTTAATGCAAAGTTTGATACTGAGCCTCAAACTTTGTGTCTCAGCTCAGCCAGTCCTCATAATAAAAGCTTCTTGCATTTGCTGCCCAGAAAAACATATGGCTCAGGTGGATTGATAACTCACCACCTACAATTAATAAAGATAATATTTGAGCTGATACCAGTGAAAAATCTAACACAAGGATTCAAATGTGAAATGATTAGTTAAAGATTTTGTCATCCCTTTTTTTTATTAAATATACAGCGAAAATATCCACAAATATAGCTATAGTTTATTTTTGCACAATTAAAACACAAAAAAGCAGAAAAATTATGAATATACTTCTAAATTTTCACAGTTATTAAAGTACAGCAAGATTGTTAGAGGATAACAAACTACTAACAGCAAAATATGTTTGATAGCAGCAGTAATAGATCCAGGTTGTCTTTCAAAGGGACTGATCGACTGCAGGACTGAAAACTGGCAAAATGACATGTTTGGATGAGAAGGTGGAGTATTCTATTATTATTTTATATATTTATTTAACTGAGTTTCTCTGAGATGTGTCCTGTTTTTATCTCGAGTCACACCCATCGTCTCTCTTGTTATCATTACTCTGTCATGCTGTTTCTTTTATTTATCTTCCTTTCTCCTCCTCAGGTTGTTGTGGCCACTGTGTGTTGTTATATTTGCGTTGAAACACTATAACAAAATTTGGAATAAAAGAAAAACAAGCACCTTAATTCAGAAGAATTGAGATTATTTTTCTTGCACTCTTGTTTTTTGTCAGTGACATTATATAATAAATAATAAACCCATGCTGTGATGAGAGCAGCTTCTCCTCTTCCTCTGCTCTTCCTCTCTGTTGCAGTGCAGGACACAAAAGTCCTTTAATCGCTCCTCAGTGCCGCTCACACTGCGCATGCGCTAACATTTACCCAGCAGGTAAACTCCACCATGGCGGCGAGAGGCCATGTGCAGGACCCCAACGACAGGAGACTCAGACCCATATACGGTAAGGACTCAATGGGGACCGGTATATTGAAGCGTGTGTGTGGCTCCGGGACGCGTCCCGGTGTTGTGTACCGGAGCGTGTTCGGTAAAGCTGCCGGTGTTGGAGTGTGAGGGCAGCGACGCGGCCCCACCAGCTCCAACCACGGACTGTGCTGCCTGCAGCGCCCAATGACAGTGCACCTTACCCGGTCTGCCACCGAGCCGGGGTCAGGACACGGGTGTCGGGGTGAAACCGAGTGTCCCCGGTGTCCCACCCGTCCCCACTCCCGGTGGCGTTACAGCTGTGACCGGCGCGGAAATGTTTGTCCACTCCTCTCATTGTCAAAGTCGAACTCCTTTTTGCTAACGGTCGCTATTTGACAGCTAGCTAGCATGCTAATGTGTCAGCTAGCTCACTCACTCACTCAGCTCACACACACACACACATGCTGCAGCTGTGTGTGTGTGTGTGTGTGTGTGAAAATAAAAGTTGTGTGTTTGTGCAGGTTGAACGCCTCGTGCTGAGGTGTTTAGGTTGCGATCAGCTGTCTGAGCTCAGTCTGGCTGTGTAGCTAGCTACACGTTACACGGTTAGCTTCCAGCTAGCATCAGGATCATAATAGTGTAAGGACAATGCTTTAAGCTAACTCCGGCTAGCTTGTTAGCATGGAGCTGTCACAGCTCACGGAGCTCTTTGAGGCTCATAAATAACGGAAATAACGGACAGTTACAATCTGTTTTATTGTTGAGCGATGGTGGAGGAAGTATTCAGATTATTTACTTGAGTAAAAGTACTAATATCACACTAGAAATACTCCATTACAAGTAAAAGTACTGCATTAAAACCCCTGTTTAAGCTAAAGTAGTCTACAAGTATTACCAGCAGAATGTGCTCTCATGCTGTCACTGTTTCTCTTCTTCTATCTCGTGTTTTAATGAATATTCCTGCTGCATTAATGTGTCATTGTACTGCTGTACATGCTTCAGGTTGAGCTCCTCTATATACTGTTGGGTAGTTTAATCTACTGCAGTGCATCATAATCTATCAGCCTGGTGTATGTTTGCAGCTTGGCCATGTGTGACAGTCATGCATCTCTAAAAACTCACCTTTCCATGGAGCCAGCTCTGTGACGGTGCATTTTGCAGCTGAAGGTTTTTAAAGAGTTTATTCAGCTTAAGATCATTCAACATCAGCACATACGGATTTCACTGGACAGGAAGAGGATTAAAATCTAATCATAAAAGGCTGTCAGACACATGTAGTGGAGTTATAGTGCAATATTTCCCTCTGAGATGTGGTGGTGTAAAGTACAAGTACCTTGAATTTAAGCTTAAGTACAGCACTATGATAAACTTATTTTGTGACATTCAACTGCTGTAACTGGGTATGTGATATGGGTGTAAATCACCAGTTTCATCGTGATAGGATATGATTTTGATTCAGTGTGATGTGAGACGATATATAACACATAACTTAATATGTTACATGATTATTTTTCTTCCTCACCGTTGGTTTAAGTCACTTTGTCTCCCGACAGAACAGCTCGGTTGACTTTCAGCCTGCATGCACGTTTCTTCAGCCGCACATTGTTGAAGCAGCAGCAGCTGATGTTGCTGTAGGGAGGAGTTAGCGGCGTGAGATGCTCGTGTTGTATCTCTTGTGCACGTCAGCATGTGTCTGTTGGGCCCCTTTTCCTCCGAAATCCAGATTGTTTCCACGCTGCTGATTTATTCTCGAGTAAATAACATTATCCTCATTGTCTTTCTCATCTGCCTGCTGCTGTTTGCTGGTCACACAGACTTTCAAAATAAAAGTGCATCCTGAAAATGAAGATATGGATCGATGTTGTCACTTTGCATTGATGATACTGGATTGTTGATCAGTGAATCGATGTATAAAAGGTGATAAAATCAGCCGATGGTGGCCTTTAACAGACACATTGGCATCAGAATGTAATGCAGAATAAGATTTCCTGCCTCCATTACATATGTATCTTCATCACATGTTTAACTGCAGAAAATAGTCATTCATTTGTTTCCACGTCACAGAGGAGCTGGAGCCTATCCCAGCTGACATTGGGTGAGAGGCAGGAAAAGCAAAATTATTCCAGACTCCTTGGTGGCTCCAAAAAGAGGAGCAGCTTCAGTAGTGTGGAATAAACTGTGGCGTCCTGAATGTTTTCCTTCTCTTAGCGCTCAGAGGGAACTCATTCAGTGGCTCCTCTGGCAGCAGCACAGCATCTCTCCCTCTCCTCTCTGATTCTGTCACAAACCTTTGGTGATGGAAACCTACATGAATAAACTCCATATATGTGACTGTCTCATAACAGCCTGTCACAGCCTGATGGTTAGAGGAGAAATGGCAGAGCTTGAATCTTGGATTAACCCTGGATCTAAGCGATGTATTTATTATTTATTCGATAGGGACAGAGCACGTTATTGGAGTCAGCAAGAATGCTACTTAACATCCGTAGTCCCATTATACACAAGTTAAAAAAGGACAACAAAAGTGATCTAAGTTCAGTTTTGCTTTAAGCCATTGTTTGAGACGGGTCTGAAACGTGATATGTATGGCCCTCTCTCAGAGCAAGTGGTTGGCCATTTTAATATTTACTTCCTGTCACTGCCAGCACAGTTTGTTCAGATGTGGTGCGCCCATATGGCACCTCACATGTTCTGAGTGATGAGTTCATGTTCCTCACATTTGTGTCGGCTTTCGTCAACTTTTGGTTCCTCTGTGATGACGGTTTGAACAGAGAGAATAGACATGACATAATCACAGTGTGCTGTCTGGCACGGTTAATTTTGGCACCCAGCTGTCCTGAAGAGGCTGAACTGAGGTGTCTCTGTTAGTGTGTGTGTGTGTGTGTGTGTGTGTGTGTGTGTGTGTGTGTGTGGACACACTTCAACATTTACCAGGCGTTGAGAAAGAGTTATGGTGACAGCTTTGCTGGGACTGATATTATTCGTTTATCTGCTGAGTATTTTCTCAATGATGTCAGGCGTTTGGTCAAAAAAAAAAGTCTATTCCAAGCAAAAGTAAATGTCTTCCAGTTGCTTTTTTGTTTAATCAATAGTCAAAAACTAGGAACATGCTGAATATTCGGTAACCAAATTTATTCGGCTGAATATTGAAGAAAAAAAACACCCCATACATTCGGTATTCCGTGGAATAAGCGAAAAGCAATAATAATAGCGGCGTGTTTTGATGACGCAATCAAACAGCGTGATTTGTTTTCAACAGAGTTCTACGGTGCGAGCATTTTACTCACATTTGCGGCTAAAAATAGTTTTGTGCGAGCAAAATAAATCATTCAGGAGCACGCTGTGTGAGTACAGATTTCAACCAGCAGCAGAAAGGAAAGGCGAATCCTGCCGGTTGTGAGTTGAACAGGGGTCACAGACACAGACAAGAATACATATTCCTGTCAAATATGGCGGCCATAGTGCTCTGCGGTGCAAGATAACGGCTTACCGGCAACGGAGAAGTCCGGCTCCAGGTCCAATAATTTGCTCCTCTTGGCGTCATGACTGCCCAGTAGTACCTGGACAGCCGAGCCGTGGCGGCACACAGGTATGTGACGTGTCAGAGGAGAAAAGAGCCGTTCACATTTCTCTCCTTGTGTCAGTAACGGTCCACAAACCTCACCGCACTTTAGGGACTGTTCTTTACTTGTCAGGGGAGGAGGGTGGCTGGTTGATTCTTATTTTATTTATTTATTTTATTTTGATCCCCCCTATGTTAATCACTTATTGATGCTGTTTTTGAAGTATGAATAAGTCAATAAGTAATTTATTCCATTGAAATATCATTGATGTATTATAGAAAAGTGATTTATCTTTTTATAAATGACAAAAGGCACATCGGCCTCATTTTCACTGTGGTATCCTGATACTACTCAGAACCGTGATAATTTCACTGGTATCGTACAGTGGGTCCCAATTTTGGTACCATGACAACGCTAATCTGGAGGGGGTTCATCTGCAAAAACTAATGAAAAACTATACATCGGCATTCGGTACTCTGTATTCGGCCAAGCGTTTAATTTTTTTCGGCTTCGGCCACAAATTTTCATTTCGGTGCATCCCTATCAAAAACACAAACTGTCAGAAAAATGGTATGGCCCAAAAAAATTTGACAGTTTCTACGATCAGGCTTCCACCTCACCATCTGTGTCGCCAATTTCCCGTCTCCCGTCAAAGCTTCTCCCATCAAGACTGCGTTTATAGATCGCTACTTTTACATGGGAAGTGGCGTACGCCTCTTTCAGGCCTCGTTTACTGTGTACGCAGTGTTCATAAATGAGACCCCTGGTGTGTTTGTTTGGAAGAGGAGGAGACCTCTGAGGATAATTTGGCTCCTGGTACAAGGAAGTTTCAGCTGGTTGCAATGTGCAATCCTCTCTGCTAGACAGGATTAAATCTTCCACACTGGACCTTTTAACAATTAATGAAGTATCAAAATGATCAGCTAATGGATTGATTGACTTCTCTCCAGTATTTACATGGTAACACACAGGTTTATGCCAAGTCACTGTTGCCCAAATGTATGCTGAGCTCAAGACTAACATTTCCAATCACCATCATTAATGTTTGTCCCCTGTGTTTCCCCAGATTACCTTGACAATGGTAACAATAAGATGGCAATACAGCAGGCAGATAAACTGCTGAAGAAACACAAGGACCTGCACTGCGCCAAGGTGAGTGACTGAGAGGGAGTTCTCCTCAAACCTGTTGTTTTCTACTGGTCATACAAGTTTACGTGGATGTTAGAAAATACAGATTTCTTTTTGGAACCTGTTGATACAAAGCAGCTGCTAGTGCACTGATGTAGCCCTTAAAATGTTCTCTATCTGTTATTATATGACATGTCAGCTGTTGTTTCCTCAGTTCAGTCATAATCTGTATTTGCATATAATGACTCAGAAAAACACGTGTGCAATCATAAAACGTTCCCTCATCCAAAGAGAGTGTTGTATACTGTACAGATTGTGAAGCCCCTGACACAAATTTGCAATATTGGGCTATGTACATAAAATCGACTTGGCACACTTCACCAGGGGAGTCACAGTGCAGCAGTTTGCTCATCAGTGAACACATGCTGATGCTGCAGAGGGCAGGCGAGCTGTGACCTGATGGACGGGGCGACCTCTAGCTCACCTGGTAGAGTGTGTGCCCCATGGAGGCTGAGTCTGCTTCAATTGTGACCCGTGGCCCCTCTGCTGTGTGTCATCTCCGTTTTCGGCTGTGCTTTCACTAAAGGCAAACAAAGAAAAAAACGCCCAATGAATAATCTTTAGACCTGATGAAACATAAATATCTGTGTCTGACCTCTTGTGTACAGGTTTGCATGCCTGAGCTCTGGACTACTGCGTCTAAAAAATTCTGAATTTCAAAAAAATAAATCGGTCATACAGGCAGAGTGTTTTTCATGGTGTTTAGAGCAGGGGTTTGACAGGTCACATTGTCTGGGTTTGTTGTTGGGTTGAGCTGCAGTACCTCGCTACAGTATTTTTCATTTAGAGCACAGTCAGAGTGTTACACACGTCATGTCTTGGATTTTAAACTTTTTTTTTTTTTACATAGTAAACATATAGCTGTTTGTACTCAGACGTCAAATATGGTCTGAAAAATCCACCTTGAAGTCTGGAAAAGTATGGAATTTTAAAATGGGGATAACCCTGTTTTAAAAACATTGAGTTTTAAATCTGACAACTAGTTGTGGCATTGATTTCAGATGATATTTTGCAGACCAACATCAGACCACAAAAACCTCTCTGAGAAACTCTAAGTTCAGACCAAAGATCCACGACCAGACGTTCTAAAAACCTGCCAGTTCACACCAAGTCACACCTGTTGAAAAGGGTGATGTGCTTTAAAACCAAACCAGCCGGACAGTTGACCAGCTGAGTGTCAGGCGACACCATCAACCGGCTTGAGTCCAGCTCAGACCATCCAGGTCACACCGCTGACACTTTCCTCTGCAACGTTTTAAAACAGTTTCGTATCATCGTGAGTCTTTGGTCTGAACTGGGCTGAAAGTATTAAACGTGAGGATGTCGGTCTCATGCGTCTCTGTGAGTGACTGGGAAGGAAAAACACTGATAATTTATGATGCTCTGAACAATGAGGTGGTCAGAGAGGCACAGAAAACCAAATCCACACTTTAGTTTGGCTGCAGTTATCTGAAAAGCTTCATCCAGTCGTCAGTTTGGCCGTCACACATCCTGCGTGAACCTTGTTTTCTGAGGAAGTCAGGCTGTTGACATTAACATCACCTCACTCTGTTGTTTCTGTCTCTCTTCATCCTTCTCTCTGTCCTCCTCCTCCTCCTCCTCCTCCTCCTCCTCCTCCTCCTCCTCCTCCTCCTCTCAGGTCCTAAAGGCCATTGGCCTTCAGAGGACTGGAAAGCAGGATGAAGCCTTCACTTTGGCGCAGGAAGTGGCCACTCTGGAGCCCACTGATGACAACTCACTACAAGCTCTGACTATTCTGTACAGGGAGATGCATCGTCGTGAGTACACGTGCCCACACACACACACACACACACACACACACACATGAAGGCTGGTAGTAGTGACTGCATGTTGAGTGCTGTTCCTGTTGTTGACAGCTGAGCTGGTCACCAAGCTGTATGAAGCTGCAGTGAAGAAGGTTCCTCTCAGCGAGGAGTATCACTCTCACCTCTTCATGGCTTACGCTCGCGTGGGGGAGTACAAGAAGATGCAGCAGGTTGGAAAGCTGACGTCCATGCTCTGCGCATAAACATGCAAACACACATGACTAACAGTGTTTGTGATTAAAAAGATATGATCAGGAGCATGCAGAGGGTGTTAATGACTCTCTGTACCTTTATAGGCAGGAATGGCGTTGTATAAAATCGTCCCCAAGAATCCGTATTACTTCTGGTCTGTCATGAGTCTGGTGATGCAGGTATGGGACAGGACAGGTGTTCACATTCCCTAAATATTGTCATTATTCTGAAAATAACACGTTGTTTGTTATGCAGGCCATCTCAGCACAAGATGAGAAGCTGGCCCAAACCATGTTCCTGCCTCTGGCTGAACGCATGGTGGAGAAAATGGTGAAGGAGGAGAAGATCGAAGCAGAAGCAGAGGTGAGACAGGTGGCCTGAGGGATTATATGAGCGTAGAGGAGCAGTTCATCTAAAGACAATATAAATCGTATATATAGTAGGGCTGCAAGATTTTATTGGTGGCTTAGTTGCAGAAAAGAAAAAACCTAGAAAGTATCATCGGGTCATTTATACTGTCTTAGATTATGTGTTCGCTTTTGGTGTGTGTTTCCAGCACAGGTTTGGTCTTAAATTTAATTTAAAGTGGTATTAAAAAGTCTTAAATTTAACCTGTTTACACCTGTAAACAGCAACAGCCCATAATGCAACATGCACACTCTCCTCAAAAAAATATCTGATGTTGTGAAAACACATTCGTTTGGTCCTCAAATATAATACAACCTCCACTTTTTCAAGAGGAGTAATTTCCAGGGCGAAATCTCATCTTATGTTCAGGTTCATGCAGATAATTGTTCCAGAGTTGCTGGCTTTATTTACAGTTGTTTGTGTTTTGTTTTTTATGTGTGACTGTAGGTGCAGCTGTACTTTATGATCCTGGAGCGCCTGGGAAAGTGTGTCGAGGCTCTCGAGGTGATCAGGGGCCCACTTGGAGGTAGGTGTATGTCTTTGTGTTCTTGGAAAGCCCGAAAAATCATCCTCTCTATCATTAAAGATAATTAATCAACATCTCTGTGACGCTGGTCGTCAGCCCGCTGATTTACAGCTGCAGTGCTTTTGGCAAGGTGTCTTAAAATCAATGAAGCCGCAGGTTAAGTGAAGCACATATAACAAATGCATCAGCAGGATAGAGCAGAAATCATTCAGGGCAACAGAAAGCAGGAAAACACTGATGCAGTGATATAATAACATCCACTGTTCAACATTTGTAGCTAAGCAACAGAACACAAATGAGGAACACTGGTAATAACCCACAGCAGTGTGACGCAGATTAAACACAGTGTTAACAACCAAATAAAATGTTGTTTAAATTCATTTAATCACAGAGTCGCCTCCTCACCGTATATTTCTGCGTCCCTCCACAGAGAAGCTGACCAGCGAGCTGCAGAGCAGAGAAAACAAGTGTATGATGCTCTACCAGAGGCTACAGCGCTGGCCCGAGTGTAACTCCCTGGCCCACAAGCTGCTGCTCAAAAAGTGAGTATCATCTCTTTAAGACGAGACTTCTGTGTACACGAGATGAAGGTACAAACCTGTGTGTTTGTGTTTGTAGCCCTGATGATTGGCAGTTCTATCCCTCCTACTTCGACTCTCTCTTCCACCTGATTGACCAGTCGTGGAGTCCGCCAGAAGAAGGAGAGCAGTGAGTGTTAAGTTTTATTTTAAGTGGGACTGAGTGTCGGGGTTTTTGCTGCAGACTGACATTTAGATTTTTGAGGGTCTCAAAAATTCTGTGAGGATACACTGGCAAATACTACTTTGACAGAAACACGAAACATAAACATTTTTGGTAAGCGTTCCTCACGTGTGGTTATTGGAGACTTGTGATCAAGGTGTGTACTCAGAGGACACAATGCAGGGAAAAAAATTGGATGAATCAGCAAATGTTTTTTGTTTCTGTGTGTTTCTTTGTCAATGCAGCACAGGCAGAACTCTTAATGAGATTTTTTTTCCCTCTGCAGCAGTTTGTGGAGTTTGAGCTGCAGGGTGAAGAATTGATCTGTTTGTGGTTGGATCGATCAGAGCTGATCAGATCAAATTGATGGATTAGATTAGAGAAGAAGCTGCTGCAGAGGCGAGCGAAAGCAAACTTGAAGACCCAGGGCACGGCGTGGGGTGCACAGTTTCTGTGGGAACTCTGCCAGTTTCATCTTAAAGGGATGGTGCACCCAGAAATGAAAATTCAGCCATTATCTACTCACCCATATGCCGAGGGAGGCTCAGGTGAAGTTTTAGAGTCCTCACATCACTTGCAGAGATCCAAGGGGAGAGGAGGTAGCAACACAACTCCACCTAATGGAGGCTGACGGCGCCCCAGATTCAAACGTCCAAAAACACATAATTGAAACCACAAAATATCTCCATACTGCTCGTCCGTAGTGATCCAAGTGTCCTGAAGCCCCGACATAAAAAGTTGTTTGGAAAAACCTCATTTGAACTCTGTTTTTAGCCTCATTGTAGCCTGTAGCTCTGACTGCCTCTCTGTGCACCGCACACGAGACTGTGAGACATGGGCACCGTCTTCATGTGTGTTCACGTGCTTTCGCTGGCACACGTGAGCACGGTGCACAGAGAGGCAGTTTAAGTGACTACTATTAACAGAAACACTTTATGCGTGGCGTTGGTGGCTTAGTGGTAGAGCAGGCACCCCATGCACAAGGCTGTTGCCGCAGCTGCCTGGGTTTCGAATCCAGCCTGTGGCCCTTGGCTGCATGTCATCGTCTCTCTCCCCCCTTCACACTTACCTGTCCTGTCCATTAAAGGCAAAATGCCCTAAAAAATATCTTCAAAAAAAGAAAAGAAAAGAAGGAAAGAAACACTTTCCGCGTGTTGATAACCTTGATATACATCATGTGTGGGCGCGGACGTAAACAGGGCGGTTCTTTCTGCTGCTGTCTGGACAAAACGCTCCGGTATGCTTTCACTTTCAGTGTCTGTGCTCTTCAGTGTCTCCTGCGAGAAGGCATTTTCACTTTGAAGCTGAGGTTTTCAGCTGCAGCTCATTCTCCAGAAGAACGCAAGAAACTTAATCGCGACACACCGACGCACATTTTGCAAGTTGACATATTTTCGTAATTGATTTCATCGATGAATCGCCCCAGCCCTACCACACTGTGTGGTATATTGAGAGAGGACCCCCATTAACTGCTACACCACCAAATGACATGCTGGTAACAGTTTACTCTCCGTCACTCACTACAGGAAATTCAACAACCGTTGAAGAAAAAGACTGGAGATGTTTTATTGTAGGAAATTCAAACGTTCACGCATCAGTGATGGAACTGTCAAAATGAACGCTTTTGTTCCTGGATAACAGCCGAGCTTTGGCTTCTGTGAGCTTTTATCCAGATGATGTCGATACCTTATCATAGCTAGGGGACGCAGCTATGTCATGACAGGTGTATTTCTGAGGACCCAAGGAAGCGCAGCATTGAGTGCGAAGTTTTTTGGATGAGCAGTTCAAGCAATCAGCCCGTTCCGAACAGGCACTGCACTAGAAAGCTGAAATCGTCCGATAATATCATCCCGCTTATATTTGTTCAGGCTCTTTGTGTTCACAAAGCACAGGCACAACATTTCATCCATCCAGCCTTCATCAGAGTCAGAATGTTAGTTGAAGTCCATTCTTATTTCCTGCTCTCCGCTGTATGACGGCCTTGAAATGACAAAGTTGCTGAGTGTTTACGGAGCTCATCCCTCAACCTGAGTTTGGAACACCTTGTGCACAACCTGCTGAGCCGACCTTGAGTCGCTGTGAGCTCCTGCGGCGCTGTTCTGTTGTTTACCTCTAAACTTTAGAGGGCAGCAACAGAGCTCTTTGAAACAGATGAATGTCCAGCTCTGATCTGTGTCTCTCTGTGTGTCCCCAGCTGTTCGGAGGGTTCGGTACATCACACTGTGGCCGAGGTGGTGAGGTTCGTGGAGGAGAGAATTAAAGGGGAGGACGGCAAAGACTCCCGATCACTCAGAGGACCCTATTTAGCTCGTCTTGAATTAATGCACAGACTGAGAGAAAGGGGCTGTCCTGAAGAGAGCCTGTTAGGTAAAACACATGGACTATGCAACTAAGTGTTTTTTTAGCTTCACCCTCTGCCGGGTGTTCCTTATGTGTGACTTCATGTGGCTTTGAACAGGTGAGCCTTTAGAGCTAATGGTGCAGTTCTTCGGGAAGTTTGGAGACAAACCCTGCTGCATCACCGACCTAAAAATATACCTCCATCTGCTCTCGCCTGAACAGCACGTGCAGGTGAGTTACAGCAGCATTTTTGCACACACGCAGGTGAAGTGAAGGGTTGGCCAGTGAAACACATTCCTCTCTTCCTCAACTGTTGTAGTTCATTAACCGTCTGAGTGAAGCGGTCCCGCTGGGGGAGCAGGGAGAGGAGGGATTCGCTTTTCCAGAGGACACCAAAGCGCTGCAGAGGCATTTGTGCGTGTGCCAGCTGAGTCGAGCGCTCGGGCTGCATCACGCTCTCGACGTGGACGGGAAACTGCGGCTCATCACGGAGCTCAAAGCTCACTATCGGCACGGACTCAAGTTTGGTAAGTTCGTCACTCTTAAAGGTCCGATGTTTGTTTGTGAACTTGAACTGATTGTCACCTAAACGTCAGCCTCTGGCCCAACAGTGAGGTTTTCTGAATGGTATTTTTTGTGTCTAACAGGGAAGAACGCTCTGAAGACGGAGCTGCAGTTCTCTGATATGTATTGTCTCATGGCAGCTCATGTATACATCGACTTATGGACAGACACTGGTGAGTTTTCCCGTCTCTTCCTCCAGATCTTCTCTCTGTGTCACTGACGATGTCTCTAACTGTGTCGCTCTGTGTTGCTGCTGCTGCAGGGGATGAGAGCATGGTGTGGCAGTGTTTGGGCGTCCTCCAGGAGGGTCTGTCTCTGAGTCCCTCCAACGCCCAGTTCAAGCTGCTGCTGCTGCTCGTCTACTGTCACCTGGGAGCCTTTGAGCCTGTGGTGGACCTTTACTCCAGCCTGGATGCCAAGCATGTACAGCACGACACCATAGGGTCAGTACAGCAACACAGTTACACAAACTGCAGCTGAGCTGGTATTTATCAGACGTCTCAGTAAACACTCACACCTCACAGTTACTGATGAAACACTGACTCAAATTGAAATATAGGTGACTAAACTATCTACTTTATTTATGCAGGAGTAATTAGGCATCAGGCTATAATGAACACAATGAACAACCACTGGTGTGTAGTTTAAAATAAATGCACATATCATGAAAAGAACAGGCAATAAAGAGTGTAAAATAATTATTTCTGTAACAATGAACATAGATCTGACAAATAGCTGCGATGGGATGAATTTAATAAATATACACGCACAGGATTTGCGTGAATACAGCTTGTTTTATCATCACTTCACACTAAGTGGTGGGGAAATTCATGAACGGCTTTTTCAGAGGAGCTGAACGAGCAGAAAAGTTTCATAAACTACAATTTATTCGTTACTTATAAGGACCTTGTTTTTTGTGGAGGGAGTACGTGCTCTCTTTTGCTTCCTGCACAAGGTAAAATAAAGTATATATACCTTTTAACAAGCTCATTGTTGATAATAATTCCTCTACCATGGACTGCAAACACTCTGCCTGAGCACCATCTGGCAGCTCCTCACAGGTAACGACACCTCTGAAGCTCTTCTAAGTATCACCACAGATAAGAGGGATGACCTAATGCCTGCCATACACTATAAGGCCCCGTTTATATGACAACGATTTCAACTGAACACTGTAAACTTTAGTTGCATTTTGGCCAATTGTTTACACGACAGCGGTGTTTTGGGAGCCTGAAAACACAACGTTTTGACTGAGTTTTATGGCCACCTTACACCAAACGATTGAGATCACAGGAGCACGCCACAGCTGTGGTAAAACTTGTCTGCACAGTGAGGTCGTTGTTCGATGTAAGGCGGGCACGAGTTAAATAAATTGATTACATTAGTTTACTCCTAGCGCTAAAAGTCAAACCAAAATTATGTTTAAATGTGAGTTTTTGACCAGCTAAGACTGATATCTGTCTCTGAGACGTTTGATAAATATGAGCCCAGACATTTGAGTGTAAAAGTGCTTCTTTCTTTTTCATTTTCAGGTTTCTGTTAACGCGCTATGCTGAGTCATTGGGTCAGTTTGCTGCAGCCTCCCAGTCCTGTAATTTCTCCCTCAGGTTTTTCCACTCTAACCAGAAAGATGTAAGTCCATCCCACCTTGTGATTCAATTTCTAAACACTTTAAAAGTTGAGGTCACATTTGTTCTTATGTTCAGTTCCTTCTGTAATGTATCTCTCCTTCCTCAGACCTCAGAGTATATCATCCAGGCGTATAAGTACGGAGCGTTTGAGAAAATCCCAGAGTTCATCGCTCTCAGGAACAGGTTGAACCAATCGCTGCACTTTGCCCAGGTCCGCACTGAGAGGATGCTGCTGGACTTGTTCCTCGAGGCCGATATGTGAGAACATGCTCAAAACATGAAACACTATATTAAAACTACTTGTGCTGCGAAGTTCTTTATTTAATAGTTGTTTGTTTTTTAATTTGTCTCTCAGTGTGTTGAGTCTGGAGGAGAGCGTGAAGGCCATGTCTTTGTCTCCAGAGGAGGATGACATCCCCTGGGATAATATGAGGGACAACAGAGACCTTACTGTTTTTACCAGCTGGGACCCTAAAGACAGGTATGTCACTGTTTCATATTTTGGCAAAAACGAGGTGCATGTTGTCGCTGACAAGCCCAGGAATAAAAAGTAAATCTCAAGTGCTGGCACCTGATTAGATTGAGGCTGCTTTCACGCCTGCCCTGTTTGGTTCGGTTCAGTTAAACTCAGGTGTGTCTGCCCCCTCAGTGCGGTTCGTTTGTGCAGGTTCAGACCACGTGATATCAGCCCAGTAAGGCCAACCTGGCCAACAAGGGTGTCTGCTCGGATCAGGAACAACAGTGGACATAAACTGACGCTGCAGCTGGGACGCCTCTTGACGTCCCTGCAGAAAGATTTACGCCTGGTTCAGACAGCACAGTATTTTTGTCTGTTACAATGGTCACTGTGTCAGATCACGCAGTTATGATAATAATGATAATAATAATAATAAGATTTATTTATATGTGCCTTTCAAAGCACTCAAGGAAACCTTACAAGACACAGTAAAAAAAAACAATAAAAACAAGCAGCAATGCATCAGTAAATTATAAGTAGGTTTAAAAATAAATAAAGAGGGGCCTAAGACAGAGCCCTGAGGAACACCACTAGTAACTGGAAATTTGAAATTTCTAAGCTGAACAAAGTGAGTACGTCCAGAGAGATGATTTAAACCAGGCAAACGATGCGCTAGTGATAGACTCATAAAAACTTGCTGTGACTTGGCTGAGAGACGACCAATCAATGCTCACTGTCTTTCATGACACGTGTGATGTCATGGGGAAGGAGGTGGTAGGAACCAACTTTCAGGAATAAGAAAGTAAACTAACAAAAGTGGTGTGTATGATGCTGGTGGTCTTGTGTTCGGAAAAGCCTACAAAAAGAAAAATACGTCCATTCATCCGCCTCTCGTATTAGAATTTATTTTTCGTTCTTGAGAAAAGTTGTAATACATTTTGTCATACTTCTTGTTTTTAAAATGTCGCCTTTAACTTAGTTTTCATTCAATTTTTTTGCGGAATAAAGGTTAAACGAAATCAACCTTTGTTCTCTCCTTCCACAGACAATTAACTGAGGAGCACCGGCGTCGTTCTCTGGAGGAAGAGTCCGTGTGGCTGAGGATACGCTCTCTAACGCTTCGCCTCCTCGCCTCTTTGGCCGCTCTGGGACACACGCCATCGCAACAGAACTCTGAGGTGACCAACGAGAACGGAGTGGGAGACAAGACCTCGATCCTCAGCAGCCTGCTGTCGCAGCTCAACCAGACTCTGCAGACGGCCGCTCAGATAGCAGAAAAACGCGTACAGGTACGTTTAACACAAATACCCAATAACATCAACAGGAAATAAAGAAGAAGAGAGAAATAAGAAACTGTTACTTCACACATGGACTGAGATTTGTCCAATTTTGAAATCAAGACGGAAAAGGTTGTCAGCTCTTACAAAACTTTCTGGTTGAGCCTGATACATACTGATGAGGGATGAACCAGACCAACTGATAACTGACTGGTTCTGCAGCTCAGTGAGGATCAAGACGCAGCTGCATGAATTGTCTCATACTAAACAGATCCTGGAGAGAAATATTTTTTGGCTAACCTGTAGGTATCAGATTGGAGACAAAACTTTAGGCAGGTCGCACCCCAAATCTGAAGAGCCTAGCCTCACAGAGCGCGCTCAGTGGCAGCAGGGCACGGATTAGACAGTCTAGTAATATTGCATTGCAAGAATATTTCTTTCTGCACCAACTCCTGGACCGAATGATTTTGTATGTCCAATAATAATGTGTATAATTTGACCCTCTATCCTCCTTATGGCTGTCTTAAAAGGTTATCTTATTGTGTGTAGTAATGACTAAAAGCGTCTGTCCCTCTGCAGCTAATCTCACACACTACTGGTCCAATCAGCCTCATATTTTGTGTGCACTTTCATGACATTATGCTCACAAACCTCTCGTGGTTGCAGTGATTCACATCACACTGTTGACAAACTTTTTTTTTAACTGTTTTACCATCATCGACTGCTGACTCCTCACTCCTCTGATTAGGCCGGCAGGGCCCACGAGTTCTCAACAAAATCACCTAGCAAAAGGCAGCTAAAATCCACAAGTCTTACCGTCCGTTCTAGGCCACATTTAGGCCTTTGTCGTGGCTCAAAATCTGACATCCATAGGAAAGTTTGATCTCATTTTGAACCAGAGCATCTGCAGATGAATTACATACCTGATATGTTATGATCTACAAAGGTTAGGCTCGATACAAGATGAATAAATCTTTGTTATCTTTTTGTCATCTTGACTGTAACGCCTGGAACACACTGCCTGTGTGAGGATGAGCAGCATGAGTGTATTGCGGAACTTTTAATTAGTTTATTTTTTTCGCCTGTGTTAACAGATTAGAGCAGCCACACTGCCCATGTCAACAGTGCGCCTTAGTCCTGACTCAGCTGTAGAACATCTCGAGAATAAGAGACTCGCCTATTTTTCAGGGTGATGCGTGCTGTTTTCAGCAAAAAAGATTATGAAAGTGGTCTTTTGATAATTATATTGACATTCACAAGAGTTTTTAATCTGTCAAAAACCTAAAATAATATGAGTATTTCTTTTTAACTTAAACACTTCCTGTCTAGGTTTCAAAATAAACCCCCTCTGACAACATCTCTGTGGACAAAATCCCTTCATTTGTCAACACAAGGCTTTTTATTGTGAAATATTGTCAATACAGTAGATACAGCAGCTGGCAGCTCTGCAGCAACAACACTGTCAGTGTGAACACTGCATGTGTGCAAGCTGCAGCAGTTCAGCAAGTTATCCGCCACTTGCAGCTCATGCAGGCAGTGTGTTCCAGACGTAAGGGAGCCAGGAGAGACACGTTTGGACCCATTTATTGCTTTATTGCTTATTAGGTTTATACAGTTGGCCAAAAATCAGGACACTTGGTTACTGGAAAATTTTCCATGACCATCATGTTTCTTGCACTTACACACAGCCTTCCTGAGCTGTTCCCCATCCTCATGCCCCCAGACACACCTGGTAGAGATCTGCACTCTGCTGAGTACACTTTTCTAGTTTCAAACCAAAACAAACATCTCTACATGATCACCATTCTGTTGTCAAAAAGAAGAAAATCTTTAATGTACGTTTGAGTGACAAAATGTCTGAGATGTGTTGAGTACATCGCTGTAATGATGTTTTTGTTGCTCTGCAGTATCCATTCCTGGGACCCCCCTCCACCCGCCTGGCCCCAGCTCTGTCCAGTGGGAGCTGTCAGTGCCAGGCTGCAGCCCTCCAGCTGTCTGTCCACCTACAGGAGCTGGAGACCGTCGGACTTGGTAAGAAGAGACGGCAGGAACATGAAGCAGATCAATGATTCTGCCTCATGCCTCATACTCATCTTCCTTTTGTCTTTGCTCCGTCTTAGATGAGTCGTCAGAGCTTCAAACCCAGATCTGTAATGGTTTCAAATCATTAGTTGTTCAGCTTCAAGGTGAGTCAGCAGCTGGATGTCTGAATCAGTAAACTTCAGAGGTGTACTTTGTGTCTGTCATGCTTCATGTTTCCTTCTGTCTCTGCACAGAAATTCTGAATAAATGCAAAGGGGATTTATTGGAACTGAAAGAGAGCACATTAAAAACCTGGCCCTCCTTATTAGAAAACCTAGTCTTCTTTGTTGAGGTGAGACATCTCTGCTTCCACACATAGAGACACACTCTGGATCTAATGTGTTAAAGCTGTAACCTGATACCATTACTCTGCGCAGACGGTGTGCATAGTCTTGTGGATGGCTAGTCACTGTGCCAAGATCCTCCGACCACTCAAGACAAGTCTACAGAAGAAAAAGAAAAAGAAAAAGGATGCAAACACAGCTCTGGTACAGATCTTCCTGTTAATCCTCCTCTTTTACATCCATGTAGTGTGTGTGTGTGCTCGTCTGTGAGAAACGCAGTGTTCTATAGTTGATTATTTGTGTGTGTTGCAGCCAGCGGTGGTGTGTGGCTTCCAGGAGCTGACGGGGAGCTTGCAGGACGTGCTCACCCAGGCTCTGGAGCATATAAAGGGGCAGGAGACTGGCATGATGGCCCTTAAACTGGCCAGTTTAAGTTTGGAAGGACACACACAGGTGAGCGTGCAGACACATGAGTATCACATGAGTATCTCTCCCTCCTGTCGTGATTTTTTCAGAATTGAATCATTTGTGAACAAAGAGCTGCACATGATCTTTATGGTTTTGTTTTGTTTTTGTTTTCTTTCGGAGTTCCTGTTTTTTTTTTCTTGTAACGAGTCAGATGCATTTTAGAACGGTAGCAGCCAGTGATCACAGGTCGACTAATCTTTTTCCACCTTCCAACAGTCTTTCAAATACTGAATTAAAAGTTATTGCGAGAGAATGTTGAACAAATTGGCCCACCCTGTTTGAGGACATGAAATACTGTACTTGTAAAAATGTTACATGCTTGTACATCAGGCAGGAGCTGATGTCCTGGCTCGGATGTAAGGAATATTGTTACATCACGCACGATCATCTGACAGGCTCCCTCTTTGTTTCCTGTGTTTCAGGAGGAGGCGTCGTTTACGAAGGCTGCTATGGACAAGGTGCAGAGCAGTTACCTGCGCTCACTACAGGAGGTGGGAGATCTGCTCAAGAAGAGAGCAGAAACTATAAAGAACCTCAAGATCTGAGCACCATCACACACCCCAAATAATGATGACTGTACCCCCACCACCACCACCACCACCATCAGCCCCCCCTCCTCTCCACCACCGTCTGTCTGCCCACCAGCTAACCTTCGACTCCTGCAGCCTACCTACAACCCGCCCGACCTCCTCTCCTCCTGCATATTTCTCCAGTCGGCGTTTGTGAGCTCTCAATCTGGATTTTTCTTTTTCTTTCCCCTCGACACACACCTCTGGAACATTTGCAACTCTTATAGCACACGAGCTTGTAAGTAAACTCATGAATTTATACAGCAGCAGTTATAAGTGAAAAATGAGGAAAAAAAAGACGTGCTCCTTTAAAAGATAAGAATAGAGCAAATTAGGAAAAATGAATACGCAGTTTTAGAAGAACTAAACTAATAAATTATTGTACATAGTAAAGAGCAACTACCACAACTCTCAATGACTAAATGAGAATATAAGACACAATAAACCACTATTCTGTTTGTCAGTTACGTTTCCTCTTTTTATTTCTCACCATGTTTCTCTGGTGAGAACAATCACACACACACACACAAACACACACACAGGGACTGTTAACACTAAGGAGGAAAGTTATTTCAATGTGCTGCTTTTCTAGCTGTTTCTCTCCGTCAAGAGCAAGCAGGCACAATTTTGCATTGAACTGATGAGCCCTCTGGAAACATGGACACCTGGCTACCTGCAGACTGAAGTTCCCCCCATTCAACATTTATTTTGTCTTTTCTTCTTCTTTTTTCTTTGCTTTGTGTATCCTGTGTGTCGCTTTGAAAGTGGAACCACCTCCTGTAGTTGCAGTATTATAAAGAGCAGTGGTGGGTTGAGTTAAAGGACTTATCTTTTTTTTTTTAATCTGAATTGTCTGCCGCTATTCTTTCTTTTCTTTTTTTAATACCAGTAGAAGTGGTGCTTGTAAACATGTCTCTTGTGGAATTGGGTTTGTTTCAGCACAACAACAATATATTCAGGCATGGATCAAATAATCAGAATCCTTTAAGACTGGATTGATTGTAATTATTTAGGAGACTTTTAATATTAATGGGTAACGTCTGTACTTTTCAACCTGGACTCTATTTTCCCATGTTTTTGTGTCCGAGTGACAAATGAAGACAACAGTTTTTCAAACTGGTCTAGTATTGAGCAAGAGCATTCAGGAAAAGTGCTTGTTTTTGTCATTGACAGGCTCAGATTGTTATTCTATGTGTGTGAAATTATGGAAACGATCCCTACAGAGATAGAGCTCTTTGTTTAAGAATAACCTCCTATTTATTTAACAAGAAACACCTCCGAAATTATGATTGCCACACCCACCATCCTCCATTTAAATAGAACTTGTTTTTGCCACTGACAGACTCAGATTTATATTCTAAATGGAGGAAAGGATCCCTACTGAGATAGGCTTTTTTGTGAAAGATAAGGTCCTTCTGGTTTAACAAGAAACAGCCCCAAAATCACAATTGCAACACCCACCAGACTCCATTGAAAGAGTGTTTGTTTTTGTCACTGACAGGCTCAGATTGTTATTCTAACTCTGTGACAACATTATGAAAGGATCCCTACAGAGATAGAGCTTTGTGTTAAAGAATCAGATCCTTTTTGTTTAACCAGAAACAGCCCTGAAATCACAATTGCCACACCCACCAGACTCCATTTAAATTGTGCTTGTTTTTGACACTGACAGGCTCAGATTATTATACGTGTCTGACAACATCAAGGAAAAGGTCCCCACAGAGAGAGACTTTTTTTTGGAAACAGCCCCAAAATTGCTAAAGCCAAAACCCACAAGCCTCCATTTAAATAGTGCTTGTTGTCACCACTGATAGGCTCAGATTGTTATACATGTTTGACAACATCAAGGAAAGGGTCCTTACAGAGAAAGATGTTATTGTTAATAAGATAGGTCCTTTTTGTTTGACAGGAAACAACCCCAAAATTATGATTGCCACCAGATTATTATTCTGAGTGTCTGGCAACATTTTGGAAAGGATCCCTACGGAGATAGAGCTTTGTGTTAAAGAGTAAAATCCTTTTTGTTAAGTGTCTGACAGTATTAACCAAAAAGACTATCTCTGTGGGGTACTTTCTATAAAGATTAAAATCTAACATTATGAAAAGGGATCCTTTCATAATGTTGTCAGACACTTAGAATAACAATCTGAGCCTGTCAGTGACAAAAACAAACACTGTTAGTGGACGTAAATTACAGTGCGCAATTGCCCCTTAACGTTACAATGCAGCCTGTTTCATCAATGCCAGCTGCAGCGCTCTCACTCGGTATTGGACCAAAATCCCAAATTGTCACCACCATGAGTCACTCAGCAAAAAAACGTGAAAAAAATAGGGTTCAGGTTGAAAAATATCGAAGTTACCCTTTAATGTTTACCAAGAACTGTACATTTTATACTCAACCACAGTGTCTCGCTGCAGGCATGGAAAGTCTTTCTCTCAGAATTCATCAGTATGCAAAGAACATTATCACCCGTTAAAGGATATCCATGTATGTAGCGACACGACGGCAAATACAAGTGCACAAACTAATATAATTTATTAGGATGAGTGTGTTGGCAGAGTTGTAGTTCAGTCCAGAGCAGAGCACCGAGAGGATTTTGTCCACTTTGACCCAGATCTGAACCAGTACACAGTTATTTTGAGCCAAACTGCAGCTCTGCAGAATATTTATAACCTGGGAAGCAGCCCAAACCCACAGAGGTGTGTTTCACAGACAAACATTGGACCTACGTGTAAATAAAGAGGTTGAGGCAGCCTTTTCAGAAAACAGCGTGAATGGACATTAGTGTGTTTTTAAAAACAGCTGCAGTAGATACCATGAGATTTGTCCTGTGTTGATGTTTTTGTCATTCCCGTTCCAGACACCCACCTCCTCCCTCCTGCCTGAAACACGTCTCATGAACCAAAACAATTTCAGCTTCAGCGTCTTCTCAGAAAAATGAGCATCTTCTATAATAAATAACCAGTGAGCGATAAAAGCAGATGTAGTTTACAGACGTCACCCACAAGCACTGATGCACCACTGCAGGTAGTGTGCAGTTTGGTTTTTGTTTTATTATGTTGATAATTTGACAGAGCAATGTGAAAATGTGAGTAAGCCTCCCCCTCCTGTTGGTGTTGTATCCGCTTACAATCACACACACACACACACACACTCACACACATCAGCTGATAGATGCCTTTGTTTTTAACACGTGTCTGAACGACCCGCAGCTGTGAGAGAAGATGTTTGTGCTCTGACTACATGTTGTTGTTGTGGTTGTTGTTGAGGTTCAGAATAATGGTTGACAATCTGGAGTGTCATCTCACCACCCTCTTTTGTTAGAAAATGGAAAACAGAAACACTGGAATGTCAAAGCTTTTTTAAATAAAAAAAGTCAATGTGAGAATATTTGGTTGTGAAATGTCTTCAACTGTTTTTATTTGTTTTATGTCGCTGTGTTGGCGAAAGCTGTTACTGGAGGCATTATGTTTTCAGCTTGGCTGTCCTATTCTTGGGAACGCCTTGGGAATCCTTTCAAATTCGGCACAAATGTCCACTGGGTCTGAACAATTTGGTCAAAGTTCAAGGCCACTGTAACTTTGCACCTGTGTCATTCTCACAATATCTCAAGAACACCTCGAGGGAGTTTCTGCAAATGTGGCACAAACATTCACTTGGACTCAACGATAAACAGATTTGATGGTTGAATTTCAACGTCCACTGTGACCTCATCTGTCTACTTCTTATGAATGTGATATCTCGAGAACGCCTTGAGGGAAGTTTTTAAAATTTGGCGCAAATGTCCACTTGGACTCAACAACTGATGAGAATTTAGTGGTTGAATGTCAAAGGTCAGTGTGACCTCACAAATCATGTTTTTGGACAAAATGTAAGAATTAATGCACTAGTTATGACAAAACTTCACAGAAATGTCTCGTAGAATAAAATAATTAAGTGATGACATTTTATCTCCAAAAGGTCAAAGGTCAGCTTGACTGTGACATCATCATGTTTTAACGTCATATCTCAGGAACAGAAGGGGAGACATTTGGTCAGATACTGAATTGGTGACTCTAATCTTGACACTGTGCTGATTGTATAGATCTGCTGTGTGTGAAGCATCCATGTTTTCACTGACATGATGGAGACTGTCAGAGACACTGGACTGGTGGGCGGAGTCACACAGCTGGAGGTGATTATCCAAGTTATTTTAAGTTATAGAGCTGCAACAATCAGTTTATGTAAAGGAAATATATTAATTAAGCAACAGTTTTGATAATTAATCATAATGTCAGTCATTTTTCACAATCATTGGATCCAGTCTACTCAAATATGGGGATTTACTGTTTTGATTGTTGACCCAACGTTAAACTTTGGCTGTTTTGGGAACAAAGCAAAGTCATCTTTGACTCTGGGGAATTGTTGTGGGTAACTTTCACTATTGTCTTACATTTTGTAGACAAAAGGATCCATAAATTGATCAGATTAAAATAAAAACACACGCGCTGCTCCGGAGAGTCAACAACAGTCCCTTGTGTTTCATCTCTGGCGGGTGCAGTACACGGTCAGTCCTGCAGGTGGCGGCAAAACACGTGGTGTTATTACTGCTGCGTCATGTCGTACACGAAGAAGAGCAGCATGCTAGAAACAGCTGTGAGTGCAGAGATAAGGAGGCTAACTGAAGTCTCAGACCGCGCATTGGCGTTCAAAACACAAATGTAATGTTTGTGTTAATGGTCGGAGGAGACAAAACCAGTATGACGAACATACTGGTTTAACTGGACACAAGGGCGTTTAGCTTTTACTGCCTTTACGGCTAGTTGTGTTTAGCCGTTAGCTAATTAGCTTGCTAGTCAGTTAGCTAGCTGTCACCGAGGTTTGTTTTGTTCTTTGTAAAAGTGTCCGTGTCTTTTAAAACACATGAGTGTGTCTCTGGTCGTTATCCGTCTGGAACTAGCCGACCAGTCTCCTTCTCCACAAGGTTTCCAGTACTCAGCTGGTGAGTTTAAGTTTCTGATAAACGTAAAAGTCACTGCTTTTGTGCTGAGTTAGCAGGGAAGCTAACAAGCAAGTGATAAGAGCTGCAGACTGGAGATCTTTACATCAGCTGTTAGCCTGGTGAATGTTGGCAAAAGTAGAAATGAACCACTGAGTTAACCTGACTAAGCTACAACACACACTTGAGTAATGTTTGCTCGTTACATTGACACACTCAGCAGAGCTTAAAGGGACACTTTGTCTTGTTTGTGTTGTGTCCAGTTGAAGACATGTCAGATGAGGAGCTGCAGGAGAAAGCTCTGGGTGTAGCCAAACACACTCTGAGTGGGAAGACGGATCTGGAAAGAACAGCTGTTCTGCACCAGCACATTGGCAGCAGGGCCATGGGGGACATGGTGATAGAGACCTTTGAGCCCAGCCCAGGTGAGGACATGCAGGGTGCTCTAAAACCAACAGGCAACATGTCTCTGGAAACAATACATCTTATATACACCTTTATTTATGGAAGCAAAATGTCAGAGAGAACAAAACATGGGGAAGAGATGCTCACTGGCACTTGATGTGGTCCTGTACTGACTCACACCCTGACAAGGCAAAAATAATAAGTTAGTAAATGTAGATAAACAGACCAGAGCACTGCACATTACTTGAGCATCACTGAGCTTGTCAGCCGTGTGAAGAAAACAACACAGAGTAAATAAACTTCCGATATGTGGTTTCAAAATATGGCGATCATTTGCAATGACTACTGACAAAATGTAGCAGCCTGATAGTTGAAGGAATAAAGGACTTGGAATAGCGATTTCTTTTTCTATGGGGTGCTTTGTCATGCCAGCCTGAAAGCATTAAGGTGAATTCACAAGACAGGATGTGGTTAGATTAGGTTAATAATTACCTCTGCTTTCTGGGTGTTACGTCCCCGCCAGAGGTCAAGAGGATGGGGGGAGTAACACCATGAACACAGAGGGATCTTTCAAAAGAAGAAAAAGGAGAGCCACACAAATCGCCAGTTCAAAGGAAGTTTATTTTAAACAAGAATGGAGAAAAAGGACCACCAACAAAAAACAAGCTCCAAAAGGGAACCGGATCGCCTGCAGCAGGGACACACAAAAAAAAAGAAAAGATATATCACAGCCAACCAAAATGTCACAGCACTAAGAGAAAGCGCTCTCTTGTTACTCGAGTCTGGAAGACACAACAGTGTCACAGCCTTCTGGCCCACTGGCACCAGCACTACTGCTCCTTCATTCATTTATATCCACCCTGATCAGGAGTGATGGGGATCAGCTGTACACTGGAAAAAGAACGGGGGAAACACAGAACAAAGGGCGGGCCCCAAACACACAGGCATGTAACACTGGGCGACATATTTCTCCCAAAGGGAGCTCTCTGCTGGACTCGGACTATCTTGGAGTGGACCTTTAGACTCTTCCTGTTCCTCACAGACAACAGATTTGCTAGCCTGACATGGCAGTCTTACCTGCCTGCCCCTGGTCAATCGGGGCCTTGTGTAAAGTTTTATGCAGGATGCAAAAATATTGGTCGGGAATGTGCAGAATTCACGGTATAGAGAATATGTGCAGTGTACTGGGATAATAAGGGGTCGGTGGGGATCTTCGGTCTTGTTGATGAGAAGAAACTTTCTGTGACTTGAGTTCTTGGTCCTGATGAAGCGCCGCCTCCTGCCAGAGGGGAGTGACTCAAAAAAATTGACTAGCTGGGAGTGATCTGCCCCAATCTTTCCTTCCATTACCAATCGCCCCAAATGTGGATTAATCCGCCATTGAAAATAGTCCCCAACAAACGCATTATTTCCTTCAGTTTAGTAACGTTTGCTAAAAACTACAGCGTCTCTATGTATTTAAGTTCATGTATCATCATTATGTTAGACGAGACTCGACAGGTGCGATGCAAATACAAATCCATTTATGAAATACAATGCACATTTCTGTTTCTATACACGTGTATTTTTTATTTTCCTTTCTTTAAATTAATTTTCTCACACTCAAACGAAACTGAATATGAACTGGATATTACGTAGTGCAGTGACACTGTAAATTACGATACGCTTGTCAAAAAGAAATCTACAGTGTCCAGCTGTTTTAGGAAATCACTGAGCCTTTTAAAAAATAAGTCACAGTATTGAGAGACGACAAACACATTGTTGGTTTTGCTCTTTTCATGGCATCTGTTGACATTTACAAAAATATAGAATACTGCTATCTTTATCCTTTAAGTGCATCAGGTGATGAAACGACTGCTTTGTCGCTGTAGATAAAGGAGGCGGTGAAGACCCCGGTGGTTCAGCAGAACAGAACACTGAAGCTCCGGCTGCACAGACTGAAGCCGACAGTCTGGAGGTCACCGAAGGATCACAGGACAACAGCGAGGCGACGGGCGCTGCTCCCGACTCGCCTTCCAAACAGCTGCCGGACCAGATCTCCTTCTTCAGCGGGAACCCGTCAGTGGAGATCATCCACGGCATCATGCACCTTTACAAGACCAAGTGAGTCACAGCTGACGTGTCTGTTTGTATCTTCAGGGGTCGTCTGCTGTTTCAATACGCGTGTTCTTGTTGTTGCAGCAAAATGACATCACTGACTGAAGATGTTAGACGCAGCGCGATGGTGTGCATCCTGACGGTCCCCGCCACCATGACCAGCCATGACCTCATGAAGCTGTTGGCACCTTTTAATGAGGTCATGGAGCACATGAAGATCATACGGGACTCAACCCCGAACCAGTACATGGTTCTGATTAAGTTCTGTACACAGGTGAGATCTAGGCAGAACTATGATTACAGATTTTTTTTTGTTATTCATATTTATTTTACTTTTTTAACGAAATAACGTTACAATCAAACACAAAAACAAACATGCAGGAAGTCTAAAACAATATCGACAGACTCTCACAGCAGCTAGAGTCTGAGAAAAAATAACTTCATTCACTGGGCCGACTGCCGGCAACTTTTAAGGTGGAACGTTAACTTGTAATGTTACTCAATGCATGAGTTGATGACGTGAATCCATCAGCACACCTTAAATTTCACTGTGACAACTTTGACCATCACTTTAGTTTTTATATGACACACACTTTTAGTAATGACTTTAAAAATATAGATTAATTTGGAGCGGATTATGTGAAGGTCATATATTCTAATCCTCACTTCCTGTGGGCTACAGCAACACTAAACCCCCGAGCTTGCCTGAGAAGGACTAAATGCACAAAGCTGCTATTTTTAAATATCCCATGGAGAGAGACTCTCACTGCAGCCTGTTCTATTTTGTTCTGAAAATGTGGGCGTGCAGCCTCGTTCTGTGGACGATAAACCAGGTGCAGACTTCCATCTGTGTCACCGCTGATGAGGAAATACAGCGAGTGCTGGACGGAGCAGTGAGCAGGGTCTTTTCCCAATATCATCCTTAGATTTCAGGTAGCAGTAGCTGTAACTACTGTGCTGTGGTCATAACCTGGAGGGAAGTTCAGGCACACAGGACTTCCCAGTTTCCTGTTTGATAACATCCATGGGCTGTTTTCTCTGACACATGCACACTGTTAGTCTTCAGCTTCAGACTTTGGACTCTGTGTATTGTATGTGGAAGTTTGTGCCTCTACACCTCTGACACTATCTGACGTGATGCTGCTTTTTTCTTCTCTGTTTTATTTCAGGCAGACGCAGACAGTTTTTACACAGCGTGTAATGGCCGCCAGTTCAACTCCATAGAGGAAGCAGTGTGCCAGCTGGTGTATGTGGAGCGGGCTGAGGTTATCAGGTCTGAGGAGGTAAATATAACCATAGAAATCCATTCTGTAACGGTTGATTATAGCTGAAACATGTAGGCAATGTGAAAATGTGTCGGCCAACAGAAGAATGATCAGAAACAATTGATTATTGAAAACATTTATTTAATGGCAGTGCTGAAATGTTTCTTTTCCAGTTTCAACCATGTGAAGCACTTTGTGATTTAGATTTGAAAAGTGCTGTTTGAACTGTATAAAGAAATGTGTGAAATCAGTTTGTTCAGGATCGACAGATTCACAGTTAGTGTCCTCTCTCTAATCTCCTCCCCTTCCCCTCTTTGCCTCCCCCGCCCTCCCCCGCCCTCCCTCCTCAGGGAGCCAGTCTGCCGGTGATGGAGCTGACCGAGCTGCCAAAGTGCACCGTGTGCCTGGAGAGAATGGACGAGTCCGTTAACGGCATCCTCACCACTCTCTGCAACCACAGCTTTCACAGCCAGTGTCTCCAGCGATGGGAGGACTCCTCGTGAGTTGTACACACACACACACACACACACACACACACACACACACATACACACCTGGAGTTACCCTGCTGTCCTGTGTTACAACATGTTACCTCAGAGATCAGCTTATTTCTGACCTCTTCTCTCCAAAGGATGTGACTATAAAATCAGTTCTGTCCATCTGCCTTGACTTTATCTTTGTGTGACACTCGTGCTGCACGTGTGACACAGTTCATGAGATACAGTTTCGATATACGACCGATCGACAGCCCTGTACATAAAGGAACCTTCTCACTAACGACAGAATCACATGCTGCTCTTTCACCTGATTCTTAGTCCACTGGTTTTTTCTCCGGGCTTCATGTCATGTGATGTTTGTTTTTGTCCTCCTCTTAACGTGTATTATTCTGTGCCACAAAGGACACACATGTGTGACAATGGCTGACTGTGTATGTGCTCTGTTTTCCAGGTGTCCTGTGTGTAGGTACTGTCAAACACCAGAGCCAGTTGAAGAGAACAAGTGCTTTGAGTGCGGAGTGCAGGAGGTAAGTGACATCAGTCCGTCTGTGTCACTCTGGAAATTAATTCACCTTTGTTTTTTATTGAATCTCTCCGGATCCCATGTTTCTCTGCTCTCTGTAGAACCTGTGGATTTGTCTGATCTGCGGGCACATCGGATGCGGTCGCTACGTCAGCCGGCATGCCTACAAGCACTTTGAGGAGACACAGCATACGTACGCTATGCAGCTCACCAACCACAGAGTCTGGGACTACGCAGGAGGTACTGAAGCTGTGTGTGTGTGTTTGTTTGTGTGAACAGGCACGTGTTGCCAGTTGAGGAAGGTGATCGTAAATTGCAACCAAACCAACCTCTACACTCTCTCCCTACCCACTTCCACACCATTTCCGTGGTCCACCACATTAAGAGCCATCTTGAGTGGACGTAAATTAAAAACCCTAATTCTAACTTCCTGACCATGTACAGCGCCAGATTGTGTTTGTCTTGGAGGACACTGCTTACAAATACAGTTCCATCCACTGTGCTCTCAAACGTTAACTGCTCAAACTAAGACAGACATCTAATATTGTCATGCCAACGTTAACAACTGAAAGGCCACAATATATTTAAGATCAAATGTCCTCTTCTCTCATTACTTAGGGCTGCTGTCAGCCCTAGAGTGTCTCCTCTGGTCTGAATCAGGGACTCATGTTGTTCCAAAGTTGTATAATTGCCTAGAGTTGGTTCGTGTTCTCACGGCAGCATTTACAAGAGGACCAGATCAAATGCCTTGTGTGAGAAAGCTGCTCTTGATTGGTCAGAATTTCCATGTGGGAAAAATCCAGGAAGTAAAGCAAACGTTGAAGAAGAGAACACTTGCAAGATAAATGTGTCACTTTCTAATGTCACAATGGAGGGACAACTACGCAGGTTGATTTTAGCGCTGCTCATCGTGGACTATATTGCTGTCATTGTTCATTTTAGTCAAACCATACAGTTTGAAAACGAGGCGCGGCTCCAACTAGAAAACAATGTTTTGATGCATTGGATGTGCTGAATGTGCATATTAAGGCAGTACAGGAGGAGGTGCACATTAATAATCCTCCAGGACTGTAACATGCTCATGTTTAACCCAAACAATGTGTCATGTGACTGCAGTTGCTTCACATCCAGGTCGAACACCTTCTCACCACAAACCAACCGCACCAGAGTTCCTTTGGAACCAGACTGAGACCACCTCTTCAAGAAGGTCTCAGTCTGGTTGTTGTGGTGCACACCTGAGTGTTTATTTCATTGCTATCTGCAGAGACTGCTGTAAAAACTAAGCAGCTTTCAGCCTAAACATCATCAGAGTGGAAAATGAGATGTTTACAAAAAAGGAAAAGAAATGCCGTCAAAGATGTTTGGATGTACAGTTTATTTCTATTGATTCATTGATTGATTCAGTGATTTATTAGTTAATTTCAATGACAAAAAAAAAATCTGCAAAAATGTAGGTAAACAATAACAGCACATTTAGATGAAATAAAAGTGATACAGTATAAGTTTTAATTTTCTCCAACATGGAGGTTACATGGTTTCTTCGATCCGATCCGTTTCTTACTGCTACGCCCTAATGAAGGGTGCGTCATTCAGCTCTGAAGGTGATTATAAACAGAGTGACACTCCATGACGGAGCCGGAGTGAGGAGGGTCCTGTTCGGAAAGGGCGCTACATCTCTAGGGCCATGAAAGTGTGGCTGTTCATGCTGTGTTAATCAGTCGTGGCCACTAGAGGGCAGCAGGACACCTCAACAATCTGACACACAGCCTTGTTCATAACTTTATAAAGTTGTTATGGCTAATAAGCAGCGATGAAAGAAGTACTCTGATTACCTACTAAAGTAAAAGTGGCAAAAGCACAGTTTAGAAATATTCTGTTAGAAGTTAAAGAATTTTACTCAAGTGAAAGTACAACACAAGGTTCATCAAAAGCAGATTGAGTTTCCCAGTTGTCATGGGAACGTAGATGTTTAAGTTTCAAATCCCCCGAGCTCTGTCAAGAAATACTCTGCAGGATCTTTTCTAATTAACAATATACAGACTCACCTCTCTATCATGGCTTATGACCCACTCTCAGACTGACAGAGTATTATTTCTCTGCAGAGACTCAGCTTTTATCTTCTTATTTTCTTTGTTAGGGGCTGTTTATGAGCGTGTATCCCGCAGCGCTAAGGTGAGGGCGGGGCTTTATAAAAAGGAACCAACCAGGTACCAGACTGTGAGCAGCAGACATCAGAGAGACAAGAAAAACCAATCAATCAATCCTGCAAAGTAAACCTTTACAGACTTCTCCTCCTGGTTGGTTTGTAAGTCAAGATTCAGAGTTGATTCTTGAGCTCAGAAACAAAAGTTCCTAGAAGTTGCAGCTCTGTTTTGTTGTTCCCAAATCCTTAGATGTGGCTGCTAACTGCTCCGCTGTGTTCACCAGCTGGTGGCTCACAGTCGGTGCTTCTCAAAGTCAAACGTGCTTCCTTTAATAGGACGGGTCCTTCCAAGTCGGGTCCTACAGAGGCTGGGCAAGACCCCCTGCTAGCACTCAGTGAACACTTATTAGAACAGGCCAGCGAGTGCCCAAGTGTGCGTCACCTTCAGTTACGGCAGATTGTGCACAAGGAACTGTGGGTGCTTCATTCACACTGAGGATAAACGCATGCATCCTTGAAAGTGCTGCTGCTGCTGCTGCTGCTGGAAACAAGTGTGTTTAAGCACAACTTTTTGGCCAAGACAACAGCAATGTGTGGTGACACAGCAGTTGGCCTTTGTCACCACTAGTTGTCAGTTTGGTGTGTCTGGTCTTTTAATTCAACCAAATATGAATTAAAAAAGCACCTTTAAAGCAAAACGTCTTGAGTGAGCAAACATTTCCTTCAAGACCTCGTTCTCACCGAGGAACGTCACACTCCCAAGCCAAATTGGAGTCAATGTAGAGCCAGTATTTTCTCAGTTAATTATTATTTGTTTCTATAAAATGTGTCATAAACTAGTGAAATATTACCGTTATGATTTCCCAGAGTCAGATGCGACGTATTCATACTGCATGTTTAGTCTGACTAACAGTTAAAAACCCAAAGATATTCAGTTTACAAAGATATAAAACAGAGAAAAGCAGCAAATCCTCAAGTTTAAGGAGCATTTTTTGCAAAATAAATGACTAAAATAAAGAAGCGATGGCCAAAAAAATGAATTCTCAGTGTCGATTTAATTGATTGTTTGAGCTCTGATCCAATGGATAAACTTTTAAATTCCCTATATGTATTTTACATTGCTCTAAGTGGTGATCTTTGCGTTTCCAGATAACTACGTGCATCGGCTGGTGGCCAGTAAGACTGACGGGAAGATGGTGCAGTATGAGTGTGAGGGAGACACCTGCCACGCTGAGAAAATTGATGCACTTCAACTAGAGGTGAGCTTTTCTTATTTGTGACTTTGTTTGCTCAATCCACGCAGACACGTTGTAACCAGTTGTCCCTGTGTGCAGTACTCGTACCTGCTGACGAGTCAACTGGAGTCTCAGAGGATTTACTGGGAGAATAAGATCGTTCATCTGGAGAAGGAGACGGCTGAGGAGGTACTGAGTGTGACACACAGTACAGACGTCTCTGAGTAGGTTTAGTTAAGTTTTCTTTTTTCTGATCAGGCCATGTCCTCTCTCTCAGATTAACAACATGAAGGCTAAATTTAAAGAGACCCTGGAGCGCTGTGATAACCTGGAGCGACGGTTCGCAGACATCAGCAAAGACAAGCAGAGCGTGGAGAAGAAGTAGGTGAAGACTGACGTGTCAGATTCTTCTGTTGCATTGCAGTGTGTTTTGGTTTGTTGGCTCAGTATCTCATGATCTGTTTTCTGTCTTGTTTCACTGTTTGTTGTACTTCCTCAAGAGGAATAAGTGCTCTTAAATAAGGATGTCAGTTTAAATTGATTTTGCTTTCGTTAGCCTGACCCTCGTTAGGAGCCGTACACATGCTGCTGCTTCAACCATCTGGGAAACACGAGGTCGGGCTCTGGTTTCTGCTCTTGTGCCAGCTTTCATGAGTGTAGCGGCAGATTGCGTCTGTGGTTGTGAAGCAGCCTTAACCAGCATCATAGCCTATTGACCTGAAATCCTGAGAGCAGAGCTGATCTTCTTCCAGCAGCTGTTTATAAGTGTGCAGGCCTATCATCTGTGCAGCCCTGCGCTAACACGCCATGATCAACTTCTTCTCCATGTTTATCACAGACTGATATTTACGGAAGAAGGGAAATATTTGTCTGCTGGGATTGATTGGTCCTCGTCACACGACGTGACATTTTTTGTATGCAGCGCGTATGAGTCCAAGACAGATTTCCCTATGGGACAATAAAGTTGAACTCAGTTTAGCTCAGGGTGCAGCCTGTGCGCCCTAAAAAACATGCACTTGTGAATGTGTGCCATGATGGCATCGCTCTGGCGTTTGAGCATGCCTGCTGCGTGTCTACACTGAAAACAATGAATATGAGGGCGCAAAGAACTCAGCATGTGTGCGGCTCCTTCAGTGATAATTAACAGCGTAATTTTTAAGAAAACAAAACACAATATGCCATAAAATACAAGAGGCCTTTCCTTTCACTCTGGCACTTCATTGACTCAGCGAGCTTTAGCGCCACATTTATGCGCGTTTCATTTCGAGGTGGTGAAATCTTAATGTTTTCTGCATAACCATGGAACCAGGGTACGCTAGCCTTGGCTGCTCTGCACTGCGCACCTCCTGGGTCAGGTGGGAGCTAGCTAGCAGCACCTCTCATTCGCGATTGCTTCTGGTAACTGTCCTGTTTGTGGGATGTGAATTTGTGCACGACCTGCCCAACTCTACTGATGGGTGGATTAGTGCTTGTTGCCTTGTTGGATTGGTTAGGTGTAGGCAAGAGGAGTGCAGCAATGGACTGGTGACCGTTTACATTTTTACATGTCGGAACAAAACACGCACAGGTTTAACAATATAAATTAATGAGGTGTGTCACTTGAGGTGTGTTGGTATTGTCCATGCTGTCTCACATCATTTAAATGATTATTAGTTCCTCTTGTGCTTCTCCTGTCACGACAAGTCGAAATGCACGCTGTTAAAATGTCCCAGTAAATTATCCATTACAGACAGAGCTACAAAAATGAAACCAAAGCTCCTTCAGATGCTTTGGTGCAGAGAACTTGGCAACACGCAGCTCATTCTGTGTTTGTATGTTCAGGTGCACTCAGCTCAACAGTCGAGTGGTGAAGCTGAGCCAAGAGCTGAAGGAGGAGCAGGAGATGAACCGCTGTCTGAGAGCCAATCAGACGCAGCTGCAGGCCCAGCTGGCAGAGGAGGAACGCAAAGGGAGAGAGAGCGGTGAGTAAGGAGGTGGCGACGATAACTGATGTAAACATTTTATCTGTCCTTGTATCCATCACCTCACAAAGGTGGTGGACAAAACGGGACAAAACACAGCAGAGTAGAGGAACTTGATCATGTTGATTTCAGCCGATACAGATCCCTGAAACATCCCGGTCACATGTTGCAGCGTCCAGATAAGTTAGCTGCTCATTCACAATGTCAGACTAAAGAATCTGGAGCAACAGGACGACGCTTGGGACGGATACGTGACAGGAATGTGTCGAATGCTCGGCTGGTAGACGTTCAGGTCGTGGTATTACTCTCACAGAGAAAAGGGTCGTATGTGTTTGAATGATAGACGGGTTATTTTTGTGTCTGGGGCCAGCGGTCAGAGAGCACTTCCTCATTTATATTATAATATATTTGCAAATCATAAACAAATAGCAGCTGGAGTCACATCAGCAGGTCGACAGGAGGTGGACAGAGTCAAAGAACGTCAGTATCCAGAAAGTATCCCTGGTGGGACAAGTACGATCATGTTTTTTTACTGTTAGGTGCACAGTATGAGGGATATTTCGCTCAGCAGCATTTATACCACACACACACACTGACATTTAAGCACTGTGCCTGAGGGCAACATGAATCAGCTGAGAGGTCTGAGTGGAAATATCAGGTCTACAGTTTAGACATACCTGTATTTTTCCTCCAGCGCTCGACCCTGAGGATGACGACTGTTTAAACAAATGTTCCCCAGCGTATGAGTGCTGTGTTTATGCCGAACAGACACACACACTTTGTGCCGTTTCACTTGTTTTGATGAGAAAGTTTCATCCAGATTTTGTGTTGATGTGACACACTGAACACAACCACGACCTAACGTAAGCACTTTTATATTTGCCGCACGTTTCCTGTTCACATGTTAACAGAGTGGTCTAATTTTGCTTTTATGTGACTGTGGTCGGAGTTTGATCCTGTAACGTTGTGGTTACACTCATGCATTACACATTAGCCTGCTGGCTTTGTTAGGTGACTCAAGTTTGATCAGCACTGTGTAAATAAATCCAGGCTGTGTCTGTGTCTTTGCGCTGTGAAGATTATGCTGAGAGAAGGGATTTTGCAAAATATGTTTAAATATTTGTAACTCAGAGTTTGTTTAAGGGATAGTGCACCCAGAAATGAAAATCCAGCCATTATCTACTCACCCATATGCCGAGGGAGGCTCAGGTGAAGTTTTAGAGTCCTCACATCACTTGCAGAGATCCAAGGGGAGAGGAGGTAGCAACACAACTCCACCTAATGGAGGCTGACGGCGCCCCAGATTCAAACGTCCAAAAACACATAATTGAAACCACAAAATATCTCCATACTGCTCGTCCGTAGTGATCCAAGTGTCCTGAAGCCCCGACATAAAAAGTTGTTTCACCTGAGCCTCCCTCGGCATATGGGTGAGTAGATAATGGCTGAATTTTCATTTTTGGGTGCACTATCCCTTTAATGTTTTGGCTCTTTTTATTAGCATATTTTAAATATTCATAGCTGGAGTTTTATTCATACCAGCTAAACTCACCCAAATTCTACTGCAGTCCATCTGATAGTTGTTGAGATATTTCTGGGCCGCAGTGGTGCAGCAGCTGACCAACATTTCCATCCCTACAGCCACGTCACAATGGCTAAAACAATAAGCTCTGCACTGACAGCTCTGGATGAACACAAATGGACTCTGACATGGCTGCTGCAGCGTTATCAGTTGCTTCAGCAGCTTCTATTTTTGTGTTGTGAAGCATTTCCCTTCCATTTCCCTGAAAGTTTATGCCACTCGGAGTATTTCACCATCCTGGGTTTAGCTGGTTAGCACAGCAGCAGCACAGGATGTAAGTATAACTTCTCCTCGGGCTACAGGGCACACGTTACTCCGTCTTCACAGCCTGGTTACATCATCAGTCAGTGCAGGTCCACTGGGTGTTTACAGCAGCTAGCTACAGTAGCATATCTGTAGGATACATATTGATTTGTCCCTTATTTATTTTTCAGTAATTGATTATGATGATGATTTATAGCTGTTTAGGTTAATATTTGTAGCTCTAAATGTTTATCTCAGTCTCTTGTACAAACAAGTTCCCACAGCTGTGTGTTGGCCAGCAGTCACAGTGGGGGTTGTGTACATTCTGTAGCATAGTGAGTAATTTAAAGCAGAGTTGGTAGTTCATCTTGGGTTTACATGCTCAGGGAGCTGTAAATGTGATGCTTCGTCATGATACTTTATATTCAGTCTTGTCATGGTGTATGACCTGTGACATCACACTGTCTCCTCACCCAGTTTGAAGCCTCCTACACAGCTGTTTCTGTTTCACTTAATGACTGCGTTTCATCGATGATCATGAGCACCTGTTTGGTATAATTGGTTAATCATACACCTGACTATGATCCAACAAAATCCCAGACTGTGTGCAGGTGCACCTGGAAAGACTGGAGCTGCTTTAAAGGCAAAGGGTGGTCACACTAAATGTTGATTTGAGTTAGATTTTTCTTCTGTTCGCTCACTTTGCATTTTGTGAATTGATAAACAATTACATGTTATGTTTCTGAAAGCATTCTTACTGTACAGCATTTCCTCTCACCTGCCTTATGCCTGGTTCACACTACACCATATCAGCCTGATCAGATCCTGATCACAGCCCGTTCCAAAATTATCTCCGAGTTGTTTTTTCCGACATGAGCGGGCGTTCATGTGTATTTTCGCAGTTGGAATGTCATTTTCCGATTATTCCGACACCACGTGAATGCAACTTACTGGTCACAGAGAAGAAACTTCTTTTTTTCCTTTTTCGTTTGGTCATTTCAAAACAAAAAATGGATAATGGTTGGTGTTCCGTGTTTCAATTTGTTATTTCGAAACGAAAAACGAATAGCTGCAAAGTACACGGACTTTAATCCCTCTGTGTTTTTATATTTTTACTTTTTATCTGCTCCCGTTGCCTTGATGAAGTTAATGCATCACGCCGTCATTTCAAACTCAACACTTCCTGTATCTGTTTCAAAGTAAAAGCCCCTTATCATTTCAGTTTAGAGAATCCCTTCATTTTCCAAACAGACTTTTATTGTGAAACATTTGCAGGAACTAGTTGTGGCGGATTCAGTGACTTGTGTAGTTTGCCAGTGGTACTTCAAATATAGCTGTAGCTGTGACTGAAATAATAATAATAAGAATAAAAATATGACAAGAATAACCTGATGACATCACACACATGGTAAAAGACAACCAGGGACGATTGGTCGTGGACCATCGTGTAGTGTGTCATGTCTGTCGGCCAAGTCACGGCATGATTTCATGACTCCACAATCGTGTCAAATGTTGAGTAGTGTGAACCAGGCATAAAGGTTTAAGAAAGCATATTCCTCATCTTGCTTTCGTCTTTAAACTATATTAAACATCTGGTATTGTCTGATGCATCCCGATACTTAAGCTCTGATGTTGTACATTCATTTCTACGGCTGATTCCTGACGTTAACCTGTTTACATTTTTATTTTGTCATTGTACATATTGTATACATTTTGGTTCACACCTTACTGTTATCTCAGAGTTTTTATGTTTGCATTCTTCCCATTTGCACCAGTTTTTATAAACAGTGTTATCTTATCTCGCAGGTGAATGTAAGGACATGGCGATAGCAGAACTGCAGGAGCAGCTGAGAGACGTGATGTTTTATCTGGAGACGCAGCAGCAGATCGAACACCTGCCTCCAGAGGCTCGCAGTGAAATCCAGGAGGGACAGATCAACATCGCAGCCAGCCCCTCAGACGGCGCCGGAGCAGGCCCGTCCTCTGGCAGAGGCAGGAGAGGCCGAGGCAGGAAGAGGAAGTAGGCGGCGGTGTAAAATCTACTGGAACATGCTAGAAAACTGTCGCCGCCTCTCAGTGTGGACACATGGCTGAGCTCTGTCCTGTCTGTCAACATGTGTCTGCATCATCGTGGTTCCCCAGAAAGCACTCGGAGGAGGAGATGAAGACGTGACACTTGGCTGTTTAAAGAAAGAATAGAAAGTGATGATTATTAACCTGCACAATTTCCCACCTTAACTTAATGTAGCTCCCACCAGAAGAAAAGAAAGCGGAACATGTGGGTGGTTCGCTCCGACAGACGACACTTGATTCTGGTTTCAAAATATATTTAACATCTGTGTGATGTGAATATATTCTGCTGTTTCTCAAATCTATAAAGAGTAGCTATTTTGATCACACGTGGTATTTATTAGATCAACATTTTGTTCATTTGTTCCCAGTTTAAAAACGCTGTAATCAAAGTCGGTTTGACATTTCTTTACAATTTTAAGATTTTTTTTCTTTTACATGTGATAAATTTGGCACAGAGACACTAGTAGATAAATGTTTGCTTTGTGTAAAGGAAAATGATGTTTTCCTAAATCCTGTCAGGCTGTTTTTTGTCTATTCTTAAGTAAAATGCTGAAATGTATTTTTTCCAATGTTATCTTTTCAGTAGTTTCTAAAACTAACACTGAGCTACAGAAGTCGAGAACAGCCGTGCTTGCAGTTATTTATTATTTTAAATGCTGTTATCTTGAGATCACAAGTTAATTATTTCATTATCTTGAGGTTTTATTGTGATCACAGGTTAATTAATGTAGATTATCAAGATTAAAAAAAGATAATACGGTAAATTATCGTAAGAAAACGATTTTTGTTTTCTTGAGATCACAGGTTAGTTAATTATGGACAACTCGAATATTATTTTCTATGTCAAATGTGACACACTGTGTCTACTGCAGAGCCGTGTACACAACTCCTCTCTACTGGTAATGGGAAAGGAGACCAGCATTTATTCTTACTGGTTTTTCCGTTGCATACACACGCTAATTTTGGTTGAAAGGGATATTACTGTGACAGAGACAGGATTCTTTAGTTACGATGGAGACATCTGATAATGTTCCACTGAAGCATAAATTGAAAACAACAAGTGACAGTTGAATTTCTGTGAAGAAACACTGTCAATCACCGTGCTATAAATCAGGCTGAAGTCACGGCTGCTGCTCTTTTGTCATCGAGCTGACGGTTTGGTTTTATAGTCGCCGCCGATGAGAGGCACACTGTCAGCACACTCTTGAGTATCAGCTTGATTATCTCATCATCTCATACTGAACACTTCTCAGCATGACGAAGATGAAGTTAAACCCACTAAGGGGAAGCATTTATGGGAGGAGCAGGAAGCGTGTGTACCCTTCAGGATGTAGGTCAGTGATTCCCAACCAGGAGTACATGAGCCACAGAGGACACCATGACAGTAACCAGGAAGCACCTGAAACGATCCTGAAGTTGCTCCACCAAATTATGACCTAAATAAAAATAAAGTCCCTGCATGTGAAAGCATCAGTAATAATAAACCAATAATGTAATATAACATGTAATAAGGGCCACAAGTCCTTTCCTCTGAGTACTTTGAGTACATTTTGTTGTCAACACTTTTTAAATTTTGGCTGCAGGACTCTTATACAGTTGAACTACTTTCATTTAACTAAAGAATCCAAAAACCTTTTTCACTTTTTTTTTTTTTTTACTTAAAGAATATTTTTTTTATTAACTTAATCAAAAAAATGTTTTTCACCTAAAGAATCAAAAAACCCTTTTTCTTTCTGAATTAAAGAATCCCACGTTTTGTTTTGTTTTTCACTTATTTACAGAATATTTAAAAAATCACTTAATTAAAAAAATCCAACTTTTTTTCACATATTTAATGAATCCATGTTTTTCCCCAAATTATTTAATCCAGCCAAAAATCACTTAATATAAAATCCCCAATTTTTTTTTTACTTAATGAATCAAAATAGTTTTTAAAAACTCATTAAAATATTAAAAAATGTTTTCACTTAATTAAAGTATCTAAACATTTCTTTTCCACCACACGTGAGTTAGATGGTTGGGAACCACTGATCCAGGTTTTGTGACCTCTACCTGTGTCAGACGTGAGCCTGGACACCTGAGCTGTATACATTGATCACACAACGTATTTTGGAAACACAGGCGTGATCTATTTGACTTTAAAGGTACGACCCTGAACAGGAGGTCAGTGTGTAGATGAAGCAACAAGTCTCTCTTTGCACTCCTAAGTATCTGAGCATCTTTACGTTAGATCCATGACCAAGCAAAACATTGTTACTTGCAGGATATTTGTGTAAAAGCTTTAGACGGACCCAAAAGGCCTTAATTCAGAGCTCAGATGTAGAGACGACGCACCTTATTTTATTTTATCAAAAACTTGGCTTATAAGATTATTCACTCAACAGGTAAAAGATTTTTTTGCCTGAGAGTCCGTCATAGAAATACTGTAACGAAATAAACTCATTTGTTTTCCCGCCAAAAGTGAGGTGATAAGATAAGATAAGATAAGATAAGATAAGATAAGATACACCTTTATTGATCCCATAATTGAGAAATTCCAGTGTTACAGCAGTCAAGGGGAAAGAGTCAGAGTAAAGATTTAAAAAATTTAAACTTAAAACTTAAAAAACTAAGCATGCAAAATAAGTACAAAAATACAAGAAATGGCGATAAATAATAATAATAATAATAATGAGAAATGGATAATAATGAGCAGCAGTGAATGAAAATGACATCAATACCTGTTAGCTTAGCTTAGCATCAGGACAGGACACAGGGGTTAGCCTGGCTCTGTCACTAGCCCACTTTAGGGCCGTTTCATAGTCAACGCAAAGGCACGCAGATGTGAACGCATTGAGACACACTGGCCGCCATGATGCGTGCTTGCGTCTCAAAATGTGTTGTCCGTTTTTTTGATACGCGACGCAGTGTTGCCGGGGGTGATAATGCAAGCGAAGTACTTGTGATTGTTATTCACAGAAGAAGCAGGTGTGAAATATGGCGGGTGAGGAGGAAAAACTTTGCGAACTCGTACGGGCACACCCGCATTTACATGACAGTTCTGGTGCCCTGCACTCTAATGAAATAGCAGTACTAGCTAGCCGGAATGTACCGGTGACTCTGCTGCCCCCTATTGCACGAGCGATATATTGCATTTCAAGTGTCGCCCGTGTCGCTTGCTCACATTGCGTGGAGTCGACTGTGAAACGGCCCTTATGCTTCCCATTCAAGGCGGGACTGTCGCACGGTTATTCCACCTCGCCGCTCTGTATAAAGTGTACGATTACAGTGTTGTTATGCCTTTAAATGCCTTGAAGCTAATTTTACATTGTGGCCAAACAGTGGAATTACAACTTCTGGGTCGGTCGTGTGATGCCCTGTGTCCTGGAAAGAGTTTTTCCCATAGACTTACATTGTAAAAAGAGACATCTGTAAATCAGTGGATACATATTTTTGAGCATCACAACAGCTGCAGATCGACTTGTTTCACAACTGGGATTTGATCTCATTCAGGATTTAAGAGGAGTCGATTGTGCGATTGTTATTTTATCCCCATTCAAGCTAGCAGAGGGCTAAACTGGAAGTTAGCCGCCCGGCTGGCAGAAGTCTGTAGTGCACGTAATCTGTGGGCCCAACGTCATTCTAGCTGAACATGCCGCTGAACATGAGCTGTAGTGTTGCTGCTGCTGGCCCCGCCCACAAGTTCTCGCTCAGCCCATAGACTGAACATCGTGATGGGTCTACCATGTGTGAAGGGTTACTGCTGGTTCCAGAGGTTCTGTGCTGAAAGGGTTTGGTGGTAGTATACTTTGTACTGTTACATGAGTTGCAACAGAAACAAGGGTGTGTGTGTGTGTGTGTGTGTGTGTGTGTGTGTGTGTGTGTGTGTGTGTGTGTGTGTGTGTGTGTGTGTGTGTGTGTGTGTGTGTGTGTGTGTGTGTGTGTGTGTGTTAGAGTTAATTAACATCCACACTGGACGGCACAGTTTCAGTGCACCTACAAGTTTATGCCGTTCCAGTTTTTGTCTCTGGCTCCAACCTTCAGGAAACAGTTTTCTAAAGCTGCTCATGTTGCTCTGCGGTGAACTGATGAGGTGATAAAGATCTAACAACCAGATGCAGGTGACGCAAACACCGTGAGAAGCTTCTTTAACACTTTTGATGTGTGAAGCTAAAAATAAAACCCCCCTCGTCACCTGCTGCATCAGAGTGCAGCTCTCACTGTCAGCGTTTGAGCTAAGAACGTCCGAGGCCTGAATGCTGTCATGTCTGACTAATCCCCCCTCCTCCTCCTCCTCTTCCTCCTCTTCCTCCTCCTCCTCTTCCTCCTCTTCCTCCTCCTCCTCCTCCTCCTCTTCCTACGACAAAGTTAACAGTTTACTCCAGCAGCTTGTCGAGAGTAAACTGTGTACAGAGCTGCAGAGAGAAACACAATGACGGATGATAAACGCTCAGACTTCCTGAGCTTCCTCCTGCAGTCTGATAGCTTCCTTTCCACATCATCTCTGTCAGTGTTTCTCACACTCGAGCTGTTTCTGAGCGTTAGTCAGTGTCACATGGTCAGCTGTTATTCATGTCATTAGTCCTAATTACACATGCAATGGAGCTCTGTTGGGTGGATGCATCGTGCAGCGTGCAACAAGCTTTGTTTTTACACATTCAGTCGCAGGCAAATGATCCAGTATGCAAACACCTGACACACCTCTTTGCTTTGCTTTTTATATCCCTTTAAAGTCTGTACGCCCACGCAACTAGGGCTGCAACTAACCATCTCTTTTCATCATCAGTTCATCATTGTTTTTAGACAATGTCACAAAAAGGCGATCACAGTTTCCCAGAACCAAAAGTGACGCTATTTAAAGAGCTTATTTTGTCCAAACCGAACATGAAAATAATAGCTGAGAAATGTTCAGCTGTGCATGCAACCCTTGTTACCTCTCAAAATTTTGCAAAACTAACCATTGGTTTCTGGTGTTGTCAATCAAAAATCTCAATTTTTCCCCAGTCAAAGACCCGCCCTCTCACTTCTGCCACGTTTGAACTCGTAGATGGAACCATTTCAGTGTTTTTCCTTCAATTGTATTAGTCACATAGCTGCAGGAAAAGAATTCAGATCCTACTCTTGAGTAAAAGTAGCCATACAACAATGTGACGACATGCTACAGTAGCAGCTCTGTGGCCGAATCCAAATGTCCGGATTTCACCACACATGACTTGCGGACTTTGCGAGTACATTCCCGGGAAGCCTGAGAGTACTTAGGGCTGTCCAGGTCTACAATTCCTCCAGTCCACAGGCGGCCTAAAGCAGACTTTCTGCAGACTTCCAGAGAGTTTGCATGGGGTGCACAGTGCACTGTGTAATGCTGAATATATATAGGCTGGAAAACTGGCCGAAAAACGACAAAAGATCTTGTGATGTCACAAATAGACCGACCCAGTTTATTTAGTGCTAGCTCTGCCCTGATTTACAAACACCTCTGTATTTCAATGTCTGCAGTCTGCATGTTGTACAGACTGTATTTTGCCCAGCCCTGTACACGAGCTCTATATCTTGTTATCTGCAGAGTCACATGAACAGACACTGATTATAATCTTTGCTTGAGCATCTCTGTGGCAACGAGTAAAACAGTCTTGAGGGCTTTCTGTTAGATTGCGGCCTCTGCCCTCAGATTATATGTGATGATGGTGAAGTTGCCACAGAGTGCACGACTGAAGTCTGCGAGGGCTCAGCCTGCAGGTCCAGAGGGTGGACATCTGGATTCAGGCTTTGAGGCTGCACTCAGGCACAGTGCTGCTGTGAGCTAACAGCTAACGTAAGGCAAAATACAAAATATAAAATATGCAACTCCCAAAAAGCAATATTAAACACACAAACACAACATGAGATTACCAAAAGGAAAACTGTAGCAGACTCCACATATATGGAGCTGCATACATAAATGCTTGTTAGCCAACCTCTGTACAGACAATAACAACAAGGGAATCAGCTGATATTGGTTTTAAAATAAAATATCATGCCAATTGCTGCTGCTATGACAAGAGAGAAACGACTGGTTGCTCTGTATAATCAAAGGTAGATCAGAACCTTGCGTCAGGTGCTCATGGAGAACAGGAAACAACAGGATAGACAGGGAGGCACTCCAAAAATATAGAGAACAAGGAAGTAAATTAAAATTAAAAATCCTGTATTGCAGTGGCTAAATCATTAACAGAGCCAACAGGTCTCGACCACTGCAGGTCTTTAAAAAATGAGTTTTTACATCTGTTTTACAAATTTCTTAAAACCACCAAAAAGTGAAACACCCTTAGAAAACAAAAGGTTGTGAATTAGCATTTCCTTTCTCCATAAATGCAGATAAATCAGACAATGAAATAACAGTACTGCACAGTGCGAACACAAGTTTCCGTGTCGAGCAGAATGATGAAGTCCCTGACAGACCGATTTCTTTACAGCCACACTGGCAGTATCACTTAAAACGCTGCATTCAGAATTATAAGTCAAAGTACAAGTATTATCAGTAGAATGCACTTTCAGTACGGAAAGTAAAATTGAATTTGCATGAACGTGCACACAGCTGGTTGAGGTGGAGCTGATGTATCCACTCCACACACTGCTGGACAGTTTAACCTGCACCGCTGCATCATATTTTATTAACTGATCATGTTTTGTAGCTAAAATCTTAATCTGCAAAGTAACTACAGCTGTCGGATGAATTAAAATGGAAATACCCAAGTACTCATCACATTACTGGTTGATACTTGAGTCACAGAAGATGTGCCATGAAAGACAAGAGCAAGTTAATGAGGACTGAAGTCTGCAGTGACATCAGCGAACATGCTTTTAGGTTTCCTTTGAACTAAGATATGATTAGTAATGTTTCAGACACCAACAGCAGTGTTACCCAGAGTATCATCATATCTGTACAGGTGACGCTGAGGGACGAGCTGAGCCATGATTGTGCAATAAAGGGGCGGCAGTAGCTCAGTCCATAGGGGATGCCTACAAGGTGAACGAAATATCCCAAAACAGAAAATTCTTGATGAATAACATCCGTTAACAAACTCTCTCACAACTCCTGCAGTGTAATCCAGGTCTCATCTACTCTATCTGCTCAGGACTTCCTGTGACATCATCCATCCACTGAGTGAGAGCATACGGGTCGGCCAGTCTGCTCCCGTTGGTCAGTGTTTACTTATTCAAGTAACACTGGCGGTCCCGGAGAGTGAGTGACCTGACATGGTGCGTTGGTAAATTCAGTCTGACGCTCTGCACTAAAATGAGAGCCCTGTTGGTGGAAGAAACGCAGCGTTATGTTTGTGTCAGAGTCGCTCCCACACGCTGAATGAGTGTTTCTGAACGCACCACTCACATCATCCTCCTCCATCGTCTAAACAAGATAACACAACTTGTTAGCTAATGTCTGTGGAGAAGTGTTTTGCCTCCAGCTAAGCCCCGCCCACCAACAAACATCATACTGTTTACTAACATAAAAAGGTCTGTGGGGTTAACTCACTCTTGGAGTCAGCCTCAAGTGGACATTAGAGGAACTGCAGCTTGGCTTAAAGGAGCAGTCCGGTGTTTTGCACTTTGAGCCTCATGTCTGGTTGTTCATGATGAAACAGCGGTTAAGACCAAACTTTTCGGTGTTTTTGTCTTTCCCCTGCCTGGCTTAACACTGCTGCCTGTGGCCATGTGTGAACCTGTCCTCAAACCTACACGTTGGTTTTCAAAGCTTCAAAAGTTTTTCAAAGGTGTTCGTTGATGTTCTGACGTAAAAATCTGTGGTGATTTATTTGACATTTTGTCTTCCTCATTTATTTTCTATAGAAGCCTCGTTGTCCGTTGGTAGTAATCCACCAGTGGAAACAGAAAGGGGGTTGTGGTCATAGTAGTCTTTTAGCTCAGTGAAAGTGTCGGCTCGACAGTGCTGTGTGCGCTCCTGGAAGGAAAAAGTTTTGTAATAAGTCTAATCAGCTGCACAATGGATTGCTCGCTTGTAAACAACCTTTGCAGTACGATGCCTTTGAACACAACGCCAACCTTCTTCTTCTGCTTCTTCTGTGTCCCATTACATTGCAATGGTTTCCTGTCGGTTGGCGACACCCATGTAAAGGAGCATTATCGCCATCAAGTGGGCTGGAGTGTATAACGCTTCAGGGTCAAAGGAACGATCAAGCGGGTGGGTGTGATGCAGCTGAAAAAATAGTTCCACTATCGAGATTAATAGCAAAAAAACACACAAATGGAAACCACAGTTTGCTGCGATTTTTATGTCAGAACATCATTGAACACCACTGAGCACTTGTGAGTTTCATGGCTTTGAAAACAAACGTTTAGGGTGGTTTGAGGACAGGTTCACACATGGCCATAGACAGCAGTGTTGAGCCAGGCAGGGGAAAGACAAATTCTCCGGAAATGAGCAATCGTCACTATTTTGGCTCAAAGTGCAAAATACCGGACTGCTCCTTTAAAGGCACAACTCACATGCAGAAATATCTTCAGTGTTAAGGTTGCAGTGAAAATGGAAGTGCTGAGCACACGACTGGAAAATGAGACTTGGATCATAGTGCACGAGCTGTAGGTCTGACTGTATGACTATGAATTTTCTCAGTTTTCTCTGTTCACCAAGTGAAGTTTCCTCCATGAATTCAACATAACGCATGATGAGTACCTGATACACAGAAGCTCATTATGTGGGTGAAATACTCCTTTAATAATTCAACTCTGTGTTCTGAAGTTAGGATTTGATTTCCACCTGTGAAGATCATTAAGAAGCTGAAAAACGCAGCACCTGAAGTGGACTCTGTGCTCTGAGAGGCACAACTGCGAGTCAGTAGCTGCTACATGAGCCAGTAGCGTGGTGTAGTGTGTCGGAGCCTTTGAACACAGCAGAAAGAAGAATGAGAGAATAAAAGAGGAAGAAAGAAGAGGAGGAGCCAGCAGATGGTTGAGAACAGGACTTGGAGGTAAGATAGACAGATAGGAGGGCTCTTCCTGAGTTGAGCTGTTTGCTGTGTGGGTCTACTCTCTGCTCTCTGCGCTCCCCAAACTATGGACTAAGACATATTTCTCTTCAGGAGCATTTGAGCCACGTTGGAGGTAAGAAAACTTTGTTTTTCTTGCATGTTTTTACTTCACCTCCCATGTTTCATTGTCCCATTCCTTCTCTCCTTTGTGTATGTGTGTGTGTGTGTGTGTGTGTGTGTGTGCGTGTGTGCAGCAGGGTGTGAGGCAGTAATCTAGTACCTGTTTGTGCTCTCAGTGAAACTCCATGCTACAAAAGAAATGGCACATTTTCAAAAAAAAAGCTGCTCACCTGTGTCTCTTTGTTTTTCAGCTTTAAGTATCTGCATGTTTTTGCAGCTGAACGTGACGCAGAACTCAAGAAAGAAAAGCTGACAGAAAGGTATTTCTTTACGCCATGAAAGAGCTTGAAAATGTTTGGTATGCGGCCGGTCCTCTAACGACAGCAGAGAGGCAGATACTGATAGTCTTTCCCTTCACTCTCCCCCGCTGAGCTCTGCTGAACTCTTCTGTGCTGAAAACACAGAGTTTCATAAGTTTACCAGACATGAAGCAGCCTCTGTGCCAAGGCTAATATCCGACTCTGATCACAATCACACAATGCACGCACTCATTTTTCACTGGCAGTAGGAGCTGTTCTTCCCCTCTGCTGTGCCAGTAAGGAGATAAATTCCTCAGAGAGTATCATTCACTGGAGGATTGATTGGGGTCATTTGTGTGTGGCACATTTTGTCATTGACCTGCTCTGCTCTGGGTGTAACTGACAGTTCCTCCTTTCTCGTAAAGCTAAAAAAACACACATTGCTTGCTTTGAAACACCACAAGGAGTGTGTAACCAGCATGGTATCGAAGCCTAATGTGCAGCAGTGACTGTTTCTGCAGGCTGACTTAAAGAGTGTGAAGACAGAGGAACAAAACTGAGGAATGTGTGCGACTGTATCTTGATTTAAAAGCAGACGCAATGCATGATTTTGCCTTTTAAGGTTTGCAAAACTTACAGTGCAAGTAAAATACAGAGTTTGTGTGTGTGCATTTACACAGGCAGAGTTATTATGCAGCAAATGTTCCTGAATGGATCGCACTTCCTTATTTCTGCAGGGTCATTTCCACAGTATTATTAACATGATTTGAATATTATGTGTGAGGGAAAACAGCAGCTGCACCTGGACGACTGTCGCATCCATGTGGAGAGCTGGAAAGAAGCAACAGCTGATCACATGAAGGCATGAAATTAGTCCTTTAACTTCTGTGAAATGAAATGCAATAGATGCTATCAGAAAGAGTATAAGCTGACTGATGAGTGAGTTGCAATCTGTAAAGATACCTTATCAGCTCTCTGTGTAGAAGTTTGGCTTCTGCTGCAGATATTTCAACACCACCCAGAATTCACTCGAGCTGCGCACGTCGTCATGTTTTCATCGCCACCGTGTTTAACTCATAAATCTGGAACAAATTATTGCTTCCACTTTTTGTTCCCCATGATTTTGGCATGCCTTCCCCGTCAGAAAAAAAGGAAGCGGCTCGGAGAAATTCACAATATGTTGCACTTTCTCTGTGACTGATAACATGACTTGGCAGTTCGGTATGTAACGTCAGTCTGCAGTTGTTCGCAGAGGCCTCGAGGTTTGAGCTCATGTTGAGGAACTAAAGTTAGATAACAGAAGAAGGAAGGATGGCTGAGTATAACCAGAGACGATTGAAATATTGAGATCAGTAATATCACAGTGTGGAAATACTGTAAAAGTAAAAGTAGTGGTATAATGATACATCATCACGTGTGAGCTGATTATATTTTATATTGACCTGCGAAGCAGCACAGCGGCACAGCTCCTAATAGAGTTTCACTTTTGTTTTTTGTTTTTCCTGTGACTAAGCGACCAATGAAACCTTGCCGACTAATCACCTTTCTGGTCGACTAATGTTTGGTCAACTATTAGGGGGCAGCCCCAGCAGTACTGCTAAATCACAGTACTATGCAGACAAAACTACTGTGGATCAGACTATACAGCTGTCAGTCCACAATAATTTACTGTAAAAATGATGCAACTGTGAAATATTTTACAGCGTACAGTCAGATCTCTCTCTCTTTACCCAGTATGGCTTTATAAATGAACAAATATCAGTGACTCAGCCTACAAAAAGTCAAAGAAGGCCAATCAGCCCTGTGATAAAGTGTACAGTGATGAGTGAGGGGCTGTGCAATCTGTAACAAGTCTCAGTGAACTATGATGTGCAGTATCTGACATGTGCAAACAGTGTCCAGATGCAGTCATGTACAACAGATCACCGTAAAAACGTAGCAACAACCAGTGTTTTCCTAGCATCAAAGAAGAATCAGGACTTGTTTCTGAAATATAAATTCAGCCTCTGCTTTTGAAGAAAATATCAACCTGAGCTTTAAAGACAGGGAGTCATCTGTAACATGTGACAACCTCTAACTTCTTTCCCTGAGCAGTAAGAACATCAGGAGTGTTCTCAGGCTTCTTCCCTGCATGTGAGACATGCATTACCCTCATTTTTATCAGCATTTAAAACCACCTTTAGTTGTGTAAGCTGTATCTGGATAACACACAGACAGCCTGCACAATATATCAGTGTGTCATCGGCATAGAAATAGAAATTGGCACCAACTTCATTTTGACCAAGACTATTAATATAAACGGAAAATAACAGGGGACCTAACACAGAACCCTGGGGAACACCATTACATGTGTTGAGCCAGTAAGAGGTGAGCCAACCCAACTGAAAACCTTTCCTTTTTTTTAAAGATTATTTTTGTGGGCTTTTTGCCTTTAATGACAGGACAGAGAGTGAAATGGGGAGGCAGAGAGAGAGAGAGAGAGAGTGGGGACTTGAGGATCAATCTTCTCATTCAACTCATCAACTCTGACATTTAACAGAAGTTATTTGCCTTTTTGCTCAAACTAGTCATTATACATATATATATATATATATATATATATATATGTATATATATATATATATATATGTAAGCATTAATAACAGCACTCCTCAGTGAAGGCTGGACACCGGTGCAGAGACAGTGAAAGATATCTGAGGTATCCATGGGTTAAATTCCAGACACACTTCCTGCATTATAAGCCCAAGCAAAGATACCAGGGTGATGTTACTTGAGTAATTTTCTTAGAACTCCCTGCAGAGCCACAGAGGACATTATATAACCAGTTTTCCAGGTTGAGTGACGCTTAACACGACTACTGAAGTGATTTATGGAAAAGTTGGTGTATTGATAAAAGCAATATCAGGTCACACCTGTCTGCTGACATGTGTTATGTGGATATGGAAAACCTCCCAGCAAAAAGTTGTCTATTTACACATTCAGCAGACGCAGAGCAACTTCCAAATATCTGTCTGTTCAGCTGCTAAATGCTCCATGTGTTGACCAGCTGTGTCTGCCTGTTGGCTGATGCTGGGCAGGTGGCGCACGGGGGATGTAAAACCAAAACAAAGAGCTGAAAGACGTTAAAATGCTCCATTAACGTCCTCCTCTTTCTCTCTGCAGATGAGTGACCAGGAAAGCAGCACCTCGGCCTCTCAGACAGAGGGAGAGGTCGATGGAGAGATGGATGAAGAGATGGAGAGTGAAGGACGAAGAAACGGTCCGGTCCCCAGTCTGTCCAACTTCTCCTCGTCTCTGCGCGCCGTCATACGCATCAAACAGAAGTACCAGGCCATGAAGAAGAGGCGTCAGGAGTTGGCCCTGGGGCTGGGAGGAGCCGGGACCCTCGCCGGAGCACCGCTGAGAACCAGCCCCAAAATCTTCACCTTCGACGGAGATCCCCTCTCCATCTACTCCACCCTGTCGTCCGCCGCCCCTCAGAGGAAGAAGAAGAGGAGGAGGAAGCGGGTGATGTTTCCCAACAGAGGGGGGCGGCGGGCCCCTCCGAAGCAGGAGCAAAGCCGAGCCAAGTACTGCCTCTACCTGCTCTTCGCCATCGTCTTCATCCAGGTAAAGAAACTAAATGCTGCTTTTTAACAGTGAGAGCGAGTTTTATCTCTCCATTAACTCCTGTTTGAGGACGCAGGGTGTAATACAGACTCAACGCTTTGTCTGCATGTTCAGTCGTGTCAGCGTTCATTCGCTGTCAGGTCTAGAGTGGGTTATGCATCATCACCTAATATCAAGGAGCTCTTCAGAAGAGTTTCACTCATGCCTCAGGGGCCTCTTAGTGAGCTCACCCAGCCATGACTGTGTCTGACATCATCACGTGTATCTCACAGCATTACGCAGAGTTTATTTTGCAGTTTCCAACATAAATATTTCTGATGGGTCAGACTGTGCTTCCTGTTGCAGTCTTGCAGCTGAGCAGCAGCGACAAACGAGGACACGAGTTGTTTCCTTTCCAAAGAAATTATCTGTGCAGATTACAGGGTCCAACTTGCAGGAGTAAACATTCGGACTGGCACGGCATGATGGGGGGAGAATATCCAAAATGTTCCCTCTGCTGCTCGCTACCTTGAGATTTCTTAGATGTTATTATTTTAATTTTTATAAACTGGATGATCCGAGGGAGCTGCATCCCAAATCAATACAACCTGTGAATTCTAAGCAGGTTTTGAATGTAAAATCTGTTCACGCTGGGAGAGTAACACATACTTAAAACCATTGCTGTTGATAAACACGGTTTACGATGGTGATGAAACGGCTCCACAAACATCTCAGAAAACTATTAACTGTCAGCGACCTTCTTAAGAATTATTATTGTTTAATTTCCTTTTACTATATTCCAGTTAAAGGAGCATTCAGAGCAATAACACAGCAGTAAACATCTTGCTCTTAGAGCTGGCTTAGTGTAGCTCGTGCAGCATACAGACCGATGTCTCACTGTAGACTAATGAACAGACAGATTAAACAGAGGAGCAGCTCTGTGTGTGAGTGTGAGAGGACAGATGCACACTGGTATAGTGTTACATGGCACAACTTGACCCTATATAAATATAAACTGTCTCTAAATTTATATTTTGCTTGAAAATATTTCGGTATATCATACAGATATAGTGGAGTAATGGCGTCCTGAGCAGAGGGCGAAGTCACGCTTTGTTGTGGTCGACAGTTCGGCCACACGTGCGTGTTAGTGCACGTGAGCCAAGTTTCCAATTGCGTTAGGGCACAAGTATACTGGCTGCGTGGCCAAACGTACACGTACATGGTGTGCTGCGCCTGTGTGTATACTTGCTGCAGCACGGTCGTTCGTCGACGCAGCCAAAACGCCTGATACTGGTGGTCTCCACTAGGGGCAGATCACAGCACTCAGACAAAGAGGTCGTGAAAAGCGAAAAAGGCGGTGACTCGCTTCATACGTGCAAATAACTTGTGACATACGCGCGTGAAATCGCTAAATTGACGAATAAATGTCCACTGATGCGTCCACCCGTCATACGTCCCCGGAGGATCTCAATGCTGATTGGCTGTCGAGGCGCAAGGTGGTTGCTGAAGTTCAGATTTTTCAATTCGTGAATCAGCGCATGACGCAAAATTGTGCACCTCTTAATTCGCCTGTTTTGCATCATCATCATCATCATCATCGTCAGTGAGAATTTGTGTGCTCTATAAAGATTGGTATATACAGTATATAAGTAGTTTGCAGGATTGATTCGAGACACAGATATGTTCTCTCATATTCTTAATATCCGTCTCTTGTTTCTCTCCAGGTGTACAACGCCATAGAGAACCTAGACGACCACGTTCTCAGGTACGACCAGGGTTACAAAATAACGTTGATATTCAAGGTGTAGACTTTGCATAGGAGTTATTTGGTTTTTAATTTTTTCTTTTTACTAATTTCTTGCTCATTCATTCATTTATTTAATTTTGCATTGATTTTTATACGCATATTTCCCCCAGTTAAGTTCAGTATTAAAGGGTGTCAGTTTAATAATGACATCGTGTAAAGTCACAGAATTCCTGAGCCAAACTTTCCTTTGAAATTTACCAGAAACTTCCCTCCCCTGTGCGTCTCTAGGTATGACCTGGAGGGGCTGGAGAAGACTCTGAGGAGAGAGGTGTTTGGACAGCAGGGGGCGGTGGAGGGTCTCCTGTCCCACCTGAAGGACTACCTGTCAACCTACGTCCACAACAAACCCCTGGTGGTGTCCGTGCACGGCCCCAGCGGCGTGGGCAAGAGCCACCTGGGACGCCTCCTGGCCGGACACTTCCGCTCCGTGGTGGGGGAGACGCTGGTGCTGCAGTACTACGTTCTCCACCACTGCCCCCAGGAGGCTGACGCCCTGCAGTGCGCCCGCGACCTCTCCGCTCTCATCTCGGAGATGGTGGAGCGGGCCGAGGAAGAGGAGAAGATCCCGCTCTTCATCTTCGACGAGGCCGAGCACATGCACGACGAGATCCTGGACGCGCTGCAGCAGCTCATGGCCACCAAGCAGTCCAACGAGTACCTGAACGCCATCTACCTGTTCCTGAGCAACCTGGGTCACGCGCACATCACCAAACACATGCTGCACAACTCCTCGAGTATCTCCTCTGCGTCCGGTCGTCATAGTAACCTGGTAAAAGAGCTGACTCCGATATTACGCAACACTCTGGAGAAGCTCCACTCACTGTGGACAGAGGCGGACCTCTTACCGCTGGGCCTTTTGGAGAAAGGTCACGTGATGGAGTGCTTCCTGGACGAAATGACCCGAGAGGGGTTCTACCCGGATCATACCAACATAGAGCGCCTGGCGGGGGAGATAACATATTACCCTGAGGTGGGGGGGCATGAGTACTCCCAGACAGGCTGCAAGCAAGTCGTGGCAAAGGTCAACCTGCTGTGAAATCCTCCACAGGAAGTGTTTGGATGTTTCACATTCTTTAAAGCATGAAGAAGTAACATGTGACAGAAAGGAGAAGTCAGCAAAGTGACGAAACTTGAATGACAAAACTCGGAGCCAAAGCTTTCAAGAGCCGTTTTTAAAAGAGTGGAAACAAAAAGACAAAGGACGCTGACGACGTTTGGCTCTGCTGTGAGAAATCTGAATCCTGTGAAGAGGTTTGGAAACGCCCAGTCACACAAACAGTCCTTAAAGGGTCAGTTCACCCAAATGATTAACAACTCAGTGGTGTCCAGCCTGCAGGTAGCTTTTATGTGACTAGATGTTGAGATGTGTGCCTTCATTAAAATACAGCGGAGGTAAGTGGATTGTTTATGGTGTGAAGTTTTTCTAGGGATTATTTTCTTCAATAGAAAATACTGTTCAAATGTTGATTTTCCAGCGTTACAGGGACGTTGTTTTGTAAAAGACTCACTGCGATTGATTGTCAGCCATGCTAGCTGCAGGGCTCTCGGGATAGCGATGTCGTTTAGTCTACCAGTTTAGTTCAGACTGAAATATATCAGACAATCATGGTTCCCAGAGGATAGATCCTAATTTTTTGATGATCATCTAAGTTTTTATCTAGCACTACCATGAGGTAGACAGTTGTGGTTTTAAGTGTAAAGTCTCGGCAACAATTGGATGAATTACTATGAAATTTGGTACAAATATTGAGGGTCCTTAGAGGATGAATCCTTATAACTTAACTGATCGCTTGACTTACATTTATGAGTCTGAGTGTTCTTTCAGTCCTAAAAGCAAGTTTACATTTTTGATTGTTAGAGAATAATTGGATGTATTGTAATGAAACATGGTTCAGACATTCATGTTCCCCTCAGGATGAATCGTAATAACTTTGATGATCATTTAACTTTTCATCAGGTCACATTTTAACTTGTCCAACACTTTGAAGTAGCTGCAGATCTAAAGATGTTTCTATCATCCTCAACTGTGTGTTGAGTGCTAATTAGCAAATGTTAGCATGCTGATATGCTGAACTAAGCTGTTGTACATGCTAAACCGGTTAAACCTCAACATATAGCATTGTTAGTTCAGCATGTTAGCTTGCAGATGTTAGCATTTAGCTCAAGGCAGAGTACAGCCTTGCAAAGCCACTAATTCCATGCACCTCCACTGTATCAATATGAAGGCACATATCTCAGAGATTAAGATATAAACACCCGAACAGATAAAAACAAAACTATCTGTGCGGCTAACACCGCTGCAGGCTAGAATATGTGTATTTTTATGATTTTGGTGAACTGACCCTTTAACCCCTTTGTATGTCATAACTACTCTACATGAGGCAGCTCAGCCAGACATAGTAGGAAATAAGTCAGACCAATATTCACTAATGGGGAAGTTCAGATATTTATGATGCATCAGCTACAAACATTTTAAGATGATTTTATTGTGTCAGAAATATCGAATGTGATGCAGCATGACTTCTATTAATGCTAGTGCAACTGTCTGCGATGTAGAAGCCTGTGGCTTTACTTAAAAAATATTCTGTAATAATATCTAAGTAAGTGATTTTGCCTCAGAGCTGCAGATGTAAAGTGTCAGGGTGAATATTTCCTGCACATAAAGTTCTCCTCTATTTGTTTGAGAGCGCACAGTCCCTGAAAGGCTGATTTATCATTAAAGAAAAATAACTTTGAATGGATAAGCTACAAGTTTACGACCAAAGAAGTGCACGGAAAGACTTGGACTAGCATTAAGATTCAATTTGTCTTTGAGCTGAAGAGATTTATTAAGTCATGAATATGTTAATGTTCTGTATGGAGGTATTTTACAGTCTAAATATGTTTAATATAAACTTTAATGTGTTGTGAGGGTCTTGAAATTAAAGACACTGTTTAAACACAGCTGCAAAACTTCATCTGTTGTTTTGTTTGTCAAAAAAAGAAGGAATATCTTAAAGGAGTCGTTTGACATTTTGGGAAATATTGCCGAGAGACACGTCTGTACAGTGCATACGCTACCACTGACTTTGCATCGAGACAGGAAACATAATCCCCCCCAAAAACACTTGGGTATCTTTTTCCAGTCGTTACGCTGAGCTGCCCTCACAACAAAGACGTTTATTTACTCTTTTAAACTAAAAACTTTGAGTATACGACCAGATTACTTTTTGTGTCCTTATCAGATATTTACTTACCAACAGTATGAATACTTACATACTGACAAGTATAAAAAAAGTATATTCGGCTTATACTTCTACTAAATCTTTTGATCAAGATATACTTGAGACAAGTATAGTCCGCTGGTTGTGTACACTTATGTTAACGTCAAGGCTACTGAAAGAACAGTTTAAGTATACACGTATAACATATAACACCTGAATGGCAACCTAGTTTTATACTTAAAGGTGGAAAAAATAGATATAAATAGTGAACTATAAGTATGATGTTAAGTTCACTTAAAGAAAACTTACAAGTACACTTGCAGTGTAAAAACTTTTACACTCGTAGTTTACTGAGAGTATACTTCAATGTGTACTTTCATAAACTAAAAAGTGGGCTACAAGTATATAACTAATAAGGTAACAGTATGTAAATATGTTTACTTGAAGTATACTTTAAAGTGTACTTTTATAAACTAGTATGTATTAAGTATAGCTCCAGTATAGGTGCAGTACAAAATAAAACTTCAACGTAAAGTAGTTATGTTCTCAAACTTTACTACTCCTGCACTTCCAGTATACTTTTAAACTAAAAAGTACACTTATAAGTATACTTCTATAAACTGAAGAAGTATACTTTCAAAAATTAAAAAACGTGTGCTTGTTTAGTCCCAAGAAGTATTAAAGTAGTTAACTTACAAGTACACTACTAGCACATTGATATCTATATACTTACTACTTAAAGTATACGTGAGAAATAAATTTGTACTAAATATATTAAATAAAATGAACTTGAAGTATACTTCTGTTTTGTACGGGTTAGCTGATCAGCTGCTGTAGCTTCATAGTGGAATCAATTTTCTTATCTGACTCTGCAAGAAAGCCAATAAGCGTATTTCCCATAATGCTCACATGCTTGGATGAAGAAAAGAATTCCAACAACTTCACAACTTGTTTTTAATTTTTTTTTATTATTATATTTCCCTTAATTGACATTGGAAAAAAATGAGGTACTGTGTCTAAGTGACAAAGAAAAATGAGCCTTATAATCATGACGACAATTAGATGGAGAAACAAAAACATTTGGATGCATGTTTACCAAAAAAAAAAAAAAAAAAGAAACCGGAAAGATGTGGAGCACAACGACCATTTCCTATGAAGTGTTTTAACTGGAGTCACTCAGAGGACAATCGAGTGTAGTTTCTGTACAGATCTGAGGAGTGTACGTTGTTTTTCCAGACGAGAGCACTGACAGCAACGAGCGCAGTCCCCGAGCAACATGAGGAAACAGCTGGCCGTCCAGTTGAGACGCCTCGGTGTGGCTGAGCAGCCCAGATACCTACAAGACGCTACGAGCAGATGCACGGTGTTCTCTTTCTTTGTGACCGTGACGGATAGATGAAAACAATATTGTAGAAATGCAAACTAACTACACAAGCTACCAGAAGATTCCACTACATTGAGTTCACCTACCAGAGGTCACGAAGGAATAAAAGATCAAATCGGAGCATCTGGTACGGGAGACCATTTCTGCCAATGTGAAGAAAAAAAAACTTTCTTAAAATAATGAGAAACTTTCTCAATATTTTGACCTACCAAGACAAAATTATAGACAACACACAGGCCTGTGCAAATTTCGAGAAAGTTTCTCATCATTGGCTCAATCCCATTTTTTATTTTTACCCCTAACCCTCGTTCTCCAGTCACACTGCCCGTTGGAACAGAGTGACAAGAGGAAGTGGTGGAAATCTTCGTCTGTGAGATGAAGCAACCTTTCAACACCCTGACGTGTCTTCAGTATCGATGGTGTTCACGTGAAGCAATGATGGTGTTATCACAGTTACAGTTGCCATTTATCTGATGGAGACAGAAAAGCACGGATGACTGGTTCACAAGTCTTAAGGCCTTTGCCGACTGAGACTGTTTGTTTTATCACACGCAACTCTGTCAAAACGTTCAATGATATTTTTTTTTCTAATTCCATGACTTTCCCAGGCCTGGAAAATGTGACTGTAAAAATTCCATGACTTTTCCAGGTTTTCCATGACCGTGGGAACCCTGGACTGTTAAACAGCTCAGTGTCGGATGTTAGCTGCCGCTGCTGTGTTAGCTCGTGCTAACCGGGCAGGGAGAGCAGGAGGACAGCAGCTCATCAAGACGGTCCTTTGGCGCTGAGTGAATGGCAGCATCAGCTGTTCGTCGGCGATCGATCAGCCTACGTCACAAAAAGACTCTAATTCTGTGGGAAACACTGAATGCTCGTAATAATAGGCACCAGATCCGAAATAGCACTGAATTTCTGCAATTTTTTTTTATTTTTTATTTTAAAAAAAAGCTTAAAAATATTGCAACATGCATCGCAACTTACTAGAACAGCTGCCGTGTAATCAGCAATTTCAGGCCACAACAATCACAAAAAACAGCCTGTGAAATCCTGGAGGTACTGAGTAGTGGTGTTCTGTAGGCTAACGTTAGCAACCGGTGTGTCTATGTACCTTGCCAGTGTGCACCGACATTAGCAGAGCAGTAACAAGTGCAGCAACTTTTTCTCTGACAGCTGGAGGTAACTCAACATACACAATGAAAATGCCGGACTGTCACGCACAAGTCAGCAATAACAATTAGCTAGCTAGCTAGTTAGCTACCGAGACATCAGCATGCCACTTGTGTTTTTTTGTTGCTATGCTTGTTATAAAGACAAGGACCACAATATATTGAAACGACGACAGTTAGTGTAATTTTTAAATCTTTAAGAAAAAATATCTTTGTGGGTTTCTTTCGTTGCTTGTGCAGCAATCGTACTGACGATTTCGTGTAGCACTCGGTTTGAAGTGTGCCTCTAGAATACCCTGCGTTTGGAGGGCCACGTATCCGTCCTGAGACACTCTACCACTAGACGTGAACGCAGGAAACAGCGCTAAGAAGAAAGTGTTCGGGGCAAAGAGTGAACTGGGATCGATTATTTCGAGAGAGTTTCTGCATAATGATTCACACAATCTTTTTCCTTTCATGAGTTTGGCAGAAATGGTCTCCTGTTGACTTTCATTGTTCCTGTAAAGCAGTTTAAAATATCCTTCATTCAGTCTTTACTTCGCAACTTAAACCAGTCACATGTTCATGACGTGTTGTATCAAAACATTTATATGGATTAAATCGTCCACAGATTCCAACAACACGACCAAAAGAGCTCAAACCAATAAAAAAACAAAACAAAAGAGCAAACAGACACTCGGCACCTTTTTCTTTTTTTAAACCAAGCGAAGACGCTTTCAGCTCTGCATCCACGTGTTCATTCTTACATGCTTTAAGGAAGGCAGGAAACAACTGAATACAGGAGCTACACATTTACATTTACGACTACGTCATCCAGAACCTACAGGGAAATAAATAGTGTCACTTCAATGACCATAAAAATGCTAATAATCCAAAACTATGCGCCGTCACTTTCACGACTGACATCCTCACAACTCCTCTCAGGGGTGTTTAAGCATGATGCCGAGGCTCGACTATTACTGTCAGAAATGCTCATGAATTGTGTGAATAGGGGGGCGGGGAGTGTGAGGGAGAGTCCAGAGAGAAGCTACATGATGGTGGTGGACTGTGTGGGGGTGGAGGAGGGCGGCGGGGGGGCAGAGGAGTGTGTGGCTTTGTGTTTTCTTTGTTCTCCTCTTTATGCCTCCAGCTCGAAGCCCATCCCGACTTTGTGTCCGCCGGCGTTGAAGTTCTTCCCGTCGATCAGGGCTGAGAGGGTCACCTTCACACCTGAGGAGACACAGCACAGGTACATGTGAGACTTCATAAGACCGTTTATTGTCACACAGAGTAAGATTTAATACCTGTGTGACAGTTACAAGTACACAGCAGGCAAAGTATTCAGATCTTTTCCTGAAAGGTCCAGTGTGGAGGATTTGGTGGCCTCTAGTGGTGAGGGCGCAGACTGCAACTAACTGAACCTTCTCCCGTGTGCAAAGCGAACAGCCCCAACTAGATGACATCAGAGAAAATCGATCTTTATCATTAGTCCGACTAAAACTGGACTTTTAAAATCCATGTAGACATGTTAGTCCAACTGAAATTGTATTAAATCGAATTTCTCAAAGTCGGACGAACACACCCAGATCATGTGACTGCTGCATGTATACAGTCAGTCAGACCCAAACTGGCCGAGGCGCTCTGAGCATGCTCCACAGTTTCCATCCCTCTCCCCAGCAACCCTGAGGTGTTCCCAGACCAGATGAGATATATAATCCCTCCAGTGTGTTCTGGGTCTGCCCCGGGGCCTCCTACCAGTGGGACCTGCCCAGAACACTTCGGGGATCCTGAGTCACTGTCAACATGGTGGCTAAATTAATTTATGACACCTGAAGTCATTCACAGCAAATATAAACATTGCTCTGAAAGATCAGATAATTTGCAGTATTTACAAGGATGTGATTGATGGGAAATATCTGGGTGGAGGAGGACCTACCTGGCCGAAGGCTCTGGGTGTAGCCGACTCCGATCAGACTGGCATTGTTCACTTTGGCCTGCGGGGCGAGACGTGATAAGACATGAAACATAGGAGCAGATTTGTTTGTGTGAATGTGCCGTTACAGTGGAGCTGTGAGCGAGCACTTACAGACACCGAGGCGTCTTTATCCAGCTTGTATTTGGCGGCGATGCCGAAGCGAGTGTTGTTGCTGCCGGCGGTCCAGGCCAGAGTGACCGCTGTCTCCAGCTCGTCGTTCACTTTCTGGTAGATGGAGCCGCCGAACTCGGTGCCGTCATTACTGAGACAGAAAAGATGCAGAGAAGTTGGTGCACAGTTGAGCTGTCTTCAACCCTTCACTCCCCTGGATCATCAGAAGGTTTCATTACAACCATCTGAACGTTAGGCAACTGTACTTCTGTAAATATTGTACATAACGAGATAAATAATGCCTTTAACTGCATCAGTATCACACAGAGTATTAACTGAGCACTGATATCTGACTGAACTACCTAGGGCTGACCCAAAAAATTTGAAGCTTCGTTCGATGGCACGGGATTCGATTGTGGATTTTTTTTTTTTGAATATTCAGCCTTTTTTTTCTCCTGTTTTTTTGGGGGGACCTTGAACACAACACCATCTCCGGAAGAAAGCCTGACGTGCAATGAATGCAACATATTATCCTGCTTGAACACAGACAACTAAATTCTTTTGACAATGTCACTCAAAATAATGATAAAATAGATTTTACTGATGCAAAATAATATGCTGATGGTGACATTTTCTCCTTTCTTTTTTTAACATTTCACTGGTCCACTGCGCTCTGAGTCTGGTGTCAGTGACACATGCTGCTCTGAGTCACGCATCTGTCTGCTTGCGCTGCAGTGCGCCGAGGGTTTTAATTTTTAGTGTTAAATCAAAAGTTAAACACTACTTATCAGCAACCAGAATTGCTTTTTCGTTTGTGAATCTTTATCTTAATTCTAGGGTTGCAAGAAACAATCCTACCGCCATAATTTGTAAGCTATTAACTTTTTGGATTTTTCTTTTTCGCTCAGCACCTCAGCACGTGTTTAGTATAAGACAGTTGTTTTGTCAGTGAACCTTGTGAGTTGTAATGGAGCTGAATTTTGTAACGTTACCTTTGTTAAATGTTGCTGTTGTCCCTTGCTTCATATGAGTAGAGGGAAAGTCCGTTAGCTGCTAGGCTAATTTATACAATGTAAAATGCCATAGACTTGTGCTAATAACGTTAGCATGTTGTATTTGTTTGGAAAACGTGTTTAATATAAGACAGTTGTTTTGTCAGTGAACCTTGTGAGTTGTAATGGAGCTGAATTTTGTAACGTTACCTTTGACCCGCATGGCTGAATGTGAAAATCAGTGGAGCACTCACACATTGGTGTGCAGCTGGAAGTCCCCGGCCCTGTATCCGAGGGCAAAGTTGTTCTGGGCCAGTTTGGACTTGGCCGTGTCGAAGGCCATCTGGTAGCCAGCCAGCCAGCCCTCGTAGCCCAGCACGGCGTTAGCGTGGATGATGGGACCCTCGAAGTCGACGTCGCAGCCCAGGTTCACGTAGTCGCGCTTGTAGCCTGTCTTCAGCTTTCCACTCTTCTTACTGAAAAATGGAGGGTTACATCTTAGATGATCTCTCATAGTCTTCCTTTGTATTTTTTTTTACGTCACATTTAAGGAACAAAACCACTGGAGCTCACTTCCTCTGTGCCATAGAGCTCCACTGTCGTCCAGAAACTCCATCACTGGATTAAAACTAGTTACCAGCCGTTTAAGGAAATTACTGGGACTTTTTTTAATCATTAAACAACATATTAACATGAGCTATTTTTAAATGAGGTAAACCATTAATCTAATCTTATAATGTAGTTTTGAATAGCAGCTAATTATTAACAAAAAGAAAACACAGCTTTTCCCACTGTTCTCTGACCCACAGTTCATTCTAACGTCATGATATCAGTGATTCACACAAATAAAAGCAGTCTCACCCTGTGTTTGGTACAAAAGACGTGTCCAAGGCAACCTTCAGTCCTTGAGTCAGCTGCGGGTGAAGTAACCACATGCCACTGTGAGACTTTAACAGTTGTATCAGTTTGCAAAACCCAGTGAGAACACGTAACATTAGCACGTACCTGGTCCTCCACAGTGACCTCGGTGGCCAGCGTGTTATCTGTGTTCCACTTCTGGTTGAAGCTCAGGCCCAGCTCCTTCATCTTGTATTTGGTCTCCAGGCTCCCTGCAGCCTTCCCTGTGTCTGTGTTACTGGAGCCCGATGTGTTGAACTCCTGACAGGAGGACATTAACCATTAGCACACTGAAGTCAATCAGACACAGGTCATCATAGAATATTCAAAGCATTAGCAAAGAAATAAATCAATAAAGAGACTTTAAGGGGATTGTCCTGATCTTTTGAAGCGGGTTGTCTGAGGTACTTCTCCACAGTCAGTGTTTTATATATACAGTAGATTGAAGTCGACACACCCACAGTTTGGAGAAGCAGGCTGCACTACTGACACAGAATACAGCAATGTATTGATGTGGACGGGGGCAGCAGCAAAACTTATCACAAATATTCGCATCAGTTTAACACTTAGACCACCACATGGAAAACCACAACAACGTCACTTTTCTTGTGCTGCTTTCAGATGTCTGTCCCGAGTATTTAAACCTTTAAACTCAAATTTTCTTTTTTAAGGAAAAAAGAAAAAAGTGAGGGGAGAAACTATTTATATTTAAAATTATGTTACAGAATTATTTAAATTTCTAAGCTCTTTTTTTTAGGTCATTTTCTTGTTTGTTTGTTTGTAATCTCCTTTTTTTCTAATACAAATTTTCTTTTCTTTTTTCATTTTCTTTTTGTAGGAAAAAAGAAATATTGAGGGGAAAAACTGCATCTTTTCAGGTGATTTTCTTGTTTGTTTATTTTCTCCTTTCTTTTTTTAACAAATTTTCTTGTTTTTTATTTTCTTTTTTTAAGGGAAAAAAGAAAAATGCTGAAAATTATTATTTAATTATTTATTATTAAAAATTATGTTACAGAATTATTTTGATTTTTTAAGCGAGGGGGGAAACTGTATTTATATTCAGAATTATGTTGCAGGGTTGTTAGAATTTTAAGCTCTTTTTTCCAGGTCATTTCCTTGTTTTTTGTTTGTTCTTTCTTTTTTTTTCTTGTTTTTAATTTTCTTTTCTACTCATTTCTTGCAGATTTTTGGGGTCATTTCTCCTTTCATTGCTTACTGCCTTCTTCCTGTTTTTGAAAGAAACCACGCCAGTTTGCTCAGGTTTCAAAGGGTTAAGTGTAGGCTATATTGAAAATATTTCACTGTCACAATGCTTTTCGATACAGACAGCTGCAGACACAGAGGCAGCTGCCTGCAGGAGGAGAGGCTTTGCACCTTAAGGCTCTGAGATAACGTTATAATGAATGCCGGCTACCAGTTACTGTAAGTAATACACTGACTGTAGATAAGTACCTCATAAAACCCCACTTTAAAAAGTCCGAACTATCCCTTTACAGACTAGCAGGGGGAAAAAACAGAGAATAAAAACTGTGCATAAAACTGAATAATTATTAGACTGTGCAGGAATAAAACAAAGAATATCACATTATACAACACTGGACAGTGGACACAGAGACAATACAGCTGACAGACAACCAGACAGCCCCAAACATTAATCCATGCAGGACACCAGTAACACGTGATGGACAGAAAAACACAGATATGTTTGATAAATAAAAAAAGGTACCTGTATCTGAATTAAAATGGAGAAATTAATTTTGTTTCATCAACTGCTGTCATCCTTTTATTTGCTTTAGTTTACATCTGATCAGGACACAAGTTAAACTAAACATGATGTCATACAGGATGGAGGGCATTTTGTTTCGTCTCTGTGCTTCATCATGTTCGTGTTTAACTAAGGCTGCTTTCACACTTAACCTCTTTGGTTCAGCTGAAACAAACTCAGGTCTGTTTGTGCAGTTTTTGGTTTGTTTGGGCTGGTGTGAAAGCTGTCAGTCGAACCCAGGTGTGGACCAAACAACCGAACCAAGACTGCTTGAAAAGTTGGGTCTGCTTCCAAATGGACTCCGGTGCGGTTTGTTTGTGGTGTGAAAGAAAACAAACCAATCACAGGATTTTATGATGCAGATATGTGATTTTAGCAACAGTTAAACCAAAAATGAATCCATCTGCTGATCGTGAAATCTGTGCGCAATCTCATAATTGACCCTGATAATGGCCATGTATATCCCATGACCTATTTATGCTAATGCATACATGTCACCATGGTAACCCATATGCATTTTGGTGTGGGTATTTCCCTGATTAACAAGGTGATTTGCAGTCTAATAACAGCCTCCAAATAATGCTTACAATCACTTTCTCTATGAACTCTTTGTGACACTTTCGAAGCATTTAAGTGCTGCTGCTACAGAAACTTCTGTCAGTCACCAGAAGTTGATTTCCCCACATGGGTCCTGATGACGCAGGACGACGCCAAAACTGTCCAATCAAAGAGGTACCTGTCAGATGAAAGAACTTCCTGTTTACTCCTCTTGGTTCGTTTGCAAACAGTCAGTGTGAACAGGAACCGAACCAAAACTAAAATACAACCATGTGTCACCTTCTTCCCTCTGGTGCGACAAAACTACACGTGTGAAAGCACCTTAAAACCTGTGAGGACTTTCAGCTTTGTGTCGAACTTGTAGCACTTTTCATGCACTAACATGACCTCTGCTTTTCACTATACCAGTCTGATATTTTATTTGAGTGTCTGAATGTGTAAATTTACACTCCCTCAAAGATTTCCCTCAAGGTACAGTCTGTGGCGTGTACACTGCTCTCTGATAACACTGTGAAAATGACCGTTGTGTAAATCTACGCTTGGCAGTGGCGTCAAAATCTGTATCTACTGCTGCTCACTACTGTGTAAACTAGTGACTGCCTGTTGATGCAGGGAGTAGTGAAGTAGTGAATGAGTTTGTGGACAGTGCAGGATTCAGAATTCCTACAATAATTCACCCCATCTAATATTAACAGCCTCAGCTTAACACTTAAAGGCAGCACTTTGTCAAAACTGAAACTTGTGAACGTCTAAATACTCTTAAACTGCAATGAACCTCTCATTCTTCAACAGTTCTTAATAACAACACAAGCCGAGCTCTGATTTGTGTAGGAGGGAATTTAATCCTCACAAGCAAAGAGTCTTGCTTCCCTTGTGTCCCAGAGGTTACAGTTCACATCTGGCCAGAAACCTTTGCTGCATATCGCTGCCTGTCTGTCTCCCCTCTCACTTCCTGTCATCTCTCTATTGAGTTGAAAAAATGCCTTTAAAAAGTGCTTTGAAATTCATGATGAGGGCAGCACTCCAAATACATTCGTCATTCATACTGAAATCAATCATTTAACTGGAGTGCTCTCTTGTTCTTCCAAGAAGCTGAGACAACATTCAGATGAACTGATAATTAATATGTCTGTAATATAAGAACACAGGAAGATAGCATGATTTACAGTGCTGAAAAGATACAGCTTAGTTGTCACCTCCATCTTAGTAAAGGAGTATGTCAAAGCCTACCATGTAAAAACAGACCACACAGGAACTGAGAGCAAAGTGACGACAGTCCGACCTGCAGCTCAGTAAATTAAATTCAGCTCAGTGAGACACTAATTAAAGACATGATAGTTCAGTTATAGAGAGTAACTAACACATTTATAATGTGGGGTGAGCTGAACGTCATCGCAGCAAATGATGTCACAAAGTGCAAAAGTGGAGCAAAACTTTTCAGCTCATCTGTTTCTCAGCATCTTTTTAGCACCTACATTTCCTAAACTGACTCTGTGACCAGCTTCTGATGAACGACTCAACATCTGTCAGTGTGACTACGAGTTTGCAGCCGTCCTATTGGCTCTGTGAAGCTGTACCCGAGCTGAATGCTAACATCAGCAGGCTAACATGCTTATAACACTAGCATGTTGATGTCCAGCAGGTTTAATGTTTACCATGTTCATGTGTTGTTTCAGTGTGTTAGCATGTAGCTAGACTCACAAGTCAGTCTTTAGACGCTTTGCTTAACTGAAGGCTGACGTCTTTCTCCCTGATTTTGTGTTTAGATGGGCGGATACAATTTCAGAGTTTAAAAAAACTCCCTATGTTGCAGAACCAATAGTAAATCCGCAGGGCGGTCCTTCGGTGGCTCGCTGAACTCTTGTGCTCGTAAACATAGTCCGACTGCGTTAAAAGTTTTAAACAAAGTCGCTGTAAGTCCTTCATTTCCACAATCTTGTGGACTGAGCACACGTTTGATAAAACACATCTCTCTCGGCATCCATTTTCAAGCTCTCTGTGTGTTTGTTTCCTTGAAGACGAGAAAAGGGGGAGCTCACATTTCCGGGAGGGTGTGTCCTTTTCAAAAATGCAAGAGGCGTTGCTTTGTTGCCGGCTGTTTTCTCCGGTGTGTTAAACACACTTTAGAAAGGAGTGTCCCCAGACTATCAGATGAGGGAGATCTCTGATTGTCTGGTGGCGAGACTAGCATGTAACATTAGCATATTAGCAGAAAACACATAGTGCAACTCTCTCTGATAGCAAATATGTAATTTTCTAACAAGCCACAGGGGAGACGTAGACTCGCTCTCTTTCTGTACTCCACACCAGCCAACATGTGGCCCAAATCTGATTGTTTTTTTGCCTCACGTGACACAGATCTGATTTTTCAGAGAAGCGTGGATAAAGAAATCCCACTTTTTCCGATCAGATCTGGGCCACTTCCATATGTTGTCTAAATCCGATACATATCCGATCACTGACCATGCGACCACTGTAAAAACTGTTCATGTGTGTTTGCCCATACAGCCATGGTTTTTCTATGTCATACTTCAATGACGCCTTACAGTGTCAGCTGAAACTACAGAAGGCTGCTGTAGCTGTCCTGCTGCTGCGTAAAGGCCCTGACACACCAAGCTGACAGTCAGCCTTCGGTCAGTGTTGGGCTATTGGTGAGCAATCCTGGCTCCTGTAGCTGCGGGGTGTCCCTTACCATTGGCCTTTGTCCCATACCAGCTCAGCTCACAAGAAGAGAAATGCAAGTGAGGAAAGTAAACAAAAGTCTGAAGTCAAGAAGGAGTGAGCTCTTCGTTGAGCTCTTCGATGGTTTGTGTAATTGTTCACTGGCGCATGGTAAATACACTCTTCTTTAAACATCGGATTGTGTTGTTAGTGTGCTAACTGGCTAACTAGCATCATGACAGTCTTCTGGTTTCCCTCTTTGTGTGACGAATATAGCCTACAGCTGTCTGCTCGTGTGGAGAGTTATTTCCTCTCACGCAGGCGCAGAACATACGTGCTTGTTTACAATGTGTTCATGTGCAACTTTTTGGCTGAGACATTGACTTCGTCTCAGATTCTCTGAAGTCGGCTTAGTGTGTCTGGGCCTTAAAAGGGAAAGTGTGTTGAACTGTATATTATGTGCTGCATTTAGGAGGCATCTGGTGTATGGATAGCAGTTTAACTCTGATCATTTTTGCCTCATTAATGATGCAATATTAAGTTTAATACATTTGGGTTTCGGACTGTTGGCTAGCTAAAACAAGACGTTTGAAGACATGACCTTGTGCTTCAGGCAATATCTGACTTCCACAATGTTCTGACATGTTATAGACCAAACAATTAACTGATTTATAAAGACAATAATCAGCAGGTTAAATTGATAATAAAAATGTCGCCCTGAATTTAAAGATGACTATAAAATACACAACACAGTGACTCAAAGACATTCTCCATAAAGAAATGAAACACAATGTTAGTTCTACTGAGAGTGATGTGAAATCAAAGCACATTGATATTCATGCTGTATGAGTGATTATCACAGAGACAAAAAACATCTGGACCGTGAAACGATATTAAAACAAGATGGTGGTGGTGGTTAATTATATGAATAAACATCTGTCAGCTCTGACGCTGATCTTACCATCTACATTAGAGTGCGAGCAGTCCGGTACAGCAGCATGGAGACAGAGCAGCGATTAGGTGAGGCAGGTAGAGAGACAGGTAGAGAGACAGACAGGCCACAAATCAAACATGAGGTTTGTCATGTTTCTCTACGGCAGCTTCAGCCAAGCAGCTCTGCATCGGCACCGCTCGGCAACCTGGGAACCTTCCAGCTCCAGGTTACAGCAGGGTGCGGGAGTTTAGTTTAAAGGTGTCTGGAGTCTTGAATGATTTGGAGGTTAGAGGCTGCAGGAGGTGACAGCAGGACAAAGGGAGGGGGGGGCAGAGAGATGGACTGGGCAGAAAGCATTCAGGTTATGAGAATAACAAAAGTGTCCTCACCACTCCACTTTGTGATTTGGTCTTTAGGTCCAGCTTCACAACTCCAAAGCCTGGAGGGTTTCAGGAGACAGAGTTGTGTGTGTTAGCGGTAATCGAGCGCACGATGAAGCAAATAAATCAAATACAAGAAGATTTCAAGGAATAGTTGAACATTTTAGGGGAAATATGTTAATCCAGATAATCAATACAAGGATATAATGTAAAGCAGGAGCCAGGAGACGTTATCATGTTAACGAGCTGGCAGGCTGATTTTCTTTTATTCTTTGGACAGCTGGAGCCATGCTAGCTGTTTCCCTTTGTTTCCATTCTTTGTGCTAAGCTAAGCTAACTGTCTCCTGCAAGATAATTGTCTCGGAATTACGAGAAAAAATTTCGTATTCACCTTGTGCTGCTATTTTGTCCCTTTGATGCACCCTTGCATGTCGTCAAGCTGCCGCGGTGGCTTCCTGCTTGTAAAATAAGACACCACTGAGCTTCTGAATCACTCAGCTTACATTAAAAAAAACTCCCAGACAGCTCAGTTGATGAGTCAAAACTAATCTGCACCTTGCACCGGAATTAAAGAATCACTAATTTGGGCTCACGCCTATGAGCTGACCACACACAGATGTCAGCGGGCTACCACATCGCCAAAGCCGGCAAGGCACTATTTTGTCGTGAGCGAATCGCTTCAGATCTGTGGATGAAACTAAATCGAAGAAGTTGACTACAGCGCTTGCTAAATGGGCGGCATGGTCTAATGGTCGTCCTCAGGTTGACAAGTCGTGACCAGTTAGACGCCTTATTGTCGTGGGGAACAATAATTTCACACATACAGGACCTGAAAGCAACTAAACTAGAACTGTTTAGTTGCTTTTACAAATGTAGTCATGTTAACTGAGGATCATTGGACGTCAGTAAGTCATCAAAAATATCTCGGAGTAGCTGCACACCATATTGACACTGACATGCTAAAATTTAAGATCATAAAGTAAATTTCTTTGCATTCATTTGATTCCCAATCAAGAATCTCTGTTAAGAACTGCTTTACCTCGTTAATACGGACCTCAAAAATGTTTTGAAATGCAAAGTAATGGAATTACAAACATGCGATTAATCACGATTAACTACTGACAATCAGAGATTAATCACAATTTAAAACATAACCGTTTGACAGCCTTATTTGGCCCACTCCAGCTCCAACACCGCAGACCTACTTTAAAGCTAGACACTTAATTTAATCTCTGGTGGACTGTTTGCTCATCAGATTGCCCCACTGCCTCCAATACTCCTCAGTCTGTTCATATCATGTGCACACTGCAGAGCAGCCTGAACAGTCAGACTCCCTGAAAGACCAGATTGGATCAGTCTCTGTGTTCCAGGAATGTCACAAAGGTTAATAATTCACTCACTGAGCTGAAACGTTACTCACCGTAGCCCTTGCTGAATATATCCTTGGCAGCCTTGCCCAGGTCTGAGTATGACGGAGGGACAGCCATTGTGCTGCAGGAGATAAAGTCAGTAATGTGATCAGTGCCACTCACTCTTAGTTTAAACCAAATCTCAATTCACACCTTAGAAAGAACACATTTCACCTTTAATTACACTGCACCTTATGTTTGATACTACACCTGCACCGCCTGCTGTGTTCATACTATATTTATAAAGTGTAATCAAACCCCTTATAATAATACCCCTGACTGTCTGTTACACCTTCTGTAGATCACTCTTTAACATGACTCTGCACTTTAATGATTTGTTTTTATACTTATACTACTTCTGGTTTGATGCTTAACTGCATTTTGTTCCTCAGTACCTGTACTCCATGCAATGACCACCAATCTAACCTAATCCCATCATCATCATCATCATCATCATCATCATCATCATCATCAGGGAGACAGCCAGTCACAGTGTATGGAGGCAGATTTGTGTCAATATTATTTGTGTGAACAGATTTACAGATTACTGTGTCATCTGTAAATATAAAACACCGTCCACGAATACAAGAAAAGATTGTTAAACTAAAAAAAACTACTTTTCAAATATAAAACAGACCAATAATCAGTGAGTGTGTAAATGTGTAACCTGCAAATATAAAACAACTTTCACAAATACAAAATAGATTTGTAAACTCACAAAAATATGTTGCAAATATAAAACAGATATGCAAATTTGTAAATATATATATATATATTTAAAAAATCATGTTAAAATCATTTCTATCTGATGTGTTCAAAGAAATATTTTTAACTGTATGCCCTGTTTGCTTTTTCTTTTTTGTATCATTTTGATTTTTGTTTGTTTTTTATCCTTTTGGCTAATTCTGGCATATTTACACCATATGTATTTATTAATTTGCACTAGGGCTGCAACGATTAGTTGACTAATTGGTGACTAATCGACTACTAAAATAACCGGTAACTATTTTAGTAGTCGACTAAACGGTTTGAGTCATTTTTCATAGAAAAGTACAATAAAAGTACCCAAAATACTCTTACTGCAGCTTGTTACGTTCAAATATTGGCAGCTTCACACACTCTCCCATGACGGTGAACTGAAACCCTTTGGCGTGAGTACGAAACAAGACATTAGATGACATAATTTTGGGGTTTGGGAGAGACAGACCGACATTTTTTAACATTTTTCAACATTTTTTGATAAAATGATTAGTCGACTAATCGAAGATTAATCGACAGATTAGTCGACAATGAAAATAATCGTTAGTTACAGCCCTAATTTGCATTGTCCCTTCTTGAACAATCTAAACTACAATAGAATTAAAAAAATCAGCATGTGTAGAAATGCAATCCGCAAGCACAGAATTCACGAATAAAAACTGAATTCACAAATATCTGTTGGAGAGTTTTAAATGTCAAAAAGACATTCACAAATACTTTTCATTTATTTGTAAATTAATCAAATCTATTCACAGACTTATCTTTTATCTATTTGTTGAATCTGTCTGTGTATTTGCAGCTGTGTTCTATATTTGCTAAGTTGTTTGTTATTGGGGTTTTTTTCTGGTACAAACGATCTACGCCACGGTTGCATGTCTTAACGTTGCCACCACAGCATGGCAGTAAAGCCATGTCGGCATGACGATGTTCTGTAGCCTCATTTAGCCTCTTTTAAGACACATTAAAGCTTCAAAATTCACTGCTGGGACTTTACTGACGGATTTTATGTGGTAGAACAAAACGTGAACGTCTCTTAAACGTATGTGAACCACAGCTCTGAATTCAGGCTACTAACCAAATCTCTGGGTTTTAGGACTCATTCCTAATTTTGATTGTGTTGCAATATGCTGAATAATGCAAAAACATATAGCCTACTGTGCAATATCGGGATTCATTTCCTTTTTGCAATTGCAAATAATGAACATCTCTTGTATCCAATGAGATAAAGTTTTCAGTCCGATCATCTCACAGCAAATTATTTTTATTGCAGCAGATTGTTTCTAGTGGACTGTACAGGCTACTGATTTCATAAATCTACTTTACTTTGTATTTGCAGTATTAATAATTTACATAATAAACAATCAATACTTGGAGCAGTGTATTGATACAATATTAATGCACAAAAATATTGTGATACAATGCTGTATTGATTTTTCCCTCACCTCTACCAATAACATTGAGACAAATCTACCTCCATACATGAGTCTTCCATGATGGTGCACTAATATCAGAGCTTGTCCTTGCTGCAGGCCGTTAGCCGTTAACAGTTAACAGAGACTAAATGTGGTTTTGTCACATTCACCCAAACAATACAGTAATTAAGGAACCAGGTCTCCCAGTGAGCTCCAGCACAGAGGGAACAAGCTGTTCCTTCAGAGGAAGCTGGGATGCTAACAACAACTGGGCACAGCACAGGAGCCTCTGGGGCCCCTACAGAGCCACGCACCCCAATAATGAAGTTTAACCTTCAATATGAGCACAGATATCTGCAGATATATAAGATACAGCCAAGCTAGCAGGTGTTATCAGAACAAAAGGCTCTCAGGGTTGTAAAAGGGCCCTGATCCTGAGGATGCTGCTGCTGCTGCTGAAACAAATGCACATTACAACTGGAGCTGGTTGAGTTAAATGATCAAGTGAACAAAGCTGTGTCTCCTGCATTAATGACTGCACGGTGCTGCAGCTTGTATCGGGGACAAAGGACAGCAGCAGATGGGCCAGTCAGGGAGGTGTGTGAGGGGGGTGGGGGACCGACAGCTAGCATGTTAGCTGCTCTGTGAGCTGCAGGAACAAGATAACTAACTAGTAATAAAAGCTCACAACACATAGACACTGTTACTGACTGTTACAGCAGGTAACTGATTAATGTGCATTGTGCTCTGATTGCATCCTTCTACTAACACACATCACAGTTAGCATGTAGCAGGACTCAGACCTTATTAAAGAGCACATATAAGCTAATAAAGTTGCTAAATGCGAAGCTAACATGACTGTGTGCACTGTCACAAGGGAAACCTGTCAGCCGAGGATTAAACTGTGCATTACAAGGCTAAACATCATTACATAACGCAGCTACCGTTAGCTAAACCTCTCAACATGCTAGGAGGCTAACCTTGGACACAAGCGGACCGTTATCCGGCGGCAATAATAACGCAGACCGTTATTCACCTGTCATAAAGCTCAGCGCTGCATTTAAATTTAATAAATGTGTTTTTGTTGTCCTCACCGGTGCTGAGGTGTCTGAGGGGGAGCCTGCGGAGCCTGCGGAGCCTGCGGAGCCTGCGGAGCCTGGAGCGTCCCTGGTCGTGATGCTGCTGAGTAGATTGACAGCTACGTTAGCTTAGCATAAGAGGGGACAGGGCACAATGAAGGAGACATATGGCGCATGCGCGGTGCCAGCGAGAGAAGCGAACAAAGAGTCGATATCAAGGCAAGAGATTAATCCCACACAGCAGACGTTTGATTTGAGACAGAATTTAATAAATTAAAATGTTTTTATTTATTTACAGCGCATTAATATTATCTACATGTATATAAACAACCTGCTACACTAATTATTCCATATTTATTCCACCACCTTTTACGCTCTTTTGCGTCTTACGGTTTACAAACTTAACTGTGTTGTTTATACATATATTTATTTCTGTACATAGTTAACCATGTTTACCATTGTTGTCTTAGTTTTCAGCTATATGTCTATTTCTGTGTAAGTACGTCGAGAGCAAGAGAAATGTTCCACATGTGCAGTGGCGTAAGGAAGTTAAGACGGGCCCCTGTGCACGCTATGACGACGGGCCCCTGTGCACGCTATGACGACGGGCCCCTGTGCACGCTATGATGACGGGCCCCTGTGCACGCTATGACGACGGGCCCCTGTGCACGCTATGATGACGGGCCCCTGTGCACGCTATGATGACGGGCCCCTGTGCATGCTATGATGACGGGCCCCTGTGCACGCTCCATGACCCACCAAATTCGCCTGCATTTGGCTAGTGGCAGGTGGATTTTATGAAGCTACACACCATGGTGTCAGGTAAAAAATTTAACAAATGATTGAATTGTTCCATTAAAAAATCGACTCAATTATGGGACGCTCTATCTAAAACTCTTTCTAGATAGAAGTTGTGCAAATTTGCAGGAAAGCCCAATCAGTGTTTTTTTTAGCATTGGCAGTATAAAAACAAAATCAGGTAGTGCAGCAAAATGCCGCCTACTTACTTTTGTTTATACAGAATGCGCCTTTTTCGGGGCAATGGGGGGCGTGAGCAAGTAACAACGTGTAGCTCAGCGTGTGACGTAAACAGTGACGTGGGAGGGAAGCCGCGGCTGGTCAGTCCTTCTGTGATTCTCTCGTAAGTCGGGCCGTTCTATATCTGACGGTTAATGGCCTCTTCGTTTGCGAGGACAAGGAGGGCGCGCAATTCCTTGTCTCCCCAGTTGCTCATCTTTACAGTGTCTGTCAGGTTTGTGTTTCCCTCTTGCTACTAGCTGCTCGCTAATTCCTGCTATCAGCTGTTTCCTGTTTATCCACCGCCAGTGGCTCGCACGTGTGGCGTCATCAACAGCTCCTCCCACAAGTCATCAACAGCTCCTCCCACAAGTCATCAACAGCCCCTCCTGTTGCAGGAGGCCACCTCTGTCTGTTTAAACTAAAAGGGTTCCAAAACGACCCAACATTCGCCAAAAATCTGGCAGTGTAAAAGGGGCTTAAGTAGTGTCGTGTGTCCTCACAGCGTCTTCTCGACCAATCACAAACCAACCAACCAACTGCTGTAAAGGAGGATGTAGACGAAGATTCACAAATAAAGTAGTGTTAGCAAATAACGTTAGCACGGGTGGGTTTGTCCGTCTACTTTGACAGAGTATTATAAGGACCACGGGGCGACATGTTACTGGTACAAAGCGAGTGGCTGATGTCACAGAGCCCACACAAGACGAGACAACTCCAGTTCGTGAACCAAAAGTTAAAAGGCGATTTTGCATAACTTCACATTAAACTGCACTTTAATACAGAGCCAAGATAGAGAGACAAGGAGACAAAAAAATTGACCAACAAAAACACTCCTCCTCCACTCCTGAATCACTTGCAAGGACCCACTCTCTCTACGGGCCCCTCCTACCCAGGGGCCCCAGTGTGTCTATATCTACGCCCCTGTCCATATGTGCACACTTGGCCATTACAGCTGACTCTGTATCGATGGAGCCCCTGGTCAGTGGGGCCGAGTGCAGGGGCCTCTGATCCTGTGGCCCCCTCCTTTGTGGCTGACCCAGTGGGGGATGGCCTGAGGCACAGGGGCAGATATCATAAATCTGATCATAAAAGGTTTTAAGAGAAACAATCCCGTAAATGTGCCAAAGAAAGTGGTGGAAGACGTATTCAGATCTTTTACTTCAGTAAAAATAGCAACACCACAGAGTATTAATAATGTGCAACAAGTAAAGTAAAAATTTAATTCAGTAACAGTATAAAATAATGAGACTAAAATATAGTTAAAGTACTCATTGTGCAGAATGGTCTGTTTCAGGATTGCAGCTACAAGTGGAGCTCATTTTTATTGGGCTACTTAACACACTGCTTGGAAGGGACAGTTCACACCAACATCAGAAACATATTTTTCCTCTTACCTGTAGTAATATTATCAGTCTAGATAGTTTTGGTGTGAGCTGCAGAGTGTTGGAGATATCAGCTGTAGAGGTGTCTGCCTTCTCTCCACTATAATGGAACTAGATGACACTCAGCTTGTGGTGCTCAAAGTGCTAAAAGAATAAATGTGAAAAACTCAACATCAGTGTCTCTGTCCAGAAATCATGACCTGGTTATTTAAGATAATCCGCAGACCTTGTTGTGAGCAGTTATTATCTCCTCTTCACCAAGCTACACCCGCTGACCCCATCACCATCTTATAATGAGGAAACTCTGTGTGTGTGTGTATGTTCCAGGTTTTTCTCCTCACTGACTTGGTCAATCCATGTGAAATGTGGCACAGTGGTAGAGGGTCATGGGAGGATGCCAATGAAGCAATATTACATCAATTGGCCAAAGGGGGGCGCAATAGCAACCCATTGAAATGTCAAACTTTGAATGTGCATATCTCATGCCCCGTATGTGGTAGAGACATGAAACTTTGCACAGAGATGCCTCTCCTCATGAGGAACACATTTGCCTCAAGAACCCATAACTTCCACTTATATAGATTTTCCGCCATTTTGAATTGTTTGAAAAACACTTCAAATGGATCTCTTCCTAGGAAGTTTGAGCGATCTGCATGAAACTGGGTGAACATAATCTAGGGACCAATATCTAAAGTTCCCTCTTGGCAAAAGTTGGAAAACTTACTAAAACTGAGCTTCTATAAGGCAATGAATATTGCGGAGGGCGTGGCTCATCACATAAAGGTGTATAACATCTCAAGGGTTTCACCCATCACCACGCAACTTTGTAGGCATATGACCACACATAATCTGAGGGGACCCCTCCATTATTGACCCCATCAAACAAAATGGGGGCGCTAGAGAGCTCATTTCTTATCTAGGCCTAACCGCCATATGGATTTTTACTAAACTTGGTAGATATGTAGAACAGGACGCCTCAAGGTGACTGGAGAAATTTAACTCTAATTGGCAACTGGGTGGCGCTATAACAACAGAAAAATGCTTCAAAATGGCTAAAATGCGACCGATGGCTGTGGCTCCCCCTGTGGACCAATGTTGGTGTTTTCTAATGTTTGCTATGACTAAGTCATGGTATGGTATGCTGTACATAATCATGGACACTGTCAGTGTGTCATTCTGTCAGTCAGTCATTCTGTCTGTCCCACGTTTTTCTACTCACTGACGTGGTCAATCTATGTGAAACTGCACATAGGCATTGAGGACTGGCATAGGTAGAAGGTGACAAAGCTACCAATGGCTATGGACTTGTCTACAGGAAGCTGTGATAATGCATTGTGATATACTGATTTATATTTTCTATTTTTTCAGTTCTATAATGCAAAGCACCAAAGGTTATCATATAAGTGCAGTGAAGTAAAAAGTACAATATTTCCCTCTGACACTCAGTGGAGTTGAAGTATAATATAGTGCAAAATGGAAATAGCCACGTACAGTACGAATACCTCAAAACTGTGCTGAAGAACAGCACATTGAACTGGTTCATTTGTTTTATTCATTGTCAGAGGAGAAACTAGTAGCCCACTCAGATCATCATAAAAGTAGAGAGTAAAACTCCTGGAAATGGAAACTGGAAATAGTCAAGTAAAGTAGAAGTATCTCAGAACTGTACTACAACACCTGAGGACATGTTTAAGGGACTGTTTGTTATTTATAAGAGGCAAGCATGTCAAAGAAGGTTTTAAACACTGGGGAGGGACTTGCAGTTTTTATTTTGGCTTAGGGGAGGGGCATACAACCTTTAATTATAATATTTTGCACTTACACTCACTGGCCACTTTATTAGGTACACCCTGCTAGTACCAGGTTGGACCCCCTTTTTATTTCTTGGTGTCACAGATTCAACAAGGTGCTGACACATTCTTCAGAGATGTTGGTATGGCAAGCCGTTTTAACATTTAATTGCTAAATTTGACTATCCGGAATTACCATTATAGATATCTATAACGTCATTTTGATTAGTAGTAATGTCATTGTGACTAGTATGAATTTTAATTTAAGATATCTCTAACGTCATTCTGACTAGTCAAAACTACAGTTACAGATATCTGTAATTCAGTTTTGACTAGTAAGATTCAAACTATTTTTGCCATTCATGTGAATGGGGTTTGTCATTATAGATATCTACAATTACATTATGACTATCTATAATTCCAGATGTAGATATCTGCAACGTCATTCTGACTATCTGAAACTCAATTCAAGATATCTAGAAAGGACCATGTAGATATATTCAATTGATGATAATTAAAGATATCTTGAACTTGAATTATGACCAGTCAAAATTAAATTGTAGATATCTCAAACTGGAATTACAGATATCTACAATTCAGTTGCAGATATCTATAATGACAAACCCCATACACATGAATGGCAAAAATAGTTTAGTCAAAACTGAATTACAGATATCTTGAATAAGAGTTTTGACCAGGCAAAATTATGTTGCAGATATCAGTAATGAATATATCCAGTCTGCCATACACTGACTGACAGCTCCCTCTACAGGCCATGTGTGGTATTTAAGGTGGGCGGGACAAAGTGCAGCCTGAGTCCGCGCTGTGCAGAGGAACTCTCCGGTCCACCTTAAGTGTTTGTGACAAACATGGCGTTTTTTTCCGTGTCGGGGGAAAGTATGGTGTCCTGCCCCGCCCTGACTGAACACACACTCGACGCTGCTATCAGCCGCTGGGCTCCACGGAGGGAACCTCACTGTGAAAAGTCCACAGACACTATCAAGTCCACATCTGCAGCAGAGTCCAATGGTCAGGGTCTGCACCGGAGCTGCTTCCTGCACACAGCACACACACTGCATGAGAGGAGCGGCTGTGAGCACAACCTGCAGACACACTACAGAGCGCAAAGTTAGGCCGAGCTCTCGCAGTCATGTCCGGGCAGCCGCGATTTGTGAGTCCGTTTCACAGACCTCAGTGTTTGGCTGCTGCAGCTCCGGCGGGGGGAGGCAAGTTCACACACCCGGGGAAGGCGATCCTGGCAGGTAAGAAAGTTTCTGCACACACACACACACACACACACACACACACACACACACACACACTCAGAGGCGGAAGGTGAAGTTGTTTACAAGTTAGAGCTGTGAGGCAGGGTGAGCAGAGGGGAGCACAGCTGTTTACTGAGAGTGCATGCTGCCTAAACACACAGGAGAGCTGCACTGTGCTCTGCAGGCACCAGACACTGGGTTTAAAGTTAAATAAAAGTAACTGTGATATCCTGCACCTCCACACTGATGCATAAACTCTGCACACGGCAGCTTGCTGGACCGTCTGTGTGTGCTGGGACCTTTAAACTTTACCCACAGAGAAGCCTGTCTGACATGAACTGATCACTTGGCTCATTAGTCAATCAGTGACAGATGTTCAGCAGGGCAATCATTACTGGCAACATTGCAACACTATAAGACAGAGCAACTGTTGCATCTGGTCATGTTTGAACCTCCAAACTTCATGTGTCTGTATAATTCTCTGCACACTGCCGTCAGCAGTTCAGTGGGTGTTTTGCCGTGACCTGGTGACCTCACACTGTGTGCACAGAGGCCGCTGTGTCGCCATGTTCAGTTCCACGAGCCACAATGACAAAGCACATTGCTCCGTCAGCCTCTGTGCAAGTTCAGCTGGGTTACAACAGGCCTGTCACAAGCTGAGTCCAGGAGCTTTGGCAAAAGGGCCACGAAAGGTCAGAGATGACTGTCCATGCTGTTTGATCTACAGTAAAGCTGCTGGAGAGGAGGGTAGTTTTCAGATGTTGTGTGCTGTAGCCATGAGACAGAGCACAGTGAGGTCGGCCCTAAATACAGGATGACAAAGCATCTATCAACAAGTCACAAGAGAATAATTACATCACACGCCGAGGCTTTATGAAACCACTAATCCCACTGAAACAGACAGCGGCCCCTGTTACACTGAGGCTGAAATGAGGGCTGAACTTAATGTATAATTATGTTTAATTTATCTTTGTCACACATAAAAATCTTTGCCTCAAACCACAAAAATGCAAAAGACAACAACCCAAATTTAAAGGTACAGTTTTGACATCTTGGTAAATATATACACAGAGTTGCAAGGAAACATCGACATCACCTGCGTCCGTCTCTTGCGCAATATGAAGCTAATGCTGCGTAACATTTACGTCTGAAGTCCAAAGTCAAAGCTGGGAATGACGTCACAGCTGAGTTGACCACGCGTAACAAATCAGAACGCCAATATGTTGTTGGCAATACCAGCTCAAGCCAGCAATATGTGATAACAACGCATTACGTTGTATTTAGCATCACTAACACTGTCGCAACATGTCCGCAGATAAAAATTGGACAGTACGGTGTGTACGACTGATTTAATGAGACACTAATAAGACAGAAATGCTTGAAAGTACTTTTCTGCAGCTTTAATATGGACAATTAAAAATGACTTTAGTATCAATAAATAAATAAATATTGACAGGAATAATTAAACAAATATGTTGTAAATATTATGAATATTAAATACATATTTAATACATATTAAATAAATACAGAACTTATTACATTAAGTTTTGCTGAAATACAAAATTAGTAAATAAAAAAGAAAAGAATATAAAAAAATAATTAAATAAATGTAGAAAAAAAATGTTGAAATAAATCCATAAATGCGTAAACAAAAAAGTAAATATTTAAACAAGGCACACAAGGCAAGACATTTCTACATTTTTGTACTTCTACGTTTATTTATTTCTGTATTTCTCTGTCTGTATGATAATGATACTTAATTAATTCATTGCATTTATTTCTTCTTTTTTATGCATTTATGTATCTATTTTAATGCATGTATTAATTATTTATTTATACTTCTGTCATTTCCAACCTCTGTATTTTCATTATTGTTGATGCGTGGAGTAGCCATCTTGGATTTTGCAGTCAGTAAATTCCAACTATCGAGTCGGAAATCAGAAATCAAAGGACATCACACTCAAGATGACCGTACGCAACAAGTCAGAAAGCCAACATGATGTTAGCAATACCAGTTCAAGCCAGGTTAGCTACTGTTAGCATTATCAGGTGATAACAATGCGTTACGTTGTATTTTGCGCTACGAACACTGTCGCAACATGACCACAGATAGAAGTTAGACAATACTGTGTGTACGACTGTTTTACTGAGACACAAACAAGACAGATGTGTTAATAAACAGAATATTACTACAGTGTTCACTACTGTTGATGCACAGAGTAGCCATCTTGGATTTGAGCTCGTGGTTAATGAGGTGCATTTGACTTTCCGAATCAAAAAAACAACTTTTAGGGGGCATTAGAGTTGAAGTTTTCAACTGGAAACTCTGATATTCCAACTTCCCAATGCAAATGAACGCACCATAAAGCTAGAAGATGGTTAGCCTAGCTTAGCATACTGGAAACAGGGAAAACGGTTAGCCTAGCCTGGCTCCGTCCCAGGAAATTTCTTCACTTAAAACCACTTTGTAGTGTTTATACTTAACTTTTTAAATGGACAACATATATTGTATCCTTTAGTCTGCTTTTGTTGCTTGTAACTGGATTTTGTTACCTTTGCACAAAGCTAGGCTAGTTGTTTCCCTGTGTTTCCAGTCTCTATGCTAAGCTAAGCTAGCTGGCTGTAGCTTGATGTTTAGCGCACAGACATGAGAGTGCTTTCAAGGTTCATCTAAGCAGTGAGATTTAGAGTTGCTGGTAGCTGGATTTTGCTAACCTTCGTACCAGGCTAGGCTACCTGTTTCCCTCTGTTTCCAGTCTCTGTGCTAAGCAAAGCTAAGCTAACTAGCTGCCTGCTGTAGCTTCATATTCAGTGTACAGACACGGAAGTGGTGTCAAGGTTCATCTGACTGTTGTCAAACATGTCCAAAAATGTCACAGTATTTATTGACAGTGTAATTATGAGTAATGTTTATATAAACATGATCTAATCCGTGACAATTACCAGCATAACTTCCTGTAATTACAGTAATCACACACTGTACACGCCTTAATCATGAGAGCATAAAACATCAGGTATCACAGAGTGGTCACGTGTTTGATCTTGAATGTTTAAAGGTAGATTTTGTGTTGAAAGTGTCTTTAAACAAAGTCTGAAACTTTAAAAACAGCTGTTTATTGTCCGTACGTGTCGGACTCGATAAACTGGTTCTATATCTTTTTCCAGCTTGAATACACGGACACGATGCAGGTACCACACGTAGGTTTGTTTACAGATGATGATGATGATGATGATGTGGACTGTGTTTTTTGATGCAAGCCTAATGAGTAGGTGCAGCTACAGCTGTGTAGAGCCAGAGGAATGCCTGGGTGTGTAGCCAGCATGCACAACAAACACTGTAATCTTGTGATTGCACGAGCACAACTGGTGTGTTGTAACTCTCTGCATGGCATTTTGCAAGAGAGAGTGTGTGTGCATGTTAAAGCAGCAACAAAGGGCCTTTTTTAAAGAGCGAAGATGAATTTAAGCCCATAAGTTAACCACATAGTCTCCACGCTTCACTGTAAAGCTTTTTAAAGTTTTTATAAAATAGAAAATGTTTTGTTTTAGTAACTACTCGTTAGTTGAGGCCCGTAGAAGTATTTTGAGATGAAAGTACAAGTATGGACGTCAACTTCTCACACTCCACTGCTCCTTTACTGCTGCTTCATGCAAATGTTTCCAGCTCACCAGAGGAGTCGCACCACTCTCAGGCTGTGGGTCTGTAATGCACAGTATGTGCCCTGAAGGCCACACACCCCCTTGAGTTGGAGTCGGGCCAGGGGGAGTTTCTGCAGGCAGGATGTACTGAGATCAGCAGAGCCAATCAGCTGCAGGCTGCGTGTTTGCTGTTGAACGGCAGATGTGTGACATCCAGGGTTTTAAGGTGGAGCGGGTTCACGCTGTAGATGAGATGCTGTGCATGACACACTCACACACTCACACACACTGTAGACTTCCTGTGATGATGACTAACGTGCACCCTGCTGACAACTATTAAGGGAAACTTTAAAGTCATCTCCTCAAACTTTAACCTATAAACGTTTCTTTACACACCTATAGTGTTATTTATTTAATATTAATTGTGTTTATTTTTATTATTATTATTTTACCTAAATGTTCGACTTTGTTTTAATGATTCTTGTTTTGCATCTGTGTTTTTCATTTATTATTTTTTGGGAAGCACGTTTTATTGCATGTATTTGTATGAAATTCTGGATAAATATAATTAAATTTATTCACTGTGGAAAAATGCTGTGGAAATGCCTCAACATGTAAGTTGGTGTAATAAAGTGCCAGTTACAACCAAAATTTTGTAGTTTGCAAAACAAATATTTGAGTGAACACAGTATATTTTTTAATGATTTATATTTTGTTATTTTTCCCAATTTTTTAAACACATTACAAAATGTAAATAACAAACTTCATATTACTCTTTACAAAATACAAATAAAATACCATAAATGAATAAATATTTCTAAAAAAAATTAAGGGTGTCACAATACATTGGTATTGACAGTAACTGTTATAGTAAAAAATTTAATATTATTAAATATTAAATATTATAAAATTTTATAAATGTTATACTGGTGAATATTCTAAATATATTTGAAATTAGAATAATATTTATTTATTTAAATAATCCAGTACCTCTTAAATTTGTTTTTTATTTATTTATTATTATTATATAACACACTTACTTTCCCTCCCTCCTCCAACACCATCTGTTGGCCTTTTCACTAGCCACTAATTGTAATTAATCTTTTTGTGTGCTTTTGTACATGTATAGATACAAGATGAATTTGACTGATGGCTTTTAAAAGAAAAATTCTATAAATAATGTGATAACATCATTATTGTGAAATTGTTTGTCCACAATAATTGTGTTGTAAAAAATCTTCTATCCTGACAGCCCTAAATTAAATTAAATTAAATTAAATACATAAAGTGAAATAAACCGATGAAATATTTAAAAAAAAACAAAAAAAAAAAAAACAGGCCAAAATTATAATATTCTGTGTTGTCATTACGTCTGTAGGAGCACAACATCTCAGATAGATCCTGAATTATTGTGGATAGTTAAGAGTATTCAAAGAAACACATAAAGTTGTAAAGTAGATCAGATACAGATAAACTGCATTTTCATGATCAATAATTGTTTGTCGTTACACTGTCTGTCTGAATGCATCTTTCTCCCTGAATTGCACTTGTGTGGTGTTGACAGTAAAACCTTTACAATGTTAATGCTTCCTGACTCTGAGTCTGAGTGTAACGGCGTGTTGTGACTGTTATTCCAGGCGGGATCGCAGGAGGCATCGAGATCTGCATCACCTTCCCCACAGAGTACGTGAAAACACAGCTGCAGCTCGACGAGAAGGCCAATCCTCCCAAATACAGAGGCATCGGTGAGTTCGTCTCCACCGCCTGTTTACATTTGTTGTGAAACCTGTGAGTGTTGATGTTATCATGTGTGATTATAATGCAGCTACACTCTGTGGTCACTTTATTAGGGAAACCTGTTTTTATTTACCTCTAATACATGTTTTGTTTACAAGGATTTTCAGGCCACACATAGATCAGTAGTTCAGTGGCTAAATTTCGATGCCCATTTCTGGACGAGTAAATATACATGAGTCGTAAAACAGTAAGAGACGCACTACTATTGCTACTACTACTAATAATAATAGTAGTAATAATAATCATTTGTATTATAGAAATAGTGATAGTGATGCAAACATTTTTCTTTTACTATTATAATACTTTTTACTTTTTTATTTTAATTATTTTATTTATTTATTTCCACTATTATGATTTTTATTTATTTTTACTATTATAATGCTATTATATAATAATAATAAGAGGAAGAATATATAATATTTTATTTAATTTTCTCTCTGTGTATTTATAATTAAAAATAATAATAATCATAATTATAATAATGTTAACTTATTACAATTATTATTACTATAAAGGAAAATGTAAATAAAATAGATGGTTATAGTGATATAGAAAAATGTAATAAAAATAAAATAAGATAAAATTTAGCAGTAGTTATTACTGAGGTGGTAGCTTTTTACCACTGCAAACTACCACCTCAGTAATAAACATATCATTATATTAGTACCTCTTTAATGAGACCTCCATCTTATAAACACAAACTCATCCCTCACTGCATGTGAAACAGTGTAGACGTTGTGTTGTTGCTGATTTCAGACATGAAGGAACACGTGTGTATGTGCGCAGTAGGTTAGTGTTTGTTATCTTCTCCAATGGGAGCTGGTGAACTTTGGCACCCAATGTGTTTTTCTGTGGAAACTCAGCATGAAGAGCTGTTGATTCAGGCTGCAACACACACACACACACACACACACGCAGAGCCCACAGATTCACTGTTCTCGTCTTTTGTAACTTCACCGTTACAGTGAGATTTCCATAACAAAGCAGCTGCAGGTTTTTCTTGGCACCAGTTTTGTAGTTTTTAGATCCGGGTGTAATAAATGATAGTGTGGTGACGTCCCCTGTGTCGCCCTCCTACAGTCGACTGTGTGAAGCAGACGGTTAACGGTCATGGGGTGCGGGGTCTCTACAGAGGGCTGAGTTCGCTGCTGTACGGCTCTATACCTAAGGCAGCTGTCAGGTACTGCAGCCTCACACACCTGAGCACACACACACACACACACACACACACACACACACACACACACACACACACACACACACACACACACACACTTTGTGAATATATGAACAGTTTATTTCCAACATGTCTTCATATCCCACATTAGTTCCAGCTTCTCTGATGTTTTTGGGTTAGGGTTTTGGTCATTAGTTGGACAAAATAAGCAATTTTAAAACCGTCATTTGATATTTATTTTGAACGTATAAAAACAGACATGAACAGACAGAATGAAAGTAGTATTCACAAATAATGAAAAGCAGTTGTCAGTGTAAAGTTAGTTTGATTTACACGTTTGATAATGAGTGTATAGTAGTATAAATTTTTATATATACTATATATATATTATATACTTATAGAAGTATAAACGTATTAAATCCCACCTCCTCTCCATCAGTCACTGACTGAAATGAAGCAGACAGCTTCCTCATATAGATAAACCTACACGTAGACTTTTCTAAATATACCATTGTTACTACCTTTTAACTTTGTCACACAAAAATAACTCATATATATGGAAGCGTATTGCATTCACTTGACAAATTAAAAAAGCCCTGTTTTTCTGAGTAATATTTTCTGTTTTTCGTGGCAATTTTTTTTCTGTTTTTTTTTTGTTTGTTTGTTTTTTTGTGGTGGTAATTTTTTTCTGTTTTTCGTGATATTTTTTTTTTGATCCTGTAGTTGAAATTGTCTAGGAGCAGGAGCAATACAGGAGGAGAAGCTCCTGGACCAGGAGGAATACATCCATGAGCAGCCCCCACCACCGGAAAAACCGAAAACAATCACACAAAAAACCCAGAACAAAATACCCCAAAAAACTGAAAAAAATTACCACCACAAAAACTGAAAAATTAATAAATTATTCAGAAAAACAGAAAAAAATACACCAAAAAAAACAGAAAAATAAATAAATTACTTAAAAAAAAACCCAGAAAAAATTACACAAAAAAACTACATTCATTGACCCTGTATAAAAGATGCTTTGTTAGAGAGAGCGACAGATTATTTTACATTTGGAGTCAATGATCTTTTTTTGATTCCCCATTCACTTATTTCACTTCACAGATTCGGGGTGTTTGAGTTCCTCAGTAACAAGGTGCGTGGTGAAAATGGAAAACTAGACGGCATGACGGGATTCCTCTGCGGCCTCGGAGCTGGAGTTGCAGAGGCTGTGTTCGTAGTGTGTCCTATGGAGACAGTAAAGGTAAAAAAAAAAAAAAAAAATCACATTATTAAACATGCATTAATTAATTATCGGCCACTAGGAGACAGCGTAACAAGCTGCAAACACAACACTGATGTGACCAGTAAGGGAGACATGCTGTGTCTTTTACTGCCTTAAAAACGCAAGGTTGGGCATTAATCTGTGCCGACTATGTGACCATAACCAGCACTTTACCGTAGCCTGCTTACCAGAAGCCCAGAGTCATCAGACCAGGCAACGTTTCTCCAATCTTCTATTGTCCAGTTTTGAATTGTAGCCTCAGTTTCCTGTTGTTAGCTGACAGGAGTGGCACCTGGTGTGGTCTTCTGCTGCTGTAGCCCATCTGCTTCAAGGTTGGACAAGGTGTTGTTGCTTCAGAGATGGTCTTCTGCACACCTTGGTTGGAACCAGTGCTTATTTGACTTCCTGTTGCCTTTCTATCATCTTGAACCAGTCTGGCCATTCTCCTCTGACCTCTGGCATCAACAAGGCATTTTGGCTCACTGGATATTTTCTCTTTTTGGGACCATCCTCTGTAAACCCTAGAGATGGTTGTGCTGAACATCCCAGTAAATACTCAGACCAGCCCGTCTGGCACCAACAACCATGTTAACCACGTTCAAAGTCACTTCAATCACCTTTCTTCATCATTCTGATGCTCAGTTTGAACTTCAGCAACTCGTCTTCACCATGTCTACATGACTAAATGTTAATGAGCTGCTGCCACGTTATTGGCTGATTAGCTATTTGCATTAATAAGCAGTTGAACAGGTGTACCTAATAAAGTGGCCCGTGAGTGCATGTAAAAATATATCAGTTACAGGAGACATTTGTCTGCAGGGCAAGTACTTTTACTCTAACATGAGTACATTTCACTGATAATACTTGGGTAGGATATTTAATGCAGTATTATACATAGTATAGCATTGTGTATATATATGTTTATATTATTTAATTTTAATTGTATATGTTGAATATATTCTGCACTATTTTGTGTCTCAGATTCTCATTTTGTTTTACTTGCTTGATTTTCTTTGATACTCCTGTAGAACATGATCACACAGAACGTATTTTGCAGGTTGCAAAACATGAGGCGTACCGCACTGCCTTCTTTTTTTCAGTTGAATGCCACTGGTAAAAACAAAAACAAAAAAACACTCCCAGCGCCTTTCTATTGTTGCCAGGCAACCACACCATCACCTCCTCACCGTAACCTTCCTGTGTAATCAATCTACCGTTTTGTTTTGTTTTTACAGTAATGAGTGTGTAGCTGCTGCCATGTTGAGGCAGAGGGTCTGTCTGTAGCTCTGGTTGAGGGTGAGAGGCTGTCAGCAGATAAACAGAGATCTGTGTGGGTACATGAGACCCTAAAAAAGAGGCTGGATCATGGGGAGTACCACCAGTTGGTCCAGGAGCTTCTCCTCCATCATGGACGTTTACAGGCAGATTTTAGGATGACTCAGTGGCAGTTTGACAACCTGCTGTCTGAGATTTTGTGTTCATGACATCAAAGAACTTGAAACCTGGATTTTAATTAGGTTTGCTGGTAGTTTGACTTCAGTAAAGGAAGTACTTTAGCACCACTGACTTAGTACAGCTTCCTACAGTACCACCATGACCAACACCATCACATGGGACGATTCAGTTCAGCTCAAGTTAAACAACTTTATTGAAAACAGAATGACAAAATGTTTCTTGCATAACAGAAGATGCTCTTTGTGTGTTTAGTGAGAAATCTCAACAACGTGTCTTTGGTGATTTTTGTAAATGGGCAATCAAGAATCAACCTCCATGACACCAGGACAAAAAACATTTGTTACCTGAACAGTCTCCTCTCATTTTCACTCATCCAGTCATCCATCTTTAATGCTGTTTCGCTCATTACAGCATTACTGTTTGCAGAACCCTGCATGTCTCCGATTTAAAATGCTTCTACACTCATTAATGTTCTGATCCTTTGTCTCTTTGCTTTGACAAATTTATTAATCATTGTTATGATATCATTTCAGGTCAAATTCATCCATGATCAGACATCAGCAAACCCAAAGTACAAGGGCTTTTTCCATGGAGTGAGGGAGATTATTAGATCCCAAGGTAAAGGAGGGTTTCTGCCTTTCTGCAGGCCCTGTTGCGTTTTATTGCTCCCTACTGTTCCAGCTCCACCACATGATGATTCCCTTCTTCTGTACTTGAATCATCACATCTATTATTAATAAGATTATATTCTTAGCCTCATTAGCTTCTGAACTGGAGAGCTGTGAGACTTTGATCTAATAATGCTGATGTGTCTGCAGGACTGAAGGGGACGTACCAAGGTCTCACAGCCACCGTGTTGAAACAAGGCTCCAACCAGGCCATCCGCTTCTACGTCATGACTTCCCTGAGGAACTGGTACAGAGGTGTGTGAGCGAATAACTTCCATGTCTCTATAATCACCGCATACAAAATGAAAATGCAGCCAAAGCCTTCATCTTCTGTTTCTGAAACACTAAGGTGATGACCCCAACAAAAAAATTAACCCCCTGGTGACTGGTATGTTTGGAGCTGTTGCTGGTGCTGCCAGTGTGTTTGGGAACACTCCCCTGGATGTCATTAAGACCAGAATGCAGGTTGGTTTAATCACATGTTCACCTGTTTGAATCTCGCAATTTAACCCTGAGCAAAGTGACTAACACGTAATGTTATACTCAACAGGGTCTGGAAGCTCACAAGTACAAAGGCACAGTGGACTGTGCCATCAAGATCATGAAGTATGAAGGAGTAAAAGCGTAAGTTCATAGACAGAGTTGACTGACGATACAAAGAGTTTGTATATTTTAAACTGTTTTGTGGACGGGTTGGAGTTTGCCTCATATCTTTAAAGGATCTACGCTCCTGTTTACATAATTCAGCAATAATTTTAACTGTGTGTAACCTAGGGCTGCCCCCAACTAAGAATTTTCCTCGGTGACCAATCATTTAGGTCCATTAGTCAACTAGTATGTTTCTGATATCAACGTAATGACTAAATGATATATTTTGGTGGTTTGAGTTGAAGGCGGAAAAGAGAATAGTATTAGCAACTATCAAACTGATTCAGAAACAGTAAGGAGTGTAGGTCACTTGAGTGTGGCAATATTTAGAACTCAATACACAGTCACTGCTGATTACGTGCAAAATGTAAGAAATATGGAAAAGAAATATCTCATTATACAACAACAACAACAACAAGAACAAAGAGTTCTTAAGTTGGTGCAGACATACCCTGCCAGACCAAAGTTTAGTATCCTTAGAATAGAAGTTGTTTTACATTCTTCTCCACTCTGACAAGAAGTCAGTTTTCAGGGCACCACTGTTGTGGAATACCTCAAGGCACCATCCTGGGACCCCTTATGTTGTCCCTTCACTTGGTCATGTAGTTCATAATCAGTGTTTTTCTCAGCACCATGCTGATGTATAAATATGAAGGCCTGTAATACATGTTTTTTAGTGGTACTGTAGTTTAAACCGCCATTTTGGATTTTAAAGATAATGTTATCATTAGTTTTAGTATAGTGGTGTTTTGTGTAAAAAGGCGAACAAGTTTTCATGATAATCCATTTCTAAATAACATTTGCAAGTGACTTATGTATTTGAAACCTTTTAGGTACATCTTTTCATGCCCTGAAGTAGCATATTCACTATTTCCTTTGTCCTTCAGGTTCTACAAAGGTACTGTGCCCCGGCTGGGTCGGGTGTGTATGGACGTGGCCTTAGTCTTCATAATCTACGACGAAGTTGTGAAGGTCTTAAACATTGTTTGGAAGACAGACTGAAAAGGACCCCCCGATGGTGTGACTCAACAAGCAGGAGTGTTAGGACAGGCCAATCACATTACTAACCAGGCCAAGTCCCAAACCAGTCTCCTTAAACCCTGCGTCTAGGTTCTAATATCTACCTCTAAGTGATTTTCAGAGAGAAAGAAAGGGATTGGTATGTTCTTGATTTTATTTATAACACCGCTACGACAAGTGGAAGCATGATCTGCATGAAAAAAGGCTCCAGACTGCAGTCACTGCTTGCTGTTTTTCTTAAATTCCAGAAGGGGGGAAGTTCCTTACGGGCTCAGGGAAAGGAACGGGGCATTTATTTAGATTCGATTGACTTGAGATTTGGGAACGCCAACAGCACAGACAACCACAGCGCTTTGAGTTCAGTTATACTGATGCTTTATTAACGGTATTAAAGAAAAACCAATACCCGACCCAACATAATGTGATTAAGACGCTGCAGGCAAGGAAATCATACTTGAAATGAGAGAATATACCACAGATCGAACATTTTAAAGCCCTCTTTTTATGCAAATGTTAGATGTTTCTCTATTAGCCTTTTAAAAGTATTATTTCTTTAATTTTCTGATGAGATCATTTATATTAACATGTCACATGCCGCAGGGGCTACAGGTACGTTCACAACTAAATGCCTTAAATCACAATTTCCAGATGAATCCAGATTGTAGGTCCTTGTAGATCCAGAGAGGCAGCTTTTTAATTATGTCACACGACTTCTATAGAAACGCACATTTTCCACAAAACTGTGCTAAGTTGCAGAGAGATGTTTTAGATCAATTAGCTAGATTGATGCTATAAAAAAAGTGCCTATGTATTGTGAGATTCATTTTGAGATTAAGAATGACCGAATGTTGTGTGTGCTCAGTCACTACAGATTGTTTTGTGATAATAAGCTCCGTTGCACATGCTGCAGCAGTGCCAGATGTTTAATTCCAGGCGGTTTCTGAAGTATTCCTGTGATGTTCATATCCTCTAAATTCATTGTAATTATTGATGAATTTTTTGCTTTTAAACTTCATATTGCCGTTATTACATAGACTGTTAGAGAAGTGCCATTAACAGTGCCTTCCATCTCCTTCCAGAGTGGTTTAGGATAACTTTTATTGCAGATTCCGTTTTTAATTTTTAACCACGTTAATTGCCTTTTACTTTTTACACAAATGTATGACAGAATGTGCCAACTGCTGCTCATATACATATATATAATGCCATGTTTTAGACTGGAGTTTGTAGCTTGTGAGTCTGACATATTCACATGCAATGCAATTAACTGTTTTTACAATGGTTTTCTTTTTTAGCTCCAGTTTGCATACATGTGGACTCTGTGTCATAGCTATTTAAAGAGCTTTTTCTTAAATGTTAAGACATTAAAAAATTCCAGTAGTAAAACCGAGTATTGTGCCTTCAGTCTAATTAATTCTAACATGGATGCTGACAAATAAACTTTGGATCAGACTGTTAATGTTGTAGTGTTTATTTCAACTGTTATCCTGCCTGGTATCATTTTATAAGGTTTTTTTGTTCACAGTAGAGGTGGGAGTAGTAATACCACAGTGTAGAAATACTCTTTAACAAAGAAAATCCTGCATTCAAATCTAAAGTAGAAGTACAGAAGTATCAGCAGCAAGATATACTTTAAGTACTCATAATGCCGAATGACCTGTTTCTGAATAATATATATTATATGACCAGATCTTAGTTACTGATGCATTAATGTATGTGTCTCTTAAATGTTGTAGCAGGTAAAGGTGGAGCCTGTAAGTTCTCATCATACATCCTATAATAATAATAATAATAATAATACAGTGCTCAGAGGGTTACTTTTGAAATTTAATAGGTTACAGGTTACTAATCACATTGTTAAAACTGTAAACTGTAAAGTAATATAACTATTATAAGTACCTCACCTTATTACATTTGATGACTTTTAGATTACTTTTCTAACAAATGTTTTAAACTAGCCAATTTCAAAAAGTCTTAAGTGCGAAAGTGCTGTGCTCAAATTTGTCCCGACAGCTTTGCGTTGTCTGGAAATATAACGAAAGAAGGCGTTCCTGCAAGGTAACCCTCTGAGCACTGCAAGGTGAAAATATTGCACAGCAGACTGCATGTTCTCCTCTACTTTTAAACTTTTTACCACGGATATATTCAGAAGTAAAGGCTTTGTAATTGCCAACATTTTGATTAGTAACTAATTTAATTACTTTTTTCCCCAGTAACTGTAATTGATTGTGATTATATTTATTTTGTATTTTCCCCCTTCTTTTTATTCAATTTTAAAACATTCACATTAGCAATGTAACAAAAAGATGGCATGGCGGTGCAGTGGTTAGCACTGTCACCTCACAGCAAGAGTCTGCATGTTCTCCCTGTGTCAGCGTGGGTTTCCTCCAGGTGCTCCAGCTTCCTCCCACAGTCCAAAGACATGCAGGTTAACTGGTGACTCTAAATTGTCCGTAGGTGTGAATGTGAGTGTGAATGGTTGTCTGTCTCTATGTGTCAGCCCTGTGACAGTCTGGTGACCTGTCCAGGGTGAACCCTGCCTCTCACCCAGTGTCAGCTGGGATAGGCTCCACCCCCTGTGACCCCTAACAGGATAAACGGTTATGGAAATTCAATGAATACCTCTACCAGCTGCAACATTACAGTGATGAACACATTAATGCATCAGTAATATGTGTATGACTTTGAAATGGGCTATTCTGCTTAAGAGTGTTTGCTTTTAGTACTTTAAGTATGTTTTCATGCTGATACTGGACTTTTTCCATTTCCATCTCCAGTACATCTCAAAGGCAAATATTGAACATTTTACTCTATAAAATTTATTTTAAAACTCAAGTTACTCTGTGGATTCAATACAAAATATAATAAAAAAATGAATTCTGATGTACTATTTATAGGTTAGACTACCTGGCAGTATGTTGAGTAATTAAGTTTTAAAGGGCCAGTGTGTAAAATGTGTTGAAAACAGTGACATCAGTGGTCAAATTCTAGATTGCAGGGCTCACTCACTCACCCCTCCCGTCGGGTAAATGACGGTGGCCTCGTAGGGACAAAAAGGCTTACGCAGATACGAGTTTTTCAGGAGTAGGTCTATCTAGCGATGAGGTGAATGTTTATTTAGAAATTTAAACCATGTAATGATATTGTAATGAATCCCTCACGAGCGGGAGACCAAAGTAGCGTTCGGGAAAAAGGCCCGATTATTTGAGCACTCCAAAAACTCCGGTAACACTCCAGAGGGTAAAAGACTCCGTCCCAAACTCTTCTAGCGTAACACACACACTTAATACATACATACTCGTTTAAAGTACCTAGCAGGGACCCCCTCCCCTCTCTGCTCCACCAATCTCCAGCCCGCACACTGACTGACAGCGTAGCCTGTAAACAGAGCTCAGCTGTTTATTTAGCCTAGCAACATCTCCGGACTCCCTGCTGTTTCCTCCGAAACGCGTTCTCTGTCTGATTGGATTGTCCGCTTGGTCTGCCGTACATACACGGCGGCACAAGATGGCGACCTCTCTAAAGCAAGGCCCTTGCTATATATATATATATATATACATAAAAGCATAATTATAAGACTACGAAAACCAAACAAATTTTATCTTATCGCGATTATACACTTATATAAACATTAATGGGTAGAAGATTCAGATTCAGATTTGATAATAAACCATGCCAAATATTACACACTGGCCCTTTAAAATGTGCTTCTGTTTCTCTGTTAAACAGTCGCTAGGTATCTCACGATGAGAAGAGACCCGGCGTTATCTCTGTAACCTATACCCATAATATACCCATAATCTTTGTATTAGATGTACTTAGCAATAGAGGTAACCCCTACACATATGAAGACTTTGTTCAGAACAAAGGTATTAATATCTCTCAAAAAGATTATAACAATGTTATTAAAAGTATATCTCCTAAGTTACTGTTCCTTATCAAAAATGCAGTAATATATGGTTCTTTGAATTCAGAAATCCCCAAGCTTTTAATTGGTGGAAAAGATATTTCAGGTGGTATATGTAGCAATCTGCATATCAGAAAGACACTTACTTCATTTCAGAGTTGCTTTCCCAAATCTATTCTATTATGGAAAATAACTTTTCCTGATATCTCAGCAGAAAAAGTTTGGACAGACCATCATAAGTTCCTTTTACCAAACAAAATAAAAGAAGTCCATCTGAAGATCTTACATAGGTATTATCCTTTTAATGAACTATTGCATAAATTTAAAGCAGGTGTCTCTCCACTTTGCTCTTTCTGTAAAGCTGAAAGCGAATCGATTTCTCATCTATTCTACACTTCTCGAGAATTTTGGACTGATGCTGCTCTACTGATTTTCTCAGCGTTTAATACACAATGACACCAATATCAGAAGAAATGGTCTTGTTTCTGAGCTGTAATACAGACGTACAACCTATTAACTATGCTCTCAAAGCCATCTGTCTTACTGGCAAGTTTCACATTCATAAATCTAGAATCACTCAGACTAAACCTAACATAAATTTATTTCGTGTCGAATTACAATATCTCTTTGCTTCTGTCTCCAAAATAAATAAAAACAAGAAAGCTTTTAAGACCTCTCAAATAATTGGTAAAAAATCCTATGTATTGAATGATCGAAATGTGTGATATGTAACAAAACTGATGAGGCTGTTCGGCATATGGATAGTTTTTCCCTCGTACACCTTATTGTTGGTACATGTTTTCTTTTCCTTCTTATGTTCTTAGCATATTAGTTATTTTCTGTTCCTTTTGGTCCATTTTATGTTCCTTTTGGTTATGTCATTTTACATGTTATTAATGTCTTTTTGAAGGATGTTACAGAGTAGCAACATGTTAATCAACAATGCGTTGTTATGAGTACACATCCAATGTTCTGCAATATGTTGTTATAATTGCATTTAATGTAATGTAATGTTAAGTCTATTAATAAAGGATTAAAAAACAAAACAAACAAAAAAACCTGTGTAACCTACAGCAGAGAGCAGGGGTTACCTGTGTAACCTACAGCAGAGAGCAGGGGTTACCTGTGTAACCTACAGCAGAGAGCAGGGGTTACCTCTGTAACCTACAGCAGAGAGCAGGGGTTACCTCTGTAACCTACAGCAGAGAGCAGGGGTTACCTCTGTAACCTACAGCAGAGAGCAGGGGTTACATGTGTAACCTACAGCAGAGAGCAGGGGTTACATGTGTAACCTACAGCAGAGAGCAGGGGTTACATGTGTAACCTACAGCAGAGAGCAGGGGTTACCTGTGTAACCTACAGCAGAGAGCAGGGGTTACATGTGTAACCTACAGCAGAGAGCAGGGGTTACCTGTGTAACCTACAGCAGAGAGCAGGGGTTACATGTGTAACCTACAGCAGAGAGCAGGGGTTACCTGTGTAACCTACAGCAGAGAGCAGGGGTTACCTGTGTAACCTACAGCAGAGAGCAGGGGTTACATGTGTAACCTACAGCAGAGAGCAGGGGTTACATGTGTAACCTACAGCAGAGAGCAGGGGTTACCTGTGTAACCTACAGCAGAGAGCAGGGGTTACATGTGTAACCTACAGCAGAGAGCAGGGGTTACATGTGTAACCTACAGCAGAGAGCAGGGGTTACATGTGTAACCTACAGCAGAGAGCAGGGGTTACATGTGTAACCTACAGCAGAGAGCAGGGGTTACATGTGTAACCTACAGTAGAGAGCAGGGGTTACATGTGTAACCTACAGCAGAGAGCAGGGGTTACATGTGTAACCTACAGCAGAGAGCAGGGGTTACATGTGTAACCTACAGCAGAGAGCAGGGGTTACCTCTGTAACCTACAGCAGAGAGCAGGGGTTACATGTGTAACCTACAGCAGAGAGCAGGGGTTACCTGTGTAACCTACAGCAGAGAGCAGGGGTTACATGTGTAACCTACAGTAGAGAGCAGGGGTTACATGTGTAACCTACAGCAGAGAGCAGGGGTTACATGTGTAACCTACAGTAGAGAGCAGGGGTTACATGTGTAACCTACAGCAGAGAGCAGGGGTTACCTGTGTAACCTACAGCAGAGAGCAGGGGTTACATGTGTAACCTACAGCAGAGAGCAGGGGTTACATGTGTAACCTACAGCAGAGAGCAGGGGTTACCTGTGTAACCTACAGCAGAGAGCAGGGGTTACATGTGTAACCTACAGCAGAGAGCAGGGGTTACCTGTGTAACCTACAGCAGAGAGCAGGGGTTACATGTGTAACCTACAGCAGAGAGCAGGGGTTACATGTGTAACCTACAGCAGAGAGCAGGGGTTACCTCTGTAACCTACAGCAGAGAGCAGGGGTTACCTGTGTAACCTACAGCAGAGAGCAGGGGTTACATGTGTAACCTACAGCAGAGAGCAGGGGTTACATGTGTAACCTACAGCAGAGAGCAGGGGTTACATGAGTAACCTACAGCAGAGAGCAGGGGTTACATGTGTAACCTACAGCAGAGAGCAGGGGTTACCTGTGTAACCTACAGCAGAGAGCAGGGGTTACCTGTGTAACCTACAGCAGAGAGCAGGGGTTACATGAGTAACCTACAGCAGAGAGCAGGGGTTACATGTGTAACCTACAGCAGAGAGCAGGGGTTACCTGTGTAACCTACAGCAGAGAGCAGGGGTTACATGTGTAACCTACAGCAGAGAGCAGGGGTTACCTGTGTAACCTACAGCAGAGAGCAGGGGTTACATGTGTAACCTACAGCAGAGAGCAGGGGTTACCTCTGTAACCTACAGCAGAGAGCAGGGGTTACCTCTGTAACCTACAGCAGAGAGCAGGGGTTACCTGTGTAACCTACAGCAGAGAGCAGGGGTTACATGTGTAACCTACAGCAGAGAGCAGGGGTTACATGTGTAACCTACAGCAGAGAGCAGGGGTTACATGAGTAACCTACAGCAGAGAGCAGGGGTTACATGTGTAACCTACAGCAGAGAGCAGGGGTTACATGTGTAACCTACAGCAGAGAGCAGGGGTTACATGAGTAACCTACAGCAGAGAGCAGGGGTTACATGTGTAACCTACAGCAGAGAGCAGGGGTTACCTGTGTAACCTACAGCAGAGAGCAGGGGTTACCTCTGTAACCTACAGCAGAGAGCAGGGGTTACATGTGTAACCTACAGCAGAGAGCAGGGGTTACCTGTGTAACCTACAGCAGAGAGCAGGGGTTACCTCTGTAACCTACAGCAGAGAGCAGGGGTTACCTGTGTAACCTACAGCAGAGAGCAGGGGTTACCTGTGTAACCTACAGCAGAGAGCAGGGGTTACCTGTGTAACCTACAGCAGAGAGCAGGGGTTACATGTGTAACCTACAGCAGAGAGCAGGGGTTACCTGTGTAACCTACAGCAGAGAGCAGGGGTTACCTGTGTAACCTACAGCAGAGAGCAGGGGTTACCTGTGTAACCTACAGCAGAGAGCAGGGGTTACATGTGTAACCTACAGCAGAGAGCAGGGGTTACCTCTGTAACCTACAGCAGAGAGCAGGGGTTACATGTGTAACCTACAGCAGAGAGCAGGGGTTACCTCTGTAACCTACAGCAGAGAGCAGGGGTTACCTGTGTAACCTACAGCAGAGAGCAGGGGTTACCTGTGTAACCTACAGCAGAGAGCAGGGGTTACATGTGTAACCTAAAGGACTTCGCATCTTTGCACTGTGACCTTGCTTCGCGTTTTCTCTCCACCTCGCGCTTGCCGTAGTTGTCAGTGCGGACTGCACTCCTCGGGGCGAATGAAAGAAGATGTCTGTGTCGGTGTGGCAGCATTAGGGCACCTTTAAACATGTCTCTTAATGGAGGGGGAAGCAGAGGATTTTACTTCAACACCGTCTTGTCTCTGGCCCGCTCCCTGGCAGCTCACCGGCAGGCGCCCATAGAAAAGGTAACGTTATCCGTTACTGTAGCTAACGACGGTAACAAGCTAATACCTGTCAGAGTCTGTGACATTAAAGGCCCGTCCTTAACTTCGCCTCCTCACCTGTGTGGTCTGTGTTATGTTCCTACAAACACAGCCAACATGTCTGACACTTTACCGACACATGAATCACGCTGTCATTTTGGGATGTAATGGCGACACAGCGGCATTTGTAACTGACTTCAGAGGAGGCTAACGGCGGCTAACGTTAGCTGTTTTGAACCTGTAGCTAATCTTCTCCTCGGTTAAAAACCTGATGTGTGAAAGGAAGCGAAGTTTAAATGTTCCAGATGTGTACAGTTTTCCCTTTGGCGTTAATGTTCAGTTATTAATAATAATGCAGCTGTCATTCACACAGGGAGGAACAGGAAACTGTGATGTCCTCTGTCTATTTTCACAGGAACAAGTTGGATAACTCGGATCTTCACACTGTTTTATTCTGTAAAATGACCCAGAAATGAACAAGCGACTGTCAGATGTCAAAGAAATGCAGCGATGTTATATCATTTAATTTAAGCTGAACATCCATTAGGGAGTGTTCGTTATTTATAAGGGGGGAGGGGTGGTGCAAACAGTGGGAGGCATGTGATTCTTTAAACACTGGGAACGGGCTTATTTATTTATTTTGGCTCAGGGGAGGGCGTATACATGTGAATTGTTGTGTTTGTATTTATTTTACTGCAGATCTTTAAAGACAATATGCAGGGTTGGAAGGCATGGCATAATTACACTATTTAGTAGGGGTGCAAGATATTGGAATTTAACTCATTTGGCCGATATCGATCCACTTTTGTCCCCACCTAATTTTAGCGATCATCAATTCTCCTCTGTAGTGGAATTAACATCATGTTATACATGTATACTCTTATCATGACGGCGCACCATGAGATGGAGACATGAAATACAAAACTTTCCAGTGTATTAAATATTTTTTCATGGTGCAAATTAAGAAAAGCATATTGGCCGATTGTGAGAGTTCATTTTAAAGCCAATATCTGCCGATACCGATGACATGCTGATTGATAATGTAATGCATCCCTAAAATTGTAGCCAGAAACTTTAAAAACAGGTCTTACTACTGCTCCTTTTTGGTCATACGCAATAGTAAACTGAATATTTCAGGGTTTGGATTGTTATTTGGAAAGAACAAGACATTTATTGCATTCAGTTTTTAGGCCCTAGGATTGTGTTATTTCATTGTTATCTGTTCCAATACTCAATAGACCAAACATTTAATGGATTAATTACTAAAATAAGTAGTAGATTAATCCATAATTCAGCCCTACTCCAATGTCTGATTATAAAACTGAGGGTAAGTTTAACATCAAGTGTGACTCCACCGCATACTGTCTCTCAGTCTGGTAATAATATTCCTCATACAAAAACAGTTATTAAGTTGTTGTGATTTCAAAGAGCTGCTTTTATTTAATTTGTAAATCTTACTCAGAAAAGTGAACAATGAACAGCGTTCCCACAGTCATGACATTCCTGGAAAAGATATGAAATTAGAATAACTGTTTTCCAGGCCTGGAAATGGTTTTGAATATACCGAATGTTTTGGAAAAGTTTTGAATGTCCATTGTTTTGTCTAATGTTCAACATATCCTCATAAAAAAACAAAAACATGTCAAACATTGTATGAGATATGTTCGTTATATCACTAATTTACACCGAGGCCAGACTAGCACTGTGTCATTGCCAAGGCAGCGTCCCTCTTGGGGAAAAGAAACACTGTCACATCAGGAGAAAACATGAAAATGCAGAAAAGCAGTTGTGGCTTTCACACTGAGATTCGAGCCGAGATACATGAATATTCAGTGACAGTGTGGTCCAAAAAAATGTTAATAAAATGTCCCAAAAATATTTTTAAGATGTCCGGAAAAATGTTAATAATATGTCTGGAAAAAAAAAAAATGTTGATAAAAATGTCCAAAAAAATATTGAGAAAATGTCCAAAAAATGTTGATAATATGTCAGAAAAAGTATTGATGAAACGACAGAAAAATACTAGCAAAATGTCTGAAAAAAATTGACATTATTTCCAAATAAATATTTGATAAAATTTCCAAAAATTTTATTATAAAGTCAGAAAAAATGTTAATAAAATGTCCAAAAAAAATGTTGATGTCAGAAAAAATATTTATAATATGTCAGAAAAACATTAGTAAATGTCCGAAATTGTTTTAGTGAAATGTCCCAAAAATATTTTTAAGAATTCCGAAAAAATGTTAATAATATGTCCGAAATAAAACATTGATAAATTGTCAGAAAAACATTAGTAAATGTCCGAAATTGTTTTAGTAAAATGTCAGAAAAAAATGTTAATAAAATGTCCAAAAAATGTTGATGTCAGAAATTTTTTTATAAAACGTCCGAAAAATATTAGTAAATGACCAATTTTTTTTTAGTAAAAAGTCAGAAAAACATTAATAAAATGTCCAAAAAAAGGTTGATAACGTGTATGTGAATATTCAGTGACAGTGTGGTAAAATGTTTAATGATGGATAGCTAATGTTAGCTTGAGTGGGGGGGAAAAAACAGAAAAAAAAAGTAAAATAAAAAGTTATAGCATATTGATTTGGGGTAGATCAATAAATCTATGAACTAACTGCAGCATTTTCAAGTGACAGAGTGGTGTAGTTGATGTGTGTGGCACAAGCAATCAATAGTAAATGTGAACAGTTACATCAAGGATGGATCATCAATGAGGCAACATGATCAGCTGCTCCGGGGCCACACAAGGCTGTGATTTATTGTGTCTCCTGCTTTTTGGTGACTTTATTACTATTAATCTGAGAATGCACACTGCAGGTTAATCTGGCCTTGACAAGGAGGAAGTGTAAACCTCATAGTGGCGTCATAATTCAGAGTAAAAGAGGAAGTTTTATTATTTAGTAGGCACAAGCCATAACAGGTTCTCTAAAGGACGTTAAAGGGAGGACACCAACTGTAAGTCCCTCCAAAAAATGCAAACTTAACGCTTCTTGAAATGGGATTAATCTTGCAAACCTGTTAGATGATGCAATCAAGTGTTTATTAAAATGAATTCAGTGTTAATGTCATTGAAGAACTGCTGTAACTGGAAGAATGCAGTTGGAGTGACTACATAACATATCTGACTCAGGAGGTTAGGATTTGTGGCCGGGGATTAAAGTGGGGCCACGAGGCAGCCTCTGAAATACTTCATAAGAGCAGAGCAGACAGAAGTGATCAGAAAACACACCCACTGACATTCACAGTGGGGGATTGTTAGCTGTGACAAATAGGAAGTGTATTCTGTGATGAAAGAGCTGTGGTGGCAATAATACAGGGAGCAGTCAGCCCACTGAGCTGTTGTGTAACTGGACTGTGTCGACTTTGTGTCTGCTCCTTTATGTCTATGTAAGGTCTTTTGAAATGTGCTGGTTATGAAGGTCTGTACATGAACAGTTTAAAGGGATAGTCTGGATTGTAGAAGTGTCTCCTCTATAAATACAAAGGTTTTTGTGGGTCCCTGAATGCAGCACAGGCAAACGAACCGCACTGAGGGGGCAAATGAACTTGAGTTTGATTGAACCGAACCAAACAGGGAAAAGCACCTAACTTTCACTGTGCCTGACAGTCTGCTACTTCCTGTGTGCCCAGAGTATGGAGCATGTGTGTGAGCATATGTGGCAGCAGATTTAGATTTCGTAGCCTTTATGATAAATTGCCCAGACTTTGACTGGCTTACAGAGCCATACAGTTATGAACCATCATGGAGGCTCATCTTAGGAATCGAAAGAGGCTAATTTTAGCAGGCTAATGGACCGAGGTTGATGGCACACCTCTGCTCCCTACACCGCCACACCTGGAAGTCCTCATGGGTCCATTCTGTCTGGACCGCAGGTGACTTGCAGACAGGACCAGTTGTTTCAGACCTTTGATAGTTTGCACAGTTGAGTTTCTGCGCATCAAACCCCAGGAGTCTGCTTCATCACTTCGGCCTCATTGTTTGTACAGTAACTTCCTTTCAGTGGGCGTCACAGCAGCTTTTGGTACTCAAGAACATATTGTTGTATTTTACTGGCTTTCAGTTTGTGTGATAAAAATGTCTCATTGGTTCAACTCCAACTATTTCATTAAAATGATTTTTCCTGGCTCAGTTAGAGACTCAGATGGTGTCGAAGCACAACAGGTTGAGCTTTGGCAGCTTAAAGCCCAAATCCCTTTTTTACATTTTATTACTGTTTTGGCACGGACGAACGTAACAGAGTCGAGATGATCTCTAGCTTTTTAAATCCAATGTTAATGCTCCACAAATTTCCCTTTATGGCTCCTCATCCTGCAACAGTATCATCAGTTTAAAAGCTCCTCTGCATCTCGTAATGGATAAAACATGTAGGAACTAGTGATCTCACTCTCTGTGTTTAAATCCCTCTCTTAGTTTAAGTCTGGCCCTTTGGCATTAGGCTAATTAATGCCAGAGGCTGGTTTGGCTCGATTCCTGCAGCACATTTAGGCCAACAAAATCATTACGGCTAATGGAAGCAGACATGAGCGATGTGTCTGGTTGAGCCCCGTGGGCAGGTTAATTCAGTACTTTTAAAAGATTGTATGATCCAAATAGCTCACACTTCATCTCAATAGAAACAGCATGAGCTCCATGATCTCCGTGTGTCGTCCTCTCACAGGTCCAGAAGCTACAATGCATGTGTCCCGTGGACTTCAGAGGAGTCTTCCAGCTGGATGAGAGGAGGAGAGATGCTGTCATTGCACTGGGGATCTTTCTGGTTGAGTCAAACCTGCAGGTGAGCATTGTATATATCTACCTCTGTGCTTCATGATCTGTTGGTGTGAATTCACAGGATGTCGACACAGCAGTGGTGACGCCATATAACATGCTGTGGATTACCTGTGTTGCAGCACAAAGACACCATCGTCCCGTACCTGCTTGGGTTGCTTAAAGGGCTTCCTAAAGTTCAGTGGATTGAGGAGAGCTCTGAACGCAAAGGAAGGGGTAACTACACACCTGTGATTTAATAACAACATCACTTAATATTCACTTATGTTATTCAGTTCCCTTTAAATATAGATGTAGATAATGGCTGAATTTTCATTTTTGGGTGCACTATCCCTTTAATACAATGTAGGGTGCTGTTTTTTAATATGTGGTGAACTTCCTGTCTTGCAGAGAACCTTCCTGTTGCTGAGAACTTCACCTTTTCTCTTGTGACACTACTGTCAGATGTTGCCCAGCGTGATGAGACTTTACGAGGACAGGTGTGTGTGTGTGTGTGTGTGTTTTCAGTTGCTGATATTGTTTCTCCTCCTCATACTGACCGTGACGAGACTCCTTACAGACAGGATCCAGTGTCAGAGATGGGGCACAGTCTCTTTGCAAATTTGTGCAAAAAAGATTTGTTTAACTTAGTCTAATGAGGTCGGTTTCTGTCACAGTTACATGTTTTTGTGTGCAGATAGACAGGAAACATGGGAAAAGACAGTCAAATGAAATGCAACAAAGCTCTTTAGCTGGAATAAATATTGGTAGAGGAAGTATTCAAATCTCTTACTCAGGTCGTAAAAGTAGGAAACGTCCTGCATTCAAAATCATATTTTTAAGAATACTTCACCTGCAGCATGACCATTTGTATATCAGTTTCTCACCGTGTGTCACCTTTAATTTGCGAAGAAAACTTGTTTTTTCGTGCACGCCTCCACTGTGAACGAAGAATCCAAAAAAGGAGAACATTCTTCAACTTAACTTTATCAAAACATCCGTTAACAAACTGGGACGTGGTAGTATCGATTTAAGAACCAATTACAGCGACCAAAGAGTGTGGAAAAATGTAATCATGTCCTTTATATTATCCCGTTGATAAGGATGGTTGAGTCTGAGTATGTGATGATGTAATGTTTGTCAGATCCTGGAGGCGCTCATGGACATCATGCAGGTGCTGCAAGATATCTGCAAGACTCCCGAGGATCATGATAAAGGTAGCAACACCACACACCTCCTGCTTGCTTTGTAAGTTACCTAACTGCTCTGTGTATTAATGTTTTCTCTGCTGTCTGTACAGACTACCTGTGCAGGTACACTGTGCCCACCCTGCTCGGTGTCGCCCGAGCATTTGGTCGTTACAGCAACACAGACGAGCCGTTACTGTCCAAGCTGTTCCCTCGGCCGGTCACTCCCATGCCGCCTACGGCTGAGGAAACTGATGCGGCACATCGACGGTCCTTCAATGACTTCCGCTCCATCCTGCCGAGCTCTTTGCTCACTGTGTGTCAGGGAGACACTCTGAGGCGTAAAGGCTCCTCTGTGTCCAGTCAGCAGGTAGAGATCATCTGGGAAAAGTTAAAAAGAAAAGCTGACATACCCAACCTGTAAAGAGCGATATATTTTTTTTATATGTTTCTGTGTTTTCAGGCCAGTCCTGAGAGAGCCTGTCTGACCCCCATCTCACCTGCTGACCCCTCTGCACAGTACTTTGAAGGTAAGCACCTGAGCAGGAGCAGCTGAGCTTGTTGGTCTGTCAGGAGACATCCGTGACTCGCTGAGGAACCTGCTTTACACACTTCTGTTTTCCCCTCCAGGCTCATATCTCCCTGACGGCAGCGCAGTGGACCCTGACTACTACTTCTCCACCATCAGCTCCAGCTTCTCTGTCTCCCCTCTTTTCACTGGAAGCAGCACCGGAGAGTTTCACGTCCCTCTGGATATGCTCCGACAGCTCCTTCACATGGTGAGCAGCCACAGCGGCAGACTGCATAAATCAGATCAGACACAGTGAGACCACATTCAGATTCATTCACTTATTTCTCTTGAACAGGTCGAACAATTTGTCTCCGAGACATTTTTAAAATCACTGGATGAGTCCCTGGCAGAACTTCTAGAGGTATGACTCCTAAATAACAACAGATGTTTGTCTACTCTGTATTTGACACCGCAGGTTCACTGATACATGTCTTCTATTGTCTTGGCAGTTGAACCCTGGTCTTCATCTCTACTATAAAACCTTCAGTGATCCTCTGTATGTAGCCATATTTAAGATGCTGAGAGACACCCTGTACAATTTGAAAGGTAAAGAATCACCTGTGTCTTAAAATTATTCAGTTTTCTTCCAAAACGTGACTGTGGCATTAACGATGTATTTTCTGTGTTCACCAGACCTTCAGACAGACTATGTGAAGGAGGTTCATGACTTTGTGCTGGAGCAGTTCAGCAGCAGCCAGTCGGAGCTGCAGAGGATCCTGCACGACGTGGAGTACCTCCAGAGTGAGCTGAGCCCGCTCAAACTGCGCTGCCAGGCCAACGCTGCCTGTGTGGACCTCATGGTGTGGGCTGTGACTGAGGAGCAAGGTGAGGAAACATCATCTCATACAGACAGGAAGTCACCTGTCTCAGAAGTCACCTCTATTAAAGCTTTCTTTGTTTTAATGTTTCACCAGGAGCTGAGAACCTTTGCACCAAACTGTCAGAGAAGCTGCAGTCCAAGACGTCTAGTAAAGTCATCATCGCTCACATGCCGCTCCTCATCTGCTGCTTACAGGTAACTGCTTGGGTATGAAAACAAAAATGAAAAAATAGGAATGAGCAGACTCTCCATTAACCATATAATCTTTGCCAGGAACATGTTATGATCACGCCTCCTATTTCCATTAGAGCTGCAACAGTTAATCAATTTATTGAGAAGTTGTTGACCACGAAAAAGTCCAAATTCTGTGATTCCAGCTTCTTATAGCTGCTTTCTCACCACCACGTGGTAACCACCCTGACAACCGCAGACTCACAAGTATTCCCCCTAAAAGTAAAGCATTTTTAAAAGCAGCTGTAATGTGCTGCGATCAACACTGGAAGAAGTGCAAGTTAGCACTGAAATTCCCAAAGATTTCATGGCAAAGCAAAATCTGTGCACGTGGGTGGCAACCGCTTCATACCCCAACCGCCTTGTTTGAAATGTCTTCCCCTCTGCTGCCTTGCCCTCACTGAAATGAATGGAGGCGGGGAGTTACCACATGTCGGTGTGAAAGCAGCTTAAACTAGTGTCTTTACTCCTCTGTGACAGTGAACTGAATATCTGAGAGTTTTGGACAAAACAAGACATTTGAGGGTGTCATCGTGGGCTTTGGGAAACACTGATGGAATTTTTCTTTTTGCTATTTTATAGACCAAACAATTAATCAGTCACTCAAGAAAACAATCAACATTAATCGACTTTAAAACACATTACATAAACAGTTTTGATAGGGATCCCTGATAGTAGCTAAATAAGCTAATACTGGAACATTTACAGCAGCTGTGATTTGCTGATTTGGGGAATGAATGATGTAATATTGCAGTTTTTTGTAGAGAGTTGACGCATGCATTGCCTTTGTCATTTAAGAAGCTGATGTTCCCTCTCTATCCAGGGGGTAATGTCAGTAAATTCAAGTCAAACACAGTGTATCCCGTGTGAAAGTGCTGCATGAAACACAGATGTGCAGTTGTTGTAAATAGTTAGAAATTTGTACACACAAATCCACACATGTGTCTGTGTCCTCAGGGTCTGGGTCGTCTGTGCGAGCGCTTCCCTGTGGTGGCGCACTCTGTCACCATGTCGCTGCGAGACTTCTTGGTGGTGCCCTCTCCTGTCCTGGTGAAGCTGTACAAGTACCACAGCCAGTACACTCCAGGTACCAACAGAACACTCAGCTGACAGAGTTATGTCCAGCTCAGTGCTCTCTCACTAACTCTTAATTATTTGTTTGTTTTTTTCAGCGGGTGGCGAGATAAAGATCCATGTGACCAACGAGCACTCCCAGTCAACCCTCAGTACCCATCCGAGCAAGAAGAGCCAGCCGTCCATGTACGAGCAGCTGCGGGACATCTCCATCGACAACATCTGCAGGTGAGTTCACCCACAAACACACATTTACAGAACATGCACACACTCAGATATGAACGCAGCCTTTACTCTCAGTGGGCCTCATTTAGGAAACAAACATATGGCAGGAAAACTGGGCACACAGTTATTTCCATGCTAAGGTGGGCATTTATGAACGTTGATATTGGCGGAGGCAACAACCAAATCTCAACCGAAAGTTTCTCTTCTTGGCCGAATTACACCTCTCCATGTTGTAAACTCACGGGGTGAGGCCTCTAAATCAAGATTATCTTGGGGTGGGACATGTAAATGATGATTGTTTCTAGCTGCCACATTTATCACCACCTGATTCTACGCTGTGGTTGGCGAGGTAAGACCATTTTGTGAGCCTCACGCCAACCCTATCGTCGGATGATTTCTACTCTTGGATCTGCGCTGGTTTATAAGATAGATTGATAAATGAGGTTCAATCTCTCCTTCTGTCATCAGGTGCCTGAAAGCTGGGCTGACCATGGATAATGTCATCGTAGAAGCTTTTCTCGCCAGTCTGTCGAACCGTCTGTACATCTACCAGGAAAACGATAAGTACGTCCTAAGCGTCATATTATACTGAGTTTGATGAGAATGTCAAGTTATTTGAGAGTTATTTGATCCGGATCCAACTGGTAGGAGGCCCCGGGGCACACCCAGAACACACTGGAGGGATTTTATATCTCATCTGGCCTGGGAACGCCTTGGGAGCTGGAAAGTGTTGCTGGGAAGAGGAACATCTGGGGCGCTTTGCTCGGCCTGCTGCCCCCGCGACCCGGCCCCGGATAAGCGGATGAAAATGTATGGATGGATATTTGATTGTGTGTTTACCTGTCTTCCACAGGGATGCTCACCTGATCCCAGACCACACCATCAGAGCTCTGGGTCACATCGCTGTGGCCTTGCGGGACACCCCCAGAGTGATGGAGCCCATCCTCCAGATCCTGCAGCAGAAGTTCTGTCAGCCTCCGTCCCAGCTCGACGTCCTCATCATAGACCAGCTTGGCTGCATGGTCATCACAGGCAATGTAAGGTTTTATATCTCTGTTGTTTATTTAAAAGCTGTGTCAGATTCAGCTGATGTGAATACTTGTTTTTAACATATCTAACGCTGTAAATTTGTCTTTCATCTCAGCAATACATCTACCAGGAAGTGTGGAATTTGTTCCAGCAGATCAGTGTGAAAGCCAGCTCCATGGTCTACTCCACCAAAGACTACAAGGACCACGGATACAGGTGACACAGTTACAGATCTTTGCAGCAGCTGAGCACACGAGAAAGAGGGAGAATGTGCTGCTCCCTGTGTGTATTACTCACAGTGTGTCATGACAGTGTAGTGAATGGATGTCCCCTCTCCTGCGTGCAGACACTGTTCCTTGGCGGTGATAAATGCTCTGGGGAACATCGCAGCGAACCTCCAGGCGGAGCAGATGGTGGACGAGCTGCTGGTCAACCTGCTGGAGCTTTTCGTCCAGCTGGGTTTGGAGGGGAAGAGAGCCAGTGAGAGGGCCTCAGACAAAGGCCCAGCTCTGAAGGTGCGACACACACACACACACATTTACAAACACAGTAGCAAGGAGGCTGCAGCGTTGGCACCGGAGGGGAGGTGCTCTGAAAATGTATGCCAGCAAAAATGTTGATCTTGTCTCAAGCTTTGCTGCAGCGTAGTGTCGTCATTGAAAGCATGCAGGTGTACACTCCAGCTAGAATGTCTTGTGTTACAGTATATAGGATATTATAGTACTTCTCAAAGTGCAAGGATGAAGGAGGTCTCCCTCTGTCATCTCTCTGCTGTCTGCTAGGTGATATGACATTTTCCCGACTGCCTCATAGAAGTGTTTCATCCCCTTTTTTTTTCTGACCTTATTTTGATATTGACATCAAACATGTAGACAGGACATTTGGAGAGAGGAGTCCTCTCAGTCAGCTGGTCCTGAGGCTCACCTCTAACAGCACAAGGCCTCAGGACAGCCGTCACACAATCCAGCCCAACTTGATCATAGCTAAAGAAAAAGAAAACTACATCAAATATTGGACATCTACCACAAAAACCCAAAACAAACTTCAATGCTGTTTGGCTCTAAACAGACACTACACGATGGCAAACGATCTGACCGCTGTTACAGATCTGAAACTGAGAAACATATTAACTATGCACAGACTCACTGATCACAGCCTGGATAAAGAGACTGGCAGACACAGGCAGACCTGGGTGCCTAGAGAAGACAGGCTGTGTCAGCTCTGTCCTCAAAGACAGGTGGAGACACAGCAACATTTCCTGCTTCAGTGCAGCACATATGAAGACATCACAACAAAGTTCTTTACAAAAATTAAATGTAAACTCCAAGATTTTGATTCACTCTCTGACCAGACTGAGGGACTGAGAGCTCAACTTTTGGAAGGCAGCAGCGCTCACAGCATGTCATGTCACTGACCAACCAATCACAGCTGACAGATACCTTTCCCTTCTGTAAATATTCAGTCTGATAAACACGGAAAAGTTGATCATGTTAGTGCAGGGCTACCCAGAGCTTTGCATCTGTCCCACAGACGACAGGCCTACACACCTATGAACAGCTCCTGGAAGAAGATCAGGGGCCTGTATCACGAAGCGAGATCAACCTTTCCTGGGTTACCCAGACCTATCCTGGGTTGACTAACCCTAACTATGGCAATCAGGATAATCGGTATCACGAGGCTGGATATCAACTCGATAACTCAACCCAGGGTTGCTTTATCAAGAGCCGTGAACGCGCACGCAGTGTACCAATCACAATCATGAGAGAAGCGCAGCGTCACTGAGCGTCCTCACTGAGCGCCGTATGTGAGGGAAAAAAAGTATTTCTCGTGAGGATCAGAGATTAATTCTACTAAAATATGAGGAGGAGAAAAGCAACATGAAAAGGCCAACACCGTGGCAGCTGCAGGAGGAGGAAACATGCGTGGCAACGCATAACGGGATGAATAATGTTTAGTTTTACTTTAGATTAGTTTATTTGCACATAATGTTAAAAACAGTATAAAAGTGCCGGAGAGGTTAGAAGCCACTAAAAGCTTATCAAAGAAAATCCCCTGTCAAAACATCAATGAAATCACATAATAGAGAATTAAAAAAATGGGTTGTTTACATGATGCAAATCTGGAAGTTCTCTACGATCTGACTTCCTGGTTGTGCCCTCTACTGGATGGCAAGTATTTGAACAATTCCATTCACAACTCAGTCCGATGTCTTTGCGAACAAATGGTTAAAAAGCAGGTGAATCTTTGACTGTAGCCTCCGCTTTGGCTGCATCCCATTGTCTTCCTGATATCTCTCAGAGAATCTTGCGTCCAGCTGTGTTTGTCTTTTATTCTAGTCGCAGTGAATTGTAAAAATGGGAACAATAGCTCATACTCTAGGACGGTCTCTCCCTGAAGGCACACATTGTGCTGCACTTGGTTGTGTAAGTGATGGAAGTAGCAGAAAAGAGAGCTTGAGAAAGAGGCTCAAACTCTACCTGTCCAATCACTGTATGATTGTTGGACTGTTAGATTTGGAAGGTTACAGAAACCTTCTCTCCTCCTTTGTGTCTCCAGGCATCGAGCAGTGCTGGAAACCTCGGTGTCCTGATTCCAGTTATTGCAGTGGTAAGTGTTGTTTAAACTTTCAACATGGTTGGTGTGGGTCAGTAGAAACCTAACACACATATAAGTTGGGATATACAAAGGTCAATATGCTTCTTAAGCATCTAAAACTCCATGATGATACCCTACAAGTAAATAATTTGTAACGCTCTTTAAGATTATATCGACTGTATACCTCGATAACCACAGAGATCCTTTCTCTCTCTTCCTCTGCTGCTGTTAGCTGACTAAACGGTTGCCACCAATTAAGGAAGCAAAGCCACGTCTGCAGAAGCTCTTCAGGGACTTCTGGCTCTACTCTGTCGTCATGGGATTTGCTGTAGAAGGCTCAGGTACACTTTGTTCACAATACACAACATTGAATGAGGTCATGTGTTTGCAGTCAATTTGAAAAGGATCTAATGTATTAGCCTTCAGCATCGTGATCTGTTTCTGTTGACATCCTCAGGTCTGTGGCCAGAGGAGTGGTATGAGGGAGTTTGTGAGATTGCGACCAAATCGCCGCTGCTCACATTTCCCAGTGGGGAACCTTTACGCTCAGAGCTGCAGTACAACTCGGCACTGAAGAATGACACTGTCACTCCGGTATGAGAGCGCTCACAAACATGCACACACATGCTCAAACACGCTCACATGAAATAGGCCCTTGTTTACGGTTTGTCGTCGCGTTTCAGGCGGAGCTGAATGATCTGCGTAGCACCATCATCAACCTGCTGGATCCTCCTCCTGAGGTGGCTGCTCTCATCAACAAGCTGGACTTTGCCATGTCCACGTATTTGCTGTCTGTGTACAGATTGGAGTACATGAGGTAATGCTGACGTGTCAACATCGTACATATTAACCTGTGTGCTTAACTATGCTTTGTGATTATAATTCTATACATCATTATACCTACTTGCTGGCGATAGAATTAAGTTTTCTGGTTGTCGGTCCCATCGTTGTGAATGCGATACCTCAAGAATACCCTCAAGGAATTTCTTAAAATTTGGCCCAAACAGTCATTTGGACTCAACAATGAAATCGTTGTAAAAGTAAAAGTCACTGTGACCTTGCATCTCTCTCATTCTATAATATATATATTCTTAATACGATATCTCAAGAACACCTTGAGGGAATTTATTCAAATTTGGCACAAATGTCCACTTAGACTCAACGATTAACTGATTGAGTTAAGGGTCAAAGGTCAAGGTTTATGTGACCTTGCATCCATCTCATTCTCGTGAATGCCTTGTCTCAAGAACAGCCGGAGAGAATTTGGCGCAAACGGTCACTTGGACTCAACGATGAACTGATAAGATTTTGGTGGTCAAAGGTCACTGTGACCTTGTCCGTCTCATTTATGTGAATGCGATTTCTCAAGACTACTTTCAGAGAATTTCTTCAGATTTGGCACAAACGTTCACTTAGACTCAACGATTAACAGATTGACTTAAGGGTCAAAGGTCAAGGTTTATGTGACCTTGCATCAATGTCATTGTCGTGAACGCCTTGTCTCAAGAGAGAATTTGGCGCAAATGGTGAATTGGACTCAATGATGAACTGATAAGTTTTTGGTGGTCAAAGGTCACTGTGACCCTGTCTGTCTCGTTCCCGTGAATGCAGTTTCTCCAGAATTTCTTCAGATTTGGCACAAACGTTCATATGGACTCAACAATAACTGATTGAATTTTTGTAGACAGATGCAAGGTCACATTGACCTTGACCTTTGACTCTTTCTCATGAACGCGATATCTCAAGAACACCTCAAGGGAATTTCTTTAAATTTGACACAAACGTCCACTCGGACTGAAGAATATTTATTTATATAAGATATTTTTTGGGGCATTTTTAAGCCTTTAATTGATAGGACAGATGAGCGTGAAGGGGGGAGAGAAATGAGGGAGTGACATGCAGCAAAGGGCCACAGGCTGGAGTCGAACCCGTGCCACTGTGGCAACAGCCTTATACATGGGGCGCCTGCTCCACCACTAAGCCACTGACGCCCCAGTGATTCTAATTTTTATTCAATCTTTATCTGTTAGGATGCTGCGTGCTCTGGACTCGGACCGTTTTCAGGTCATGTTTCGATACTTTGAAGACAGAGCGATACAGAAGGATAAATCTGGTAAGCAGAAGGAAAAAAAATATGAAACTTGTGCACATGTGGTTATTATAAGCATTAATATGTCATATATTCTTTGCAGGAATGATGCAGTGTGTGATCGCTGTTAGTGACAAAGTTTTTGAAGTCTTCCTGCATATGATGGCTGAAAAAGTAAGGCAGATGTTTTCACTGAAGAAGAACACATATGCTGTTGAGAGTGTGTGTTTTAATTCTGATCCTCTGGGGGATATCTACTGAGGACCTTAGGCTCAGATTTAAGGCACCAAACAGTCAAAGTGTATCTGTCCTCGTTCACTAAATGATTGCACCAAGGGTTTGTGCCAGTTTCCTAAAAGAAAAATTGAAAATTGTGGCTCATGCAATAAATATATCGAGTTGTTCCTGTGTAGACGTACAAAATATACAAGGGAGGAATGAAAATTAATACAAGTAGCTTCTGCACCTGATTTATCACTGCAGCTAAGATTTAAAGCACCACTTCTCTTTCACCACTGAGAGAGAAGTAGTGCTTAGGTCTTAAAGGGATAGTCTTTATTTAGAATATTTTCACCGCTTTGCCCTGCAGCAGACAGCTTTACTGAAGTCGTTATGTGTGCTGTCTTTAAAGCCACCAGAGTCCTTTGACAAAAACAGTAATTGTGCCTTAAACATGCCTTTTAAAGTTCCTTTACAGCAGCTCTCCACTTTGCCCAGCCTTTATCTGCAATAAATATACCGTACTCTTGCATTTAAAAAAGCCTCGCCTCCTCAGTTATTTTCAACAACAGAGAACACTTAATTTACACTTCATCATTTTCCAGGACTTTCTGTTGATGAGGTGAACTGCAAAATTGAAAAACTCCAATTCAGTGCCTCTGGCAGTGATGAAGTTGAATCCGTGAATGTAATAATTGATTGGTTGATCGAAAGAAAATAAATGGACAACTTGGTAATTTTGGTCATTTAAAGGGAACTTAAAAGGTTTTCAATCAGCTCTTTGTCATTGCAGTGAGGACAGTGACATGTTTTGCATACAGATGATACCTCATGATGCAGAATGTGTCACATGGGGAACTTTGGCCAGCAGATTTGCAGGAACAGCACAGGAAAAGCCACACAGCATTAATCTGCTCACACTCCGATCACACAGAGCTGGTTGAAAATCAGTGAAGTTTACCTTTACCAATTTTTTCCCAGCAAATTTATACCAAACATTTCCAGTTCGTAGCTTCTCAGATGTGAAGATTTGCTGCTTTTCTCTGTTTATTATCATGTAAACCAAACTTTACCAAACACTGGACTGTTGGCCCAAAACAAAACATGACATTTGATGATGTCACCTTGAGCTTTAGAACATGAAAGATGGGCATTTTGCACCTCTTTCTGACATTTCAAAGACCAAACTATTGATTTTTGAGTTAATAATCTGCGGTCAGTTATGAATAGGGCAAATACTTTCATTGTCGATTAATCTGTTAATTATTTTCTTCATTAATGAATTATTTGTTTGATGTACAAAGTGTTAAAAAGTGCTGAAAAATGTTGATCAGTGTTTCCCAAATCCCAAGATAATGTCCTCAGATGTCATGTTTGCAACCCAAAAATATTAAGTCAAGTGTCATAGAGGGGAAAAGAAAAAAGAAAATATTCACGTTTAAGAAGCTGAAATCAGAGAATTTTGACTTTTTAATCGATTACTCACACAGGGTAATTGATTAGTTGTGGATTCATTTAATAGTTGGCAACTTATTGATTAACTGTTAGAACTGTAGTTGTTGACCTAATCCTAACAAAATGTTATATTTCCAGCCTAAAACCAAAGCCCATGAGGAGGAGCTGGAACGCCACGCTCAGTTCCTCTTGGTCAACTTCAACCACATCCACAAGAGGATCCGCAGAGTGGCGGACAAATATTTGTCTGGCCTGGCTGAAACGTGAGAGTGCAAAGATACACATGCTCTTTTACTAAGAACACTTCAGCGACTCTGTTATAAACTGTTTAAAATGCAGCAGTGTCAACAGTATTTGTCTCTCTCCTCAGTTTCCCCCACTTGTTGTGGAGTGGCCGTGTGCTGAGGACCATGTTGGACATCCTGCAGACGCTGTCTCTCTCACTCAGTGCAGTAAGTCATGGAAAAAAGTGGACTATTCATCAGTGTAGCGTCTGTCTTTCAGTCTGTCTTTATACCTAAGGGATGTGTATACCACAACATTAATGGTGATATTTATGCTGCGATTGCAGGACATTCATAAAGACCAACCTTATTATGACATCCCAGACACGCCACACAGAATCACTGTCCCAGATACATATGAAGCCAGAGAGGTAATGTGTCTTATTCATCATCAGTGTTCATCACTGTGTACTGTCTTTACAGTTTGTTTTGACCTGTATGTATAATTTAAAATGATCTAAAATATTATGTATTTGACATCACAGAGCATCGTGAAGGATTTTGCTGCACGTTGTGGAGAGATCCTTAAAGAGGCTATGAAGTGGGCACCATCTGTGACCAAATCACACCTCCAGGTAACATTTGATTCAAAACACTGAGGTCTGTACAGTCGACCTGCAACACTTAGTCGACAGAAAATGAATTGGCAACTATTTTGGTCATCGAATTTAAAGCAAAAAATTCCGGTCATCTCTACGTTAGTATTTGGCCCAACAGCAACACAAAAGTCGTTTTGTGGGTATTCTCAATGCTGTTTTATAGTTTGGCTTTTGGAAAACATCCACATGTAGAGCACATATGATGTATACATTTCACATGTCTTCAATGCTGTACTTCATGTGGTCTTTTCTAGGAGTATCTGAACAAACATCAGAACTGGGTGTCCGGTCTCTCCCAGCACACCGGCCTGGCCATGGCCACAGAGAGCATCCTGCACTTTGCTGGTTACAACAGACAGAGCACCACACTGGGGGTAGACCACAAACTGACTTTCATATGTTTATGTTTATTAATGCTGTGATATCATTGATTTATGTCTGGAGCAAAAGTGGCTCAAGAATGGAGCCCTGTGGGACGCCACATACTATAGCTGCTTACTTCACTGCTTCCTCACTTATAGCTATACATTTGTTTCATAAATGTGATGACAGTTTTGACATTTTGTATTATGTCTACATAATCAACTTAACTTCGTATGCTTCCACCTGTAGTCCACTCAGCTGACAGAGAGACCAGCCTGTGTGAAGAAGGACTACTCTAACTTCATGGCCTCCCTCAACCTCAGGAACAGATACGCTGGAGAGGTAAAAACCACCAGATCACGGCCATTACTTGAATAGAATACAATAGAATATATACCTTCATCGTTCACCATATAGACACAGAAACACTTAAAACACTATCTGGCGAATTGTTATCACCTATACTGTGTTTAGTTGTTCTTAGTTGCTTGTTATTTTTCTGGTTCTGTTGTGACAAGTATGAAATCGTAATTTAATCATGGCTGAGACCTTCTGTTAGTGATTGTAACGTCGTTTGACAACGTAAACATAAATCCAGATTAACAAAAACAGCTGTATTGTGAGATTATCTATTTTGCCATTTTAAAAAGTTAGAACTAGGGTTGGACAATATGGAGAAAATTAAATATCACAATATGAAGATAGTGTAGGGTTGCTTACTGGTGCTTTCACAAAATTAGATTTGTTCATTCATTCAAACCTTTATTTAAGACTCCGGAAATTAACTGGGGGAGACCCTCATTTTCAGAGATACTGAGCATTAACAAAGACATTAAAAACAATCGATAAGCAAACAAGGACCATCAAGCATGCATGTATGAAAGAGATATGATTTTTATGATATATGATAATTTAAGAGTCTCATATCACAGTATCAGTGGATATTGATACATCACCTAGCCCTAGTTAAAAGCAACAAAATACTTAATGTCTCAAAGTACAGCCTTAAAGCATCTGTAACACATTTAAATGTAGCTGTAAATGTATATTCTATACGTTTGTAAGACAAGTAAAGTGTCAGCAAAACTACTTTAACACTTGTATGTTAGAAATGCGGCATCTTAGGAACAGACTGTAACTTTTCTGGTGGACATTGGAGCCTTGTTGGAGTGGTAATGGAGCCCTAGTGCAACCGTAACGAGATGCAGCTGGATCCTGTTCACACAAACACTTTCATACTTCTGCTTCCTGTTCACATCTCTTCTCTCCTGTCTGTAGGTGTCGGGTATGATCCACTTTGCCCAGGCAGTCCGAGGACAGTCGGATCTGAGCCGGCTGATGATCAAGCAGATGGGGGAGGCTTTAGACTCTGCACAGCCTGAGGCCTTCACTGAGGCCATGTTCAAACTGGCCGCCCTGCTCATCAACACCAAAGGTTACGCTTCATCTCTGCGCTGTTAACTCACACCATTATGCCTTGTATTAAACGTACGGATCTGTGTTCTGTTTAAAATGTTCTGGACTTGTCTGACTGATACTTCCCTTTGACTTGTCTCCAGACTGCGATCCTCAGCTCCTGCACCACCTCTGCTGGTCTCCTCTCAAGATGTTCACGGCACACGGCATGGAGACAGCCATCGCTTGCTGGGAGTGGCTGCTGGCAGCTCGTGTTGGAGTGGAAGTGCCGGTACGGAGATGGTTTATTTTTCATTTTGTATCCTTGTCTTGTCGGTACATTTGTATACACACTAACCATCTCCTTTCTTTGCCACCTAGTTCATGCGGGAGATGGCTGGAGCGTGGCAGATGACGGTAGAGCTCAAGATGGGCTTGTTCTCCGACGCTCAGGTGGAGGCTGATCCCCTGGCTGCGTCAGAGGAAAGCCAGCCTATCCCCTGCCCTCCAGACGTCACCCCTCACCAAATATGGATCGAGGTCAGACAAAAGACATTCTGCTTAGGTTATTAATTCATGCTCTTATCAATCTTCTCCCTTCCCACTTAAATGTATTATTAACGCCGTCTCGTGTCTGCCTGTAGTTTCTGGTCCAGAGGTTTGAGATAGCAAAGTATTCCAGTGCAGATCAAGTGGAGATCTTTGGCAGTTTGCTGCAACGCTCACTGTCTCTGAACGTGGGCGGGGCTAAGAGTAGCCTCAACCGCCACGTAGCTGCCATTGGACCTCGCTTCAGGTACATAAACACACAAACACACACACACACACACACACACACACACACACACACACACACAAAGCTTAAAGATGATTCATGGTATGTTTTGTGGTCCCTATGTTTAATCTGTAGGCAGCCTCCTGTCATTTAATGTCTGTTCACTCTTTAAGGGTTCTTCACAATAAGCTTAGGGAATTGGTTTAAGTGTGCAGATTGAAAATCAAATAGCATTTTGAGAGGCAGATGTGTCTATAGCGATGACGTCTCCCTGTGCTTCAGGCTGCTGACTCTGGGTCTGGCTCTGCTCCACTCTGACGTCCTCACCAATTCAACTGTGAGAAATGTGCTCAGAGAGAAGATCTACTCTACAGCCTTTGATTACTTCAGGTGCTCACACACGCTCTGTGCACACACTCTTTGTCAAGTGTAAGGGTGCAGCAAACATTTTCATGCAGTCAGTTAATCAGTGTAATATCTTTTTGTCTCCACACCAGTGATAGTCTGATAGGCCCAAGGCATTATGTTTTTGGATCGTCTGTCCATCCCATTCTTGTGAATGCAATATCTCAAGAACAAAGAGGGAATTTAGTCAAATTTGGCACAAATGTCCACTTGGACTTGTGGATAAACTGTGGAACTATGGAAAACATGTTTTTGGCCATGGCTCATGAATTCATACACAAATGATGACAACATTTCACACAAATGTCACAGTAGATAAAATGGTAAAGTGATTAGTAAGGACAGTAAACTGTAACTGCAACTTGACAGGTTCACAGAGACACACAGTCATGAGACAGTGACTGTAGTTTTAATCAACTGTATGTATAAAAACGTCCATAAAATGTCAGTGAACTGTGAAATATGTTTAACACAATCTCAAGCCTAAGATCATGTCTTCACGTTGCTTGTTTTGTCCAAACAGCAGCCCAAAACCCAAAAGACCAAATAACGGAAAGTAGTAAATTGCTAAGTAGCAAATGTTAGCATGCTACCACGTTGAACTGAGATTGTAAACGTGGTTAACATTATACGTGCTGAACATCAACATGTAAGCGTGTCATTGGGAGCATGTTAGTGTGCCGATGATAGCATTAGCCAGTATTTCAGGGTCTTGGTGTAGCCAGTGGATTTCCAAGCCGGAACTTCCTCTTCTGTGTAGCGCTCATTGTTTACAATTGGATAAGCCATTTGAGACAGGTCCCAACAACGTTTTAGCTAATCTCTACAAACAGATATCCCCGAATAAATGTAGATAAATCAGACAAAAAGCTGATAAAAGAAACTAAATAGTTGCCAGAATATAGCCGATTGGTTCTGAGATTGCATTTCAGCCACTGGCATTCCACGTCCTTTACTCTCTACACAGACTGTTTACCTGCAGAGCTTCAAAAGGAAACCAGAATGCTTCTAATACCAAAATCATGTACCGCTTCCTACAGATTCTGCATTCATGTGCAGATATCTGCTGATAGAGATTAAATGTAGGGCTGCACAATAAATCAAAATGTTACTGAGACTGCAATGTGGCTGAGTACAATATCCAATTTGCAGGAGCTGCGATTTCTTTCTGGCAAACTGTGTCATAACATGACATTAAAAATAAATCATTGCGGTGCTTAAGACAACCCCTGGCCCATAGATTATATTTCAGACACAAGAGAACACTCTTGTACAGGTACAGACCCCAGCAGAAATCACATCGTCATCATTTTTATAGCTTTTCAGTGATAATGCAAAAATTACCGTTCAAACTAAAATGGCGACTCATATCCCAATTGTAACATCTGTCAGAATAATAGCAATATTTTTCTTTTTAATAAAAATCATGCAGCCCTTATTAATTGTATGCTGACTCACAAAGAATATCTGAATTAAAGCTTTAGTAAAACCACTGAAAGCACATAAAACGTGATTAAAAAGAGATTATATTGACTAACTGAACGACTGATACTCTAACTCTCTGTTCTCTGTCCCTCCAGCGTGTCTCCAAAGTTCCCCACCCAAGGCGACAAGAACCTGCGCGAGGACATCAGCATCATGATCCGTTTCTACGCCAGCATCCTGTCCGACAAGAAGTACCTGGCAGCGTGCCACTTGGTCCCACCTGGTGAGCTTGGTACTACCCCAGCCCCGAGCACGCTCTCTGCCGGGATATTTGGATCGCTTATCGTGTCCAGCACTTCTCCGATTTCTATCTTAAGTAAGCCAAAAGCGGTGGAGCTCGGACTGCACCGCAGCAGGGGCATGCTTTTACGCCTGTCAAATTTGACGCTGTGTATCCTCACGATGCTGCTGATAGATCCTGGTATCTATCTGTGACACAAACCCATCTTTTTATAGCTCTTTTTTTCAACAGCGTCCCTTTTATTTTCTCGCTGTCACAGCTTTTCCCTTTTCTCCTTATTCTATCTTACTCCTTTTACTTTTACAATCTGTTTTCTGTCTTTTACGTTAAGCAGCAGTGAGGAAAAGCGCAAATTTGTCAGCTGCGTCAAGACGCATGATTATTCATCATGTCAGCCCCACCCGTCTGCCCCTCTCCTCAATTGATCAAATCCAAAAGAAGAAACTACAAGTTAAAAATGTTTTTTCTTCCATCCCAGAAAATCCTCTCCTCTTCATTCCCGACGACCCAGAGAAAAGACATGGTCTCATTCTCATACACATCGAAGCGCTTCAGGTAGACGAGTCCTCTAACTGCTGATCCTGGATCAGATTAACCACCAGCCCCCCGCACATTAACAGGACCAGTAATATCTGACCCAGTATCAGTGGTTCAAGGCAACTTCTACCTACATGTAGATGCTGCTGGTTTTCCCTAGGGGTGTAACGGTACACAGGAGTCACGGTTTGGTGCGAGTTCAGTACAGTGAAAAAAAAAAAATCAACAAATGCATGAGGATGTTTCTTTTCAAAATCCTCCTGCTGGGGACGAGGCAACATTCTGCCTACAAGCAACTTCAGTAAAATAATTTCATTATAAATAAAAAGGAACACTTCTGTATGACACTATACAAACACTGAACTCTTTTCGAAAAGGCATCAGGTCACAGCAGGCTCTAAAACATGTGTTATATAATTAAAAAGATACCAAAATACATAGAAAAATAAAAAATAACAACACCATGGGGCCCAAAAACACTTTTTTATCATTGACTCATGTTGAAAGACGTCCGTAAATCAGTGGATACATCTTTCTGTGCATCACAACCTCTGCAGAATGACCTGTTTTACTATCAAGATTTGATCTGTTTGGTCTGATAACATTTTGAAAATCTAGAAAAGCCACATGATTAAATTATTTTATCTCCATGTAAGTCAGTGAAGAGCTAAATTGGAAGTAGCTTGCTCAGCCGGCAAAGGATAGCCGCTCAGCTATTATCCACTGAAATAGTGCTTTTTTGGCTTCATGTGCTGCTGAGCAAATTTGATAAAAACGAACGTGGCCTTGCCTCCAACGCTGTATCCAGGAGTTTGCATGTTCTCCCTGTGTCAGCGTGGGTTTCCTCCAGATGCTCCAGCTTCCTCCCACAGTCCAAAGACATGCAGGTTAATTGGTGACTCTAAATTGTCCGTAGGTGTGAATGTGAGTGTGAATGGTTGTCTGTCTCCATAGAGTGCCGAAGTCACGCCCCTTCCGGTAGAGCTCATGGGACCTTAGATCGGAAAAAAAATATGAATGGCAGTGAATGAGGAGAGAAATATTATCTTTTCTTCCCGTTTGAGTTGTGACATGAAATCTAAATATGTTGTCAATGAATTTAAAACATAAATTTTAAGATCAAGAAAGTCATACTTTGTGGTAAAACTGTTGAGATATAAGCTTTTTAATTAGAAAGACTCAGAGTACACAGGAGGAGGTCGCGTATGTGACGTCATAGCTTTCGCTCGCTTCCTTCAGCTTGGCCTCCCCGCTGAAATTCCACTGTTTTATGATTAATCGATTTATGATTGAAGATGTCTGTGTGTTTTGTGCCAGGTTGCAGTCACTCCAAACTGCAGGAAGCGAGCAAAAGCTATGACGTCACATACGCGACTGCAACCTGTGTAGTTTTTCTAATTACGTTATTTTCAAAAGCTTATATCTCAACAGTTTTACCACAAAGTATGACTTTCTTGACCTTAAAGTTTATGTTTTAAATTCATTAACAACATATTTGGATTTCATGTCACAACTCAAATGGGACCAAAAGATAATACTGCTCTCCTCATTCACTGCCATTCATATTTTTTCCGATCTAAGGTCCCATAAGTTTCACCGGAAGGGGCGTGACTTTGGCACTCTATGTGTCAGACCTGTCCAGGGTGAACCCTGAGAGGCTCCACCTCCACATGACCTTTTGGTAGAGATTAGTTCCCCCTTGGCTATGTTTAAAAGTTTAAAGCACCCAAACACTTATGATCCTGGCTATGGGCACATCTGGGTGATGCCATGAAATTGCATTAGCATGTTGGATTTTCATTCACATCCCCTGCAACGGTGGAGCAACACCAAAACACCTGCCTCGTCTCATACACAACTCTCTCTGGTGTTGTTGCCAGGTCTCTCAGCCCTGCTGTGTTTTTTAACTTTTATTATTTTGCGCTTGCCACTCACTTGCAGCTAATCAACATGTTTTGCTAATGTCGGCACATGTTGCTAATGCCGTACGCCTACTTTCAGGGCAGACCTTGCGCTTATTAACTTTTAGTATTATGTGCATCAGTCTACATAAAGTGTGCACACACACACACCGAACTGTGACCCTGTACCGTGATGGTTCGGCACAAATCCAAGAACCGTTACAGCCCTAGTTTTACCTGCTTTCAAATGCATGACCATCACGACAGCAGAGGACTAACTGACGCAGCTCATCTCGCTCTGTAGAAGCTCCCTCATCATCGATCATACTGTGGATGGTTTTTTTTCCGCTGTTTAGAAGTCGTAATATTGAAGATGGTGCCACATGTGGACGAAGCTTCAACCTGTGATTTCTCTTCTTCAAATATACTACAAGTTTATCTCTGCTTGTGCCTTGGCCATGCTGAGTCTGTTTGTATGTAAACAGATAATCAGGACTCGTCCCTGAACAGTCTGTCGGTGATGAACGCTGCCGACCTCAGGAGCACCATGGACTCCAGCGCACGCTCCCAGCAGAGTGGGCAGGGATGGATCAACACATACCCGCTCTCCAGTGGCATGTCCACCGCATCCAAGAAGTCAGGTACGGCTATACAAACCTCCATCCTGAGGAGTTTCCTCACCTTCTTAACATTCTTACCTGTATGTCTGGAATTCTGCCTGTGTGTGTTTGTACATGCCTTCAGACTGGAGCAGTACCTGGGCTCTGACTGATGAACGCAAATACAGATGCAGGTAGAAAACGGCTTAAGGACTTTAAGTGACACAATGGTTTGACTTTCTGTATCTTTTCTAAGGCACGTCCAAGAAGAGCAACAGAGGAACGCAGCTGCACAAATACTACATGAAACGCAGGACCCTGTTGCTGGCCTTACTGGTGAATGCTGATAGTGAATTATCATTCGCTGCTTTAAACCCTGCTGCTCGTTATCTTCATGCTGTATCTCTCTCCCTGCTCATTCTGTCTCTCCAGGCCAGTGAGATCGAGCGGTTGACGACGTGGTACAACCCCCTCTCCACTCAGGAGCTGGCCATCGCCACGGAGCAGTCAGTGGAGACCAGCATTGCCAACTGGAGGTCCAAATACATCAGTCTGACCGAGAAACAGTGGAAGGACAACGTCAACCTGGCGTGGGGTATCGCACCCTACCTGGCTATGCAGCTACCAACAAGGTTGTCACTCTCTCTCATGGCTCAGACATGGCTGTGGAAACCCAAAGTTATGGTTGTTCTCTGGATTTTTTTTTTCAACTGTTACCTCAAGTACTTCTGCTCAGCAAACGTTACATGGTCTTGTTTTAAAATACACTTTTACGGACAAAATAAATAATAACTCCTTGGTTCCCAGGTTTAAGAATGACGCCATTGTTGCTGAAGTGACGCGGCTGGTGAGACTGGACCCCGGAGCTGTCAGTGACGTTCCTGAGGCCGTCAAGGTGAGAACGCTTCGTCTGATAAGCTTAAAAATGTGTCTCCTATGTTTGTGAATTTATATTTTCTTTGACTGTGTGACCTTCTAGTTCTTGGTGACGTGGCACACTATCGACGCTGACTCTCCTGAGCTGAGCCACATCCTGTGTTGGGCTCCAGCCGACCCGCCCACCGGTCTGTCCTACTTCAGCAGCATGTACCCTCCTCATCCTCTCACCGCTCAGTACGGTGTCAAAGTGCTCCGCTCCTTTCCTCCCGTAAGTCACACACTCACAGGTTATTGCAGTGCAGAAATACATCACAGCTCTCCTAACATTACATTTGTTTATGTCTCCTTCTAGGACGCCATCTTGTTCTACATTCCTCAGATTGTGCAGGCTCTCCGTTACGATAAGGTGAACAAGAACTTAAATAGTCAACAGAAATGAATCAGCAGCTGTTCTGATAACAGCTTGACTGTCAGTTGTGAAGCATTAGTCCTAAACTCTGCTCCTCTGTCCTGCTCAGATGGGTTATGTGAGGGAGTACATCCTGTGGGCAGCCCAGAAGTCTCAGCTTCTCGCCCATCAGTTCATCTGGAACATGAAGACCAACATCTACATGGATGAGGAGGGACACCAGAAAGATCGTGAGTAGAGACTCTGTGTTACAGCGAGGTTGGCTGCAAGTTCTGTTTGAGGAATACAGTGTCTTGGTGCTCACCTCGAACCTGCGTCTTACCAGTCTGCTTTCTGTCGTTCTCTTTGTACGTGCACAAATATGAACACATGTTACACACGGACTATCTTCTTCTATTGTTTCTTCTTCTTTTGGAGATTGCTGTCTCCACCTGCCTGGGTGTAACAACTTTTTGAGGGTTTCTATTTTCCCTTTTTCGTAAATTGGTCCCCCCATTACATGATTACATCTTTATATGCACTCAAACAAGGACGCCTTATCCAATCCTTATGAACCCTACCACACAACTGTTGAAGATAAACACGAGTCTGACCTCTGAAGCTCAAAAAACACTGGCACCACCACATTGCGTCATGTGATGCGTGTCAAGTGCCGCCCCTGGCACACACTGGACGGGTGGCCCTGCAGCTCATCAATGGACGACCATGCAGAGTTATTACTGCTTTTATTGAAAGATCTGTACTTCCTCCACCTCTGTGTTACCTTAAAATCATGTGTGGACACTCACTCACTATAATTAAAGTTGATTTCTCACAAGAGGAGAAGATCTCTAGAGTGATGACTCGCAGCATCTTTCTGGCCATTGTCTTTGTAATGACGGGATTGTGGGTTGATTGGCGCGGGATATTTCTCGACCTCAACGAGTCTCTCCTGATCCATACGTCTTCACACACGAGACACAGCAACAGCTACAGAGTTCTCTTTATACATCGCTGGTGAGGAGAGGAGTCGAGCTGCCACATGAGCACTATTACTGTGATGTCACATGACATGGTCAACTGTTGAGCTGCTGTGATTTCTTTCAAATGTTTTTCATACTAAAATGGCATCTTACAGTGCAGTTGAATACTTTTTAGATTAAAGTGTGAAGTAGAGTTCAAAAACTGTAATGAAAACTTCAAGGCAGTTTAATAAGTAGCTTAACAGAGGGAACGTCATTCTGTGTTCATAAAGCATTTAAATACACATTTCATTAAGTGTACTCCTTATATTTCCTTCTATCGGCACATTTCTGCTGCTCTGTGTGAGGTTATTGTGATAACTTGTCCCATTAATGTGTAATTATATCATCTGCCTCGTGGGAAATTCTGTACTCGGCCCAATTAAATCCAATGAAGTTGATGTAATCACATTAATTCCTGCCTCATTAATGTGTTCAGCGGACATCGGGGAGCTGCTGGAGCAGATGGTTGAGGAGATCACGGGTTCTCTCTTGGGTCCGGCCAAAGACTTCTACCAGAGAGAGTTTGACTTCTTCAACAAGATCACCAACGTGTCCGCCATTCTCAAGTAAATCATCACCGTTACGCCACGAATCAAGATAAAACAAGGGGATGTTTCTGTGGTAACGTAAATCCTGATTTATTTGTGTTTTTCCAGGCCGGTTCCAAAAGGAGAGGAGAGGAAACGGGCCTGTCTCAAAGCTCTGTCAGATATTAAAGTCCAGCCAGGTAAGACGTTCTTCCAAAGTCAGTTTGGATGGATAGTTAAAAATAGCGACAGTGACAAAAACAAACACTTAATGGACATAGAGTGACCGTTGTGCTGTAAAAAAGGAATTGTTTTCAACTGTCTGTTTTATTATATTCCTCTGTGAAAAACACAAGTTATTTAAGTTGAGGCTTTAGTCGTGTGTCTCTTCTTGTTTTTTAGGCTGCTACCTACCAAGTAACCCTGAAGCCATCGTGCTGGACATCGACTACAAGTCTGGAACGCCCATGCAGAGGTAAAACACAAGATTTTGTTTCTGAAGCATTGGAGCAAAACAGGATGCTGCCTTCTCTCTATTAATCTCATGTGTTCTGTGTCGTCACAGCGCTGCCAAGGCGCCCTACCTGGCCAAGTTCAAGGTGAAGCGCTGTGGGGTGAGTGAACTGGAGAGGGAGGGTCTCCGCTGCCCCTCGGACTCTCTGGAGGACGGAGAGGACAATCCAGACGGATCACGCAGGGTCTGCTGGCAGGCTGCCATCTTTAAAGTGGGAGACGACTGCAGACAGGTACCTCTCTTTTCTTCCAGCTCACTGAACTCATTCACTGGGATCATTTCTCTTCTTGTGACCCTCTTGTGTTCCTCTGTCTCCAGGATATGCTCGCTCTGCAGATCATTGGGCTCTTTAAGAATATATTCCAGCTGGTGGGTCTGGACCTGTTTGTCTTCCCCTACAGAGTTGTGGCCACTGCACCCGGGGTAAGACTTCATGTCCCATCACTCCCTCTGAATCCAGTATCTCCTGTAAATGTCTTATCTCCAGTGAAATATTATTATTGTCATGTCCATCATAATCATTCTTTGCAGGTTATAATTAATCCAGAGAGTATCTTTACAATCTAGTTAATGTCAGCAGTGAACAGTTTGTAAAATGATGTCAGTTTTCGTTTGTTATGCCTCCGCACCCGCGACCGCTGTGGCTGTAGGCGTTATGTTCTCAAGTTGTCCGTCCCATGCTTGTGAGCGATATCTCAAGAACGCTTCAAGGGAATTTTCTTCACATTTGGCACAAATGAAGAAAGGTTTTTGGTGGTCGTAGGTCAGAGGTCAAGGGCTATGTTACCTTGTCCGTTTCATTCTTGTGCACGTGATATCTCAAGAACATCTTATGGAATTTTTTTCAAATTTGGCACAAACGTTTACTCAGAAATTTGGGTCGTCAAAGGTCAAGATCATGATGACCTTGCATCCATGTTGTTCTTGTGACTGTAGTTTCAATAGCAGCTTCTAGGGAATTTCTTCAAATTTGGTACAAACATTCACTTGGACTCAAGAATGAACTGTTTAGATTTTGGTGGTCAAAGGTCAAGATCAATGCGACCTTGCATCTGTCTCATTCCCATGAACGCAACATCTCAAGAACACCGTAAGGTAATATCTTTAAATTTGACACAAACATCCACTTGGACTGAAGAATAGGTCAAAGGTCAAGGTCACTGTGACCTCACAAAACATGTTTCGGTCATAACTCAAGAATTCATGTGCTGATTATGACAAAACTAGACACAAATGTCTAACAGGATAAAATAATGAAGTGATGACATTTTATATCCAAAAGGTCAAAGGTCAGCTTCATTGTGACATCATCATGTTCTGCATAAAGCACTTTTCTGGTCATTACTTAACGTCATGTCTCAGTGACATTTGGTCAGATACTTAAATGAAAATGTAACCTGACTGGTTAGTGGAGGCATACAACCATGAAGTGGTCATCCTAGGTTCCCAAAAAGTGGTTTAGATTCATAAATGGCTCAAACTAGAGACATGTTTAAAACCGTTTGTCACTTGTGGGTTCGGTCTATTTGATGCACGTCATCACATCCCCATAATTCAACAATTACACTGGTTAACAAATCACAAGTGATGGAAATTAATTTTTATTTCATAATCATGTCTCTATTAACTCATCCTCTTTGTCCTCAGTGTGGCGTGATCGAGTGCATCCCAGACTGCAAGTCCAGAGACCAACTCGGCAGACAGACGGATTTCGGGATGTACGATTACTTCCGTAACCAGTACGGAGATGAATCCACCCTCGCCTTCCAGAAGGTGCGAAGACTTAAACCCTAACCCAGAAAAGTGCTAGCTCTTGCTTCTAACAGGACTCATATATGTTTACACATGAATGTACAGTTGCTCCTTAAAAGATGCATCAGAATGTGATACAGAGGTCACTGCTACAGCTAGCTGTCTATTAGTAGTTATTTTTCAGGTTTCTGATTGGTCAACATCTTCATGTTCGTTTTTTGTGTGGCTTCCTAGTTTGTGTGGACTGGAATTTTTTAAAAGTTTTTCCAGTTTTTGATGACACACTGTACTGGAATTTTTTTTGTGATTTTTGACGACATACTATACTGTAATTTGTAGTCATGAGTGTCATGAGAACAAACGCTGACAAGTTGCTGTTGCCCTCTTCTTGTTTCCGCAGGCTCGGTATAACTTCATCCGCAGCATGGCCGCCTACAGCCTCCTGCTGTTCCTGCTGCAGATCAAAGACAGACACAACGGCAACATCATGCTGGACAGCAAGGGCCACCTCATCCACATAGGTATGATACACTCATATACATATATATATGCACTCACTGTTTATCTGTGGTGTGGACTAATATTTCATTTTGGTTGTCACAACATTTTCATTTTCTTTTTAAACGTGATCTCCTCTTCCTTGTTTTCTGTAGACTTTGGCTTCATGTTTGAGAGCTCTCCTGGAGGTAACCTGGGCTGGGAGCCGGACATCAAGCTGACAGACGAGATGGTGATGATCATGGGAGGAAAGATGGAGGCCACGCCTTTCAAGTGGTTCATGGAGATGTGTGTCAGAGGATATCTGGCCGTACGGTAAGAAACTGTACATATAAATGTCTGCAGTAGCTATCCATGCAAAGATTATTTATCCTCCACGCTTTGTTCTGGGAGAAAAGAGCTGAGAGACGTGAGGGTTTGAAGTCTGTCTTCTACACAGAACTTTGATATGATGGTTTAACTTTGTGACTTTGACCTTTTTATGTCGTTATTCACTTCTTATGTGGACATGAAGACCCTACATGGACGCAGTGGTTTCTCTGGTGACCCTCATGCTGGACACAGGGCTGCCGTGCTTCAGAGGACAAACCATCAAACTCCTCAAGTAAGTCCAACAGTAGGATGACTGTAAAACATGTAGAGACCCTACTCACTACTATAATAATAATTATTATTGTTATTATAATTGTTGATGTAGTCTTTGTCAGGGACACTTAAGGACAGATTAGCGTCTACACTACAAAAGATATGTGGTCAATATATGTCCCAGACCACCGCGTAAACGCAATATCGAGAACACCTTGAAGGCATTTTTTCAAAATTGGCACAAACACTCACTTGGACTTATCAATGAACTGATTAGATGGTATAAGATCAAGGTCACTGTGACCTTGCGTCTGTCTCATTTTCATGAACACGATATTTCAAAAAGGTCTTGAGGGAGTTTCTTTTTTGGCACAAACGTCCACTTTGAGTCAAGGAATAATTGATTAGAATGTGGTGGATGAAGGTCAAAGGTCGCTGTGACCTTGCAACCATCTCATTCTTGTGAACGCGATATCTCAAGAGGGCCTCAAAGGATTTGTTCCAAATTTGCCACAAATATCCGATGGACTCAAAAATTGTAGAATTTGGTGGTCAATGGTAAAGGTCACTGTGACCTTGTATCCATCTCATTCTCGTGAACATGATATCTCAAGAGGGCCTTGAGGGAGTTTCTTAAAATTTGGCACAAATGTCCACTTTGAGTTAAAGAAAAACTCATAAGAATTGGGTGGTCATAGGTCAAAGGTCACTGTGACCTTGCACCCTCCCATTCTCATGAATGTGATATCTCAGGATGGCCTTGAAGGAATTTCTTAAAATTTTGCACAAACATCCACGTGGACTCTACAATAAACTGCTTAGAATTTGGTGGTCAAAGGTTATTGTGTCCTTGAGTCCCATTCTTGTGAACACAATATCTCAAGAAGGCCTTGAGGAAGTCTCAATTTGGCACAAATTCCTTTGAGTCAAGGAATAACTGATCAGAATTCGGTGGTCAAAGGCCAAAGGGCACTGTGACCTTGCGCCTTGCATGTTTTCACAGACATGGATGTAAACTGTAAGAGAAACTTGACTGGTGGGCGGCGGCATACAACCACAGGGCAGTAATCCTAGTTTTGTTTTTGTTTTAATCAGAGGAAGGTTTAATCCTCAAATGAGCGAGAAAGAAGCTGCGGCGTTCATCATCAAAGTCATCCAAAGCTGTTTCCTCAGCAGCAGGTAAGAAAGTTCACACCTGTCTCTCTCTCACATGACATCATGGCAACATTAAAAGAAGTTAAATTGGAAGTTTCCTGTATAACATTGTTGTAACTTGCATATTTTCATCACCTTGTTTTCAACAGGAGCAAAACATACGACATGCTGCAGTATTACCAGAACCAAATTCCTTACTAAAGTCTTCTGCCGGACCTCCACTGTACGTCCAACACAAGCGTCTCGACACAAGCAATGCAAACCGTCTTTGGGACGGTTTTAACAAAGCGGTGGGTGCACTTTACATGTGTGTCCATGTGTGTACACCTCTCTGAGACAACGACACGGCACTTTGATCCTAATGCTCCACTTTTATTCTGTAAGTTGTTGGATTTTATAATGTACCTCTGAGTCTTAGAGAACTTCTTGATTTAACTCGGGAGTAAAGAACAATGTACGACTTTTACCACAAGAGGTATTTGAATCACCCTTTAAGTATTTTCTTCTTGATGCTGTTATTTGTTACGGACACTAACTGTCACACGAGAGGAAGATGGCCATAAAGGGAGCCATATTTATAGTGTTTGTCAAAGCAGCTGTTATCATCGTTATCATTTCGTCACTATGCTGTTATCCACTTTTACGCACTTTATAGATCACAGTATTTCATCGGCTCATCCTGCCTATACGATCACAAGCTTAAACAGAGATTATACGACAGAAATCCGAGATTAAAACAAACCGCCTGATCAATAAAACCGCAGTATTTTTTATTCAAGCTGATCAATGCAGGAATCAATCAACATTTAATCTAACGGTAGTCTTTAGGAATGTATTCAGAGAATCAAACGTAATTATGCTGTAATATTTACTGTAGAATATTTACTGTAGAACCACATCAGTCACAGGTATTTTACTGTGATTCACGTGAAAATCGTAGTTACATGTGAAGAACATATTAATCAGAAGATTTTAATAACTGTGCTACTTTGATGCTTATCCTCAAAGCCGTCACGTTTAACCTCTTCATGTCAGCTTTTAACTTTATATTAGTTATTTAGAGGTATTTTTTCCCACTACAGGAACGTAACCACCCAGAACCAGAACTTTTAAGAACCTGTGAAGCTTCGATAGAGGGTTCTGTCTTTTGTTTCCACTGTGTTTGACAAACCAGGTGTTTTTTGGGGGGTGTATGTTATTTAAAAACAATTTTTTGTACTGTTTGGTAGAAATAAATGGCCACAGTTCATGGTTTTCTTGTACTACTGTTAAATTTAAGTCACAGACTGAACCATCTGATTTTCTGAAAAAAAATACGTTATTTAAATGTATAAAAACACTAATGTTCCTAAAGTTACGATCCCAAAGATCTGTGTTTTGTTCCCGTTGGCAAAACAAGCGAGTTGAAGAGCGAGTCTGTTTTGTTCGCTCCGCCTACCCTCTCTGGCGGACCAACCACTGCTGAGTGGTGTAAATGTGTTTCTTTTCGACGCCGTAGCCTACGCATGTGGCCTACACCATCGAGAGCATTTAGATTTATGTGGTGGTGTCTGTGTCACTCTGCAGTTACACCTCCAAAACACTAGTCAGCGGGGGGGTTTCTGTGAAGTGCTGTAAAGTTAAGTTGATTCAGAACAAGGGTGTGATAACTGTCCGTCATTTTTAATTTGGCCAGTAAGAGCTACGCTAGGCCAACACTGTGATCATAACGGAATATAGTAACTTAAAGCACTGCCCACCTTAGAAAGGCCACCACAAGAAAATGCACATTAGCTCTTAGCTGACTGCTAGCTTGCTAGCTCGTTGAGAAGTTGTTTACAAGTTAAAAAAAAGGAACAAGTAATCCCAAAGACAGACTCAAATTTTTATCAATATTTGGTTTGCCACAACCAATTTTTTGCATCTTGCTTCAGAATACTTTAATTTAGCATCGCCTCTGTTTAGTTCGTATAATTGTGGAAACAAAAGCAGAGCCATCGTCAGCGGCTGCACGTTATGTTCCTGTAGTGGAAAAGGCCTTTAGGAACGGGTTGACACAGCACACGGTGGAGCAGGAGCTCACTACATCAGATCTATTTTAGTCTTGTCTATTAAAACGTGTCCAAAATATGTTTGCTAACCCTTTACGATAAGTGTACCCCTGTTTGGAGACATTCCTTTTTGAGTATCTGTGGAACCTGTTGGGTTTGTGTGTTGACTTTGCTTGCACTGATGCAGATGATGATTATACCTAAAAGCCATTTCTCCTACCCTTAGGTAGAAACACAACTGTAGTAATACTTGACAAACAAACCCTAACCTTATGCAATATATTCATGTATATTGATGCTGTATTTGTGTGTTGTGTTCAGCAAATGAACTCGCTATAACTCCTGCCGTCCCGATCCTTGTGTGGGAAGTGTTTTAAGTTGCAGCTCCGACTCATGGCCGTTACATATTTGAGTATATTTACAGCAGTATTTGTGTGATGGCTTCTACAGAGAGACGTGACGCTGCTGTGATCAACTCTTTACAGAGCCATTTTTAATGTAGTGGAATTTATTGAGTTGCTGTATTTTAAATGGGTTTGTCACTCCTGATGTCGGCTGTTATTTGTCAACCAGATATGTGATGTATAAATATATATGTGTGCGGTTTTTCTGTTTGTATTTGCTCCAATCGTGGCGACATCATTGCCGGTTCAGATGACATCACGTCTGTTGTTCTGATGATGTGTGAAAACTTCTTATTTCCAGATTAAATGTGAGAAGATTTCATCAGTACCAGGCTCCTGATGGGTTTTAATTTGTGTGTTTCTTTCTTTCTTGTTGCCTTCTTTTATTTATTTATTTTTTTTTTTTTAAGTTGCGTCTTTTTCTAGTTGCCCCCTTTTCTTGTTGTTTTTATACTTATGCAGTAGCTGTGGTCGGAGGCATTATGTTTTCAGGTTGATATCTCAAGACTTCCTTGAGGAATTTCTTCACATTTGGCACAAACGTCCACTTGGACTTAACAATGAACTGATGATTTTAGAACAGCCTTAGCTGCAGAACCTGGCTCCTCGCCACAGAGGAGATAGAGAGGAAGATGAACTCCTACGATGCCATAGCTAACCTGACTGGAAGGAAGAGAGAAAGAGTCTCAACAGCACAAAAGCTCGACCCGAAATAGGAACACCAAATAAACAACAGGCAGGAAGCCGCCATCTTTAATCAATAGCACGAGAAATACAGACCACCTCAAACTGGAGGTCCCCTAACCTACAGCCAAAATCAGCGGAGACCAGGTTTTCAAAATTGAAGGCTACCCCCGGCCCAAAGACAGAGCCGAGCCACAGCAGAGGGGACCTCAGCCTTACACCAGACAAATGCAGCTTTCACCAGTACAACCTGGTTTGGCATGGCATCACCTACACCAGACCTGTGTGGTTACAGGATCACCTGCTGTATCTAAAGCCTGGCATTAGGTACTGAGCTCCTCTGCCAACACGCTTCATGGAAAAGCCCCAAAGAAAGTTGCTTGTGAAGTGATCTAGGGCCCTTGGTGTGAAGTCCAGTCCCTGAGTAGGGTCTCCTCCACCAGTCCTTCCAGCACCTTCTACAAAAACCACTTTCTCTATTCTTTGTACCTTTTAAAGAATTCTGAGCAGCTGAAGCTCTCCAGTTCACATCCTGTCGTCTCCGCCTGGAAGCTGCTCTGTGGCTGTGTGAAAGGAGACAAACAAAGAAAGGAGGGTTTGAGGAGAGAGCAGCCAGTCGTGCTGACCTCTGACCTCTCTGACATGACACACAAGGGCCCTGAAAGGCTTCGCACCAAAGGGAGCCGTCACATGTTTGATGGTAGGAGGCAGCGATAATGAGGAAGAATCTGACAGAGAGAAGTGAACGATAAGGATAAAAATATGTTTAATATTCCATACAATCAATCGCTGATAGGAGGTTCTTTTTACTTCTGGTTCTGTAAACCAAGCAAGAAGAAAGAAATCTGTGCCAGTAACACAAAGACCAAGATGATGGTGGGAGTGAAACTCTGACATGTGCACAAAGGAGCTCCTCCCATCATGTCTCCTTTTATTGTTATTGAGCTGCACATGGCCGGGGCCCCTGGGGGACATATTCACAAAAGCTCCTAACTGGCTGAGTTTGGAAAAACTCTTCAGAGTAAAAGTTTTTGGTGTGAAAACTAATAAGCTCCTGCAGACACTGAGCCTCATCAGGTCTGGAAAAACACAACAATAGTAAACATTTAAACAGCATTAATTACGACAGCTGTGTTAGAGTAAGTCTCAGTCTTGTGACAAAAATGTTTATTTAGTCACACTTTAGTCATTTTTAGTCCTTATGTTTTCTGTGTGTTTTTTATCTTTTAACCAACCCAGGAGGCTACTTCATGTGTCAGAAATTAGAATCAGTGTGACGGGTTGTATAAAAATTTCATTTAGACAAATAATCTGCGCACACTTCCAAATCAAAACAGTCATTATTAAACCACGATTCTTTGAGTTGACCTGTTGTGGTTGAGACACACCATTCAGTCATTCGTTCAGTCATTTTCTTAAACCACTTACTGTGTCAGGGGTCGCGGGTGAGACCCACCTAATTGAAATATTATTTCACTAATTTACCAAAAAATATAAATGGTATCAGACCTTGAGCAGCATCCCTGCCTTTTTTAGAAACCAGGAAGTGAGACACAAGTCCTGATATATTTAACAACTTTTATGGGGTTAAGGTTAGTTGACGAGAATCTGGGACACTTCAAAGGGCCGACTTTTTCATAAAATCTATGTTTTAAAACAAACATGATCGTAGCAGTACATTTTGACACTGGTGTCATCAGTACGTACTGTTAGTTTTAGATTTTGAAAGATTAATTGTTTTAAGTTGTGAATTCTTGTCTGGGACGAGACTGTTTTCTGGCACAGCACAAATGAAAGCAGATCAAAACATTTTAGAAATAATTTTCATATCATATATATAAATACTTTTAAAAAAGAGTTTCAACCCAGAAACAAACTTGTGTGTTGATGAATTATAGTCCAAAGTCTAAGGTCTGTGGCCGGAGGCATTATGTGTTTAGGTTGTCCGTCCCGTCCTTGTAAACACAATATCTCAAGATCAGCTTGAGGGAATTTCTTCAAATTTGGCACCAACATCCACTTGGACTGAAGAATAAACTGATTAGACTTCTCGTCAAACATAACTCCAGAGTTCATACATTCCGCTGTGAGGGTCCAAAGGACAGAGGGATGTCGTGTGCTGTAAAGCCCTGTGAGGCAAATTGTGATTTGTGATATTGGGCTTTATAAATAAAATTGATTGACTAATTATGACAAAACTTCAAATCTCAATTTCTTCAAATTGAGCACAAATGTCCACTTGGACTCAACGATGAACTGATTAGTGGTCAAGAGTCAAAGGTCAAGGTTGCCGTGACCCTGCATCCATCTCATTCTCTTGAATGCAATATCTCATGAATAGCATGAAGGAATTTCTTCTAACATGGCACAAATGTCCACTTGGACGCAGCAATATACTAATTAGCATTTGGTTGTCAAAGGTCAAAGTCACTGTGACCTTGTCTTTCTCGTACTCATGAGTGTAATATCTCAAGAACACCTCGAGGGAATTACTTAGCATAAATTTTTACGTGGACTCATCAATGAGCTGATTAGAATTGTGTGGTCAAAGGTCACTGTGACCTCACCAAACATGTATTTGGACATAACTCAAGAATTCATCGCTAATCATGACCAAACTTGGCACAATAATGATGAAGATCAAAAGGTCAAAGGTCAGCTTGACTGTGACATCATCATGTTTTAACGTCATATCTCAGGAACAGAAGGGGAGACATTTGGTCAGATACTGAATTGGTGACTCTAATCTTGAAACTGTGCTGATTGTATAGATCTTCTGTGTGTGAAGCATCCATGTTTTCACTGACATGATGGAGACTGTCAGAGACACTGGACTGGTGGGCGGAGTCATACAAACACAGGGTGGACTGGTGGGCGGAGTCATACAACCACAGGGTGCTGATTCAAATTTAAAGATGTTTTCATTTTGTGTTTCATGTGAGACTCTGGTGTTTTATGTTCAGACTTCTACACACTGAAACTGAGACAAGAAAATTGTTGGATGATGTAACAGACGGAGACACTATTTCCCTTCCTTCACCCTCCGTCTAATGTTTTAACTACAGAGCGCCACCTGCTGCTCAGCTCTGAACACTACAGAGAAGTATTCAAATTCATTACCTCAGTGTAAGTACAGCCTGTTTCCACCTTTGTGACGAGGCACTCTGCAGCTGATCCTGGAGGGTTTAAAGAGTTTATTTAGCTTAAGGAGCAGGAGAATGTTCTCCACACGCACAGGAACACTTCATCCTACCATCATCCTCATCATCATACACTCAGCAGCTGCTCTTATTATTTTGTGCTTCAGTCAAAACGACTCGACTCCACTTGTTGTGTGCATCAGCTGCTGCTCCTTCAAGACGAGGAACAAGAGGGTTTCACTGAACAGTTAAAGGCTTTGAAATGCAAATTAAACTCATTTCTGTATCTGTTTTCTTTTCAGTCTGTCTGAATGTGGCTATGAGAAGCAAGGGAAAGATACGTTTATTGGTAATTTAAAAAACAGATTATAAATATCCTGAACAGCAGCATATAGATAAATGAAGTGTCAGACTTTGCGTCAGCAGATGACTTCACGCAGGACGATAAGGGCTGCAGCCTTCAGGCTCGGCCTCGGCTCATTCATATACATTCCTGTGTGTCATCAGGACAAAAGGTCACAACAATTACAGTTGATGAGTTTTAAATGTGCAGATCAGTCACATGTTGCCAGTGTTAAAAATGTATGTTTAAGATACATAAAGATGTGAGCAGTATTTTAATATTAACCGATCAAGGTGAGTCTGATTTTAACTTCTTCACATGATCGTCATATTCACACAACAGTCAGTGAAAAATCTGTCTCTATTTCTCCCTGCTGCTGACAGTAAACACCTGTCAACAACATGGCTGCAGTGATGTTCCAGTTACAGATATAACAGAGCTGCAACTAATGCTGTTTTTTATTAGAAATGAATCTGCCCATTATTTATTTACACCGCAGCTCCTCACAGGCCAAAGTGACGTCCTCAGATTTCTTTTGTTGTCAAAGCAACAGTTCAAAACTATTTATTTTAAACGTGTTTAAAAAAAAAGAGACGTGAACATAGAAACAAGCAGACGGACAGACAGAAGTAAATAATGAAAAGCTTTATGTGAAGTGTAAAGTTAGTTTGATTTACGCATCTGAGAAGGACTGTGAGGAAGTATAAACGTATTAAATCCTCTCCATCAGTCAGTGAGTGAAATGAAAGTTTGCTCATATAAACACAAACCTTCTAAATATATCACTGTTACCTTTACCTTTTAACTTTGTCACACAAATATAACAGTAAGACAAATAACTTACAAAAACTTATCTTAGTATATGATATAAATTAAATATGAATAATAATATCTTCATTAACTTGTCCTGCTCTGATATGATGTACAAATATATATATATATGTGTGTGCGTGTGTGTGTGTGTGTGTGTGTGTGTGTTATTCGGTGCATGTATACCCTTTAATCTGGTTTCTTTCAGGTTTTGCTGCTTTACACTCCCACTCCACTACATTTTAGAGGGAAACATTGTACTTTCTACTCCACTACGTTAACCTGGCAGCTTTTGTTTCCTTTCAGATAAAGATTTTACATAAAATAATATATTTTTATATTTTAAATTGTCACTTTTATTTTATCTTACTTATATGTTGTGCACTTTGTGTGACAAGTTTATGTACAACACACTTGCATATTGCACTTTGCAGTACTTTTACTCCGAATCCACCCAAAGTATGTAAAACTGGCTGCACGTGGATAAAGTACACATTAAAATGCTCTCACGTGTGTTTGTTAACGATAAAAACAAACAGCACTGTAAGAATATAAGCTGTCAGCATGATGAGCGCTTTATTTTGCAAATATGTGACTTGCGTACTTTGAGGTTTTTCAGGGATGTGAGTACCTGCTGTAACAGGAAGTTTGAGTTTTATGTCATGAGAAATCCAACTGAAGGACTGAATCCTGTCAACCAGCTTTTTCTGATTATCACATTATTGACGTGCACGTAAACGCGTCAAATCGGATTATTCCCATTACCTGATTATTGTGCGCGTGTGACGCGTGTGACGCGCGCAGTGTCTCAGGTGTTGTTTTCCACACAGGTAACTTTCCCCCGCAGGCAGGGTGACGTCACCGGGATGGGCAGGTCACGTGGTCCCGTCAGAGGGAAACCTGTTGGTTTAATGTTACTGAAATGAGAGCGAGGAGGAAGAGGAGGAAGAGGAGGAGAAGGGACGCGACCAAGGTAAGCCAGCAGACCCCAGACTGAACTAACATCCCATAATCAGACGTATCGATCAGCGCCGAGAGGTAAATATCGATCAGGAGCCGGTCGTGGTTTGAAACGTGAAGTTTTAAAAGTCGAGAAGTCAGTGAACGCAACATAACGTTAGCTTAACGGGAACTTCGAGGGAAGTTTGACCGCTGCGGGAACGAAAGCTGTTATTTAACGTCATTTAACGCGACTTTTCACACAGTTACAGTTAGTTTGGTTTTATTAAAACACCTTAAACACGATGAGGAGTCAACATGGAGTCACTTTGACGCGTTACGGTCACTTCTCTGTGAGCGAGGCTTCTGGATCTGAGCCAGCGCGGCTCTGCTCAGGCCTCCTTCACTGACTCACTCTGCTGCACTCAGTACTATTATTATTATTATTATTATTATTATTATTATTACCATAATATCACACACACACACACACACACACACACACACACACACACACACACACACACACACACTGTTCATGTGTTGTTACATCAGAGCTGACACATTATTATTAAACTGTTTCCTGTGCAGCTGCTGATGCATCACTAACGTTACACTAACGTTACACCAACACTCCGCCTTCATGTGAGCCGTTATCCCACAGGAACAAGTATCCGGATACTCTACTGCAGTAAAGTACTCACACCAGGCTGTAAAAGTACTCCATTACAAGTGCAAACATGCTGCTTTGGTAAAAGCATAATCAGGGATCATTTCAGTGTCACAGTGACACATCTGTAATGTTATTTTCACAAAATCAAATCCATGTGCAAAACTACTTCTTTATTATTTCATGTACAGTATCAGTGAGCGTCAGGTGCAGCCTGCAGCGTCCACCACATTAGTTCATTTCAGTAACTCATGCACGTGTCTAACTTCTGTTCTTCCTCCATCAGACGCTGCTTTTTGCTTTTTGCTTTTTGCTCCTGAAACACTTTATATCTTGTATATTTTTGTTATTTTCACTGATATTTAATGCTGTTGTTTTAAAACTGGGCCCAAAGCATCCACTGGGAGCCACCCATTTCTCTCACAAGAATTTCCCTCTGGATAAATAAAGTTTTATTGAATTGAAATGTAGCGTTAAAAACTAAAAGTATTAATTAATTGAACTGAGGGAGTGTTCATTACTTTTGATGGGGAGGAGGAGCACAAAGGGGGAGGCATGTAAAATATTTTTAAAGCACTGGGGAAGGAATTGTGTTTCTTGTCTACTTTGGCGTAAGGGAGGCGGCATACACATTTAAATGGATGTAGTTTGTATTTATTGTACAAACCGTGGGTCTGGAGAACATGTTTTCTTTAAAAATCGCCAAAATAGAAAATATCTTTAGATTTTCATATTCACGATGGCTCTTGGACACATCATGTGTGACAATGCTTCTGTTAGAAAAAATATATATATATTGATTTATCAATACATATTTATTCCGAATATCTGAAACAGTTTCAGCGCTCACTGTCTGCAGTATCAATCAGTCACCAGCTGTGCTTTCTCACTGTCTCTTGCTGTAAATGTTTACTGCAGTCATTCTGCTGTGCTCTGCTACGAACCAAGACAAGTAAAGTTGTTGTTGTCATGTCATTGTCTTGTTATATTTATCCTTTAATAGCGATTCTAAACGTGTGCCCAACATGTCCGTTTTCCCCGTGGTGTCAGAATGATATGTTGGTGTTTTTCAAGGTGTTGTATCAAAGTTATAAATCCCAGTATCATGACGACACTACCTGCAACTGTTTTTGCTTTTGTGCTTCTGTTTTCTCTGTCAATGATTATAAAATGAGGAATATACACTTGTGTCCAGTTTATTAGGTACGCCACACCCAGCCAAAACGAATACAACAGTCCTGCAATAAATCCTCTGTCATGAAGGTGATAAAGTTCAGTTTGTGTTGAAGCTGTTTCAGAGCTCTTGATTTATGATTTCAGTCAAACTTACATGTATTTTAAAAGTCTGATTTTGGTTCGGACTAACACAATAAATCCATTATTACTAATGTTACGTTAACGTAGTGAGTGACATAATCAGGGCGGATAAAATAATTATAACATCATGAAGGAGGATTTATTGTAGGATTGTTGTACTGGACTTCATCAGTCCAGTGTTTGGTTTGTCCGTTCTGGGCTACTGTAGAAACATGGCGGTAACACAGTGATTTCTATAGACAAGGACCTGCTCCCTGTGTAGATATAAAAACATACACTAAAGAAAACAGACTGATAATATATATTTCTGACAATATATTCTAATCCTACACACTGGACCTTTAATGAAAGGTAGCTGTACCTAATAAACTGGTGGCTGAATGTAAGATGTCAGATTGGGCTCGGTCTTGTAATGGGTGTTCTTTTTAAAAAAAATTTGTCGTTTTACAAATGGAAAGATTAACCGATTAATTTAAAATAAAATCAATAGATCACTTTTTTTTTAACCTTTATTTACCTTTTTTATACAGACTAGGTTTACTGAACTTCCATACTCTTTTACAGCAGCACTAGAGCGTCAACGATTAATTGTAAATTCACGCCAACTAATTTGATAATCAAATAATTGCTTTGAGTAATTTTTTAAGGACAAAAAAAAGTTAAGATTCTCTGATTCCAGCCTCTTAAATGTGAATACTTCTGGTGTCGTTGCTCCTCTGTGAGCATAAACTGAATATCTTTAGGTTGTAGACCAAACAAGATAATTAATTATGTCATTTTGGTCTTCAGGGAAACACTGATTGGCCATTTTCATCATTTTCTGATATTTTATCGGCCAAACAACGAAAGGGTTAATTGAGAAAATAATAAACAGATTATTCGACAGTGAGATAATTGTAAGTTGCAGCGCCCACACGTCAGCAGTTATTTTGATATCTGAATATGTGAAATATGCTTTGTGTCCAGCTTCTCACAGGTGAGGATTTGCTGCTTTTCTCAGTTTTATATCACTGTAAATTTACTGTATTTAACTGTATTTATCTGACATACACACACACACACACACACACTCCTCATGTTCACGTCTCACACCTTCATATCTGTGTGTGTCTCTACAGGAGATTTCTCGGCACTCTGCATGTTCATACCAGGTTTGCATTCTGACCTGCAGGCCAATGTAAGTCGTGTTGAGTGACTGCGTGTGAAAGAGGTATTCAAGCTCAGTTCATATTATTTTCTAACCTCTCCAGATTATTAAAGAAATGAAGGGGCTTTTAAAGGGCTGACTGGTGGTCAACAATGTATTTTTGTGCTGTCTGCAACAAGTACGGGTAAGTTGAGCGTCACTGGATACAAAACATGAGCAGTTATTACATCAGCAGCAGAGTTGGTTTCACTCGGGGTTTGGTTACAGCACAAAAATGCATTCTTGACTCAGCTTGCATGGAGGATGGTGGGATAACATCTTTCTCTCTGGTGACCTCAGGTACTGGGGGTTAGCGGTATCTGCTGGGTGTGTGGAGGAAACAGACTTTGCATGAAGGATAATCTTGAATGTTGAATTTGAATAAAGTGCTCCAGGGATGACGTTTTGCGGTAGACCAACACGGAAGTTAGCGTCGCCATGGTTCCCTCGTCAGAAAGCCTGTGGGGAAAGCAATATGGATAATTGCAGAAAAATAAGCTCTGTGGCAAACAGACAGTTATGATACTTGTGTTCAGCAAAATAATCTTTACAAATGAACCACTTTATGATTTTTGAAGCTTAAATAAAATCACTAGAAGTAAAAAAAAAAAACTAACGTTATACACTATAAACAAACGACACCACAGTTGCATGACTTAACGTCTAGAGTTGTTCTGATACCAGTATCGTAAATGCCTCCGATACTGCCTAAAATGCGGTATCGGGTATTGGCGAGTACAGCCTATGACCAATCCGATACCACATAATGCCTCATATTATTACACATACACGCACTACAGGCGCCAGAGTTTTAGGAGTTGAGACATACAACAATTCATATCCCATCCATTTTTATTTCACGCGCTGGTATCGCATCGGTACTCGGTATCGGCAGATACTTAAGGTTCAGGGATCGGAATCGTATCGGGAAGGAAAAAGTGGTATAGGTACATCTCTGTTAACGTCGCCGCCACAACAAGGCTTTAAGTGTCGGCGTGATGACGTTCTGTTGTCTCATTCAGCCACTTGTTAGCAACCGCCTTTTTCAAGACACATAAAAGCTTCAAAATGTACAGTGGGGTAAAGAGTTGCAGCGATATACTAGTCTCAAAATATATCATGATGTAAAAGTCATAGATTCTTTAGTACCGTGAAACCGAGATTTCACCGAGAGACGGTTATCATGCAGTGACAGTCTCATACCGTTGCAGCCCTAGTGGGGTATTTACTCATGTATTTTATGTCGTAGAGCAAAACATGACAGTCTCCTCAGCTTGTGTGAACCACAGACCTTATGTAAGGCAACTAACCAAAAGCCCACTGACTCTGAGACGAGGGAACCATGAGTGGAAAAATGCTAACTCATTTTCAGGTTGTAGGACTCATTCCTGGAGCACTGGACTGTTTTTTGGCTTCTTCCTTTTCCTCTGTCTTTGCTGACTTGGTTCTGTTAATGATTTGACTTGATGATATAATTAGAGCTTAAATGATTAAATGACTGAAAGAAACGTAATTGGCAACAATTTTGAGAAAAGAATAATCACGTTTAAAGCTTCAGTGTTTTCTTCACCTGGACCCAATTTGAACATGTTTTTGTGTCTGAGTGACTCACGGGAGCAACAGTTTCTGAAATAAGTCCTGTACAGAGAGAAAGAGCTCTGCAGCCACAGCGGGGAAACAGGCTGCAATGTAATCCCTATGGGCAATTGTGTGCTGTCCACTAAAAGTGTTTGTTTTTGCATTGACAGGCTCGGATTGTTATTTTAAGTGTCTGACAACATTATGGAAAGGATCCCTTCTAGGGCTGTCAGGCAATTTAAAAAAAGTTAATCGTCAACTTTTGCTGCGAAAGTGAGACCTCTGGGAAAATCTGTCAGTGTAAAAGGGGCTCAAGTCTCACTCTCGTTCTGCAGTCTCACAGATTTTTCCACATTGTCAACATCAGCTCAACATTCAGCCGTAACATTGATCACCAAACTGCACTTTCTGTTCTCCAACACAACACAGACGCTCCTCTCTCTGACTCTCACTTATAACACCATCGTTTCTCCTGCAAGTAACCTCACGCAAGATCGAGTAAGACTGGGAGAGGAAACATGTTTCTTTTCTCTGCAGGGATCCTTTCTATGATGTTTTCAGAAACGTATAATAACAATGGGAGCCTGTCAGGGGCAAAAACAAGCACTTTTAGTTGATGCAAGTTGACGGTGCACAATCACCCGTAGGGATTACAGTTCAGAAATTGTTGTTGCCATGACTTAGACACAAAAACACGAGAAAGTAGAGCCCATATTGGGGAAAAATTAAAGTTTACCTTTTAAATGAATCATTTTTCAGACTCGCTGCTTTTCTTATATGGTAGTAAATTTAGGATCTTTGGGTTTTGGACTGTTGGTTGGACGAAACAAGATATTTTAAGATGTCAAAATGTGACCATATCCTTTTATCAGTTTTTCTTTTGGTCCATTAAACATCAGAAAACAGAGACAAATGCTCGAGGTGACATCTTCAAAAGTCCTGTTTGGTCCAGAACCCAAAGATACTGAATTTACAAAGTTAAGAAACAAAGTAAAGCAACAAGTCCTCATATTTGAGAAGCTAAAACCTGCAGATGTTTTATTTCTGCTAAATACATGACTTAATAAATGATCAGAACAGTTGATAAATTTCTTTAATCTTTAAGCACACAAAGCTTCACTGCTCTGCTGTGAACCTTTTATTGTAAGTAACAAGACATCACTGACTGAATACATGTGTGTTTGTGCTCTGTCAGGGACCATCACCATCCTCATGTCCAATGGAGGAGGCTTTTACGGACGCACTGAGCGTGCCCGCCAGTCGCCCTACTATGACCAGGTACCACAAGACACTTTACCCCGATCAGACTCCTACGATCTGCAGCCGCTGAGGGAGCAGAGAGCGCCTCGCCTCGCCCAGAGCGCCGACCCCCTCCCTCCGCCACCGCTGCCTGACCTGCCTCCCGTGGGCCCCGAGTTTGATCCCAGCGGCAGCGAGGACAACGAAGACCTGGACCACGACCCAGCCCTCGACATTAAACCGGTCCACCGCTTCATCCCAGACTCCGTGAAGAACTTCTTCAGGGGAAGTAACCGCAGCAGTAAGCCGCCGTGGTCGATGCCGGCCTCCTCATGTAACAACAACAACAGCACCACTGAGGGGGTGCGCTGCTCTCCCCCACATTCCCCCTCTGTCCCGGGATCATACCGAGATCCATATGGCGGCTCAGGCAGCAGCTACAACTCACGCAAGGAGCTTCTGGAGCTACACGACGCCCATGAGTCCATGTCAGGGCGCACCCACCACACAGGTCTGACCTACAGCGAGCGAGTGGAGGAATACCATCAGCGCTACGCCTACATGAAGTCCTGGGCGGGGCTGCTGAGGATTCTGGGATGTGTTGAGCTCCTGCTGGGAGCAGCCGTGTTCGCCTGCGTCTGTGCTTACATCCACAAAGACAACGAGTGGTTCAACATGTTTGGATACTCGTCTCCTGGAGGAGCGTATGGAGGATTATACGGTGGCGGTACAGGCGGGTACTACTACTCCGGCCCCAAGACGCCGTTTGTGTTGGTGGTGGCGGGGCTGGCCTGGATAGTGACTGTGATCGTGTTGGTGCTGGGGATGACCATGTACTACCGCACCATCCTGCTGGACTCCAACTGGTGGCCTCTGACGGAGTTTACTATCAACCTGGCGCTGGCAGTGCTGTACATGACAGCAGGTAGGAAACCTGGCTTCTCGCACATTCACTCTACTCTCAGGTTGTCCATCTGTCCCATCCTTGTGAACATGATGTTATTAAGTAAGCCAGGGGGGATTTTTCTCAAATTTGGCACAAATGTCCACTTGGACTCAACGATGAACTGTTTGGATTTTGATAATCAAAGGTCAAGGTCACTTTGACCTTTCATCTGTCTCATTCTTGTGAACGCAATCTCTCATGAACACCTTGAGGGAATTACTTTAAATTTGACGGCCACTTGGACTGAAGAATAAATTGATTCAAATTTTGTGGTCAAAGGTCATGGTCAGTGTGACCTTGCAAAATATGTTCTTGACTCAAGGAAATCATATGTTTATCTTTACACGACTTAAATGCCTTCACGCTGGCGATAGCTATGGCTGGAGGCATTATGTTTTCAGGATGTCTGTCAGTATGCACAAAAGAATTTCTTCAAATTTAGCACAAATGTCTACTTGGACTCAACGATGAACTGATTAGTGTTTGGTGGTCAAGAGTCAAAGGTCAAGGTTGCCGTGACCCTGCATCCATCTCATTCTCTTGAATGCAATATCTCAAGAACAGCATGAAGGAATTTCTTCAAATGTGGCACAAATGTCCACTTGGACGCAGCAATATTCTAATTAGCATTTGGTTGTCAAAGGTCAAAGTCACTGTGACCTTGTCTTTCTCGTACTCATGAATGTAATATCTCAAGAACACCTCGAGGGAATTACTTAGCATAAATGTTTACGTGGACTCATCAATGAGCTGATTAGAGTTTCGGTGGTCCTCCTCACCTCACATCTGAAAATCTTGAAAAATGTGTAGCAAGATAACCGCAGAGGAAAGTGAGAAACTGTTTTTCCCACTGGAGCTGCCTCTGTTTCGACACGTTTGCTTTTTGTTTACCAGGCATTGTCTATGTGCGAGACACGACCCGCGGAGGGCTCTGCTCCTACCCGATGTTCAACAATGGCATCAACGGGGCGTTCTGCAGAACAGAGGCGGGCCAGACGGCTGCCATTATCTTCCTGTTTGTCACTATGGTGGTGTATCTGATCGGAGCCATCGTGTGTCTGAAGCTGTGGAGACATGAAGCTGCACGCAGATACCGAGAGAAGTACGGCCAGGAGGTGAGAGCTCACACTGCTTGTTGTGTGTCAGGGGTTGGGCCCTGGCATTCCTCAAAATCAGCTAGTTCTGAAACTTAGAGGATTACTCCGACTCCGTCCGTCAGGTAGATGGCTGAAAAACAAACTGCAGACATGTCCACACACACACACACACACACACACACACACACACACACACACACACACACACACACACACACACACACACACACAGCAATGCAGCAGCAAACCACATAATTTGCACACAGGCTCACAGCTGTGGAGGAGTGAGTGGGCGGAGTCAGAGTCCTACTTGTGTAGGCCAAGTGTCTCCCACTGTTCAGTCTTTATGCTAAGCTAAGCTAAGCTAAGCTAACTGCCTCATGTCTGTAGCTTCATATTTCACCTACAGACAGGAGAGTGGTATCAATGTTCTCATCTAACTCTCTGCAAGAAAGCAAATAAGCTTCTCTCCCAAAATGTCAAAACTTCCATAGTAGATCCTCATTTTAAGTTTCATGTTAACTGGATTCTATTTTTCTATCTCTGCACAGATGCATCCACCCAACCAGCGTGCTGCACAGTCTTTGGTGAGCATCCTCTAACACTGTCCAGTGTAAAACTCATACTACAGATAGAAACACGCCCACTTTAAGTTGATGAAAGCTGTAACGTTGCCGCTCTTCTCTCGTGTGTCTCTGCAGATGGCTCCAGTTCCAGCTCCTGCACCCAAAGCTCCAGAGCAGGTCCAGGGCTCCTCAGTGGTTCCCATCCAGGCTGCACCACCTAAAGCAGCTCCACCACACATACTGCAGGGAACCATACCGTCAGGACACATTCCCAAACCTGTTATCGTGCCTGACTACATCGCGTAAGTGCTGCTTAAAATTACCGCATACTGTTCAGTGACCTGTGTGTGCCAGCAGAAGTAGATACAGTCCACAGCAGGGCTCATTATAACTCCACAAGGTTTTCCTCTGTGCTGGAATCACACAGATTTCTTTCAGCGTGTTCTGCCTCCATGGCGAGCTGCTGTTGGTCTGTTTGTTTGGGTTTAACACCGATCAGTGGTGGTAACAGCAGTGAGATGATCATCCCAAATTTCTGACACTGTCCGAGGTTTATCCCAGGCTGTCTCTGATAGGAAGACCATCCTTGAGTGTCTCTGACTGTGCGATGCAGGACCACCATTTTAGAGCCGCCACGTTTCTTTCATCTTTCAGCAGGGACAGCCCAAAGTCTCACAGTGTGTACTGGGCTTCAATGTGAAAACTCTCCGAGCTCTGTGTTTCTAACTGTTGCTTGGACGAATCAAGACAGCCAAAGACGTTCACTGTATGTCTAGGTTGCTCTAACAAGTGTGCACCTGTAGTAGTTACCTCCTGTGATCTTCATGAAGTGCTATCCTCTCCCTCCGTCCTGCAGGAAGTACCCAACGATTCGTTCCGACGAGGAGCGGGACCAGTACCGAGCCGTGTTTAATGACCAGTACGCAGAGTACAAAGAGCTCCACTCGGAGGTGCAGGCCACCCTCAAGAAGTTTGATGAGATGGACGCCATGATGCGCACTCTGCCCCAGCACCCCACCAGCCAGATGGTGATTGGTCACACACAGCATCTTATTTTTGAATATTTAACATGTTGCAGACAGTTTCCAACAAACAGCACGGCCAAACATTGAGTGCTCACAGTTTAGTCTATTTCTAAAGCTGTCTTTTCCAGTACTTAAAAGGGAAAAGAGCTGCATATGTGTACCATCGTTCAATATTCTTTTGTGTAAATAAACAGTAGTAGTTATTAGGCTTGGGCAGGATCACGGTGTCACTGATTACTGGGATATTTAGAAATCCTGAAGGTACGATTTTAAATCATGTCAAAAATATAGACGCTCATCTTTCTAGTAAACTGATATGGAGATGCTGTGTCGAGGCGATGTATTGTAATGCACAGCATGCGCCACCAGAGGTCAGTCTGCACAGGTGGAACAGGCAGGTGAGCTGAAAAAGATGGAAGTGGTGGAATAAAGTTACAGGACTAGTAAAAAGATATAAAGCGTCAGACATGTAGTTATGATATAGGATACTTGGTTAAATAAAAATGCAGCTTTTTATACCAAAATATTTGATCTTATGTAGATAAAGTAACAGTAATAGTTCTACAACACATTTAAACTAATGTAATAAATATTCTTTTTTCTTACTAGATGTACAATGCCCACCATGATGTCGACATATACTACTAACGTTATACTGCATTATGTCACGTTGGTGCCATGAAACAGATCGTGGACAATTTGGAATAACACATACACCGACATAGCTGTTTGACAAAGCATCATGATTTTATAAGTAATATTATATAAATGTTAACCTTTTTTCTTTACGTTGTGTGACCTAGCGTTAGCTTAATTTGGCATTAGGACCAGATCAGGACAGTTACTTTACTTGATTAGCTTAAAAGAAGGATCACTTTTGGACTGAGATATATATCTCATTAAACACGTTTGTAACAGTAAAATATTGTAAAACAACTTCTTACCTGTGGAACGTTATTCCCTTCTGCTTGGTTTTTACACTTCTCTCGTTAGTACACCCAAATGCAGAGCAAAAATGTGGCATTTTTGCCGAGTCTGACACAGGTCTGAACCGCTCAGAGCACCTAGGCAAGATGGCGGCGGTATTGACGCAGCCCACAACCCAGGGTGCGGCATCTGTGTATATATATCTGTGTATATATATCTTTGTATATATATCTATGGAGGCGATTGCTCTGAGACAAGGGAGGCTGAACTTCCCCTGAAATTTCATAGAAGAAGTGGTCAAATATGCACTATTGAATTTACATTAAAATAAGAATTTACGTGCGATAGGATGCGTTTCACATCATGACTATGATGTTCAAACGTCAGCTGTTTATCACCAGTTTTCAAACGCAACCTCCCTGTCACACATTCTCGTGTCAGCACGGTGGACGCCGAGCCTCCAAGCGTTCCTATGAGACAGCGCTGAGCAGGTTTTTTCATGCAGCAAAGCGAGACGCTCATTGGATAAATGCAACAAAATCGTCACTTCCAGGGAGGGTCAGCTTCCCTGGGACCTGATGGAGCGGTAGGCGTCTGGAGCTCCTTATTTCCATAAGCCATACAGCTCATTTTCACCATTAACCCATCTGAAAACCTTTGAGGTGTGTGTTGCTGTGGTTCTACGGCACCAGTGTGGTTGAAAAACAGCTCCAATTAAATGTTCCTTTTATAAGTTACTGCCTCGCTACAATATGACATTTTATGATGTAAACTTAAAGTGAGCTGGTGTGAAGGTATGAAAGGAGATACCGTCCACAGCCTGGTAATCTTGGACCCATTGAGCTTTAATTACCACGTCACTTCCTGATAGCCTTCTTGCAGGTTGGAGACGTGTCACCATGGCCGTTGTCGCCAACCTCAGCTCCACTGACACCTGCAATACCTGATAGAGAGGGGTGTAAATCACCAGTTTCATCACAATACAGTATTATCCTGGTTCTTTGGACAACAATACGATACCTACCGATATCACACAGTCTGCCACGATACAATTAGATACGATCGATATGAGACGATATTATCTGCCCATGTAACACAGTCTGTTACAGAAGGAGCTGCCGCCACTTTATTTGTTACTTTTGGCCATAAATGATATAAACAACACAGAAATAATAAGTGCAGTGAAGTTTACTTTAAACTGACCTCACTAACACACACAAAACAGCACAAAAATCCAAGATGGTGACGACCAAAATGCCGAACTCAAGGCTTCAAAACAGTAGGTCAACAAACCAGCGGGTGACGTCACGGTGGCTACGCCCATCATGTCATACAGTCCAGGCGTAGGGTCCAGATTTCTGCTCATATTCAGCATCATACTTGCGTTCGGCCATGTCATCGAGCTAGACTGCTGTGTGTTAGTCACACACTCTACAGCAGGAAATGGTGCTTCAAAATAAAAGCTCTGTGCTGGAAAGTCACTGTGGTTTTTACAAACTTGACACGTTCACGGGTCACTTGCGGTCCATTCAGCTGCGCTTGCACGCCACCACTTTGAACCACTGGCCTATGGGTTTCAGATATATTAGAAAATCTCACATCCTGTTTCCTGGGCATGTTACTGTGGAATTTTGGAAGCAGCCAAGGTTTTCAGGACGGAGCTACACCCTCACCAACCACAGATACTTGCAGTGCAGCACCATCACACTGGACTGTTATCGTGGTTTCAGTCTGACTGTGCTTCATGTCATTTACATGTTATGAGAGCGCTGTGGAAACATTTTGGTCAGTGACTGATTGTGTGTGTCTGGAATATTGCACCCAGTGTTTCTGTTGCTAAAATGTGGCTCATTTCCCCGTCTCATAACTTCCTCTGTTTGCACTTCCTGTTCCTGCTGTACTTCCCCTCCACCCTCAAATTCCTTCCCTGTTCCATCCAGATTTTACAGGATCATTGCACCTGATTTTAATACTTGTCAGAGGTTTGTCGTGCATTTGACTCTGTAACACATCAGCAGAAGTTTAACACAGTCTCTCTGTCTTCTTACAGGAGGTTGATCGCATCAACAGGATCCTTCAGGAGTACCAGAGGAAGAAAAATGTGAGCCTATTGTCCTGTTGATGTTGTTTACACTCTGTAGCAGAGGCTCTTTCTGACGACGTTTAGTTTTTAATTTCCCTTCTTTGTCTGTGGCTCTCAGCTCTAAGCCCATTGGCTCCTACTGTAGTTCCATTCTCAGAAGAAGGCACAGGAATTTCCTACAACAGCTGGTCGCTGTAGTTTTTAGGAAGAGGAGGAACTAGTGACTTTGTTGGGGACTATTTTCAGTGGCGGATTAATCCACTCTGCTCTTGTGAATGTTTGTGTCAGCAGGACGGTGTGTGTGGGATTGATCTCCATCTGTACATCCATCCATCCGTATGTCCGTTCACTAAAGGGAATTTCTTCAAATTTGGCACAAACGCCCACTTGAACTGCAAAATAAACTGATTAGAATTTTGTGGTCAAAGATCAGTGTGACCTCACCAAACCTGTTTTTGGCCATAACTCAGATTTCATACACTAATCATGACCAAACTTCACACAAATGTCTAACAGGATAAAATAATGAAGGTCAAAAGGTCAAAGGTCAGCTTGACTGTGACATCATCATGTTTTAACATCATATCTCAGGAACAGAAGGGGAGACATTTGGTCACAAACTGAATTGGTGACTCTAATCTTGAAGCTGTGCTGATTGTATAGATCTTCTGTGCTGCATACCTTAAGTAAAATAGTTGTCGTATAAGTAACTGCTCCTGAACAGCTCAAATAAAACAGTAAATAATAATTTACTGGTTTTGTCCAAAAAGAAAACATTAATGAAATTCCTCTCTGTGTTTCTGTTTCACCAGGACCCAACTTTCCTGGAGAAGAAGGAGCGCTGTGAGTACCTGAAAAACAAACTGTCGCACATCAAACAGAAGATCCAAGAATACAATAAAGTGATGGAGTGGAACGACGGGTTCGGCTAAACCTTCAAGACGTCTTTGACTCTGGAACTAAACACTAACACAGGACTAAAGCTGCCGGCTGAGCAGTGCTGCTGGTGAACGTGACATTTAACTGGAGAGTCTTTGAAATCTGTTCAGCAGCTGTTGTTGTTGTTGTTTATCAGCTGTGTTGTGTATCTGTGTTGTTTTAACGACAAGAACCAAAGTGGTAAAATGTTTTTCACTACAGGAATAATTCCACAGTTTGGGAATAACACTAATTTGCTTTGTGGTGGAGAGTGAGATGATAACACTGATACTGCTCTCATGTTTGGGAGATGACTAGAAAGCTACACCCAGGAGCCGGCTAGCTTAGCTTAGCACTAATACTAGGAGCGGGAGAAAAACAGTGAGCCTGACTCAACGAAGACAAAGTCAGCCTACAAACACTACTGCAGTTCAGTTATTTGCACATTATATCTCGTTCTTTCTGGGAAACAGAAACACTATGGCACATAACCTTTAATATAAAAAGGGAATTTATGTTTTCATACTTTACACTTCCTGATGTTTCCAGTCCGTATGCTAAGCTAACAGTCTTCTGCATTTAGCTTCATTTTATATTATATAGAAGTGGTATCGAAATCTATGGACGCCCGTTTCTGCCACTGTGATTAAAAAATAAATCCTGTGAGTAATTATGATGAGAAACTTCCTCGAAACAATGACTTAGTATCTCTAAACAACAAGGAACGATAAAAAGTCATACTTAAAAAAAGAGAAGCCGTGTCATTATTTTCATACTAAGTCATATGTCATTGTCAAAGTTTCTCATTATTACTAAGTCATTATTTTGAGAACGTTTCTCATTATTTTAAATTCTAAGTCATTATTTTGAGAAACTTTCTCGTTATTTTAAATTCTAAGTCATTATTTTGAGAAACTTTCTCGTTATTTTGACATACTAAGTCATTATTTTTGAAACGTTTTGAGACACCAAGTCATTATTTGTGATAGATTTTTTCATTATTAGAAAGTTTCCCATTATTTCAAATTGTAATTCTTTATTTTGGGAAACTTTCTCGTTATTTTGACATACTAAGTCATTTTTTGAGATAAGTAAAGTTGATCTGATACCAGTATCAGAAATGCTTCTTATTATCCCTAAAATACTGGCTCAGTTATCTGCAAGCGAGCCAGTCTGAGCACCGCCCTGATACCATTTAATTTGTCATTGAACTTAAAGTAGTGCACACACACATAAAATGGCAGTTGCCTCGGAAATAAATTCTTTGCTGCCTTAAAACAGAAGCCTACACAGCAAGTTGTGTTGTGCAGCCACCGGCAACTTCTGTTGCAGAGCAGAGAAACAAATTGATTTTCGGTAATTAATTTAACGTTAGTTGTTTTCAAAGTGTCTGAAATTTTTGCAGAATTTCAAACTGGAAACATTCAATAGTAAAAATGTAACGTGTGCAGTATACGAGGGTTTAGTTTCAGCGTTAACAGCACACAGCTGTTCCTTTTTCTGTTTTTTTGTTTTTCAGAGTAGAATTTAATTGCTTCTAGGTATTGGTTGTTAGACACGTATCACAGGTATCAGAACATTACTTTGAGAAAGTTTTTCATTATAATGACTTGCGGGATCTTTTTGTCATCACACTGGCACTTACAGGCCTCCGTACAACTTCCCATCTCACTCTCTGCCAGAAAGCAAATAAACGAACGACCCAAAAACATCAAACTATTCCTTTATAAATGGTCTTAATATGCAAAGAGCTGTATATATATATTCTGTGTACACTGTGTGACACTGTGATCGTAGCTGACGCTCGCCACTTCATCTCATGACATGACACTGGTATCCGTTATGAATGTTTGCATGATGTAATCAGTGGGAGATGGACGAAGCTTAGAAACGTAAAAATGAAAGATGCTGCATTATTTCTGTCAAAGTTTACCTCCGCTGTTTGTGCATCTGATCAGCCTTCTGCCAGACTTCCTGTTTGTCAGCCATCTGCTAAATTTCACAAATGCAATCGACTGCTCGTGCGGACGAATCTTCATCTCGCTGGTTTAACGAACTGCTGTGACGATCGTTTGGATTGTTTTTAATTGCACACTGTGTCTTTTTTAATATGTAAGTGTCTCCATCTGGAATCGTGCATGTCTTAATGTAGAGTTTAAATGTAACGCTGTTCTACCATTTCACACATTAAACTTTTTGTACTTTATCTTCACGTAAGTGCCAAAATATCTGTGTAATCTTCTTTATACCACCGTACACATCAAGGGTGTAGCTCTGTCAGCACTGGGGGACACACATGAAATTTAAGCACCAAACACTTCCTTTCCTGCACTCAGGTTTATTTTTCAGCACTGATTTTTGCCTGCGGTCTTCTTTTCCTTTATTTAGTTTATTCAGCAGACAGACCGTTTCTTTTACTGGAAAATGGAATAAAAGGTTCTCCAGGTTCTTTTAGTAAAATTCAGCAAAATAAGGTTAAAAAAAACTGGGCACAAAGTTACTGGCTGGAACATTATTTAGTCTGATTAGTGTTCTGGCCTCACTTTAGCCCTGAGTGCTTGTAATCGGAATTTTTCTGTTTTTTGACTACATTTTTAGACCAAACCATGAATAGTTTAATCAAGAAAATCACTGCCTCATTAATTAGTAATAAAAAAAATTAACATTTAACTTCTGTGACATTTGTAGCTGTGTTTGACATTAAGATAACTCTGCGAGCCTTTTTACTTTTCACTTTATTTTTATCTCGTATGGAGCGCAAAACTAATAAAATGTAGTACGTAAAATATACTTTTTTTTACATGAAATATATTGTTGAATTATTTGATTTTTTAAATTTTATTTAATGTATTTGTTTCACACATAAATACAAAACAAAAGGGAATAAAAAATGTAAAAAAAATATATATGTATATATATTTATTTTATGAAAACCCAAAAGACAGAAATTGTAAAATACAAACAGTCAGAGCTGTCTATAAATTTTACTAGAAATACTGTAATTATGAGGCAGGGCAGCTTTGTTTGTATAGAATATTTCATACACAAGGGCAATTCAGAGAGCTTTATAGAGCAATAAAATATAAAACATAATAAAGGACACAGGGAAGATAGAATAAAAAGATATAAAGGGTAAAATTAATTACTAAATGGTTTACAATAAAATCATAAAACAAATGGCAAAAGTGCAGACAGGAGGTGCAAAGATAAAAAGATTATTTAAAAAATAATGATGAATAAATAATTACAATACTAATAATAAAATAAATTAAAGCTCAGCACTTTACCTGTAAACTACAATCAAGGAAAAAAAAGAAAAGAAGGCTATTTTAAAACTAAATTAAATTAAATAAGAATAGAACCAGCTAGTATAAAGTTGTAAAATCAGTGACGTTTTTATTTATTGATTGTTTGTTGTTTGTCTTTATTTTGAAGTTGGCACACATTATTAGTTGTTTTTTTTCTCCCAGGACCAAAACATAAAATAAAGTAGAATAAAATAAAATTTATTTGTCAACTGATAAACTCATAAATATTTTTCTGCATCACACCTCCTTGGTTCCATATAATAACTTAATGACCAATAATATAATGATTGTATATTTACCTATTTGTGACGCGTCATCTTGACAGTTTTGGGACTCCATACTAATGTAATGATGAGTATATCGCAGATTTAAAATCATAATAATAATGTACAGATTATCAGTGGGATATTAAATGATTTAGTATTCATTGATTATTTCTCTGCCTTGAGTTTCCACACTGATTAATGAAGCTGCTTTAACCTGTATAAATGACCTCATTACTCACTGTTGTGTGTTACTGAAGTGTGACGTATTTCCATGAAGACTCAACGGAGGACTTCCGGTGTTGTTCGGGAACGTGACACCTGTGCAGGGGGCGGGGCTAAGGTGACGGGGGGCGGGGCTCAGCTAGGTGTGGCCTCCTTTGTTTTTATCAGCTGCTGCAGTTTCAGTTGAGACATTTCAGGTGGAGCAGAGACACACACACAGAGACACAGAGACACACACACAGAGACACAGAGACACACAGAGACACAGAGACACACACACAGAGACACAGAGACACACACACAGAGACACAGAGGGACAGGTGAGTGTCTTCACTTCAGCACCACAGGCTGCTTTGTATTTGTGGCTTTAAATCCTTGTTTACTTGTTTGTTACCTGTGGCGACAACAAACAGGTGTGTTGTTGGCTTTAAATCACTTATCTGCTCATCAGCATCTGTGTGTGTGTGTGTGTGTGTGTGTGTGTGTGTGTGTGTGTGTTTGTGTATGTGTGTGTGTGTGTGTGTGTGTGTGTGTCGCCACAATACTGAGTCAGATGTGTGTTAAAGTGCCGAGTTATAATGAGTTAACCCGCCACATGTGTGTTCATGTGCTGACTGTTGATTTATTTGCATCAAACACAAAGTTTTGTTGTTTAAAAAACAAAACTTGAGGCGAGGAGACGTTTCACTTTGAGCTGATTCAGCCGCGCCAAACCTCAGAGTGAAAATGGACGTTTAAAGACACACAGCGTGTGTAATGGTGGTAGTGTGAGTTTATAATAAAGCTGAAACGATAAATTTGTTTATTTATCGACAGAAAAATATTCGGCAACTGTTTTGATACTGGATTAATTGATTTACGGGAGTTTTCAATCAAAACAGTGCTCTCAGTTCCTGCTTCTTAAATGTGAGAAATTGCTGTTTTTGTTCTTGCGTCATTGTAGACTTTATCTTATTTGTCTTTTACTTATTTATTTTAAGTTTTGGAGTGCTGATTTTGCAAAACCCTGTGGTCTCACTGGAACAAATGGCTATTTTTCACGTTTATTTTCTTGTTATAGCCCACAGAAAATCAGCATATTAATCAATAATGAAAATGATAATCACCATAATCAATGATGTTTTTTCAGATTGTTTTTGCAGCACCCAGTGGACCCAGCAGTCATGTCCTCCAGGCCCAACGGGAGTCCACCTCCCTACGAGTCAGATACTGGATAGTGAGTGTCTTTCAGTTATAATTCATGTTGTCAATTTGTTTTGTTAATTTTAAATATTGCTGAGCTCATAGTAATGTTAACATTAACCCCTTTATTTATGTAGTTATTTTGGTTTTGTTTTAAATGTTGTAACACAAAAAATAGCACTGAATTGATCTTACTTTGAAAACCATCATGAATTTAAGTCGTTTCCAGGAAACTATTTGTAGTTTTGCTGTTTAAAAAACTTTTATTTCTGCAGGTTGTCATACTCAGAGAGGAAAATTTAAGTGTTTCGGATTTTCAGTAATTCATCTAAAATGTTATTGTCTTGGGATGTCTGAGTTTGAGCAACTCGAATTTTCTACTTTTCTACCATCAAGTTTTTGAAATTGCACAACAGGTAAACAACTCAAACCTTTATACATTCAGACAAATGGTTTTCAAAATAACATATTTCAGGGGTGATGTAATGCCACAGTTATTCAGGTAGTCGGTTGTTTCCATGCTGCACTCCTGCTGATTTAAAGGGGAATTTGAATCATGAGCTCATCTCTCTTAAACACCATGAAATAGAAAACTTGTTCTGGTTCCAAACGGAGGTGAGGACTATTTCTTTGATGCTTTTACGATATTCACACAGGTATGTTTTCTGTTCCTCTCTTCACAGTAACGTTCCTCCCCAGCCGGCCTATTCCTACTACCCAGATGATGAGTTCCAGCATTTCTACCGCTGGACGTCTCCGCCAGGCATCCTCAAAATCATGGCCATCATCGTCATCGTGATGTGCGTGGCCATATTCGCTTGTGTTGCCTCCACACTGGCTTGGGACAATCAGGGCGCCCTTGGTGGCTTCGGGGGCCTCGGGGGGGGTTATGGAGGAACCTATGGTGGTAGCTACGGTGGCTCATATGGTGGAGGCAGCTATGGGGGCATTGGCGGTGGTGCATATGGACCTGGAAACGGCTACGGCTACGGTGGAATCGGAGGGAACTACAATGACCCCCGAAAGGGCAAAGGGTTTATCATTGCTATGGCAGCCATCACCTTCATCGCCTGTCTGGCCATCTTCATCATCATCGTGTCTCATCAGAGCCTGTCGGAGAGCAGGAAGTTCTACCTGGCAGTGATAATCATCTGTGCCATCCTCGCGCTGCTAATGCTGATAGCCGCCATAGTGTACTTGATGGCAGTGAACCCCATGGCTCAGTCGGCCGGGTCGGTGTACAGCGGTCAGATCGCAGGTCTGTGCGCTCAGTACCAACAACCACAGCCTTCAGGAGTGTTCGTCAATCAGTACCTCTACCACTACTGCGTCGTGGAGCCTCAAGAGGTGAATACACGTTTCCATTTCCTCATGTCGGTATCTGTTCTGGAGGATTTGTTATAACTTCTAACTGTCTCCTCTCAGGCCATCGCGGTGGTGTTCGGCTTCCTGGTCGCCGTCGCTCTCATCATCATGCTCGTCTTTGCTCTGAAGACGCGTCAGAAAATCGGACACTTCGGGAAGAGCAACATCCTGTGGAAGAGGGTGAAGCTTGTCGAGGACGTGCAGCCACCTCAAGATGTGGAGGCGTGGGTGAGTGAATTATTCAGCCTGACTTGAGCTGAAACAAGAAGTCGTTTAGTGGATGAGTCCAGCGACAGAAAAATAATCTGCAGCTATTGTAATAACCGTTTTAGCCATATTTAAAGCAAACATCATAAAATGCGACGAACAGTCTCTGGTTCCAGATTCTGAAATGTGAGGATTTGCTGTTTTTATGCCTCCACGCTCGTGACGGTCCTGGTCAGAGGCGTTATGTGTTTAAGATGTCCGTCTGGTCTTTTCTCGTGAACGATGTCTCAAGAACACCGTGAAGCAGTTTCTTCAAATTTGGCACAAACGTCCGCTTTGAGTCGAGGACAAACTGAGAAGATTTTTGGAGTCAATGGTCAATGTCACTGTGACCTTGTTGGTCTCATTCTCATGAATGCAGTATCCCAAGAACACCGTGAGGCAATTTCTTCAAATTTGGCACAAACGTCCACTCAGACTGTAGAATGAACTGATTAGATTTTAGGGTCAAAGGTCAGCATGACCTCATAGACCATTTTTTGGGCTGATCATGTTAATAATGCACGGTGCAAAGAGACACGTTTATTTTCTGGGTGTTGTCTTACTGTGACCAGTCGACCAGCGCCCTGACTCCATCTTGTTGGTCTTCTGGTTTCACTTTTTGAATATCGAATACAGACGAGCACCGTCTGCTGCTGTGGAGAGTTACTCCTTTCACAAAGGCGCAGAATGGACGTGCGAGCTGGCTGTCGGCTGTGGTGTTTGTGATGTGTTCAACTTTTTGGCCGAGACACGAGCAATGTAAGGCGACGCAACAGTTAGCCTTCTTTGCCACTAGTTCGCTAGTAAAGTATAACGTCATATTTTCACTATTTTCTGGCATTTTATAGACAAATTGTTTAAAATAAATAATCAGCATATAATCAAGAGTTGCAGCCCTAAACGGTGAATCAATAATAAAAATAGTTAACTTATTGACCCATTGATTAACCGACTAATCCTTCAGGGTGTAAAGTGATTCTGGAGTTTGAATGGAAAGACGAGGTCACAGCTGACATTTCAGATCTTGTCTCAGGCGAAGCGTCTCTGATGAAGCAGCAGTTAAATGTGTACCAGCAGAAGTGGAACAACCAGTTTGGTGGCAGTCACCTGTTTATCAGCGGGGGAGGGGAAGTGTGGAGCACTTGGTTTCAAGGTGTGGCGTGCACACAGGTGACAGTTTCAATCTTACAGTGATATGCTCAACTGCAGCAATAAAGACTGGTACGCTCCGCTGTAAAACACTCAGTATTTACATTTCTCCATGAATCATCTCTGAAGCTATTTTCAGTTGTGCAACAGCTCAACACCTCGACATGCTGTAGTGTAGCGATGAGTAGGTGAGTCACTTTGTTAGTAATAGTTTGGAAGTCATGATGACATTTCAGCGCGGCAGAGTTCACTGCAGAGCGACGAGGAGGAAGAACAGGTCGGACTGGTGCTCCACAGCCCACCAGTTAGCAGACACACAACACCAGTAACATGATACTGGGAAGCAGAGGCGTTTATGTGACCGTAGCTTGTGGGAACGCGTCTGCAAAGTGCTGAGGCAGTGAGACTGCAGCGACCTGCAGCACATACATGTTGTTTTGGAGGTGCAGGAAGGTGTAGCGCTCCCTGTGTCCCGTACATTCAGAGAACAAGTCCATGCAGGCGTCTCATACCAGAGCTGGTGCAGATCCAAAGTGTTTGTTGGAGACGCCGCCTGTCAGATATTCATGGGTTTGTTTGGGTGCAGCTTTGTCTTGTTTAAAGAAATCATACATTTCAGCTTTGCAAATAACAATTATTTTTTATTTGTGATTTATTGTTTCGGCTGTTAAATGTCAGAAAGTAGTGACACGCCGTTTTTAAGTTCCCATAGATGAAGAAAAGGGAATTCCTGCTCACTGTTCTGTTACTTGCAGTGAACTTTATCAGACAGACAACACTTCGTGTCATGTCGTGAGTGCTCAGCCTGATGAAGGTCTGACGTTTACTGCAGGTAACAGGACAGAGTGCAGGAGTTCCCTTTTCTTCATCTACGGACAGTTTTCTCCTATGCTGAGTTTTTAAAGTTGTGCATGAGCCTCAGCGTTCTGGAATTTCCCACTGTCATTCAGATATTCAGTTTATTATAATGTCTGACAAAGGAAAGCATCAAATCTGATCTAAAGAGTATTTGAATGATGTTTGATCATGAAAATAGTTGCACAGACGCTCTCGCAGAGGGAAGAGAATCCTAACTGCGGTCTGGGATGGGGTGGGGTTGATAATGGGTGAGAGCACTGGTTCCCAGCCTGGAGGCTTCAACCCCCACTATGTGTAGCCAAAGCTTTACAGGGAGGTCGTGAAGCCGTCTTGATTTTAAGGGGTGTAAGAAAACTTAAAGCACTTCATTCATTTCTGTGAAGAAAACTAAATGAAATTGTTATTTTTAAATTCTAGATTATTTTTCAGACTTGAGACCTGAACATGAGCCACATTGACGTCAATAACAGCTTAATTATAACACGATCCATGATGATGAAGACACAGAAAAATAGAAGTGCATGGCAAACATTATTGTCAATATTTCTGACACCTTCAAAATTGCAGAAATTGCTCATGGGTTATTAAGACGAGCTTAGTATTATTTAAAATATTTTTTTGTTATTTATTTATTTACTAGTAACACCATATTTTCTTATCTAATCTAATTTCGTTTCACATTAAAAAAAACACACATTTGAAATCATTAGTATTATGTATATTTTATGTATAACAATTATTGTTTTCCGTTATTTATTCATTGCTTTTTATTTGTTAATTATTTAATTTGTTATTTATTTATTTATTATTTTATTAATATTTTGTTTAAAAATAAAGTTTGTTTATATGGAACAGAAGCTTGGCAATACCATATTTTCTTATTTTGAAAATAATGTTTCACAACAGCAACAAAAAAAACCAACTTCTGAATTATTATTATTATTTATATTATCATTATGTAATAATTTTTTGTTATAGAAATTATTGGGGTTTTTTAATCTATGTATGACTTTTTTATTTTCTTTATTTATTTATGTATTATTTAAGTCCTTGCATCTTTTTACATTATGTTTGTTTTTGTGGAAAAGAAACATTCAATATATTTTCTTTATATCTTTGAAAATTATGTTTCACAACAAAAAATGCTCTGAACAAAACATATTTATTTTTAAAATTTTTATGATTAGAAAAAATATTGTTTTCTCCTATTTATTATTAGTTATTTATTTATTTATTTGCAGTATGTTCTCTCTGTGTCTTCTGACATGTTGTGTATGAGAAAGAAGCATGGCAGTCCAGTGTTCCTATTTGTATTTTATGAGTGTATTTTGCTAATATTTAGGTTTTTCTCTCCCACAGGTGAACAACGTGTCGGCCACACCTGAACCGCTGCCGGTGTCGGACTACCCCGAGAAGCTGAGAGGCTCCAGGAGTCACCTGGACGATGAAAGCACCAACTATGACAAACCTCCCTACGGCTACTCCCCACAGTCAGTACACACTGTCGTCAACAACTACTGTCCCAGTTGTGTGTGTTGTATGTAGTGTACCCCAGTGCCCTGCAGATGGCAGCACAGAGAGAGACACACTTTGTGTCCTAATTCAACACAACACACACAGTTCACAGGTGTCCAGCCTTTATTTGACAGCAGAGAGAAACAAACACACGCAGCTGTGATCAAACTGGAGACGCAGTTACATAGAAAGTGTCTCACCACACAGACACAGACACGCCCGGGGTTTGTGTTTGTTTGCAGCATGTTTACTCTCGCTGCAGACTTTAAACATCACTGAATATCCACAATTCTGAGTGTGCCGATGATGGGAACTGTCCCTGAATGCAACATAGAAAATTACATTTTCATATTTGCATGAACCTTTAATTTCTCCTTGTATAATCTGAAATAACTCATGTTTTTGGCCACATGTTTTCCAGCAGCAACAAGTAGTGAGCAAACCTCAGACATGTTTCCCTCGATGTTTTTTATGTGCATTTGAAGTATAGCGGTCAGACAGCTGTATAGAAACAGCAACATTTGATGATTTCCTCAACTGCACCATAAAGTTTTTACACTTTATGCGAAAGGGTCCTGAGCTGTGTTGAGACCTGACAACGTTCAGCAGTACTGAGCTTTAGAGCCAGATCTGACCCTTTGTTTGATGTCACAAAGGTGTTTTTACTTGTGAAGCTTTTGTGCACAACTCAGAGGGCAGCGACTCTCCTTCTGTCCTCCACCCCACCTGCAGCCAAACACCACACGCCATAAACAACAGCAAAACACAGTATGAGACAGTTCATTTAAGTCAGCAGTTCCCAACTGGTGGGTCACGGTCCTGGGTCCAGTCTGAATGGACCGTAAGTGACTCACAAACATGTCAAGTTTGTAATTTCTAGGAAACTGTTCAAGTGTGGTCCTCCTTTGTAAGATTGGCTTCCTGTGACATCATCCATCCACTGAGTGAGAGCATACGGGTCGGCCAGTCTGGTCCCGTTGCTCAGTGTTTTCTTATTCAAGTAACACTGGCGGTCCCGGAGAGTGAGTGACCTGACATGGTGCGTTGGTAAATTCAGTCTGACGCTCTACACTAAAATGAGAGCCCTGTTGGTGGAAGAAACGCAGCGTTATATTTCTACATGAATGAACCAACGGTTAAGTTAATCACACATTCACTCCGCTCGGCGCTCTGCTGCTCCGTCTCCACAGACAGAGTGTTAAAGAACAACATGATGATTCAGCAGGAGTCTTTGTGTTTGTGTCACCTGATGAACTTTAGTCCTGTAGTCTCTCTTATAGCTTTGTTTTTGGTCTCCACCACCTGTTGAGAGAAATCTAAATACTCCACTGTGTCTGTCTGCTGTTTGCTGCTGAGCAGGTAGAGTGCACTGACTTTTTACAGCTTTCTGTCTGAGCCTAAACTCACTGTAAAGGAAGAGGAAGCTGCAGATTGAGGTCCCGTTTACACGACAACGATTTCAACTGAAAACGGTAAACTTTAGCTGTGAAATTTTCTAAAACGCAAAGGACAGACTTTTCCGTTTTCAGAGAAGCCGTTGTCGTCTGAACAGGGCCTGAGCTGATGATTCTCTGCACGTTCATCACTAACACACACACCTGAAACACTTTCATTCTAAAAATATAGATTATATTTATTTTGACTAGGCGAAGCTTTTTCAGATTTAAATCCATTGTTTCAAGTCTTGGGTCATTTCCTGTTACTGTTACAGAATGTCACCAACTACAGTCATGTAGTATTTTAACAGTTGAGCTGTGATGTACATGTTGTGTACACGTAATGTGACGTGTAGTTAAACTGGTTTTCTTCAGATTCAGCTGGAACTTGTTCTTCTCCAAAAATACTCTGCTTCCCAGCAGTCAGCAGTGTTTCTGTCCTCGGCCTCCAAACCTTTAGTGTTGTTTGAGTTAAACCTGAAGATTTGCTTTCTGTTGTGGCTGTTTGTGCCTCCTGCAGGCCGTCTTAGTCAGTGTCATATTTGTGTTTGTAGAAACACACAAAGAGGATTTAACTCCCTGTTTGTTTCAACAGTGTGCCTCATTCCTTCTAACTTAAGTTTGAAGCTGTGGGGGTGGGCGGCCATTTTATTCACAAAGGTGTAGCTGGTGTGTTTGGGCCTTGGTTCACTCTGAGTTATTTTCACTTCACGTTGAACATTTTGAGATGCAGTTTCTGCTGAGAGCCGCCTGGTTTGGGGACCAGGGAGGGAACAGCCTGTCACACTTTCATGTTGCCCTCCTCCTCCTCCTCCTCCTCCTCCTCCTCCTCCTCCCTTAGACGGGAGCGTAACAGAGTGTGTGTCGTATGTCTGCTGACTCTCCTTACAGAAAAAAAAAAAAAAAAAAAAAATATATATATATATATATATATATATATATATATCCAAACAGAAACCAGGAGTGTTCCAGCAGGATGACCTTCTCTGTGTAGATGGTGACAGTAACGTTTCCAGTTTCAGCAAAGAATTTCATGAATCACATTTTCTTGCGACACTGAAACTGAGTGAAATAGTTTTGTGTTGAAGTATGGAAAGTATGTGTGAGGGAAACAGGAAGTCATTGTTGGATTTGTTTACTCATTATAGATGAACTGATGGGTCATAAATCAAGTCATCGAGATACTGAAGGGTTGAAGGATTTTAAATCAGAGACAGACAAACATACAGCAGTTTAATGGATGAAGGGTCGTCAGCTGGAAAACATATTACCGTTCCATTGTTCATTTGCTCTGTATAATTACAAACACTCTGTTCTTTGTCCCACAGTCCTGCAGTGGAAGAGAATCAGCCTCTGCAGAACGGCGCCCCCTACAGCACCAACTCAGACATGCCCAGCTCGGCTGGAAGGCCCAAAAAGAGACGTGCAGGCCGACCGCGCCGCGCCGATGGACAGGACTACGACACCGACTACAACTCCTCAGGAGATGAGCTGGACGACGACGACTTTGACAGGTAGGAAGAAATGAAAGATCACAGAAGTGTTCACATCTTTTAGAGGTAAAAGTACTCACAGACACTCTGAAAATACTCTATTACAAGTAAAAGTCCTGCTTTAAAGGTCCAGTGTGCAGGATTCAGGACTGATGGAATGTGATATAATCAGTCTGTTTTTTCTTTAGTGTATAATCGCCTGAAAATAAGAGTTCAGGTGACATGGGACAAAACATGGGACAATAGAGTCCAGGTTTAAAGATACAGCAGTCACCCAGCTGAAGCTGTGCTTGATCACTTTGACACCTGTTTTTTCCTGTAATTTGAATCTTCTTCTCTTTGCCCTTGTTTTCCACCTCAGAGAGTATCCACCGATAGTGGACGAGACGCAGCGCAACGAGTACAAGCGCGAGTTTGACCGTGACCACCAGGAGTACAAGGACCTGCAGGCGGAGCTGGACGCACTGAATAAGAACCTGTCAGATGTGGACAGAGAGCTGGACGACCTGCAGGAGGGCAGCCCAGCGTACCTGGTGAGAGCTCCCAGCGACACAGTGTTGTTATTCACTGTTCGATATTATTTTACTCTCTCGTTTATATTCGTTCATGTGACTAGGACCAATAGTTTGGTTTCATTCGAAGCATTAATCTCTTACTTATTTTTTTTTTTTTTTAAACTTTTCTGATGTGGATTGTGTTGCTTGTGCAAAGACTCACAGACTTTACTTCTTCAGCTTCTTTTAACTCCTTGTTTTGGTTTTATGGCACACAAATTTATTTATCTGCGCCCCAGACATATTTTCAGGTTGTCCCTCTGTCCGTCCCATTCTTGTGAACACGAAATCTCAAGAACGCCTCAAGGGAATTTAATCAAATGTGGCACAAACGTGACTCAGTGATGAACCGGTTAGATTTTGGTGGTCAAAGGTCAAAGTCAGTGTGACCTTGCATCTGTCTCGTTTTTGTGAAAGTGATATCTCAAGAACACCTTGGGGGGAAATTTGGCACAAACGTCCACTTGGACTCAGTGATGAACTGATTAGATTTCAGTGGTCAAAGGTCAAGATCAATGTGACCTTGCATCTGCTTTTTTCTCATGAACGAGATATGTCCAGAACAACTAAAGGGAATTTTCTCAAATTTGACTCAAATGTCCACTTGGACTCAAAAATGAACTCACTAGAACTTGGTGGTCAAAGGTCAAGGTCAGTGTGACCTCACAAAATATGTTTTTGGCCATAACTCAAGAATTCATACACTAATCATGACAAAACTTCACACAAATGTCTAAGAGGATAAAATAATGAATGAAAGAGTGAAGTAATCTATGAGCTGACTTGGTCATTGGGAGGTGGACGATGTGATACCTACGAGAAACGCCCGCCAAGCTGCAGCAGCTTTTAGGCACCAAACATAAGTGATTTGTAGCAACGCGTTGGTGCTTTTCCAGCAGTTTTTTAGGCATGAAAAGAGGTTGTTTTTCACTGAGACATCGCTGCCTGCCTCCCAGGATATTGCCACCTAAAGCAGATGTTTTTTACCAAACAGTGCTATTATCCCTGCCGGGGTTTTGCCCCTCTAAACGGACACTTGTAGCAAAAACACGACCTTTTCCTGATCATTACCAAGTGTTTTTTGTGCCTAACCCTAACCACATCATCCACCAAAATGTAAAGTTTGAAGGTATTAGCTACCATTCTGGTGACAGGCTGATGTACAATAACCCATCACTAACATTTCAGTCTTGACAATGAAAACAGAACATACATTTCGTCATAGTTTGTATCATCAAACATCTATTTTAAGCGACATGATGAACGTTTTTTTGTCATAGTTTCCATTAACAAAATTAACACTGCTTTACAGCTCGTTCTTCTGCCCCCAAGTGGCCAAAATGTTTTACTTTATGACAGATGAAGTGACATTGGGAAAATAAAACATGTTTTACCGGCTGTAATTTCATTTTGAAATGTGATAAATTGTTGATGCGCTCTTTAACAGGATGCTCTGGATGAGTACAACAGGATAAAGAACATTAAACGGGTACGTGGGATTCTTATTCATCTACATCCACTTACTACTTTTAAATATTTATAAGCTGTTTATAACTCATACATGTTAGGTCTTATGTTTTGTTCATGAACCTTGATAGACTTGATATTGTACATTAACAGCTGTTTGCTGTATCTGAGGTCCTATATTTTTAAATTGCTTATATTTTGGATTTGGACCTTACTGTTAGCCGTCATTGTGTACATTTGGTTTTTGCACTTGCACTTTTTCCTGCTTTGTACTGCAACTTTTACCTTCTCTCGTCTCTGCAGTCTCCAGACTATCAGATGAAGAAGCGCAGGTGCAAATACCTGAAGTCCAAACTGAACCACATCAAGAAGATGGTCAGCGATTACGACCGCAGGGCCTGAACAACTCCGAGGATGTTACGCCTGTCCATGACGGGACAGAAGGGACTAAACCTGGTTTAGGGGGGGACGTTTGGAGGCTGTGAGAGGACGAAGCTACGCTGATCCAACCCAGAGGTTTCCACAGTCTGTCTGAGCTGGTGAAACACTGAAAAGGTTGTTGTATAATTTAGAGGCAGAGAAAACAGAGATTCTGTCTTGTGTTACGCCGTTGTTTGTTTTATGAGTATCACCTGCCATAGATACTGTTATAGGTATTTATTATGCCTCATTTAATCTGAAACAGTCACTTAGAGGAGTTTCTAGAGAGTGAATACAAATGAAACATAATCCCCAAATTTGTTTTTAATAGCTCTTGTTACAATGACTCAACATGAGATGCTCATTTTGTAAGATCTTTTTAATTCTCATTTTTAATCCTTTCATGTAAATATGTGGGCAACACGGATGTTTTTTTAAGTTTTTAGCAGTTTATTGAATTAAGTTCATGTGTGTGTTGTGGTGTGTTTTTCTTTTATGGATGGTAGACATGACAGACACTTTTAAATAGACACTTTTAAATGCATGTTTGATGCATTGTGTGATGTACTTTTACAATGATTTGTCAGACCTTTTTATTATAATAAAGTCATTTATTGAGCAATTTTCTTGCTGTTCTTACACAGTAAGCATGTGACAAACATATATCTGAGACTTCTTGAACAAATAGTAGGTGTGAAAACAATCAACACTCAGCCCCTCTTGATTTATAGACACTGTGTAGATGTTTTAAGAGCAGATCTCACTTATCAAATCATTCTGATGACATTGTAGAAAATTAAGCACTGTGTGGATATTCTTCACATACTGACTTTAAAGCGGCACTAATCAATATTTTTCACATATTAATGTATAAAATGACCACAGATAATGTGAAAGGTGTTGTTTGAAGTAACAAATCCACAGATAATTATCACCTATGTTGTTGCTTTTAAGTCTACGCTGCATTTTAGCCTTTTTTAGCTCATTGTTTTGGTTCTGAACCTGCAAATGTCAATCAAATCAACCCTGTTTTACATTTTAAAAAAGCTCAAATAAATGTATTCTATAGTACTCGCCCAGCACAACATTAAAAAGAAAAACACATAAACGAACGTGTCACAAAAAAGACAAATCTTTTTTCCCTCAGGAGATGGTGGAGACCAAAACAGAGCTGAAAGACGACTTAATATTGGACTCGTGTTTGTTAGCCTGCTCTACTGCCCCCAAGTGGCCAAAAAACAAAACAAGAAAACAAAACAAACCCAAAAACAGTTATTCCAGTAAAGAGCTACACTCACTTTTTTTTACATTAACAATGACTGTGTGCAATATGAAATGTATGGCTTGTACTGTCAAACCCACAGAGAACTTTCACATGATGCTTTTTTGGCCTTTTTTAGCTAATGAGTTAGCATTTTTGCGCTTCCAGTCCCCTCATCATTTGGTTTGAAGTCTAAAATAAGGTCTGTAGTTTACACAAGTTCTTCACAGTTTGTTCCACCTGATGGCACAGTGGTGCAGTGGTTTGGATTGTCATCTCACAGCAAGAGGATCCTTGGTTCGAAGTCCTTCTGTGCAGAGTTTGCATGTTCTCCCTGTGTCAGCGTGGGTTTCCTCCAGGTGCTCCAGCTTCCTCCCACAGTCCAAAGACATGCAGGTTAATTGGTGACTCTAAATTGTCCGTAGGTGTGAATGTGAGTGTGAATGGTTGTCTGTCTCTATGTGTCAGCCCTGTGATAGTCTGGTGACCTGTCCAGGGTGAACCCTGCCTCTCACCCAGTGTCAGCTGGGATAGGCTCCAGCCCAACTCCAACTGTGGTGTCGTTCGTTTATAGCCTAGCGTTAGCCTTTTACTTGTGGTGATTGCATTTACGCTTCAGAAATCATAAAAGTGGTGTTAATTTGTGAAGATAAAGTTGCTGAACAAAAGCTGTGTCATAAACTTTTGTTTGCCACAGAGATTTTCTGCAGTAATCCAATTTAAAAAATCCCACTGGCCTTTTGTTAAGTGAACAAAGGCAATGCTAACGTCCAGGATGGCCTAAACAAAAGTCATCCCTGCAATGCTCTGTTGTTTTGATTTTGAACCCACAATTTCCTCTTTGTATCATCCATCCGTCCATCCATCCTTTTTCATCCACTTATCCGGGGCCAGGTTTCAGGGGCAGCAGGCCAAGCAAAGCACCCCAGACGTCCCTCTCCCCACAGCAACACTTTAAAGCTCCTCCTGCGGGACCCCAAGGCATTCCCGGCTCTACTCCGAGCTCCCTCCAGATGTCTGACTCTTCCCCCTATCTCTAAGGCTGAGCCCAGACACCCCACGGACGAAACTCATTTCAGCTGCTTGTATCTGCGATCTCGTTCGTCACGGTCACTACCCATAGGTGAGAGTTGGGACGTAGATGGACGAACAAATCAAATACTTTGCCTACCAGCTCAGCTCCCTCGTCACCATGATGGTCTGGCACAGTGCCCACATCACTGCAGACAATATTGATCCATTTTGCGCTCCATTCTACCCTCCCTCGACAACAAGACCCCAAGATACTTGAACTATCTCTCAGCTTGGAGAGAACAATCCACTGGTTTCTAGCAGGGAACCATGTCCTCAGATTTGTAGGTGCTGACTCTCGACCACTTCACAATCTGCTGCATCAACCCTACTTGTCGGGAAAAAAATTCATATAAACCCACTGAACACCACCCTGCAGACAGACATAGTTAGCGACTAGCTGGTGAACGTAGTGGAGCACTTAGCAGCTAAAGAGAGTCACCACACTGAGGAGTTGGAGAACTGGATTTGTCGCAAACACACAACCTCAAATGAATGCTAATGTCGCTCTGAGTCTACTGGGTGTTTAAACTGTTAGCTAACACGTCAGCTAAAAGACCTTTCATATCTACTGTTGCCTTTTCTGCTTGCTCTGCTGCCCCCAAGTGGCCATTTTTTTAATGCAGCCTTAAGGAAGTGTTCATGTTAAAACTGCACACTGAAGCCACAGGCACGGAGACAACTCACAGCACACTGAAGCAGAGGAAGGTACCTACAGTTTATATGTTACATCGATTAAGATGCTTTGTTTTTCTTTAACTTTTTGGGTTCCCTCACTGGATTTCACCACACAGACACCACATCACATGACAAAACATTTCACATTAAAACACATCGATGACCTTCCCTCCTGAGTGAACCTCAGGCTGTTGTTTTTAGCTGTTCGGTCTGCATTGAGTGTCTCCGCAGCAGCATCCTCCTGGTCATCTCTTTGGGGTGTCCAGGAGGAGCGCAGGGATGGAAACTTTTTAGGCCAGACTCTTTGTCACAGAAACCACCTCCAGCACTGGAGCTAAGGTTATAAGCATTATGGATGGGGGTGTTGGTGGAGTTGAGGGCCAGAGGCGGCAGAGATCTAGGCCTGGCCTGGGAGTTGTGGTCCAACAAGAAGGCTCCTGATCCTCTGCGCTCGTACCCAGACAGCACTCTCCTGTTGGGGCCGGTTGACAGTGACTCCCTGGAGCCCAGCGTGCTGGAGCAGCGTAAGGGGGCCAGTCTCTTGCCCTCTGTCAGGTCTCTTGCTCTCTGCTGGGACTCCTCGGGCAGATTGTGGATGTCTCTAGCTAGCTGGGGGTCAGAGCTGTAGATGTCGGCCCCGAACTTGCGCCTCTGGATTATGCTGTGAAGGCTTGATGAGGCCATGCTGTGAAGTGGAGTGCTGAGGTTTTGGCCCCCAGAAAAGGAGGAAGAGGAGGCGAGTGAATCTGTTCCAAGGTTTGCAGAGTGGAGGTTGGGGTGGGAGTGGGATGATAGGAGACCTGGTAAGGATATCTTTTGTCCCATGTGGTTGGCACATTCATTTTCCCCTTCCACTCCTTTGTCCTTTGCCAAACTTCCTTCATACCATTTGAAGTTGTCAGTTGTCGAATTCATGCCGTCTAGTTTGGGAATTCTCAGAGAGAGGTCTTCACTTTGGTTGAGGTCTTCACCGTTTTCTGTAGGCAAGGTTGCAAGAGGCTGCCGGCTGAGCAGAGACGCCGGGATCTTCAGCCAGGGCTCAGAGTTCAACCTCAGGAGAGGCTGCTGCAGGCCATTTGGCACCGCTTGGCCGAGCCTTTGAAATCGTGATGGAGAACATGGATGGGAGCTTACGCCGCAGGTCTGGGCATCTTTAAAGGAGAAAACAGTCTTTGGGGGACACAAGGAAGAGGAGGTGCACTGGGGGGAGGTGATGAGCTGGATTTCAGAGGGAGAAGCAGGAGCTGCAGATGCCGTTTTGTCCGTCTGATCAAGAGGACCGAGGGGAGGCATGCTGAGGTACTGCGTGGCTTGCAGTTGGCCACATGGGAATTTGTCGGTGGCTATGATGATCACCTCTTTCCCCTTGGCCTTGCATGTGTCAAGCATCAGCTTTAGAACCTTCCAGTCTCCAGCCATGACTGCGTAGACCAGTGCCGAGGTCCCAGACTGATCCTCCAGGCTGATGTCCGCTCCACTGGCCAGTAGCAGAGACACCACCTCAGGGCCGGCCTGCTCCTGGCAGGCGTGCATCAGTGCAGAGCGGCCCTCCTTGTCCTGGATGTTGGGGTCTGCTCCTTTCTCCAGAAGAAACTGGACCAGCTTGACTCGGCTGGCACTCTGGGCGTCGATGTGCTGGGTCCTGCAGGCCACCATCAGGGGCGTCTGGCCTTGGCTGTCGCTCTCGTTGATGTAAGCACCTCCCTCCAGGAGAAGCCGCGTCAGCCGCAGGCGGCGGAGGAAGACTGCTCTTAGCAAGGGGTTACCTGAATCCATAGCTACCCCAGGGTTACTGCCTTCTCCCTCCATCCCTCGTGGTCCCTGCTGACGGTTTTGGAGATGTAGTTGGACAGGTGTCTGTGGACAAATAACAGAACTCGTTAAGAGGATAAAGCAGAGGTAAAGCAGTATACCTCACTTCCACAGTGTAGTTCGGCTCGATTAGATTCAACTCGACTCACTTTTGGTACTTTTCTCTACTTTGTTTTCCAAGACTGATAGTACCCTCTCAATGTAGGCAGGATTCTTAGCTTTGTTTCTACAGTAGCCCAGAACAGACAAACCAGACACTCACGCTTTCCCTTCAGCCACCATAAGTAGAAACCTATCTGCGACAAGTGTGTCAGAAAATGTGTGCATTTTTAAAAAACATGAAACCGCTTTATTCAGTGTTTTTACCGGTTTAAATCACCAGGGGTCTCATTTATAAACGTTTTGTATGCACAAAACGAGGCCTGACAGAGGCTTTCGTCACTTCATCAGCAAAAGTTGTGATCTATAAAAACAGACTTGATGTGAGAAACTTTGACCCATGCTTATCAACATTTTGGAGATGGGAAATTGCCAATGCAGATGCAGACGTGGAAGCCTGATTTTTGGCTTTTGTCTGTACGTACATTTTTTATTATGGATCTTATGGACCCCTGGTCTGTGTTTTTACTGGTTTAAGTCACCTGGTCTGTTTGTTTCGGAGAGGAAGAGACCTCTGTGGATAATTCAGCTCCTGGTAAAACCTTCCTGAACAATGAACACTGAAGGAATTCTAACCAGGAGAAGTTTCAGCTCATTGCAATCTGCAGTCCTCACCACTAGATGCCACTAAATCCATCTTACACACTGAATCTTCATTTGCGGCAAAGTTGCATATTATATCTTTGACTCCACTTCCTAGAATCGGTTCAGTTCACTTAGAACCTCGCCCGGGGTGATACCAAAGATGGACAAGGTAATATCCACAACTTTTATGAAAGGAAAACCAAAAAAGAGCAAGCCGAGTCGAGTTGAGTCGAGTCGAGTCGTACCGTGCAATGGAAACGTGGCACTAGACAGGGCCTGAATTCAATTTTGATTCAAAAGCTTTAAAATTTCTGAAACAAACACACACTCATTCTCAGGTCAAACACATCACACACCAGCACCACCCCACTCTTATTTTATTTATCATTTTGTTCTTGTTTTCTCTCAGCGTCTGTCTTTTTTACTTGTGCATGACACCAGCAGTTTTGGCTTTGGAGACATACACAGTTCTTGTCTTTTCTTTGTGCATATAGAACCCATTCAACGGTTCCTTTTCATGCGCTCGTCCTCCGCAGCACCAGCAGAGGCAGCCACTTTCTATCAGCCTTTGTACTGTTTGTCCTTGCTTCCCTCTATTAGACCAAATAGGGTGGCAGTTACCAATGTCTCAGACTGTAACATTTTCCCGAATGAGTCACAGACCATGAAAATGAAACACAGCACGGATTTACATCTATAAAGGAACGACAGACACTCGCTGAGTGTTTGTGTCGACTGCACCAGCCATAGTGGAGCTGTAATGACGATGCATGACACGCTGAGTAGCAACAAGTATCATGAGGAGAGTTAAAATCATCTCTGTCTCAATTCGAGTCTGAAAGACACAGATTTTAAGACGGTTTTTAAAATAAGTCTCATAGTGAGGCGAACATGGTGTAAAAATACAACATAACAATACAATGATAATAATAATCATCATAATATTCAGTGTCGAGTTGATGCTAAACATTGACACAAAGACACCAGATGAGCCGCACCTCATTAAAATATCTGTAATATGTTTGATGTTTAAAGCATCACATACTGTATGTCAATATGTTAGTCATACGTACGACCCTCATTCTGCCCTGTGTAACTGATATCACATGATGATCAGCGTCCTGCATCATTCAGCATGTATTTATAGCATGTGTTGCTATTAGCAATGCTCCGCTTTCCACATGATAATAAATCAATACGCTGCGTTCCTGCCACAGAGCCCCATTGTTCTTAAATACACATCACACACTGTGTCACATGTTCCTTCATTACTATGAACACACACACTGCTGACACAAACACTCACAAGAGGACAAATGTGGATTAATCCACCGCTGAAAATAGTCCCCAACAAATGCACTGTTTGCTCCTGTTTGATAAACACACTGCCACAGACAGGAAGTCAGAAAGTATGTGTTGATTTTGAGTGATGTCAGTGCGCAAGAACTGTACGTAAATTTTGTAACGTTCAGTTTAAAGCTCCAGTGTGAAGGGTTTAGGGGGACATATTGGCAGAACTGCAATATAATATAATAAGTGTGTTTTCTTTAGTGTGTAAGCAGCTCAAAATAAGAATCGTTGTGTTTTCATTATCTTAGAGTGAGACGTTTATCTACACAGGGAGCAGGTCCTCTTCTACATAGACTGCCATGTTGTACCGCCATGTTTCTATGGTAGCCCAGAATGGATAAACCAAACACTGACTCTAGACAGGACCATTTTTGTGTTGGCCACTATAGCTCTTCTGCAAGGAATGCATCAGAATGTGAAACTGCTTTATTCAGTATTTTTTACCAGTTTAAATCAGCCGGTGTGTTTGTTTCTGAGAGGAAGAGACCTCTGTGGATAATTCAGCTCCTGGTTAAAACCTCCTGAACTCTGAAGGAATTCTAACCAGGAGAAGTTTCAGCTGGTTGCAATCTGCAGTCCTCACCACTAGATGCCTCTAGATCCCCCTAAATTTTACAGACTGTCCCTTTAAAACGGCAATGGCATTTAGTTTCACATGGGACAAGAACCATAGTCTCCTGGATGAAAGTCCGGTTATGTTTGACCCAACCAACTCCCCTCCCTCAAACCCTTTGCAGACTTTTTTGCTGTTTATACTACATTGGTTGCTCTCAGTGTCAAGTGTTGCTGTGGATGGATTTACATTTGGCTGAAGGCCTGCTGTGTCTCATAAGGACGCTAAAGGGCACTTTTGGTGTCAGTAAAAGTCAGTCAAAGCGTCAGTCAGTACGTTTTCACGACATTAGAGAAAATTGTTTAATTGTGTTAGTCTGACTTTTACTATACAATCGTACTAAATGGAATTCTCAAAGTCGGACTAACACACCCAGATAATTTGATTGGGAGCTGAATTCCTCCTGCATGTCTACAGTCAATCAGACCCAAACTGGCTCACTAAATGGATTCCCCTCCCATGCTTGTATACTGGGACAAGGACAGTAGGCCAGTTAAATGTCCTCGTCCAGCTGTAGCTGTAGCTCCACTGTTTGACCACCCAGCAGTAAGAAAGGCTGGGATACTACAGCTCCCATCATGCAACGCGTGTAACATCTTCAATTAGACCCTCCCTGCCCTGTCATCCAGGTTCCACAGGAACAGTTTGAACAAGTGTGTCTGTTGCTGCAGTACTCACTGCACCTCAGCATCTCTAATCAATGCTGATGTGTTATTATGGATTAATCTACTTTCAGCACTTGCTCCTCCACCACTGGTCATCTTCACTTCTCGACTGCATCCCAGCCCATGTGCACTGGCTTCAGTACAAGCAGGCGACGTGTTTTCTGTCTTCTTCCTCTGCTTCATCTGCTGCCGTCAGCGATGACATCATCACTAAAACAACCCGAGCTCTTTCCTTTCAGCTGGCAGCCACACACCTCAAAGACAAAACACCACCTGCGTGCACCACGTCTGACAGATGAGGCGGAGGTGGTGTGCTTTTAATCACACTGCTCCTTTTTTTGGTCGACGCTTTCGTCCTCTCCATCACTGCTGCACGGATCAATCACTCCGTCATTAAAGCACTTTGTTACTGAACTCTACAGGTTTCTCATCGTCACCTCCTTCACACTGCACTCATGTACAACATTTAAATACTTGTAAGCAAACTTCTTCTGCTGTGCTCGTACTGTGAGAGCATTTTGCTGATGATACGTGTACTTTTACTGAAGTGGGGATTTGAATGCAGGACTTTAACTTGTAGTGGAGAATTTCAGTTTGGTATCTTTGCTGAAGTTAGGGACCTGAGTACTTCTTCCACTGCTGATCTCACTTGTGTGTTCTTGTCGAAGTCTCAACATTCACGAGATCAGCACGAGACTTGGTGGAGACATTCATGTTCTCAGGGCCCAGCTCTTCAGAAGTAATCTGATCAGACTTCAGATATCGGATTAGATTAAATCTTAAAAATGGGTTGTTCAAAAGAGAAACAGGACTCTGAAATCTGATTAGATCAAGTATTCTGATTTTGATCTGGATCAAACCTTCAGTTTGTGTTGTTCAGCTTTTGCACTTGATTGTTTGAGCATCACAGAAGTACAGTACATAAAGTCAACATTAGACTGCCTACTAATCCATACCCACTGAGTACAGCATACCATCCCATGACTTAGTCATACCAACAACATTGGTCCACAGGGGGAGCCACAGCGATCGGTCGCATTTTAGCCATTTTGAAGCATTTTTCTGTTGTTATAGCGCCACCCAGTTGCCAATTAGAGTTAAATTTCTCCAGTCACCTTGAGGCGTCCTGTTCTACATATCTACCAAGTTTAGTAAAAATCCATATGGCGGTTAGGCCTAGATAAGAAATGAGCTCTCTAGCGCCCCCATTTTGTTTGATGGGGTCAATAATGGAGGGGTCCCCTCAGATTATGTGTGGTCATATGCCTACAAAGTTGCGTGGTGATGGGTGAAACCCTTGAGATGTTATACACCTTTATGTGATGAGCCACGCCCTCCGCAATATTCATTGCCTTATAGAAGCTCAGTTTTAGTAAGTTTTCCAACTTTTGCCAAGAGGGAACTTTAGATATTGGTCCCTAGATTATGTTCACCCAGTTTCATGCAGATCGCTCAAACTTCCTAGGAAGAGATCCATTTGAAGTGTTTTTCAAAACATTCAAAATGGCGGAAAATCTATATAAGTGGAAGTTATGGGTTCTTGAGGCAAATGTGTTCCTCATGAGGAGAGGCATCTCTGTGCAAAGTTTCATGTCTCTACCACATACGGGGCATGAGATATGCCCATTCAAAGTTTGACATTTCAATGGGTTGCTATAGCGCCCCCCTTTGGCCAATTGATGTAATATTGCTTCATTGGCATCCTCCCATGACCCTCTACCACTGTGCCACATTTCACATGGATTGACCAAGTCAGTGAGGAGAAAAACATGGAACACACACACACACACACACACACACACACACACACACAGAGTTTTCGTTATTATATAGTAAGAGTTAAGCCTTTCAGTAAGGTACATTTTCCCATAAAACAATCCTCTAAATAATTCTCAATAAGATCCAGCCACTCATATTCATCCTCCGTGGGGACATGACACTGAGGCCTTTATAGTAAACCATGCATTCAGTCTATGTGACTCCTGATCGACTGTGCAAAGGACACCCTGATCTTTCTAGAGATGTCACACACATGGAGCAAACATGTTTTATGGCAGAAAGGGAGCTCAGTGATTACATTTGTAATCGTCTCTGTTCCTCAGATGGATGTTGTTTGAGTTTTAACTATATTGTATTAAGATTTTAAAGGTCTATGTTCATTTTAAGCATTTCAGAATACACATGTTAAGCCATGTCCTCTGTGGGGACAGTGGGACTTGCTTTGTCTGAGGTAGGAACTGACAACCAGCACTAATCGTGAATCAGGGTGTGGTGACGCCCTTCATAAAGGTTTAGGAGACCTGAGGAAATGTACATCCACGACCTTCTGACCCTTCCTCAGTTGAAGGCAGGCCTCATGTTAGCAGACACTCTGGTCTCCAGGTCCACTTGAGAATTCGATTTTGTGCATCTTAAAACCTGAGTGGAGGTATAGAGCTAGAATTTGATATTCAAATTTCATTTACATTAATTATGAATTTTGATTTTAAAGATGTCTTTAGCTGTAAATAATCAGTATCGAGCAGAAACAAAATACTTTGCAACTTCTGTCATTCAAATTTAGAGAATTTTAAGGTACTTGTTTTTGAGTATTTCCATTTTCTTTATACTCCTCTACATCTCAGATGGAAGCATTGTACTTTTCACTCCTCTACATGTATTTCAACTCATCCTCACTGTGACCTCGTCACATGTCCACGTTTGGTCATGGACTTTCCACGTCCACATATGGCATCCAAGGTACCCTGGGTGTGTTGGTTGTTGACGTTCTGGGACGCCGTGTCAACTACAGCCTGTTACATGCATTGTCTGTTTTCAAAATACACTTCTGTTTTCACAGGAAATGCACAGTTTGCATACAGTCTCTTTCAAAATAAAAGCACTACGTCGGTACAGCAACGCAAATTGACGTTATTTTCCTTCAACAACAAACACACATGGTTAGGTTTAGGAAAAAAGAGCAGGGTTTGGCTTTCGAATCTTACAGGACACAAACACCACTCTGTCGGGTGAAAGTCTGTGTTTGTTTGACGCGTCTCAGTGAAACTTTTGCTGCCCTAACTTTTGCTCTTGTCACGCTGCCATTAAAGGATGATGGCGATCGGCAGCGTATCGTGCCGACATTAAGCGACAGCCTTTTTCGACAGTGTCTAATTCTGGAAGTCGCTGCACATGTGCCGGATTTCGACGACTTCATAGTGAGACCAGGGTTGTTTATTTTTGTCTGCTTTAGTAGCTTGTAGACCTAAAAATACAAACAACCCATGATCAACTATATTGTATATTTCAGGGTCTTTAATGCATAAATGGAAAGACAGATTATCAGATCAGAGGCTTTTGGTTTTTATCATGAGGCCTTTTTATATTTAAAATATACATGTATCTGTTATATTTATAAAACATTCGGGAGTGGGGCCTCGAACGTCCTGGCCTATAAACGCCACTGGAGTCTGACCTCACTGAGCGAGATGATTAATACATCGTCAGAGCTGAATTCTACATTTTGGCAGAACATTGAAAATCTCCCAACAGATCGTTATACACGACACTTTCCTGCCTCTTTATTGTGTTTATTTATTTTGTATTTTCCCCTCTGTTTACACTAACTTACTCCATGCATCATTCTTATTGTTAATTGCTTATTTTTCTTATTGTCATTATGATTTGTGATGATTCCTAAAATACCAATAAAATGTTTATTTAAAAAAGTAAAACCAAAACACAAATACAACAGATATTCAAATACAGGTATCAGTAATTTAAAAATATATTTTAGTGAAAATAAGTAAAGTTTATCAGCAAAGTATAAAAGCAAACGTCCCTATTATTCAGACAAAATGGTCTCTGTCAGAAATATATTATTATCAGAATCAGAAATACTTGATTGATCCCTGAGGGGAAATTAGGATTTGTTACTGTTGCTCTGATGTTAAAGGGATATTATAGTATGTATAGAGAATTAAAGAAATAAGTCTAGAAGTATGTCACTATAAAGAAATAAAATAACACAAGATAAACTAAACTAAAATGAAATGAAAAAAATAAAATAAAATAAAATTTGATAAAATAAAATGGAAAGTAATAAAATAAAATAAAGTTAGATAAAAAATAAAATAAAATGAAATGAAATGTAATGACATGAAAAGAAATAAAATAAATGAAATGAAATGAAAAGAAATAAAATAAAATGAAGTGAAAAGAAATAAAATAAAATAAAAGTAGATATAATAAAATAAAATAAAAATGAAATAAAATAAAATATAAATAAAAATGTACATTAAGATAAGAATAAAAAGTAGAATACACATTATACACATGATTTATATAATTATTAGAACAAAGTAAACATAGGATATATGTACAGTTATGTGCATGATAAAGTCCTATAATGAAAAATATTGCTCAGTTGAATAATTGCACCTCATCACTCTTAGATATATAACTAATGATTCATCATCAGTGCTGCATTAACACTTGAACAACGTTCAGTGTTGCAGCTGGAGCAGAGTTGATTAAAGTGTTTTACATTACTGTTGGATGCTTTAATTCACTGTATGACAATGCATCATATTAAATATGCTGACGCAGGATTTAAAATCATCTTAAGAGCAGATGCAGCTGTGAGATAAACACACAGCAGTGCAGTGTAACGTACAGTACTTTTCCTAAATGCAGCGTGTCGGTCGCACAGAATGGAAATATTCAAGATAAGTTTCCAGCTTTGACATTTAGGCTCTGATTGATTTATTCAGACTGTAATTGGTATTTCTGTGGTGGACGACAGACTCTGATGCAGATGTGACACGTTGAATCAGCTCCAGACCTTTTGTGTCTCAGCTCCTCAGCGCCTGAAGGAACAATGACACAAACACAGCCGACTGCTGGAGTCAGGGTCCCCTCGGATCAGGCTCCGTCCTGCACTGATCATCTGATGGGGATGTGAACACTCTCAAATTGAAGCTGAAAGTCGGCACTTTATCCTCATACTGTGGTCTCTCATGGCTTCATACTCACACACTGCACACACACACACACACACACAACGCGCTCACACTGTACTGTATATTCACAGCGTTTTGTTTCCACCCTGCCTGCACACTGAGGACAGAAAACTCCACTTCACCTGAACACTCATTCTCTACAAGAGCCCCCAACATCGCTGTGTGTGTGTGTGTGTGTGTGTGTGTGTGCATGAATGTCCACTGCCTGTGTGTGTGTGTGTGTGTGTGCGTGTGTGTGCGTGTGTGTGTGTGTGTGTGTGTGTGCACTACTCACCAACCTTCAGTCAGGATCAGTCCTCTCTTGCAGACATTTACTCCCCTGTTGCAGAGCTGCGACTGACTGTGACCAGGCAGAGTTGATGTGTGTGTGTGTGTGTGTGTGTGTGTGTGCGTGTGTGACAGTTAGTCAGAGGAGACGGGAGCTGCAGCAGTCAAGGTTTTTCAGCTTGTGTTTGCTCCTCAGACAAAGTGCTTGTTGTCAGGCAGGTCTAAGAAATGGTTAATCCATCACCGCAGCAGCAGCAGCAGCAGCAGCAGCTCTGGAGACTCAGAGAGGCAGAGCAGGAAAGGTTGACACAGATGAGCGCATTGAAGGTGAAGCACTATAGCAACCAGCGGCGCCACAGTGCGTCTGATTTGTCTTTTCATTAAACGAAGGTCTGATTCAGCACAGGCCTGTTAATTGTGACGCTGCCTCACAGGACTTTGTTTTTCTTTAGTTACACACAGAAAAGGAAAAAAAAAATTGTTTTGTCCACCTTATCAATGACATCGCCATGACAACCATCAAGGAGGCCGGATGAATGACGGCACATGTTGTAATTGTGCTAAAGGAACTGTTCTTTGTGTCTGTGTGTGTGGGAGTGTGTACGCACCTGTGTGTGAACAAGACCCTGTGCATATACTTTGCATGCATTTAATTTCATTGTTTTATTGTGATATCAACAATTATGTGAGGACGATTCTTTAATTGATTGATTGATTGTAAATGCAACTTGACATATTGAAACACAAGGAGAGGAAACAGCAAACATTACATCACATTAATGTACAGAACATTGAGATGATTTCTAAAGACTCATTACTCTGCAGGAGTAGAAACAAAGCTGTGCTGGCACTGTGAAACACAAAAATCTGTGCTGCAGAATCTGATTTAAAAAAACCAAAACACTGTTCTTTGTATCCTTCTGCCCAGACTATTACTAACCCAGCTGTTAATTGTCCAGACCTGTAGCCATAGAAACACTGTGACTTCACAGTGCGGTTCATGAATCCACCACAAGATGTCACCATCTGACAATGTGTTTTTATTTAATCATATGTACTCTTTCAAACAAATGTGTTCATTGGATATTTAACATGCACTCACTGGCCACTTTATTAGGGACACCTTGCTAGCACCAGGTGGGACCCTTTTTTATTCTTGGTGTCACAGATTCAACAAGGTGCTGGAAACATTCATTGGAGTACAGTGAACTCACTGTGATGTTTGAGATGATGTGAGCTTTGTGACATGGTGCGTTATCCTGCTGGAAGTAGCCATCAGAAGGCTGTGGTGTTTAAACCATGCCATGACCTCTGACCTCTGGCATCAACAAGGCATTTTGGCTCACTGGATATTTTCTCTTTTTGGGACCATCCTCTGTAAACCCTAGAGATGGTTGTGCTGAAAATCCCAGTAAATACTCAGAGCAGCCCGTCTGGCACCAACAACCATGTTAACCATGTTCAAAGTCACTTCAATCACCTTTCTTCATCATTCTGATGCTGCGTTTGAACTTTAGCAGCTCGTCTTCACCATGTCTACATGACTAAATGTTAATGAGCTGCTGACACCTGATTGGCTGATTATATATTTGTGTTAAGGAGCAGTTGAACAGGTGTACCTAATAAAGTGGCCGGTGAGTGCAACTTCCATATTTACATCAAACACAGCAACAAAAAACAACTAAGGTACAAAATAAATCACAGTAAGTCATTATTTTGACAGGGAAACACATTAAATACTTTTCCAAGGTTCAAAATAAAGAAAACAGAAACACTACTTCTACAGACTGACAGTCTAAAGAAAAGAAAGGGAGGAGAAAATCAAGAAATTCAGGCAAATAGACTTCTGTAGCCTTCTCCTCTCTAGAAATGTCCTCAACATCTTGGTCTGATGGTCGATTTCTGGACGATGGCTATGGTGTATTTTGCTTGTAATAAGCAATAAGCTTCATACACAACGTACAGGAAAAATTCCAGGGATACACAGTTTGGGGCATATGAACAGAAATAAAATTAAAAAAAGGAAATAAGAAAATAAATAGATAGGAAAATAGAAAAATAATAGCTTTAGAAAATTACTGGAAAAAAACAGGTAAAAAAAAGCAAAAAGCAAGGGCACATTATAAATATTATATTATATTTCAAATATATAATACTAAAAAATAAAAATAATTATTACTTAATTAGCACTTTTTTCAGGACTTTTTGTTTTTTAGATTCTCTTTCTTTTTTTTAAAAACTAATTTTCTCTTTTCTTGCTAATGTTTTGAGTCATTTTTCCTTTTGTTGCTCGTTGGTTAAAATGAGTATTAATAGACTGTGTTTGAGCTCTCAAGCAGATCGTCTGCCAGTCCTCGACTGAGATCTCACTGTTGAAGCCCTCACACCAGGCGAGTCTTTTCATTTCTGAGGAGATCTGGGAGCCGTCCATGACTGTTTTATAAAAGTGTGAAATCAGGCCCCTCTTTGAGTCGAGTGGTGTTTTACAGCTCCTTCTTCCACAGAGGTGAGAGTAGGTAAGGATTGGGGTTTTTGTATCTGTAGCTGCAGATATTTAAAATATGTTTTGGTTGAATGTCAAACTTCTGTATCAAATCTTCAAAGGACACAAAAATGCCATCGTGAAGTATGTCTGCAATTTCACACTGGCCTTTATCAGCACAGATTTTGAAGCCGGATTTTGGTGCATGGGTCCAACAATAAAACAATCACAATTCTGTTTCAGTTTGTGTTTCAAAGTTACAGCTGTAACCTACATGCACATTATAATATAGAAAATAAAGTGCTGTGACTTTTATTTAAAATAAAATAAACATAGCTTTAGCTAAACATAGCCTTAAAATAGTATCAAGTATCAAGTATGGATGCATGCATCTTTTTCTCCATAAAAAGTGTTCAGTGTGGCGCCTGGACCTCTGCTGTGATCCACTCAGGGTCAGGACCCAAAAAATCACTGCCTTAGGTCAGCAGGTTGTGCATTTCAGCTATGTAACCCTACATGCAAATGAAAATACAGAAAACAGTGTTGTGACTGTTCTCACTTTGTGAAATAAAATAAAATAACTTAAAGTTTGTGGCACATAGCACAACAAACCTAGAGAAACACTGAACCTAATATTTATGAATGTGTTAAAATAAGAATATAATCATTTAACTATTAAAATCGTTTTGCTTTTAACTACTTAGAATGAGCCTCGGCTTTTATTCATACATTCATACACCTGACTGCTTGCTTCCCAATTTCACACAATGAACTTTTAACCAAACACAGCCTTAAAGATAGCCAGCCATGGTTGCCATGGTCACACACACACACACACACACACACACACACACACACACACACACACACACACACACACACACACACACACACACACACACACACACACACCATGGTTACTGTTGCCATGGTCACACAAACCATGGTTACTGTTGCCATGGTCACACACCATAGTTATTGTTGCCATGGTCACACACACCATGGTTACTGTTGCCATGGTCACACACCATAGTTATTGTTGCCATGGTCACACAAACCATGGTTACTGTTGCCATGGTCACACACACCATGGTTACTGTTGCCATGGTCACACAAACCATGGTTACTGTTGCCAGGGTCACACACACCATGGTTACTGTTGCCATGGTCACACACACCACGGTTACTGTTGCCATGGTCACACAAACCATGGTTACTGTTGCCATGGTCACACACACCATGGTTACTGTTGCCATGGTTACTGTTGCCATGGTCACACACAACATGGTTACTGTTGCCACGGTAACACACACCATGGTTACTGTTGCCATGGTTACTGTTGCCATGGTCACACACACACCATGGTTACTGTTGCCATGGTTACTGTTGCCATAGTTACTGTTGCCAGAACAGATCTGTAAGTTTATGACATTCGGCTGCCTCCTCCTCAATGGCCCCGTTTTTTTATCTCTCTCCCGTTCAGCTCCACCGTTCCTCTTTTTGCGGTCCATTGTAACGGTGCTGCTGAGCTGCAGAGCTCCTACTGCACAGTATGCACACAGGCACACACACACACACACACACCCTCTGCTCTCTGCTCCACCTCACTCTCCACAACCAAGCTGCTTTCAGTTTACAGGCGTGCTGATTTGGGGGCGGGCAGAAAGCGAAACAAACTAATCACGTCTTGAATCTAAAAAACCTTTTTGACCAATTGTTGTGACAAATGCTGAAAGCACCTATCATTTCTGACAGCGGGCGGGTTGTATGTATGTTAGCATGTTGTATTTGTTTGGAAAACGTGTTTAGTATAACACAGTTGTTTTGTCAGTGAACCTTGTGAGTTGTAATGGAGCTGAATTTTGTAACGTTTCCAAATATTGCTGTTGTCCCTGGCTTCATATGAGTAGAGGGAAAGTCTGCTAGCTGCTAGGCTAATTTATACAATGTGAAATGCCATAGACTTGTGCTAATAACGTTAGCATGTTGTATTTGTGGGGAAAATGTGTCCAGATAAAGACAAGTGTTTGTCTGTGAATGCTGCGAGTTATAGTGAAGCTGATTTGTGTTTGAAACTGTCTCTATTAAGCCATGTTTAATGTGTGTTTAATGTGTGTTTAACATGTGTTTAATGTGTGTTTAATGTGTGTTTTGAATCAACTTAACTTACAACACTTCACAGAAACTTTGCTGCCTACCAGTGTTTAGAGGTGTACCTGCAGCAGACACATCACCGCACAAATGCTCACAGCAGCCATCACCTGATGTCCAGCGAGTTTAGTCTGGGTGAGAATCTCAAGGTCTGCAGGTGAAGTGAAATTAAAGGAGACAGTTTGGCCTTCGTTCTACTCTCTTATCATGCTTTCTATTTTGTTTCATATTCAAGGCCTCTTGGGAGAAACTGACTTGCTCTATAACTTTATTAAACAAGTAACAAATGCAGATAATCATGTGAATATTTGGTCTTGGTTTCAGGAGAGGTTTCTGAGAGTACACCAGCAAAACAAGCAGCCATTACCTGCAGCACACCTCCTCTGCCCTGTTCTCTGTTCTGATGGAAATCAGCGCAGAGAACAAGTACTCTCAGCTGGAAACAGGAGACACCCACGGGACTGTATGTTTAGCCATCATGACTAACCAGGCACCTGCTTGATTGCCCTCTTAGGGAGAGAACACACTTTTTATTTGGAGATTTTTTTTTATGGATGAACCAACCTGCAGAACGCTGAAACTGCAGGTCGAGAGCCGACAGAGAAAAGAGTTTTCTCGTGACATTAACTGTCACTGTTTGTCTTTTAATGTGAGCACGACTTGGTGTTAAAATCTGACATGTGTTTATTTATTTATTTACATGTTTGTTCAGACACAAATTGTAAATTTAAAATAACATTTTATGCATATTAACGTCAGTTTTGGTGTCATAGCATTAAAGGGACAGTTCACCCCAAAATCAAAAGTATATATATATAAAGCTTAATCAAGTTGACACAACTTAATATTAATCCAAAAGCTGTGATAAGTACAGGACAAATTGTTTCATTTAAAATATTACAACTTATTATATATATATATATATATATATATATATATAGAGAGAGAGAGAGAGAGAGAGAGAGAGAGATTATATTCTCACTGTGACCTCGTCACATGTCCACGTTTGCTCATGGACTTTCCACGTCCACATATGGCGTCCAAGGTACCCTGGGTGTGTTGGTTGTTGACGTTCTGGGACGCCGTGTCAACTTCAGCCTGTTACATGCATTGTCTGTTTTCAAAATACACTTCTGTTCTCACAGGAAATGTACAGTTTGCATGTAGTTTCTTTCAAAATAAAAGCACTACGTCGGTACAATAACACAAACTGACTTTTTCTTTGTCCTCCAACAATTAATGCATGTGTTTGGGTTTAGGGAAAAAAGAACAGGGTTTGGCTTTAGAATCTTATGGGACACAAACACCACTCTCTCCTGGGTGAAAGTCCGTGTTTCACTCTTTCTTACTCTACTCGGACTTTCGATGCCTTAACTTTTCATTCTTGTCCCACCGCGTTTTCCCCTGATGCTACCAAGCACCATTGAACGGTGACCGGCCACGTATGCCGACATTAAAAGACGCCTTTTTTCGTCAGTATCTCACGCTGCAAGTCACTGCCCAAGCGCCGAATATCGACGACTTCAGAGTGAGGCTGGGCTCGTGTGATCGGGGCCTAAGTTGTCAACTGTCTAAAACACATTAATGTAACTAACATAATTCCTTATGCTAAAAACTGTCTTTAATTTACGCATTATCCACTAACTGCATGAGTCATTTTTTAGAGTGTGTGATGAGTATAAATTGACACGTCAGGCCTGAGCGTCCAGAACTGATGTAGACAAGGGGCGGCATTTGAAGAGTTGGGATGAGAACATGTTGGCAGCTCACATCATAACAATCCAAACTGATTAAAGCGATACAGTTAAGAGGAAAAATATGTATTTTTGGTTTTGGGGTGAACTGTTCCTTTAAGGTACACCGCCATATAAGTTACATTTTACACTAACAACACTGTTCTCAGTTCTCAGTTCTCCCTCTTTCTCCTCAGGCTCCTTCATAACTGCAGTTTTCCATCCGTCCACCAGATGCCCTCGGACTCTCCCTCCTCTCTCCATCACCTGACTCACCTGCACACCTGTTCCCACTTCTCTAATCAGCCCTGCAGATATTTAACCCCCTCTTCCACTCATTCCTGATCAGTTTGTCAGAATTGCTGTGTTGGTTTGTTGCTCCTTACGTTTGCCTCTGAGCTTCTGATCCCTTTACCCTGTTCTCCAGTAATCCTGTTACCTTGAACCTACCTGAGTCCTCCGTCCGCTGATGCCTGAGTTCACCCTGGTGACGAGCACAGGCAAACATCCAGGTACGAGAGTGATGTCAGTCTGCAACTCTCTGAGATACAGATACTTGGATTAAAGGAGCTGTATGTGACATTCAGTGTGTTAATACAGCTGCAAACCACTATTTGCTCTGTAAAGGTGAAGTGGAGGTTCTTCATTTCTTCTCTTCTCGCATCTCATCCTTGCATCTCTCCGCCATGTCTTACGAGGGCGGAGCTAAGACGCGAGGAAGAGATGAAAGCGAAGGAAATGTGAATGCAAGTTGAGGCACTCTTATCCCAACAACAATATGCGTCTGCACAATTCACATCTCTTGTTCTGTGTGTTATTTTATGCACTGTAAGGTGACCTCAGGTGTTTTGAAAAGTATTATCATCATTAACACTAAGTTCTGTAAGCACTGTTGCTGTTGTTAGCACTGTTTAATGCTAGCTGCTAGCTGCCAGAGCAGCCACCTCCATGTTGAGAGCCGTTTGCAGACAACCTGACTCAGACTCTGCATCACAGATCTGCTTTAAATGTCACATACGTCTCCTTTGAATGACCCGACACGTGTTGAAGTTACCGGGGAGCCACAAGAGGCCTAACTCCCCTTAAAAAAGACCCAAGCTCCTCCAAAACAACAAAAGTTTGGTCTTAAAAAGAGATAAAATTGACATAATTATTTACCATCAACGTTTCATTATTTGTTCTAAATGTGTGTCTCCATCTGGACATGTATTTTGCATGCGGTATGGTCTTATCGTCTGTAGGTGAACCTCAGCCTGCTGCCATCTTGTCACTGACATCAGACACCTGTGGACAGGACGTCACCTGCGCTGTCAGCACCCACTCACCTGGAAACATCCTGAGGTGGGCGCTACTACGAAATCTTCTCCCTAAAGCTGCTGCTGCTTCGACAGAAATTCTATTTTTGACAAAGGCAGACAAAGAGAGCGTCGCTCAGAGGTGTATTTGCGTTTGGCCCAGATTCATCATAAAGGTATACATGCAGACTGAAGGACTGCGGTGATGTGGAGGAGTCGGTGGTCTCCTGTGTTGCTCCACTGAGCTGCTCTCCATAAATAACACATCAGAAGCAGCTGAGAGCTTAAAGTGTTAAAGAAGGAACCACAGTAAAAGCTGCAGCAGCCTGTAGAGAGCACGCAACACAGCTGATTTATATAGTAAAATAAATACACACAGAAACAATGCAGCTGCTGATCAGTGTGTGTGTGTGTGTGTGTGTGTGCAGGGGTCACAGCAGCAGACACACACTCATAGTAATCCTCTATAATCCTTTGCTGGCTATATCTACAGATGAGAGCGCTGTTATTAAAGCCCCTTATGTCCCCACCCAGGACCACCCGCTGACATGTCACCCACTCATGATCAAATAAACATAAACACACATACAAACATGCATGTAATGATATCATGTATGACAGCAGAACAGTCACAGGGGACGTTTTTCTACTTCTAACATTTTAATGACATTTTCCTGATGACGTACTTTTACTGAGGAACACATTCAGTGCAGGACTTTAACTCTGACAGCTTGGTGTTAGGACTTTTACCTGAGTAAAAGATCTGAATCTTTGACTCTGTTATTTGTGAAATATGTTCCTTGTTGTGGTGCAAAGTTTGAAACGACAACCCTTCATGTCGGCTAATTAACAGTTAATGAAATTAATGGCTCAGAAATGGAAGTGGAGTGATGCATGTGCATGTTAAAAGTCCCACTGCTGTTACACTGTATACGAGCACTCATGGATGAGTCCTGTCCAATCAGATTGCGTGGTCAGAGCTAACTGTCACTACATTTATCTGATAGCTGTAGTTACAGAGTTTAAGATTCTAAAATGAAATTGTTGATGGGACTTTCCCTCCTAAAACATTCAGACGTTTTACTCTAAATAACTGTTCGAATGTCAAACACCGATATTCCTCTGAAGATTAAAGATTAGAGAAAAGTACAAAATATGGATTTAAAGGGAAATTTTGGTTTATTTCAACCTGTCTCCTGTCGTCCTAAATTTGGCACAGTATGAGATCGCTGCTTGTCCTCGCAATATTTCGGCCGCGCTTTGGAAAGCAGAGCTAAATGGTAAACAAACATGGCAGCACACTGGTAAGGTAAGACAACATGTTTACATGTTGTTTTCTACATGTTCTCTGACATTTAACCTAACGATATGAGGCGGTCTTTGTGGAACAAAAGCTTGTTTAGTGGACTAACTTTGCACTTGAAGTATGTCGTTCACTTACGTTTTAACAGGTCTGAGACGCTACTATGTGCCCCGGCTGTATCTAGGCTAACGGCTAACATGCTAATTATTACTTTTATGTCACTAGTCACTTGAAACAAATTTAGGACAATAGGAGACAGGTTGAAATTAACTGAAATTTCCCTTTAATATAAATTTTTGTATCAGAGTTTCTTCTTCTCTGCCTTTAAAGGAGCAGTCCGGTATTTTGCACTTTGAGCCCCATGTCTGGTTGTTTATGATGAAATAGAGTGGTTAAGACCAAAATAGTGACGATTGCTCATTTTTGGAGAATTTGTCTTTCCCCTGCCTGGCTTAACACTGCTGCCTAAAAATCTAAATCTAAAATCTGTGGTGATTTATTTGACATTTTGTCTTCCTCATTTATTTTCTATAGAAGCCTCGTTGTCCGTTGGTAGTAATCCACCAGTGGAAACAGAAAGGGGGTTGTGGTCATTGTAGTCTTTTAGCTCAGTGAAAGTGTCGGCTCGACAGTGCTGTGTGCGCTCCTGGAATGAAAAAGTTTTGTAATAAGTTTAAACAGCTGCACAATGGATTGCTCGCTTGTAAACAACCTTTGCAGTACGATGCCTTTGAACACAACGCCAACCTTCTTCTTCTGCTTCTTCTCTGTGTCCCATTACATTGCAATGGTTTCCTGCCGGTTGCCGACACCCACGTAAAGGAGCATTATCGCCATCAAGTGGGCTGGAGTGTGTAACGCTTCAGGGTCAAACGAACGATCAAGCGGGTGTTTACACATGGGTGTGAGGCAGCTGAAAAAATATTTCCACAGTCGAAATGAAGAGCAAAAACACAAATGGAAACCACAGTTTGCTACGAAAGCCAAATTCTCTGAAAATGAGCAATCGTCATTATTTTGGTCTTAACCACTCTATTTCATCATAAACAACCAGACATGGGGCCCAAATGCAAAATACCGGACTGCTCCTTTAATCATGTGACGACCCCTCAGATTTATCTGGTGAACCAACTTGGTCTCATTCCGAAGTCATTGAAATCTGGTGCTTGGGCAGTGACTTGCAGTGTCAGACACCAACGAAAGAAGATGCATGATACGCTGTTATAGTTTAATGGCTCTCAGCAGTGAACTGCCGCAGGACAAGAATGAAAGTTAAAGCAGTGCAAGTCTGAGTAGGGCGGTGGAGAGTGGTGGTGGAGGGGTCCAACAAACACCAACTTTCACCCGAGAAAGTGGTGTTCACTTCCCGTAAGATTCTAAAGCCAAACCCTGTTCTTTTTCCTCAACCCAACCACCCAACCCTGACTGCGACTGTGCAGCGATACGTCATTGTAAGACACATTTGGACTGTAATACTTTTACCAGGGATTTTAAATGACTTTTACACACTGCTAGTAAAAGATCTGAGTACGTCTAGTTTCACTGCTGCTGTTGCTCTGGTCAGGTTATCAAAGTGAAGCACAGTTGAAATGTAGCAGCAGTCTGGTGCCGGGCTGGCTGTGATGCAACGTGTCCTTGCCCTCTCCTTTAACCTCAGAGGGATTGTTTCTGTGGGCGCTCCTCCCCGTGCAGCTCCGCTCGTGATATTAAGCTGCAATGAGACTTTTTCATTTGTCCACATTCCCACTGTTTGTCTGCGGACATCACATGTGGTCTGCAAAGCTGTGGGACTGATGAAACGCAGCAGGATGAGGTTCATCGACCTCAGTCTGCTCTCCGAGGCTTTATATCTGCCAAAACCTTTTTTACTTTAATGTAGGTTTTAAAAATGCTTTCTGTAGTAACTGCACAGTAAATGAGATTATTAATCAATGAAGCTCAGAAAATTAATCAAACACTTTTTATAATGAAATATTCATAGGTTAGATTATTTATCAGCTGCAAAGGTAGATGTGCATTTTTCACTTTTTTTTAATACATTTTGTAGATAAAACCAATTCGTTCAGTAAAAATTTAACAGACAGATTAAACAATAATTTAAATAATTGTTGGTTGCAGCTCTATTTTTATTCAAAATCTAAATGTCACATCTGTTTTATCATTATTATTGTTGGGAATTTAATTCTTATTATTTAATTGTCTGATGTTATTTGCCTCTTGACATGTTTTAATCCTGGTCCAACCACTTTGTCACTTTGTTCTGAAGCTGCTGTGCAAATAAAGTTTATCATCATGATGTCACTGGACAATAGAAATCTGCCAAAGCGTCTTCATACATCTGAACAGAGATTATCTGCTGTCGTGCAAAAGAGCTTCATTTGCATCTGAGCATGTGCAGAAGAGTTTGAGGATCAAGGTGGGTTACAGGAGCTGGCGTGCGGTCCCTTACCTGGGAGTCCTGTTTTAGCTTCACCCGGTGGGAACAGGTCTGCACCAGCGTGGGTTTGATTATTCTCTGTCAGCCCGGCTGACGTGGGCGGCGGAGAATCTGCTGAACTGGAGGAGAGATGCACTCTCCAACTCCAAGTGTGACTTTGTGACATTATCAGGCTATCAAATGAAACCTCAGAGGAAGTATTCAGATCCTAAAGTACTAAAAATACTCTGTTACATGAACAACCCTGCTTTGAAAATGTCCCTTCAGTGAAAGTATGTCATCAGGAAAATGTAGTTTAAGTATTAAAAGTAGAAAAATGTTCTTGTATTATATTTGATCTCAGACACCAGAGGAAAATGTTGGAATTGTACATTTCTGCAAACCACGATGACGTTTTCATGTTTTATACGTATCGTATCAACATCTCTAAAGCGACGTATCATATGAGCTGATTGTGTCGTGTTGTGGTCTGGAGTCTGAGGGGCCCCTGCACCTGCCAGGCTGCAGAGCACTGCTCACGACCAACAAACAACAAAACCAGCTGTGATTTAGTCGTGGCTGTTTTATTAGGTCAAATCATGGGTGATTTGTAGAGATCTGTCAGCGTGTTTCCTGCCAGGATAGTGCCACACAAAGTAGTTTTTGTTGTTGTTTGTTTTTTAATAGAAACATGGTTGCATTTCCTGCTGCGATGGTGCAGCGTTGTTCTTCTTTTCTTGTTGTTCTTTTGTTTTTTAATAGAAGAATCATTGCATTTCCTGCAGATTTTTTACAGAGACATCGCTGCATTTCCTGCTGGAATAGTGGCAAAAAAAAGCAGCATTTCTTACCAAGATGCTGCAGCGTTTCCTGCTCAGATAGTGCCACAAGAAGCATTTTTTTTTGTTTGTTTGTTTTTCCTCCAACAGAGAAATCGCCACATATCTTGCCAGGATAGTGACCCAAAAAGCAGTTGATTTCTACAGAGACATGGCTGCATTTCCAGCTGGACAGTGGCATGAAAAACAGTTGTTTTATTACTGAGACATTGCTGCGTTTCCTGCCAGGATAGTGCCACAGAACGGGTTTTTCTTGTTGGTCTTTTGTTTTTTTAATAGAAAAAACATTGTTTTTCCTGCCGTGATGGTGCCATAAAAAGCAGCTGTTTATTTGTAGAGACACTGATGTGTTTCCTGCTGGTATAGTGGCATGAAATGTGATTGTCTTTTTCCTGAAAAACTGCCACATTTCCTGCCAGGTTAGTGCCACAAAAAGCATGATTTTGTTTTTGTTAACCAAGAAACTGCAGTTTTGTTTTAATGGAGACATCGCTGTGTCTCCTGTCAGAGTCGTGCCACAGACAGTTGATTTGTAGTTGTTTTTTAAAAGAAGGTGCCACGAAAAGCAGATGATCTCTACAGAGACATGGCTGCATTTCTGGTGAAGACAGTGGCATGAAAAGTGGTTGTTTTATCACTGAGACATCGCTGCTCCTCCAGCAGGGGCTGTGCCTTCAGATCTGGGTACTTCAAGCCAAACCATGAACTTTTTTTAACCATAACCAGTTGAATTTTGTGCCTAAAGCTGACGACATGTTAACAACAGTGTTGCTGTAAAGTTTCAATGTACCCACCACACAATAATGTGCGAATGAAACATATCAGTGGTTTGCAGAAAAATACAGTGCCAACATTTGTTCTGGCAGCCATGTTGGATATCATTAGATCACTATTCCTCATGCATTAGTGTGAAATCAGGATTTTATTGTTGTAGCTATTTGAGGTGGAGCTCATTTTCAACCATTAACTAGCAGCTCAGAGTCAGTTTGACTTCAGTAAACTGACTCTGAGCTGCTTCACAGATCAAACCGACGTCGTCTGTGTCACAATGTGTCTCTTGATGGTGTGAAACATGTTATCAGTTACATGATGTCCACAAGTGTTGCATGTTTCTGACCCTGACCACAGACTGACCTCCACCCGACTCTGTGGCTGCAGGGTGGAGAGGAGGCAGAGAGGAGGAGGAAAGGTGGAGTTCACAGGGAGTCTCTTCAGAGTTTAACACCTTGTAGTTTCCCCAAATCAGTCACCACATCACACACACACATCTGTCTGTGCGTTCAGGTTGGATGACAGTTTCAAAACAAACACACGTCTTCTGAAGCGAATCACCACTTTACAGAAATAGAAACTTCTGCTTTTGTCCACCCTTAAAGTGTGTGTGTGTGTGTGTGTGTGTGTGTGTGTGTGTGTGTGTGTGTGTGTGTGTGTGTGTGTGTGTGTGTGTGTGGAGAGAATGAGTCTCAAATCTGATTATTATTCAAAAATAATAATTATTTTTAACCTAATTTCAGTAGGTCAGTACCACAGAGACACAGAGGAGCTTCCTGTTTCTCTGTGAATGTAGAAAATGTGATTAACCTGCAGATATCACACGAGATCTTTTTGACAAGCTGGTTGCACCAGTTATGTTGTTCACATGTGAAGTTTGGAAGTCTGAGAGAATAGACTGATTGATAGATCAGCTCCTGAGGAGGCCAATCGAGGATACAGAAACTAAACTCAGCCAAATAATGTACAACTATTTGCTCAGCCTCATAATAAGGGTGTTAATGTGTCACCATGGTTCTCACACGTTGTGCAGATGGTTCGTCTCACCTCAACATCAGCTGGTTAAAACTGACTGTTGAACAGACGTTAAAGGATCAGTTCATCAGTTCAAAGCGGCAAAGTGTGAAATATGTGTCGAGATTAAACAAGAGCTTAATCTGGAGATGTATCTGCTGCATGAAACCTCAAAATACAAAAGATATAACAGTGAAAATGTGTTTTGTGAACTGCAGAGCTTCACCATCCTCACATCAGCACATCAGCAGGAGCCAGTGAGGGAACTGTCACTTAAACCTTTGAACCCTGAACACATTGGAACAGAAAGAGCAACTTGGTAAAACATCCCACAAATTGGAAAAGAAATAATAAAAAAAGATTAATAGATTTAGATTAAAAAATGTAGGAAAACGATATTTATAATAACTTACATTTTAGAATCATTTTCATTGTAATTTTTAAGCACTCTTTTTTCCCAGTAATTTTCTTGTTTTTAATTTTCTCTTTTTAATAACTTCTTCCTTTTTTGGTCTTTTTTTTTTTAATTTGGCCTTTTTACTAATTTCTTGCTAATATTTTGGGTCATTTTTTGTTTTTAACTTGTTTTTGAAACTAAATTTCCTGTTTTTAATTTGTTTCTGTCTGTTTTCTTTTTTTTTAACTAATTTCTTTTTTTTTTTTTTACTGATTTTCTTGTTTTAACATTTCTGTTTTTACTAATTTCTTACTGATTTTGGGGGTAATTTCTTTGTTTTATCTTTTTTAATTCTCTTTTTATTTTTTTTTTTACAAATGGTCTTGTTTTAATTTTCTCTTTTTTAACTAATTTCTTGGTATTTTTGGGGGTCATTTCATGGTTTTAACCTTTTTAAAAACTAATTTTCCTGTTTTTAATTTGGTCCTTTTTTAAAAAACTAATTTCTTACTAATTTTTGGGTGTTTTTTTTTTTAACTGATATTTTTGTTTTAACATTTATCTTTTTAACCAATTTCTTGGTAATTTTTTGGGGGTCATTTCATTGTTTTAAGCTTTTTTTTTAAAGTAATTTTCTTATTTTTATTTTTCTCTTTTTACTAATTTGTAATCGTTTTTTGGGGTCACTTCTTCTTGTTCACCTTCCTCTCATGTCTTTCCAAAGTGCTCAGGTCTCAAAGGGTTAAATCTAAGCTGGAGGTCAGCTGACTCGGGCACACCTGTCCAGCCGTGATGCCCCCGTTAAACTTTTGGCCCCTTCACGCGCCGCTGCGCACCTGCGCCCAGTGGGCGTTCCTGTGCTCGTGCGCTCCTGTGAGGCGCAGACGGCAGCGCGCGGCGCGGCAGCAGCGACCTGTCTCTTTAAGTTGGTGTCAAAGCGGATTATTGCTGATCTCCGTCGTGATTCGGTTTTCACCGTCTGTTCCCTCCGTCTATTTCTGTTCCGCCGGGACGGTAAGCTCTGCTCGCGCTCACAGAGGAACGGGCTCCGGTAACTCCTGCTCCAAAGTTTGGAGCATGGCAGCTTCGTGAAGTGTCTCCCGCGGTGCTGCTCGGTGTGAAGCCCGCGGTGAAGCTCCGGTGTGTCGGTGAGTGATGCGCGCTGCGCCGCGGACTCTCCAACTTTTCCTGCCATGGTAAGCCTGGATTACTCTCCTCTGCTAACAGACATCTTCGCCGCGTCTCTGCGCTCATAACGGCCGTGACACACTCCCGGGAGGTGTGATGTGACGCCCGGTGACTGTTCTCAGTTGGCACCAGATTAAAAGCATAAAATGCAGAAGGGCGTGCGGTACAACGAGGGCCACGCGCTCTATCTGTCGGTGGTGGCGCGTAAAGAGGGCTCCAGGCGCGGCTTCCTGAGCAAGAAGACCACGGAGAACAGCCGCTGGACCGAGAAGTACTTCGCGCTCTACCAGAACGTGCTCTTCTACTTCGAGAACGACCAGAGCGCGAGGCCCTCCGGGATCTACCTGCTGGAGGGATGCACGTGCGAGCGCGCACCTGCGCCCAAAGTCTCCGCCATCAGCAAGGAGCCCATGGAGAAACAGCAGGTGGGTCCCACTTAGCTGGACTGGGCGAGGCGCGCACATCCCAGTCTCACCAGTTACAAGCTCGCACACAGTTCAGAGGCTGCTGGTGAACGTGATGTTTCCTCTGAGCTTCAGTTTGGCTCGTTTCTGCAGACTTATTGTTTCACCTGTTAGACTCTCTCTGCGCCACATGCATGGAGTCATGTTTCAGCACAGACCCAGCTGTGTGTCGCATTTCTCATTTTGACAGTTTAAGAAAACAAAAAGCTGCAGAGAACCTGAAACACCTGCAAAATGACGCAAAAACGGACGTGATAATCTCTGAAAATATTTTTTTAGCAGTTAGAAAATGTAAGAAATACAGTTTTACTATTTATACACACAAATCCAGCAGAATAAGGAAGAAATCAAACTGTTTATGTGTTATTTTTGTTTTGTTATGACATCATAAATCACTGATATTAATAATTCACAGGTTTAAAAACATTTAATTGTTTCCAGATGTAGATGATACTGTGTGCTGTATCAAGTTATATTGCTGGAGGTAAAACATGCTCAGAGTATTCACAGGTGAATTTTGACCTTATTTGCCTCTGAAATATTCCCATTGCAGCTGCTGCACCAGCCTTGCATGCTGACTCTCCAACATCAGAGCGAGATGCAGACATTGTGGTGGTTTTGCATGTTTTGGTGACTTTCAGTCTCTGTGCGGTCGTTTTGTGTCTCTGAGGTAACGGTGTCTGTTTTCGTGGTTAAATGTCTCTTGGTGGTCGTTTTGCATTTTGAGTCTCTTCCTAATATGAGAAACATTTTGCAGGTGAGGGCAGGGCGGCCCCTCTGACACGTAGGGTCTCTGGCCTGCTCAGTAATCCATCTCCTCGCTCAAACCTGCGTCTTCATCTGGTGGACTTTCAGATGGGACATTACGTCACCCTCAAGTGGGAGTGTTTATTCTTCTGGTTTTGGTAGGGCTGTGAAGTTCTGGTCAGTCGGCTGATCTGCTCTCGTCCGACCAAATTCTCATTCAATCGCTGGTGTTGCTTTAATAAGGCTGTGTCCAGCAAAGCGTTTCAAACAGCAGTTGTTCAGCACTTGTGTTTGTCCTCTGTGACTGTTGGTCTTTGTGGTGTTTGTCCTGCGCCTTCTCACTGTGACTGGACGGCTGGTGAGAGTGACGAGCGCAGCGTTTTACCCAAAGTTAAATATTTTTCAAAATCTCATTTTCAATTGGAAGCACGGATAAATAATCACATGAGTTTTATCATCATGGATTCATTTTACCAAGTCTCCAAAAGCTGCTGCAGAGGCTGGATTATAAAACTTGTGAAAGGACTGACATCAGCTGTGGAGCCCTTGTTGGAGCAGCACAAGCTTCAAACAGTAATGCAGCATTACAGAACTATTTAACGTTAGTAAGGTTATGTTGTGAATGACATCGTCAACCTCAGAGTTACCTGACATTGTGTCCAGTATGTCAGATTGTTCTCAACAGCCCTGCTCAAAGTAGGGCTTTAGTCAACCAAAGAAAATCTTGGTCGACTAAAGTCGCACATTATCTTCAACTGATCGATTAGTTGTGGGGAAAAAAATCTGCACGTTATTTTTACTTCTGCGGTGGAGTGTCTGCGTCACTCTGCAGTTACACCTCCAAAACACTAGTTGGTGGTGGAGGACTGTGTTAAGTGCTGTAAAGTTCAGTTCAAGTCAAACTTTATTTGTATAGTGGATTCAAATCACACAGTAAACACACAGTAAACACACAGTAAACACACAGTAAACACACAGTAAACATGGCCTAATAGAGACATTTTACATTGTATAAATTAGCCTAGCAGCTAGCAGACTTTCCCTCTACTCATATGAAGCCAGGGACAACAGCAACATGTAACAAAGGTGACGGCACATAATTTAGCTCCATTACAACTCACATGATTCACTGACAAAACAACTGTCTTATACTAAACACGTTTTCCAAACAAATACAACATGCTAACATTATTAGCATAAGCCTATGGCATTTTACATGGTGAACATTAGGGCTGTCAAAATTGCTCAAAAATGACTTTCAAATGTTCTTAATAAATAAATAACTCATAGGTTCGAACCATTCGAATATTTTTTTTTCGCATTATGTCCACAAGAGGGCAAACTAATACAAGGAAACGTAACTACTTGTAGGTATTTTTATTTCAACATAAAGGTCATTGAAAACATTTACATACCTACACATTAAAACACATAAAACAATTATCTATAACGTTACGTTATAAACGACCACGGACCTCTCGCTCGCCCCCCCTCTCTGACCCGTCAGGCCACACCGCCCGCGGAAGCGCTGTGAATAGCCTCAAAGCGCCTCGAAGCAAAGCCAGTTTCCTTTCGGCGCCCGTGTTAACCGAGACAAGTCACTTGAGGCGTTCGCCTGAACACAGTCACATGACAGTCCTACCTTCTGCTAGCTGTCGGCATAGATGTAGAAACATAGGTGCCTCATTGGCTGCTGAATCGTACGTCAACATCTGGTAGTTGTAGGCTTCTCCCTCTTCTGCAGCCATTTTGTTCTGTTTTCTCTCTTCATGTTGCACCAATATCAAAGTATTTGCATCTTTCTGCTGCTGAAACAGCCAGTTTTATTAAAATAAAACCTCTCCATGGGTGAAATTATTCTTTAAACACAACTTCCAATGAAGATTTTTGACCTTGGGACAAGCTTGCAGATTATTTTCTTGATGAAAGTGGTAATAGACATGTTTTTGCTTTAACTTATTATGAAGTAAATGTTGACAGCACCTGCGTGTACACTGGTTTCCTGTAGGTCTCACTTTAGCTATGACTTTGTGTTTGCCAACGGTTACGATCTCAAGAGAAAATGATGGTTCAATTTACGGTCCAAAGGAAGTGCGCCAACCACTAAGCAACCAAAACAGACAGAGCAGGTGATGTTGTTTTCCCTGCTAGCTATCGGCATAGATGTAGAAACGTAGATGCCTCATTGGCTGCTGGATCATCGTTGCCATATTGGAGAAGGAAAGACTTGCCTGTAGATAAATTCAGGTGAACGGGAGCTGTGGTTTTCTGGATAAAAAGAACGTTTACATTTCTCAACCAATTGTAATGTGCCATATTTATAGGTTGGATTTATGATCTATGTGTGGGAGAAAAAAAGGTTTTGTCGTCATATTGAGTAGAATCTTGATAGATGCAAGATGCTTGAAGGTTTTCCATTTTAGTCTTTATGTAAAAAGTCAGAAAACAATAGTGAGATCCCAAGTTCCCAGAGCCCACGGTGACGCCTTCAAAACCCCAAAATATTAAGTTTACGATCATAGACGGTCAAGAAAATTGAAAAATCTTTACATTTTAAGAAGAGCAAGTATTTTTAAACATTTCCAGTCATGTTTGTGGCAACGAGAGGATTTTTTTTTAACGAGACGCTGGGAAATTTCAAGTTTGTGGTAAGAAAGCAGGTATTTTTTAACAACACCTCGGCACATTTCCAGCCACGTTTGTGACCACCAAGCCATGTTTTTTTTTAACGAGACGTTGAGATGTTTGTGGTGCCAAAACCAGGTCATTTTTAACAAGACGTCAGGACATTTTTAGCTGTTTTGTGGCCATCGATTTGCGTACAAAGACGGTGAGACATTTCCAACTGTGTGTGTGATGACCAAACTGTTTTTAACGAGATACTGGGACATGTACAGCTATGTTTGTGTGGACCAAATCAGGTATTTTTAAAGAAGACATTTGGACATTTCCAGCTGTGTTTTTGGTGACAAAATCAGGTATTTTTCAGGGCATTTCCAGCCATTTTTGTCAAACAGACCAGGTATTTTATGCAAGAACATGAAGTTCTCCTAACCTTAACCAAGTGGTGTTTGTGCCTCAACCTAACCACACTCTAACCCCAGTGTTGTTAAAACATGCAATTGAAACCCAAAATATTAAGTTTACTGTCATAGAAGATCAAGAAAATAGAAGAATCATTACATTGGAGAAGTGTCTTTAAATGAATGCCTTTTAAAATTTTCCGTCTATTGATTACTCGACTCTTACCTCACGGTCTTCATCGTTCATCCTCCTGCGGACTTTAATTTTGTTTAGACTGTTTGAGAAATGTCTGACGTACACATCGTCAATGTTTTGCTGCAGAATATATTAAAAGGAAACTTAGCTGCACACACGTCATCGTCTGCTGTTCTCTCTCACCGCTGAAACATCCTTGACTCTGTAATGTGTTGAAAATAGCCCGACCTTTATTGAGATCGTCCCGTATAACGAGACTTCATTGTAAACAGAATTGGCCCTTATGAGAATATTTGTTGTGTGGAAGCTAATTTTAAATGACCCATATTCCTGTTTTTGGTGCTGCAGGGTCTGAAGATGTGTTTTGTCCCAGCAGCAGCTGGAGTCATGTAGTGTAGTGGTTCGTTTATAAACTATAAAAGCTCATTTTCTCCTCCACATGTTCAGCAGATCCTTTATAGTTTATTACAGGTTTTATGGAAGCTGGATTATATCAGTTTAATCTCATCAATACGCAGGTAATCTGTCTCGCCTCGTCAGACACGCTGCCTGTGACACCCTGACTCAGTCATGACTTCACAAACTGGCCGATAGAAAGCAGACATGTTGAATTATCAGCTGTAATGTGGCAACAATTAATGTGCTGACACGCTTCAGTAGGGTCAGAATACGTTTGTACGTTCATACGCATCATATTAACATTTCTAAAGTGATGTCGTTCAGACGAGCTTTCTCATAGTGAGGAGGAGGGGATGTGGATGAGGTGACTCCCAGGCAACATGGCTGCCAACACACCACTGTTCAAGACCAACACACAACACAACCTGGTATTTTTAAGGAAATGTTGGGACATTTACAGCTGTCTGTGGTGACAAAAGCAGGTTGTTTTTGCAGAAATGTACAATGCCAACATTTATTCTGGTGACTGCTGTCGTTGAATTTAGAAGCTCCAGCTGTCAGGATCACTCACACACATCACATGTTTACATACGGGCTTAGATTTCTTTGTATATTGTAAGTTTATTTCTCATGTTTTGGGGCATTTTTATTGCAAAAGAATGGGCTGTATGAAAATTATTAGGAGGAGAGGTGTCGGGAAACGGTATTGCCACTAATACACAGTTTGTCCTGCAGACAGCATTGACAAATATATTCTTTGATAGATATCTGTGTCACAAATCTTTAAAAAACTTGTTTAAATGTTCACTCATCATATATGTTTGTGTAAAAAGCATCTGCCTGTATCTATGTGTATCCATTATGGAATGTCATTGATATCAGCCTCAGACATCCAGGATCGTCCGGACCATAAAAGCAACAGTTAGTCCACAAAATAAATATTATTTATGATTTCTGATAATATATTATGTAATGTAATATATTACATAATATGGTTTTAAACAACATCCCATTTTAGTGTTGTTGAAGAGATGGTAGTCTGACAGGGGAGGCCCTTATTTATACTTACATTTAATTTCAGGCTTCCCCTGTGAGGTCTGTTATATAAAAAAGAAATGAAATAGTGTTTGTGAGCAACACGGGTCATAAATGTGCAGCTACAATGATCCTGTCTCTGTGTCAGAGCTTTGTTTTCCTCCTCGCAACCAAACAAGACGTTGATAGGACTAAACGTGTCATTGTGTTTTAAACACAGTACATGGGTTACTGTTAGAGACGCTACAGTGTCGTAGCACAGAGTGCATTGTTTATTTAAATGTCCCACATCTTCACTGCACTCTGCATCACATCAGAAAGCTGAGCTGCTACAAGTCTCTGCAAACGTGAGTAGGTCTCTATAAAGTTGACGTTCTTATTGCTGCACATTGTGAAACTTCATGTTCTCCTGTGATGTATAAATGTTTAAGTTGGGATTCACAGTCTTGTGGCTCTACACATGGCAGTTTCAGTAGGTGGAACGACTTTGTTTCACAGTGACATATCTCAACAACAAATGGATGGATTGCCACATAATTTGGTGCAGACATTGATGTTACACAGAAGATTAATCATTCTGATTTTAGTGATCCTCTGAATTTTCCTCTAGCGCCACAACAAGGTTAAAATTTGTGGCATTGTCTCTCCAGCTATTGGGAATAAAATCTGAAGCAGACATTCAGACACTCACACTGGCCGTAGGGCTTCACAATTAGTAGAATATTAATCATGATCTCGATTTTTGCCTCTCACAATTAAATGAACATGATGAACCGCGATATCGAGGTTTACAGTGCGTGCTCTGGGGCCCAGCAGCTCAGTGGTTAAAGCGGGCGTCCCGTGCACAAAAAGCTAACGTTCTTGCTGCAGCGGCGGCAATGTACAGTATGTTACCTGGCAAGCTAATGTTAGGACTCGCATTATTGTCTGTGGTACCAAATCATTACAGACCCAACAAACATTACTGACAGCTTCAATTCAGCAACAGCTTTGGGACTGGAAGGCTATAACTAACAGGCCTCTTGCCGTTCACAGCTGCCATGTGGTCAGAAGTTGAGAAGTTTGCAAAGATGGCGACCGTAAGATGCGATAAGATGCAAACTCTGTGGAAGCTTTATTAAATGTGTCTGGATTCTTTGTGCACCTGCAGGTGTTAGTTGTGTCCTGGTTGTTTTTGACTTCTGACATCCGTCTCTCTGCTGTACGTCTGTGCATTCCCAGCACTCCCAGCACTCCCAGCACTCCCTGTTGAGAGCAAACACAGTATTATCTGCAGCGTCAGTATTTGTATTCCTTCTGCAGTTTCCCTACAGCCAACACTTGAGTCCTCTCTGCTGCAGAGAAACACTCAACATGGCTGCTTGTTTGTAGAGGAAAGAGTTTTTTGTTATTTATTTATTTATTTATTTGAGGAAAAAATTAGCAACCAGCTTTAACTTTAAAAAAACAACAACAACACACATCATAACATCTGTAGTTTTAAAGAACAAAGTCACCTTTCAGGTTGTCATGTAAGATCTTCACTGTTGACAGAATGGATAACTGGGTTGTGTCGTTGGACGTTTGTCTCCTGCTGTCAGACAGAAAGGTTTGGTACTCAGGATGCAGAGAAGGTCTCAGCTCTGTAGTCTGATATTAACACTTTATTTTGCACACTTTTAAAAAAGCAGTTTGTGGGGACTTGTTTCAAGAAGTGAGTGTCCATATGATGAGAGAGCATGGTGTTGTAACGAGATGTTCAGTATAGTTCATGTCATCTATCGGTGGCTTCAATGTTTTGGTGTATATAGAATAGTGAAAATAAAGAACCAGACTGTACTAGAATTATTAAAACTTAAATTAGACTCAAAGGTCCAGTTTGTAGGATTTAAGTTGAAAACACACCGTTGATGCATTTTCTGCCAAAAACCTGCATATCTTATCTCTGGTATCTGAGACAGCTCCTCTGAACAGAAACTGAAAGCAGCATTTTCAGTTTATCGTCAGTCATCTCTTCTTCTTCTTTACTACCACACTGTCTCTGTGTTGGTGTTTCCGTCTCACACACAAACTAAAGATAAAGACAGCAACAGAGGAGAGTTAAGCTGCAGTGTGACAGCTTGGCATTAGAGCCACAGGAGGCTGTCTGTCTGAATGTCTGTCTGTCTGTAGCCACTGTTTACTCCTCACTGCTGGGCGTTCACTGCCAGCAGGAAACCAGAGTGGACACTACAGACGAGCTGCGTCCAACAGCTCCCTGTTTTTTGTACACAAACACTCATTCTGAACTTAATGGTGCAACACGTGATGATAAAGTTGAGACAGGAGCATGTTAAGCACTGTGTGACATCACCTTTCCTTTAACAACACTCATTAAATGTTTGTTTTTCTTGCTTGATATATGACTGCAGTTGCTCAATGCACCAGAGGCTTCTTTGTTGTTCTTTGTGCTGCATAATGTTCCACACATCTTCAGTGGGAGACAGGTGTGGACTGCAGGCAGGTCAGTCTACTATCTGCACTCTTTTACTATGAAGCCACGCTGTCTCATTGCACCTTTCCAGGATCGGACCCTACCTGCTCCCACTCCGTCTCAGAGTGTCACTGATTGTAGTCACCTTCACAGCTGAATGAAGCGCCACACATCAAGGTGTAGAGTGTGAACACAGTGGCGAGATTTAGGACAAACTTCTGTCTGCAGCGAAACAAGGAGCTGTCGTTGTATTTGGTAACCATGGAGATAAGTAGAATTACTCCCATTTTGTGTTTTGTAGTTGTGTCGCTTTTATTTGATTCATGCTGCCGTTACTGGAATTTTGGTTGTGTGTATTATCCTTTTGCCATTAGATAGATAATTGAATCAATCGGCAGTGCTTGAAAATCGGTGCAAGTCTATTTTTCACTCAGATGTTCATAAGCTGCAACAGTTCCTGTCAGACTTTAAAATAAACACAACCACTGTTTTATAGAGACCAGAGAGGTGTAGATTTGATCCAGAATAAAATATATCATTTAAGATGTAACATCTGTATGACAATATTAAATGTCTATCTCAGTTTGAACAGTTCACATTCCTCAGGGCAGTCGCGTGGGACTTTATTTGTAGGGCGTGTCTTCCATGACGAACACAGTTCTGTGTTGCACATGCTCAGTAAGTCGGGATCGGTGCAGGCTCGCTGTTGGAGGGTAACCCACTTCCACTCCTCACTGGTTGGTTTGGAATGGCACTTAATGAGGTGGACACTCCACGTGAACAGAGACAGAGTGGAAGTGGATAGGGAGAAGGTGTAGAGGGCAGGGGTGAGTCGTGTATACGTTTACACGTGTTTGAGATCATAAACAGTCATGAAAAAATAGTACAGGAAAAGCGTTTTATTTTTTAGGGGGAGGGGGGTGATACTAATTGTTGACTAACTGTGATAGACTGTGATTATGACAAGAAATGGTGTGAGACCGGGTTTGGCAACAGGTCAGTAGCCTACGTTCTCTGTTCTATTAAAATGGCGGGTCATTCGCCAGTGGGCTACGATGAGCACCGGGCCGTCAATCACAGCATCTGCAGTGAGAGGACACGGAATTGTTTGCGCTTTTACACACGGGTCGGTGGTGAAGTGGTGCACATGACTTGTGCTATGGATGGACGGACAGACAAGCCACGTATCTCAGTGCTGCTTAAAAACAAGTAACACTTCTGGCTACATCTTTCCAACATCAAATATCCGTGATCGCCTAGTAAAAGGCAAACACTTATGTCCTCTCACCGCGGATGCTGTGATTTACTCACTGTAGCCCACTCTTATAAGACCCAATAATAATGATAAGTTACTGTGGACCTATATGCCATGCCTTTTAATAAAATTATCAGAAGAGTTCGCTGAAAAACAGGTAAAGTCAGCCTGAATTACTCGTGTGTGTGTCCCCGGTGAAAATAGCTGACATGCATGGGAAATACGGCTTCTACAGTGTGCGAAAGGCCGATTGTCTCACTGGAATAAACAGAGACATCCCTGAGGAAGACATCATCTGGATGGCAGCATATGTTGCTCCAAAACCTCTATGCACCAGTCAGCATTCATGGTGCCTTCACAGATGTGAAGACTGAAGTGGCCAATTACTGCACGACTGTTGCATTGACTATTGTCAGACCCCCCTTGATTTTTCTGACAGACAGGCAGAAACTCAAAAAACTTTGGTCGGCTGTGATGCAAGGAAAGATGGAGCTGTCAAATATTTTAGCATTTTTACGATTAATTGATTATGGAAATAGCTACAGATACATTTCATTTGTCAGTCAGCTAACTTTTGCAGCTCAATGTGACACATTTTTATTGCAGCTACAGAAAATTAAAATTGTTGCAGTGACATTGTGATGTAGCTCTTTGTGTACGGAGAGATGCAGCAGTTTGTGTCACAAGAAGCTGATCGAACATCCAGACTATAAGGGAGTTTCAAGTGTCTCTGGGTTTTGTTCAAGAGTGAGAGTAGAGTGTAGCGTAAGATGGATCGGCAGTTTGGTGCGGCGTCTTCAGTGATATGTGTGCTGCACTAGACTGTCATGATGAAGAGGAAGCTGAGGAGGAAGGCGAAGCTTTCTATTTCCTGGTCCATCTACGTCCCAACCCTCACCTGTGGTCATGAACTCTGGGTAGTGACTGAATGAGATCGTGGATACAAGCAGCTGAAATGAGTTTCCTCTGTAGGGTGTCTGGGCTCAGCCTTAGAGATAGGGGGAGGAGTCAGACACCCGGAGGGAGCTCGGAGTAGAGCCGCTGCTCCTTCATGTTGAGGTGGTTCAACATCTGATCAGGATCCTCCTGGGCGCCTCCTGTTAGAGGTGTTCTGGGCACGTCCCACTGGTAGGAGGCCCCGGGGCAGAGCCAGAACACACTGCAGGGATTATATATCTCATCTGGTCTGGGAACACCTCGGGGTCCTCCAGGAGGAGCTGGAAAGTGTTGCTGGGGAGAGGGACGTCTGGTGGAAAGGCGGATGAAGATGGATGGATGGATGACACAAACAGTCATTGTTTGATCTCCTCCTGACGAAGGCCACCCTGTGATTTAGACAGTGGTCTAAATGTGAAGCGGCTTCCTAATGGAGTAGAACAAAACATCAGAGCATCAAAGCACTCTGTGGCATTGATAACTGGACTCATTTGATGTCGGCTGTCTGCACAGATACAACATTAATTATTCAGTCGTCTGTTTCTGTGCCTGGTCATAATACCCTTGTTCATTATAACGTAACTGATCTGTACATTCATCTCAATGTGCTGCTTCGGTGTAGTGAGCACGAGTCAAGATATCAGCCTCTTAAAGCTGCTTTCATCGTTTTATTTACATGTAATTTAACCACTTCAGTGAGTGAGAGCAAGTGTTCGTTATTAAAGCAAATAATAGCAAAAAAATTGAATCTGATAACAAGCTAACAGCGAAGCTAACCATTACTTAAAACTTGATGCTAGAATTTAAATATTTTACTTTCATCTGTGTTCATTTATATTGTTCAACTTCCACATTGTAAGTTAAAAAGTGTTAACAAATTAGATTAGAGTATTAAATTATGCTCGGGTTCGGCCTGCTTCTGTGTTTGTGCTATGGCCTATTCAAGTGCTGCAATTTGTTATTTACGTGACAACGCCTGAACGCAACACAGGCTCCACTCCGTTGACTGTGTGCACAGTGCTGTGCTGCGGGTTCGGACCAGGCTCGGTTACAATTGTCTCGGACTCGGGTTGGGTTCGGTGGATATAGATATATCTCCGACCTCCTAGCACCTAGACGCCAGGACGTACTTTGAGGTCCTCGGGCAGCAGAGGTCTTTAGTCTGTTCCAGAGGTCTGTCTGAAAACTAAAGGCGACAGCGTTTGCTTCTCCGGGCCCTGAGGCTGGAACAATCTACCCGAGGAAATCAGGTCGGCCGAGTTGGTGCTGTATTGCCTATTTCTTGCCCACAGTGTTTATAGAAATTTTATTGCTGTGTTTAGCTGTAATAGTTAGTTTGTGAACAGGAAGTGGGCAGTATACTGTTTCCTGCACAGGGAAAATGAAGGCAGAAAAAACAAACTAGTTAGTGCTGATCAATTTCAAACCAAGATTCTGTCACTGAGTCGTCTTTTCTCACCTTAGATGTTTTCAGAAACATGTTTTAGTTTTCTGTTGAACTGTGATGCAAGATTGTTTTTACCAGCAGGAGTGTTTATTGGTTCAGTGTGGCGCAGTGCATTTTGGTAGATGCAAAGGCGTCCTCTTTCTGTTTCCTCTGGGTCTGTGACACCAATTTCAAAATTATTTGTGTCTTTCTGCAGCAGAGATGTCCTAGTTTTTTAAAACGTAATCTTTCCAGCAGTGAAATACTTCTAATTTAGCATCTATATTATTTGCTTCCGTATTAGTTTCAGTGTTGTTTTGGCTGAATGTAGTTTTGCTTGGCGCAGACACTTCATGAAGGCTGTACGATGACATGACACCTGATGAGATATGAACGTACCACCTGTTTCATTGCTCATTATATGATGATGCAAGTAAGGCTGGGCAATATGGCAAAAAATATTATCAGGATAATTTTCCCTGAATTGATCGATATCGATATTTATCTGATAATGCTGCAAGTTTGAAAAGTATCCTGATGTTTGACACCTGAAGAAACCAATGATTTTCCAGCTGCTTCCCACGGCGCTCGTCGTTAATCTGGGGCGGGGCAGTTTGAGAAAAATACTTCCTGTCTGGGAGCTCGTACCTGCAGTCTCACACTTTAATTAATTTCTTGAACCTGTCTTTCTCCACGAAGCTCATGGGCATCATGTCTTTGGCCAGAACATATGACACAGTGTCTGTGATATCTCTGCTCCTTTTCAATTGCTGCTCATGCAGGGCTGCATCGGTAAAAGAGGACGCTTTCTGAGGAGTTGTTTTGGCTGGATAATTGTTGACGGCTTTAACTGTATTTTAAAACTGGAAACATTTTGTGGCAGAGTCGTATTTTTTAGGGTTCAGAAGAGGAGACGACAACCATTGTTTGCAATACAGTATTACATGTAAGAAGTATATTGTTCTTGTCTGACACGTTTAACCTCGGTAGCTGTGTATCTGGTCTCTTATTGGTTCATGAAGGCTGGGCACTTGATGCAATCATTAATTTAAACACACAGAAATGCCACAGAAATGATAATATACACACGTAGATGTCATAACGTTGTGTTGTTGTGGACAGGCTGCACCTGGACAGCCAGTGTTTACCCACTGAACACAGTGTTTGGGACGTCCCCCTGTAATTGGATTAGGCCAAGATGAGTTAAACAGGCTGTTAAATGAGAACAACAGTGAGACAATACAATGCACCGCTCTGATTTACTGCCTAATGAACTGGAAACATTAGCAGATAAAAGCTCGTTTCTGAGGAGAGCCGTGATTGTTTCTGTGCGTTTGGTTGCATCAGGCTGAGTCGGCTCCTTCAGAGAGCAACAACTTGATCTGCAGCTACAGAAGGAATTGATCTACACTTGTTTATGTTGTCACCTTCACACACGATCAGTGTGTTGGTGACAGTGAGAGTAAAGTTATAACTTTTGTTGTGTAAATCTACTCAAATCGAGTCCAACCCTGGTGATTTAAGACATGTAGAGAACGTAAGACTGCTGGGAACAACTTCAGAAGCACAATGTGGGGAACAGTAGGGATGAACTGATTGTAAAAATCTGGGATGATGCTGATGTTTAAAATAACAATTTGACTGATAGTCAAAACTATTTTTTCGCCAGGGAAACAAAGAAATCTTTGTCATGAAAAAATGTGTGCAATGTCATCTTGTTTATACCGGTATAATCTTTAATATCATGAAATATTCATATCATGATACTCCGACTAGCTGACATAGTGACGTCATACTGTTACCCACGGCAACAACAAGCACGGATAAAAATGTAAACATCTGTTTCAAACGATGTTCCCGTCACTGCCCACATACTTCCATGCGTCCTTTGCGTTGGCATGGATGTTAACCAATATATCCACCAGGGGGCGGCCCAGAGTCAAAAGTTTATGACAACAACAAACTCAAAAACAAACATGGCGACTGTGGAGGAGATATTGATAATGTACCTCTTGCATAAAAGACAAAAACAGAGGCAGCGTTGTAGGAGGCGGTGGTCGGTGAGGCCGTTAAATACATTGCGACTGGAGGACGGAGAATTCTTTTCTCTAGTGCTGCCAATGAGAGAAATTGAATTGTTATGTCTTCTTTGTGTCTCACTAGAGCTACGTATCGGGTAGTGACAGCAACACTGCCCCCACGGTTCCCGGTGGCACAGCTCTGTTTGGCCTGTATCCGATGAAATGAATGCGGAGCAGAGACAGAAGCCTCCGTCCGTATCCGGATCCGTATTTAACGTTGAGCATAAATGAGCCTTAAAGCAGACATGGAGCAGCATGATAATTCACCAGGAGTCTTTGTTTCTGATGAATATTCGTCCAATAGTCTCTCTTTTACCTCTGTTTTTGGTCTCCACCACCTCCTGAAGGAAATATCTGTCTCTGTAGCAGCTAAATGCTCCACTGTGTTCACCAGCTGCTCTCTGACTGTGTCTGTCAGCTGAGCAGGCAGAGTACGGCGGCTTTTTACGGCTGAAAACAACTTCCTGCTGCTGTTGAATCGAGGTTACATTACACTTAGACAGATGCTGTTAGCACCCAGGTGTCTGCAGCCAACGATGCTATTTGCAGTGTAAATAGCCACTTTGTCTGTTTACACTCAGGTGTATGTATTCCTGTGCGTCCTAGCAACGTCGAAACATGACGTTACCACACACGGGTCTCTTCAGGTATTCTGCTACAGTTTATGTGCACAGTGTTCATACAGCAGCTTTACACATCATAAAAACTGTGTTTAACCATTCAGCCACCACTGTTTACTCCCTCCATGACGGTGCTGGGCTCATTCAACTAAAAATGTAATATATTACTCTTTTCAGGAGGAGATAGCGTGACAGCGTGCAGGTGATGTTGCCTGTGACCAGTGTTTTCCCTAAACTCTGCCTAAAAGAGATGGAGTCAGTCGTGGAGCAGCATTTCATCCACCACATATCCAGCCACAAGCTTCAGTTTGCCCACGAGTAAAATCCAGTTTTGGTTGTTAGTGAGTGTAGAGCTACAGCCGACCTTTGCTGCCGTGAAGGGCTCACCTTTGGTGGGGTGTATTTCCTGGAGCTTCATGTTGTTTTGCTGTTGGTCTTAGTAGCCATGGTGTTTCAGACCGGAGGTTTGGGGACGTGTTGTTGCTTCAGAGATGGTCTTCTGCACACCTTGGTTGGAACCAGTGCTTATTTGACTTCCTGTTGCCTTTCTATCATCTTGAACCAGTCTGGCCATTCTCCTCTGACCTCTGGCATCAACAAGGCATTTTGCTCACTGGATATTTTCTCTTTTTGGGACCATCCTCTGTAAACCCTAGAGATGGTTGTGCTGAAAATCCCAGTAAATACTCAGAGCAGCCCGTCTGGCACCAACAACCATGTTAACCACGTTCAAAGTCACTTCAATCACCTCGTCTTCACCATGTCTACGTGACTAAATGTTAATGAGCTGCTAACATGTGATTGGCTGATTAGCTATTTGCGTTAACGAGCAGTTGAACAGGTGTACCTAATAAAGTGGCTGGTGGGTGTACGTCAACTTCATGATGAGAGAAGTGAGAATGAACCAAAACAATAAAGTTGCAGGTTGCAGAAGCCAAAACACTGAGCTGAAAGACGATAAAATGCGTCAGGGAAGAGCTGCTTTAATTTAAAACATTATCCACATTTCTCAGTATGATCAGCTCGGGGTAAAGAACTTTGAAAAGTCAGCTGATTTAAAGTGAATTAAACTAAACTCCTGCTTTTATTTTGAAGGGTTGGGCCACATGTGGAATCTGCGGTGACTTTGTTTTACTTTTCCTTTCTTCCCCCTGCCCACCGTTTTAGCTTTATGCTAATGCTGCTGCCCACTATAGGCTGCTCACCCATTGCACCACCTGACTGATGTGTTTCCATGGAGACGAGGGTTGATAAGTTGAAGTGGCTAATGTACTGTAGCTCATACAGCAAGTTGAACATGATGGAGAGAGTATGACGACAGGAGAAATTGAAACAGGAGAGACGAACAGTGACGGATGCTGAAAGACGAGAATCAGATTTTAAGATGTGTGCTGGGTGACACGTGTGTACGATGTTTTCACTGCTTCACCCTTACAGATATAGAAACATATCTGAATTTAAAACCAGGGGTTTAAACATTAGAATAAAGATCACAGCAGGATCCTGACTGAACATGTATCTGTCTGTGTTTGTGAGTTTGTAGTGAACATGTGGCGGTGCTCTGGGAGGCTGCTGTGCTCGACTAAGAATAGCATCCTTGCTGGTCCTTTAGCCTGCAGTCACTGTCTGAATACCAAGTCAACACAACTGCACACACACACGCTACTACACACTGCTGGTACCTGTGCTATTTGTGGCCTACCTTTAACTGTACCGTGAGCGGATCTGTCGCGCTCTCTCTGGGTGTAACACATGTGTGAAGTCTTTGAAACAACGAGCCAAATTGACTTCTGTGTGTCAGGAGGTTGAGGTGTGGAAATGTCCTGAAGCCTGGTGGATATTTTAAGTCCTGTGTAAACTGTAGTTGACCTGTGTGTGTGTGTGTGTGTGTGTGTGTGTGTGTGTGTGTGTGTGTGTGTGTGTGTGTGTGTGTGTGTGTGTGTGTGTGTGTTCATGCATCAGTGACTAAGTTAACATGTGCAGTAATGTTCCACAATATTCTGGATTTGATACGGGTCATGTTAACAGCATGTCCTGTGTGGATGTTCCGAATTGAGCCTCATTCCGAATGAAGTATTTTCCAGAGGTGGAAAGTAACTAATTACATGTAATTGAGTAGTTTTTTTTTGTGTAATTTGTATTTCTTTCAGCAGTATTTGAAATCTGTAATTTTACTTTTACTTAAGTAAATTTTGAGTGAAGTATTGTACTTTGCTACATTTGAAATCACATCCGTTACTGAGTACAAAAAAAAAAAGTTTTCTGCTAAATGGAAACGAAAACGGTGAATCTCGGAAATCTTGCGTGGAATTGATCCAGAACAAGCGGCCGGTGCTGGCGAGTTACGGGGAGAGAGAGATGGAGGAAACACAAGCCGCGCTCTTATGTGCTGCTGAACTCCACCGTGCGCAATACAGAGAGCAGAGGAGGATTGTAAAGGTGCGACCATGCAGAGACAGAAATGACATGCCATCGTGTAAACAATATAAGTCATCACGTTATAAAGTGAAACGTTTGACCGTATAACATGATAAATAGTCGTTATGTTATTATATGAAACATCTGTCACTCAAAATAATATACCTTTAGTTGATGAAGAGATCAGACGGAGCCCTCTCCTCTCCTCTTATATGCTTTACTCACAGGTGTGTGAATGGACCTGGATATGAAGCGTCTGCAGCGCCAAATAATATAACGGCAGTTTCTAAAGAGCAAAAAGAGACTAAGAATAAATCAGCAGCAGCACCAGCTGCTAGCTGCATACAGAGGAAACACTGTTGCTCAATGGATTTGTTCTGTTTTGGAATACACCGTATTCTTCCAGATTAGTGTTGGTGTGTTTTAATATTCAGGATTTCGCTCTCTGTTTTTTGACCATACACCTGTTTGCATCCCTGAGAATAACAACAACAACAACAACATTGCTCAAAAAGTTGCTCTGTGTATCATCAGTCTAACAGTTGTGAGTCAAAATGAATGAGGGCTGCACAATATGAGACACAACTGACAATGCCATGACGACTTTGCATACTGTGATATGTGCTGCAATATACAGTGTGTTGCAATAAGTTGAACAGCTCTATTTGTAAAGACGTCATCACTTGGGTTTTGAAAGGCTGTATTTGCATTAAATATGCAGTTTACAATCAAACTGTCCTGGAAACTGAGAACTAAAGCATTAACCAGCAAAATAAGTCTGGCATATTGCCTTTGACTAATATTATATTGATATGATGAACTTATACTGCGAGTCTCACAATGTGACTGTTGCACAAGAACACGTTGCCATGGTGATGCTCTAATGATATTTTGCAGCCCTACATTAAATTGAATTCTGTGGTTCATTATAGAAAAATAACCAGTTTTCAGATTGGGTTTATGACCCTGGACCATTTCTGCACTGCACAGGAGTGACGCCCATCAAGCTGTTGGAAGTAACTAAGTAACTTCTACTTTAAGTACATTTTAAACCAACTACTTTTTACTTTTACTTGAGTAGATTTTTAGATGGGTAGCTTTACTTGTACTTAAGTAGAAAGTCATCAAAGTAAAGGTACTTTTACCTGAGTAGAATTTTTCAGTTCTTTTTCCACCTCTGGTATTTTCTGATTAACACATGTGGGATATGCAGATATTGTTCAGGTGTTGGGAGCATTATTTGGTTGTGTAAACAGCCAACACGTTCTCACTCCAGAGTTGTCAGATTTCTGCATCAGACACCAAAAGTCACCTTTTGCACCACTATAATACTGCTGGGCAGCGAGATCAGCGAGATTGAATTAGAAATCCAGCGGAGGAGACATCTCTTTCACTGTTTCACAAATTTTCAAACTGGTTTGATATTAAGTCAAACAGAGGAATCAAAGGAATAACTCAGTGAGCCTCGGTGTCGCTATGTCAAGTTTATCTGATGTTGCAGAAGCTCTTAGGACGTGGACACAGATATACCAAATACTTTAAGTGACTGTATCTGCTCAGCTGTGTACAGTATGTCCGACCAGGGAAGAGCTGAATCAGTGTTGTGTAACTCTTGGTCCAGACTGTTTACCATGAGAGTCAAGAACATCAAGGTCTCATCTTAACCTCCAGACGTCCAGAGCCTCGTCACATGAAGAGACCTCTTATGTTAACAGCCATGAAAGCATCAACTGAACTCATTCTTTGATATTTACTGCAGCTGGTCGGGGTGGACTGGATGGTCGGACTTTGATACCACAGCAGTGTTGGCAGCTGTTTTTGATTTTGTGTTCACTAGTTATGATCACGTTATACTTTTTCTATCTTCCATAGTTTTAGTCAACAAATAGACATAAATTTTTAGTCAACTTTCAGCCTTAGTCAAAATGTTCGTTCTTATTTAAACTAGTTCAGATATACAGGTACAGGTATCAGAGATTGGAGTAGAGAGTTGTGAAATTTTATTTAGACATCATTTTTTCTACAAGGCAAGGCAAGGCAAGTTTATTTGTATAGCACAATTCAACACAAGGTAATTCAAAGTGCTTTACAGAGACATTAAAAGCAACAAGACACAATTTAAAACAATAAAAACAGTTGATCAAAAAGGGAAATAGAAATTGAGAATAATAGTGATAATAATAAAATACAATAACATAAAATAAAAACAGGCTCAATACATTGAACAGTCAGGATAAGAAAAGAAGTAGAATAATAAAAGGCATAAATCAACAGTGTGTAGTTAAAAAGTACAGGCAGTAGAATACAGCAGGTAAGTATTTAATCTAAGAGTATGCTTCAGTAAACAACAGTGTTTTTAGCCCTGATTTAAAGGAGCTGACAGTTGGAGCAGACCTCAGATCTACAGGAAGTTTGTTCCACAGGTGAGGAGCATAATAACTGAATGCTGCCTCACCTTGCTTGGTTCTTGTTCTTGGAACACACAACAAACCTGTTCCAGATGACCTAAGGGGTCTGGATGCTTCGTAGGGAACCAGTAGGTCAAGCATGTATTTTGGTCCGAGACCATTCAGGGCTTTGTAGACCAGCAGTAAGATTTTAAAATCTATTCTTTGACTCACAGGAAGCCAGTGTAGCGATTTAATGACCGGTGTAATATGGTCCAGTTACCTGGTGTTTGTAGTTATACAAATAATTTCTTCACATTTACAAACATGCGTTTTGTCCAGAAGAGTTTTTGACAGGTTTAAGGGGTGAGCACACACGTACTGATTGTTTGAAAAGCTCAACATCTCAAACTCACCCACCTCAGCGTTCACGGCTTTAAAGTCCACTAGAACCGACGTTTTTGGAACCAGCAGATGGTGCGACACTTTCTAGAGTGAGACTGTTGTTAATGAGGAGTGGAGGGAAAACTCTCACGTGTCCAGAGCATCACTTGTATGTTTCAGTGAGCTTCTCCGTCCTGACATTGAGCGGGAATCAGCGGTGATGTGATCTCCAGTAGGCGTTTTGAAAACTAACCCTGCGCCGCAGCAGCAACACTGTCTGTGTGAACACTGCACACGTGAGCGTTTTGAGTCGTTTTAAAGTTCTAGTGTAGACTGAGATATTTTGTTATTTTTTGAGACAAAGGGGGAAAAATATTCGTTTATAAAAATATCTGTATACACCCTAAAACTGGACTTTGTCGGGTGGCTGCTTGCTCCGCTGCCGTTCAGCAGCTAACGAGCGGAGCTAGCTGCTAACAGCCACCGCTGCAACTAACAAACTCCACGAATCCATTCAGCAGCTCCACCATCCACAGTCAGACGCACACGGCTGATTATTTACTGCTGAGTTACAGCTCACAACTCGCACCAACTGCTGATGCTGCTCTGGTTTAAGGAGGAGTGTTGCAGGCTAGCGAAACATCTTGACACCAACTATTTCCTGGTGTTTACTAACCCTTCGGCACACCGACTTCAAACTCAAGCTCATGTGGCGAGAGAAAATATTTGTGAGCTCGGCTTTTCTCTCTGCTTCCTTGTTTAAAACATTTTTCTAAAAAGTTTTATTTATCATTTTCCTCTCATCACTAACATTTTCGTCTGGACATATTTTGTCATAGTTTTTATTATCGTATTTCAGCACGTCAACATCTCGTCTTTGTCGTAGAAAACTGTAACACCTTATTAGATTTTTGTCGTCTGCTCTTTCTTTAAGTGAAGCAGAGATGAAATGAACGATACAAACACAAACTGTTGCCCTGCAGGTCGCTGTTTGTTGTAAAGTGACGCTGAGTCTCAAACTGTGAGCGCTGCAGACGAGGAGGAGCTCTCACATCTGTCTCGCTGCATGCCAGGCAGATGAGCTGATGATTTTTGTGACTGGACGTAGTGATACTGAGTGCAGGGCTTAAAGCTCCCTCTGTCTGTCTGTCTGTCTCCCTCTCTCATTGTTATCCTCCAGCTTAAAGCAGGCTTGTGGCCGGGGAAGCCGCATTAGCAATGCGAGGAGCTGTACAAGCCCTGGTGGTTATGTAAACCCTCCCCCACCCCCAACACACACACAAACAAGCCCTTAAGCCTCTCTCTGGTCCGTAGCCGGCACACACTAGCAAGTGTCTCTCACCCGCTTATCGTTACATCATTACTATACAGGCCTACTTTCTCCCCGTGGCTGCCTTGGAGGAAACTATATTGTCAGATGGTATAACACAGTGTAAAAGGAAATATGCAGCAAGTTACTAACGTCAGTGTGTGCACTACTTTTTGTTTTAACAAGCACAAACTACAAATCACAGAAGAAAATGATATATTATTAGATAATTAAGATATTTTTTAATTACTTTCCATCAACATTTGAAATTAAAATGATTAAAAATATATGTAACCTTCATATTCCTGTGCAGTTTTAATTTCTCACCTCAGACCCATTTGAAGTCTGCTGCTGTTTCCTTTCATGCTCTGCAGTTTATTAGGAACAAACATTATGTAATATGTTTGTGGCCCTTTGTTGTGCTCACAGTATCTCAGCTGTTGTCTCCTCAGATTCTGCTGATGAACACGTTCTGTTTATATATTAATGAAGTCATAATGTCTGTGTGTGTTTTGATTCTGTGTTGAGATGTCAAACAGTTTGAGATGTAGATATGTGATGTTGTAATCGGCTCTGTGGGAGAGAAGAGAAGCAACGAACAGCCAGATGGATTTTGGTAAAATGAAGTTATTTATTGCAGAACTGACACCAAAAAGCCACCTTATGGTAAATCATATATGCTCATTCAGACCTATTCATAATGTTGATGGGCTAATTTACACTTGATAGGCTGTTACCTTTATTCAAATATGTTTTGCAGCTCCAGACAGATTTTCTTTTCTTTTCTTTGGCCAATAATGGCTGTTAATAGTAAAGGTTTCTGACCCCTGTCCTAAACAAAAGAAAAGGAAAATGAAACCTTGGCTAACTGAACTTCCTGACACTTATCTCTCCAAATTAAACACATTTACAGCAGCACTCCTGCTCCTCAATTAATCCGACGTATTCCCATAGATATCCTACGAATTTGTACCTCACAGATGACGTTACATAATTAATGTAAAGTTATGGAGATTAGGTTTAGGCAACACAAGGTGCTGTGGTTATGTTTAGGAAGAGAAACATGGTGAGGACGTTCCTTAAAATGACACAACGTTCACACAGATCTGAACACGTGACTCCGGGTGAAAGTCAGTTTTCTTTGCGACCCACCCACCACCTCAACGCACCTCCTTACAAGCACTCAGGACTGCTTCTTGTTAACTGCTGTCAGCGCATTGGTCACATGATCACAGCTTTTTTTTTTAAATATGTGGGATATGTATGAATTTTGGTGCACTGCTGTCTTTAGGAAGACATACAAAAAAATCTGTGCAGACAGCCTCATCAGTCAAATCAATGCACTTCAGAGTGCTTAACATGGAGCAAGCATTAACGTTACTAAAATGTTAATTTAAAAAACTGAATAAATTAGATCAACAAAGTCCTGATAAAAACAAAAGAATAAAATATATAATAATGGTAATAAAATAGTATAAATAATAAAAAAAATTTAGTCAATGAAATATTAAAAGATATAAATATTCTCAGCTCCTCTCTGATCCTACAATTATGGCTAATGGCTCTATGATGATGATGTTTACCTAATTTTTTATAATTATTTTTGTCTATTTTATTAGTTTAATATTGCATATTACTGAATTTTTATGATCTTTTCATTGCTGCTTGTTTTTTTTAAACTGTGTCTTGTAAGGTGCCTGTGAGCGCTTTGAAAGGCGCCCATAAATAAAATGCATTATTATCATTATTATGTGCAGTAATGACTCTAAATAACCAAGTGTTTAAGTGTGCGTATGGCCACTGAACTAGTCCTTAGACCAGGCCGTAGATAGTGTTCTCGTTTAAATTGTAAAGATAAAACAAAACTCTTGAAACTGGTTAAAAACCCAGGTTCATATAAAGCATGTTGTCACAGCGATGTGCAGGTCTTATGATCGTACTCATGCATAAACAAAAGTCAGCATGTTGAGAGGATTTACATTTCCATACAGGCACTTTGTAAATAATGATTTAGACGTCCCAGTCAGGGCGTAAAATTAACTTTTTACCTCATCTGCCATTGGCTAGTGATCTCCAAAAATTTACTGGCCAAACATATTTTTCACCAGCCAAATAAAAAAGTCTTGTTTGACTAAAAATAATTACCTTACATTTTTAGTATGAAAATCCAACTTAAGGAAAATCCAACCCTGTCCTCTGTGTTTCTTTGGCGTGCATGCAGCAAAGGCTGCAGCTCATCGTGTTGGTGTGGAGGTCGTAGGTCAGCCATGACCGCAGTGGCCAGCCTCGTCTAGTTTCCATTTTTCAATAAAACGCCGAGCGACATTTGTACTCCGATGAATTGTCTGTTCTTCTCGTCCGAGTCCAACATGTTCATCTTCGTTTTTCCTCTTTTCTGGTGGTGGCTTCACGGCAGGAATGTGTCAGAAGTTACCATAGAATGCCCGGGGTTCCCTGCACACGTACAATAAGCCGCGAGGGTCAAAATACACAGCTGGCAGAAATGGTCAAGGCACATAAAAAACCCACATGCAATTCAAAATTCATCAGCCATTGGCGGGTGTGTGTTTTTGTTTTACACGCCAAACTCATTTTTTACTCACCATTGGCACTTGGCGGGTTTTAATTTTACGCCTGGTCCCAGTGACCCTGAACAGGATGAGAGGGTGTATAAATGAATGGATGAATGATTAACACGACTGAATCGAGTCCCTGCTGAGCCTGAAATTTGCAGCAGGTGACTTTAATCCTTTGTTCCTTTTCTTAAAGAGTAAAAAGTCACTAAGGTTTAACTGTCACAGCTGAAAAATGTTTTCTTCATTTATTAAAACAGAAAAGTAAATTTTATCATGAGAAAAGTTCCAAATCACTGATGTTGTCGTCCTCATCACATATTTGGCTTTAACACTGAACCCCGAGGTGTTCCCAGGCCAGCCGGGTGATGTAATCCCTCCAGCGTGTCCTGGGGCGGCCCCGAGGTCTCCTCCCGGTTGGACATGCCAAGAAGGCTTTAATCTTTCATTAAAATGCATGGTTGTCGGATGTGATGCAGATATGTTGTTCTTGTTGCACCCTCATGGCCAGAATGAATGTTGCCATTGTACATTGTTTGTATTGCATTTTTATACATGACAGATATGTTGTAACTTAATGTTTCTACGATGCTGTGGTTATTGTGTGGTTAGAGTTAGGCACCAACACAGCTTGGTTATAGTTAGGAAAAAAATCATGTTTTGGCATAAAATATCCGGCTATGGGGGCACAGTGCCGTCAGGGAGGGCAGTGATGTCTCCGTAAAACCACAACCACTTTTCTGCTACTGTCAGGGCAGTGATGTCTCTGTACAAAATAACCACTTCTCTGTGGCACTGTTTGGTAGAAGATGAAGTGATATTTGGGTAAGAATCAAGCACTTCTCATGGCACAAGATGCAGGAATACCCCAGCAAAAAACAACTACTTTTTGTGGCACTATCCTGACAGAAAATGTAGCGATATCCTGTTAATAAACAACCTCTTTTGTGGCACCATAATGGCACGAAATGCACTCTGACAGCAACACGCAACGTATATTTTTTGTGTCTGAACATGCTTCTCCTGACAAAGTCCCGGGGAAAGTCCTGTGTTTTGTGATCCACCCACCGCCCCAACCTGCCTCCTAACTCGACTGCTCGCTGCCTTCCTTCTTTACTCCTGCCAGCACATTGGTCACATGATGGCAGCCTTCCAAAATCCATGGGTTATGCACAAATCACTGGCTCATCATTACGTGTGATTTACGAGAGTTTTGATACTTTTCATAGGGTAACGTACGAGCAGTGCATGTGAACACCCTGCTGCTGAACATCATGGCTTGTTTATCATATCAGTGCAGCAGAGTTGTGGATGTGTCGATCTGCACAGGATCAAGTTCTATATCATTAATGCAGTGGATATTACAGCTGCAGCAGGAAGCATCGATCCTCACTGTGCTCACAACAACAAGACTGAAATGTGACGTTGCATCAGCGCTGGTATATTTAGCAGTTTGCACTGTCAGAGCGCCGTGACTCCACACTTTATAAGTGCTGTTTGAGTTAATGTTCATGTGTACTGATGTGACCTGTGAGTCAGTGCTGGGGCTGAAACTGGTCTTTATGTTGGTGATGCAGATGTTTAAGCTCCTGTTGTGGAGTTAAATGATGGATGTGGTTTAGCTGAGTGTAAAATGGCTGAGTGATGGAGGAGAAGTTAAAGAGATGATGGATGGAAGACACTCAAAGTCCAATAACTTAGTCTCACCTTCACTCTGCCGTCAATAAATCAAGCTCGTCCTCGTCTCATCGTTCACATCAGGTGGAGCAGTGTTTTTAAAATGTGACTGTTTAATAAGACAGGGGATGTAGAGAGGAATATTCCCACAGCTTTCTGACAGTATTGAAAGACAGTATTGGGGTAATGTAACACGTTACTTACAAACATTTATTTAGTTTATTGTGTGTTGTCACATCATCACAGACTCTGTCATAGAAGAGGGGGACCAAACATGGGGACGCTAAGGAACGCTTCTGTTGGTGCCATCCACAACTTTTCACTGTGGAGACAGAAAAAATGCAAACTGAACTGAACTGAACTGCTCAAAGGAAACAGCTTAAATCACCAGCACTGATGCTCATTCTAATTCGTGTCATATTGTGTCACACAGGGAACACCAGAGGAGCTGCTTCCTGCAAATTACAGCACTGAAGTGAAATAAAATTTGTGTTTTCTCCTCTGCAGCACTACTTCCTGGTGATTTTTGGCCACGATGGACAGAAACCTCTGGAGCTGCGGACGGAGGAAGAGTCCGACTGTAACGAGTGGGTGGAGTGCATCCAACAGGCCAGGTAAGAACAGACTAACAGCAACATTCACTGCTGCTGTCTGTCTATAGAAGTTTAACTTTGAGGTGCTTTGCTTTATTATTCCTCTCTTATGCTGCTCTATACTTCTGTCTGACAGCTCGTGAGATTAAAAACATGATAACATTTTAAAGTACAACACATTGCTAAAGGTTATACCAGTGGCTGCTGATTCTTTTCAGTGTCTATTTTAGGCCTCTGGTCTCACTCAAAGCCCACCACAGACACAAAGAGGATAAAAGCGGATCAAGAGAGGGACCTACGCCTTGTTAGAATAAATCAAACCTATATGACTGGACCATGTGGGACTTTACTTTGAAAGGACAGACACAGGAAGTGTCCTCGTCAGGTTAATCTCCAGGGCTGGTACCTGCGGTTATTCCACAGGCTAGTTAATAACATGTCGGGCAGGAAATCCAAAGTGTGGGATCATTTTGAGAAGGTGAAGGACGAACCCAAGGTGATATGTAAACTCATCTTCATTGGTCGACTACAAACATGACGTATCATGTGAAACATGGAAGTAGCTACATGCCCATTAGCCCACAGCGTCATTAACAGGCGGCTCGCTCAGTGTGTGACGTGCACTTGGAGATAAAATATAGGCCTATATTAATGAAGGTTCATTAGTACGGTTTTGTATACCCAGTTTTATGAGCAGTGAAATGCTTCATGCAGTGTCAGTAACTCTTTACAGTTTTATCAGTAAGGTGTTAGTAAGTCAAACTGTTTCTCTACTTTCTGCTGTGTTTAAGTGCTGATGCACGTTTGACTGAACCACCACGTGTTATCCCATGTTTGTTTAACATCTGAGAGTATGTTTGTGTGTGTGTGTGTGTGTGTGTTTGTGCACTAACACGGACGTGTTCTGCTCGCAGCGGTTCACATTTAGGTCACACTGGTGCTGTATTGCTACACTGGTTACATCACAGACTTGATCTCGACCTCTCTGCCTCTCTGTTTGTGTCTATCTGAACATTCAGGAGAAAATACGATGCACATCAAACCACCTTTATTTAATCGTGCATGACAACGTGGTTCTGTGTGATTGTTGCTTATTGACGCTGACAACTTTTAATGCAGTGAAAGTAGAAATACTATCGTCTAAAAATAGCCCTTTACAAGTGAAGGACCTGAACTTAAAGCAAAGTGTTCTTGAAGTATGCAAAGGAAAGGTGTTGATATGCACAGTGTTATAATCGTCTGTTTTATCCTGTAGCAGTCTGAGATTTATTGGACTAAAAGTATAAAACAGGGTAAAATGGAAATGCTCAATTAAAGTACGAGCTTGTGAGATGAAGCTCTCTGTTTGTGTTGAGTTACAGACCTCACCCTCTCGTCTCCCTTTAGTTACTCTGACATCATCATCGAGCGTGAGATCCTGATGCAGAAGTACATCCACCTGGTCCAGATCATGGAGACGGAGAAGATCGCAGCCAATCAGCTCCGCACCCAGCTGGAGGACCAGGACACCGAGATCGAGAGGCTTAAAGCCGAAGTATGCATGAGTGCATCCACATCTGCGTGTGCATGCATACATAAACACACACACACACACACACACACACATGAACGGTGCTCAGATGCAGATCAAAGCATGCAAATGCATCTGGCATGATGGGAAAGCACTTGAGTTCTGGAGCTCGTGTGTGTGTGTGTGTGTGTGTGTGTGAGAGTGTGAGTGTGTGAAATGAAAGCTCAGCAGGGCTCCAGTGATTTCCAGGACCATTACTTCCTCATCATGCAACTAGATATTTGTTGTTTTCAACCTCTGGAGTGGGTTCATGAATATTTTACCCTCCCTGTGCCCGGTGTGCGTCCACATGGAGACTGTTGTTGTTTCAGATTGTTGTGTTGAATAAAACCAAGGAGAGGATGCTGCCGTACCAGAACAACCAGGAGGAGGAGGACCCAGATATTAAGAAGATCAAAAAGGTAAACTGCTGGTTTCCAGCGCTGAAATGTAACTAAGTACAGTTACTGAAGTACTTCACTTTAAAGGGACAGTTCACCCTAAAAAAAAACATGTTTTACCTCTTACCTGTGGTGCTACTCTTCAGTCTACAGTGCTCATAAAAATTAAGGGAACACTTAAATCACACATCAGATCTTGATGGTACTTGGCGGCGTCAGATGCACCAATACATAACGTCCCATAGGTATTCAGTTGGATTTAGGTCAGGGCAACGAGGGGGCCAGTCAATGGCATCAACGCCTTCGTCATCCAGGAACTGCCTAAACTCTGGACACATGAGGCCGGGCATTGTCCTGCACCAGGAGGAACCCAGGACCCACCGCACCAGGAAGAACTCAGGGCCCTCTGCACCAGGAGGAACCCAGGACCCTCTGCACCAGGAGGAACCCAGGGCCCTCTGCACCAGGAGGAACCCAGGGCCCTCTGCACCAGGAGGAACTAACTTCCTGTTAGACTGTGACCATTAAAATGTTTTGAGCATAAATGAACATAACATGAAACATCTACAGCAGTGAAATGACACATTTATGCAGCTGGAATATTTATCCAAAAACATCAGATGACAGACTTAGTACTCTTACCAAAGTAAAGTATCTGAATGCTTCCTCTGCCTCTGTTGGTTTCACGTAATAAAATAGCGCAGAGAGTCACCTGGTGTCGTGTGTCTGTGCAGGTGCAGAGCTTCATGCGCGGCTGGCTGTGCCGCAGGAAGTGGAAGATCATCGTCCAGGACTACATCTGCTCACCTCACGCTGAGAGCATGAGGAAGAGGAACCAGATCGTCTTCAACATGGTGGAGGCCGAGACGGAGTACGTCCACCAGCTCTCCATCCTGGTCAACTGTTTCCTGCGGCCGCTGCGCATGGCCGCCAGCTCCAAGAAGCCTCCCATCAGCCACGATGACGTCAGCAGCATCTTCCTCAACAGGTTTTTATTTTGTGTCACAGTGAAATACCAGCAAACATTTCATCTTTCAGTTTATAGTTACAGTAAGAATCTGTTTCTCTCTAGTGAGACGATCATGTTTCTGCACGAGATCTTCCATCAAGGTCTGAAAGCTCGGATCGCCAACTGGCCCACTCTGGTTCTGGGTGAGTGCCGCAGAGCTCGCAGCCACTGCCGATTCAGGCTCGTCTATCTTCAACATTAGTTTACGTGTTGTGTTTCTCCTTTCAACACCCAGCGGACCTGTTTGACATCCTGCTGCCGATGCTCAACATCTACCAGGAGTTTGTGCGTAACCATCAGTACAGTCTGCAGGTCCTGGCCAACTGTAAGCAGAACAGAGACTTTGACAAGCTGCTCAAACAGTACGAGTCCAACGCTGCGTGTGAGGGACGGATGCTGGAGACGTTCCTCACTTACCCCATGTTCCAGGTAAAGCACATCTGTGTTCATGGAGTCATCCAAAGACTTAACTAGATATTACTGATACATGCGTTTACCCAGGTTTTGGACGCAGGATTTCCAACATGTACGTTTCAAACATCCACTAATAACCTCTGTGTTTCAGATTCCTCGATACATCATCACCCTCCACGAGCTGCTGGCTCACACACCTCATGAACACGTGGAGCGGAAGAGTCTGGAGTTTGCCAAATCCAAACTGGAGGAGCTGTCGAAGTGAGCGTGTGCACATCTCACAGATAAATGTAACGATAGAAGAGGTGGTGATGATGATGATGATGATGATTGTTGGTGTTGCCAGGATGATGCACGACGAAGTGAGCGACACGGAGAACATCAGGAAGAACCTGGCCATAGAGAGGATGATCGTAGAGGGCTGTGACATCCTGTTAGACACCAGTCAGACCTTCGTCAGACAGGGTGAGCTTCCTCTGTGACACCCGCCGTCACCACATCGTTTCATTCCACCAGCTTTCACTCACTGCTGACTGCGTCTCTGTGAACAGGCTCCCTCATCCAGCTGCCGTCCAGCAGCGAGCGAGGGATGCTCAGTAAGGTCCGGCTGGGCTCCCTCTCGCTGAGGAAGGAAGGAGAGCGACAGTGTTTCCTGTTCACCAAACACTTCCTGATCTGCACACGAACATCTGGAGGAAAGCTTCACCTGCTGAAGGTCAGACTCACCTGTCCACAGACACATTCATCCAAACACAGTGGAATTAGTCCTGACAAGTCGTGTGGAGAAGTTGTTTAACTTGTAGTGATGCAAATGTCGGGTAAGACCGTCCTGATGATGTGAGCTCAATGTTGTGTTTCTCTCCGTGCCGCCACAAACACTTTCAGCACACTCCTTCAGCTAATCAGCAAAACAAAACATGAGGAACATTTTCTTCTTCACTGATGGAGACAGTTGATAAATCAAACTTTTGCCAAATCCAGTCAGAAGAACGCCAAAAACATCTTTACCTCAGAGAGAAGTTGACTCTACAAAGTAAATGGGGCAAGGACATGGCGTGTCATCGACACTGAGCGGAGCAGCTGTGCAAAAATAGAGTTGAGCAGAGCGCACGGGCAAACACGGCGTCTGTGTTCAGTGTAGCAGCTTGAGTTGGTTATAATGATGGCGGCTGACAGGTCGTGCCACACCTGTGTCCTAAGTATTTTTGCTGTTAGAGCTCGCGCTTGTTGCTTTAGAAGCCGCCATTACTGTTCTACAAGCTGCAGCCTGTAGCAGCCCCTGATTGGCTGCTTATATTGTCAGCTACAATGTGGATTCCTGATTGGCCCCGATTGGATCATTTTAATTTCTGTAAAGTGTTTGGGGAGGACACTGAGTCCAAACTGAATGTTAGGGCCTGTCCCAGTACCCACACTTCCCCTAGAAATACCCACTTGTACTTGGTTGTGTGCGTTCACGTTTAGACTCGTGGTGTCCCAAAACAGAACTGAGGTAGTGGAAGTGGTTTCCAACACTTAAAACCCGCCCTAGATTCCAAGGGAGCACCGACCCACACTCTCAGCGAAGTGGAAGATGAAATTTCCCAGAACACCTTGCGAAGTCAGCAACTGTACGATCGGAATGTGGGCTATACAAACAACAGATGGTTGGACTAGCGTGAACTCTAGGGCTGTAGTCTCCTGGTTGATTATTTGGTCGCTATGCTCTCGTCGGGACAGGGTCAGGCTAAGTTACCTGTGAAAATGTCTGTCAACATTGTTGACAGAAAGTTGAACTCGCCCACCCTCACGCTCAGCGTCACAGTGACGCAGACCTTCTGTCTGTCTCTCTAAGCTGAAACCATTTCCCTCAGTGGAAATGAAGCTTGTATTTACTTGTATTTCACAGAAAAGAAACAATAAATTGTGAAGACAATAAAGCCTCCACTAAAATAGCATTTTAAGTCTTGTGTGATTTATCCTGGCTTCATATGAGCAGAGGAAATCTCAGCTCGTCGCTAGGCTAATTTATACAGTGTAAAATGCCATAGGCTTGTGCTAATAATGTTAGCATGTTGTATTTGTTTGGAAAACGTGTTTAGTATAAGACAGTTGTTTTGTCAGTGAACCTTGTGAGCTGTAATGGAGCCGAATTTTGTAACGTTATCTTTGTTAAATGTTGCTGTTGTCCCTGGTTTTATATGAGTAGAGGAAAAGATCGCTAGACGCTAGGCTAGTTTATACATTGTAAAAAGCCATAGACTTGTGCTAATAGCATTAGCATGTTGTATTTGTGGGGGAAATGTGTCCAGATAAAGACAAGTGTTTGTCTGATTCATCAGACGGAGAAGAATAAACACAGCACACGCCACAACACAAGCGCTGGCGCCGGCATTCTCAAACCGGAATGACTACCGGTATCTTGCGTCGCTACTACGCGTGACATATGCCTGCACGTCACCCACGCCGATTGGCATGAAGTGGTGTCCCATTTCTTAGGGAAAGATCTCCACCCTAATATCTCTCACTTCCCTCATCAAGGGTTATCTCGCAAACGAGGACACTCAATACCAAGTGGAAGATTTAAGGGGTAGAAATGGGACAGGCCCTTAAGCTCACGTCATGAGGATGGTCTTACCAGGCTTTGCAAATGTGTGGCTGAGTGTCAATCCTGTTATGTGCTGAGCTTCAGGACAGGACACACAGTCCCTGTAACATCATACTGTGGCTGATGTCAAAGAAAACCATCATAAATTCATTGTGTAAAGTCACTTAAAGGAATACTTCACTCCCCAAATGACTATTTGTATATCGGTTACATCCCTGAACTCAGTGTAACACAGGGTCAGTAACTGATACACGACTGATGATTTGGGTGGAGCAGTATTCCTTTATTACTGTAGCTACAACAGAACTTAAATTACTGCCTTAAATCTAAGATACGCCGCTCTGTCCATCACCTCACGCTGCCTTTCTGAAACTAGACGCCTTAGTGTCGCGTACAGTTTTAAAGTTACTGATCACCAGGGATGGAAAGACAATGTGCTCGCACATAATCCTCATTCAGGCCATTCTCACACAGTGAATCAGGGCTGGTGATACTTAGGCAAGTACAACATAACAAAAAGTAATCTGTTACTTCCACTCCTGGCGATCACTGAACGCTGGGTACACGTCATTGAAATCCCTAAAAGTAAAAGTTTAACACCTTCCTAGTGACGTAGATTTCAGCACCAATCAGACGCTGAACTTTTCTTCCCCAACAGCAAGGAGGCACGTTGTCTCTGATAGAGTGCACTCTCATCGAAGAACTGGACGCCAGCGATGAGGACTGTGAGTATCTGTCATACCAAATCATTTCTCGTTTCTTGACGTCAACGTTTGCTGTTGAACGAGGCGCTGATGGTGTGTTTAACGTTACAGATAACGCAGCAGGTCAAGGCTTCAGCCACCTGGAGTTCAAGATTGTGGTGGAGCCTCCGGATGGTCAGTCCTTCTCTGTCGTCCTCTTGGCGCCGTCTCGTCAAGAAAAGGCTGCCTGGACCAGTGACATCAGCCAGGTAGACGCTGGCTGTTTAAAGCTGTCAGAGATCTCTTTTAATGTGGGATTAAAGGCGACTGAAAGTGTCACCAAATCTCTGTTTCAGTGCATCGATAACATCCGATGTAACGGCCTGATGACCAGCGTGTTTGAGGAGAACTCCAAAGTTTCGGTGCCGCACATGATCAAGTAAGAAGAGACGACTTCTAGAAAAGAAAGATGTGTCACCTCAACCTTAAACTTAACACAGTTCAATTTATTTGTTTAAGATCTGACGCCCGACTGCACAAAGACGACGTCGACATCTGCTTCAGCAAGACGCTCAACTCCTGCAAGGTCCCTCAGATCCGATACGCCAGCGTGGAGCGGCTCCTGGAGCGACTGACGGACCTGCGGTTCCTCTCCATAGACTTCCTCAACACCTTCCTCCACACGTACAGGATCTTCACCACAGCGGCCGTGGTCATCGACAAGCTGGCCGACATCTACAAGAAGCCGTTTACCTCCATACCTGTCAGGTACATGTCACTGCTTTAAAGTGCTCCACCTTCTGTGGGTGTGGAACACCGCTGCAGTGATGGAGCCTTACTAAGTGCATTGATTCAACTACTTTAGTTAGAGGGTAACTTCAGTGTTTTTCAGCCTGGGCTCTATTTTCCATGTATTTGTGTCTCAGAGACAAATAGAGACAACATTTGAAACTGGTTCATTATTGAACAAGACGTCTGCAGATGGCAGCTGAGAAACAGGCTGCAATGTAACCTCATGGGGCATTTGTGCATCATCATTTTATGACCACTAACAGAGTTTGTTTTTGTCACTGACAGGCTCAGATTGTTATTCTAAGTGTCTGACAGCATTATGAAAGGATCCCTACAGAGATAGAGCTTTGTGTTAAAGAGTCAGATCCTTTTTGTTTAACCAGAAACAGCCCTGAAATCACCGTCACCAAACCCACCAGACTAAATTTAAATTGTGCTTGTTTTTGACACTGACAGGCTCAGATTGTTAAACGTGTCTGACAACATCAAGGAAAAGGTCCCCACAGAGATAGACTTTTTTTTAAGACAAGATCCTTTTCAACTACAGGAAACAGCCTCAAAATTGCTATAGCCAAAACCCACCAGGCTTGCTTGTGCTTGTTGTTACCACTGATAGGCTCAGATTGTTAGACATGTTTGACAACATCAAGGAAAAGGTCCTTACAGAGAAAGATGTTATTGTTAATAAGTAAGGTCCTTTTTGTTTGACAGGAAACAGCCCCAAAATTATGATTGCCACCAGATTATTATTCTGAGTGTCTGGAAACATTTTGGAAAGGATCCCTACAGAGATAGAGCTTTGTGTTAAAGAGTAAGATCCTTTTTGTTTAAGCAGAAACAGCCCTGAAATCACCGTCACCAAACCCACCAGACTCCATTTAAATAACCAGTCATGTTAGTGTGTATAGAGGCAGCATGTCACATCTAACTGGTGAATTAAGGGTTAATTTAAACCAAACCAGAGCTGGTGATTGTTGGAGCAGTGGAAAGATGAACCAAGATGGTTTCTGTGAGTTTGAATGAAGTGTGTTTAATGATGATGAAATGACTGTTTATTTAAATGGAGTCTGGTGGGTTTGGTGACGGTGATTTCAGGGCTGTTTCTGGTTAAACAAAAAGGATCTGACTCTTTAACACAAAGCTCTATCTCTGTAGGGATCCTTTCATAATGCTGTCACACACTTAGAATAACAATCTGAGCCTTTCAGTGACAAAAACAGGGCATGTTCGCACCATCATACAGCCAATTAAAGTGCTTGTTTTTGTTACATGGACGAACTATGTTCTGTTTAGCATTCATTTTGTTGTCTGTACATGTTTTGCACAACATAAACAAACAACATAAATGCATGAAAGCTTCACGAGTAAAAACAGCTGTGTGGCGTAAAGCAAAGGATCAGATGGAGCTCTGTATAGATGAATATAACCAATCCTGATCAGTTAAAGGATGCCTTGATCAACTCTGATACAGATCATTGTGATGGGATCAGGACAGCCGTGATCGGAAAACTTCCTTCACCACTCTTTTCCTGATTGTGTTCATTTGTTTCCACATTCATTCTCCCTGATGGTCCTTCCCTCTCCTCTCATGCTGCAGGACACTGACTCCATCTCCACATTCTCTGTTGTTCATTTCATCCTGCTCTCCTCATTCACCCCCTCTCTTCATCTGTCACCCTGCCGTACACCTCCTCTTCCTCCTCTTCCTGTCACTGACCCAGGATCGAGCAACACTCATGTGATCGTTTGTCCATCATGTCCCTCTGTCCTGACTACAGTCTGAAGATCACACAGCTCGCTCTGGACCAGTCCAAGTAAATACCATCAGTAGAGTTTTAGCCTCAGCGTCTGTCAGAGTCACATCTACAGATCAGTTCTTCTTCTGTTCCTCTCAGGTCTCTGGAGCTCTTCTTCGCCACCAACCAGGGCTCGTGGGCGACGGACCCCCTGAACAACAAGTCCCCGAGGCTGTGCCGCAAGTTCTCCTCTCCTCCGCCTCTCACCATCCCCTCTCGCACCTCCTCGCCCGTCCACAGCCGCAAACTCTCCCTCAGTTCCCCCATCAGTGGGAAAGCTGGAGCCTTGGATCTGTCCACCACCCCCACCTCCTCCGCAGCCAACTCTCCCACCTCCAGTCACAGCCCCTCCATCTCCTCTCCTCCTCCCAACTCAACCAGGCCCCCCTCTGGCTTTTCCTCCCCTCCGCCCACCGCCACGCGCTCTCCCAGCCTCCCCCAGGCCTCCGGGATGTCCTCGCCGCCCCCCTTCTCCACCAAGGCCCCTCTGGACCTCAGCCGCGGTCCCAGCTCCCCAGAGCTGAGCCCAGCTGCAGGGGAGGACGTCAGCGGAGAGCTGCCTCGCATCGACGCCTTCTGTGGGAAGCTGAGGCGCAGCATCCGCAGGGGTATGTAGCTGGAGCACAAAAGCATATGATTCACACTCTGTCAGTCTCATGTGAACATCAGCACATGTGTGGGCACACGCCTCGGAGTCGACCGCTGGAGTGAGGTTTAAAAACAGGGAAAGTTTAGAAAGCTCTGTCATCGACTGCGAGACCTGAAAGTGACTTCAAATGGTGCATGATTTATTTATAACTGATATTAAACTAGAATCTGACACATCACTGATAGTGGCCCGCCAACCCAGACAGAGTCGGGAACGGGAGACATAAATGGGTCACCGTTACCCAGCGGAGGAATAATCGTGCTCTTAGATCACCATCTGGCTCCAGCCGACAGCTTGTTCACTCAAAAACAGCAGCAGAGCACCGGGTCAGAAAATCTGTGACAACAAATTGGAGAGGAAGAAAATGAAGACATAAAAACAGAGCTGTTACGTGGCGGCCGAAGTGCCCCCCCCCCTTCAGAGGAAAATGACTTATTAAATGGGTGAAATGGAGAGCTCTCCAGTAATGCCTGAAGTGCTGCAGCTCATGACCCTGCAGGCCAAAGGTACACATGAACAACAGCTCTTGCTCATTCAGAGGTTACACTGCTGATTTATTTTTATCCAGACGCAGTATTTATAGATCTCCTCTGAAACAAAGAATACATGTTGTGCATTGTTTTTTACTCCCACACACAAACAGCAGAACAGGTGGATTCATATGGTGAATTTAGAGGCGTTGGCGATACAAAAGATCATATTCCATGATCAGGTGTCACTCATCAGGCCAATATGAGCCAATCACGGATGGATTATTGAACAGACCTATCAGGCAAAGGCCCAGGGGCCCAAAGTGTCTTAGGACCCACCTGGCTTTCACCTGCAAAGTGTTACTCCAATATGTGCGGACTAGTAAAAGACTCAAAATGACCACGAAGAAGCACAAAAGGACAAAGAAATGCAAAGGAACTGCAACAAGACACAAAACAACCACAAAGTGACACAAAATTTACCTCAAAGAGACCCGAAAGTCAACAAAAGAATCCTTAAAACAACCACAAGTAGACACAACATGACTATTAATGTGACAAAATGAGCAAAGAGACACAAAAGACAACAAAAACCCCTCAAAACAGCCAAACGTAGACATAAAACCACAAGGAGACTCATAAAAACAAAAAGAGACTAAAAAAAAACAAAAAGAGACTCAAAAAACAAAAACAGACTCAAAAAACAATAAGATACAAAACAACCACAAAGAGACTAAAAAAATAAAGACTCAAAAAAACAGAGACTCAAAAAACAAAAACAGACCCAAAAAACGAGACACAAAACAACTACAAAAAGAGACAAAAAACAGACTCGAGAAACAAGACACAAAATAACCACAGAGACTTAAAAAACAAAAAGAGACTCAAAAAAACAGACTCAAAAAACAACGGGACACAAAACAACCACAAAGAGACTCAAAAACCAAAGAGACTCAAAACAATCGAGAAGAGACTCAAAATAACTACAAAGAGACACCAAACCACCAGAGTGTGTGTGTCTTGCTCCTGTGTAGGAGAGGTGGTGGGGTCCTTTGTATGTCTGTGCCCAGGGGTTTTAGTGTTTAGTAATACTACTTTATGTTTGTTTAGACTTTGTCCTGCACTTTGTGTTGGAGTTTGTCAGTGAAGGAGCTGTGCCTGTAACAGAGCAGCCTGTTTTTACAGCGAGGTATTAACACTGTTACTGCAGTAAAGACCTGAATACGCCATCGCCCGGTGAATGTGACTTCGAGCAGACGAGACAAAAAAAGGCGTTTGGGATCAGAAGACAGACGTTCTCACATGATGTTCGCTGTCTCGTTACATCGTGTTACAGACGTGTGAGGTGTGACTTTTCTGTCCCTAACAGCTGTCTGTCCCTTTTCTGTCCCTAACAGCTGTCTGTCCCTTTTCTGTCCCTAACAGCTGTCCTGGAGTCAGTTTCTCTGGACAAGTTTCTCCCTGAGTCACCGTCCAGCAGCGAGCCGGGCGACATGTCTCCCTGCCGCTCACCTTCAACGCCAAGGCATCTCCGCTACAGACAGTCAGGAGGTACGACACGTACAGTCACACACACAGATACACATACACACACACACACACACACACACACACACACACACACACACACAGATACACATACACAGTTATGGTTCAAGTATTTCATGTTGTTTTTATATGTTTCCTTTCAGTCACATCGGGGGACAACTCTCGCTGCACGATGTCACCGGCCTCAGCGTTCGCCATCGCCACTGCTGCTGCCGGGCACAGCAGCTCCCAGGGTGAGTATGGGAAGACATGAAGGTCAAAAGACACACAGCTGAGGGAGGGGACTGGTATCTGTGGTGGACAGTGTCTCAGGACATTTACTCGAGTACTGTACCTAAGAATAATTCTGAGGTACTTTACTTGAGTATTTTCATTTTCAAGCTTCCTGTAATATTGTAAACCCTGTTCTTTTCTTCCTCAACCCAACCATGTGTGTGTGTTGGCAGTACGTAACCAGGTGCGTTTGTTGTTGTGGCGGTGTTGTATCAACGTAGTGTGTTTTAATTTGAAAGAGACTGTATGTTAACTGCATTCCTGTGAAAATGGAAGTGTACTTTGAAATCAGGCTGAAGTGATCAACAACCAACGCACCCAGGGTACCATGCACGACTTAAAGGTGTATTTCTACTTTTACTTTGAAAGATCGAAGTCTTTCTTCCACCACTGACTGTTGTTGTTTTGACACTTGTAGTCTCGCTCACCAGAACTTTCTCAAGAAAAGAAAGGTCTGGCTGCGCCGACTCTCACTTTAAGATTGGAGAAAACAAAACAAAACACCCCGTCTTTTTTATTTCTTTCAACCAATCACAATCGTTCTTGGCGGTGCCACAGCAACGGTGCGGGGGAAACAGGTTCTGGTGTAACACGCCCACAAAAATATCGCCTACGGGACTCGAACCATGGCAGACAAATGGCTACAACCCCGCAAGATCAAACACCACAAAAGTTAGTAAAGGACGTGTTGAAAACTGCAACCGGAGGAGGTAGGGCGGGACTTCAGCGGGTGGCTCGTTCTGCCCAATGAGAGGCTGATCTCTGCAGTGAACTTCCGCCCACTCAGACTATGACACTTGTAACTCCAGACATCACGATTAAAGGCTTTTAACATGGAGCTAAATAACAAGAGTGACCTCAGGCGTTTAACGTTACGTTGTCTTCATGTCTTCCAGGTTTTACTAACTCTGAGAAAGTCTGTGACAAAGAATTCATCATCCGGCGAGCGGCCACCAACAGAGTCCTCAACGTGCTGCGACACTGGGTGTCCAAACACTCCCAGGTGAGTCCACGACGGGTAAAATCTTCCACCTCCTCAGAGCCTTCTTACAAATTCCTGAACAGGTCTTTAGATGCGTCCGTAACCTGGAGAGGACATTTTGAGCCCACCTGACAGAGTCTGTTTTCATTGCCATCACCCCCCCGCTGTGCCTATGTCCTCTTCTGTCACTCTTTTTCCCCGACGGAGGTGCTCTTTACTCTGCGTGTCTTTTCTCCCACCCAGGAAGCATGCAGAAAGGTCAGCGTCCTCCCCGGGGACACTGGAAGGACTATCGTTTTCATTTAAGATTATATAAGATGCTATTTTTGTACCTGGATGTTTGTCGCCCTGAAAAATGAACATTTATTATTTATTATTTGGACGTATTGATGACCACAGGTCTGGGTCCATGTGGACGATAATAAGAGTCTGTGGCTTGTGACCTTCAGCTGGTGATTAAGGAAACACTGATATCAACAGCAGATCGTGTGAAACAAAACTGTGGCTTCTTTTTTCCTTTTACAGTAAAAAGCAGTGAAAAACTTTAAAATCTATTATCCTACAAAAATGGGGGTCTGTAAACGTTACCTTTGCAGCGGTGTGATCAGTAAAGTCCAGCTCAATCACCACACCACCATCGTCTTCTAAACCAGGATCAATAAGGGTGGTTTGTCGCACCTTTAATCTGCAGAAACTACAGGAGAAGATTTTACAAAGGACTCCTGATGTTTCAGAGCTAATTAAAATTGAAAACATGAAGTTAAGATAATCCTGTAAATCCATTCATCACTGGAGCACCAGGGTCGTCCTCTCTAACAGCTCAGCAAACATATTAAACATTAATTTATCAGCCTGGCATTTCTCTTATTTATTTGAATGTTTTATAAACCAGTGCAGTGTTTCACAAAAGGATGAATTATTTCTGTTTAATGTCTCAGAGGCTTCGACTGTAAAACAAGTTGGACAAAAAGAAAACACACCAGCTGATTTGTAGTGCAGTAAATGTCCACTAGAGGGCGTCCTTCTCATGTTGGAGTGTCTGACGCTGTGGGCATCATGAGAGCAATGATTCGAGCAATGTGACTTTAGATGTAAATATTATTTAATTATAATAAAGTGGTTATGTAGCAAATATTATGAATTAAACAAAAATATTTCCTTTATGAAATTATGCTCAGTGTCTTTGAAGAATACGTTAGACTTTAACAGGACAACAGCAGACGCTGTGACACCTTGCAGTCTTTCTGCAGACATGCAACATGCCATAAATGTGTGTAAATGTGTAACAGTGTGTGTGTGTGAATGTGTTGATCTATCAGGACTTTGAGATGAACAGTGAGCTGAAGACAGGGGTGATCTGTCTGCTGGAGGAGGTGCTACGAGACCCAGACCTGCTGCCACAGGAGAGGAAAGCTACGTCCAACATATTAAGGTACAAAGTCCACACACACACACACACACACACACACACACACACACACACACACACACACACACACACACACACACACACACAAACATCATCCATCCATATTTACATTAAGGAAAATAAATACATAAATAAAGATAGAAACTTTGGCAGCCTCTGTTGTTAAAGTGATAATAGATTAATTGTCTCTGTAAAGTTAATGGAAAGATTCATCATATAATTAACTGATTAATCTGTCGTTAAATGTATAGCTTTTTTTTAATATTAGTTGTGCACTCACATTATTTCTTTTCATATTAATTTCATATCATGAAACTCCTGAATATTCTGTAAAAAAGAACATAAATGTAAGCAAAGACAGGATGGATATTTTTCTCCACTGTACTAGTACTATTATAAACACATAGCACATAGTTAATTGGGTTTTTATTGTAGAAACAAGTCCTACTTTTCCTTTGAAGCTAAAAGGACACTTGTTGCCACCACTTGTATGCTTGTGCTGGACTATGACAAAGTTTTTATAAATGCATGCAGCTTCAAAATTCCTCCACTCGCTGGATACTGTCAACCATGGAGCTCTGAGATTTATTACAAATCTCAAAGCCCCTACTCACCATTGCTCCCTGTATGCTCGGCTTGGATGGTCTGCCTTGTCCATCTGTAGACTTGACTTCAGTACGGTCTTATGCATAGCAGGGGGTTTGAAGACTATGTGTTCGATTCCTCTCCACTGTCACGTGGTGTCCCACAGGGCTGGTTTCTGGGGCCTCTGACATTCTCTTTATATTTGCTGCCCTGCAGACAAATAATAATCAGATATGATATTGCATATCATTTATATACAGATAATATCCAGCTAGATTTCTTGTTCAAACCTACTGAGCCTTTTAGGCTATCTAGGCTCCTTAACCTGCCTTAATGCAAATAGGGTCTGGACTGCAGAAAACTTTCTACAGCTCAGTGCTGATAAGACAGAGGCTCTGGTTGGGCCTCTTTCCTCTGCTGCTCACACAAAGCTGGTAATATCTGATCACTCCTCGTTGTTGGATTGTGAAGCACCTGACCAAATATCAGTAAACTGAGATCTGATTTGTCAGATGCTTAACTGGAAGTTATTGTACGTGCTTTTGTTTGGACAGATTAAAGAATGTTTTTGATATCTTAGAATTTCTGTAAGTTGTTCTTTGTTTTCAGTTTTAAATGTTATATGTCCGTTCTGCTGTCTGCTATCAGGTTATTTCTGCTGCTGCTGCCTGTCTTGGCCAGGTCACTTGTAACAGTGTGTGTTTTGCTCTGCAGTGCCCTTTCTCAAGAAGAACAAGACGATGCTCAGCTGAAGATAGAGGACATCTTACAGATGGTCAGTATCACCACCTGTCAGTACCAGGGTACCCAACATCAGGGATTTATGACAGATGTATTCTGAGCACATATTTAAGCAGTTGTTGAAATAATTTATCTCCAGAAAAGCTGTCCTCTGCTTCACTTCATCGTGGTAAGAATAATATCACTCCCATGATAAAAACCAGCAGCTCCACTGTAGTTACTGTGAACGGTAGTGAGTTCCCAGTCGTAGGTGGATTCCCAGTACGAGGAGTTAACTTACTATGGTATGTGTGTGGTGCTGTAGTTGTTCCAACAGCTGATTTAAAGTTCTTTACTAGAAATAGTTTGTGTGTGTTTGCAGGCGGAGAGTCCGAAGGCCGAGTGTTTCGAGTCTCTGTCGGCTATGGAGCTGGCAGAACAGATCACACTGCTGGATCACATCGTGTTCAGGAGTATTCCCTACGAGTGAGTACATCACTATATATGATAATGTTCACCTCACACACCTGCAGTCACACGTTGGATTCAAGAAGAGGTTCGTAACTTTCATAAATTTTTAAATAAATACTGTGTTCAATTAGTAGTACATGTTCAAGTTGAGTCTGTAGCAGAATACAATTTCTATGAAGAATAATGTTTCCAATAATAAATGAATAATTACTTGAGTTTGAATGTTTTTCTTTACTCCAGTTGTCCCTTAATGTAGTGTCAAAATACACAGAAAGAAAGGGAAATATTATAATTTGTATTTATTTTAATAATAATTATTATATAATATATAATGATATGTAATTACATAAATTATGTAATTATAATTATAAAATAATAATGATGATGATGATGATGATGATGATGATGATAATACAGTTTATTTATAGAGCACTTTTAAAGGTACTTAAAAACACTACATAATTAAAAATATATATATATATAATAAGAAGAAACTAAAAAATATGTACAGTAGTATAATATACTTAAAAATTTGAAATAATTAATTATTCAGATCCTGTGTAGTCATTTATTTTGCTATTCTGTATTACTTATTTACCAACTATCAAAACAATATTAACTCTACAAGACATACTTTATTACAAGATGAGTCCGATGGTCAGAATTAATTTCGTCTGTGTCGCTGCATTCAGATCCACAAAGTATTAATAATGCAATATATAAAAATATTCCATTACAAGTAAAAACTCTGCATTCAGAATTTGATCTGAAGAAAAATAAAATATTTTCAGCCGAATACGAACTGTGTTAAAAGCATTATTTATTGTTGTACTTGGTCGTGATGAAGCTAATTTAACTTCTTTACCGATGGGTGGTTTAGTATTTAACAATACTTATTTTATGTTGTAAGTTCATCAAATGTTTGGAACCTCACTTTTCACCACTGTAGTTTGACTGAAGACTCACACAGTGTGTGTGACTGTGTTCCTGCAGGGAGTTCCTCGGTCAGGGCTGGATGAAGGTCGACAAGACGGAGAGGACTCCGTACATCATGAAGACCAGCCAACATTTTAATGACGTAAGGCTGCACAGACTCTTTAATGCAGGTTCTCGTTATTAAGGGTGTGGAAATCATTTTTCTGACATGTTATAAAAAAGGATTCATCAGTAAATCAAATAATAATAAAAAGATGAATCAACAATGAAAATAACTGTTAGTTGCATCCCTGTAATAATTCCTCGCTTTCTAATTTTCACTTTATGGTTAAACTGTTTTCAGAAGTTGCAGTTTGTGCTGCATTGTACCGAAAGGTGTCTCGAATTAAAATAAAGGCAGTTCTGCTGGTACGTCATTGGCGTCATATCATGGCGAATTGGTTGCTGAAATTCAGATTAGAGACAAGAAATCGCACCAGCTCCATTTTCACCGATGAATTTGTGTATTTTGCGTCATTTGCGTCGCGTCCATCGCGCTGCCCAGCAGTAATTTGTCTTCTACCTTATAAAATGATAGCTAAGTAAATATTTGCTGACAAGTGAACATGTATTTTTGTCAGAAACATATTAAGTGTCTCTCTGTCACCTTCCCTCCACAGATGAGTAACCTGGTGGCGTCTCAGATCATGACGCACACTGACGTGGGCTCCAGGGCCAGCTCCATAGAGAAGTGGCTGGCGGTGGCTGATATCTGTCGCTGCCTCAACAACTACAACGGCGTGCTGGAGATCACCTCTGCTCTCAACCGCAGCGCCATCTACAGGCTGAAGAAGACCTGGGCGAAAGTCTGCAAACAGGTTGGGATCAGTTCATTAAAGGTGTTGCTGGAAATAAAAAGCTACTTCCTGCCCAAAACCTTTAAGGTTTCTTTGTGTGTTTATAGACGAAGGCGCTCATGGACCGGCTGCAGAAGACGGTGTCCTCGGAGGGGAGGTTCAAGAATCTCAGAGAGACACTGAAAAAGTAAACAGTAGAAAAACAGAGAGTTAAATGTTTAAATCGATTCCTTAATAACAGCCTAATGTTTGTGCTCTGTGTTTGTGCAGCTGTAACCCTCCATGTGTCCCGTACCTGGGCATGTACCTCACTGACCTGGCTTTCATCGAGGAGGGAACACCCAACTTCACAGAGGAGGGCCTGGTTAACTTCTCCAAGATGAGGATGGTAACGATAGACTCTTTCCCTGTTCCTCCTCTCATATAATCCCTATTGAAGATCCGTTTATTGGTCGCTAACCTCCCCTGAAATAAAGTCTCCTAAAACCAAAAACACAACAGTTGTGGGTAGTTGTCATAATCATACAGTGTTGCTAAACCAAAGCATTTAAAAAGTGTATTAAGACTTTTTTTTTTAAAATATTTGTTTTAAAACAAGTCAGCTGGAAACATTTAAAAGTCAGCCACAGCCAGTTAGCCTACTAATGGACCTAGCTTAATTAGCTAGTTAGCTATAGCTGATAAAAACTCCAGGAGGCAGTTTTTTTAGGTAGCAAAATTGATGGTAGATGGCTAGAAATGACTCTGCAGCCCTGGGAGCAGCGTTTAGCGTTCAGTTGACTAAATTATTTATTATCTGTGTCTGTGCTCTCTCAGATTTGTCATATCATCCGGGAGATTCGTCAGTTCCAGCAAGCACCTTACAGGATAGAGCACCAACCCAAGGTGCGTCTAATAAAACGCAGTATCTGTGATATATGAAATGATCAGTACTATCACCACAAAACAATTGATGTGTCCCGTCTCTCTTCAGGTGACTCAGTTCCTCCTGGATAAGACACTAGTGATGGATGAAGATACCCTGTATGAGCTCTCACTGAAGATTGAACCCCGAGTACCACCTGGCTAACTATACCCTTATCTCACACACACACATTCACATAAATGTGATCTACACACAGTATTTTCCATCGTACAAAATCAACCATGAATCGACACAACTTGAGACTCTTCCTCAGTAAAGCAGGGGTTGTTTCATCAAACACCACCAGGTATTGTGCTCAGGACACTCAGGAGAAAATGTGCCTTGTTGTATGAACATTAAATGTGTATATTTAGTGAACAGAATGAACTGTATAACAGACACGACTCTGCCATACAATCGTACAGTGATGACTGTAGAAACAACCATGTTAGCTTCTATACATGGCGCTAGAACGTAACCTGTTGCTGCTATCACGTTGTAAACAATCTGCCTCTGTAGTTAAATAAACACTGTCAGATGAGTTTTATATGACTGTACGATCAGGGCCGGATTCACCTGTCTGGGGTCACCAGGGGCCTCTTTGGGCCCCAGGTTTACTGTGTGGTTAATAAAGAAATAGGCACGATGTGCACGGCATCTGAATCAAATATATAAAGAGAGGTGGTTGCTCACTCACAACAAAACCTTTAAGTATCATAAACGTTTATTCTCCACAGACGAAGTTTATTTTCTGCAATAATCCATAATCCAATGGAAAAATCCCAACATCATCCCCAGAGCACTCTATTCTGAAATAACCTCACAGGCCAGCTTTCTTGGCAGTGTCAGCTGATGTTATGAAGAGCTTAAAACTAGATTGTCACCCCAAGAACGTCGTCAACACGAGATCAGGTGGTGAGGTATTTTTAGGGCCCGATCACATTGGATGATATTGAGCTTTAAGGCCCAGACACACCAAACTGACTTCAGAGAACTAGCAGCAATGAAAGGTTCCTTTTGCGTCGCCTCAAGTCACCTGTGGCTTAGTCAAAAAGTTGCACACAAACACACCGCCAAGACTTTAACTGACGACCAACAAGCCTGTACGTTCTGTGCCTGTATGAGAGGAAACCAGAAGACCATCTTGACGCAAGTTAGCCAGTTAGCACGTTAACAGAACAATCCAGTGTTGAGAACGGAGCATGTTTACCGTGCGAACAGTAACACAAACCATCAGGAAATGTTTTTGCTAAAGAGCTCAACGACTAAAGAAAAATAATCGTACCTTATGAAACGGTTTCAGTCTCATTCCCTCTTGACTCAGAGTGTCTCCTCTGGTCTGAATCAGGGACTCATGTTGTCACAAAGTTGTATAATTGCCTAGAGTTGGTTCGTGTTCTCACGGCAGCATTTACAAGAGGACCAGATCAAATGCCTTGTGTGAGAAAGCTGCTCTTGATTGGTCAGAATTTCCATGTGGGAAAAATCCAGGAAGTAAAGCAAACGTTGAAGAAGAGAACACTTGCAAGATAAATGTGACACTTTGTAATGTCACAATGGAGGGACAACTACGCAGGTTGATTTTAGCGCTGCTCATCGTGGACTATATTGCTGTCATTGTTCATTTTAGTCAAACCATACAGTTTGAGAACGAGGCGCGGCTCCAACTAGAAAACAATGTTTTGATGAATTGGATGTGCTGAATGTGCATATTAAGGCAGTACAGGAGGAGGTGCACATTAATAATCCTCCAGGACTGTAACATGCTCATGTTTAACCCAAACAATGTGTCACTTAGGGGGCAAACCAACCTGAGTTTGATTGAACTGAAATGAACCAAACAGGGCAGGTGTGAAAGCGCTCTTAAGCTTTTTGTTTACTTTCCTCACTTTAATTTCTCTTCTTGTGTGCTGAGCTGAACTGCCAATCAGCGTGATGTGATTCAACAACAGGCTCCACCTCTCAGCCCAACATCGACTGACCGTCGGCTTGGTGTGTCAGGGCCTTTAGTTGTTCATATCCACACAGTGAACCTGGGCGATTTATGACCCTGTGGAAGTAACCGCTTTGCACGGCTGGTCGTCCAGCCTTGTGTACAATACGTGTGCATGAAGACACACTGGGTTTCCTGAATAGCTGAGGTACAGTTAAAATATATTATCTACCTTAAATCTCCTGTTTCGGGGTGGCGATGATGCTCACAGGAGCATTCTTATATCTTCACTCATCTGTTAACACAAACCGTTCATGTTGTTGCAGTTGCTCTTGTATAGCATTTGCATGTTAACTGCAAAAATCTCTAGACACATTCCAAATCTGACAATATACGATAGTTCTCACAAACTTAACATTTATTCATCTTTGTTGACAATCAAAAAGCGTTTCCGCTTCAAATCATGTCTCCTCAGTTTTGTAACGTTTGTCATTTTATACAAATAATCTTCTTTTTTGCTCTGATGTTAAAAAGGTTTCTTACACGCTAAAAGCCCTACTGTGATATTTCTTTTACATGTATCACTGTTATTATTATTATTATTAGCTCCTTGTCAATGTGATCTTTTAATCATATTCATATTTTAAACCTTGTTGACTGTATTAGTAAAATAGTAATATCTTTGCACTATTGATTTGTAAAGAATGTCAAAAGAAACTTATTTATAGCATGAATTAGCATGATGTCCCCTCCGTCCCTCAGACTACTGTTATCATTAGAGTTACTGTTACTGAGTTTTATTATGTTTGTTTATTTTGACTCCTGATGTCAGGAATCTTTAAATACTTATATTCATTAGTATACTGTATGAGACCTTACTGTATACTTTGAAATTTCAGCTTTGCTCTTGTATTTTTCCAGCGTTTCTCTGTGATGTACAGATATTTACACACAATAAATAATGTGAATTATAATGTAAAGTTACAGTTTTTATGGCGATAAGAGGGAGATGTGTTCAGACCTGAGAACTCAACGTACCGCAACTTCAGAAAACAAACTCAACTATCAAATACAGAAAACACAATCATACAAAGAAATGCACCAAAAATAATGGAAACACAACCATATACAGAAACGCACCAAAAATCACGAAAATGCAACCAAATACAGAAATGCACCAAAAATGAAGAAAACACAACCAAATACAGAAACACACCAAAAATCATGAAAATGCAACCAAATACAGAAACGCACCAAAAATAAAAAACACAACCATATACAGAAATGCACCAAAAATAAAGGAAACACAACCATATGCAGAAACGCACCAAAAATCATGAAAATGCAACCAAATACAGAAACGCACCAAAAATATAGGAAACACAACCAAATACAGAAACGCACCAAAAATATAGGAAACACAACCATATACAGAAACACACCAAAAATCATGTAAATGCAACCAAATACAGAAACGCACCAAAAATATAGGAAACACAACCATATACAGAAACACACCAAAAATCATGTAAATGCAACCAAATACAGAAACGCACCAAAAATAAAGGAAACACAACCAAATACAGAAACACACCAAAAATCATGTAAATGCAACCAAATGCAGAAATGCACCAAAAATAATACACAACCAAATTTTATAAAACGCACCTCAGGTACTCTGGATACAGAAACACATCACAAACAAACACAGAAACATGCTACAAATACAAAAACAAAAAAACAAGCAGTGCTGGAGAGGCTGATAACTGCACAGAACAAAACAGAACTTATCTACAACAGGAGCTCTGAAGGGAAACTAAAAACGTATAAACACGTACAGACACATGCATGTTGTTGCCATGGTTTGCAGCTCACGGAGGTACTGAACTCTACATCCTGTTAACAGTGCTGGAAAATGAGCTTACAGTGAATAAGGAGGCCACTACGGCTAATAAATGATGATAATATCTGAATTTTAGTATCAGGATGTTAAAGTTGATTGCAGTACCACTGATTGGACGCCATCTTCAATGCATGCACCATAAATTATGGCAGGAACTCATGTCGAGGTTTGTTCTTCAGTTTTCAGTGTCCCATGTACCTCATTATTATTTGCATGTGTTTTCTGAAGTTGCTGTGTGTGGAGCTCTCTGGATCACAGAGTGTGTGTGTGTGTTTGTGTGTGTGTGTGTGTGTGTGTGTGTGTGTGTGAGAGGAGGAAGAGATCAAGTGTGAGTGAAAATATCAAGGTCAAACTGGACAGTGATATCGGACCCGTGGTGCTCATGGTACATCATGGCTCAACACGAGCAGCCGGTGCTGGTGTAGCTCATGATGGTGGCCCTTGATTGGTTTCCAAAGATTTGCCTCTGAACTTATGATTGGCCTCCACTTTGTAATCCCACATGAGGGGGTGGAGCTCCCCGAGAGAGGAGAGTGAAAAGCTCTTTAACTGGAAACCTTCAGCAAGAAGGCAGAGCAGCTTCTCCACAGGTACTGTACCTTCTTTTCTTATCTCTCCTGCAGAGCGGCTCCGTCAGCTTCGTGCATCTCAAGCTGAGTGTTAAATTATTTGAAGAGTTTTTATCGAAGACGATGCAGGATATGCACCATCTCAACCTTTTGAGATTTATAGATAATATGAAGGGGGTTAGGTGTTTGAGTGCATGGTTCAAAAGTCAAAATGTTTAAATAGGAAAGGTTGTAGGAAGCTACGACTTTAAGAAGGTATGTAGCTGAACAGATACTGCAAAGAGAAGATTAAGAGAGGTGATAACTTGATTTATGTATTTGAACTAAAAGAAAACTTTGCATGCTAAAATCTCCCTGAGCAGATTTTCGTGTGCTTTGCTTAAAAATTTGTTTTTCTTTTGTTTCCTAAATGTTTTGTTTCAAATTCTTGAGGCACTGTTACCTCAGCTGTGTCCTCTGAAAAGGACGAAGCTGCTCTTGCGTCCTCTGCACGTACTCGCTCAGAGGTAAAAGGTCGCGCTGTCATGGGGAGGGGAGGCTGATCCCAGGTCTGTGCTGGTTTGGGTGTAATCCTGACCATAAGACCACATGATCCCGTTGGCAGTGGAGGCTTTACAAAGCCAGCGCACAGAACGCCCTGGATGTCTTGAGAATTATTTAAAGACTTTGCATTTCCATCTTGAACTCTGACCTGATTTTCATCCTTAGACCTGCTGCTCCGCGTCCTCTACCTGCCCTCCTCCCTGTTTCCATCCCTCTGCCTCTGTCCCGCTGACGTTGGCTCATGAGGGTTCGGTCTTGTGACCAGTTCAGAATGTCACGGCGCTGTGAGCCAGGGATGGCTTGTGTCTTGGCACCGGCTCCTGGCAGCACCCTCCAGTGATCTATTAATAATGTTACCACAGGCCCAAAGTTATGAACCTCCACAGACTGAGAGGGGAAGAAAGAGTCAGTGGGATAAATTCTGCAGAATGAAAAAGTGCTGTGACCTCACGGCGGACGTTTTACTCTTCAGTTGTCAGTTCAGTGCAGCACAGATCAGCCATCTTTCCTTTGACCTGGATTACCAGGAGTTCTGTCCCCACAGCTTCCCTCTATATTAAGACACAGCCTTGCGGACACTGTGAAGGACAAGCTGCAGTATGACCTTTAATTAAGATCATTTAATTCAGGTATTAAACATTTTAAATCCACACTGATGGATGTGTTTGCAGTATTAAATATATTTGTCCTAACTGGTCACTACAGACTGGTTTCTTCCTGAGCTGCCTCACTTTGTCCTCAGAGCTTAAGACAGACTCTAATGGTAACTGAAGCATTAGTGGAGATATGAAACCTGCCGTCCTGTTGGTGGGAGACTGGTGGTAATGCTAAGAGGCTAAGAGCATCTGCCACGGCCCAGACTACTCTAAGCTTGTTACTGTATTTAACAAAACCGGTGGGGGGTCGTCAAGGCAGGAGCTGGGAAGCCCCAACGCACCACTGTGAGTTTCTTCACGTGCCAAACTGATATTTTCCAAACTGTAGGGGGCAGTGTGTTAAAAACTCCTGTCTACAGCATGATCTCCATTTCCTCCACCTGTCTGCACAGGATGCAAATTTGGGAATCCTAGGATAGTGAAGGCATGACCCGCCCTACTCGCTTTCTAACTGGCGAGCACTCGTTGCCTTCGCTGGTTGCATTGGTTAGGGTTAGGGTCAGAGGCAGAGTAAGGTGGGCCATTCCTTCGCTATACTAGGAACTGCAGATTCTCGCCCAGCTTGCCTGCTGGTGCAACGTCAGTTTGGCCAAAGGGAAACTTACAACCCTCACGGATGTATCACATAAAACCTGTTTCATGCCTCGTATCGTCAGCATGGCGCTCATGCTCCCTGCGAACGACTGGTCTTTCATACCGATTGGGTTGAAAGTGATCAGAGCGACTCCAAAAAACAGATCTCTATTTTACATTTTCGGACTTGCACTCCATTTTTAAGGCGCCGTGAAATTTGTAGTGGCATATACGCACTTTTGGGTCCCGAGTCAATCACTGCAATGCGCTCTTTGCAACTACGTCCAGGTTGTTACAAATTCTTGAAGGTGTGCAGCTTGGCGCTGAGAATTAACGTGCACAGTCTTGCAGGCTGCAATTGTGCAATGCCGCCGTCCGCTCCACACTGACCACAAGAAACGTGAAAGGTTTATTTCAGTCTTGAGGCAGAGTTGAGGCACTAATGCAGTTCACTTGGCGTCATCTCTGGCACACTAGAGGGTTTTAAAATCTTGGTGACGGCGTAGTAGCAAAGTACTCAGTGGTCTACTTAGTAAAATATTGTGCATGGTGAGCTAACTGTTAGCATTTTAGCCAAAAGCTCTCCATATTTCTTTCCGTTTTATTCCTCTGTAGCTATTTTGTCTCAGGATTTTACTTAAACTTATTCCATCCAATGAGCTTTCAGTCAGCAAGCTAGTTAGCTTATTGTTCGCTAACAGGCCACAAAGCTCAGTCTTACCATCGACCCCCGTCTTATAAACATGAACCATTCCTCTTATGCGGAGTAGTTTAACTAATGAACTCCCATAGCTTCCTCTATTTTTGCTCTCCATTTCTTTAAAGGTCATCACTGTCAAGACAGTTTGTTTTGGGCAAGAGAGAGCTGCAGGAATGAGTCCTAAAACCCGGAAATGAGTTAGCATGTTAGCACTCACAGGTCCCTCGACTCGAAGTCGGCGAGTTTTCGGTTAGATGTCTGATATAAGTTCTGTGGTTAACACAAGCTAAAGAGACTTTCACGTTTAGTTCTACAACATAAAATATGTCTGTAAAAGCTCCACCGTGAATTTTGAGGCTTTCATGGGTCTTAAAAACGACAGTTGCTGACAAGTGGCTAAATTTGACGACAGAACATCAGCAAACTGAACACAGCTTACTTCTGACTTCAGTAATCACAAAAGTGGTGTTCATTAGTGAACGTTATCTCTGCTGAACAAATGTGTAAAAGTTATTAATGTTTGTTTGCCACAAAGCTTATTTTCTGTGATAATACAAAAATCCAATGGAAAAATCCCGCTGGTTTTCTGACGAGGGGACCAGGGCGACACTAGACACCATACTGGCCGACAGAAAAACGCCACTCCTGCAGCACTCTCATGGCGCAAGTCAAAGTTTAAATTGATGCAAAAGATTGACACATATTTTCTTAATAAACTAATTGCAGAAATTCAATTGAATTCAAGTGATTTTACTGCCAAGTTTTTTTAGTTTAAAATACTGGTATAACTGTCAGTGATGGTGAGAGGTGTCAGTTTATATGAAGGTGTTGTACGTCCGCCTTCTTAATGTGATTGGACGGGATTAGTTGCTGATAGCTGCACAGGTGTGAAGGAGCCACTTATTGTAAAGCATGAGTGAACCAGCTAGGCTAATGTTAGCAACTCGTACCTGAGGTAACATTGTGCTCGAGTACTATCAACGTTAGCGTGATTTATTTGTACTGTGTGACCCTCACACCTTCATCAACACTCAAACTAACTACTCTTCTCTTTTATTTCTCTCTGCAGCTCATTTGCTACTGACAGAGTTACGAATCATCAGAAAAGATGGCGAGCTCTTTCACACGCCTGATCTCTGGCCGCAACACGGCTGTGCTGTTGGCCAGCCTGGGCGCGGGAACGATGGCCACCGGCTACCTGTTGAGTGAAAATGGCTCGCTGGCTGCAGATGCGAAGACGAAGCTCTATCCTCCCAGGTGAGACCGGGTAACACCGACGCCTCTGATGAAGGAAGACAGTGCGACAAATAATGATGTAAAGAATAAGACGGAGGTGTGGAGGGAGCAGGAAGGGCTCCACTCTGTGTTTCATCAGAGCAGTGGATGGATGAAAGTCCAGCCTCTCTAGTTATCTGCCCTTAGCAACACAGAAACAAACCACGTGCTCGTGTGACTGACACATATCAGAACAACGACTCGCTGCTTTGTTTCCACAACAGAAGCAACTGAAAGGCGGTGATGTCACAAAGTACATTTACTAAGTACTGTCAGGTAGAAATTTGAGATACGTTACTTGTTCAGTACATCTCAAAATGTACTTTTACCTCACTACTCCAGTGTTCCTGTTTGTGTTGAGAAAGTTCTTCTCCTTAAGCTAAATAAACTCTTTAGAACCCTCTGGGCTCCGGCCTGCTCTCACTCCAAACTCATCAAATACTGCAGCTTTGTCAGTGGACGTTGGCATCAAACACGAAGGACCCTTTCGTGGCGGTATGATGCGCACCAGGCGGCAAGAGTGGTAGATGGGTCAAACAAACTCCAGACATTCATCCCGGAGTTTTTTTTCTAACCCTGACCACTGACTTTTGTTGCCTCAACCTCTGAAAATAAACCAAAAACAAAGTGTTTTACCTACGTTAAGTTTATTCTGAAGTTTATTGTGAATAACAAGCAGGAAGTACTTTAACCCTTTGAAACCTGGAGCGACATCACTTTTCTTGTGCTGCTTTCAGACGGCTTTCACAAGTATTTAAACCTTTGAACTATATTGCTGCGATTTTTTTTTAAACATGGGAAAAAAGGCAATGAGCATCTTTGTAAGAGGTTTCCCACAAATAAAAAAAAAAAAATTGATTTAGAAAATTATTTTGAAAAATAAATTAAAAAAATCGGGGAAAAGGAAAAAAGCTAGCAACAAAATATATTTTTATAAACTAGATTTTTGTTAGATTATTAGAATAGGTCATTTACGTGTTTGTTTTTCTTTTTTACTAATTTTTCTTTTTATCCAATCCACTTTATTTATATAGCATTTTACAAATGGAGGTTTCTGCACAGAAACAGAAATAAAATACTAAAAACAGTAATATAATCAATTAAATTAAAAACAATAAATAAAAACAAATAAAATCATTAAGAAAATCAATAAAAGAAATTAAAAGACAACTCTCATGCTACGTTAAAAGCCAGAGAATAAAAGTGAGTCTTAAGACGAGACTTAAAAGTTTCAACTGTGGGTGCGATTTTAATCTGAAGGGGTAGGGAGTTCCACAGTTTAGGAGCGACCATTTTATTAATTTCTTGCAAATGTTCTGGGTCATTCTTCTTTCGTTGCTCATTGCCTTCTTCACGTTTTTGTTAGAAATCAAGTCAATTAGCTCAGGTTTCAAAGGGTTCAAAACGCAAGTGTATTTTGAGAAGACACAATAGATGTAAAAATCGAATTGACACGTCGTCGGTGAATGTCTAAAACCGACACAGATGGCTATGTAGCGTGTCGTATTTAGACGAGTGTGTCCGCTGACAAAGCAGCGATATTTAATGAGCTGGGATGAAAATGTGTTGGATCAGCTGGGAAATGCATCATCGTCATGACGCTAAAAATCTGTGTTGCCACGCTACACGAATATGATGCATCACTGTAGATTAAACTATCCAACAGTATACGAAGGACTTCTACAGCAGTAAAATGAAACACTAATGCAGCAGCAACATTAACACAGAAACATCAGATAGAATGTGAAACACTGAGCACCTGTGTTGTATTTCACAGTGTGTACGGCGTTGGTGAACATTTGAGAGTGTGAAAGAGCACATGAGGTCACAGCACTGTCCTGCAGTATCACTGACGCTCTCAGGTTTCATCTGCGTTACCTTTGACTCACTCTCCCTCCCTCTGCCCGACTCATTCACACAACCTCTCTGTCACCACGTCTCTCTACATGTGCGCAGTCACAACGGCATGGCTCAGTCAGGAGGGACAGATGAAGCAAAGAAAGTGTTTAATACAGGATGTAAGTGCACAGATGATTTAAGATGATTATGATTTAACAGAAGAGGGGATATTTGTGATCGAGGGACATCTGAGCGGCAGCAGGATAAATCCCCACAGAGTCCAGACACTGGTGGAGGTGGATGATGACTCTGAGGCAGATGACTCTGAGGCAGATGACTCTGAGGATGATGACTCTGAGGCAGATGACTCTGAGGATGATGACTCTGAGGATGATGACTCTGAGGCAGATGACTCTGAGGATGATGACTCTGAGGATGATGACTCTGAGGCAGATGACTCTGAGGCTGATGACCCTGAGGATGATGACTCTGAGAAGGCTAGGCGGTGATGGGGAGGTGGAGGGTGCGCACGGCTGCAGCATGACAGACCTACCGGCAGAAAAGGAACTGTATTTAAAGTGAGGAGCAGTGAGATGATGACAGGCTGACAGAGGAGGTGTGTCACTGTGCTGTTGGTTGGTTGTGAATCAGCTGTAGAGCAGCTGATGACAGTTGACAGCCTCGGACAATGACAGCTAGACACAGAGCGTGAACATGTGTGCGAGGTGTGAATGGCAGGGTGAGACAGAGTAATTACAGCCTAGGCATGACATGTTTTGTCTTCCTGACTGAGCTCTTGTGTCTCAAGGGTGCCAGAAGATAGGTTTTGCTCAAAGTCGCATTTTGAGAGCATCTTACTTTCTTTGTTTCCTGATGAAACAGGATTTTGTTGTGTTTTAGAGGAATATTTCATCTAGAAAATGATCATTTGTTGTTGTTGATAAAGAAAAATTTGTTTTTGTGTCTCTGCACCGGCGTCAGCTGCGGCAGGTGGCATGATGGTTTTGGGTCGTCCATAGTCCGACAGTATGTTCGTCACATCCTTGTGAACACGATATCTCAAGAATGCCTCAAGAGAATTTCTATAAATTTGGCACAAATGTCCACTCAGACTTGAGGATGACGTGATTAGTTTTTCACGGCCATAGGGCAAAGGTCAAGGTCACTGTGACCTTGTCTGTCCCATTCTTGTGAATGTGATATCTCAAGAGGCCATGAGGGAATTTCTTCAAATTTGGCGCAAACATTCACTCAGACTCGAGGATGAACTGATTAGATTTTGGTGGTCAAGGGTCAAAGGTCAAGGTCACTGTGATCTTGCAGCCATTTCATTCTTGTAAACGTGATATCTCAAGAACAATAGGTATGGGAATCACCAGAGGCTCCACTCTACAATATTATCACAATACTTACATCACAATAGGATTGTATTCAATATTGCTGAGTATTGTGATAAAATATATTGCAATTTACCTTTTTTCATCTGTAAATTATGTCCCTGAAGGAAAACTTTGTCAACATCTATGTTATCTAATAAGATAAAGTTTTCTGTCATCTCTCTTAAATCATTTTATTTGCAGCAAAATATGTGTAGTGGACTGAAATACAATCGATTTTATTACCCAAATAGACTACACATCTAAATGTTAATTGGTATTTGTAATATTAATAATTAAAAATTTTAAAAACGGTACTCGAAACTGTGACGATACGATATTGCCACACAAAAATATCGCGGTACTATGCTGTATATATATAGAACAACTTGAGGGAATTTCTTCCAATTTGGCACCCTAATGAGGCACTAAATAGTTTTTGATGGTCAAAGGTCAAGATCACTTAACCGTGTCTGTCTCCTTCATGTAAACGGGATATTTTAAATAACCTCGAAGGAATTTCTCCAAATTTGGCACAAACGTTCACTTGGACTGTAGAAGAACTGATTGGATTTCGGTGGTCAAAGGTCAAGGTCAGTGTGACCTGGCACAGTAATTTTTTAAATTATTTTTTAGATCTTTATTTATTTAGATAATTAATTTATTATTATTATTATTATTATTATTATTATTATTATTATATTGATCTGAAATACTGGAAGAAGGACAGTACATCAGAGCTGTGTAATGATACGTGTAATGATATGATGGCAGTAAAAGGTAACAAAGGGAAAAATAAGCATCATATACAGATTCTGATTCAGAGCATTGTATTTTAATGTCTCAGTATCAGCAGGATCATTAAACTACGCACACTCAAATCTTTCCACTTCCTCCTCTCCTGCAGCTCCGACTTCCCCGACCTGAGGAAACACAACAACTGCATGGCGTCGGCTCTGACTCCAGCCGTCTACGCCAAACTGAGGGACAAGCTCACCCCCAACAACTGGACACTGGACCAGAGCATCCAAACCGGAGTGGACAACCCTGGACACCCTTTCATCAAGACGGTGGGCTGCGTGGCCGGTGACGAGGAGAGCTACGAGGTAAGAGAGGTCAAAGGTCACAGGTTGGGACAGCAGATGTGATAGTTCGAGGACGATTTGATTTTAAAAGCTTTGACTTGATCTTATGTTTCCTGCAGGTGTTTGCTGAACTCTTCGACCCCGTCATCAAAGACCGCCACAACGGCTACGACCCCAGAACCATGACACACCCGACTGACCTGGACTCCTCCAAGGTGTTTACCCCACCCCTGCCCGACCCCTCCTCCACCTGCTGGTCCTACATGTGTTAAACAATATTTATGTCTTCCTCTCCAGATCACCCATGGCATGTTTGACGAGAACTACGTCCTGTCCTCCCGCGTCCGCACCGGCCGCAGTATCCGCGGGCTGAGCCTCCCCCCGGCCTGTTCGAGGGCGGAGCGCCGTGAGGTGGAGCGGGTGGTGGTGACGGCCCTGGCCGGCCTGAAGGGAGACCTGGCAGGACACTACTACAGCCTGGGAGACATGACGGAGAAGGAGCAGCAGCAGCTCATCGATGTGAGTTTGAAGTTGTTCTTTAACACCATCAAACTGTTTATCAAAGCTACAAACCTTTTTCCTGTTGACCTATCACGTCACAGACCAAACAATGGACAAACAAGTTAGCTACGGTTAGCTAGCCGCTAACTGGTACCATGGTGGACAACTTTACAGCTCTGTACATTTGGTCCGTTCAAAAAGTCACGGCTCTGGATGTAGATTTCTCCATGTTGTTACCTTGACCAGGCTGCAAGATCGAAACCATTGCGGAGTATAGGGATGAATGTTCACAGTACCGTAACCGTCTCAGAAAATATCGTGGTTTCACGTCAGAATGAGCCTTAAAGGGACGAGAATAAAAGGACTATTGTTGGTTGAACAAAGGTTTTGTTTCTATAATTGAAACTTGAAATCATTTTTTTAAATTCAAGTTTGAGTAAAAAGTCTCTCTTTTGAAAATAACTAAAATAAAGTTCACAGTATGATAACACTCCATTTTAATATCACAGTATACCTTAAAACCCGAAATGAGTGTGAATTATTTTTTTTATATTTTTCCATAAATCTTCACTCAGACTGATTTGTGTAAAGATTACTATTAAAACAAAGCTCTTACTGCTTCATACAACATCTCACCATCGGGTCCAGCTCTTCTAAGATATCAGATGGCAAGAGAATAATGAGTAAATCATTGCTCATTGATCAGGCTAGCTGTTTCCCTTTGTTTCCAGTCTTTATGCTAAGCTACGCTAAGCTGCTGCTGGCTCCAGATTTATATTTACCGTACATGAAGGATATGAAAGTGGCATCAATCTTCTGTTTAATCTGCAAGAACGTCAGAGTGTATTTCCCAAAGTGTCGATCTGTTGCTTTAAGTCTGAAGGAAATGACCCTGATGATGTCACTGTTGCATCATCAGGGTCATTTCAGCTTCATATTTATGACTGACAGTCTGTATTCGGACCATTTGTTCTCTCCAGTCGTGAACCAATCAGTGCTTTAGGTTCACTTTTATTGACCCTCCTGTTCTGATGATTTCACGCTGCGCCACTCAAGGATCACTTCCTGTTCGACAAGCCCGTGTCTCCCTTACTCACCTCGGCCTTCATGGCCCGAGACTGGCCCGACTCCAGAGGGATCTGGTAAGAACTGTCGTTAGCAGTGCGAGTAACGAGATGACAAGTCGACCTGCAGCCTCTCCTGTCCCAGAGTCCCCGACCTCTGTCCTCCACACAGCTGTTTATTCACTGAGTTGTAGAGTTAACGTGCTCCTCCCTCTGTCTCCTACCTGTCCCCTCCTCCCTCCTCCCTCCACCTGTAGGACCACTTCCTGTTTGACAAGCCCGTCTCTCCATTGTTGACATGTGCCTTTATGGCCAGAGACTGGCCGGACGCCAGGGGCATCTGGTAGGGTGTGTTCAGCTCTGCTGCATGTGTGCTGTGTGCAAAGCCTACATCCACACACTGACCCGTGTCACTGATGCATACAGTGGTGGAATGTAACCGAGTACATTTACTCAAGTACAAATTTTATGCATCTTTATATTTTATACTACTTCACATTTCAAAGGTAAATATTCTTCTTTCTATGCTACGCTTTCAAAAATTATTGTTCTGATTGGACACTAACACATACAGGAATATAGGTCAGGGTAATAAAAATCAAAGTTACCCATTAAGCAGCTAAATAAGAAAGAGGTTTTGAATGCAGGACTTGTAGTGGAGTATTTTCCCAGTGTGGTGTCAGTACTTTTACTTCAGTAAAGAATCTGAACACATGATATATTTAATATGTCTCTCCACATCCTGTGAAGCCCAGCTGAACACTTGAGTTATTGTGACGCATGTTGGTGGGAAAATACCAGCAGGAAGTGTGTTTTGTGTTTTGTGTGTGTTTACAAACACATGTGTCTCTGACATATTAATAATTCTGCTCAGAGCGGCAGCATGAATATTAAAGTGTCCATGGAATCAGGTCCTTTATGAACCGTGAGTCATCTCCGGTAATGAAAAGAGTGTTTCACCTGGAGAGCTCTTTGTTTAGGGTCTCTGTGGCTGGTTCTCTTCAGGCACAACAATGAGAAGACCTTCCTGATCTGGGTGAACGAGGAGGACCACACCAGAGTCATCTCCATGGAGAAGGGAGGCAACATGAAGAGAGTGTTTGAGCGATTCTGCCGAGGACTCAAACAGGTACGGAGGAGTCTGTGGAGTTATCACACACACGATGCAGAGACAGAGCGGACAGCTTTTAACTGTTCGGCTCCGTGTGTTGGTCCAGACGGGTTTACCTCAATGGCTATGAAGTTTTCTGCATTCATGTTCCCCAGAGGATGAATCAGAGTGACTTTGGTGATCCCCTGACTTTACCTTTAGCGCCACCATGAGGTTAACTTTGGTGTTTATAGTCAGATATTTCCACAGTGATTGGATGAATCGCCTCATCATCAGGTCAAATTATGAATTTGTTCAACACTTTGGTTTATGATCAAATAGCTACGAAACTCTTCTTGGAAGAAAAAAATTCTAAACATTTTAGTCGATGAAAATTGAAAAAATTGTGGCGGATGGAAATTCAAAACGTTTTAGTCTCTGAAAACTCAATGTTTTAGTCGCCAAAAAATTTAAAGCATTTCTGTCGATGAAAATTAAGACAAAAAATTGTGGATGAAAATTCAAGACGTTTTAGTCAACAAACATTCTAAATATTTTATTTGACAAAAGTTCTAAATATTTCAGTCGATAAAGTTCTAAACATTTTAGTGGTCAAAAATTCAAAAATATTTTTGTGAAACGTAAAATGTTTTTAGTCCATTACTCAGCGTCATATCTCAGGAACAGAAGGGGAGACATTTGAAACTGTGCTGATTGTATAGATCTTCTGTGTGTGAAGCATCCATGTTTTCACTGACATGATGGAGACTGTCAGAGACACTGGACTGGTGGGCGGAGTCAGTAATTTTAGTTCTTTGGAAAAATTCAAATTACTGCTGGCTGTCCTGCAGGTGGAGCACCTGATCCAGGAGAGAGGCTGGGAGTTCATGTGGAACGAGCGTCTGGGCTACATCCTCACATGTCCCTCCAACCTGGGCACCGGCCTGCGGGCGGGCGTGCACGTGCGCCTGCCAAAGCTCAGCCAGGTAACACACACACTCACTATAACAGATACAACACAGATAAAACTACAGTGACCAGCTATTTAAGAAAAGTACTGAAACTTTTTATTTTAAATTAAACTGTGTGTTTTGTGAGATTAACGTCTTCAGTAGGAACCAATCGGCTCCGAGCTGAGAGCCACAGACAGGAAGTCAGACAGTATTGAGAGATAAGATAAAATACAGAATACACTTCACACTCCATCTCCTCAGGATGTTTGTGTGTTTGCAAGGTCAAGATTAAACTTTAAATCTCATCTTTCGCCCAAAGACTTTACAGCATCAGTCGATATTACCTTCTGCATATGTGCTCTTGGATGTCAGTGACATTTTACTGTGAGTTACAACAAGTTCCGCATGATTGAAATCACTCTGCAGGACCCACGCTTCTCCAAAATCCTCGACAACCTGCGGCTGCAGAAAAGAGGCACAGGTGGCGTGGACACGGCGGCTACTGGAGACACCTTCGACATTTCCAACAACGACCGTCTGGGCAAATCTGAGGTGAGCATCAGCCGGTTACATCACCTTAATTCAGTGCATACTGTGGGGCACACTGGAGCCGTCAGCCATCAAAGTTTACGACATGTCAGACTCGTAAGAAGCTGATATTTGTTGCAGAGATAACCTGTGGTGTGTCTGTCTTCAGGTGGAGCTGGTCCAGCTGCTGATCGATGGGGTCAACTACCTGATTGAGTGTGAGAAGAAGCTGGAGAAAGGACAGGACATCAAAGTCCCGTCTCCCATTGCTCAGTTCAGGAAGTAAAAGCTGGTCTCATCGTGACATCAGTGTCAGCAGGAGGGCGGCTCTGCACTCGGCGCTTCCTCCCAAACCTCAGAACGACGTCTGACCACTGCTACAGAGGAGGCGCTCTCTTTAATCCTCTGAACCATTGCAAATCTTTAGGGAAACCTAATCTTAGACATGAACTGCAGTCAGGGGAAAATTCTACCTCACGTTTAAGGTCGTCACTGTAACCCTGACTACAATAAAGCCGACAGTGTTTAACACTATGATTCTGCTGCTTTTTCTTTGACTTAACTACGGTGGCCCTGAGAGCTCAATCCACTGCAAATAAAAGGTCCAGTGTGTCAGATTTAGTGGCGTCTTGTGGTGAGGACTGCAGATTGCAACCAGGGGAAACTTCTCCTGGTTAGAATTGTGCAGGAGGTTTTTAGCAGGAGCTGAATTATCATCAGAAGTCTCTTCCGCACTACGTCATCAAACCATGTGATGTTTGGTATTGCCAGATTCAGGAAGCTCTTGACTTTTCAAAAATAACATCGTTATTCTGTTATTTATTATGTATTTCACCCCAAAGGCTGCCTAAACACACAAAGTCCAAAATCTTTTCATGGTAAAAACACTGTAGAATGGTCATACTTTGAGCAACCTTCTTCAAATTTGAAACAAGTGTTCATTGATAGTGTGCCTACAGCCCCACAGTGTCATTTACCTGCTCAGATGAAGCCACAGACAGTTATTCATCCTGAAATACTTGTTTTTTTTTATTTTAGGCAAAATCTTCAACTTTTTACTGACTTCAGAGGCCCATTACTCTGTCTCTGTATCACCTAGAGTGTTTCTGACATGTTCACAAGAAACTTCAGGGAGTTTTCTTTCTGGCAAGACCTCATGCATGCATGTAGTCAGAGCGGTTCAGAGGCTACAGTCATTTTAATTTGGGTATGTCATTTTAGGTGTTTTTGCTACAAAATGAAGGTGGAGTACAAGAGGAGTCCTAGGCTAGAAATGATATAGGAAAGTTTTCTGAGCGAGGAAGGGAAAGAAACTTACTATTGTTATGTATGATGCATTCTTTTAACAGGTGTGATTGGTTGTCACAGGCATGCCCTTTCAGTTGAGACAGACTCAAGTCGTCACTGCTGCACTGGTGTGTTTTTCCAGTTTTTCAAATATCTTTGGGTGTGAGATGTGTCCATATCCCTAGAGAGACTGACCACAAACACTATTTCTGCATGATCTCGTCCATAGCATTTCATTTACTCTCTGTCATTGAGATGTTTAGAGAATATTTCTCCGACCTCCAGTCTGGACCCAGTGTTTGGTTTGTCCGTCCTGGGCCACTGTAGAATAGGGTGGAAGCGATATACTGGTCTTAAGGTATACTCTGATATTTGCTTACATTTGCTAGTCTACTAACATTTTGTCAAGAAAACTGTAATCACAAAAATCCCCTGGATCCATTTCTGTCAGTATATCCTCTGAATCCTGCACTGGACCTTTAATTATTATTCTGACATTAGCATGAGCGGGCCCAGTGTTACTTTAATATTCCAGGTGGCTACAAACACAAACAGCAAAGTGAAGAAAAATCTTTTAATAAACACAACAGTACAGATTTAAGCATCCATCGCAGATCTTTATTCATTAGTGACCCTCTGCCCTCCACAGTCGTCAGTTATCACCCTCAGTCGGCTGGTGTGCTCCGTCAGCCATCAGAGAATATTAAGATCCTAATTACACCGTGTTTAATGATGAAGGGAAGCTGATCACAGCCGCACTGCAGGTTGGAAACTATATTTTAATGCTTGAATCAATCAGTGCTTTGTAGAGCTTGTTCTCATTGTGGAAATGCTGTCAGTGTTGTGATGAGAGAGACGAGCAGAGGTGGCGACAGAGTCAAACAGAGAGCAGCTGAGCAGCTCGTGATTTTAAAGCCACTTTGGCAGAACGTGTCAAAATTAAAAACAAAACTGTGGGACTGTTTTTGACACCTGCGTGAAAAATAACGATGCTCACTGACACTATGCACGTTCCTGGGAGGCCAGCAGAGGTGGAAGAGTTTTTAATTATGAGACTTTTTCCTCACAACATCCCAAAATACAAAAACATGTACAATGTAGTTGCATTTTCACAAATCTCCAAGTTTACAAGTGGAATTCTGCATTTCAGTAACAAACTTTAATTTCCAGGTGATCTCACAAAATACAGTGTATCATAAGGGAAAAGAAAAGAGAAATAAAGACGACAGATAAAAACAACAGCTTTCGATTATCTGTGCATTTTGTTAACACTTGAAAAAAAAGAGCTTAAAAAAAAAAAGATCTGTAAACAGGTCGGCAGGAGCTAATGATTAATCTGAAAAAAAATAACATTCAACATTTAAGTAAGCAGAACAGCACTTTATATTGTTTCTGACTTTGTAACTTTCCAGGACACCACCTCAGACTATTTCTGTTTTGTTTTTTCTAAAAAGAAATCAGTAGAAAGAACATAAAACAACCAAAAGGCGACACCTAGAGGCCGGAGCCTGCCTATTCACCAAAAAGTCCTGCTTTTCTTTTTTTATTTTGGCAAAGTGAAACAGAAACACAAGCCCCTATCATCATTAAGGAGTGGTTGGAGAGTGCTAAAAACAAGCAGATATGCAGAACAGGGCGTCTCTGTGTAGTTTTGGGGGGGTAAGAACAGAGAGTCAGGGCGGGCACTTGGAACCGGAAACAGAAAGGAGGCCGGTGTCAACGCCGTCAGTCGACGGGCCGCTTTTCACTGTGTTTCTTTGTAAACTCCTCAGCATTCTTCATGAATTTGGTGCGGTCTTTGCTGTACTCCTCGGCCAGGTCGGCCCGCAGCGGGTGCTCCGGCTGAGGGGTGTTCACCAGACTAACGAGGTTGCTAATCACTGCGGGAGAGAGAGGGAGGAAGAAGAGTATGTGTGACTCATGCATTTAAGTTTTCATGAAAAACTTCAGGTATCATAAACAGCAGCGAGGAAACTTTTTGTATTGTGTCACCATTAAAAAAAAGTTAGGCTCATTAAAGCCACACTTTGGCGATTTTCAACCAGCTCTGTATCGTAACAGCGTGGGCACTATGTGTAAATGAACTGCGGTAAACTTCCCTCCATCTTACTGCAGCCCAGACCTCCTGCTCATGTTTAGGCTCAATTCTGCTTCCGATTTCCGCTGACTCTACGGCTGCTGCTCCAACTCCAGATTGTACAAACAAGTTTTCATCGAGGAGATTAAAAAGGGAGAAGTCATATTACCTACATACGTCTCCCCTGTGCAAAGTCAAATGCCACAGTCCTCTTTCTCTGTTTTCTTTTGTCATGTCGCTCCAATTTCAAAAGTGTTTGTGTCTTCCTACTGCACAGACAGTCCAGTTTTATAAAAGAGAGCATCTTTACAGCAGTGAAACACTTCTCTAAGTTCTTTACTTAGATAATAACTTAGTATGAACAGCTCCTTTATTTTGGAAGTGATGCTCGGTTTCGGCCAATTCAGTTTCCACATTCTCATGTTCTGTGACCGCGTGAACTTGAGGCAGAGCAAGCGCACCGGCTTCACGTGCTCCAATCTCTCGCTCCGCACTCGTCTGAAACACAGCCGGTGACTGATGTTGATTGTCAGTTGTACTATGAGTTGTACTTACTTCCTCTCACGCAGACGCAGAACATTTGTGCTGGTTGGCACAGGCGACGCAACAGTTGGTGTTAGTCACCACTAGTATTTGGTGTCGGTTTGCTGTGTCTGGACTTTTAGAGTTACTAAACTAGAAACTGAAAATACAAAGACATTGAAATGCCATTCTGCAAAGCCTGAAATAAAATTAAAAAATGGGGTTTGATTGATGAAAATCTTCAGAATTAGAATTTAAGAAAGGCTGAATGAGCGTCTGGGCCTCCAAACAAAGAGCCTCACCAGTTTCAGTTTTTGTCGCCGGCTTCCAGTGCTCCACGCTGATGACCGGCAGGCACACCTGACCCTTCTCGTCAACGTTGGGGTGGTAGATTTTTGTCTTGAAGGTGACCTTAGGTGGCTTGAAAGGGTACTCCGCGGGGAAGATGATTTCAATCCGAAATGCTCCTTTGTCATATGGAGCACAATCCTTGGAGAAAACAAGAGTTTGTAGATTGGAGAGACGCAAAGAACAAGTTAATAAAAACATTATTGACGGGACAACATGTTTTAGCAGCAGCTCAGTACTTACAGGAACGAGGAGCCCTTGCCAGCTCAAAACATTCGATTCATCCACTTGAATGTTGCGAAAGTACTTCGCCCCATTTTTTCGGATTTCTTCAAGCTCCTGAAAAATAAAAAACAACTGATTTATGATGGGATAAAATACTGACACGACTAAAACCCCAGTGACCCATGGGGGATATACATGTACACACTCAGTGGCCACTTTATTAGGTACTCCACTGTTCTGCTGTTAGTCTACATTTACAGTCCCTGTATATAAATGTATTTCTGACACTTTCATTGAGCTGTTAAATAATATGTTTTAGCACTGAGGTCAGGGCTCTTGGCTGCTGTTAAATAGTGAAAAAAAAGACATTACATAGAGCCTTGATGATAAACGTCATGAGGTGACAGAAAAATATGAAGAAGAATTTATTAAGACTTAGTTAAACACAATTACAGAACTAAGAAAATATGACTGACACGAGGCTGTGTGAATTGTGCGACAGTGGATATTGTTGACATGGGTTTGCAATGTGTCAGCGGGTCACTGCGTAACACTGACTGAAGCCTAAAAATCACCTGGAAAAACAATGACAGGTCGCTACACAACAGCCACGATTAGAGTCCAAAAAGCTGATAAAAACACAGCGACAGGTTGCTACAAAACAGCCACTATTGGAGCATAAAAATCCAATGGAAACACCCTGACAGGTCGCTACAAAACACCCAAGACTGGAGCCTAAAAAGGTGATGGAAACACCCTGACAGGTTGCTACAAAACCCCCATGATTGGAGCCTAAAAGGGTGATGGAAACACCTTGACAGGTTGCTACAAAACACCCAAGACTAGAACATAAAGAGCCGATGGAAATACAACAATGGGTCACTACAAAAACCCCACAATTGTAGCATTAAGAGCCCATGTAAACACACTAACAGGTCGCTACAAAACTCAGACAATTCGAGCGTTAAGAGCTGGGAAGCTACAAAAGGGCCATGATTGGAGCCGATGGAAATACGATGATGAGTCACTATAAAACTTGCTACACAATGAGTGACATGCACTCCTTTAAAATTCCAGTGCAAAATGCATTCTCGTTACTGCAAAACCAGTTTTACCTGTCTCAGTTAATGCTTGGTAACGTAGCACAGTGTTGTCTTGTTTATTAATTCTGTAACAGAATACTATGTGCTTCAGTGTTATTCTGTTTATTACTGCTCTGTTTGCTTAAAGGGCAGCAACTAATATTAATTATCATCATCATATTATCTACAGGCTAATTTCTTAATAATGTGGTCCCATCACAATTTCCCAGAGCCCATGATGACATCTTCGAATATCTTTTTAAAATCCAAATATTTTCAGGTTTACCATCATATCAGAAAAAGAGAAAACAAACACACTTAATAACTTAAGTAGTGCTGGTCAGTATGATTTAAATAAAAAAAAATCAAATGTCATGACATTTTTTGGCTTAATACCTTGATATCGCTATATTTATGCAGTTTAATTTTTGATTTAATAATCATCTGTAATGTGGATATTAGGGCTGCAACTCTCATCGATTACTCTGCTGATTATTTTCACAATTAATTGTTTAGTCTATAAAATGTCAAACAAATTGTAAAAAAGCTCTTCACGATTTTCCAGAGCCTTAAGTGACGTCTTCAACTTAATTTTGTCCAACCAGCAGTCCAAAACCTGAAGATTCTTCATTTGCTTTCATAAATGACAAAGAACAGCAACAAATATTTAAAAATTTAACCTGAAATTGACTGAAAAAAATGAATCTATTATGAAAATAGTTGGCGATTAATTTTCTTTTAATTGACTAATCGTTGCAGCTCTAGCAGATATAATGACTTAGTGGAGAACAGTCTGTTAAGTGTGGAAATGACATCACTTTATCATAATTCAGCCTTTAAAACCAGGAGAAGACATCACTTACAATATTCTGATATTCAAAATTTAAGACAGTCCATTATCACAGCATCTATATAATCCTGATAAATTGCCCAGCCCTAGATTGAATTCAATCAAAAAGGTTGTCAATTAATTATTTGTCTGTCAACTAACGGATTAAACAGTTAACTATTTCCACTCTAGCAGCAGTATGACATGAGTTTAATCTGTCAGCGTGACGAGATCATAATCCCTGCTCCAGTGTTTGTCATTTTGAATATAACACAAATATTAACACATTATTTTTGATTAAACAAATAAAATAACAGAACCTTACATATAACTGATTGTGAAAGGTTTTGATTTAATTGATCTCTTGGTGAAATTCACAACCTACCCTGCAGTAAATACAGTGGGAATGAGCCCCACCTTCACCAGCTGTTACATTAAAGTATCAATGCACCAGATAACTAAAATTCAATAAAACATATTTCTTGAGTAAATGATCTGAATACTCCACTGCTAGTAAAAGGTTAAAACAGAAGCAGGCAGTAAATCAGTGTTCTACTTCCTGTGTTTACCTGAACTGTAAAACTGGACTGACGGGGGAATTCAGGGAAGTAGTAACAAGACACTTCGCTCTGGTTATCACGCGGGGGATTTCCTGACACGGAGGCTGCGTTGCATCAGTCACACACCAGAATCAAAACCAAAAGTGCTGCTGGGTCACAGTGAAAGTGTAAGTAAGAGGCTGCAGGACCGAGCAGCTGTACAGAAAGTTAAGTGAGTTTTATTAGTGGTGGAAGAAGAGTGAAGATGTTTTACTGAAGGGAAAATACTCGACTACTTTAATACTCTGAAACCATACTTAGTGAAATCAGATTAAATGTCTGTCTGATGTTTTTGGATTAACATTCCTGCTGCATTCATGTGTATGTGCTCATTTTAACTCCTCTATACACTGCTGGGTAGTTTAATCTACAGCAATGAATCATATTCTATAAGATCATCTTATGTTTGTATCTCTGAATAAAAGTCCAAAAAAATCAGCCTGTTTTCAGCTTTGTGATGAGACATTTTCCACCTGATCCTGGAGGGTTTTTCAGGGTGTCTGCAGGTATCAGACACTTACATTTAATGCTTTTTTAAAGTCCTTTCTAGACAATCTTCCTTATTCAAGCACTGCAGGTAAGTACAAAGATAAGTAATACATGTAGTCCTTTGCAGAGGTAGGTTTTATGTAAGAATGTGGTTATTAGAAAAGGTATTTTGCCAAAATAAAAAGGATTAGGATGGATAAATGAAATAAAATAAGCTAAAATGTTTGTGGCAATTGCAACCTCACAGATTCAAACTATCTAATAACTTTTAAGGGCAAATATTTAAGAAATTAAATTTAAGACACTCTGTTTTTGAGAGTGTTATTTATCTTAAGATGTAGGAGGGTTTTCTCTACACATTAACAAACACCTCATCCTTCACTTCATCGCAAACATGCAGCTAGGGTTGCAGTGATACACTGGTTTTAAAGTTTAGTGTGATATTATATTTATATATATATATATATATATATATATATATATTGATATAAATTGACTGTCATCATACAGTGTACATATGCTTATTTCAAAGGTTTTAAATTTCAGTTATAGTAATAAAACGTTTGTTCAGCCAACAATTACCCTTCTGTTTTCATTCCTTTCATCAGGGTCATTCTGATTGATAATAATATAAATGGTGTAATACTATGATACCGTGAAGCTGCAATATTTTCTGAGCTGGCTATCGTACCGTGAAAATCTCATACCGTTGCAACCCTGCTGCAGAGGATGGTTTCATGTGTGAATATGGTTATAAGAGTAAGGTAGGTGAAAGTACAAAGTTAAAGTATTAGGTTTAAAGGTTTTTAACACCAGAAATCTGGACTTTCAGGCTGAAGAACTTGAGTCATTTGACAGGAAGAAATTGGAGGGATAAATAAGACTAAGACTATTTAATGATTTTTAAGGCCTCATATTTGTACAATTCAATTAAAGGACTTTAAGCTGGGGATGCACGAAAATATCGGCCAATATTGGCTTTAAAATGAACGATCAGAATCAGCCAACATGCTATTTTTAAAAAATTAGCACAATGAGTGAATGTTACAGACATTAAAAACCATTATATTTCATGTGTCCATCTGCTGGTGGCCGTCACGATAAGAGTACCCATGTGTAATACGATGTCAATTCCACTACACGAGGTGCGGAAATTGGATACACACATATTCTGTACTGTCGTTACGTGTCCTTGAATGTCTTGAAAGGTACTTATAAATAAAATGTGTTAATATTATTATGTTACTTGCAAAAACTGTGGTTTTCAGAGAGTTTAATCAGGTTAAGAAGTGAGAATATTCTCTCTACATGTTTCAGTATGTCACAAATATCTGTAGAGACATCACTGGACAGGAAGTAACTAAAGCTGTCAGACAACTGTAGTGGAGTTAAAGGTAAAATATTAACTTACAAGTATTGGGTTACATTAGATAGTAAAGTACAAGTACCTCGAATTTAAGTACAGCCCTATAGTGAATGTATCTGGTTACACTGCACCACTGGTTTTTAACAGAGGTTTAATTAAACACGTATGAGGACATTACTGCCTGTCTGTCTGCCTGTCTGCCTGCCTGCCTGTCTGTCTGCCTGTCTGTCTCTCACCTCACATTATTATTTTCTCCATGACATCTCGCCCAGCCGGGCTCTGACGTCACGTCCCAACCCCAAAGTCTCCATGTTTTCTGTTGAGGCGGTGACAGCGCGTAAAAGCAGCCGCCTCGCTCGTCTCCGTGAAGGCTGCCTGCCGAGCCTCCATCTTCCACCACATAAAAACCAAACACATTGTTCCTCGTCACGTTTCACCCGCTAAGTTTGTCCCCTGAGTGCTGAGTCACGCTCCGCCGGCGTCTCAAACTAACTAACTAGTTACCTCTCGTCTGTCGGACGTCATTCTCCTTTCATTTTGTCCGACCGATGAAGACTCGGCTATTCGACATTTGCCCCGGTCGACGCGGCTGTAGCTACACCCGCGAAGAAGAAACAAGTTACCGAGCCCTCGCGAAGCGGCGTGAATTCAATAATGACAGATTTCTTTACCTTGAATAGTCTCTTGGTCATAGACATTGTGGGGCCGATGGTGTCTTCTTCTTCTCCTTCTTCCTGTTTCTTTCCGTTTCTGCTCCACTTCTTTGGGTTGAGTTGTCACTGGCGCTCACCTGAGGTCCGCAGGTGTTGGCGCCACCTGCCGGCCTGGAGGGCAAAGGGCTGACTCAGGCAGGAGGGGGAAGACTTTTAATTATTACAAGTATTATTTTTATTTGTTACATTTCATTCCTGTGTGAACTTAAAGTTTTTTATATTTATATTTTATTTTATTTTTTATTTTATTTTTTTAAATGCCAAATGATTTTGGTTGTGTGTGGCTCTCACCTGAAGTACTGGGTGTTAGCGCCACCTGCCGGCCTGGACGGACAGCAGGGGCAAGAGGTTTTTTTTAATTTATTTTCTATTATTTGCTCAGAATAAAATCAAACCAATGTTACAAATGGTGGAAGAAGTACTCAGATAATTTATTTCAGTAAAATGGAAATACAAAAATGCTTTGCAATTACTGTGTAATAAAGATCTGTAATGACTTAAAATGATCTTTTTGTTCTGTTTTTTCCCGAAAATAAAGTAAACTTCCACCAATTTATATTTATATAGCCTATGTTTTCATTACATGTGGGTTTCAGTTGTGAGTGGCTCTCACCTGAAGTCCTGGGTGTTAGCGCCACCTGCCGACCTGGACACACAGCAGAGGACAGAGTTTAATAATAATAATAGTACATTTTATTTCTGGGCGCCTTTCATGACACTCAAGGTCGCCTTACAGAGAAAAATACAGAGTAAAATACAATAAAATACAAAGTACAAGATAATTCAACATTTTACAATAAACAAACAAACAAATATCAGTTTATTTTGGTTGTAAGTGACTCTGAAATCCTGAGGTGTTACCGCCACCTAGTGGTCTGGAGTGCCAAGGTTTGACTCAGACAGGAGGGAGGAAGAGTTTTATATATACACTGAACAAAAATATAAACGCAACACTTTTGTTTTTGCTCCCATTTTAATGAGCTGAACTCAAAGATCTAAAACATTTTCTACATACACAAAAGACCTATTTCTCTCAAATATTGTTCACAAATCTGTCTAAATCTGTGTTAGTGAGCACTCCTCCTTTGCCGAGATAATCCATCCCACCTCACAGGTGTGGCATATCAAGATGCTGATTAGACAGCATGATTATTGCACAGGTGTGCCTTAGGCTGGACACAATAAAAGGCCACTCTGAAATGTGCAGTTTTGCTTTATTGGGGAGGTCAGAAAACCAGTCAGTATCTGGTGTGACCACCATTTGCATCACACAGTGCAACACATCTCCTTCACATCTCTCTCTCCTGCAAAGTTGCTGGATATTGGCAGGAACTGTCATATACAACGATCCAGAGCATCGGCGTATACGACAGCGTGAAAAAGGCAAACCCATCTCTGTCATGTTTATTTTTTCCTTTTTTTGTAAAATTGTCAATAAAATGATATACTTATATCTATATGATATACTTAACTATGAATCAACTATCAAAATTGTTAAATTAATAATTTCTTAATTTCATTGGTAATTTTTTTGTTATATACAGATATGCAGTGATGATTGCTGGGTAATATGTATGTTGATGTGATCCAATGTCCAGGTTCTGATCACATGACGAGATGATACGTACATGATTGCGTGCACTGGGGCCCATCGTAACTACCTTACGCCACTGGTGGACGAAGATTATTTACAGAAGTAAAAATAGTAATACAGAAACAATAAAGATATATATTAGACAGTTATCCAGCCCATCTGCGTCCCAACCCTTACCTATGGTCATGAGCTCTGGGTAGTGACTGAAAGAATGAGATGGAGGATACAAGCAGCTGAAATGAGTTTCCTCTGTAGGGTGTCTGGGCTCAGCCTTAGAGATAGAGGGAGGAGTCAGACATCTGGAGGGAGCTCGGAGTAGAGCCGCTGCTCCTTCATGTTGAGGTGGTTCAACATCTGATCAGGATCCTCCTGGACGCCTCCTGTTAGAGGTGTTCTGGGCACGTCCCACTGGTAGGAGGCCCCGGGGCAGAGCCAGAACACACTGGAGGGATTATATATCTCATCTGGGCTCTCATTTATAAAATAATGTCTAGGATCCATACTAAAAATGTATGCACAGACGACAGCCAAAAAGGCATGCACCAAAGAATATTCAACAATTCGTCAACTTCCCGTCTCCAAAATGTTCGTAAGCATGGATCAAAGTTTCTCCCATCAAGTCTGAAGTGGCGTACGTCTCTTTCAGGCCTCATTTTGTACATATGCAATGTTTATAAATGAGACAACGGTCTGGGAACGCCTCGGGATCAAAAAATAAATATCATCACACGTGACATTTCGGGCACTAAGTAGCCCTTCATGTGCCTGAAACTTAGCTTAGCGATTTCAACTGAAAACTGTAAACTTTAGTTGCATTTTGGCCGATCATTTACACGACAGCGGTGTTTTGGGAGCCTGAAAACGCAATGTTTTGAAAACGGGTTCCAGGGTGCAATTTTTTGGAAACGGCAGCATCTCCGTTGTCATGTAAACTTGCAATATGCAGTTCCTCTGAAAACGGAGACTTTCGCACATATGCATTACGCTTCCAGTCACTAGGCATGCACGAGAAAGTTGACCATCACAACAACAATGGCGGACTCCTGAGCTCTGCTTGTGCTGCTCACCCTGTTGAATTTATCAATAGTGTAGATTTACTGTAGCAACTCCACCTCGTCGTCCGTCCAGACAAAGGTTCGTGCAGATGCTATTTTGTTTGTTTATACATCGGCACTGTAGAAGGAAGCATGAGTGTCACACCGCCAACAACTGGCCTGGCATGTATACTGCAGCGCTTCTGGTTATTTTTGCATTATCAAAACGTTGTCATCTAAATGCAGAACTTTTTTCAAAACAAAAATGAGAAATGATTCTGTTTTCAGTGGATCGTTTTCGTGTCAACATGGCCTAAAACTTCCAAAAGAAACAGTTTCTGATGTGCGGACCTGCTTTTATTTTTATATTTGTTTTTCTGTCCAGCACACAGTATTTTTCGCTTTTGGATGTGCATGCTTTTTATTTTTAAGTCTTCAGTTAATGCCTCGGGATCCCCCAGGATGAACATCTGTAGTACTTTACTCAGCCCGTTGCCCCCGCAACCCAGGCCCAGATGTGCAGATGGTTATCTGAGGGCATTTAGAATAAAACACAACCATTTAATGTTGAATGTCTTTTCTCTAAGCCAAATCAAAAATATAACTGAAGTACTTTAAGTGCCTCCCCCATTTTCACCATCCCCTCTTCTGATAAGTAACGAACAGTCCCTAATGTAATATAATACAGCAATATAACACAGGATGGTACAGTACAATATGCCCGTGTGTTATTTAACATAATGCAATAAGTGTAATAAAGTAACTATAAAGTAGTAAATGACCGCATGTGTCTGAGGTCTGACCCTGAGTGGCAGCAGGACTGGATGGCAGACAGGCTGAGCGGATCCTGCTGTGACCTCCCGACAGTCTGTTTCAAGATGGCCGCCTGAGTGGAGAATTTACACATCTCCAATAAAACTAATCCAACAGCTAGCTTCCCCCTCAACTTTACCTGCCTGCTCAGACAATGAGACGACGACCCGGGAGACATTTGCTCCTGTTTTGAAGCGGGACATGAGCACAGTCGCTGAGGACGCCGCCGGAGTTATGGAATAAAACAGAGCTGGTAAGGAATTCAGAAACAAAACCAGGTTAACCCACAGCAAGCTAGTTAGCCACATTAGCCAGCTAACGCATCCAATAACAACTAACAGGCTAACTTTAGCTACACCTGTTTAAATCACGGTAATTCCAGGTGACAAACAACAGGCTGTTTATTAATGGCTGGTGTTGAAGAGTCACAGACAGTCAGACACACACAGCTCTGTAATTAACCCTCAAGCTAAGTGTTAAACCTGTTTGTTGTGGTGACATGTTGGTGGCTAATGATACCTGCTAACGTCAGCGGTGTCATTTGTGTCTTTAGCTCAGTGTTTGGGTTAGTTAGCATGTTTGCTAATCCTGTAGCTAAAGGTGGTTGGTGTTGGAAAATGACAAAGTAGCTGCCTTTGTTGAGGCATGTGTGTTCATGTAAAGTTGTGGAGGTAGCGTCAAGACAAACGCTCTTTCAGTGACAAGAGAAATGGCTTTAATTGTATTAATAATATAGATATAATATAGGTGTAGCTTGACACCGGTTGCTGTCGGTGTTACAGCGGTGTTTGTGACCTGATCCAGGATTTGAGCTGGAGAGTATCTCCAGCAGATTACTAGTGGTGAAGGAAGTATTTAAGTACTAATACCTCACAAGTTCTGCATTACAAATCGTCACTTAAGTTAAAGTTTGTGACACTGTGATATCTGCAAAATGCACTTAGGACAGGGAGGGTATTAAAGATAATGTAAAGTAACTAAAAGCTGTCAGACAAATTAAGTACAGTTAAAACAATATTTTTTTGCCTCTGAGATGTAGTGCAGTGGATGTTTAAAGTAGCTTAAAATGGAAATATGTAAGTAAAGTTAAAAGTGCCTTTAGTTATTACTTAAAGGGATAGTTCAGATTTTTTTAAGTGGGGTTTGTAAGGGGCCGTACACATGCTGCGTTTCCTGTGCCCTCAAATTCATTGTTTTTAATGTAGACACGCCAGGCGTACTTGAACGCGACGTAACCTGGTACCGCGCTCTTGAAAGCTGGCACAGAAAGGCACAAGTATGCGTATGGCCTCTTTGACAGTATATTACATACAGTCGATGTCAGCCGACACGCCCCCAGTTTGGAAAACTTGCTGCTGTGAAGAGGACACCAACAAAACATATTTTAGCCACCGAGCTCGGAGTAGAGCCGCTGCTCCTTTACGTCAAAATGGGTCAGTTGAGGTGGTTCCTGGGCGCCTCCTGTTAGAGGTGTTCTGGGCACGTCCCACTGGTAGGAGGCCCCGGGGCAGACCCAGAACACACTGGAGGGATTATATATCTCATCTGGTCTGGGACACCTTGGGGTCCTCCAGGAGGAGCTGGAAAGTGTTGCTGGGGAGAGGGACGTCTGGGGTGCTTTGCTTAGCCTGCTGCCTCTGTGACCCGGCCCCGGATAAGCAGATGAAAATGGATGGGTGAATGGAAAAAGAAAAAAAAAATTATATCAGATTAAATTTATGCTGTATTTAGAATATTTTGACCGTTTCACGTTAATGTCAGATCGTGATTTCCAACGGTAAAAGAAGCCGGTTCCATTGAGAAAAACAATCAGTACATATACATGACATTTGATAAAATTGATTTATTGTGTTAGTCTGACTAAAACTGGACTTTTAAAATACATGTTAACATGTCCGACGGAAATTGTACTGATTGGGAGTCAAACTCCTCCTGCATGTATACAGTCAGTCAGGCCAAACTGGCCGAGGCGCTCTGAGCATGCTCCACAGTTTCCGCCCCGGGCTTTGACCCAGAAGTCCAATAGCATTAAATGTGTAAGAGAAGAAGAAGAAGCCGGTAACAACATGGAGAAAGACGGACCAAATGTACAGAGCTGTAAAGTTGTCCACCATGGTACCAGTTAGCTGCTAGCTAACCGTAGCTAACTTGTTTGTCCATTGTTTGGTCTGTGACATAATAGGTCAACAGGAAAAAGGTCCAATACTAACAAGCTGAAAGGGGGCATATCTCCACCTATCGTAGAGGAGTCGCACATACTTGGCTCAGTAAATGGATTCCTGTTCTGTGCTTGTATACTGGGACAAGGACAGTAGGCCAGTTAAGTGTCCTCGTCCAGCTGTAACTGCTCCACTTCACTGTGACTGGAAACGTACTAACTCTCAAAGGGGCTACACCACCTCATAGCACAATATGCTGATGATACTTTTGCACTTGACTTACTTGTAACAGTATTTTTGCAGAGTGGTATTGCTATTTTTACTGAAGTAAAAGAGTATGAGTATTTCTTCTACTACCGGCCATAACTTGTGTTATATTTAAGCCTCACAGCTTCCTGTCCCTCCTACCTGTCACCTGACCCCACGTGAGAGCAGCCCAACATGTTTTCTGAAAGTTGAAGAAGTACTTCTAATCAATTCATGACTTCTTAGTTGGTCAGATATGCAGCTGATGACTGCTGATAACTGGTAAATCCAGATTCATGGAAGTGCACATTTCACTGTGATGATTAACCCTAAGATTTGTACTTAGTAAGACTGACTTCCTCGTTCCCATCTATATTTAGCATTTACATGGTTTCCAGTGTGACACAGCAGTACAAAGAGCATTACTGAAGGAGGAGGTGGGAAAAAGTTGTTTGCTTCACTTAACTAACACATAATAAGAAGTGTCTCACTTTAAGCAGTCTGTTGTGTCCTTTGTGTTGAGAAGTCACTACAGCCAGCTGCGTCTTTATTAACACTGTGTGGGGACGATAGTTTAGTTCTGTGTTAAAGTCTACAGTATTTCTGTGCTCAGACATTAATCCAGAGTTGTCTGGATCAAATCATCAGAAGCATTTGTTGGAGTTTTAATTAAAATAATTGCAAGAAAAGAGAGTCTTCTCATCAAAATGGCGGACATTTCAAAAATTAATGCCATTTATGGCTTCATTTTTAGTAGCAAGTTCATCTAGAAGTCAAACAAACTATCACATATAGTTTCTTCTTCACATCTACGACATCAAATATAGATTTAAAGGTTCTTTTTAAGGTGACTGCTTGTTATTTTGGGAGAAGAAGGTGACTCTTTTTATCAAGCAGCTGATTTTTAGAAAGTATTTGATGTTATTTTTATCCATGCTGGAGATTTGCTTTCCTAATATTTGACCCATTTCCATTCCCAGTCATATTTAACCCTTTTCTGATGATCCAATTCAATGAAGTTTAAAAAGAGGAATGTGTCAGATTAGTATTAAGATTATTTAAAAGCATTAAATTTTATTTGATTCATGAACTGAAGAGCTGAACTAGCAGATAAGAGAATTTGGCTGTTCCTCCTTATCTCTGTGTCTCACTGTGGGGCATCACAGATGAACAGGGGACCCCTGTGTTGATTATTGATTGTGTGTGATCCAAAGCAGATTATCACTACGCATTTCTCTCACTGTGAAGCACTCATGCAGGTATTCTGTAAATATTCCTTGTGTTGTTGCACAGAAGTTGGGATTAGGACATTTGAGACTATTGTTTTCATTTCATCAGGCAACAGAAACACAGCAATTAATATTTTGCCTCTGGCAGCAGTTAAATCCTCACTGGTGCTGAGGCTGATCTAAAAGTAGACAGTGTGATCCTGTGCAACATGGAGAGGGAAAGTCATGACATCACGCTCAGGTGGTGCTCAAGCCTTAACTTTTGTGGAAAGGAGAATTAACGGAAAGGAGAAATGAACGTCTGTGTTTACCTATAGTTGGATTCAGACATGTTCCTCTGCCTGTTGCTGCTCCCTCTCTCTCCTCGTCCACACAGTTTCAATGAGCTCTGCGTCCGTGTCCTCCGTGTTCAAATAAATACGGTCATCAAATTCAAATGGCTCATCCAGATCCAGTTGGTCAAAATCGGGTCAAAATTCAGACATGTTTGTTGTGGCAAGTCAAAACACTCAGAGAGTGAAAGTCTGGCTCTGAAATCTCACATCTTGTGAGATTTGAGTTGTTGCAGGAAGTTACCGCTGGAGTGAGCTTACAAACACGAGGAGTTCCTCTGTTTGGAGTAGTCATGGCTGAATTTTGACCCGATTTTGACCAACTGGATCTGGATGAGCCATTTGAATTATATGACCGTATTTATTTGAACACGGAGGACACGGACGCAGAGCTCATTGAAACTGTGTGGACGAGGAGAGAGAGGGAGCAGCAACAGGCAGAGGAACATGTCTGAATCCAGCTAAAGGTAAACACAGACGTTCATTTCTCCTTTCCGTTATGTTGTCAGATAATTATACTAACAATCCGAGCCTATCTGTGTGAAAAAAATGCACTTTTAGTGGACGTATTTTGACGTTGTTTGACGCTGTCTGAGTGCCCTATTATTTAATATAGCGCACGCTCACAGGCTGCAGGCAGGTCAGCCCTAGCTTCATACTGGAGACATGTCACATACTGAACATCCTATCACTCATTTAGACAAAAGTAGATAAGAAAATAGGGCCCAGGTTGAAAAAAAACATTAGTTCCCCTTTAATATTTTGTTTTACTGACTTGTCATATCCTCAAGAATATTGCTATCGCAAAAACACACCTTCAAATATCTTGATATTGTTTTATGGCCATATCACCCAGCCCAAGAAACAAATATACATGTGACACAAAAGGCAGTTTATTATTATGGCCGGTAAAAAATCTCCTTGGCTGGTGGATTTTATCATCTCCCAGTCCTCTTGGCTGGTGACTGTTAATTTTGGACACTGCCTGCAGGTGAGCTCGGTGCATCTCCCCCCGCCCCCAGGAGCGCTCTCTCTTCAAGTCTTTTTTTATCAACTTAAATCCTCCCTCTGATCAGAGTTCTTTTTTTTATTCGGAGCATTCACTCCAAAAACTTTCTGTCACAGCTGTCATTGTACTCTGAGCCATTACTCCATGGTCTCCATGGTCGTATGGTCTCTTTCTGCTTCCTGCCCTCGTACGTACTCTTACACATCACCTCCAGCGCCCCAGTGTAGGAAGGTCACCACAAACACCACAACTCTGGTCTCCTTCCAAATACAAAGAGCTTTGCCTGATCGTGATGAGCTTAGTTAGTGTGGTGTGAACTTGTTTTTCTATGTGTTTATTATTATTATTTTCTCATCTATGCAACAAAATACCTTGTGTGTGGAAAACCAAGGTGGCAATAAATCAAATTCTGATTGCAGTATTAATCACATGTTGTTGATGGCATGATGCAACATAACTGGTCTGTGTGAGGATAATGGTGGTGATGCTTTTGATACAGGCTGTATGCTGTACTCATAACCACATATGGTGTGTTTTCCATGACTGTAATGTTGTCTTATTTTGAATTAAATGTCTGATTTAGAACGACAAATTAGATCTAAGGTACACTTGCTGTAAAGAGCGTAAACTGTGTGCATATTCAAGTGTATCTTGCAGAGATTTAATACTGACAGGAGCTACAGAGTTGAGTCATTGTCTTGACAAAAGCAGGGGGATGTAGCAATAAAGCCTCTATATTTATTTGACACTAGATACAGTATATGCAGTCAGTGTAAGTTTGTATAGATTCCATTATTTATTTTATGTCTGTTTTGATTCTAAACACATCTTATGTCTTTTACTTTCTCTATTTATCTGTATTGCTGTCCTCGTTCTGATGCATGAGCTGAATTGCCCCTCTGGGGACCAATAAAGGTTTATCTTATCTTACACAATAATACAGATTTAATGTCATATTTCTGGGCGACACAGTGCCTCCACCTGTTTGGTTATCATATCCACGTAACATAACATAACATTGACTGTCTATCAGAATGTTGTTGTGCATAATGATCGTCCTGCATTAATCCTTATAGCTGCTATAAACACAAACAGTATGCTTTGATACATGTAAACAAGAATGTCAGACGGGGATAACATGACAATAACTGACCTAGATTCTTTCTCAGGAGAACTTTTATTACTGCTTCCCAAAGACTGAAAAAAGCTGTATGAAAAAATACAGTCTTTTTCTGGTATTAAAATGTGTCTTTTCTTGTCCTTAAGGAATCGGAGGGGGTTAAGGGCCCTTTGTTTTAGCCCAGCATGGACAGCTTCTTCAAGGCAGCTGTTTGTGATCTGGACAAACTGCTTGATGACTTTGAGCTCAATACTGGTAAGATACAGTTTATGACTGTTTTCATTTTATTTTAATCTTGTTTTTTTCCATGAATCAGTTAATGGTTTGATCTGTTAAATGTCAAAAAAGAGACAAAGAATGTTCATCATAATGTCTCAGACTCCATGTTGACATTTTCAAATCTCTGACTTTGTCTGACTTGTAGTCTAAAGATAGAATATATTAAAATTTCCATTAATACAGAACAGTAATAAGGCCCATAGTACTAGAAACCAGTCCCCCCAGCTCAGTCTTAGTGTGAAGGACTTTTAAAACCAGTGATCTGGTTCCATGTCAATGATTTTGGCACACAGGTATCCTGGTAGTTTGAATAGCAAGGCCTTATAGATGAAGATGCAGGCGTGTAGATGTCTTCTAGTTCCCGGTGATGTCCAGCCAAGCTTTTTATACAGGTCACAGTGGTGAGTACGATAACTATCGGCTATAATGAAATGCAGGGCACTATGATAGATGGCGTCAAGGGGTATTAGGGTTGTGGCAGCAGCATGAGTGAACAGGATATCCCTATAGTCTATTGTGGACAGTATGGTGGAATCTATAATAGTTTTTCCGTTTTCAAAGGAAAAGAAGGCCCTAATGTGGTATAGAAATCCAATTTGTATTTTTTGAGTAAGATGCTCTATATGAGTTTTGTATGATAACTTGCTGTCTAACAAGATGTTGACATTAATACTGCTGAACTGTTTCAATTACGTCACCATTTAAGGTGCAGATGGAATAAGGGGTGTCTGCTGATCATGGTTTTGTGAAACTAGCTAATAAGTTTGACAGAGATGTCTGTCAGATGTTTGGGGAGGATGCTTGGGTTGCGGTGGAATCTACAGCATACAGGATGGTATCATCAGCATAAAAGTGAACAGTACAGTGTGGGGTTTGAGAATAAATATGGTTTATGTACAGAGTGAAAAGCAGTGAACCTAAAATTGAGCCTTGGGGAACGCCTATAATGACTATATGAGGACTGGATTTGTAACCGTCGGCAACCACACTTTGAACTCTGTTGGACAGGTAAGATTTGAGCCAGTTGTAAGTAGATAAATCAAAAACCCACAGAGAGCAGCTTATCTAAAAGAATGATGCGATCAACCATATTAAAGACCTTTGACACATCTGTAAAGAGTGAGCACAGTGTGTGTGTGTGTTAAAGCAGGCATGTACAGAAACTTCTGTATTCTAGTATTCACATTAAATTATTAAAGAATATTTGATTATTTGCAAAAAAAGAAAAAGAAAATTGAATATGGGAAAAGAAGTACAATTTGAAGTTGAAATTTATACATTTAAATAATGGTTAAAGAAATGTTTTAACTGTGCTATTTAATATCAGTAATATACTTTGATATTTGAATTATGTTTTTTAAGTGTATCTGAGTTTAACGTATTTTGTTCTTTATTTTTATTACAGAGGAACTCGACTGCAAATCTGTTTTCCTGAAGCCCGCTGTGTACCCCTTCTCCTCACTGGGTTTATCCTCCGAGGCGTCCACCGTCCCACCAAACCTCCCCGACCTTAACTCTCTTCATTATGGTTCTGCCACCAACTGTCCTGACCGCTCCAGCAGTCAGAACCGCAGTGCTGATGACAGGGAGGTCAAAGGTCAGCCTCTTACCGGCGTGGACCTTCTCTCCTCTGTGGATCGCAGGCCACCTAAAAGCTCAGCCCCTCCCTGCCCCGACAGAGCTCTGAAGCCGGTGTGTGACCTCGTGAACGACACCAGCTCAGCCATCCTGGTCAGGGCCAACAGCCACGATGCTTTCAGTGAGCTGGACATGGTGGAGAAGCAAATGGAGGAGGAGGAGACGCTGCTCGTGGACTTTGACAGCCCTGTGGTCACTGTTCGAGAAGAGCAGGAAGGACAGCCGAGCCAAAGCGTGGATATAACGGAAGAGCAGGCGTCTGCAGGGAAAGACGGGCTGCTGGGTTCACATTCCCAGGAGCAGAGCGGTGGATACTCTGCCTCGCTCAGTCTGCTGGATGTTATTCTTCCTGCTGCAGTGGAGAGGAGCTGTGAGTCCACAGATGATTCACTGGCACCAAGGATCTCTGAGTCAGCTGACAAAGACAAGAGGGACTGTGAGGAGGAGGCTTGCACAAACCAGGTAGTGGTTAACTCTTTAGACCACTGTGAACCGGAGCCCACTCTGCCTGTTGATAGCATTAAAGAGACAACAACAACCTCAGTGAGTAAAGAAGAGGAGTCACAAGAAATTTCGGAAAAAGGCGAAGCTGAGTCTCTTGACGGTCCAAAGTCAGAAGCTTCAGACAGCGAAGCAATGGGCCTTTCCTGCCTGCCTATAGCTGTGTCCATGTGTGGAGCTCTGGTGAACACAAAGACAGCAGAGGCCGAGTCGGGACAAGCTCCAGAGCAGTGCGATGAGGCTGCAGACGTCTCTGAGAGCACTGAGGCAGACTCCCTGTCAGCCCTGGAAGCAAGGGAGGACAGATTGCATTTAGAGGAACCCGTTGACTCGTCAGTGTCCGAGCAGGCTGAAGAGGGCAGGGTGTCACCAGAGGGGCAGCATCTCGCCCTCGAACCTGCTGCTGTTGCCCCTCCTGCAGACCTTGCCTCCTGCGAACACTCAGAACCCAGCCCTGTTGATCCTCCAGAGTTTGGCTTCGAATACCTTCCTGAGAGCGACCAGGCCGAGCTGCTGGTTACAGATGAGGAGTTGGATGCATTCCTACAGGCACACGCAGAAGCAGAGCAGGGTGGTGTCTCTAACTGTGGCGGCGGCTCGGGAGATTTCACTCAACCTGAGAGTCTCTCAGAGTCAAACGGAGATCTGGAGGGCAGGCTGGTGGAAGAGGAGCTGAGGAGCTGTGGTCGAGGTAGACGGGAGGATCTGGAGGGTCTGGCTTCTCCAGAGAGTGACAGAACAATGTGTGTGACTGTAGAGGGAAGTTCAAACCCCGGTGCTCCATCACAAGACTCCTGCAGACCTCCTTGCCAAGAAGAGCCAGAACCCTCCTCTGAGGTAAACCATTCTGTAACCAGCAACACTTTCCAGTCCCAGCACAGCAGTAGCCCTGATCAGCAGCCCTCCTATGGAGGTGCAAGACCTAAACAGCTACACTGCCAAACTGCACGATCTCCACCAGCAGGAGAGGAGGGAGAGGAGCAGGCTCAGACGCTCAGCGCTGCTGAGGATGAAGAGAGTTCACCCTCAAGTCTTACAGAGGAGCATTCCAACATTAGGGATTTGAGCCCTATGTACGCCACTCAGGAGCATCAGGACTACAGTGTGGGGTTTGATGAACTCTCAGAGCCCCCACCTTACCCCGGGGAGTCACCCATGGACGGAGCCAGGTCAGTGAACTGGAAGAGAGATGGAGTAGAGGAGCTGGGGAGCAGACAGCCTGCCTGGGTGCCCGACTCTGAAGCTCCTAACTGTATGAACTGCTACCAGAGGTTCACCTTCACCAAGAGACGGCACCACTGTCGAGCCTGCGGGAAGGTACGTTCAAGTTTCACTTATGTGTCGTTCTGTTGTATGAAAACACTTGGAGGCTTTTGTCCAGCTGTGAATACTGGGGGTGTAACGGCTCTCAAACTAAAACCAAACATGCGATACAAATGGCCACCATCTCCATGTTGTGATTTCATCTTCTGTGTTGCAGTTTTTCCTTGGGATGTAATGATCCGTCAATCTGGATTGATATATCGATTAAAGGTGCGGACACACCAAACCGACATCAAAGAACTCGCGGCGGCAAAAGCCAACTGTTGCGTCGTCTACGTGGCCTCACGTCACCCTGTGTCAGTTGCATTTGAACACACTACACGGGCTACATCCGACGGCCAAGTAGCACGTACGTTCTGCGCCTGCGTGAGGGAGAGCCGAGTGAGAGAGTGGTACATCCTGTCAGCCGAGGGGTTTCCTATCTGTGCAGCCGAGCACCGCAGCACCTCCACGGACTATTACATCCAGACGGTCCCGGTGTTTCCTCCGCAGGCTCCACTTCACTCAGCTGCCCGATAAATCCGCTGCTTCTTCCCACTTTAACCTGAATAACAAACCAGGGCTCGGTGCTCCGGGTGGATCCAAACGGAGAGCCGGGGCTAGCTCAGAGACTAGCGGAGGCTAACTGGCTGTGCTTCCCTCCGGTCATGCTGCGGCTAACGCTCCGCTAGCCGCTCCCAGCTAGCTCCGGTTTGTTATTCAGGTTAAAGTGGGAAGAAGCAGCGGGTCTGTGGGGCAGCTGAGTGAAGTGGAGCCTGAGGAGGAAGCACCGGTTAGCCCCGGTTTCACTACAGGCAGATTCACTCGCTACAGGGGCGAGGAAATAAAACCTGAACAGCCAATCAGAGTGATCTCTCTCACCGACAAGCTCCGCCTCCGATTCATCATGCTCAATCAGCCGAAAAGCCGCCGACGCCGAAGGACACACCGCAAAAACTAGGGTGACAGATGCTCACCAATGGCCCGACTTTGGTTGATGGCCGACCGTTGGCTTGGTGTGTCAGGGCCTTTAGTTGTTGACTAGAGATGATACACCATCTCATCTAGTTGTCTTGGTGTGAACTAGCAGCTTTTTAGAACATTTCAGAAAAGTGCATTGCAGGTAGTCGCCTCTTTCAACTGGTCTTGTCGCAAATCTTTGGTCTGAACTGGGCTTAAAGCAGAATTCTACCATTTGAGAGCCTTTACAAGGCAAATGTTTGGTATATTTGCTTGAATATGATTCAAACGATTGTCAAAATTGCTGCTTTTAGGTTGATTGACTGTCTGATCAATCATTGAACCCCACGTTGAAAGGTTCAGCAGTGTTATAGTGCAGCCATCTTTGCTGTTGTAGGCTTCATTTTATTCTCACAGCGCAGCTCGGCTGATTGAATTAACAGTGAATCAAGTGGAAATTGTAAACATCAGACTAATTTTGCTCCGTCGCCCTGCACAAGTTGCACCTGCACCTGTTTTTTTTTTTTGTGTTTTTTTTTAACATTTATTTGTGCGAAGTCTAGATGCATTTTTGTTTACAACACTTAATGTCATACGTGAATGACAATGAAAGTTGTAAGGGGTGCGTGTTTTGGAAATAGTCAAATGAAACGGATTACATCCCAGCACCAAATATAGCTCAGTGGATGCACGGACACAGAGAGCATGAGTCAGCACTTCTTTTTTCAGCCCCTCTATAGATCTCCACTGAGCCGCGTGTCCTAAAGATGGAGCTAAGTCCTTTAAAGGCGAGTGATTAAAACAGCATTAGAGAGGACTGTTGTTATTGTTCTCAGCAAGAGTGCTGCTGCTGATCCGACCAGGCAGACATGTTTAGATTAGACACTCTGAATTGTTGTGTCTTTTTTCTTATGTATGCACGTTCCTCTGTAGCGTACGTGTTTGGTCACTCTCTCCTCTGTGGCAGGTTTACTGTGCCGGTTGCTGCAACAGGAAGTGTAAGCTGAAGTACCTGGAGAAGGAGGCTCGTGTGTGTGTCGTCTGCTTTGATACCATACACAGAGGTAAGGCCCTGCTGTGGTCTGATCTCACACTCACCTACACATGTTTCTGACAGATATGTGAGCAGAGATTAGTGTGCAGACATTCAGTGTGCTAATGTGGAAGTATTTTCACCACTGTGGTGAGATTGTTGCAGAAATGCAGAGTAATTAAGGAGTTGTCGTTCGTCTGATTAGTTGTATGTTATTGACAAACCTCTGAAATGGGATAAAGCTGCTGTACAGGCTCAATGATTCATGTGTGTACGTCTCCTGGAGAGACGTGTAGCATTAGACTGTGGTTTTGAAGGGCCCTTTGAAAAAGTTTTTAACCCATTTGTGGCCAAAAATGATATTTGGTATGATGAGGAGAAATGTCACAACATTTGTTCTGATTGGTCGAAAGTCTTGAAATCTGGTCTGGACAAACTTTGTGCATATCTAACAGTACAAGTTTGAAATTTTTAGATCACATAAAAAGGTAAAAAGGTTTGTAGACAAACTCAAGAATTTTGAAAATGAGGAAAAATGCCACGTTGTGTTGTTTAAGTGATTTCCATAAGAAATACATTATTGTTTATGCTGCAAATGACTGTTTATCTTTGATATTTAACTTGTTATGACTTCACAGATATCAGCTCTTGATTGTGCTCGTTGTAGTTTCTGAGATACAGTCCTGTTCTACTGTTCATGCCTCTGTTGCTGACGTGGGGGCGGCCATGAGGGAATTTTTTCAAAATTTGCACAAACATTTTCCTGGACTCAACATCTAAAATCTAGACAGCATGGTCCTGTGCAACATGGAGAGGGAAGGTCATGACATCACCCTCAGGTGGTACTCAAGCCTCAACTTTATATGCCTCCATGCCAGAGGCATCATGTTTCGGGTTGTTCATTCATCCCATCTTGTCATGATATCTCAAGAATGACTCAAGGGAATTTCTTGAAATTTGGCACAAACGTCCAGTTGGACTCAACAATTAAATGCTTAGTTGTTGGTGGTCATAGGTCAAAGGCCAAGGTCACTATGACCCTGACGGTCTCGTTTTTGGGAATGCGATATTTCAAGAACGGCCTAAAGGGATTTCTTCAAATTTGGCACAAATGTCCACTTGGACATTCTTGGATCTCAAGAATTCATATGCTAATTGTGACACAATTTTACACAGATGTCTGACAGGATAAAATAATGAAGTGATGATTTCATATCCAAAAGGTCAAAGGACAGCTTGACTGTGACATCATCATGTTTTAACGTCATATCTCAGGAACAGAAGGGGAGACATTTTGTCAGATACTGAATTGGTGACTCTAATCTTGAAACTGTGCTGATTGTATAGATCTTCTGTGTGTGAAGCATCCATGTTTTCACTGACATGATGGAGACTGTCAGAGACACTGGACTGGTGGGCGGAGGTGTACAACTGCGGGACAGCAATTCTAGTTTTCACGACTCCAACAAAAACATTGTTGCTAATGATGAACTCTGGATAGGGATTTACTTTTCATACGAGTCTATACTTGTATTTTTAGGAAGATCCTCCATCGTATAAGTGATGTTAATAAGTTTTTCCACAACCCTCTGAGCAGTGGACGATACGTCACATCAGATGAGCTGCAAACAGATGACAGCTTGACAGCTGATTGACAGCTGTCAGAAGTCCCAGTGACGGATGACAGTGCCAGTTGAACAGTAATAACAGGAATATTAACTGATTATGTGAACAAAATAATCATAAATATTACAAACAACAAAAGGATATAACTATAAAAATAACAATGACAGAGCACTGCAGATGTAATTTCACTGTCACAAATATGATATGTTAGAATCTGCAAGTTAAACTACATGTATTGCAAAGTAACAGCAGCAGAGCTCTCCGGGTTGATCTCCGTCTCTGGCGAATTCGGTGAGTGGCGTTTGTTTTATCTCCAAGGTAACGGATATAAAAGCAAGAGCGTCAAAGTTCAGGGCGTGATGTTATGAGACAGCAGCATATCCCAATTGTGTGCATGCTGCTTGCAACAGTACGTACTTTATAAGGGCAGCTGCAGCACCTAGTAAAAGTAAAAAGAAAAAGTATGTGATTCAGAACACACCCACTGACAGGGCTAACTGTTAGCATCACACAGCTAACGTTCCCTAATGGTTATTAACGGATTTAAAGAAAGAGTTGAGATGTTTCAGTGCTGGTGTGAGATTAACAGCTCGATGTTAGATGTGAACCGCTGCTGTGCGGCTTCTCCCTCAGTGGCAAAGAATGACAAGTAGGGATGAGATCAAGTTATGCTGCGTTAACTAGGGATGTTCCTGCCGACTAATTTCCCTGTCGACTAAGCGAAAATTTTAATTAAGGCTCGTTGACTAGTCAAAAAAAAGGAAATCATTGATTTTATGGTGAATGTGCTTCAGCCTGGAGGTTACCATTTTGTGTCGCTGCATGATGCATTCAGGCTCAACATATTCCGTTAACTTCCTGAAGACTTTACCTTCAACAAAGTTAAGTGGAAGCATATCTTGCGAGGTCATTTTCGTGATGAGCTGCGTTATCTTCACAGCATCTCTGGGTGAACGATGTCAATTTGGTCTGAGTGTGGCTAGCACTGCTAGCAGCAGCAGCAGCCGTCATTCTGTCCAGGTTAACATCCGAATGCCTGAGCTGAATGTGGTTGTGCGTTGCTCCAGTCGAGTGATTATATGCCAGTTTATTTTCTGACACAGCCTACATGCTTTTTATTTTCTAGATCAAAGTGCTGCCACACTGCGCTGGTTTATGAGAGTGCATCTCTTCAATTTAAAACTCCAGTCTACTCGAGTGCTGTCTGACGGCTCTGTAGCACCCACTAGTGGGGGGTGCTGCAGGACAGTTAAGCTGCCTTGTACATGAATAAAATAGTAATTGGTTTAACCGACTGATATTTTTGGTGCCGACTAGCAAGGGGACGTTAAATCGTTTAGACGACTAATCGTCAGCTCATGCTAACCGGTCAGAAGCAGCAGGAGGAGAGTGGCTCATGGAGACGGTCCTGATCGACAGCAATTCAATGTTGACGCCCCCCACACCCCCACCATTATGAACAGATTTGCAATTTTTGTTGCAAAAAACGCTTGTAAACATCACAGTGTACATTGCAATTATTTTAGAAAAGCTGCTGTGAACTTATTTTTGGCATTTCAGGCTACAACAGTCCCAATAATAGCTCACGAGATCACTGGAGGGACTGATTTATAGTTTGATTTGCTGCCCTCAACTGGCCTAAAACTGCAGCTTTAATGCAGCTTTAATATTTTTTAGCTGTCTACAGAAGCCCTGCCTCTGTACGGGGCTCATATATTGGCTTATGAAAGTTGTTTTTGGGCTGGTGAGTGGAGCAAATCTACCAGACACTTGCATATATAAGAAGCATTTGGCTGGTGGTTGGGGCTAATTTTGTGCCCTGGGTAGAACTGGTCTTTTCATCCTCTCACAGGAACAGACTAAACCTACGAGTCATCTTTAAATAGACTAAACGAGTTGTCATCAAAACTTAATAACATCACAGTAACGTTTTCATTATGCAGCTGATGAATATTTAAGGCATGAAACACTAAAAACATCCCGTACAGAGCAGCTCGGGGGGCTCGCTTTCATGTCTGAACAAATATTAAATATTCAAACATACATATATAGAATTGTGTCTTTTCATGAACATAAACAGCATGTTGGTGTAAAAAAGAAAAGGTTTGAAATCAGCGTCTGTGCTTCACTTGTCTGTGTTTGAGAGAGGCACCTTTTTATAGTTAAAGACTGCAGCATGGACGTGGAGGGAGAGATGGGGAGGGGGAAGATGGATGGAGAGGGGAGGAGAGTTATAGCAGGACACTGGCATTTGTCCTTGATTGTGTGTGTGTGTGTGTGTGTGTGTGTGTGTGTGTGTGTGTGTGTGTGTGTGTGTGTGTGTGTGCTACGGGACCCGCCTAACGCAGCGGACATGTGACGCTCGCACACAGCGTCTAAATTAAGAAGAAAGAGGTGATCCACTTTTTGTGGCTGCTGGTGGATGCTCGAGCGCTGTGACGTGATCCCTCTCTCCTCTCCGTCATCTCTCCCTCCTCCTTTTGCTCTCCATCTCTCACAACAGTGTGGTGAGCTGCATGTGAAGCCTACCGCACGCACACACACCTCAGCCGAGAGCTAACAGGGCTGACACGGCTAACAGCACACATAGACTCACGGAGATAAGCGAGGAGCTGCTTCAGGGGAGCTGTGATGGGAGTGTCGAAAGTCAGACTGAGGAATAGACTCGCAGTGATTTGGACGGGTTGAGTTGTAGCAGAGGAGATGATGAGGGTGAGGATGAGAATGAGGTAAGCTGAATCTTAAAAAGTAGTCATTGTTTACTGCTTCTGTGTCCTGTTGGATTGTTGTGGTGTTTATAATCTGTGTGGAGGAATATTTGACCCAGTGTTTTGGTGATCTGACCACAGGAGGACACATCGCTGCTCAGACCTGTTTGTGTCATGCATCCCCAGCTGACCACTTGTTTTCAGATTTCATTGCTGCCTACGTCACTTACGCTAGAAGGTCAAAGGGCCCTGCGCACGGTTACAACGTTCACACGTTCATCAGCCACGTTAGCGGTTGTGTCCGTACAGCTGGAGATGTCACTGTCAGCAGAATCCAGCACGTCTCCTTCCATTCGTCACAATGATGGACGGTCAAAATTCGTCCAACTTGTTGTGAAATGGACAAGAGTAGGGATGCACCAATTTTAAATTCTGGGCTGATACTACTTCAAACAAAAACAATCTGGCTGATGATTTGTTTTGTTGTGTTTTCATCTCTTTCAGTCCTTCAATAGCTTTGAGCGAGCACAAATTCAATCCTGCAAATGTATGAAACAACCTTTAGAATATAATCTTCTTTCACATGAAAACATCTTTTAAAAACTGCTTTTTACCAAATATCAGGGTCCTTAAAATGTCTTGGATTCAATTTTTAAAAAACTTAAAAGTAATTATAAAGTCTTAAAGTTGAACCACTAACATCTCAACTCATTTCATTTATATATCTCTTAATTTCTTTTTGTGTAAATGAGTGAAGCTTTTTTGATGTAAACATCCACATTTCCAGTGTTACAAATCTTTAAAAATGTACTTTATACTTGCACATAACACTTACCTCTGCATTAGACCACATCTGTTCTACTTACCTGTGATGCTTAGATAATTAAAATATGATTTGTCCAAAAATCTGTCCTAAATTTGGTGTCTTAAGCGGATCTTAAAAGCATTAAATTTAACTGTCTGATGCCTGTAGACACCCTGTATATACTGTGTCATAATTCCTTTTCTAATATCTGTTATAGATTGCTGTGAAAACATCAGCATATACTACTGATTTGTTCCATTCTGCCATTATTGAAGTGTCACTGCCGTCTCCTATGATCACATCTCGTCTGAAATACGCTACGCTGCCTCCAAGATCTTGGATGGTACTGCTGTGTTTTGGCCGTAAGCTTTTAGAAAACGTGCACAGATACAGATGAAATGAACGCAGAGGAGGGACAGAAGGCTCCGCCCATCTCCATTTAACATTCGTTCCTTTTTTTCTGTAGCCACTTATCCTGTTAGGGGTCACGGGGGCTGGAGCCTATCCCAGCTGACACTGGGTGAGAGGCAGAGTTCACCCTGGACAGGTAACCAGACTATCACAGGGCTGACACATAGAGACAGACAACCGTTCACACTCACATTCACACCTACGGACAATTTAGAGTCACCAATTAACCTGCATGTCTTTGGACTGTGGGAGGAAGCTGGAGCACCTGGAGGAAACCCACGCTGACACAGGGAGAACATGTCAGAGCACCTGGAGGAAACCCACGCTGACACAGGGAGAACATGTAGGATCACCTGGAGGAAACCCACGCTGACACAGGGAGAACATGTCAGAGCACCTGGAGGAAACCCACGCTGACACAGGGAGAACATGTCAGAGCACCTGGAGGAAACCCACGCTGACACAGGGAGAACATGTAGGATCACCTGGAGGAAACCCACGCTGACACAGGGAGAACATGTCAGAGCACCTGGAGGAAACCCACGCTGACACAGGGAGAACATGTCAGAGCACCTGGAGGAAACCCACGCTGACACAGGGAGAACATGTCAGAGCACCTGGAGGAAACCCACGCTGACACAGGGAGAACATGTCAGAGCACCTGGAGGAAACCCACGCTGACACAGGGAGAACATGTCAGAGCACCTGGAGGAAACCCACGCCTGCACAAAATCTTTCTCTGCCTGTTGTGTCTGCTTGTCTAACAGTGATAATAAGACTATAACTAAAATGATAAAGAAAAGTAAATAGACTAGACGCTGGAACTGTTGCAGCAGATCGGCACTGCAGCGATAGAAGAGCCGACGGATCATCCGCAGAGCTCCATGGTTGGCTTCTCTGCTTTGGGACACTTCCAAATCCTGTCTGTTGAACCAATGGCTCTGCAGTGCTCTGTTGCCGACCTCAGAGCTCTGGGGCGTTCATGGCTCTTCGCCTCTTGCCGAAACCTGATGTTCTCATCCAGATGTGCTTTCAGGTGCTGAAGTTTGGCAAATTAAATGTGAATCGATACTCAGTAGTGCCAATGGAGATTGTCTGGCCCCAAGTTCAGTACCCAACCGAGTAATTACCCAAAGCCTTGGATGACTGTTTTTGTGCCTTGTCATCATTTCTTTGCAGAACAAGGTGAAACAGCTTGTAGTGATGCTGTGTAACTGAAGAGAGTCCATCCTACTGTAATGCCTTTGCCGTGTGTGTCCTCTCGATGTGGCCGTGTTCCATTAACAGGGGTCTGAATGATCTTTGCTGTGTGCATCCTCCCACTGTGGCTGAGTTCCTGTGCTTTTGTAAGCCACACTGTTCTTCTTGTCAGTACACAACAGATCAATAAAGATCTATGATGCTTAATCAATATAATGTAGACGAGTGCTGCATCAGCATTTTGTGAGAGAGTCCAACCGGAGAGGCATTTAGAAAGCCTCTCAGTCACCGCCTGGAAGCTTTCCTGGAAGCAACAACTCATGTCCGTGCTGTTTGCACTAACCTTCATTCATCTGCACCACAGGATGTGCTGTAGGGGAGCAGAGCTGTCAGTCAAAGGTTAAATGTGTCTGATTTTGGTAGTTTCCGAATCCTTTGTATTAAAAACAATGAAACGTAGCTTCAGGATGTGCTGCAGTATCACACTGTGCGACACACAAGCAGCTTCGAGGCAGAAATGAGTCATAACAGTGATCAGAAATCACAGTTAGTGCCTCGTGGTCATTGCAACATGGCTGTTAGACTGTTTTTGTGTCCAGTGTGTGTCCTCTGAGCGAGCACAGTCATGCTCATCATGCTCCAGTTCTGCTTGTGAATGATCTGATCTGATATCTGATCACTTGGGACAAGATGTATAATCCTCCTCCTCTTCAGCTGCTTCAGGTTCATCTTCAGAGCTGCTTTTATCAGAAATATCCTTTGAGCAGTCTTCTTCAAATTTGAGACAAGTGTTCATTGATAGTGTGCCTACAGCCCCACAGTGTAATTTACCTGCTCAGATGAAGCCACAGACAGTTATTCATCCTGAAACACATTTTTTATTTTATTTTAGGCAAAATCTTCAATTTTTTACTGACTTCAGAGGCCCATTACGCTGTCTCTGTATCACCTAGAGTGTTTCCGACACTTTCACAAGAAACTTCAGGGAGTTTTCTTTCTGGCAAGACGTCATGCATGCATGTAGTCAGAGCGGTTCAGAAGCTACAGTCATTTTAATTTTGGTATGTCATTTTAGGCGTTTTTGCTACAAAATGAAGGTGGAGTACAAGAGGTTAATAGTTTGACACCAGTGAAGTGTGAAGAACAATAGTTTGATGAGGAAAATGGATTTGTGAACTGAATATAATGAAGGAATTAAACAACAATATGACTGTCACAAAAACAGACCTCAAGTATGACAACTACTACTATGCTGCATTTATTGCACCCTCAAGTTAACTGTTGTACAGCACAGAACAGCTGAGGCTGATGGGAATGTCATTAGTGTTTCAGGTATTTGACCAAAGACTAAAGTATTGGACACATTAACATGTTGAAGTGATGATGGTGTGAGGTGAAAAGTAAAGGGATCACAGGGGTGACAATTCACCCTGACAGGAAGATGAACGTCTGTAACGAATCCCATGTGAATGAACCCTGTTACTGTGGAGACATTTCACTCAGATCCACAAATGAATAAACCTTCTGATGACATTGGAGGTGTCTGAGGATCTGCAAAGTCATCATCAGGGGATTGTAAAAGTCTGCATTAAAACTCACAATAATCCATCTGTTAGTTGTTGAGATGTTTCAGTCTGGACTCATCCACAGACTCTTGAAGCTAAGCTAAAATTAACCCACCTCCATGACACGTTTCTCCTTGCAGCCCAGGCCCTGGAGCGGATGATGAGTCCTTCGGGTCCCAGTCCCAACCCCAACGTCCCGTCTGAGTACTGCAGCACCATCCCCCCTCTGCAGCAGGCTCGAGCTGCCGGCACTCTTAACTCTCCTCCGCCGACCGTCATGGTGCCTGTGTCCGTTCTCAAACACCCAAACAACGACAGTATGACTGCTCTTAAATACTGAACACGCTCTGTACGTTCACTGTCGGTGTTGTTTTCCTGAGCTGTACCCTTGAAGAGACTTCTGTGTGTTATCAGGTTGTCCTCGTGAACAGAAGCGTGTGTGGTTCGCTGATGGCATCCTGCCCAACGGAGAGGTGGCAGACACAACCAAGCTGTCGGTGACGAGCCGGCGGAGCTCCCAGGAGTTCAGCGCTGTCTCTCCGGACCAAACAGTAAGATACAGAAACATCATCCACACAGCAGAGATTCTTTATTCAGTACTTTTTCCACATTGTCTTGTTGCGTTCACTGTCTCTTAAACCAGTTACCATGTTTTGAGAAAGTTCTTCCCCAGGTGGTTAACAGACTATTTTTTGCCTCACAGTTAGATAATAAATAATAGAACATTGTGAGCAGTAAAAATAACTGAGTCCTCTAAAGTTGAAAGCCCCCACAGTGACGACTCTCTCCTCTCAGCCTGGCTCTGCAGGGTCAGAGGTCGGAGTCGGTGGCTCCTCCGCTCCTGAAGCTTCTGGGGCTGTGGAGGTGGTTCGACCTCCGCTGTCTGGACCCTGGGACTACGCCCTGCTCTCTGGGATCGGCACTTCAGTGAAGAGGGTTCCCAGTCTGCTGCCAGACAACGAGGATGAGCTCCCACCACTGCTCATCATCACTGGAGAGGATGAAGCTGGAGGTGTGTGTCCCATTTCAGTGTTTTTGTATGTTTTCTGTGGCTCCTTTCAGACATGTAAAGCTTTACTGAATGTGTTGGCAGTTTTGAGGGGGATTTAAACTTGTGTGACAGACCCTACGCTGCTGTAAGCATTTATACTCGTGTGGTGGTGTGTCTGTGTCACTCTGCAGTTACACCTCCAAAACACTAGTCAGCGGTGTGGTGTCTGTGAAGTGCTGTAAAGTTCAGTTGATTCAAAACACAAATTAAACACACATTAAACATGGCTTAATAGAGACAGTTTCAAACACAAATCAGCTTCACTATAACTCGCCGCATTCACAGACAAACACTTGTCTTTATCTGGACACATTTTCCCCACAAATACAACATGCTAACGTTATTAGCACAAGCCTATGGCATTTTACATTGTATAAATTAGATAATTAGCAAATGCGCGATTTATTGATCTCATATCGTGCCTAACTGTCGTACATCATAATTTAGCGGGTATGGAATAAATCTGCAGATGCTCTGGTTCAAAATGAGTCCACATGTTTCAATGGATGTCAGTTTTTGAGCCACAACGAAGGACAAAGTCAGTTGAGTCACACTTCAGTCATTTTTATTCTTTATAGTTTTACTCAATAAAAATTCAGAAGATTTTAGTCTTTTAGTCTCTTTAAACTAATCCAGTGAGGCTGATTCATGGATCATAAATCAGACTCAAGGTGACAGGTTGTATAAAATAATGTGTGTGTCATGTCTCCAGCAGTGTGTGACAGGTTTAAGGGCTGATTTACGAGCACACACTTACTGATCATCATTTGAAAAGCTCAACATCTCTCTATTTATGCTCTCAACAAATAACTAATGTGAGCCAACTAGGATTTGTCCCCAGGTTCATTGTAAACTCTGACTTATCCATGTGACTGTTAAGAAGCAGAAACATAACTTGTTTCTTCATGTGCAACATGTTAGTCTGGAGGTTTAAACTGGTGTCCTCTCACAGAGTTGCTGATTCAAACTAAACTTTCATCTGAGTTCAGACTGTTTACTTACAGCACAGCTCCACTCACAGATAACTGAGCCTCCTACCTGCCTGTCAAACACCATCAACCCACAAATCTTCTCCAGTCTGGACTGAGTGGAGTCCTGCGGGGTGAAGCTGTGAAGGCTGCGAGCAGAGCTAGCTGCTAACAGCCACTGCTGCAACTAACAAACTCCACAAATCCATCCAGCAGCTCCACCATCCACAGTCAGACACACAGCTGATTATTTACCGCTGAATTACAGCTCACTTACACACTGACATTCTCGTCTCATCTCGTCAGCGGAAATGAAGTGCAGATTTCGTCTTAGTTTTTATCATCAAGATCTGTTTTTAGCTTATCGTCTCATTTTCGTTGTGGAAAAAAGGTCATTGATGAAAAATCCTCACCATAGTTTTTGTCAACGAAATAAGCACTGGCATACAGTCAAAAAAGTGCACACAAAATATGAGGCTGATTGGTCCAGTAGTCTGAGATTAGCAGTGAACAGTCAGATGCAAACTTTCACAGACACCTCCAAAGCTTTGATTCCCTCCAGGTTTACACCTGGTCGAGATAAAAATGTAAGAGACTCACCAGAGTGTGGGCGATACAAGTGTCCTCACACTCACAGTGGTCATTTTATTAAAATGTCAATCGCAAAATAAGTTTAAACATCTGTCTCTGATGCAGCCTGTGAGAGAACTGAAAACATTTGTCTACTTAAAAGTTTACTTTTCAACTCACCACTGTTTCCCAGCAGTGACTGCACCCTCTCATCCAACAGGTGCCAAATATCGCACAGAAATGTGCTGTCTGACTGACAAAAATCTGTCACTGAATCTCAAGCATGTGGCTTTAAATGTTCTCTGCTGTGTTTTTTTAATTCCAGATGTGTTGGTTGAGGAAAGCCCCGCCCCGTGTCAGATCCTGCACTTATTAGAGGAGGGAGGACCCCGACCGCTGACATTTGTTCTCAACGCCAACCTACTGATCAATGTCAAACTGGTCACATGTGAGCAGAAAATATCTCAAATCACTTTTGATTTTATATGACAAATAAACTGGCTGTCAGCACGCATCACATACAGCCTGATCCTGGATGTGTTCCCGTGCTCCCTCACGGATCGAGTCTGTGTTAACTCTCTGTTTTTGTTTCCTCCGTCAGACTCTGGTCGGCAGTGTTGGTGTTTCGGCTCTAACGGGCTGCAGGCTCTGGGCCAGAGAGAGCTGGTGTTCTTGTTGGAGTGTTTGCCAGAAGAAAAAACTCTCCCCAAAGACCTCTTCACGCTCTATCTCAACATTTACCAAGAAGCCCAGAGAGGTAGATACAGCACATTCAGGCTGTTTGTCTGCCTTCTTTAAAACAGAGACTACAGAGTCGTGATCTTCTGTTACAGGGAAGTTCCTGGAGGAGCTGGATAACGTGACGTTCACCAACAGTTTTCTGGGCAGTAAGGACCACGCTGGGATGCTCTTCTTCTCTCCCACCTGTCAGCCTCTAGATGGCCTCACTCTCCCCACTCAGCCTTTCCTGTTCGGCCTGCTCGTCCAGAAGCTGGAGGTGCCCTGGGCCAAAGTCTTTCCTCTCAGGCTGCTTCTGCGGCTTGGAGCTGAGTACAGCGGTGAGTGGGCTCTGGACGGTTGTGCTTGGTTTCAAATGTTTTTTATTGTAAACCATCATTTTCAAGGATAACAAAACATGGTATTGCCATACTTCTTTTCTATATAAACAAAAATAATGTAAGACATAAGAAGAAGACTCTTCAAAAAAAAAAAAATATATATATACAAATAAATAAATACAATAAATAAATAAATAAATAAACAAATAAATAGATGAATAAATAAGTAAGGGAAAACAGTAATTATTATATACAATGATAAGTCAATTAATTAAAAAACAACAACATAAGAATTGGTTTCTTATTTCTTACTCTTTAAGTTGCTGAATTTAAATTAAAAAAATAAATACATGAAAAAATAAATTCATAAATATGTAAGGAAAAACAATGAATCATTTCTGAAAATAACAAAACATGGTATTGCTTTACTTCTTTTCTACATAAACAAAATAATGTGAGACATAAGAAGACTTCTGAAAATAAAAATAAAATAAAATAAATACATGAATAAATAAGGGAAAACAGTAATTATTATATATAATGATAAATCAATTAATTAAAAAAACATAAATTGTTTATTTTTTACTGTGTAAATAGATACATTTAAATAAACAAAAATAAATACATGAAAAAATAAATACATAAATATATAAGGAAAAACAATTATAATAAATTAATTCTTTAAAAAAAATAACAAATTATTTCTATTTTTTTTTATGTGAATCATCACTTTTGAAAATGACAAAACATGGTATTGCCACGCCTCTTTTTACATGTAAACATACACAAAATGTCCAAAACACACAGAAAGAAAACACTTGAAAAATAAAAAATATTGAATAAAAAAATAAATAAAAAAATTTCAATAAAAAGAAAAAATAATGATGTTTTTGTTTTTTGTGGACCAAATGATCAATTGATGTTTTACATTAAATATTATTATTGTATTTTTATTTTACTCCTCTAAAGCAAACTGCATTATGTTCCCACCAAGATAACTATAATTTTAAATAAAGCTGATTAATTATAGTGTCACTGCCCCGTAATGTTACAGTTTTATGTGTCGAAACTGAAACTGAATATTCTTCTCTTTTCCAGTGTATCCCACGACGTTGACAAGTGTCCGTTTTCGTGACTCTGTGTATCGAGAGACGGGACACACCATCATGAATTTACTGGCTGTAAGTATTGAAACACAAACAGATCCAGACGTCTTTGTTGTCTTTTAAAGTATCGTCAGAGGTAGAGCTGTGTACTTATTTCACTCCTTACTCCCACTGAAACCATGTTTTTAACTGCTTGTAATTAAGTTGCTGCAGAGCTCCTGTCTGCTGTTAATCATTCCCTACAAGTCCCAAATGGCACTGAAGATGAAGCCTGGTTAAAAGAGAGGAAACTGAGAATATCATCACGGTTTAATTGCAAACAGTTTGATATTTTTAAGCTCTGCTACCACAGCTCTCAGACAGACCTGGTTAGGCTGGTGCAGTTTGACGCAGGTGATCACAGGATTCTTCTGAAGAGATAAATGTGTGTTTCTGTCTTTCTTTTTCTCTCTTAGTGATTTTATTTTGACTTGAAAATCGGTGCACCAAAATGGGTGAAATACCAATAGCAGATGCACATTGTCGCCCTTTGCAGACATGATTCAGTGTTCAGTAAACGGTTTCATTCACAGGACCTGAGGAACTACCAGTACAGCCTGTCAGTGGTGGACGGCCTGAGGATCCACATGGAGATGGGCCACAGCTACATCGACATCCCCAAAATTAGCTTCAACGAGGTACGAGAGCTGGGAAGGAATAATTTGACATCTAGTGAGATAAACTCCTTTGCTTTCCTGCCAAGAGTTAGAGAGGAAAATTGATTTTGCTCTCATGTCTTCACATTTCCCTCACAGACACGAGGGTGGTATCAATCCTCTCACCTAACAAGAAAACAAATACGTATTTCCCCAAATCTCAAACTACCACTTACAGCTACACGTCCTTAAAGGCATCTGTTTTGACTTTGTGATAACATTAATTGTGCAAGTTTATTTCATGTCACACTGAGTGAGACGGGTCTAATCAAGTCTTGGTTGCAGTCAGTGTCAGGCTGTACGATGCTGTGATGAGTGCCTGCTGAGTTACAGAGCTTCAGTGTAGAGTCAGCGATCCTGTGAGGTGTTGTGAAGTTTAGTTGATTCAAAACACACATTAAACACACATTAAACATGGCTTAATAGAGACAGTTTCAAACACAAATCAGCTTCACTATAACTCGCAGCATTCACAGACAAACACTTATCTTCATCTGGACACATTTTCCCCACAAATACAACATGCTAACGTTATTAGCACAAGCCTATGGCATTTTACATTGTATACATTAGCCTAGCAGCTAGCAGAGATTTCCTCTGCTCATATTTCAGCCAGGATAAATCACACACAGTGTGTGGAGGCTTTATTGTCTTCACAATTTATTGTTTCTTCTCTGTGAAATTAAAGTAAATCAAAGTTTTGTTTCCACTGAGGGAAATGGTTTCAGCTCACAGAGACAGACAGGAGGTCTGCGTCACTGTGACGTGGAGTTACATTTCTGGGGAGGTGCATGTTATGCTATTATGGAGGTTGCATCGACACAGATATTGCAGAAGTATAAATGCCACTTATGCCTTGAATGTCCTCAAATCCTAGAAACACCCCTGCGTACATGTGCAGGGCTGCCGACTGGCCCCTGACCTCCTGTCACAGCAGGAAAATGACACGTTAATGCAGCAGGAATATTAATCCAAAAACATCAGGTAGAAGGAAAACACTGGCAGCATGGAAGACTTCACTTCACTATACATGCTTTTACTTAGATAAAGGATCTAAATACTTTTTCCACCGCTGCCGGAGACCAAGTTTCTCTCACGGGTGTCAGCTTTCCTCAGTTGAGCTCTGCAGAACTGTGAACATGTTTTCTGTGTTGTGCAGATGCAGAAGGTGGTGAATGCGTCCAACGAGCACGTCATCAGCATCGGAGCGAGGTTAAGCTTGGAGGCCGACTCTCACCTTGTGTGTTTCCAGAATGAGGAGGGAAACTATCAGACGCAGGCCAACAGCAAGCCTGGGAAGACCCGCACAGGTGAGGGCCATCAGTAATCCTGGTTATTGTGTCTTGGTTCTGTTGTATATGATCGGTTAACCCTGTGGTGTTCTGTTCCAGTGACTGGGGCCAGTTTTGTGGTGTTTAACGGAGCCCTGAAAGCCTCCTCAGGCTACATCGCCAAGTCCAGCATCGTTGAAGGTAAAGTGTCTGATTCAGTGACTCTTATTCTACAGTGTTTGACTGTTTTGGCACCGACCCTCACTGGAGTTTCTGTTCTGTGTGTGTCAGATGGGTTGATGGTGCAAATCCCTCCAGAGACCATGGAGTCTCTGCGCACCGCCCTGAGGGAGCAGACGGACTTCCACATACCCTGCGGCAGGAACGACGGAGGGGAGCTCCGAGAAAACGTCACTGTCCGCTGGGTCGACTGCAGTTCACCTGTCAACACGGGGTAACGGCACACATTCACACAACTGTGTACACACTCTTGTGTAATCTGCGCTCTACACACGTTGGTCATGCATGGGGCAACTCTTTGTGCCGCAGTTTGCAGCAGTGAAATGTTTTTGCTCCCGTTACCTTTTGTTTTCTTGAGTTCACACAGCCAGGAGGAGTTTGGTGCAAGTTTGGTTCAGTGGGGATGACCGATTTATCAGTTTGACTGTTTAATTAGCGCCGACAGGACGCTTTGCAAACTGTTGCTATGGCCGCACAGCCTCCACCAGTCACACAGGGACTTAGATCCTCGCCAGAGCTGAAGGTTTGTGTTAGAACGAGCGAAAAGGAGCTTGATCAATGGTTCCAGCCCCGGAGACCTTATTATATCAGCCTCTAAAAATCCAGTATCAGCCGACCTTAACTACACACTGTGTACTCAGTGTGTGGCTGCATGAACCAGACCGTGACCCCTGACCCTGATGCCTCGCCATGATTACACAAACAGTTACAGGCCGAGTAGCCACAGAGGCATGTTTGATCCAACGTCCTCTGAACAGAGTTTCTGAACTGCTTTTTCCTGTCGTCTATTAAAAGACAAGTTCAGATTGTCTTTAAAGAGTCAGGTGTCCACACTGTAAACTGGAACTGCTCCTGAGATTTCTTTCTAACAAGTGTCTGATGGAAGAGACGGTGAACAAACTCCACAGACCTTGTTCTGAGTACAAATACATGCCGCAGTTTGTTTGAAGCTGATATGAGAGAGTCGAGTGAAGTGTGTCGTCTAAAGTTACAGTCGGTTTCCTGAGACAGAGTTTCTGTGCTGAGCTGCAGTGTGGGAGGAACACAAGAGGGAGCTTTATATTAAAAACTGAACACGTCCGTTAGAGTTCAAATTTAAAAACTACTAAATACTAGAGATGTGTCTTCAAATACCAGGTCATTGTTCACAAAATGTATGAGTGAATGTGTAGGTCGGGAAATGTGCCTTGTCAGTAACTAATAACTGTAGATATTGAGCCAGGGTCGACTTTTTTAAGACAAACATAAAACATCTGAAGGGACTAAATGGACTTTGGCCATATGTGCTCACAGTTTTGTGACTCAAACACATTTTTTGTTTGTGTGAGTGAGTCTCAGGTCACTATATTTTTACACCTCCAGGCCAGAGATAGCTGAGGCAGGAGGCATTATGTTTCCACGTTGTCCATCTGGCTGTCCCATGCTCGTAGACGTGATATCTCAAGAACAACTCCACGGAAATTATTTAAATGTGGTACCAATGTCCACCTGGACTTAATGATAAAGTGAACCTCTTTTGGTGGTCAAGGGTCAAAGGTCAAGGTTGCTGTGATCTTGCATCCGTCTCATTTTTGTGAAGGCAGTATGTTTTTGTAAATTTGGCACAAACGTTTACACAGACTGAAGAATAAAGTGATCAGAATTTTGTGGTCAAAGGTCACTGTGACCTCACAAAACATGGTTTTGGCCGTAACTCAAGAATTCATACACAACTTATAGCAAAAATTCACACAAATGCTTAACTGTTCGTGCACGTCACATGTCATGTCTCCGCATGTCATGTGATGAGGAACAACCAATCACATCTGACAGATATCTTTCCCTTCTTCTGACGACATACAATCATGGGGCAACAAGTTAGTTTTCAAATTTCAAAGTTCTTCTACAGAGAACATTAATATTGCACGGCGAAAAAAACAACTTAATGCTTTTAAGTGAGATTTCAGTGACAAAGGCAGCGCACACCAGACCCACCTCTTGCCTTCTTACCTTTCACAGTAAAAGCCCTGGACATATACGCTGTGTAACTGTTCACCAGAGGAAACTCAGATTCACTCAGAGCGAATCTGTTTGAACTTTTTATTGAACAAGATCTGCAAATGAAGCAAATTCTTATCCCTGCAGGTCTGAATAGTTTCAATGCAAAATGTTCACAAGTCAGTATTTTGTGTTATTTCTGACGACTGCGGTGTGTAAAGGTCTTAATTTTGCTCTGCAGCAAAACGAGCGGGGTCGACGGCCGACCTCTGGATGGAGTCACCAGTGTGAGGATGCAGCAGGACACGGAGTTTGAGTCGGATGGGCGCGCCATCACATGCACCGAGGTCAGTTTTCCTTTTCGTTCTCTTAGTGTCCAGTGTGCGGTGAAGACGACAGACAGTCCAGGTGTGTGAAGGTCTCCATGTCCCTCCAGGTGTTCTACCAGCTCAAGACTCCAGACTGCAGCCTGGCGTCGGTGCTGTCGTCCTGCAGTGTGTTTCAGAAGGAGATGGCTCTGGCCGCCTGCAGCGCTCTGACTCCTCACCTCGCCGTCCTCACCTCCAGCGGCATCAACTCGCTGTCTCTCCGTATCTCCACACAGGCGGACATGGTAAAAATGAATGCTTGTAACTGGGTTTGCAAAGGGTCAGGATTTTGGTGAATTCTGCCTGATCGACTGTGCGACCTTTACCTTTTTAAGATGTCAGGCAATGACATCATCGAGGCCTCTGGCTGTAAAATAGGTGGCAGTTGCAGACATTGTTTGGTGTTTGGAGAAAGGATATCTAATGAGAGGAATCACGGTCAGCCAACTGAAAACCCCCCCGGCTGAATGTGTCAGTGGTTTTTTTTGGTATTTAATGATTTGGTGCATTTCCCTAAAGATAACTTTGTCATCAAGTTGACTTCAATTTAATTTATATAGCAACTCACACAAACATGCAGCTTTACATAGCACAACTGAAACAACGCAGACAATAAATAAAAACGATAATAATAATAATAAATACATTTTTCAAGGCTAAAAATTACAACTATAAAACAATAAAATGTTTAAAAATAAACAAAACTTGATTAAAAGGACGAAAATAAAATAAAAACTTAAAAACTAAGACGTTTACAATACTCCAAATTAAAATGATAAAAAGATAGATCTTTAATTTCCTGTTAAAAGACAGAGAGAGCCTGTCATATAGACAACTTGGGCAATGTAGTGAAATAAAATCATAATTAAATGATTAAGGTCCTAATTTAATAAATAAATGTAAATAAAATAGATTATGAATTTCATTATGAATTTTACATTTCGCTATATTCACATTTATTTCCTGATTCATTTATTTCAGGATTTATTTCACAGCCAAATTTATTTATTTTTCATTTATTTTTTTTAGTCATTTTTTTTTTATTTTAGTCATGTTTATTTAGCTTGAAGTCACATTTATTTTTTAGAACCATATTTATGTATTTTATAGTCATATTTATTTATTTATTTTAAAGAATTCATGGCCACAGTTATTTATTTTAGAGTCGTATTTATTTGTTTTGTTTAGAAATATTTATTTATAGTTTTAACAGCCATATTTCTTTATGTTAGAAATGTATTTATTTATTCTCAAGATTTCATAGCCACATTTTTTTTTGTTTTAGGGTCATATTTATATTTATTTATTTATTTATTCAATTTATAGTTATATTTCTTTGTGTTATAGATTTTGAAGACATATTTATTTATTTATGTTACAGTCATATATCGTTTTTAAATATATTTTAAGGCATATTTATTTATTTTAGATCCATATTGATTTATTTAATAGCCGTATTTTTTATAGCCACATATATTTATGTTGTAGAAATATTTATTTATTTTATAAACAGTTTTATTCATTCATTTAATGGTCATATTTCATTGTTATATACATTTCATAGCTACGTTTATTCATTTTAGAGCCCTATTTATTTATTTGATAGCCATATTTTTTATAGCTACATTTATGTATTTATGTAATCGCCATATTTATAAATTTCAAATCTATATTTATTCTGTAGTCATTTATATTTAATTCATTGGGATATTTATTTATGTATTTATTTAATATTGACAATAATGATGTTCCACAGTACCACAGTGCAGTATTGAAACTATCGTGTGCTCAGTTCAAGAGGTGCAGTGAGTATCTGTGTGTTTGCTCTCAGGTGGAGTACCAGGCGGGCTCCGGGGGCAGGCTCCTCCCTCAGCGCTACATGAACGAGCTGGACAGCGCTCTGATCCCCGTCATCCATGGAGGCAGCGCCAGTGTACCACAGACTGCCATGGACATGGAGTTCATCTTCTACATCACACACACCATCTAACACACACACATGCAGACACACGTCAGACGGTGGTTGAGCACAGAGAGCGAAGCTGTTGACTGCGGCGGGATGTGTTAATGCACAGTTGGACATGCAGCCAGTCACAGCGGACACGTCGCCGCCGGCACAACATTCCCACTCTGAGGTCGGGGTGTAAACTGATTTTCTGTTGAGGAGGCGTCGTGTGTTTGTGTGTTTTTCCGTGCTCACCAAAGCTGCTTTAAATCCAAGAAGCCAAACACTAAACAAGGATTACAACAACGACAACAACAATAACAACAACGACAATATGACCAAAATACAACCAAACCATTTCTTCTTCTGATCTGCCTTCCAGGCTCCCCGCTGGCCTCCCGTCAGCTCGGAGCACCTCAGTGAATGTTTCCCACAGACGCTCTCTGGAAATGTCTCTCATTTGGATGTATTTATTATATTTTAATACGGGCTCATTGAATGAAATGATGACACATTGCTGACCGCAGTACCTTCAGAGGGTGATACATGTGATCAGGTGCTGGCCCCGTTCTTAAAAACCGCAGGGATGAAAAGAAATCGCATCTCATTTCCTCTCAAGGTACTGTGCTCTCATCACACATGCTGGTTTATGATGGCGCTGCACAGGGACACGCTCGGGGCCTCGTGCAAGAACGTTTTCCCAAACCTCTCTCTGAAGTTTTGCTTGTTGGATTATTTCACGTTCACCAAACTCTGCGCAGACTTGTCTCGTTTCCACCTGACACGAGATGAGATGATTAGCGTAATCGGTCTGCTTTATTTTTTGGTTTAATTCACACAAAAGAGTTAAAACAGGAAATATTTCAAAAATGTCCGTGGTGGCACGAGGGCACCGAAACTGACGGAGATAACGGAGGAAAGTTCTGACGTGATGGTGATGTGTCGACATGACACTCATCAATCTAAAATTGTAGGAGTCTCTATCCTTCTATACATCTGTCCTTTAGTTTTCTCGACTTCACACTGTTTTGCTCGCAACCCAAGGAAGTGCAGTATGGAGTGTAAAGTTGTCGGCCTGTTCCAGCAGGTAGCATCTATCAGTTTTCCCACCCACTTAAGATGAAACCACGTAGATGTAGCTAAGTATGCTAGCTACAGTAACTTTTGTCGGACCCCAAATGAGACAAGAATTAGCTGGGTAATACACCCGTCAGTCACTATGCTGCGCTCCCTGCTGCTGGGAGACTTGCCAGGGTGAGAGCGAGCAGCAGCTCTGGAGACGGACCGTCGGTGAGCGGCTGTAGCAGTTTAAATTTCACAGTGGACTGGTAGCAGCCCTGGGGGCAAACTTGTGTAACAGCAGCAACAGAAAGTTTGCCGGTCAACTGAGGCGTCTTGGGCATTCAGGTTCAGACCCCCGGTGTTTTACATCTAAAAAATGACTTTAACATGTCTCCGCAATTCAAAACAGTTCCCAGTTTTCCCAGTGTCAGCGTGACGTCAGAGGATGTTGACCTGCACAGAGACACCATGACGCAGCTGAATTTTATGAGTTGCTATGCAAAAATACGCATGTAAAAAGCTGTTAAAGCTCGCAGTAAACTTGCAGGAGAGAAGAATATTGATTTAGCCAGAAGCTTATATTTCTTGCACGAGGCCCGCTGTGTGTCAGTAACAGGTGTCAGATGAAGCTCAGCTCATCATCACAGGAGGATAAATGTGTGTGACCAGTTGGTTTCGTCACTTTGTGAGTTATTGTCGGTCATTGGGGCTTCCTCTTCATCATTCACAAATTATTTTGCTAACAGTGAACGTGGCCGGTGCACCCTGTCCCGGATGAAACTCATTGAAAACTCTCCGTTCTGTCACCTTTGGTCTCTGCTTTACTTTCATTGTCTAAACTTCTTTTTACGTTTTAATCGAGCAGCACAGCACAGTCTTTCGTTGTTCGTCAGTATTTCCAGCTCAAACACCAAATATTTTTTTTTTACTTTCAGAGATTTTATGATGTCTGCTTCAGTTCTTTGAGTCTTGGTTAAATGATCAGATTTTGCACAGCTGATGAGATCGCTGCGTCACATTCTGTGGCTCTTTGAGCAATTTGAAAATCATCTCACACCTTTCTGTCGTCATTAACATTAGTGATTATAAATGTGGAGGCTTTTTGACATTTTGGGAACACGCTTCTTTTGAGAAAAGAAGATCGACACTACTCTGATGTGTTTGGTGCCCTGAGCTCAGCAGGAGTCTCCTCAGGAACTCAAAGTGTTTTACCGACCAGTACAAAACATCACGATTTAAATTTATTTCATGTATTCTCACAGCAGCTTTCAGCCACTTTGAAACCCTTAAGACCGCAACGTCACCCCGTTTCTTCTTCACCAGCTTCTTTTCCACAAAATGTAAAGCTCGATCTGAACTGCCAGTTTCCCCCAACGAGTGCTGTGGTTAATAAACACTCTTTAAAGTCAGAATATAAAAGCGCAGAGAGGCTTCATCCCCGTAAAATAAAACCATGTTAGCATGAACTGTTTAAAGAAGCTTTGCAGAAGTCAGCGCTGTCGTTTTCTCCATTTATAAAACCGCCATCTGGTCCCAAATGTATAAAAGATGAACTGTATGCATAGAGATTTTGTTTTGTTTGAATAACGAAGAGTTATTTTTGGAATCATTGGTATAAAAGTTTTAACTAAACAAAATAAGAGTTCATATTTTTGATAGGACGATAACAGGCTACATTCATTTTGCAGTTTGTGCGGAGACGTTCCTTGAAGCACATAGACGAGGAGAAAACACGCAGAAATAATCTTGTCGCAAGGTGGAAACTACATAATCCCAGGATGCAATGCGTAAAGATTAATGTGCAGGCTTTGATCTTATAATACAGATAATACAGTTTTACTTCTGATGTTGACTTCAAAACGTCTTAATGCTCAGATATTTAATATTTAGTGGCTGTTTCTCTGTAATAAATCAATAGTTTTTAAATAAGCGACAAACCATTATTTTCATGTGTTCATCATATAAAACAAGTAAATGCAACCTGCGTGTTTGTCACCTGTTCACCTCTGTATTTAGTTGCTGAATTCAGTCACTCGTGGATTAAATTGAGTCAGGTGCAGTGTTCCTCTGGGACGTCTGTCACTGAGGTGGTTTGACTTCACGCTGTTATCAGGAGGTTTGGGACAAAGTTCAGTGTAAATTTACCTGCAGAGAATAATCTTTGTTTAATGTTGCTCAGTTTACGACTGATTTGAGTTACCTTCGCCCCACATCCATCATGTTCAGTAAACACCAGAAGGGTCAGCCGCCATAACTTACTGTTTGGATTTTAATGGTGTCCGTCCGTCCACCACTTTGGTTCAGACTCAAGTATCCACAGACTGTGTGAAAGAAGTGGAAGTAGCCACCATGACGTCACCCATTGCTTCGTGGACTGCGGCCGCCATCTTGGTTTTTTGGAGCTGAACTGAAAACACACTGTCGGAGGGTGAAAGGACAACACTCAAACAGAAGTTCATGGCTGTTAAGATGTTCACACTTGCTATGCCAGGTGACAGGTCACCGTGTCAGTCACAAAATAGCCACGCCCTGAAAAATACCCGCTTTATGGTCAAGTATTTCTCTAAATGGGACGATGATTTACAAAATGAACATCATGCTTTTTTTTGAAGAAGACTTGAAACTAGAGATTAAGACCAGAAACTTGAGGAAAAAGTTTCCTCACGGCTGAAAGTTGATGGTTGTGGGACCCTTCAACCTGGCCCGCTCGTATTTTTGCCCCCTTAACTTTCACTGTTCTCCCGCCGCATCTCCTCCTGACGTCGCTGGGTGCTGTTAAATAATAATGCCGACTGGTCGCGTATCATGCCGACATGAACGGACAGCTTTTTTCATTGATGTCTGACATCGGAAGTCACTGAGCAAGAGCCAGTATTTGACGACTTCAGAGCAATCTGGGTCGATGTTAACTGTGACATTAAATGGGATACCAAAACAAGTTTAAAACACACCATGCTCGATCAGGCAGATTGTGGTTGAAGCAGCCTGGAGAGTGTTTTGCTCGCTGCTTCTGCGTTGCTGAGCGCCACGAGTTTTCTGCTCTGTGTGTCTCGCGTTTTTGGAGGAGCATCACCTCAACTTCACCTCGAAGCCTTTAACTTTAACTCAGACTTGAAAAGTCCCAGACGTCACTGGTGTTTTTTTTTTTTTTTTTTTCACTGTCCAATCAGATGAATTTAGAGGTGGGCCTTCTGTGGTGGTGAGGACAACAGGTGGTATGGGTTGCGTAAGCTAACGTTAGCTCACTTTCACCATCGTCCTTGGCAAGTAGGCAAGCTGCAAAACATAACTGAACAAGCTGTTGCCTCAGCTACGTTCTAACATTTTTACCAATGCGAGGACTTCAGAGCCAGGCGCCTAGAGCGCAGAAACCCCAGGTGCATAGCAACACAAAAACAGCGAGCAACAAGCGTCTTTTACATTAAAAACAATAACAAAGTGGCTAAAACACTTTCTGTGTGGGTTTCACTCTCCAGACTCGGAGGCTACGTCCACTTCCTTTATGCAGTCTCTGGAAATATCGCAACAACTGAAATTTTATACACGCATCTCCAGAGGATGAAGCCTGCTGACTTTGGTGATTCTCTAACGTTTTCACACAAAATTCAGAAATCTCTTATTTAAAAGCAACTGAAACTTTATCACATTGTTCATGTTTGATCTCGTCGCTCATGTCTTCATTATCCACTCCACCTGACTGATGTTAGTAGTTTTCTGAGTCGTCTGGCGCTTGTGCTTAACAGCGACATCTGATGCTCAACGTAAACTAAACGGGTTAAAGCCGACATGTTTCACCTGCTGTGCAAATAACCTCTGAAACATTGATGGGAAGTTTCTGGACAGCTGATTGATCTCCACTAACCTTATTTTCTTTATTTGAACTTTGGAGCTTTGGAAACGGAATAATTTTAAGAGTATATATTTTCCTCCATGTTATACATATATCTATCAGGGCAGTGATATTTTGGGAGGTAAATTATTATATTTTCTTTCCAGGGTGATCGAAACATCTTTGTCAAAAAGAACTTTTCTGCTTTATGATTGTGTCCTTTGTGTAAATCATCTATTTATTCATACGCACCAGCTTTTTATTTGGTGAACCTGGTATCTGGGTCCGAATCATCAGTTTCTGAACAGCTCGTGTATTTAAAGAATAAAATGAGTTTTATGACAAAAGAAAAATGTTTGGGATCTGTTTATTACAGAATTTTATTTGATGTGGCACATGTTTCTTATTTTATATTTAAAAGTAGAACAAAGGCAGCCTCCGCACCCGTTCTTCTTAGAAGTGTTGTACAGGGTTCCAGTGGTCATGGAAAACTTGGAGAAGTCATGGAATTTCTGTCGTTCGTCCTTCCATTTAATGTAACATAACCGCGACTTAACGTAACTGTAATAAGCATACTGATAATCGAGGAATGGACACAGTATTTAAGGAAGCCAACGTACTGGTTTTATACATCCAGAGAACTTCTATTAAGAAAAAAAACGTACTGCTTGGCAACCAGACCAGGCCTCTAACTGAGACAGGCCTTTATTTGTCAACATGTGTAGCCACAAAGGAACTGGGTGTTTAATTGAAGTTTTACAGTAATAGCTAATGGCTTCATTTCCGTATCTGTGTTCTTGTCGAAGCCCCCAGACTCGTTAGAGACAAACAGTAATTTTACCTCACTGAACACAGCAGCTGCTGCTGTTAAATAAAAGTTCAACATATCCTTCGGTACGTAATGCTCAGTCCTCCATCGCAGGTGTTTGAGTTAATTATCTGACTTCGGTGAATCTAAACTGACCTGTTAAAGCATCAAAGTCACACACTGATAAAAATTAACTAACTGATGGAGGCAGTTGTACACCAGCAGCTCCTGTGCTCAGGGATGTTAAATCACTGTTTTTCTCAATGGAGTCTGGCTTTGACGAGATGGTTTTATTTTCCCGTTGGATATCACTATCTGATGTTAAGATAAAGCACTGAAAACATCCTAAATATCCCGTGGATGACCCCTGGACATTTTTTGTCCACCTCCCCAACTTCTCACGGTCAAACGAGAGGTCGTAGGGGTGTGATTTTTGGCAAGGGGTTGTATTGTTGGGGAAACTCTGGAGGTCCCAACTTTCAGCATGCAAGTCCATTTTTTGGGCTTGTAATCAATTTTAACGACATCCATGGTCCTTGGTATTAGAGGTGGACATTTTTGTCACCTCCAAAGGCCTGTTTCCACCGCAGGAACTTCGGGGTAATTTTACAGAGCCGGGGCCGTTGGTGTGTGTCTCCACCGCAGGAACCACCCCCGAACGACAGAGTTGGGTACTCAGAACGCCCCCGAAAAACTCCTGGGTGGGGCTTGGGGTTTACTTGGTGCTGATTGGATATACTCAAGGCGGGATGTGACGTCAACAGAAAGCGACAAAAAAGCCGGCATTTTTAAAACTCAGCAGACGAGGAGTCAAAATGGTCGTGCAACGATAACGTCACATCCAGAGCCCGGTAACTTTACAGGAACCTTCCTCTTACTCCGCCCTCTCAGTGGAGACACGGCAGTTGAGAGGGCCGAGCGAAAGGGCGTTCCTGTAAAGTTCCTGCCCCCAAATAGTACCAGGAACTTCTTCAGTGGAAACAGGCCTAATGACTTTCAGGGTTCCAAGTATGGAAAAGTATGGAAATAAATTTGATCAATTTCCAGGTATTAAAAAGTATGGAAAATGAAAAATAAAGTATGGAAAAATATTCTTGTTTCCAGACTATTACCACTGTTTTCTAAAATAGAAAATTAGGTATTTCCAAAAACAATTTAATCAGTCTGGATTGTGTTTTATGCCGGGCCAAGCACAGTTTGTGTGAGAGCAAACGTCTCAGAAAACATCCCGCCCCTTTTACCTGATTGACAAGTGGTACGTCCAAGTGGTGGCCCATGACCCTCATCCAGCCCCCCAGGTATCAAGTTTCACTCCAACACTGCACCTTCAACAAGAAGACGAGTTTCATGTGGTTCACAATGGGTGGATGCAAGTTTTTAGATGGATGGATTGACAATACCGTATATAAATACTGGCTGGCCAAGGATTCCCAGTTCACACACAGAGCTAGATGCAAGCTTTGTGTGAAATCGTTTGACATCGCCAACATGGCGGAGAAGGCGATTCTGAGCCACATGAAAAAACACCAATGTCTCGTTACTGCATCGCTTGCACCCAGAGTCCCAACCTTTGTGCCTCAGCCCAGACATTGAACTTATCTGATTTTTTATTTGAATGCCATTATGGTACTTGGCTACAATCGCCTATTAAAAATTATTAAATATGATGTGAAATATGATACACTGATATATTTACTCAGATGTCGCATATTCTCTGAAAAAACAACAACAACAACTCTGCAGAGAAGTCTGGAAATTAGGGTATGGAAAAGTATGGAATTTTGAAATTCCAAATGTGTAGGAACCCTGAACCCTGTTTTTTTTTTCCTTTCTAGGTCTTAGCTAAACTTAAAAGTCACTTTTGCCGTGGGTGTCAAGATTTTAACCCTTTCAGGCCACTTTGAACACGTCTGGATGGTGTTTGTTGGGGTGGCAAGAACACAAAAGGAGGGGTTGGGACACAAAAATAATTTTGTGGTGGATCATGTTATTACAGGGTGTAGAAGTGAAAATCGGTGCCTGGATGTGGGCCTGAAGGCTTCCGACCTCGTCTCCACTTCTCCTCAAATCGTCCTTTCTGTGTTAGTTTAGTATCTTAAGTTCGTCTGGCTGGTACTCAGAGAAAATACTGGAGACCAATGGAATCTGGTGCAATCGAGTTTAATGTGTTCACAGGCTTCAACACATACAACTCAATGAGTCAAGCTCCGGAGCAGGACTGAAGACTCTCTGTCTGCGCTCTCCCTTTTATGCTGGTGGAGATTCGAGGGAATCTCCGCCCTTTTCCTTTAGTTCTTCCTTCCCAGGCCAAATTCTTTCGGTGGCAAGCTTTTTCTTTTTAGCCCTCATCTTCTGAGTCTAAACTATTGGTAGCAGGTGCCGTTCAAACATGACCTAATCTTTGGAAATTACCAAACTTTTGCACCGTTAGCTTTCGGCCTGGTTTCACTTTATTTTTTAAAAACATATGAAACTTGGGGACTTTCGCTATAAAATACCAACGACGTCATGCAATATGACTTCAGAGTGTGTGTTCCTGATGTGAGTAATAATTTTACATCAAAACAATTAAACATTATTTCATTTAGCTCCCTCCTTGCTCGCAGAAGGATATTATTACTTTGGAAGTCATCTGCCCCTCCTTCAGTCTCATCACTGTTGGAGGACCTGATGACATTTCTTAAATTAGAAAAAAACAAATTTGTCATTCGAGGGTCGGCCCAGAAATTCTATTCACGTGGCAGCCTCTCTTATCTTATTTTGATCAATTAGTTGTCCTTCCATAAGGCCATTTGTATGTATATGTATATGTAGCCTGTGTGTATATACGTTTGTATGTATGTGTGTACATGCATGTATATGTAGGTGTGTATGTATGTGTGTGTATATGTATAGATATATATGTATATATATATATTTTTTTTTTTTTGTGTGTGTGTAAGCGTAAGCTTAATTCTACTTGGGTGCTGTGTCTCAGAAATATATAGGCCTACCTGGGTATGTAAAAGGGCTGTACTTACATGTACATGCAGGCACGTGCATTTAAATGTACTTAAATGTTTGCATGGTGCACATGTATTTAGAGAAGTTCATTTTTATTTTTATTTTTTTATTTTTGCATTGGCAGTGGGTGGGGATTGGGTGGGTGGGATCAAAATCAAAAAATGGAGGAATACTCTGAAACAAATCTATGTATGTATTTATCTGTATGATTATTCCTGCCAATAAAAAAAAGTTAAAAAAAAAAAAAAAAGAGTGTGTGTGTGTGCTCTCAATATGTGAATACATAAACTTGTACAAAGGTGTTTTGTCACACATAAATGCATAAAACAGTGTTATAGTGACTTGTACATGAAGCATTTTTATATGAACTTTTCAGCCTTAATCAACCTATGCAGTATCAACTTATGCAGTATACCATTTTCCTGATTACTGATTAAACCTTACACTACAAGGGCTACATGAGCCAGTGATCCCCACCAAAGGGGGCTTGGATGGCATGATCCGACTTGCTTTGAAGTTTAACTCCTTTAGCTCTTGTATAAAAGACAAAATCATGCAGATACTTTTATATATTTTTTATTTTTACTTTTATTTTCTGCCCTGTGCTGTTTTCTCTACTTTTCTTCGACAGCTGCTTCTTTTCTGGCAAACACCATTCACAGGGTGACAGTGTCGCAACAGCAAGCTTCAACTGAAGGATGAAAGTCCACCTGCATATGCGTGTGTGTTTGTGTGTGTGTTTGTGTGTGTGTGTGTGTAGGAGGCGTGGTGTTTACTCGTCGACCTGCAGGTTCCCTCCAGCTCTCACTTCATTCACAGCCTCTGTCAGAGCGACACAGCAGCAGCAGCAGCAGACATGAGCGGACGAGTGGGAGACCTGAGCCCAAAACAGGCTGAGATATTAACTGAGGTAAAAACATTTCAAATCAGTATGGTCTCAATGATTTCACTGAGTGTGTTGATCATCTCTAACCCCGCCCTGTGACTGCAGGGTGAGTGTTTTGTCCTCTGTTGTCTCTGCTGTGTTTGTTGTGGTTTCACTCACAGTGGTCCTATGGTAACTGCAACTGTCTGCTGTGTGTTTATACTCACATTGTTCTTACTCTCTGCTCCTCTGTGCTGCGTTCACTGCACTTAGATACACACTTCTGAGATACTTGGACTTTACTTGAGTTTTTTTTTATTGTATTTCAAGTTGTACTTCATGGAGGAATATAGAATCCAGTCACTATCTGCTCTACTTATTCATCAGCTACAGTTGGGTACCTTACAGATTCAAATTTGACATCAACCCTCTGAGACCCGTCAGGCCGACATTCCTGTCTCTAAGAGACTGTAGTGGGCTGAGTTTACAGCCAGCGAGGATAAAACAGCATGTCTGAATGAGAATCGTTACTCATATATGTTTGGATATTCCTGCAAACAGGCGACCTGAAACAGACTTTGAATTGCATTAACTGGGTCTGACTGGAGAGCTGAGACTCTTACGGATTCAGCGAGACCAGTTTTATCCATGTGTGATCATGTTAGCGCCACAGCAGCCATTTTACTGTCGTGAGACCATTTTTTTTCTGTATAAAATGACCTGTAAGCTGCATTTCCACCGAACACTTCAGTTCAGTTCAGTTTAGTTTAGTTCATAGTTTCTGTCCCCACAGTGAAAGTTGTGGATGGTCCCAACAGCAGCGTCCTTAGCGTCCCCATGTTTGGTCCCCCCTCTGTTGGGGTACCTAGCACACAGATCTGGTACTAAAAGGTGGAGCTAGAAACCCTGCAGTCTGATTGGTCAGTAGAGGACGGTCACTCTGGTTTTATGTAACCTCTGTTCATACATCAGTAAACTACAACTATAAAATGAAAGAGACAAAATCACTTCATTCACTGGGCCGACTGCCGGCAACTTTTAAGGTGGAACGTTAACTTGTAATGTTACTCAATGCATGAGTTGATGACGTGAATCCATCAGCACACCTTAAATTTCACTGTGACAACTTTGAGCATCACTTTAGTTTTTATATGACACACACTTTTAGTAATGACTTTAAAAATATAGATTAATGTGGAGCGGATTATGTGAAGGTCATATATTCTAATCCTCACTTCCTGTGGGCTACAGCAACACTAAACCCCTGAGCTTGCCTGAGAAGGACTAAATGCACAAAGCTGCTATTTTTAAATATCCCATGGAGAGAGACTCTCACTGCAGCCTGTTCTATTTTGTTGTGAAAATGTGGGCGTGCAGCCTCGTTCTGTGGACTGTGTCACCGCTGATGTGCATGACACGCAGATGGTTGCTGTTATAGTTTAATGGCGCCCCGCGGCGTCAGGGAGAAACACAACGGGACAAGGAGAAAGTTAAGGTGGCGAAAGTCGGACATAAGTGAAATCTGACAGTATGGAAGATGAAAGTCCTCAGCGTGTCTGTTTATTGAAATCATCCCAAACGTTAATCTAAAAAAGTAACTAGAGTTGTAAAATAAATGTAGTGCAGTAAAAAGTTGTATTTTATTTTTTTGCTTTTTTTTTTGTTTTTAAGGTAAAATGTGAACCTGAAAAGCAGCTTACTGTAGCTGTAATATAAGCAGAGTAACTGGATAAAAAGTAAAATATTTTCCCCTGAATGTACAGATACGTACAGAGTAGAGGTAATAATGTGACTTAATAAGAAACAATGTGAGTAATATTATGAATAAAACACTCAAATATTCATATGGAGTCTTATATTACAGTTACATTCCACCGCTGAGTATATACTACAGGAACTGTGAGTGCACACAGACAGAACTCAGTACATTTACTCAAGTATTGTACTTAACTTGAGTCTGTTCTCTTTATGCCACTTATTAATAATATCCCACTTTATTCCAGACAGAAATATTGTACTTTTTACTGCACTACATTCATATGAAATCTTTAGTTACTTTACAAATTCAGATTTTTGCTTTGGAGGTTTAAGAATAGTTTATGAAATATGGAGTTTTATTGTAAATTACATACAGCTGAGATAACGACAGAAAATTAATTGACTGCTATTTTTTGATAAACATTAAAGTCGTTTTCTAATTTTTTAAAAATCATTTTGAGTTTTTTGGTCATTTATTGTTTTGTAGTAGGAGTTTACAGTGCAGGACTTTTACTTATAACAGAGTATTTTAACAGTGTAATATTAGTATATTGTACATATACATATTTTTTATTTTTATTTATATATTCATTTAATATTTTCTATTTTTTAATATATTATAAATATAGGATTACACTAAAAGCTCAGGGTGCTTCACTGATTGTTAGATGGTTTGATCTATGAAATGTCCTGATACAATGTCATGAAATTCCTAATTTTATCCAAAATCTAAATATATTTAATTTACTGTAAGGAAAGCAACACCTCCTCACAGCTGACAGACAGGAACTGGGAAAATATTGTTTAAAATGAACTTTAATCTCAGTTTATGAATTATTAAAATAGCTGCTGATCATTTTTCTGTCAGTCCACTCATCGATTAACCTTCAAGAAACAGCTGAACATTTTTGGAAATATATTTATTCACGTTCATGAGATTCAGTTACATTAAAATACTGCTCTAATGTCTGTACAGTAAGTATAAAGCAGGCGGTTAGCTTAGCTTAGCATAAAGACTGGCAACGGGTGCAAACAGCTAGCCTGGCTCTGTAACATGTAAACGTATTAGGTCTTGATTTTTATACTTTCTTGTACAAATTAAATAAACAAGTTATGACATGCTTCAGAGTCACAGAGCCAGGCTAACAGTTCCCACCTGTTTCCAGTCTTTATGCTAAGCTAAGCTAACTGCTGCAGCTTAATTTTTACCGTACAAACATCAGAGTGGTGTCAATCTTTTCTTCTAACTCTCAGCAAGAAAGCAAATAAGTGTATGTCTGAAAATGTCCAACTTTTCCTGCATGTCGATGTGTGACTGATGTTTTCCTCCCTCTGGTTCTCTGCCTCCAGTTTCGGGGGAGGATCCAGGACATCCTCCCCAACCTGCCTGCACAGCACGACCACTACCTCCTCCGCTGGCTCCGAGGTGAGACCTGCACACGCTGCATTTACATAGTGTCAATTCAATAGAACTTTATTTGTCCTGAAGGAAACTGTGAGAACGCTTCAAATCAGAACAGTGAGCACAATATAAGTTACTAAAAATTAACTAAAATGGTGGAAAAAAGCACAAAAACACAACATTAGTAATTTACACTTCCCTCAACACACTTTACTCTTCCTCTAACATAGGATTTCTAATGACGTACAAATGTTCAGGCTGTTCTCGCAAGTTTTTTATTTGTTTTCTTACTAAATTCCCTCAAAATATGACGCACTCTGTTCCCCTCAGGCGTTTGTTTTGGATGCTCAGGGACGATGTGTCAATTTACGCTCGTTACTTGCATTGTGTCTTTTCAAAATAAACCTCCGCTTTCATGGGCAGATTTACAGCGTACGTAAAACACTTTGTCTTCAGATATACTTCCTTACATTTCAGAAACAAAAGCACGTGGTTAGGTTTAGAAAAACAGGCTGCTCTAATGCACTGTTTGTACGATTTCCTACGAAAGTAATACCATAATTCGTACATATCCCATATATGACCAGTGTGCTGATGGCAGTAGGCAAGGAAGCGTCCCGAGCACTTGTAGTTTAAAAAAACGGACTGTCACCCGTGACCCGTGACCTGTGAACTCTGAGTCATTTTAAGGTGCGTCCTCACCGTGTTCTCTTCCTAAACGTAGCCACAGGAACTTTTATTGCGTAAACCTAACCTCCGTAACTTTACATTAATTACGTAACTCTATGTTTAGGTCATGACATCATGCATTGGGTGCTCATTTGTAGGGTAGCACCCAAACAGTTGTACGAGCACACTACGTTGTTTTTAAAATAACTCTATTGACACAGACAGCGGGCTCCTGGGTGAAAGTCCGGACTTTGTTTGACCCGTTCACCTCCCTCAGTCTCACCCTACGTAGACTTTCTTGCTCTTTATACGACCGCAGTTCCCAGAGCACCCAGTGCGTCTTACACCGACACTGTGCGTCGGTATCTGATGCCGAGGGGCCACTTTGAGTTTGGAGTGAGATCGAGTTGTAAAAACACATAAGATTATAAAATATAACACGTTGTTAAAGATTAAAGCAGAGATTCCTAACTCTTTTTTTGGCTTGTGATCTCTTACATGAAATCATTAGCCCTTTCTATACAGTGATGGCGCTACAGAGTCGCTATGGCGTCCCTTCTTTTTACTGGCTTTGCATTTTTACGCAGATCCAAACAATGGCGGCATCACATCGCTCCAGTGTGTGATGTTAAACAGCGTGCTGGCGTTGTGTAGTCGGAAGAGGCGTGACATGGAACACAACAGCGTCAGCCTCTAGTGTGACATATGACAGACGTGCCTGCAGCGCGTTTATAAACGATAACAGTCGCATTAATGTATCAGTGACAATCATTTAGCGTCCCTGTTATATGGCGGCTGATCTCGTCCTTTGCTTGGAGGGGAAGGAGCTCCTGGACCTCATTGTTTTCATAATTTGCGAACATTTTCGGCCGCTGTCCTTCCTTTTTGAGTTAGCTGCTAACTGCTAACAGCTACAGCTAAACCTCTCGCAGTGGATCATACACATAACACATCGTTAAAACGTCTCACCTGTCCCCTTCAGTGTTTCACCAAAAAATGAAGGATGAGAGAAAACTGAGAACAGATTTGTGTATCTTTGAGTGTCTGGACTAAACTAGCTCACTGTTTATAAAGTAGTTCAAACTAGCTCCACCTTTTTGTGCCTGAAATTATTTCAAATGAAACAAGAAAAAAATAATAAATGTTTTAAACATTTAAACTAAAGATTTATTATTTTTAAATCAGGGTTGGGGAGCACTGAGTAGTTCAGAATAGAGTCAGATCAGACCTCTGACAGACGTCGATACCGAAGCCTCCAGCTCTGGTATTTCCTCTCACACTGAAACTGTCTCTGGTGTCCAGAGTAACGACATGGGAACAGGTTTGAAGAAGCAGAGAGTGAGCGTAGCCTCAGGACGTGTCCCTCACACGCAGCTCAAACATTTGAATGATCACAAGCCAAGAAGCAGCCGGGGAATTGTTTGGCTCTCAGTCGGGTCGAGTGTTACTGTGAGGTTAAATACAGGCAGCGCTGGGAGAAGTTCTCACATCCTTACATTAAGTAAAAGTACTGACAGCACAAAGTAAAAATACTCCATTACATGTAACAGTCCTGGATTACATCACTGCAGGTCTGATGAAACTGAGCCTGTAAATGTCAGATCATAATTAGCATTTGTAAAGAGGAGAACAGGCGGGTCAGTCAGTTCTCTATGTGACCAGTCCCAGTGGTTCAGATGGTGCTGATAGGCTCTGCAGTTTGAACCAACAGTGAAGTCTATTGGTTGTAACTGGTGAACCAATCACAGCTGGCATCAGGCGAGAGGCGGAGTCACCCTGGATGTTTGTTTTCTTTCAACTTGAATTGAAAAACATTGCAGACAAGAAGTCAACATAACAGCAGAGAGACAAAATTATGAATTAAAATTTAAAAAATCAGTAAATCAAATATAAATAAAAAATAATTTATTATTTAATATAATAATAATAATGCTAACAATAATAATTATTATTATTATTATTATTATAAAAATAAAATTTTAATTTATATATATTTTTGCAATAAATTCTGTACTGAAAAATTACAAAAATAAAAAGAGTTCACCGAACAGTTTGACAGTTTTATTATTATATTTAAGTGTTTATAAATTTGAAAGTCTTAATTCATTCTTTAAACTCACATAAGAAGTACTAAATGGTTAAAGACCACCAGCTTTCATTTAAAATAAAATGATAAAAAATGAACCTCAATAAAAGCTTTTTTAAAAGCTTTTTTAAAAATATATTTTTTCCAATGTGTAAATGGGCCCTTTATTTTGAAACTATAACACAAATGGACAAACAGGATCTTTATAAAACATATTTCTTTACTGTTTTCCATGATCAGCTAATCTGAATGCAAACAGAGAAACAAGAATATGAATAAAAATAAATAAAGCAATTAATAAAATAAAGAGCAGAATGATGGTAATTTAAAAAAACAGAATAGCAATATATACATTTCAATCAAAATTATAAAAAATAAAAAACATACGTTAGTCTTCTTTAACCCTTTGAAACCACAGCAGATTGGCTTGATTTCTTTTAAAAACATAGAAAAGGGGCCAATGAGCAAGGAAAGAAGAAATGACTAAAAAAATGCAAGAAATTAGTAAAAAGAGAAAATTAAAAGCAAGAAAATTATTTTAAAAAATAGGATTAAAAAGAGAGTGAAAAACAAAGAAACCTTATAAACAGTGTAGTATTTACCAAATAATTATAAATATAGTTTTCCTACCTTTTTTCTTTGTTCTTTTTTTAAATTTTATTTTATCTAAAAAAAATATCTATTTTTTTTTTTTTTTTTCAATTTGTGGGACATTTCTTACCAAGTTGCTCATTGCCGTTTTTTATTGTGTTCTTAAAGGAAATCGCATCAGTAGTTCAGGGTTCAAAGGTTTTAAAGGCGTCTGAAAGCAGCACAAGAAAAGTGATGTCGCTCGTATACTTTTTCACTTTTATTACTGTTTTTTTTTAGTGTCAGACAACAACAGAGTCTGAAAATATTCTTTGAATTCACATAAAAATCCAGTGAAATTTTGGGTTTATGCAAGTGATATTTACCGTATATCTATGGTTATTGTGTGAAGTTCAGGTCTTTTTTTCATCTAAGCTAACCGTCTTCATATTTCATATCTCTCTTCACATCTAACAGACTGACGTAAGGCAGGTTTCAGTCGTCTGATTAAACTCGTGGCGAGAAAGTAAATGAGCCTTTTTTCCCACAACTTTGATTTAAAACCTTTTCACACTTTCCCTATTATTCCTGCTACGTCACCTTCTCCTTACACACTTCAGTCAGCATTGCAGCGTAGCGTCAGCTTTTTTAAACAATCTTAAAATATTCCACAGTATTCAAACATTAATGGTATAATTCATTGGTGACCCTGTGGCCATGAGACATATGTCCTCGGCTCAGTGGTCTCATCCTGCAGTCAGTGTTTGTTTCACCAGAACAAAATTCAACCTCAGTGAAGCTGCAGTGAGTTAACTGGATGCACCGCTCCTTTAGATCGAAGCAGCTGGTTTGACAAACTGAAGTTGATAAAGTGAGTTTCTGTTCGTCCCTGGACTGTCTGTCTGTCTGTCTGTCTGTCTGTCTGTCTGTTGAGCGGGTGGTTTGTGGACGTGAGGACATTGTGTCTGTTTCCATAGGGCAGAGAGGCTCAGATCGATCGGGGACGACTCTGTGACCAAAGATCAATATTTGCATTAGCTGATGACCTCCAACAGTTTTCCTGCCTCCACTGAAAAACAGGCAAACTGTTTTTAACTGTGTCGAGTTTTCTATTGTGTGATTATCAGATAATGTTCGACTGGAGCCGCTCCAGCGTTTATAAGTCACTGATCATCAGCACAAGAAAAGTAAAGTTCTAATAAAAGCCTGAAGCGTTGATACAAGGCAGGATGGATCCATGCTTCCATCTGAATGTGGTGTTTCCAATCTTCTATTGTCCAGTTTTGAACTGTAGCCTCAGTTTCCTGTTGTTAGCTGACAGGAGTGGCACCTGGTGTGCTCTTCTGCTGCTGTAGCCCATCTGCTTCAAGGTTGGACAAGGTGTTGTTGCTTCAGAGATGCTCTTCTGCACACCTTGGTTGGAACCAGTGCTTATTTGACTTCCTGTTGCCTTTCTATCATCTTGAACCAGTCTGGCCATTCTCCTCTGACCTCTGGCATCAACAAGGCATTTTGGCTCACTGGATATTTTCTCTTTTTGGGACCATCCTCTGTAAACCCTAGAGATGGTTGTGCTGAAAATCCCAGTAAATACTCAGAGCAGCCCGTCTGGCGCCAACAACCATGTTAACCACGTTCAAAGTCACTTCAATCACCTTTCTTCATCATTCTGATGCTCCGTTTGAACTTCAGCAGCTCGTCTTCACCATGTCTACATGACTAAATGTTAATGAGCTGCTGCCACGTGATTGGCTGATTATATATTTGTGTTAAGGAGCAGTTGAACAGGTGTACCTAATAAAGTGAGTATAAGTGTACGTGGAATATATATTTGAAGTGCAATGAAAAGAGACTAAGTTGAGTATAAATACTTAGTAAATGTACTCATCAGTATCTTTCTCTTTTTGCAGCTCGTAGCTTCAACGTTCAGAAAGCTGAAACTATGATCAGAAAGGTGAGCGCTTCTTTTATTGATTACTGATTATTTCTCTTGTACGGCTGCAGGATGTGGACAACTAACATGTGTCTGTCTGTCTGTGTGTTTGTCTGTCTGTGTGTTTGTCTGTCTGTCTGTCTGCAGCACCTGGAGTTCAGGAAGAAGATGAACATTGACTCCATCATATCTGACTGGAAACCTCCAGAGGTACAAACACTAGTTGAGTCGAGTTTAATCTACAGCAATGCATCATGGTCTATAACATGGCTGTCCTGTGAGAGCCATAAATGTCTGAGGGTCACCAAAGCTTCACAGTGGGGCCACAAAGCTCTTTTGATCTGAATGGGTTTAAGCAAAACATACAGTCAGCCAGATCTCTAAATGAAATCATTATTTTTTTTCTTAAGTTAAGAATATTTTATAAGAAATCTGACAGCATGAGGTCACAGTGAAGTAAGAAGTAAGTTTGTAAAATTGTTAAAAGTTCAAATAATAATAAAAAACATAATTCAGACAGAAAATTACGGAAGCGTATTGCATTCACTTGACAAATTTAAAAAAACTGTTTTATTGAGTAATTTTTTCTGTTTTTCGGAGTAATTTTTTTATTTTTCTGTTTTTCGCAGTATTTTTTTTTTTTTTTTCGGGGTGTCATTGTCTGAGTTAAGAGAGCAATAGAACAACAGACGTTTTCGTTCCTTTCTTGAGAGCTGGATATAATGGAAGCAAACATGACCTGCTTGTTTAGTTTAATCCAGTTTTACTTTGTATTGGGTTTGAGACTCTGGGAGACACTCTTGTCTTTAAGTCATATAGATGGTGTTAGCATTAGTTTGTCAACTTTAAGCAGACACCTCAGGACTTTGAGGTAATGCAGACGAAAAGCTCGTTCAGATCTGCTGGACATTGCAGTGTTTCTCCAGAATCAGCTGGACACATATGGCAAGCTCTCTCAAGAAAGGAATGAAAGCGTCTGTTGAAAACTCAGAATTCTCAGAAAAATATAAAATTACTCAATAAAACAGATTTTTTTTTTATTTGTCAAGTGAATGCAATACACTATTATGTGTGTCTCCTGTCACCCATCAGGTGATTGACAAGTACGTGTCTGGAGGGATGTGTGGATACGACAGGGAGGGCAGTCCCATCTGGTATGATGTCATCGGCCCTCTGGACCCTAAAGGGCTGTTGCTATCGGCGACCAAACAGGACTTCATGAAGACGAAGATCAGACACACTGAGATGCTGCAGAGGGAGTGTCAGAGGCAGTCGGAGAAGGTCACAGCCCAGTCCTCCTCTGTCCTCCTCTTGTCTCCTTTCCTCCTCTGACTTGTTTCCTCTCCTCTTCTGTTCTCCCTTTTCCTCCTCTTTTTCTCCTTTCCTGTCTTGTTTTTCTCTCATCTCCTCTCGTATCGTCTCCTCTCGTCTCGTCTCGTCTCCTCCTCCTCTAACTCCTTGTTTTGTCTTGTCTTGTCTTGTCTCGTCTCGTGTCCTCTTCTCTCGTCTCGTCTCCTCCTCCTCTAACTCCTCATCTGGTCTGGTCTGGTCTGGTCTCCTCTCCTCTTGTCTCCTCTTGTCTTCTCTCCTCCTCTAACTCCTCCTTTCGTCTCCTCTCAGTTGGGGCAGAACATTGAAGCGATCACTCTGATCTACGACTGTGAAGGACTCGGGCTGAAACACATCTGGAAACCTGCCATAGAGACGTACGGAGAGGTTCGTCACCTCCTCACAGTGTCATCACCAGACGTTCCCTCACGGTAAATTAAATTGAAACCTATTTAATGATGAATGATGACATCACAGCGTCTGCTCCTTCCTGTAGATCCTCACCATGTTTGAAGACAACTATCCAGAGGGGCTGAAGAGGGTGTTTATGATCAAAGGTGCGTCAGCAGATCCTCTGACTCTTTGTCTCTAAGTCGGGCTTCGCTTCACATAGTTTTGTATCTGATCTTGTTTTTCGGTTTTCGCTGCAGCTCCAAAAATGTTTCCCATGGCCTACAACCTCATCAAGCACTTCCTGTGTGAGGAGACGCGACGGAAGATCATCGTTTTAGGAAGTAAGATGACAAACAAGCTGATGTTTAGCAGGTATAATGTTTACCGTGTCCACCATCTTAGTTACTGATCCATGACTGTGTTTGAAGGTAACTGGCAGGAAGTGTTACGTAAACACATCGACCCCGAGCAGCTTCCTGTGGTGTACGGAGGAACCCTGACTGATCCTGATGGAGACCCTCGCTGCAGAACCATGGTGAGAGCTCAGGCGTGGTGGAGCAGACAGTGAGTCTCTATAAATGTTCCTGGAGGAAATGACGGATGTTGTTGTTGTTGCAGATAAAGTACGGCGGCACAGTTCCCAAGTCGTACTACGTTCAGGACTCGGTGAAGGTTCAGTACGACAGCAGCGTGACCATCAGCCGAGGCTCCGTCCTCCAGCTAGAATATGATGTCACAGCAGCCAGCAGCCTCCTGAGGTACAGAACAACCTGCCGACTTAAAGTCTCCGTTCTTAGCAGCTCAGAGAACATTTGAGGGTTTACTTGGTACATGATGACACTTCATAGTGTGTGACGAACAACCAGTGCTACATGCTTTCCAAAACACATTAAAAAGGGTTTCCTGTCACTTAAGCTGCTGTACAATCCTGATTTTTACAGATCTAAAATATGAGGCTAGATCATTAAACCAAAGTGTTTCCTCCCAGGTGGCAGTTTGCCAGCGACGGAGCGGACATCGGGTTTGGAGTGTACAGACGGACCAAAGAGGGCGTCGGACAGAAAGTGGCTGAGATGCTGCAGGTTCTGCCCAGTGAACGCTACAATGCACACCTGGTCCCTGAAGACAGCGGCCTCACCTGCTCTGAGCCTGGAGTCTGTGAGTCAACACACACACACACACACACACACACACAGTGTACTTAAAGGCAGTCATGGGATTAATGGCTTACATGTTGCATCACTTCCTGTCAGTGTCTCCTGCATAGGAAGGAAACTTAAATCTGGGGCAGGAACGTTCACAATAAGAAAACTCATGACAGAATGTGAACACACTGAACGGACTCAGATTTATTTACACTACAAATACTTTATTGAAACACAGAGAATATTCAAATTTCTTGAGCCAAGTAAAGCATCAGAGAGACGTGTGGGAAAATAACAATAAAATCCATGAAGATAGAATTAAAATGAGATTTTAAAAATGAAATGAAATGAAATTATATTAATAATATAATGTAAAAATAGTTACAGTGCAGTAATAAGTTGTGCGACAAAGAAAGTGTAGCAAAGAAACATCCATTACAGCACAAAAGAACAATAAATAAATATGATCATATATAAATATAAAATATATCTATGTTGCACAGTCTTGAAGGAGCAGTTCAACATTTTTGTAAATCTTTCTTGCAGAGACATTCACAAAGGGATTAATGCCACTCTCATGTCTTTGTGTTCAATATGAAACCAAACAACGGTGACCAATGGGAACAAGTTTTAAAGTTGCCCAGTATTGACACGAAACAGGCTGCAATGTAATCACTTGGGGCAATTTGACACCATCAATTTACGTCCACTTACAGTGTTTGTTTTTGTCACTGACAGGCTCAGATTGTTGTTCTACGTGTCTGACAACATTAATGATAAAATGACTGTTTATTTAAATGGAGTCTGGTGGGTTTGGTGACGGTGATTTCAGGGCTGTTTCTGGTTAAACAAAAAGGATCTTACTCTTTAACACAAAGCTCTATCTCTGTAGGGATCGTAAATCGTATTGAACGTAAACTGACGGTGTACAATTGCCCCAAGTGGTGACACTGTAGCCTGTTTGGCTGCAGCACTCTCAGTCAATACTGGACCAGTTTCAAAAACTGTTGTTCCCATTGGTCACTTAGACACAAAAATGTAGGAAAATGGGATCCAGGTTAAAAAAAATACCAAAGTTGCCCTTTAAAATCCTGCAGGATGCCAGTTGTAGTTAACTAACTGTTGTGTCTTTGGTTTTGTGCAGACGTGCTGTGTTTCGATAACAGCTACAGCATCCTGCAGTCCAAGAGGGTGAGCTACAAAGTCGAGGTTCTTCCTCCGCCAGACGGACAGATGCAGAGTCCACGCAGCCGAGGAGACGGCAGGCTGCAGTGAGCGGGAACACAGAGTTCACTGAGTATCACCAGTCACTGATAGCAAAATCAATACACTTACATCAGAGCAAAAACAACTGTGGACTTCCTGTCAACACCTCTGCTTGTCCCACTGTACGCATCATGTATGTGTTAGTTTATAATCAGTAATCATCCCTCGATAACTTGATTATAGAGCGGCCTTTTACAATGCAGCTGATGAACACGTGCCCTACCTGCAGACACAGGTGAACGTGGTGAAGCATTTAGCATCTAAATGTTTCCCTCAAAAGTTCCTGTATTGTTATTGTAACAAGATCGACTGCAGCTGCTTTAAATACAAATTATTAGCCGCAGCACCGGCGATAGCTGTGGACGAAGGCGTTATGTTTTCGGGTTGTCCATCTGTCCATCCATCCGTGTGATATCTCAAGGAACGGCTCAAGGGAAGTTCTTCAAATTTCCCACAAATGTCCACTTGGACTCAGCGATGAACTGATACGTTTTTGGTGGTCATAGGTCAAAGGTCATGGTCACTGTGACCTTGCCTTTCTCCTGTGCAAACAATATCTCATGAACACCTAATGGGAATTTCTTCAAATTTGGCACAAATGTTCACTTGGACTCTATGAACGGGTTACAGTTGATGGTCAAAGGTCAAGGTTACTGTGACCTTGCATCTGTCTCATTCTTGTGAATGCGGTATCAATGCAGCCAAGAAACCGACTTTCTTCAGGAGGAATCTACAGGGATAAATCAGGTTGCTGCAATTTTCAACACTGAATATAAACACCTGGTTATTTGTTTACAGTATATTAAAAAAATCAGCTCACTGCAGACATCTGGTGCCAACTGTCTCCTCTCTATGCAAATACGCCTCGGTGCAAAGCTGTCCAATTCACTGGACTGTACGTCGTCTACATCACTGCAGCAAGGTGAGGAGTGAAACCAGCAACGACAACATTTCCTGCAGGTGTGAAGTTTCTCTTTCGGCACAGATTTATTCAGGAGTGACGGATCATGTTGTGCTGATCCTGACACAGACAGTGTTTCCAAACTGATTTAAGTTTACCGTTTATTTACAGTTGATCACAGTTGAATGAAGAAGTGAACTTACTTTTGAGAAATGTGTGAAACTGTTACTAGAAACAAACCTCGATAAGGTGATCCTCGATCCTTCGGCCCCTGAAGGTCTGAGGCCCCGGGGTCGTTGCAGACAGATAACTAATGTGACGTGTTTCTGACGATTCAGGACAATGAAGGTCACAGATATAATTCTTTTGAAAGGAACTTGTTTCACCAGCATTTCAAACCAGAATCACTTTAACTGTATGAACTCACCAGTTCATGCCGTTGGATAATTGTCATGTTTTTGTAATTTAATGTGATAATTTATGAAATCATCGTCCTGTTCACTCGACTGAACAGCTGAACAAAGAAGGACGACACGCTGAAGACAGACGGAGCAAAGTTACTGTATGATGTCTTTCATCGAGCTGTCAGATTATGTGTTTGATAACTGTTCATTTGTTCTGCTCATGGTTGACTTTATTATCAGACTCTAAATGATGTGTTGAAATGAAGGATGTTTATAATATTAATAAATGTGCAAAGTGTAATTACAGCCTTGAAAAACAACATGAGGACAGAATTCACAAAATAATGTGAACAAGATATTTTTGTAATTTAAGAAGAATCTTCAGTTACACTTTGTTTGTTACTTGTAATAAAAGCAGAAATTAAACAGAAACTGTTGGTTTTAATGTTGTAATGTCTCATATTTCAATATACTGCAGTCCAGTATGACACCACTGCAACATACACAACCTCAGCAACACACATGTAGCTCAAGTTCAATTTATTGTCGTCTTTAAATACAGCAGCAACCAGTGAAATATGTTGTTGTTACTCATGAATCCAGGTACATTCAACATGAGCATGACAACATTAAAGTGCATTACGAAACAAAAATAAAAATATGATAAATATGGCATAGCAATAAATAATATAACAAATGTTTCCCACTGGTGTTTGCAGCTTCTCTGATCCTGGTTGTCTCAGGTGATAACTGCACTGTTTTTAATTTAATGTGAGTTGTTCTTTGAACGCAGTGATAGTTTTAAAGGGACAGTGCACCCAAAAATGAAAACTCAGCCATTATCTACTCACCCATATGCCGAGGGAGGCTCAGGTGAAGTTTTAGAGTCCTCACATCACTTGCAGAGATCCAAGGGGAGAGGAGGTAGCAACACAACTCCACCTAATGGAGGCTGACAGCGCCCCAGATTCAAACGTCCAAAAACACATAATTGAAACCACAAAATATCTCCATACTGCTCGTCCGTAGTGATCCAAGTGTCCTGAAGCCCCGACATAAAAAGCTGTTTGGAAAAACCTCATTTGAACTCTGTTTTTAGCCTCTCTAGCCATGTTTCCATCAGCCTGTTTAGATGCTCATATAGAAGTATCGCATCGGAAAATTATGATGGAAACGCCAAAAATCGAATTAAAATCCCCTGATTCGCACAAACTAAAATACGCTCACTTTATCCGGGTTTTGGTTGATTCGAAAAAATGTTGATTCGCAAAACGGGGGATGGAAACAGTTACGTTTGAATTAAGTCTGACGTAGCGCACCTCTCTCCATGGTGATGTCCACACTCCGGGTCGGGAAGGCAGTAATGTATTTACAAGCTGGTTGCCAACCGCCACAAAACGTAGAAGAAGAAGAATGCGAGACTTGTTTTGTTTCCGGTCCTGCGGAAAACACGTGAACACACATGAAGGCGGTGCCCATGTCTCACAGTCTCGTGTGCGGTGCCCAGAGAGGCAGTCAGAACTACAGGCTACAATGAGGCTAAAAACAGAGTTCAAATGAGGTTTTTCCAAACAGCTTTTTATGTCGGGGCTTCAGGACACTTGGATCACTACAGACGAGCAGTATGGAGATATTTTGTGGTTTCAATTATGTGTTTTTGGACGTTTGAATCTGGGGCGCCGTCAGCCTCCATTAGGTGGAGTTGTGTTGCTACCTCCTCTCCCCTTGGATCTCTGCAAGTGATGTGAGGACTCTAAAACTTCACCTGAGCCTCCCTCAGCATATGGGTGAGTAGATAATGGCTGAATTTTCATGTTTGGGTGCACTGTCCCTTTAAGATTGCAATCTGAATCACTCACAAGGGCCTGTTGTCCTGCTCAGCATATTGTGGAGGGCCCCTTCAGCCCACGGGCCCCTGTACAGCTGTCTCTATTCACGCCCCTGCATGTTGTGAAGTCTGGGAGTACAATTTTACTTTTTTTATACCAGCATTTGACAGCAGTGACTTCACCTGCTTTGACCACCAGGTGGCGACAAGAGGAGGAAAATGTTTCATGATGTATTACATAACTGCTGGTGAGTGAATATTAGGAGCTAATAACACTGAGGGTTGGAGGAACATTCAAATCAGAACAATGAGTCATGCGGTGACTTGATGTCCTGAGACTCAAACAGCTGACAGCTTTATGATGCAGCTCTACGTTAATAAACAGTAAGATGCATTTTAACACAGAGACATGCAGTTTGTTGTTGTTGTTGTTGTTGTTGTTGTTGTGATGCAGACAGATGAGCTCCAGCTGCAGACACTTCATCTGTGCAGCAGCAGCAGCAGCAGCAGCAGCAGCCGGGCTCGGTGCCAGAGGGATGGTGCAGGATGAGGAGGAGGAGGAGGAGGAGGAGGAGGAGGAGGGGGTGATGATGGGGGTGCACAGATACCATGTGCCTTTACATAACAGCAGCTGGCTCCGGATACAATTGGAGGATGAGAAACCGCTGGACGCAGCAGCGGCAGCAGCACCGCTGTGTGCCGCATTGCCCCGAGCTGTCACACACAGTAACAGGGGTGTGTGTGTGTGTGTGTGTGTGTGTGTGTGTGTGTTCACATGCTGCAGAAACACAGCATCAGAATATTATCAGCGGTGACAGAGAGGAGGAGGAGGAGGAGGAGGAGGAGGAGGAAGGGGGAGTTTGTTTATTAGCTCTACCTGCCGCTGTCCGGTAGGCGGTGATAACGGGGGTGTGTGTGATGGACCGGCGGGGGGCGGAGCCGCTCGGACATGAGTAAATGACGTCAGCCCCCAGGTCGCCGAGCAGTGAAACAAACATGGCGACAGAATGGAGCGGGCAGCAGGGTTACATTCTCACTGTCATCATATTCCTGTGGAGCGCGGTCGGCGGCCGCACGGAGACCGCGGCGTCCGGCGTCAGCAGCGGCAGCCAGGTGCTCGGCATGCGGCTGGAGAGGAGCGACAAGCCGGCCGGCACCAATGACGACGGTGTCATCCAGGTGACTGAGGAGAGCGCCGTGCAGCTCCGGTTTTACGGGGTGCAGCTCCACTCGGGCGCCTGGACGCAGATCCGCTTCACGGAGCTGGCGGACGGCGGCGGCGGCGGCGGGGACGAAGCGGAGGATGAGGAGGAGGCGGTGGCGGCAGCGAGGGGCGGCAGCGGCATGATGGTGATGGAGCCGCCGGACAGGACTTGTGTTGATTTCACGAAGGACATCAGCGTCGAGACCTTCATGAACGTGAGCAGCCGCGGCACGTCGGGGCTGCTCACCGTGCACATTAAGCCGCTCCGCAAGAGCGAGCCGCGGAAGGAGTACGCCCTGTGCACGCGGAGCGCGGACGGGAGCAGGTGGGTGCTGCTGGGGGACAGTGACGGCAGGGTGCTGGTGGTGGAGGAGAAGAAGTCCCTGCTGCCCATGTGGCTGCAGGTGATCCTCATCTCGTGCCTGCTCGTGCTCTCCGGGATGTTCAGCGGGCTCAACCTGGGGCTCATGGCGCTCGACCCCATGGAGCTGCGCATCGTGCAGAGCTGCGGCACCGACAAGGAGAAGAAGGACGCGCGCAAGATCGAGCCCATCCGCAGCAAAGGGAACTACCTGCTGTGCTCTCTGCTGCTCGGGAACGTGCTGGTCAACACCACCCTCACCATCCTCCTGGACGACCTGACCGGCTCCGGGCTGGGCGCGGTGGTGGCCTCCACCGTCGGCATCGTCATCTTCGGGGAGATCGTCCCGCAGGCGCTGTGCTCGCGCCACGGGCTGGCCGTGGGCGCCAACACCATCCTGCTCACCAAGTTCTTCATGTTCCTCACCTTCCCGGTGTCCTTCCCCGTCAGCAAGCTGCTGGACGTCCTGCTGGGCCAGGAGATCGGCACCGTGTACAACCGGGAGAAGCTGGTGGAGATGCTCAAGGTGACGGAGCCCTACAACGACCTGGTGAAGGAGGAGCTCAACATGATCCAGGGCGCGCTCGAGCTCAGGACCAAGACCGTGGAGGACGTCATGACCCCCATCGCGCACTGCTTCATGATCCAGGCGGACGCCGTGCTGGACTTCAACACCATGTCTGAGATCATGGAGAGCGGCTACACGCGCATCCCCGTGTACGACGACGAGAGGACCAACATCGTGGACATCCTGTACGTCAAGGACCTGGCCTTCGTGGACCCGGACGACTGCACCACCCTGAAGACCATCACCAAGTTCTACAACCACCCGGTGCACTTTGTGTTCCACGACACCAAGCTGGACGCCATGTTGGAGGAGTTCAAGAAAGGTGAGGTCATCGTGTCACACCTGGGGAGGCTGCGACACACACACACACACACACACACACACACACACACACACACACACACACACACTTCCTGTCCTCCTCCTCCTCCTCCTCCTCCCTGCAGGCTGTGTGTGTATCGATCAGCTCTATTGACAGCTGGAACATCACAGCCTACATTTTCAAAACATGGTCATTGATTTTTAAGGTCATACACACTCACCAGGGGGGCAACCTGTGGCTCTGGGGCCACATGGGGCCCCTCTGCTGTGGCCCCCTGTAACTCTTACGTTTATTTTTACAACCTTTATTTTAGGACTTTCACTATAAAACAAACGCTCAGTGCATCATCTGAACAACTCAGACACAAATATCTCCTCTCTCATGATCTTGTTGAAATCTGACGTCCACCTCGCTGCAACACATCGGTTGGCAATAACCAGAATGATCTCTGTGAGCTGGAACTTCTGTCTGATGTTAGAGTTTAAGAGGTTTCCTCAGAGACACTTACAGACAGCTTAACAGCTGAAACACAGACGTTACTACGAGAGCAACATCTCTCACCTCTCCCATGGGTTACAACAGCAGAAGGGCTGAGGTAAGGCAGGAGACACCTCCTATAGGTGGAGTAAAAGGTGAACATATTGACTACTCAGTCATAGGAACTTACAGTATGAGAATTATTAAGGCAAAGTAATAAGTATCAGTAAAATAATTAATTACACTCTGAAGTCACAGAGTCGTACGTCAGACAGCTTTGTACCCACGGCTGCACCACATTTCAACTGAGCAGCAGCAGCTGAGTTTTCAGACGGCAGACGCATCGTTTGATCCGTCACAGCTTTAAGTTCAAACTGCAGACAAATGTTTCTGCGATTAGAGCAATGAAAATGTTACATTTGAAAAAAGGAAACACATTTACCAAAGTAGTTTAATAAAAACACGCAGTGTTTCTTATCTGATTACTCAAATAATCACCAGAAGAGTTGATAGCTGCAGCCCTAAATATGTGTGTCACATCTACATTTGTATTATAATTACACAACATTTGTTTCAGTTGTTATTACCTGACCCTCTCAGGCCTCCGTAGTCAATATGTGGAACCTTTGATACTACGTTCACCTTTGGGTGTCTCCCACCTTACCTCTCCCCTTCTGCTGTGGTGCTCCATGGGAGACGGGCTCGAGTTCATATGGTCGTAACGGTAATCAGGACCTCTTAATATCAACACGATGCAGACATCACCAGAGCCCACCAGTTACATATGATCCAACTGATCACAGTTCCACATGTATTTTGTCTCCACTCTGTGTTAACACCACGTGTGTGTCTTTCTGACAAGATAGCTTAGAGTTGGTTCCTGTGGATACCTCAGGTCCTCTGGTTTAATTTGACACAGCAGGTCGTATGTGCTGACATCAGTCTGCCTCACCTCTGACCTCCAGCCTCACCTGTCACACCTGGGACTGTTACTGTCAGTGATTGTCAGTGAGTCAGTAAACTGTTGAACTTGATCCACTTTAAGGGTCAACCATAGACCTTCCATGCGCCCCCCTGGCTTTGGGCCCAGTTTGTCTGTACCCTTTGACCCCCCCCCGATGGCGGGCCTGGTGACGGGTGCCGATGGTACCGTGACCTTGATTTCCCACCTGTAGTAAGAAAAGCTGCCTCTCTGTGTACGGCAGACTCTGATTGAGAGTACGACAGTGTCCTTCCTGATAAAATGGAGGGAGGGAGGGAAGCACAGCCAGTTAGCCTCCGCTTATACATGTATGCTGTTATTGTGACGGCCCACCAGCAGAGACATCACATACAATACTTTTCAGTGCATGTACGGAGTCACATACCTGGGTTCACGTGTTTTTAGCATGTAACAAAAAGCCTTCGTATTTAACAGCACTGTATGGACGCAGATCTTTGCACAGGAAGTAGGTGATGGACTGTGTTGTTTTCTGATGTTGTGTTCAGTGTTGGTTGATCTTTAGCGTTAGGTTGTCCATCAGCGGCTAACGCTATCTCCGGATGGTGGAGTGCGAGGTGAGCCCTCATGGTCGTAGTATTCCCACAGTATTTTCTTTTCATATGACACTACTTGTAAATCACGTGTCATATCCAAGTCCTCCTTCTGTGTTAGAAAATAATAATAATAATAATAATCCAAAATAAGTCCAGATATTTGAGTTAAAAGCAGACGGAGCATTTCTGTTTTCTGTCTCCGGTGCCTCCATCTTTGTTTTGATGAACTTCCTGCCAAACACCGCTGACTGAGACCTCTGCTGACCTCACCAGGAGCAAAACATCAGCACCATCTAGTGGACAGAAAAAGCAACTGATTTAATTGTTCTAGGACCAAAAGTTGGATTAAAAGATCAATACCTGGCGTCCGTGTAATATTGCAATCCTCTGCTGTACCGATTTTCCCCCCACCCCTATTATTTATCGCAATGCTCAGCGTATCGCAACATATTTAAAATTGCAATAATATTGTAACGTGACTTATGTATCGTGATAGTATCGTGGATCTTCTGGTGATACCCCCCCTTTGTCTGGCCTACATGATTCAAGTATTGTTTTAAAAGGCTACAGCAACTGTTTTAATTTCACTTACGTTTTGTTTTCTCAGTCGGCCATTGGGAAAAAAAGTACAATGTCATGTCCATATTGCAATGAATTGTGGGCTATTAAATCAGTGCATTCTGCTAAGGTCTGCACCCCAGGTGAACTCTTTGGAAGTCTGCATAAGATCTGCTTTAGGCCCCTTGAGGATTGGATGAATTGTAGGCAGCAGGTTTGTCTCCAGCAGCAGATTTCACTGATGATCAGCTTCAGTCACAGAGCAGGAACTAATCAGTGAAATCAGCTGCTGTGTTCATCGTGTGTGAGTGATGGGATGGAAATGTGTGCGTTCAGGCGCACTGGATTACTGCGGGAAATCTCAGTGTTGATATCCACACCTTCAACACAAAGCTGGTATCATGACAGTGACGCACCTGCAGGGAATTAAAGGTTATTGTGATGGTGATGATGATGATGATGATGATGATGATGAGGCTGTTTGAAGGTATCAGATGCTTTTCTTCACATTTTGAATGCAGCAAACACACACAGATTATTTTGATCAGATTTATAGAGCTGAGCATTTGGTTCTCTTCTGTGTTCAGTGTTGGACAAGTTAGTCTCAAAATGTAATATAATATAATATCTTCTCAAATTGAGGAAAACTACCAGGTCTGTAAGCAGACAGAGGATGATGGGGGGTTGGGGACTGTAGTAGTGACGTCCTCTGGAGCCCCAAACTGTGCTATCAGCGAACAGGGCTGCAAATCTCTTTTTAAAATTACAGACAAGGTTCCAGAAACGTTGGTCCAGAGGCTCTTTAGTTTGGGACAAATATAGAACATATGAGCAAAGTCTGCAGGCGTGTTATTGCAACAATCGCATTGATGTTGACTTTACATGGACGAAGGTCATGTTGTTTCACAGAAGCTCCAGTTCAATGCAGTTCATTTCAAATCTAGTGCGGCACGTCATGTGTTCACATACAGTGGTTACCACTTTGGATTAAAATCACCTGATTATGTGAATTACAATGTGATGATATAGAACCATTAAATAGCCTAAACCTTTTTAGATAAATGACTAGTCTTGGACACAGGAAGTCAGGCACACATAACTCAGCTTTACTTACCTTTCATACAAACGTGCTTCACATGGCAAACTTGGAATGACACAGACACAAGACAATGAAATAACAAACCAACCACAAACAGGAGGTGAAAACCAGTGGTTCAAAATCAAGACTGTGATGTTACTTCACATTAACAGCCAGATTAAAAAGATAGATCTTTAATTTACGTTTAAAAATACAGAGAGAGAGTTGCACCTTCTGATATCCAGAGGCAGTGAACTCCACAGTTTAGGGAGTGAAAGTGCTCTCAGCAGGACTTTTATGGGACATGAGGAACATTCAAAAGTAAAGCAGTGGAGGACCTCAGTGATCTGGCTACAACATAAAACGATAAAAAAGTACGTTGTCAGTATCGGACTGGTGGGGGTTAGTGTTGCGTTTAAGGCCTCCCCCCAAAAAAAGCGCAGAAGCTTCGATTTTTTTTTTTTTTTCCACAATTGAATCCCGTGCCATCAAACGAAGCTTTGAAGCTTCGAAGCTTTGAATTTTTTGGGTCAGCCCTAGAAAAAAGCTGATGAAAAAGAGATGACGTGGGGCGCATTTCTGCTCTCTCCGAGTTTGGAGTGCTCCGGCAAAAACGGCAAACGCCTAGAACGCAGAAATGTGAGGCGCATCGCAACACAAAAACAGCGAGCAAAACACTTCATTCTCATTAAATACAATTACAAAAAGGCACCTCCAGCTGCTAAAACGCTTTCTGTGTGATCAGATCCTTAACACGCAAAAGCAGAACAGGACACGTTGTAGACGTTGCAGTGTATTAATGGAAACACTGAACATGATAACGGCATCACCCAGATGTGCCGGTCACTGGTAGTCTGTAAAGACACAACCACCATCGGATGAACAGTTTATTCCGGATGGTAACGCGTTATATTACTTTGCTACTGCTAAAATGTAATATCTCACTGTAAGACGTTACCCCCAACACTGGTTATAAATCTTAAAGTTATCTGTTAGTCGCTGTGGACCTGTGTGCACATGCACGAGTCTTATGTAGCCATAAATAGATGTAGACATCCCAAAGCATCTCTATTAATCCTACCATCTATAAAATGTCACAAGAAGTGAAAAATGTTTGTCATATCTTCCCAGACACCGAGGTGGAGTCTTTGAATGTTTAGTTTTTGTTCAACCAACTGCGTAAACCGACAAAAGATTCAGTTTATGATCATAGACGACAAAGAAACATTTTAGAAGCTGGATAATCGAATGTTTTTCAGTTTCTGTCTTGAAAGAAGGCAGAAAAATTGATGAAGCGGTTATCGAAATAGTTCAAGTTAAATCAATCTGGCTGACAGACTGAATGTTTAAGCTCTTGGCGTTCAGTCACTGTTACCGGAAAAAAGTCTCCCTCAATTTCAAGTTTGAAACCAGCTCCTGTTTCTGCTGCTGAAGTGCCCTGAAGCAAAGACACCAATATAAACCTGCTGCAGGGCGTCTGACCTCTGACCTCCCTGTGAGGGGAACACAGTTTACATGAGGTCTGTGTGTTCTGCTGTCAGAGCAGCTGGTGGTGATGATGATGATGATGATGATGCTGTTGGATGATGTCAGAGGCTGTTTGGCTGCAGCACTGTGCTGCTGACTGTACACAACATGCCAACAGGCCTGTTTGTGTGTTTGGGGACAGTGGCTGATGTTTGCAGGCAGGATGAGTCAGAGCGGCCGGCTCAGCGCCGACTTCTGCTCTGTGCTGGGCTGTTTATGTACGGTGGCCCCGACCATCCATCTTTTTCTTTTTGTGGGGGGGCCAGAAGTGACCACATTTGGACGAGAGGGTGGAGCTGTGGAGCTTTAACACATGAAACACATTAGTGGATCCTAGAACCCTAATTCTAACTCATCTTTAACCTGTAAGCCAGCCTGGGAGAGAGACGTGGACACACTGTTGATGACCTGGAATGGAAGTCATGCTTTTGGATCAAGGACAAAGCTCCAACTAAAAAGTCGTGGCACAATCTTTTAACGTTTGTCCGTCTGTCTGTCCCATTCTCATGAACATTTTTCCAAATTTGGCACAAATGTCCACTTGGACTAAACAACCATCTGATTAGATTGTGTTGGTCAAAGGTCAAAGGTTAAGGTCACTGTGACCTCGTCTGTTTGCATTCTTGTGAACATAGTATCTGAAGAATACCTTGAGGAAGTTTCTTCAACATCAGTTCGACCCTCACTGGCCCCGCCCCCATAAACCCTACGCTACATCATAAATACCATTATTCAGAGACGTGCTCCAGACTGGGTTGCCAGGTAACGATTCAAATAATCACTGACTGTAGCATCACATGGCGAGCAGTTATTAATAAGTTTAACAACAAAGTCGAGGCCTATAAAAGCTCGGTGTTGGATGTTAGACGCTGCTGCTAATTAGCTCGTGCACACACTTTGGAGAAGGTCCCTCAGCGCTTTGTGTAACCTGTGTCAGGTGGACAGAGATGAGACACTCGGTGCAGTCCTGTTGTCTCCCTGTGAACTGTCAAAGACGTCCACATGTGACATGTGTGCGCTGCAGTTGTTCTTCTTCTTCTCTGTGTTTATTGGCGGCTCACAAACCAAGTTTAAAGGTACGTGTACCACCACCCAGTGTGTCGGGTGTGTAGATGCTGCTCTTGTTAAGTCAATGAAAGCAGTCTGGCTTCATATTACTGGTGATATTTATCAGCATCATATATATAAACATATATATAAATATATATATATATTGTGGATCCCCACTTTGAACAGAGCACTTCAAGTTGTTTCCCCCTGTTTTCAGTCTTCATGCTAAGCTAACTGACTGTAGCTCCATATTAAGCCCACAGATAGACGCTGCTGCTGTTGTTGGTTTCTTGATGCCAACTAACTGTGGCAGGTTGGCGTCATGGCCGCCTCCCTCCTGCTCAGCAGATAACGTGCACTTCACTCAGCTGTCACTGGCAGCCGTCCAGTGATGATGTCAGGTGCGCTTGTGACCACGCTGTGCTGCAGAGCTGCAAACACTTAGCCTACTGAGCACGAGCGAGCGAAGCGGTCTCATATGTGTTTTAATGAGAGGATTAATGTTTTGTCTCTTTCTTCTCAGCCCCCCCCTTCTCCTCTTTATCTCTGTTTTGGCAGCTCTTTTCTCTGCAAAGCTCTGAGTCCAGTCTGGGCTATATTAAGGCATCAATCTGTCCCCGGCAGGATAAATCCACCGGCAGATCGAACAGCAGCGTCACTGCAGCCTCTGAAATAGAAAAACAAAAAAGGCTGTTTTCATGTGGCTGAATGTGTTTGAAGTTTTAGAGGCTGCAGTCAAACTTCCCCTCCTCTCCCTCCTCCTCCTCCTCTTCCTCTTCTCCCTCCTCTCCCTCCTCCTCCTCTACCTCCTCCTCTTCTCCCTCCGCCCTCCTGTTTGATGCTGCCCTACTTTCCTGATTCAGGTTGTGGGGATGTGAGCTGTTTTTATTGGCTCTCAGCGGTGCACTCGTGCGTCCTGGTTTGTAACCTTCAGGTGATCTCTTTCCGCTGCAGGTAAATCCCACCTGGCCATCGTCCAAAAAGTGAACAACGAGGGGGAGGGAGATCCGTTCTACGAGGTGCTGGGATTGGTCACGCTGGAGGACGTCATCGAGGAGATCATCAAGTCGGAGATCCTGGATGAGTCTGACCTTTACAGTGAGTCAGCTGTTGCTGGTGGCCGGGCCGTGGGACAGATACAAAGTCACACACAAACACAAACGTTGATGGTTAATGCCTTTACATCACACAGAGTCCCGACCTCACACAGAAAAACAAACATAAACATTGACATTAAACTCTGAAGTGGTTCTTTAAGGGAAAAAACTTTCACCAGTTTTATGTCTCCGTGCTGGTGATAGTCGAAGGCGTTATGTTTTCAGGTTGTGCGTCCGTCTGTACCATCCCTGTGAATATGATAAATCAAAAAACGCCTTGAGGGAATTTCTTCAAATTTGGCACAAACATCCACTTTGAACAGGATGAACTGATTAGATTTTGGTGATCAAACGTCGAGGTCACTGTGACCTCACAAAACATGTTTTTGGCCATAACTTGTTAAATTGTTTGCTAATTATGACAAAACCTCACACAAATGTCGACCAGGATAAAATGATAAAGTGATGACATTTTATATCCCAAAGGTCAAAGGTCAGCTTCACTGTTTCATCATCATCATGTTCTGTATAAAACACTTTTCTGGCCGTTACTCAACGTCATATCTGCGGTTAAATTTGTTATGTTTTTATCTGCTGTGAAACTCTTCTGCCAACTGTTCTGTCGTTCCTCCTGCAGCTGACAACAGAAACAGGAAAAAGGTGGACTCCAATAAAAACAAACCCGACTTCTCGGCCTTCAAACAAGATGCCGACAGTCACGTGAAGATCTCTCCCCAGCTCATGCTGGCAGCTCATCGTTTCCTGGCTACAGGTGAGCCGTGAGGCGGGGGCGGCAGTGGCGGCTAATCTCACAGCGAGCAGCACTGATTTATTTCACTGTCCATCAGCTGACTGATTCTTTAATCCCCAGTTTCTGTGTCAGAGACACTGGTGTAAATTTATAACCTCAGTAGTTTCTATTTTTATGTTTCTGTCTTGTCTTGAGATATTTATATCATAATCTTGACGGGTCAGTTATAAAAAAAAAATCATCTTTATAAAGTACAGCAGTGATACTGTTGTTGTTTGTATTTGTTTTCTGACCCGTCTTCCTCCACCCCTCAGAGGTGTCGGTGTTCAGCCCGTTCCAGATCACAGAGAAAGTCTTACTGAGGGTCCTCAGACATCCCGACGTCATCCAGGAGCTCAAGTTCAACGAGAACGACAAACGCTCACCGCAGCACTTCCTTTACCAGAAAGGCAAACCTGTCGACTACTTCGTCCTCATTCTGCAGGTACGCACACACACACACACACACACACACACACACACACACACACACACACACACACACACACACACACACACACACACACACACACACACACACACACAATAAATCTATATTAATATGTATCACCTTACATTAGGTAATGAGTTCACAGTGGTGAAGAAGTACTCAGATTGTTCACTTAAAGGTCCAGTGTGTCAGATTTAGGGTTTTTAGTGGCATCTCGTGGTGATGCTGCAGATTGCAGAAACTTCTCCTGGTTAGAACTCCTTCAGAGTTCATTGTTCAGGAGGTTTTTACCAGGAGCTGAATCAGTGTTTTTGCAGTGCTAGTTGTGGAGGGGCTTCTAACCGTGGTGGCTGATGCACAAACACAAATGTCCCAATTGAATAAATTATCTAGAGCCAGTGTTTGGTTTGTCCGTTCTGGGCTTCTGTAGAAACATGGTGGTGCAACATAGTGATCTCTGTAGACGAGGACCTGCTCTGTATGTGGATATAAACGACTCATGCTAAGGTAACGAAAACACAACAGTTTTTATTTTCGGGTGATTACACACTAAAGAAAACAGACTTACTATATTATATTTAATTTCTGCCAATATGTCCCCTCAACCCTTCACACTTTGAGTAAAAGTAGTAATGCCACGCCAGTTTTCTGATAATTGAACGACCTGCTCCACCTCCTGAAGTACCAACGGTAAAAGTATTTATTATGCACATAATAATAATAATTACTGTTACTGTTATTAAATATTTTATGTCCTAAAGACAGAGAAAATGTACATAATTGAACATCAGTAAAAACCTGCTGTGGTCTGATTAATATGATGAAGATGGAAAGAGGTGGCGGCTGGTGAACGGGTCATAATGACGTGAGATTAGACGCCACAGTTTAAACTGGTGACAAACAGGTTTATCTCGGGTCACTGCGTCAGTCTGCAGCAGGTATTAACACACATGCATGTGCTAAACTCATCAGCCCGCTAAGACACGCCTGACTTAAGGTCATTAAGGTAATTTACTAAAAAACGTCCTTGATGCTTTTGGTCTTTGTCACAGTTTAATTCAGCGCGCAGTATCACACCATCACGTGGTGAAGTCTGCCAGTGCTGGTGTTATACTTTAAATGTGACTCTGGCTGCAGATTCAGGGTGGAGTCGTTACTGCTCATTATTTTGCCGTTAGTTTTAACAAAATTAATAATTAATATAAGGTTTTTTTTATTACTTTAATGTAAAATAATTGCTCCTACAGTCCAAAGTGACATCTTCAAATGTCTTATTACAGAGAAGTGCAGAAAATATTTTGTATTTTATTTGTTTTATAATTCAGTTCACTGATTATTAAAAACTGTGTCTGTTGAACAACTGGTTCAGTGAATGATCGTTTCGGCCTAATTTTTTTTTTTTTAAATTTCCCATTCTTGCAAACGTGATATCTTAAGAACACCTTGACTGAATTTCTTCAAACTTGGCACAAACACTTGGACTCAGCAGTGACCTGATAAGAATTTGGTAATCAGAGGTTAAAGGTCAAAGGTCACTGTGATCTTGTCTGTCTCATTCTTGTGAAAGTGATATCTCAGGAACACCTTGAGGCAATTTCTTCAGATTTGGCACAAACGTCCACTTGGACTTCACAATGAGCTAATTAGATTTCGGTGATCAAAGGTCAAAGGTCACTGTGACCTTGTCTGTCTCATTCTGTGAAGCGATATCTCAAGAACACCTTTAAGGAATTTCTCCAAATTTGGCCCAAATGTTCGCTTACACTCAAAGATGAGGAGATTTGATTTGGTGGGCAAAGGTCAAGGTCACTGTGACCTTGCGTCTTGAAAGAATTGTTCAAATTTGGCACAAATGTCACCTGGACTCAACAATGAACAGACTAGATTTCTGTGGTCAAAGGCCAAAGGTCACTGACCTGGTTTGCTCCATTCTGGTGAATGCAATATCTCAAGAAGGCCTTTGAGGATTTTTTTTTTAATTTTCAGATGTGGCACAAACGTCCACTTGAACTCAGTGATGAACAGATTAGATTTTGGTGGTCATAGATCAAAGGTCAAGGTTACTGTGACCCTGCATCTGTCTCATTCTCATGAATGCAATATCTCAAGAACACCTTGAGGAAATGTCTTCAAATTTGGCACAAACGTCCACTTGGACCCAGCGATGAACAAATGAGATTTTTTTTTTTTTTTCAAATGTCAAAGTTCAAACAACACTGTGACCTAGTTCGCTCCATTCAGGTAATATTTGGCATTTGTCCTCGTATAATGACTTAGACGATTTATTAATTATCAGAATAGCTGCAGATACATTTTCTGCCGATCAATTGATTTTGTATCAACATACTTTTGGCATTGCAGCACATTTTGTATTGGCACTCTAATATTGGTTCTCTAATTCTACTGTAGCTATTGTCTCCAATATTTAGATCAATGTGCAGAAAAGCTGCAAAAAGAATTGTTCTTTAAAGGTTTTGAGGAATAAATAAAACGCGCAGCTGTTAATAAACATTCATTAAAACATAACTAACACACGAGTGTGTGTTGTTGTGTGTGAGAGGGGCGTCTGTCTCTGCAGCACGACCTGCACTAATAGATCCTCTTACATAAGACGGAGACACATGGTGGAGGGAGGACAGGGGTTGAAGGGTTAATGAGGATGGAGGAAGAGGAAGATGAGAAGAGACACCGCAGAACATATGGAGAGAGACGTAAACAGCAGAGAGTCAGAGAGAGTCCGTAAATCTCCATCAGACATTTTACTGTTTGAAAGTTACTAAGTACTTTTACTCAAGTATAATTTTAAAGTACTTGTACTGAGCATTTCCATTTTCTGTTACTTTCTACTTTTACTCCATCTCAGAGGGAAATATTGTGCGTCTTAGGTTTGATCAACATCCTTGGTCAGTTGGATAATTAGTTGGTGTTACATTTAATAATCAGTTCTCCCTCAGGCCTGATTTATAGGATCTGTGTCAAATAGGTTGTCACCTGCTCACATCTGTGAGGATGTGCACAGACTGTCTGATGGAGAAACATGTGAACTGGACTGTTTCTATAACTATATGCACAACACCTTCAGGCTGCACACAGACATACAGACAGATTGTCAGACAGAGACTCCGGGGCCTGACAGACAGATGGACACACCAGCTCTTCCACATGACAGCGAGACGCACAGACTTTAACATTGTCTAGCCTCTTTTTCTTGCGGCTTTGAGTCTCTTTTGTAGTTGTTTTGTGTCTATTAGTGGTTGTTTTGAGTCTGTAGTTGGAGTGTGTCTCTTATTGTGTCTCTTAGTGGTCGTCTTGAGTCTCTTTGTAGTTGTTTTGTGTCTGTTAGTGGTCATTTTGAGTCTCTGTAGTAAATTTGCAGGTCTTTGTAGTTGTTTTCCCCATTTTAATAGTCTTTGTGAGTCTCTGCAGCTGTTTTATGTGTTTTTGTAGTTGTTTTGTGCCTCTTTGTGAGACTATTTGAGTCTCTCTGTAGTTGCTTTGTGCCTCTTTGTAGTTGGTTTGCATGCCCTTAGTTAACTTGTGTCTCTTTGCAGCTGTTTTATTATTTGGCATTGCTTTGCACTCATTCTATGCATTTTGAGTCTCTTTGTAGTTGCATTGCATCTCTTTGTTGTCACTTTGGGCCTATTTGTGCTCAGGTTGAGTCTCTGTGATGTCAGAGACAGCTGGTTTGCAGCTGGTTTGCATCTCTGTAGTTCAGTGTGTGTCTCTGTGGTCAGTTTGAGTCTCTCCCAGGTTGGTACCTGAGTCTTTGAGAGACATTTGTAGGTGAAGGCCGGAGCCAAGGGGGCCTGACACTTTGGGCCCCTGGAGCCTGTGCCTGGTCGGCTCGTTCAGTAATCCATTCACACACGCACACACACACACACATCTGGTCCGTCAAACACTGTATCTCTCGGCTCGCTGTGTGCTGTCACTGGATTTAACTGAGCGGCTCATTGTGTGTGAGGGACGGTATATGTTGTGTTTGAGAGTGTGTGTTTGTGCTCCAAGGCTTTGTTGTCGACACCTGAGGTGTGGATAAAGTGACTGCAGACACTCAGCACGCAACCTGAGCACAGCTGCTCCTGTTTCACCACACAGGGGAGTGTGTGTGTGTGTGTGTGTGTGTGTGTGTGTGTGTGTGTGTGTGTGTGTGTGTGTGTGTGTGTGTGTGTGTGTGTGTGTGTGTGTGTGTGTGTGTGTGTGGTAAAGAGACACCTGTGGCAGGATGTAATATTTATGTAATGTCAAAGTGTTTGTTACCTGCCACAGGAGACGACTGCTGGATTTTGCACAGCAGAGCTTCCTGACTGTCACACACACACACACACACACACAGTCAGATAATGTGCTTATTAAACAAAATGTCCTGGTGTGTGTGTTTCAGGGCCGAGTGGAGGTTGAAGCAGGAAACGAAAACATGAAGTTTGAAACCGGCCCCTTCTCGTACTACGGAGTGATGGCTCTGAGCTCACCATCTCTGGGTGAGACACCACACACACACACACACACACACATTGTACACACTGTGCTCACAAAAAACACTTTCACACTCTGTCCTGTTTTTACCAAGTCAGCAGAAGACACACGTTGACTATAATAATAATAATTATAATAACTTAATTTACGTAGCAGCTTTCAAAACAAAGTCACAAAGTGCTAATAAGAGTAAATAAATCTAAAACATTAAATAATTCTGTTGTCATTAAAACTCCAGCAGGATATATGGTTTTACTTTTAAAGGATTAACATGCTGTTTATTAGAATAAACACAAACACATGTAAACACTGTTCTGTAATATTGACGTCACTGCACGGTGGGAGAGATAACTGTGTTTGTTTACGTTCCTCATTTTGGGGATAAATTTTGTCTTAAATAAATATAATGTAATATAAAGCAGCCAGGGCTGACAAACTATAATTTTTGTGATATTTTTATTATTGCTCTCATTTATTTGATCTGTTTGCTTTTCATTTATATTCATATATTGCACTGAAGCACATTTATTGACCGGAGGCCTGTGTGAAATGACAAATGAAGACATCTGAATTTGAATCTAATAATGTCGTTAATTTAGGAAAACAGTTGCAGTTTTGCTGATTACTTCTAAACAGGGGGCAGGTAAAATTACCCACAAAACTTTATTATTTTTACACAACATTTCATTTAATAAGAATCTTATCATTCTTGCTTTAATCAAACCAAAAGCTCTATTTTTTTGTTAAAACAAGAAAAAAATGCGGTTGACTTGTGAAGAATAAACACTGTCTCCTACATCAACTAGAAAACTGGACAAATGATTTGTTCTTTATTAAGTCTGAGTTAGATTTAATTCTTAGGATGAGACACGTTCATCCATGTTTTATCTGTTTGCACCTTATCTTATCTTCTGCAGAGTTGCATGAAACTGGGTGAACATAATCTAGGGACCAATATCTAAAGTTCCCTCTTGGCAAAAGTTGGAAAACTTACTAAAACTGAGCTTCTATAAGGCAATGAATATTGCGGAGGGCGTGGCTCATCACATAAAGGTGTATAACATCTCAAGGGTTTCACCCATCACCACGCAACTTTGTAGGCATATGACCACACATAATCTGAGGGGACCCCTCCATTATTGACCCCATCAAACAAAATGGGGGCGCTAGAGAGCTCATTTCTTATCAAGGCCTAGTATCTTATAATGTGAAACAGATGTTTTTAAAACAAGAAAATGTCCTCGTTATAAATATTTTTGCTTCATGTATTACTATAAAGCCTGAAACCAGAAATGCTCCTTCGATCAGAGTAACGTGCGGCCGGCTGCTCTTGTGTCAGCGAGTTGATAACAAAGCTTTGAAGAGAGCAGTGGAAAAGTCAATAGGCTTAATCCAGATAAAGAAGCACTCAGAGTTCAGACAGAGTTCGTCTCCTGCCATCGTCCGAGCTGACAGGTGACGCCTGAGGAATCGACCAGAGACTGAACAGATGTTTTTATCCTTCTGTTTAATTCATGAGAGCGAATAATGGAGCTTTGTGTTCTTATTAAGGTGCACAAACAAACAAAAAAATAAATAAAAAGAGACGATCTTTAATGTTTCAGTGTTTAGATCCATCCAGAGGAATATTTATATTTATTTGTAAACATGAGTCTGTTTGCAGCGACAGGAAGCAACTGAACTGACATTTTTACTGGAGTTTGTTCTCGATACGCAGCAGTCGGTGTTTGAAGTGTCGCCCCTCTCAGCTCACAGCCAGGTCAAAGGTCACATAAGTTTGATTTAAACACCAACAAACCTAAAGACAAAACAAGAGTCCATTACTTTAAGCCTTTACAAACCTGGAGCACGACAAATAAACAACAGGAACATTTTGAAATACTCGCCTGTGAACATTTTGCATCAACAGCAGTAAAATGTATATTAATTAAATATTTTATAGGAGATAAAAATCATGCTGCAGTCAATCCAACACTCACCTACAGCTCTGCTCTGCTTTCCATAAGCTTTATAATATTCTGCCTCTCTCTCTCAGAGCAGAAACCTTCCTGTTAAAACCTTCAGTCCTCCAATAACTCTTTATTCTGTTTATTTCCACCCTAATAATAAATATATGAGCAGTTTGTGAGACACTTGAACTCCAACATGTTTCTCTTCATGTTGCTGATAATAATTTGTGACAGTTAACCAGCAGGGACACAGTCGAGGAGCTCTGAGGTCAGATCTGAGTACAAGAAGAAAGTAAATTAAAGGGATAGTTCAGATTATTTGAGGTGGGGTTGTGTGACGTACTTTGTGTTACATATAATAGATGTCAGTCGGCAGGCCCCCAGTTTGGAGAAGCAGGCTGGAGTCTGACATGGAAGCTAAGCAACGTGCTGCAGTGGATGAGGGCGGCTTTCATTTCTCCAACAGCCAAGAGATAGTGTTCGCTCAGCTGCTCTTTGGGTGCGCTCGGCCTCATAGAACTTTTGGGTACTCAGGTAGATGGTGGCCGATGTACAGTAGAACATCTGCATATAAAAGCATTTGTTAATTGGCTTTTATTCCAAACTTTTTCCAGTTATTACAGAATTGTAATTCTCACCTATATCTTTATTTTTCATCCAAAAGTATTCTGACACAAGTCCGACTGCAGACGCCTTAGTGAAACGAATCAATCAGTGACACTTGAGCTTCTTTCACACTGCCAGATTTCAGCCAATGTTGGGCCGTTTTGCCGGCAAGCTGCGAGCGTTTAGACACACAGAGCCGGATTGCCGAGTTGATCCGAGGTGCCCAATTTTCCGCCTCGTAGGGTAGACGTATTGGTGGAACCCTTTTAGTTTAACAGACCGAGACGGCCTTCTGCAACGGGAGGAGCTGTTGATGACTTGTGGGAGGAGCTGTTGATGACGCCGCACGTGCGAGCCACTGGCGGTGGATAAACAGGAAACAGCTGATAGCAGAAATTAGCGAGCAGCTAGTAGCAAGAGGGAAACACAAACCTGACAGACACTGTAAAGATGAGCAACTGGGGAGACAAGGAATTGTGCGCCCTCCTTATCCTCGCAAACGAAGAGGCCATTAACCGTCAGATGACGGGGACGGTGAAGGACGGGCCGACTTATGAGAGAATCGCCGAAGGACTGACCAGCTGCGGCTTCCCTCCCACGTCACTGTTTACGTCACACGCTGAGCTACACGTTTTGTTACTTGCTCACGCCCCCCATTGCCCCGAAAAAGGCACATTCTGTATAAACAAAAGTAGGTAGGCGGCATTTTGCTGCACTCCCTGATTTTGTTTTTATACTGCCAATGCTGAAAAAACACTGATTGGGCTTTCCTGCACATTTGCAGAATCCCTATCTAAAAAGGGGCTACAGCGAGCCTTTTGGTAAGGGTAGACCAAATTTTACTGCAGATGTTAAACCCCAGTGGTGTGACGCTGTGACCTCTCCTCTTTTTAATCTCATTGTGAACTCTCTTCAAAACCACCAGACTCCATGGAGAAAAATAGTACCCTCAACGAAAACATAGGGATACACAATATTGGATTGTTTGCTAATATCCGACATGCCAATATGTAAAAACTCATTTGGCCGATGAGCAGTACTGATATTGATATATTCACTTTTCTTCCACCTAATTTAATGATCATCAAGTCTCTTCTGGGGTGGAATTAACATCATATTTTACATGCATACTTGCAGATGGAGACATGAAATACAATACTTTTCAACACATCTAATATTTATTCATTGTGCACAATAAGAAAAAACATGATTCTTCAGTTCATTTTAAAGCCGACATTGGCCGTTACTGATGACATACTGATATTATCACTGTCTGACATTAAGATAAAGCTGTGAAAGTATTCTACATATAGTAGAGCTGCCCCCTGGTAGTCGACCAAATACTAGTCGATGAGAAAGGTCATTAGTTGGCAAGATTTCATTGGTCGCTTAGTTGCAAAAAAAACAAAAAACAATTGTGAAACTCTATCAGGAGCTGCACCTTGTCAAAATAAATCCAAACCTATATGACTGGACCATGTGTGACTTTACTTTGAAAGGACAGACACAGGAAGTGTCCTCGTCAGGTTAATCTCCAGGGCTGGTACCTGCGGTTATTCCACAGGCTAGTTAATAACATGTCGGGCAGGAAATCCAAAGTGTGGGATCATTTTCAGAAGGTGAAGGACGAACCCAAGGTGATATGTAAACTCATCTTCATTGGTCGACTACAAACATGACGTATCATGTGAAACATGGAAGTAGCTACATGCCCATTAGCCCACAGCGTCATTAACAGGCGGCTCGCTCAGTGTGTGACGTGCACTTGGAGATAAAATATAGGCCTATATTAATGAAGGTTCATTAGGACGGTTTGTATTTCTCTGTAATGTAGCACAGTATTAACAATGTTACTGATACTATTCTTTCTCACACCTTCAACTCAAACCAGCAAAATATATCTGTCCGCAGCGGTTCATTGCTCAACTTCCATGGCAGCACTACTGTCTATGGATAAGTTACTAATACAACCCCTGTTCAAATAAGGCAGACTTTCCCTTTAAAGTAGTAAATATGGCTGCAAACATAGGAGGCTGTTTAGGAGTTAAAACAGAGCTCTGCAGGTGTAGGCTGACCGCAGGTTGTTACCTTTAAAGGTGGAGGTAGTGTGTTGGGTGATGTCAGCCTACCTGAGAGTCCCACAATGCAGCTGGGTGGTGTCAGTATCCAGGCAGCGTCTCTGCTGTGTGCTGACTCACTGCAACAGCACTGACTCCTAGTGGTTCAGCATAACTGCTGATGACACGTCTCCTCCTCTTCCTCCTCTTCTTCTTCTGCTCTCCCTTCCTGTTGACCTGTTTCTGTCTCCTGGATAAACTGCTGTCTGTACCTCATGTGCACATTATGCAGCTCAGTGTCTGTGCATGTGTCAAATGTATACGTCAAACACTCGACCATGTCTCATCCTGAAATGTGTATTCTAAACTTTCTCTGTGAGAAAAATCCATCTGCAAATGTTTGAAATGTGACTTCAGTCTTTTAAAGAAGCTGTTAGCGTGATAATAGGTATGAAATATAGATAATAAGATCACCTTTAATTGAACCCCAGAGGGACGGTCGGTAGTTACAGTGACACAAAGACAGAAATAAGAAGAGACAAACGGAGACGGTAAAAGAAATAAATACTAAAATAGGAACAGAGTAAAAAGATTAAAAAATAGAAAACTATCTGAGAACATTGTCACTGTATTGTTATTTGCTATTTATGTTTTGTTTATATGAACTGATAGTAAACTAGAAAGAACGGCAGAGGAGACGCAACACACACCAGTGTAACCGGGCGAGACAAAAGCTCCACAGGCTGAGAAAGAAAAAAGGTGCAAAAACAGATGCAGAGTAAAAACAGCAGCAAATGTTTCAGTCCTCGACTGAGCACTGATGATAGTCAGGGACTGAAACGTTTGCTGCTGTTTTTACTCACTCTGCATCTTTTTTTGTGCACAGCTGTCTCAAATAAACAGACTGTTTTCACATTGATCTCAGCCTGTGAAGCCCAGTTACATTAATGTATCTTAGTGATCGTTTTGTGTCTGTAATTGTTTTGAGTCTCTTTGTTGTTGCTTTGTGTCATTTAGTCATTAGTGTCATTAGTTTTCCTCTCTTGCAAGGGGCACCTGTAACACAGCAATTTCCCCTCAGGGATCAATAAAGTATTTCTGATTCTGATTTAGTGGTTGTTTTGAGTCTCTTTGGAGTTGCTTTGAGTCTTGTTGTAGTTGTTTGTGTCTCTTTGTAGTTGCTTTGCATTTGTAGTTGTTTTGCATTTCTTTGTAGTTGCCTCGTGTCTCTTTGTAGTTGTTTTGTGTCACAAAGTGGTTGTTTTGAGTCTCTTTGTAGTTGCAGTGAATCTCTTTGTAGCTGTTTTGTGGCTCTTTGTAGTTGCTTTGAGTCTTTTTGTAGTTGTTTTGCATCTTGTAGTTGTTTTGCATCTCTTTGTAGTTGCTTTGCGTCTCTTTGTAGTTGTTTTGAGTCTCTTTGTTGTTTCTTTGAGTCCTTAGTCACTTTGAGATCTTTTTGTGGTTCTCTAGCCCAGCAACATTAGTGTGTGTGTGTGTGTGTGTGTGTGTGTGTGTGTGTGTGTGTGTGTGTGTCTCCTCCGCCGTCCTGTGTAGTTTGTTTATTGTACCGATGCACTCAAGACAAACGCTTTTGTTGCTCCAAGTAGGCGCAGTTTCACAGCAGCTCTGTGACTGATAAGCAACGAGACACTGGAGGGAAACACGTGTGATGGTCACAGTGCTTTTAAATTAACAGAGAGGGAACTGACTGTTTCCTTTTGTTGTAGAAACTGTGGGACATTATGAGACCCATAAAATAACTCCACCCTGAGGGATCTGTAACAACCGTGTGTGCTTATGTTTTGTGTTTTAACGAAAGCTAAATATCGGTTGACGTATTTTTAATAGATAAAAAACCAAAAGGTTTAAATGTTGACATTTGTATCAGCCTCAATGATCCAGTATCAGTCAGGCTGAACTCTGAACTCCAGCTGTCAGCAGGGAAACACGTTCAGTTTTTAATGACCCAAAGTCGCTCTGTCATCCATTTTAATTGGTAAACATGTCACAAAATTCAAAGTACAACATGTTTTCATTGTATCTGCCCTCTGGATCTGTTTTGAATCACTGAGAGGAGTGTTTCTATTTATTAGGAGTGTTTTTGATGCAGATGATGAAGGTGTAAAGTCAGTGAGCTTTATTTGATCACAGCGGTAACAAACGCTGCGCCTGAAGAGAGTAAATGCACAAAATAAATAAACCAGCTCATCTGTCTCTCTCTGCCCCTTCCTCCTCCTCCTCCTCCTCCTCCTCCTCCTCTCTCAGCCGTCACCCCTCCTCTCTCCCCATCAGTGGCGTCCCCCCCTCCACGACGCCTCTCTCTTAAGAGGTTTTCTCTGTTCTCTCGTTTCCCAGGTAAACACTCGCACGGGCCGGAGGAGGGAGGGGGAGGGGGAGGGGGGGTCTTCTTAAAGCCTCTTCACCATTCTCCTTTTTTTCATCATCTTCAGAGTCCTGATCCAGCAAGTGCAGCCCCCTGATAGACACAGCACAGTGTACAGGACAGCTTAATCAGCTTTTGCCCCTCTGACTGACCTCTGACCTCCTTCAGACCGACAACAGGAGCTTTTAAAACAGATGGTGTTTCTCACAGTCAAGGATCCTTCCTTGGCCCCTCAGCAGGACAGTGCACCACGCTGCACCGTAAAAATGACCCGAGGAAGGTGACAGAGAGCTCAAGGTGTCAACCTGGCCTCCAAATTCCCCAGATCCCAATCTGATCGAGCATTCTAGTGACGTGCTGGCACCCCACCTCACCACCAGCAGGACTCAAAGGGGGGGGGGGGTTGATCCCAGGGGCAGATTTATCTGCTGACCCTTTGGAGGGGTTTGATACAAGGAGGCCCCACTGTGGGTTGGACTTGACTCGTGGGTTCTAGCACATCCCACAAATGCTCCATCAGATTGGGATGTGGGGAATTTTGTTGTGTGGCACGGTGCATTGTCCTGCTGGGGGCCACTGCCATTGGGGAGTGCTATTGTCAGTAGAGAGTGTACTTGGTCTGCATGTAGCACCTCAAATGACATGCATGTGACAGCCAGGGTCAAAGGTTTCCCATCAGAGAGTTGTACTGTGACGAGATGATCAGTTTCATTCTCTTCACCTGACTGTGGTTTCAGTGTTTCGGCTGATCGGTGTATTTTTTTATAAATTAAAATGTCTAAATGTCAGGTTTAAGATGTACACATGAATGTGTCATACGTCGGCTGGACTTTAAAAAGACAGAAAATACAAACATCCGACAAACTGAAGCAGTAGTTTGTTGCCATTTTTTGGTTAAGAGATGAATCGATGATCAAATCTGTTGAGGATCAACAGGAGCTGAAATGAAACAAAGTTCAGGTTCAGAAATCAATAAATTGTTTCACAGCTTTTGATTGAATATGGGAGGAAATACAAGAGACAGGAAAATAATATTAAGATGAACATAAAATCACCATGAGAGGAGATGTAACACCTCTAATATCAGGTCAGGTCGAAGGATCGGATCACAGCGGATCATTTACCCTCAGATTATCACAGTGTGAGCAGAGTCAGACAAACTTGCTGGATGGGCTCGAGGTGCGGCGTCCTCTATTTTCTAACCCTGTCACCACCTCCTCCCCTTTAACCACTGATCTGTGGTCAGATATGATTCATCACAATCCCTCGGCTGATCTGACCGTAGACCTCTGGTTAAAGGAATAGTTCGACATTTTGGGAAAAACGCTCATTTGCTTTCTCACCGAGAGTTAGATGAGAAGATGGATACGATCACAGATGTGGAAACAAGAGACTGTGTCTCAGTTCAGGGGCTGCAGCCCTCGAAGGCTGCATTTTGAGACTGACTGCGTCACATCGACGCGACCGAGGCCGACCCATTTCAAAGGCTCCTTCGAATGCGGCAAAGAAATGCGTCCGTCTTTCCCAGAATTTGGAGGATACAAGGGATGAATCCTTCATGGCCCAGCCTATCCCAAGATGCATTGCGTGACAGTGACGATTATAGTTAACTTAGCTAACAGTTAACTAGCTAACGGTTAACTGTTGTTAACATTACGTTAGCGAAAAGCACACAGCGTAAACAATCTGAATTTAAGAAGTCTACCTGAAAACGGTCCATCAGCCTGAAATATATCAAACAGCCGTGTCTCCGGCGATGAACCATCTCCTCAGGTATTAAATGAAATATAACAATCTGTGGGTCTGTGATTCAGGGCTAACTAGCTTACTCCGTCTTTCAGGTAGTCTCTGGTGACCAGCCTCCCTTACTTCAGAATGGGAGTCTGGGGACATTCGTCTTTCGTTTTGTAAAAAAAAAAATAGGGCGGGGATATCCAGACCACGTGACGGCGTTGCCATAGGTACAGCACGTGTGTTGCATGTAACAGAGACGTTGCAGCTCTGCAATATAGCTGAATCAAATGAAATCATATCCATTCTAATCTCTTCTTGCGATGCACTGAACACTTCCTGTGCTGTTGTATTACGGACAGCAATTCGGGGAACAACAATCCCGGTGTAGGCTGGTGTGCAGCAAAGCTAATCAGCTGTTGGTTGAGGAAGTAAAGAAGAACACAGATCTGGATCCAATCACATCACTGCCGCTGGGAGCCAGCGATGGTTCAATTACAACTTTCTATGGGGATGTCCACAGACGACAGAGTCTGTGGACATCACGCCAACGGATAGGGGTGAGAACAACTGGTGATGCAACCAGGAAATCCTCCGTCGATTACGAAGGCCGCGTCCTTCAAAGGCTGCAGCCCCTGAACTGAGACACAGCTAGAGATGCCTCATTGGTCAATCGATCATATGTCACTGATGCCGCCATATTAGAGAGAGCAAGGTCTGCCTGTAAACAAAGACAAGTAAACAGGGGAGCCTCGGTTTTAATGGATAAAAAGCACTGTAGCAGTCATTTTTATATTCAAGGGTTTATGATCCAGGTGAATTCATACGTGCGAATGATTCGCATCAAACACACTTGAAATGGCTGAATTAATGGATGAACTTCCGCCGGTACGTCTTGGCGTCATACGTCCCTGGAGTATCTCAGTGCTGAGCGGCTATAGCGGCGCAAATTGGTCGCTGAAGTTCAGATTTTCAACTATTATTTTTCTCCAGAAAAAACGCCGCTCCCCGGATTAGTCACATTTGTTTACAAGCTATTCTTGTATTCTTGTGCAGTCTGGCAGCAAAGATGATGCATTGCTACGACGGGCTGACACGGTCAATGTGGCGTCTACGTGTATATCTATGGATATCACTCTTGTGTTTGTCCTTAAAATATGAAACTACAGCACAGCGGCCAGTTAGCTTAGCTTAGCTTAGCTTAGCGTAAAGACTGAAACAGCTAGCCCAAAGGACACTGGGTTATATGTTGTCTGTGTTAACAAAAATCAACAAAACAACATGTGAGTAACCTGTGAGTCAGTGAGCTCTGGAGGTGCTTTACCTTCTGACAGAACCATGCTAGCTGTTCCCATCAGTTCTCGGTCTTAATGCTAAGCTAAGCTAATGAGCTGTAGCTCCAAACGTTGGTACCTCCCAAAATGTTGAACTATTCCTTTAAGCACAAATGTTCTCCCGTATCTGTAACTTCTCTACACGACGCTGAACTCCAGCTCTCTGATCATCACTGACATCGTCTCCAAGACTTCAAGGATGCTTTCCTGCCCCTGACGTCACCCTCCATGACATCACTAAAAGCAGCCAATGAGAGAGCTCCCTCCTCTGAGCTCACACTGTCCTGTTTTAACCACGAGATGTTCAGATGTCACCTCATCGCATGTGGCATGTTTGTCGCATTCTTTCCATAACAGTCTCATCTCTTCCATCGATCGTCACGTGTGATGATGTCGACATTAATGTGTATTTGTGTGACGTGTTGCAGTGTGTTCACAGTCGTCTCCTTCTCACGTTGTTTTTTTTCCTGGTGTGTTTTCTGCTTTGGTTCAGTATAAGTGTGTGTGTGTGTGTGTGTGTGTGTGTGTGTGTGTGTGTGTGGTTGCCTCCTCACCCTCCCACTCACTCTCCTCTCTGTTAATCCCCAGAGTTTCGTTCTCCGTCACACGGGGGCAACCTAAACCGCTCGGCGTCTCTGAGCTGCACTGAGCGCGCTCCAGAGAGCGGCTCCGTCAGCGGGAGCATCAATCAGATCCCAGGAACCCCCTTCCAGTACGTACCAGACTTCTGCGTACGAGCTCTCACAGACCTGCAGTTTGTCAAGGTGAGTATCAGTCAGACTCTGCAGCAGTACTCAGATCCTCAAAGTCCTGCATAAGTAAAGTATGATCAGCAGAGCCCCACTTTCAGTCTTCAGCTCCACAAACATCATAATTTATCAGATTGTCTCGCTGTGGCCACGCTGTACCATCGTTATGGTGACATCATCATTACCATGGGCAACATATCTTGACAGTATCGCCCCGACTCCCCTCGTCTCACTGATGTTTTGTCCTCCTCAGATCACTCGTTCTCAGTACCAAAATGGCGTCCTGGCGTCCAGGCTGGACAGCACACCACAGTCTCCAGAGGGCAGTCACACTCGCCTGGACACATCTGCCTCTTTGCCTCCTGTGACGCCACCAGGGACCCGCTTCCCACTGCCGCTGGCCACACCTCCTGTAAAGCGCCCGCCCTCCAACACTCAGCTGCCGCCACCGAGCAGCCGCGGAGCTCTGCCCCAAACCACCTCCTCCTCCGGCCGCAGACCGAGCCAGTGTCTGCCTCAAGGCACCCCGCCTCCGAGCAACCACACCCCCCTCTCCCAAACCCCTCCGTCCTCCCTGAGCTCAGCGCCGTGCACCTTTAACCTCCACCCGACTCTGCCCTCCTCCAAGCTCCAGCAGTCGCCGCCCTCTGCTGGCTCGGAGAACGGGCCGGGAGAGACCGCCACTCTGCTCAGTGAGCAGCAGAACTGTGTGGGCCCCCGCAGGCCCAGCAACAGCCAGGCGCACCCCCACCCACAGGTCCACACCATCACTCACGCACACACTGAAAGCACCATCTAACTTAAAAAGTCCCCGCGGGGAAACTAAACTACCTGTGCACTCACTCACACACACTGGCACTACTTCCTGTTTCCTGTTTGCTCGTTGTCTCCTGAACTTTTCTGTAGACGTCTGAGGCGAGCTGAGGATCAGCTCCTCAGATGCTCCTGTATCCCGTCCTGCATGTCCCCCTCCCAACACTGACACACATCAGAATAGACTACAAAGATGGCGGAGGGAACACTAGTGAGTATGACTGGAGGTACAGACGGGGCTGTGTGTGTGTGTGTGTGTGTGTGTGTGTGTATGTGTGTGTGTGTTTTTAAAGGGTCAGTTCACCTGAATTACAGAAAGACATATTTCGCCTGCAGTGGTATCAAACTGCAGATGGGTTTAGTTTTATTTGTCCGGGTTTTGAGATGTCTGGCTTCACCTGAGTGAAAAATTAACTCAGCAGAAACACTTCCTGTGGATCATCTGCTGACCAACTGTGAGCTGTTTTTATTGGAACCACTCCGTACAGAGGAAATCATCTGTGTGAAAACCGTCCAAAGACATCAGAGTGTGTATGTCCGTGTTATTTGTTTTTGACCTGTGAAGTTATTTGGTCAAAATTCTCATCATAAAATCAGGAAGTTTAGGTTTTAGTTAAATTTCATTAACTAATTTGGTTCGTGCAGTGTCAGTGTGGGTGGGGGCACTAAAAGCAGTCTTTGTATCTCTTAAAGGTCCCGTGTGAAGGATTTAGGAGGACATGTTGGCAGGAATTTAATATAACATAGTAAGCATGTTTTCTTGAGTGTATAATCGTCTAAAAATAAGAATAGTTCTGTTTTTGTTACCTTAAAATATTTATATCTACACGCCATGTTGCACTGCCATGTTTCTACTGTAACCCAGAATGGACAAACCAAACTGTGGGCCGTACACATGCTGCATGTTTAAGCGCCTGCGTACAGGTTGCGTCCGATGTTCTGTGTCCGTGTGACAGATGTAAAGCTCTGGGCAGCCCTCAGCTTCCTCTCCATATTTATCACCGACTGATAGTGAATGAATCTGTTGGCTGTGATTGGTTGTTCCGCTGCTGCATTCCAAAAGTTAATCTCAGGGCGCAGCCGTCATGCCCTGAAGAAGAGGTGCTTGGGAACGCTAGCACGTCGCAGCGGCATGTGAGCGCACCTGCAGCATGTCTACATTGCAAACAATGGATTTGAGGGCGAAAACACTCAGCATGTGTACGACTTCTTTAAGGACGCGTGCGGGCAGTGATGGTCACAACTTGTGATATGAACGTGTCTATTTTTGTAAGTAAAAGGCATAAAGAGTGTCTGACTTGTAAATAAAGTCAGAGTCAGCGTCCGAGTTGTTTATCTGGCCGGGTAAGCTCTGATATAAACGACTTGGTGCTTGCAAATATGGAAGCACTTAAAACAAATACAGATGCCTCAAATCAGACACAGACCGTTGTTAATAATCATCATAATGAGCTTAATTAAGTTCTTTCTAGGTGCAGAACGCCAAAGTCGTTTAGTGTAATTAAACCCAACTTTAACAGATATGCTGTTTGCACAAATATGTCCGAAAACGTTTTTCGATAACTGGAAAAATCTGCTGCTCTATCATTTTATCACCTGACACAAAAAGTCAGGAGAGAACTAAAAGTTCCTCAAACAAAACTTAACCTACGTGCTTATATTTCAGAGTCAGACATCTCAAAACCTCGACACATTGTGATTTATGTGAACTGAGCCTTTAAGTCATCTCTGTACGACATTAACAAGAACCTGGCGTTTCCAGATCACAGTCAGTTTAGTTGTTTTATTTTTCCAAAGAGAGAAACTTCCAGAAACTGTAAAGTTACCAGTGAAGGTTTTATTTTCCATAATTCAGACTTCGGTCGTGTACCGGCGGTTTGTTTGAGTGTGTTTTTGGAGCAGAGGTTTTTTTTTTATTAACGTGAAGGAACGAGTTCCTCTGTGCTGAAGTGTCAGTGAGTCGGTTCAGCTACCAGCAAACGGACCAGAGTCACTGTTCTGAGTCAAAGTTCAACAGCCACACCGGTGATTCTGCATGTTTTCACCCCTTTAATACAAACTGGGAGAATGTTACATCAGACTGGTTTTACAAATGATTCTGCAGGTTTCTGGATTTTTGGATTTAAGTCAGTTTCCATTCATTTCTGTTTGGCTTAAAAATTAAATGTGAGTCACAGCTCGGACATGTTTCTGAGGCGTGCAGTGTCTCTTTAATAATCTTAGAATTAAATCAGCTGTGGCTCTGATTGGTTCAGACTCCTGCCAACACATACCTGCTGACCAGTCAGAGCCCTCAATTTTTAAAATTGTTGATCCATTTGAAAACTTTATTAATTATTAGGTGTTCAAAGACAAAATAAGGAAATAGAAATTTAATTGGCAAATTTAATCATCTTTTTTTTATTATTTTTTTGTAGTCTATTAATATTTAGTCTATTTATTATTTTCAGTCTATTAATTCACAATTTGTAATAATTATGAATGCATGAATATATTACTTCATAATATTTAAGGCCTGCTCATTGATTTCTGCACACTACAGAAATGAATTGACACTGACCTAAAAAGTAGAAATATAAACAAGATTTATGCAATAAAAATCTTCACCAGTAATATAAATTGCACATGATTTGTGGTTCAGAGGTTAAACCTGCAGAAACACAGGTGTGGTCCTTTAAATGAATATTTCTAGAGATGTGAAGGTGGGCGTCTTCCTGGTCTACCTCTTGACCGAGGCAATATGTTTTAAATTGTTTAATTTCCAAGAGTGATGTTCAAATATTTATTTCATGTAATGTTAATTTATATAAGTACATATATATATTTGACATTCCATTTGTTGTTTTATATTTTAGAGATTTTTATTTATTGTTTGCTTTCTCTGGTTCTTGAATGCCGTTAAAGTCGAAGGGAAAGCTGCGTATTTCAGACACTGTTTCTTCCACTGAATCTTCCTCACTGTGAACAGAACACGGAGCGACGCCAGCTCCTTCTCAGAGCTTCAGCACGTCACGACACGAAGAGACGACCAAACCAGAGCTTTAGTTGTTGCTACACTGTGCGTTCACTGATGTGAAGCGATGGACTGATGTCACAACTGGGCTTTTTATTTATTTCCACTGAGTTACTGTGCATCAGAGCGCAGGTGTGGCTTCACGAAGACGAAATAAGCAGAGTGACGAGTACTTTAATGCTCACAGTTTTAATAGCAAATACCATCTGCTGTCTGAGTTTAATATTCTCTGTGCACTCTTATTACAGAGGATGAGTCTGTGAAGAACCTGACCAAACTGTCTCTCAGAGGCTCTGGACTGTTTTGGTTTTAAGCAGGGCCGTAGCCAGGATTTTAGAGATACTGAGGTCATGTGCTTATGTCCCACCCCCACACACACATTCTCACTGACTGATGAATTGGCGCTGGTTATTTATATTATTCTGCCACAAACTGCAAGCTGTTAAGTCTTATTTTTGATCCTTTGGATTCATTACTAGTATCATTTGCTTGTGATGTGATTGGTTTTGACATTGCAAACTGTTTCTGAGCCCTGGGCTGAACCCCAGGCTACAGAAAAAAACACTAACACCTATTCTTCCTGTCCGACCTCACTCATACTGTCTGTTAAACATGAATCTGCAGCCAGTAGACTGTTAGAAGAAAGCGAATCTTTAACGTGTGTTTCGCCTGTGTATTTGTTAACCATTGAGCTTTGCAGTAAGCGCGGGGTTAAGGATTGACACTTGAATATTGAAAACACTCACAGCACAATAACTTGAGATTTAATGGACCACAAACATTCCACTGCATGTCTTCACACTGGTGATGTTAACCCTATCAGGGCCAAACGTGGTGTGAAAAACCCTCATGTTGCTTCCTGTAACTGGGAAAATGTTTGTATGACGTGTGTGTGTGTGTGTGTCCCTGTGGCACTTAATGTAAAGAAGTTTTAATTGTGTGTGTGTGTAAATGAAACCTGTTCAACCGGTGTTCGGAGCAGACAGGGAGTTGGAGGGCGTTTGGTTGTGTTCCAGAGGAGATAAAGAGATTATAACATGAAGACGACTGTAGCAGCTCGCTCCTCGTGGGCTGAGCTCTGACGTTAAAGCTGCTAGCATGTAATCTACCTACTTTTTTGTTTTGTTTTTCATATGTATGCAGTGACACTGAAACATTTTTAAGTGACTGTGAAGATAAATTATTTTGTTGATGATATAGTGGTTTATTTGAAAGGATAAAAAAAACGAACAACTGATGTATAAGCTAGCACTGATTTCAAAAACACTTTAAACACGTGAGTTAGGTAGTCTGATGAAGTGAATACTCCAAAGCATTTCTCTTTTGGTGGAATGATTTCCCGAAACTGGATTAATAAGCTGCTCCGAAGGCCCCCAGGCAGCCCCGTTTTCACTGTGGTAATTTGGTTTATTTAAACAGTCCCTTCAGGATTTTGCAGACTTTTTTCAGGGATTGTTGCGGCATAAATTTCCCTGATTTCACAGCAGCTTTTTAAAAAAAATTGTGATGCATATTGTGATGTTTTTGGTCGCAGGGAATTCACATGGACTTACCGAATACATGGAATTTTAACTGTTGGAATCACAACAGCCTGCAGGGCTCCCACGGTGATGGAAAACCTGGAAGTCATGGAATTTCTCTTTCACATTTTCTAGGCCTGGAAGTCATAGAGTTGGTAGAGTTGTGCGGGGCACTGCCATGATGGTGAAATTCGTGGGAAACTACCATCGGTCAAATCTGTGAAAAAGTATGGAATTAGTAGGAATTCTGGGGAATGATTGAATTGGCATTAATTGTTGCAATCAGCTCTTCCCATGGTCATGGAAACCTGGAAAAGTCATGCAATTTCACGATCACATTTTCCAGTGATGTTGTGCGGGGGACCGCTACGATTGTTGAAGCTCACAGAAAACTACTGTGATTGGGCAAAGTTGCAAAAAAGTTGCGGTGATCGGAGAAATTGCAAGGTCGCAGGGAATTTTGGTGACTGATTGAACTGGCATTAATTTGCTTTAAGGAAAATCACATCTTCCAGTGACAGTGTGCTGGGGACGGTTATGATTGGTCAAATTTGTGAAAAAGTGGCAGCGATGAGACAAAATTGCAAAGTCGCAGAGAATTCACAGGGTTTGGTTGAATTGGCGTTAATTGTTGCGATCACAACTTCCTGCGTGTTCCCACAGTCATGGAATTTGGTTGCGTGTAATGAAATGAGTACAGTAATCTTCCATGGATAACCTTCGACGCAGTGTAATGTAACGGCAAATTTATTTTCTGTAGCTGTTGATGCAGCATTGCTCTAACAATCGTCTGTGTGTGATCTTTTATTATCATCACTTACATTTTTCTTTCTTTTTTCCCACTGCAAGCTTTTCATGAACGCCAGCTAGCTGAAATATTATGTTAGAGTAGAGCTTTATGTGATATGTTGACAAGTGCGTTCTTGAAAAGTCACTGAAAAGTTCTGAAATTGAGGCTGCTGTCAGCCCTAGAGTGTCTCCTCTGGTCTGAATCAGAGACTCATGTTGTTCCAAAGTTGTATAATTGCCTAGAGTTGGTTCGTGTTCTCACGGCAGCATTTACAAGAGGACCAGATCAAATGCCTTGTGTGAGAAAGCTGCTCTTGATTGGTCAGAATTTCCATGTGGGAAAAATCCAGGAAGTAAAGCAAACGTTGAAGAAGAGTACACTTGCAAGATAAATGTGACACTTTGTAATGTCACAATGGAGGGACAACTACGCAGGTTGATTTTAGCGCTGCTCATCGTGGACTATATTGCTGTCATTGTTCATTTTAGTCAAACCATACAGTTTGAAAACGAGGCGCGGCTCCAACTAGAAAACAATGTTTTGATGCATTGGATGTGCTGAATGTGCATATTAAGGCAGTACAGGAGGAGGTGCACATTAATAATCCTCCAGGACTGTAACATGCTCATGTTTAACCCAAACAATGTGTCACGTGACTGCAGTTGCTTCACATCCAGGTCAGAACACCTTCTCACCACAAACACACCGCACTGAGGGGGCAAACGAACTTGAGTTTGCTTGAACCGAACCAAACAGGGCAGGTGTGAGAGCACCCTTGGTCTCTGTGGGAACCCTGATCCTGGAGGGGCTGTTTAAAACTGATAAACGGTAAATGCACCACTAAAGCTCAAAATCAAAAGATAAGGATATAAAGGAGATTTATTTTTATATCAAGATCTCACCTGGAGTCTAAATCTAGTTTTCAGACCTTCATTATTTCAGTTTTGTGCTCACGTGTCACAAAATTTATTTGTGCTTCATCAAATGCAGCAAATGGGGGGTTAATGGGGCCCCAGCAGCTCACTGTTACCCCGTGGGTCCCCCCACCATGGGGAAGATCAGCACTCTGTGAAAACCATTGATTTTACTCAGCAGGACCAGCTGAGGAAAAACCTGCTGGTTAAATGGAAATATTGATATAATGGACAGAGCCTTACCCTTGACTGGAAGAAAATTTAGACCTGCCTGCTGGTTCATCTAGGTCTCATGTAGCAATTGGTCTTATACTGGTTTCCAGTGAAGCCACTGGTTGGCTGTGTGATTACCAGTTTGTGTACTGGGAAATGTGCAAACAACTGTTCTACTTATTAATGTTGTATTTATTGTAAACATTGTATTTATTGTTGTTTTGTTTTGTTTTGTTAAAGACACCTGAAGGTGTGGTTCTGTGAAACGGGCTTCCAGCTGTGAGACGCAGCTTTTATTGGGTTCATTCACCCAGAAACACTGTGTTCAGCTCCCTGACTGCTGTCTGTGTGACATTACTGTAAATACTCTGTACATGAAGAGACGGGCATTCGTGTGACGCTGAAAGAGATGTTGAAAATAGATCTATTTATAACGAGAGAGTTTTATTTCCATTGTTTTTGCTAGGAAGGCATTAAATAGCAATAAACATTGCACAGAGTTGACCTCAGTAATTTACTCCTCATATCTCCTGTAGCGTTCTTCCATCTTTTGTTCCTTAGATAACTAAAGCTTTATTTCACTCAGCCAAAATCCTCTCCCGTCCTCCCCCTTTCCTGTCATCCTTCACCATCCTGTATCTCCCTTTGTTTCTGCTCTCCTCCCACGCCTCCAGCTCACTTTCCCTCATCTATTTTTCACTCTGCCCTTATCTCGACTCCTCTCCCGCCGCTCAGAAGTATTGAAATTCCTGCGGCTTTGACTGCCGGTCCGATCTGCTAAGCCGTTTTTATTGTTCAGACCTTTTTTTCTATCATGGGACTGGAGCGGGGGAGCGGAGCTTATCAGCAACTCCTGGAGTGTTGTTTTTAGCCCTGCAGCGGTGTGATGATTAGACCTGTACGAAGGTTAAATATTTTCTGGTTGCAGGGTTCTCAGGCCTGTAAAGTTTTCCACGCTGTGTATCATTCACAAGTGGGTTGTTTGAGTAGTTTGTGGAGCGATGCAGAGACGAAGGTGAGGAGGGCGAAGAGCCCCTCGACGTACTGCTATCATCCTTTCACTTAGGTCACTCTGCACACACAGATCAGGCCGCATTTGAGTTTTTCAGAGTTGCTGTGCAGATTCGAGATGTTTCAAACATCTGAAATAAAAAAGATTCATCAGTAAGCATTGCAGCAACACTTAAAACCTTCATAACCTTCTCCCCTTTCATTTCCCCGAGGTAGATTCCTGTTAGAATATCCAGAATCGGACTTGGTTGTGACTTTTCTTTCATTGCGATGGTTGAACAAAGGTGGAGGAGCACTTCCAAACGTGGAGCGTGTACCTTTAAAGCAATGTGTACATACTGTTTTCTAAGTACTGTAAGGCATTTGAAGAAATCTATGAGGTTAATAAACCTGAGATATATTTCTCTACAGAAAATCTGCCTCTGTTTGATTTCACTGCTGGAATGAAGTTTTGCCTGTTTCGGATGTGAGCGATGTTTACAGGACGCGTGGGTGGATCCTTGAATTCTGTTATCAGAAGGAAGCTGGTTATTATATTCCTGTCATTACCGACCCTGCACTTCTTCTCACACACACACTGCACAGATGGAAACCTATATTATTGTTACTGCAAATACACAACAGGGAATATGTTTTTTCCTTTTATGACTTACATCAAATTAAAAACTTTATTGTATTAAAGGTCCAGTGTGCAGGATTCAGGGGGACATAATACAATAAGTCTGTTTTCTTTAGTGTGTAATCACCTGAAAATAAGAAGTGTGTTTTTGTTACATTAGAATGAGACGTGGTCACCATGGTCACCATGTTTCTACAGTAGCCCAGAACGGACAAACCAAACACTGGCTCTAGATGGGGACATTTGCATTTTTGTGTCAGCCACCGTAGTTAACAGAACCTCTGCAACAAGTGTGTTGAAAAAAGAGAATAAAACCGCAGATTTTTCATGCCTCTGTGCTGCGACAGCTGTGGCAAGACAAGTTATATTTTGGGGGTTTTCATCTGTCCGTCCATCTCATTCTAGTGAGCATGATTTCTCGAGTGCTCTTTGGGAATTTCTTCAAATTTGGCACAAACGTCCACTTGGACTGAATGATGAACTGATTGGATTTGGTGGTCAGAGGTCTCACCGTGACCTTGTGTTCATTTCATTTTTGAAAAAAAAAAAAAAACAGTATCAAGAACAGCTTGAGGGAATGTCTTCTGATTTGGCACAAACGTCCACTCGGACTGAATGATGAACTGATGAGATTTTGGTGGTCAAAGGTCACTGTAACCTTGTGTCCTTCTAATTTTCGAGAACAAAATATCTCAAGAAAAGCTTGAGGGATTTTTTTTTTTTTTCCACATAAATGTCCACTTGGAGTCACTGATTGAACTTGGTGGAATTTCTTCAAGTTTGGCACAAACTTCCACTTGGACTCGAGGATGAGCTGTTGAGAATTTGGTAGTCAAATGTCACTGTGACCTTTTGCCTGTTTCATTTTCTAAAACACAATATCTCAAGAACAGCTTGAGGGATTTTTTTTAAAAATTTGGCATAAATGTCCACTTGGAGTCACTGATTGGAATTCGGTGGTCAAAGGTCAAAGGTCACTGTGATCTTGTTTCCATCTCATTTTTGCGAACAAATACTGTATCTCTAGAACATCTTGAGTGAATTTCTTCAAATTTGACACAAACTTGGACTGAAAAATTAATTGATTATAATTCAGAGGTCAAAGGTCAGCGTGATCTCACAAAATATGTCTTTGGCCATAACTCAAGGATTCATACACCAATTGTAATCATTTTTGCCCAAATGTGCAACAGGATAAAATAAAGACACAATGACATTTATATCCAAAAGGTCAAAGGTCAGCTCACTGTGACATCATAATGTTCTGCATAAAACACTTTTCTGGCGATTACTCAGTTCAAATGTCAAACAGCATCGTCTCGTCTGCCTTCATCATGTGACAGAGCCACTGTCCCACCATCGAATGAGATTAATCAGCGTTAATATTTTTGAACACATTATTTGTTCTGTGAAATACTATTTAAAGCAAAAAATAATCTGCTACCAGACAAAAAATCATAAACTATTCACTGGAATGAAAGGGGGTTACAATTTAAGGGGAAAATTTAATTTCAGAACACTAAAGAACACACACAACAAGAAAACAACAACAAGAAAAACTTTTTGTATTTCAATTTGTGGGGTTAAATTATGGAACAGTCTGGAGGGGATGCTCAGGAAATGTCCAAATGTAAACCAGTTTTAAAAAGGTATAAGGAGATGATTTTTACAAGGTACAGACATGAGGAGGTTATTTGATTATCACTGGGTTTTACTGTTTATGTATTTATTTTTGTTATTTATGTATCCTTGTGTTATCTTCAGTATGTGTGTGTATGTTGTATATTTACACTAATATAAAGAATAATATAATATTGTATTAGGATAAATATTTTTGTAATAGATTTATGTTTTGTTATAGAACTAAGGAAATTGACAAATGACAAATAGAATCTATTATTGATATTGATATTATACTGATAGGAGGCAAAATATTTAAGTATTATTATTTATTAAAAGGGGGTGGGATGAAATAAGTTTATACTTCCTCCCACTCCTTTTCGGATATGTAAACAGGATTTATATTTTTCAGTTAATCTTTACCTTGTTTTTTATATGTTCGAAATAAACTATCTATTAATTAATCAAACTTAACGCATTACTCTGACAGCCCTCATTTTGGCACATTGTCACCATGACACTTCACACTTATTGTCTGCAGTGCACACACAAGTGCAGAAGATATTAATTATATTAATAATTACATAGAACACAATATGTTGACTATCTTTATGTTCATAATATTTACACACACACATTCACTGCCCTCCTGTTTACACTGTAGGTCATTCACTTTACATTTACTGTAGGCTACACCTCTGTGGCACAAATATATATTATATTGTTTTTTAAATTTATATTTCATATCCCTACATATTAATTATACCAAGCCTCAGACTTCCTTTTTTAAACGCAGATTTCCGTTGGAGACATGAGGAGCACTGCTGAAGGAGCCTGAGTTGAGAATTTCATTGTGAGTTACTGATTCACTGATTTTAAGTTTAGTTTATTTAAGAAGGGACAGTGTAAAGTAATAAATACACATTGTATAAAAAATTGTCCAAAAGGCTTTTATCTGTAGTCCCTTGGCCACAACATAAACACAACAAAGACTTATTAAACACATGAACAGGAACATGCAGGCAGTGCTGCCTCAGCTGCTGGACACTGATGACATTGGCATGGATGCAGTGAGTGTGTGTGTGTGTGTGTGTGTGTGTGTCAGTGACTTGTTTATATAAAGTCTAACAAAGGTGGGCGGGGCTCTTCTTGTTTTCTCATCTTCTATTGGCTGTGAACAAACACCGGCTCTAATTGGCTGGTGTCACCAGGAGGCGGTGCACTCAGACTCAGGCCCCAAAATGAACAGTTCCGCCACTGCGTGCTGCATGCGTGGATCCAAAATGGCGGCCGCGCAGCTCAGTTGCAGTGTTGGTTTTGTTTGGCTGGCTCAGCCCCGGTGGGCGGGGCCGCTGCGGGGCTGAAGTCACATGATCCGCGCAGAGCCAGGCTGACCAATTCCAATATGGTGGCCAGCTTGGCAGGTCTACGGTTCCTGTTGATGATATTGTTGTTCTGCGGGATCAGGTACGGCGCCTGCAGCCAGGAAGCTCCGCTGGTTCTGGGCCTGCGAGTGGAAGATCCGGCGGGTCTGGTGTGCATGAAGGATCGGATCATCTCGGCGCCAGAAGGAGCCTCGTTCCGGATCCGTCTCTTTGGGACTGAGCTGAATGGAAGCTGGCCGTGGGTGGCGTTCGCAGGGGCAGCTGGCGGGGCGGCCGGGGCGGTCTTGGATGCGCCTGACCCGTGCGGGAAGGACTCCAACCGTCACGAGTCCGCCTTCCAGGTGACGGGTGACTTCGCCCCGGATGAGAAGTACAGCGGGCTGATAACGGTGCAGGTCCGGAAGAGGGGCATGGCTACGGGAGCTGGCAGCGGACAGACCTACCACCTGTGCGTGCTGAGCGGAGGGAAGTGGGCATCCGCGGGCCCGGACAGGCTGCGGGTCACCACCGACAAGGGTCTGCCCGCAGACTACATCCCGCCGTGGGGTCTGGCCGTGCTGGTCGTGGTGCTGCTGCTGGTGTGCGCGCTGCTGAGGACGGTGAACCTGAGCCTGCTGTGGCTCGACCCCGTGGAGCTGTACGTCCTCCACAGCTGCGGATCCGAGGAGGAGAAGCGGGCCGCCAAGCGCCTGGAGCCGATCCGGAGGAGGGGCAACTTCCTGGTGAGTGTCTGGAAACAAACTGAGAAAGTGATGCTGTGATGGGAGGGTGAAGTGTAGGGACGCCGATATGCCGATACGCCGATAACCGATCATCAAGTCTCCTCTTTAGTGGCATTAACATCATAACGCGTGTGACAGCTCACCAGCAGATGGAGACATGAAATAATGTACACAACATTTAACATTGTGCAAAACAAGAAAAAGCACATTGGCCGATTCTTATAGTTAATTTTATAGCGACGATGTGCCGATATTATCGTGTATTAGTGTAGGATAAATCCTTACAAACCACAACAAACCATTATGAGGTAGCCAAATAGCAACACAGCCATAGCTAGCCAGGCTAGGCTAACTACCATGCCTTGCTAAGTAGCCAGCTCAAGTTTGAGGTTGTGGATGTAGCGATGGGGACATATCCCACAGGCGGATGAGGCTTCCTGGGCAACACGGGCAAGGTTGTTTTTTTTCTTTCTATTTTCAACACCGGATCCAACAAGCTACGCTAACTAGCAGCTAGGCTAAGTTAGCCCCCCATCTAAGTGCCGTATCCAGAATCAGTATCCCAGTCCAAGCGGAGGTTGATGCCAAAACAAGCTGCTGCAGCTACAGCTGGTATCATCAGCTACGTCGGCACTGTTGCTGTTGGTTAGCGCAGTTTGTGGAGCTAGCTCTACCACCACACCACATCTAACGACGCACACTTTTACGTGGAGAGAGAATCAAGTTCCGTTAAAGATGCACGGTTAGTGCTAACGTTAGCGTAGTATAAAACACAACACGAGAAGAGTGATATTTTATTCCTACTGAACAAGTTGCATTTGTTTTTATTTGTTGTCAGGATCCACCACGTTTGTATATCGTGACCCAATTTCCAGCCGTTGCTAGGTAACCAAATAGCAACACGGCAGCAGCCAGCCAGGCTAGGCTAGCTGCCGTGGTTCTCAAAAGTTGCTGGCTCACCGGCCCTTTCTGTTAGAGGATGTGGACCTGACGACGGCAATATATCCTACAGACAGATAACGCTCGGCAAGGTTTTCTGTTGTTGTTGTTGTTTTGTGTTTTTCTACTCGGACCATGTTTTCACTGACATGAATGGAGACTGTCAGAGACACTGGACTGGTGGGCGGAGTCACAAAACTACAGGGTGGTGATTCTAGTTTTGAGTTTTAGCGGTGTAGAAGTAAGATAAAGTATCATGAAATGGAAATTCTCCAGTAAAGTACAAGTACCTCAGAACTGTACTTGAGTAAATGTACTCAGTGAATCTCCACCACCGGAAAGAAAAATACGGTTCTTAAATCTCTTTATGTCCCTTCTCTGTCCCCCTCAGACATGTTCCCTGCTGTTCCTCTGTGCTGTTGGACACTCCGTCCTCGGCGTCCTCCTGTACCGGGCGCTTGGCTCCATCATCTCCGCCGTGTTCACCAGCGGCTTCCTCATCTTCTTCCTGGCTGAGCTGGCTCCTCACATCCTGTGCTCCGGGTACGGGTTTCAGCTGGCGCCGGGTCTGACCTGGCTGGCCCAGGTTTGTCTGGTGCTCACCTGTCCCCTGTCCTGCCCTCTGGGGCTGATCCTGGACCTGGCCCTGAGGAGGGACATCAGCACCTGCGGGATAAGGGAGCGGGCCATGGAGATGATCCGCACGAGCGTCAACGACCCCTACAGGTAAGAAAACACCTACAGATAACGAGCTGTGTTTGAAAGCACTTTGTTGTCTCACCCACACTGTGTCTCGTCCCAGTGAGTTTGTGAAGGAGGAGTTCAGCCGCGGGATGCTGCGCACTAAGACGGTGGAGGACATCCTGACCCCCCTGAAGGACTGCTTCATGCTGCCCAGCTCCGCCGTGCTGGACTTCTCCACCATGTCTGAGATCATGCAGAGCGGATACACCAGGGTGCCCATCTATGAGGAGGAGAGGTGGGGACAAAACTTTGTCCTCTTCTGCTTACCGTACACTAGGAGACTTTGAAAAGAAGAGTTAAGCCTGACACGCTCTTACTTTTAAAGACAGTGGGTCTCATTTATGAAATCTGTGAGTAGATTTGCACATAAAAAACCTTGGTACGATTCATGACCGCCATAAAAGGCCCCGACCAGTTGGTCCAGGAGCGTCTCCTCCACGACGCACGTTTCCAGGCATATTTTAGGATGACTCGGGGGCAGTTTGACAACCGGCTGTCTATCGTCAGGCCGTATAGCTCTGGGTATCAGCAATACAGGAGAAAAACAGAGAGAGAAACTTATCCGACGCTGAGATTGAAGTTATTTCCTTCTGTTGGTGGTGGTGTGACAGGAACAGGTAAATCATAGGCCTGGAAGGAGGTAAAAGGTGCCGTTAACTCCGTGAACTATTCAACCAAAATGAGCAGGTTAGGTTCACAGAGTCAGCTGCCACAGAACTGACCCAGAGTTTAAGTTTGCTCTCTTTCTGAAACAGAAGACCCTCATCTCATGAGTTTCCCTCACGTCAAGATTAACTAACTCAGAGTTTTCACTGAAACAGGGCCCTGGTTCTCTCCTACCTGCGGCCGTGAGGCAGAAACACACGCAGCAGTTGAACGTTGGAACATTTCCATAATGAAAGAAAGAACCTGTTACTGTGTAAACCTTCTCTGCAGCACCTCAGATTTCACTCGTCCTGGTAATGTTGGTTTAGTGACCCGTGATAACTCCCAACAAAAGCACACACAACTTTACTTTAAGTGCCACTTCCAGTCGATGTGGTGTTTGTTTTTTTTCTCCACATGGCAGAACACACGTCCACTCATCACCCTGTGTTTGATTTCCCAGGTCCAACATCATAGAAATCTTGTATGTGAAAGACTTGGCTCTGGTGGATCCGGACGACTGCACCCCCATGACGACCATCACCAAGTTCTACAATCACCCGCTGCACTACGTCTTCAACGACACCAAACTGGACGCCATGCTGGAGGAGTTCAAGAAAGGTGAGGTCACACTCACGTGCAGAATATCATGGCAGGGGCTCGTAATGTACCACGTACACAGCTTTGGTTTCATATACTCAGATATTTAGATATTTGCTTTTGAGATTTATGTACTCATGTGAATGGACTTTTGTTTGTGGCGCTCATTGTGCTGGAAAGTTTTTTGCAATGCAGATATTTTTATGCCTCTGTGCTGGTGATATCTGCGGCCGGAGGCAGTATGTTATCGGGTTGTCTGTCTGTCTGTCCGTACATACATATGAACATCAGTCTGTGCATAAGTCCATCCCATTTGGCACAAACATTCGCTTTGACTCAACGATGAACTGATTAGATTTTGGTGGTCAGAGGTCAGAGGTCAAGGTCACTGCGACATCATACATGTTCATACACTGTGTTGGTGACACATCTTGGGTGTCCACCTTGAAACTGTGCTGATTGTGTAGATCTGTGCTGCTGAGTTGAGCATGTGTGTGAAGCGTCCTTGTTGCATCCATATCTGAAGCATCGTCTACTGTCATGGCTCCATAAGAGTCTGGACAGACATGGACGTAAACTGCAACTTGATTGGTTGACAGAAGCGCACGACTGCGAGGCCGTTATTCTAGTTTGCAGTGCAAACTCAAAAGAAACATGTCTTTAGAGAAGTGTTTTTTTAGGTAGTGTAAATTACCTACAAACCTCACTGTGAGTAAATTTTAACAACTTTATTCTGAGAAAATTTACATATCTACCAAGTTTAGTAAAAAATCAACTTTAGTAAAAATCCATATGGCGGTTAGGCCTAGATAAGAAATGAGCTCTCTAGCGCCCCCATTTTGTTTGATGGGGTCAATAATGGAGGGGTCCCCTCAGATTATGTGTGGTCATATGCCTACAAAGTTGCGTGGTGATGGGTGAAACCCTTGAGATGTTATACACCTTTATGTGATGAGCCACGCCCTCCACAATATTCATTGCCTTATAGAAGCTCAGTTTTAGTAAGTTTTCCAACTTTTGCCAAGAGGGAACTTTAGATATTGGTCCCTAGATTATGTTCACCCAGTTTCATGCAGATCGCTCAAACTTCCTAGGAAGAGATCCATTTGAAGTGTTTTTCAAAAAATTCAAAATGGCGGAAAATCTATATAAGCGGAAGTTATGGGTTCTTGAGGCAAATGTGTTCCTCATGAGGAGAGGCCTCTCTGTGCAAAGTTTCATGTCTCTACCACATACGGGGCATGAGATATGCCCATTCAAAGTTTGACATTTCAATGGGTTGCTATAGCGCCCCCCTTTGGCCAATTGATGTAATATTGCTTCATTGGCATCCTCCCATGACCCTCTACCACTGTGCCACATTTCACATGGATTGACCAAGTCAGTGAGGAGAAAAACGTGGAACACACACACACATACACACACACACACACACACACAGAGTTTTCATCATTATATAGTAAGATGTATTTCGTCCATATAATAAAACTGAAAATTAGAATGTGGAGGTTCATGCTCACCTTAATGACTCAGACAGGTGCGCAGGAGGAAAATGTCCACAGGTAAGAGACGGGAATTCCTGCAGACTGCCCAAAACCTGCAATAAACTGTATTTAAATACACAATATTTCAGGCTGTAGACCTACATCAAAATTAAAATGTTGGAGTTGGGACACCAATCTCAAAACCTGGCTAAGTAAACGTTTTTGTTTTGTAATTAGGTGAATTGACCCTTTAATAAAGAATAATCTCGTAGAAATAAAATGCTTCCTGATCTCTTCCTGTCAGGTAACTCTCACATGGCCATTGTCCAGAAGGTGAACAACGAGGGGGAGGGGGATCCGTTCTACGAGGTCCTGGGATTGGTCACGTTAGAGGACGTTATCGAGGAGATCATCAAATCAGAGATCCTGGATGAATCTGACGGCTACCGTACGTTTGTTTATTGTGAACGTGTTTATTGCTGCAGTGTCTGGTATCTGTTATTGACCCTCTTCCACCTCCTCCTGCAGTGGACAGGAAAGTGAAGCGCCCCCTCCCTCCGCTGGAGATTCCTCTGGAGCCTCGCAGCGTCCACGAGGAGTTCTCTCTCTTCAAGCCTCCAGAAGGAGAACCCAAGATCCGCACCTCGCCGCAACTCCTGCTGGCTACACACCGCTTCCTGTCCAGAGGTGTGTGTGTGCTTAAACTTTACCTGTATGTGCACAACTGTTGAATAGTTTGTGGTCCACTCAGATGTCTGAGACAATGATCCTTAAAAGGTCTTAAAAAGGCGTTGAATTCATTCATTTTCCATAACTGCTTATCCTGTTGGGGTCATGGGGGTCATGGGGGTCGTGGGGTCATGGGGGGCTGGTGGGTTTGGTGACGGTGATTTCAGGGCTGTTTCTGGTTAAACAAAAAGGATCTTACTCTTTAACACAAAGCTCTATCTCTGTAGGGATTCATAATGTTGTGAGACACACAAAAACGAACTCTTTCAGTGGACACATATTGACGTTGCACAAATGCCCCGAGTGTTTACATTGCAGCCTGTTTCGTGGCTTCTCGCTCAATACGAGTCACTTAGACACGAAACTATGGGATAATAGAGTCCACATTGAAAAACACCTTTAACTCAGGACGCCACACAGCAACTCGGCAAGTAGCGAACACTTTGTTTTCTCCCTCGCCACTGGAGGATGTGATGCTTTTTGGCGTTATCATAAATACTGTCTGTATCTGCACTGTGGACTGTGGAGAGTCGGTAATGATTTCACTTTCAGCCATGCTTGTTGTTGCCGTGGGTAACAGTATGACGTCCATATGTCAACAGGGCGAAATATCACAAGTATCATGATATTGATTTTTTTAATATAATATTAAAAATATACCGGTATTATCGTGAACAAGACGATCTGGCACAATCATTGATAAGCTGATTCCAAACTTTAAAGGCTGTGGTGGACCGAGCACCTCACACTGACTCAGTCACAGTTTAACACCACACATGTAATGATTATGTTTCATATCATAGTTCAGCTCAGGACTGACACTGCTACGAGTTATGTGAGATCCTTTGACCTCATTGTAACCTCTGACCCTTCCTGCAGAGGTGGCGCACTTCAGCCCCGGACGCGTGTCTGAGAAGATCTTGTTCCACCTGCTCCGTCACCCCAGCGTCAACCAGGAAGTGCACTTTGACCCAAACAACCGGCTGAGCCCGGGTCACTATCTCTACACGCGCAACCACCCGGTGGACTATTTCATCCTGCTGCTGCAGGTGTGTCTGCATTCACACACACATTTATATGAGTCAGAGTCGCTTCATAAAACATAAAGATAAACAAGAGACAATTCTGACATATCAGAACACAGTTATTTTTTTATTTTTCACTTTATCTGTGATATAAATTTGAGACTTGAGGTGACAGTTTAAAGTCTCAGGGTGCATCAATATCAGCACATACATGTGTTATACAAATAAAAAGCACGATGTGAAAGATGAGTGTATAAATTGAGCGAATAAAAAAGACAATAAAATGATTAAATAAATGTAACTAGAATTACCGCCCACCAGTCCAGTGTCTCTGACAGTCTCCATCATGTCAGTGAAAACATGGATGCTTCACACACAGAAGATCTATACAATCGGCACAGTTTCAAGATTAGAGTCACCAATTCAGTATATAACCAAATGTCTCCCCTTCTGTTCCTGAGATATGACGCAGAGTAATGGACAGAAAAGTGTGTTATGCAGAACATTATGACATGTATTGTGAGGTCACAGTGACTTTGACCTTTTGACCAAATTCTAATAAGTTTATTTGATAAACTCCAAGTGGATATAGATATAGATATAGTGTTCATGAGACTGAGATAGATGCAAGGTCACAGTGACTTTGACCTTTGACCACCAAAATCCAATCAGTTTATTTTTAAATCCAAGTGAACGTTTGTGCCAAATTTGAAAAAAATGCCTTCAGGTATTCTTGAGATATCACGCTCAAAAGAATAAGACAGATGAGGTCACAGTGACCTTGACCTTTTGACCTCCGAGCACCAAATTCTATTTAGTTTATTTTATATGGTCCAAGTGGACATTTGTGTGTTTTTGAGATGTAGTGTTCATGAGACTGAGACAGATGCAAGGTCACAGTGACTTTGACCTTTGACCACCAAAATCCAGGTTATTTTTTAATCCAAGTGAACGTTTGTGCCAAATTTGAAAAAACTACCTTCAGGTATTCTTGAGATATCACGCTCAAAAGATTGAGACAGATGAGGTCACAGTGACCTTGACCTTTGACCACCAAATCTAATCAGGTTGTTGTTGAGTCCAAGTGGATATTTTGCCAAATTTGAAGAAATTCCCTTCAGGTGTCATCCATCCCATTCTTGTCAATGCAATTCTTTAAGATCTTGAGAGAATATCTTCAAATTCGGCACAAATGTTCACGTGGACTGAAAAATAAACTGATTGGATTTTGGTGGTCAAAGGTCATGGTCATCGTGACCTATTGCATTTTCTTGAACATGATATCTCAAGAACACCTGATAGAAATTTCTTCAAATGTGACACAAACGTCCACTGAGACTGAAGAATAAACTGGTTAGAATTTTGAGGTCAAAGGTCAAAGATCAGTGTGACCTCCCAGAACTTATTTTTGGCCATAACTCAAGAATTCATTCACCAATCATGACCAAACTTGACACAAATGTCTAACAGGATAAAATAATGAAGGTCAAAGGTCAGCTTGACTGTGACATCATCATGTTGTAACGTCATATCTCAGGAACAGAAGGGGAGACATTTGGTCAGATACTGAATTGGTGACTCTAATCTTGAAGCTGTGCTGATTGTATAGATCTTCTGTGTGTGAAGCATCCATGTTTTCACTGACATGATGGAGACTGTCAGAGACACTGGGCTGGTGGGTGAAGGTGGTAATTCTAGTTGTTTTTATTTTTACTTTACTAATTGTTTGTCTTCATTATAACCCTGAGAAAATGTAGATAATAATAATATTCTTGTGGCTATCAGTTTTTTTCGTGACTCTGTCAGTTTATAATTTACATTTTCTTTATTTAACATATTATATTTCAAGAAACACATACATTTCACACTTCCTGTTTGTGTGTCCTCAGGGTCGTGTGGAGGTGGAGATCGGTAAAGAGGGGCTCAAGTTTGAGAACGGAGCGTTCACATATTACGGCGTGTCTGCGCTGACGCTGCCATCTTCAGGTGAGACTGAGAATAACAGCGAGCTGTGTGTGATTCACATTGACTCTGAAAACAGATTTTACATTCAGCTACTTAAAAGTGAACTCCTGTAAGTTCATGTAGGTGGGAACATAAAATCTGACAATCAGTAATGTTATTGATTATAACAATTGTCACCTTATTAATCAGTGAGTTGACACACACAGAATGAGCCACTCTAACAGCTGCATCAGCAGTCAGAGGAGAGAATTTGTCTCTTAAGGAAATCATCACAACAGCTTTAATGCCTTGAACGATATTAAATAATATATATGAATACATTTTCTGTCAGGTTTGATATTTAATTTATTATTTAATTATGCAGTTACAATAACATGAAGCCTGCAGTGCTTGGCGTTAAAGATGATGATGCAGCTGTATTCACAGACCTGAGGTTTATCGGGGTCGACACATGGCTATAAAAAGAAGAAGACAGCGTCATGGCTGCGAGTTGCAGGATTGAACATGATGTACTGACTGTGTGTGTGTGTGTGTGTGTGTGTGTGTGTGTGTGTGTGTGTGTGTGTGTGTGTGTGTGTGTGTGCAGTGCACCAGTCTCCAGTGTCGACCCAGCGTCACTCTCCCAGGGATCCGTTTGAGTCAGCAGACGCCACAAGCCCGTCCAGTTATTGTCCTGACTACACCGTCCGAGCGCTCACCGACCTGCAGCTCATACGGGTATGTGTGTATAGAAGTGTGTGTGTGTGTGTGTGTGTGTGTGTGTGTGTGTGTGTGTGTGTGTGTGTGTGTGTGTGTGTGTGTGTGTGTGTGTGTGTGTGTGTGTGTGTGTGTGTTTTCAGTCACCACTAAAGGCCAACACACACTTTTTTTGGGCTGTCCCAGACCAAATGTATACGTGAACTGGATGTCAGACTCCAAGATGGCGCCCATTCAGTTGCTCACATAACGCTGTGAGGCCCAGCACATTCAGTTCAGTTCAGTTCAGTTCAGTTCACATAGTTTCTGTCTCCACAGTGAAAGTTGTGGATGGTCCCAACAGCAGCGTCCTTAGCGTCCCCATGTTTGGTCCCCCCTCTGTTGGGGTACCTAGCACACAGATCTGGTACTAAAAGGTGGAGCTAGAAACCCTGCAGTCTGATTGGTCAGTAGAGGACGGTCACTCTGGTTTTATGTAACCTCTGTTCATACATCAGTAAACTACAACTATAAAATGAAAGAGAAAAAATCACTTCATTCACTGGGCCGACTGCCGGCAACTTTTAAGGTGGAACGTTAACTTGTAATGTTACTCAATGCATGAGTTGATGACGTGAATCCATCAGCACACCTTAAATTTCACTGTGACAACTTTGAGCATCACTTTAGTTTTTATATGACACACACTTTTAGTAATGACTTTAAAAATATAGATTAATTTGGAGCGGATTATGTGAAGGTCATATATTCTAATCCTCACTTCCTGTGGGCTACAGCAACACTAAACCCCTGAGCTTGCCTGAGAAGGACTAATTGCACAAAGCTGCTATTTTCAATGATGCAGAGCATCGTCAGTCACAGACGACAAAAGCTGTCCTTTCACGACAGCATGATGCGCTGCTGGGTGCTGTTATTGTTTGACTCCAGGGGGAAATGTGGCGACAATGGCGAAGGTTAACCAGGTAGGAGGGGTGATGGACGGGCTCAACAACCACCAGCTTTCACTTCCTGCAAGATAGTAAAGCCAAACCCCATTTTTCCTAAACCCAGCCACGCACATTTGTTGCTGAAGGACAAAAATGTTGATTTGTGGTGTTGCGACCGTGCTTTTATTTTGAAAGAGACTGTATCAAACTGTACATTTCCTGTGAAAACAGAAGTGTATTTTGAAAACAGACAATGCATGTAACAGGCTGAAGTTGACACGGCGTCCCAGAACGTCAACAACCAACACACCCAGGGTACCTTGGACGCCATATGTGGACGTGGAAAGTCCATGAGCAAACGTGGACATGTGACTAGGTCACAGTGAGGATGAGTTTGATATTTAACTTTGTTTTTATTCACATTCACAGCTGGTATCGTTCACTCTGTCAGTGAAGTTTTAATGACTGTGTGACGTAATAAACCTGCACGATCTCTGTTGTTACCTCGAGCTGGAGCCTTAAACGTTACACTCTGTCCAAACACTGAATTCAGTCAGTCGTTCATTTTGTTTATTTTGTGTATTTTTTTTAGGTGACACGTCTGCAGTATCTGAACGCTCTAATGGCGTCGCGGGTCGGTCAGAGTCCAGATCCTCCTGAGATAAAGATCCTGCCCAACAGTCAGACCAAGCTGCTCAACGACAGAAACACCACACAGCAAGGTAGGTCCGACCTCCGGCGCTCGCCACGCCGCGGAGCTCCAGACTAACATGTGTTAGTGTTAAATCACACTGTAGTGTTCTTACTGCACTTCCTGTTTGCTTTCAGCTCAACTAAAATAATTTTCTTTTTCTCTTTTCTTTCCCTCCTCGCTTGCGTGCCTCCATGTCTTCTTCTTCTGTCCTCTCTGGCCGTCCAGAGTTCCCTGTGAACTTTTCATTCTTTGATACCATTGAGAACTACTGTTAGTGTTTCTTTTGCATGAGGTAAAGACACGCAGCCCGTCTGCGGCATGGCAGCAGACTCACACTGTACACGCAGCACACTCAGTCTCACAAACACACTCCTGGTCTCCTCTCTGAAGTGTAACAGGACAGAGTCAGACGCCACAGTGGAGGCATTGTACTGTCATGGGACCACTTCCTGTGTGTGCAGGTGTATGCGTGTGTTTGTGAGGCTTTGTAACCTCAGTCTCTACATCCTGTCTTTATACCTAGTTTCTGCTTTTCCCTGAAATCATCTCACTTCTCTCTGTTGGGTACGTAAACGTGTCAGAAACTGCACATCTGATTTACCTGTTCCCTTCCCTTCATAAAACACGGAGGTATCAGTCTGTATGTGACCGCACGTGATGTTGAAACGTGTCCTCTGGCGTCCATATTGGAGGCCTCAGGTGACAGAGGGAGATATAAAGGCAGAGATACTATCTGAAGTGAAAGGGACGTGTGCACAGAGAAGATAAACTGCAGAACTCCTCCAAGAAATTTTAAGTTTATTTCAGTTTCACTTCAGATGTCTGCACATTCATGGGGTCACTGCAAACAGGAACTGGTACTGGCTAATTTGGCACTTTTAATTAAAGCAATTTGCCAAAATGCAACAAATTTAGGCAAAAAAAAAATTCTGTTTGCATCCTTTGAGCCCATGAAAATATGAGAACTGTGCTTCCAAACATTATCATAGAGTCTGTAGAGTGACAAAATCCATTAATGTTACCTGTGTTTCTACTTATTTATTTACTGACGCTCAAAATGTGCCATTGGAGTGAGGGGATTGAATGCTGTGACAGAGGGTGTTGGGGTGGGACATTATTTTGTTCATTTCTTTAATAAAGCCCTTAAAACAAGTAAAGAGTTTCAGAAGCATCTAATTTGCAGGTTAAGTGACTTTCTCTAATTTTACCGTTTTAGATATCTGATAAATCCTTAATTATCATTTGTTATTGAGGTTGGGACTTTGGTTCATGTTACAGGGGCCGATATATTTCCTGGTGCAAAGTATTATATACAAAATTATTAGAATTAGTGTTTAACAGCTTTACTGTGGAAGACCTGAGAGGCAAAGTTTTTCATTTTTTCCATCTGTGAAAAGAGTTGAAAATGTATTTTTTAGTCTAATTCTTTCATTTTTATTTTCTTTTTTTTAATCTGTGAAAATGGGTGAAAAAAATGTCTTTTTATCCAGTGATCTCTAAGTGATTTGGCCACAAGAGGGCACCACTGCCCCATGTTCTAAATACGACTAAAAGAATTTATGTTTTCGTCTAGTTGAGTTTTAATTTATCCGTCTACATTACATGGACATTTTTTCTTTGTTGTTTTCACAGGTGGAAAAAAATCTTGGAAAATGATCCTGAAAAACACCTGTTTTCATAAATGAGGCATAAAATTATATTTTTCCAAACTTTTACATTTCCCCAGCTGTAAAAACAGGCTCTGTTTTTCTTTTGTGAAAACAGGTGAAAATCATTTTTGGTGTTGATATTTTTGACCACAAGAGGGCACCACTACCCCATGTTGTAAATATGACTAAAAGCATTCATGTTTTCCTCCAGATGAGTTTTAATTCATTCATCTACACTGCAGGGAGATTTTTTTTGTTCAAAATAAATTTGGAAAAATACAATTTAATATTTTTTTATTTTCCCATTTTTGAAACAAATGCTTTTTCAGGATCATTTTTCAAGTCTTTTCTTTATTATTATTCTCCCCCCCACACCATCATTTTTTCCAGTCTTGTGTGAAAACAGAAAACTGTCTAGTTATTTCGAAAAGTCAGGTATTAACAGATGAAAATTTTAAAAAAATAATAATAATAGAAAAAACAATCTGCTTACCTCTCAGGGCTTCTGTAGTAATAAATGAATGGACTGTAGCACACTGAGTTGTTAACGTCTGAGGTGCCTCTCAATTTATACCTTAAAAAGTTATGAATTTTTCAAAATGTGGGGGTTCAGCCAAACTTTGGGCTAAAAGCCAATGACTTAAAAGATTAGAGAACATCAACATGTTTAAAATGAGATTTTAATGGCCTATCTGCTTGATTTAAATAGTTTTAAGAGGCATCAGTCCCATTAAATGTGGCATGAAAGCCAACATTCCCTCAACTGAAACATTAAAGCTCTTTTGAAGGGATAGTGCACCCAAACATGATAATTCAGCCATTATCTACTCACCCATATGCCGAGGGAGGCTCAGGTGAAGTTTTAGAGTCCTCACAACACTTTCAGATTAAGGGATTTTTTAAAATGTTATTTTCAAGGGTTTCACATCTTCAAAATCCCTTTAAATGTGCAAATGATCTACTGAAAATACCTTAATATATTACAGTCCAACAATTATCCCCTTAAAATATCTTTTTATCAAACATTAGTGAAACAGGAGGAAGACCGAGAGCAGAGCGTAGGGTGTGGGACTGAGGCAAAATAAACTAGTGAATGAATGAACGTGTCACCCAGTGACACAGTGTGACTCACTCGTGTGTTTCATTGAAGGCATTAACCACGCAGCACGTTAACCTCACACTTCAAAACACTCCCACATCAGAAACACAGCAGAAAGTTACCGCCTACACCAAACAGAGCAGAAATGAGATCAATGTCAGAGCAGGAGGCCTCCAATATGTCCGTCTGAGGACGTGTTCTATCACCTCACGTGGAATAAAAAAGACAAGACGGCACAAAAATGGCAAGAATGAAGCACAGTCAGCTGTAAACTCCGTTTTAAGGAAACTTCCTGAAACAAAAGTTCGTCTCCTGTGACAGACGTGTGAACAAACCGCTACCACACAACTCACTCACGTCCTCACCTCTGTAGTCGAGGCGTGACCTTAAGCTCACAAAGGTCTGAGGTTTCTGAGAAATAGTCTTTGTTAAATGCTTCTAAAAAAATAAATAATTAAACATCAATATTAGAATATTAATTAAACTTCTGAATGTAGCCACAGGATGTCCTGATGACAGCGTCAGTTTGAAAGCTGAATTTGTAGTTGAAAAATGTCGATGCGGTTTTGAATCAGTTTTCTTAATTCTGAGGCAAAACTGTATGGTGGACAAAAATCATCAAGTATCAATAAATTAAAATAAATGTATAAATACATACAGGAATAAATAAACAAATATGGAAATAAATTGATACTGAAATGAACAGATAAAAGAATATTGAAATAAACAAATTAAGCCTAATCAACATATAGACACAGAAATAAATAAATTTAGTTCCAAAAGAGTGTAGAAATGAATTTAAGATCAAATAAAATACATTTATTATCCTGTCTTAATTATTACTTTATTTATCCTTTTATTTCCATATTTATTATTTTTTCTGCATTTATTAATTATTTATTTCTGTGTTTATTTATGAATTTATTACAGCATATATTATTTTATTTATTCCATAAATTTGTAATTATTACAATTGTTAAAAATGTCAGTGGTGTTTTGAACTAGTTTTCATACATCTAAATAAATAAGGAAATAAATAAATCCTGAACTAAACAGATAAAGAATAAATAAATAATGTAATGAAAGGCAAAAATTAAACAAAATAATGGACATAAAGGATAAATAGAGTAATAATTAAACAGTATCTAAATAAATGAAATGTATTTTATTTTATCTTAAATTTATTTCTACACTTTTTTAATAAATGCTGAACTAAATAGGTTAAATAAATAATAATAAATAAATAATGCAATGAAAGGTGAAAATTAGACATTAGACATAAATAAATAAATAGTTGTAAAAATATGTAGGAATAAATTTATGATAAAATAAAATAAATTTATGTATGTCCTGTTTAATTATTATGTATGTCCTGTCCTTTATTCTGGAGCAGAACTCTATGATATTCTAATAAAAATAAATGTATAAATACGTACAGGAATAAATAAACAAATATGAAAATAAATCAGTACTAAAAATGAAAAGATAAAAGAATAAATAAAATTGCAATGAAATAGGAAATAAACAAATAAAGCCTCATAAGCATATATACTAATAAAAAATTGTAGTTGTAAAAAAACAACTTTATGGTAACTTTAATTTCCATATGTATTTTAACAATTATTTATTTATTCTTTTATTTCTGAATTTACTATTATTTATCATTTATTTTCATATTTGTTAGCTATTCCTGTATTTATTTATCATATTTATTTATTAATTAATTGATTGATACTTATTTTATCCTCCGTATGGCCCGACTGTAGCGTCCCCTTCTTCCTCTCCCTCAGCTGTGGCTCTTGTTCTTCGTCTCTCGTGTTTCCTCTCTTTTATTCACCCTGTCACCTTTTGCACCAACACCTGTATGTGATGACCTCGGTGTGATGTTGTCATCCCTCACTCACCCCAGCTCTCCTTCTCATTGGTCGGGTTCCACAGGTGGCAGTAGCGCCCAGGAGAGCTCCACAGAAGAGGAGGCTCATGGGTAGTGCGGTTCTGACCTGCTCCAGACAAGTAGAGATTTTTAGTTGTGTTTTTATTGATGAATCATCTATGGCTGGAACGTAGTTATCGGACACGACTGGAGTGAGTGTGATTTCATGTGTCTGCTGTGTCGTCTCATCTCCATCCCCATTCCTTCATGTGATCTCACTGATTATTTCAAGCTGTTTTATACACTTTGGACTCTTTGTGTAAATATACAGAAATACTTGTTATGTTAATTTGGGGGTGCCTCCCCTCCAGGTCTGAACTTAAGTCATTAGCATCGCCATGATTCCTCACGTTTGCCTGTCTGGGTGCCAAAGCTACATGTGTGTGATGTGTGTGAGTGTGTGTGTGTTGTTTGTGTCCGTGTGTACTGAAGCATCCGTCCGTCTGAGACACACTCGCTGGTTAAAAGCAGATTTGCACGTAAAATTTGTGCACTGTTGATGTGATTAAGCTATTTTACAAGCTGGAAGCTACGTCCACGTTTTTATACCCTCACATTACGTTGCTGTCAGACATCGAGGATCATTTCAGCTGTCGTGGTTAGTTTATAGTTTAAATATTCAAATAGAGAGTGAGAGGTGAAGGACTTTCAAAGGGGGGCAGGATGTAACCAAAGTAAAACGAGATTAAATACTCCTCGCTAACAACTTTAACATTTTCTAAATTTTAACAGCCCTGATTAATTCATATTTAAATTTAAACAGAACTGAATTCATAGCATTGAACCATTTTACCTTGAAAACTATGTATCCAAATTTATTTATTTTAGAATTATATCAAATATCTTTATATTTGCAATTATAAAAAAATGAAATACAATATACATCGGTGTTAACAAGTTCAGACTCCAAATTCAAGTGTTAGAAATAAATAAAAGAAAGAAAGAAATTAAATTAAAAACAAATTCAGGTTGCTCAAATTTGATTGGTCAAATCAAGGTCTAAATGTTCTAGTTAAAAATAAATACAAAAATTTAAAAATAAATTAAAAGTAAAATAACACAAAACAAAATAAAATAAATACCACCACCTGGGCTACCCAGACAGGATAGGCATTCGAGCTGATCTATATTTGACCAATCAAAACTGAGCAACCTTTATTATTATTTTTTTTTTTATCATAAAACTTTAATTTTTGGATCTGAATTTGTGAACATTTAAAATCAAATTCTTCCTGAAACTGCAAATCAAGAATTTTTATATCATAATTTACAAATAGAACATTCAGAACAAATAAATTCGGATACATGGTCCTCAAAGTTCAGTACTAATATTCTATGGTCAAATTCAGATCTTAAAATTCAAGTAAAAAGAAAATAAAAAATTCAAATAGCATCATACGGGCTACCCGGACAGGATAGGAATTCAAGCCTGAATATTTTTGTAAGTCGAATTTTACTGATGTTGTATTTCAATTTTCCACTTGTTCAGATCTATATTTGACCAATCAGAATTGAGAAACCTGAATTTATTTCCTGAAGTTATGGAACTTGATTTGTGTTTGTGTTGTGTTTCGGAAATGTTTATTTCGGAAATTTCAAAACAGAAATTCAAATTCAGATTCTGGTTCTCAAAGTAAAATACTTCAATGCTGTGAACTCAGCTGTGTTTGAATTTCAATTTTAACTATTCAGTGGCTGTTAAAATTCAAATATTTATGCTTCCATAGTATTGTTTATTTTGCCGTACAGTATCTCAGAATCAGCTGCAGTGATCGAGGATAAATTCCGCAACATAAACTGATCTAAAATAACGAGTACTAACAGAAGAGTATTCAGTAGGGCTGGGTATGAACCTTAGTGTTTGTTTGTTTGGTTTTTGGTGCCGACAAATGTAAGGAATCCGAGAACAGCTTTGCTAGCAATTACTTTTTTAATGCCGTGCAAGATTTGTTTTCTTAATAACAAGATAATCATATTAATAGCAATGACAATATCGATTCTGCTTGTCAATCCCATGCTTTACCAATTTCCTTTTTAATTCCGGATCAGTAAAGAGTAGGCCTACGCAGGTGTTAAGAGTCAATGCAACTGTTTTATATCTGAGTCTGAACACAGTATAGAAAAAAAGGCATACATGTGAGTCAGGTGTGCAAAAGCTCCTATTTTTGTTAAATCGTGTTGGAAATGTCCAAAAAGCACCTTTACATGAAAAAAAGAAAAAACAAACATTGCAGCACTTTGCATTTTATCGCATAAATAAGGAGGAAAAAACAAACATGCATTGGTAAGAGAGCTCAGAGGCAAACAATTTCAATGGATTGGACAGTTTGGAAGTGGTTGTCAGATCCCATCTCGAGTAATCAAATACTAGACACTCACTTTTTGAATTCTTCATAATAACCCCATGATATATATTATTTTCGTGTCTCGGGACATGTGGCTTTCTTTTTCTTAGTAATCGACATAAATTAACACATTATTACAAGAAAACGAGCTTTGTTATCTCAAGACAATTAAATAATTTATGATTTGGAGAAAATGGCATTTAAAAAAATAATTGCGAACGTGGTCATTCTCGACCTCCGTATAAAATGTATGATTTTTTAAAAATACCGTCATCAAATAGTTTAAATCAAACATTCACATTTTTAGACTGTATTTATTCTTGAGCAGTGGCTTGTGTTTGGACAATATTTCACATTTGGGATCGTCAAGTTTTCAAGTTTAATGGAAGAAAATGGTTTTTTTTAGGAAACTGAAATAATTAGTATATTGACAAAATATTAATTAACAACTGCTTTAATCGTTTCAGTCCCTCAAACGGTCAAATAAAACAAGGAATTTGAATAAGTACACGTAAAACTCCTGGACAGCATATTTTCAGACAAAACTATTTATCAACAAGATAATCAGGAGATTAACTGATAATTAAATATTTGTGTTTCCTAAAGTAAAGTGAATATCGGTACCAAAACTCAGGTATAATATCAGTGCTAGTATTGGTACATTTTAAATAATATCCAGCCCTACTTGTTATTAATTCCATTTGAGTCACATTACTGTAGCTGATCGCCATAAGATAAACAATAATTTTGATAATAAAATGATCCTTTACATCATTTTTTTAAGCAAAAGGTGCCAAACATTTACTGGTTCTCAAATGTAAAGATCTGCATTGTAATTGGAAGAAAAAAAGCCATGTTGTTACTTTTTATAGAGTAAACCGAGCTAATTGGTTCAGCAAAAAACAATTTGGAGATTATTTTTGAATCACAATAATTGTTAATTGCAGCTTTATGTTATATTGTCATTGTGGGATGGGTTGAGAGTAAAGCTGGAGATATTCTCTAACTTTCATATGTCAACAAATCCCATGGAAAAAAAAAATCACTAAGTTTGTCTTAAAACCTTTTGACATCCTGTTTTTGACTCTTACTGAAGATGTAATCCTTAAAAGATATGTCAGACATTAAGTTTAGTTTGTGAAAAGGCTCAGTAGTTTCCTCAAACAGCTGCTCGCTGATTTTTTTTTTTTATCAAACTAACAGGAGGAAATGGGGACTATATTTTCAGCCGCGGATTAATCCACATTTGGTGCTCTCTATAGTGAGTAATTGTGGCAGCAGGATGGTAGATGTGCATGCGCCCATATTAATGAAGGAACATGTTGAACAATGCAGCAGTGTGGCTCACTGATGTGTGTCCTTAACAGTTTTCAGATACAAGAGGAAAAAGATTTATCAGCCTTCGCAGGAGATTCACTTACAAAACCCAGCTTCTTGTTTGTTATCCTGTCCGTGTTATGATATATATTTGCATTCCAGTACATGTTGACATCCGTCTGTTTTATTCGTCTGTCTAGGAATGTGTGTGTGTGTGTGTATTCTTGTACTTACTGCATAGTGAGGACCAGGTTTTTTAACCAACAAAGTGAGGACATTTTGTCCGGTTCTCAGTTCTATAAAAGCCTGTTTGAGAGTTATAATTTTAAGGTTCACATTGTAATTAAGTTAAGGTTACAGTGAGGTTAAGGGGCCAGGGAATCGATTCTGTAGGTGGGGATCCTCTCAAAAATGAAAGTACAAGAATGTGTGTTTTTACTTGTACTTGTTGCATAGTGAGGACCAAAGTTTTTTAACTGACTGAATGAGGACGTTTTTGTACAGTGAGGACATTTTGTCCAGCGCCAACCTCTTGAATGACCTGTTTGAGGGTTAAAACTTGGTTTTAAGGTTCTGGTTACAAATAGATTTAGGTTTAGGTTAAAAATAGGGTAAGCGGCCAGAGAATGCTTTATGTTAATGGAGGTCCTCACGAAGATAGAAGTACAAGAATGTGTGTGTGTGTGCCATACAATATTTCACTAATACATGTCAGCGAGCAAGCATCCAGTCCCCACCTTAACTCCACTACCCATGCTGTGTGTTAATGATAGTGTAACATGCATTTTAATCAGTCATTGTTGCATGTGTGTAAAAATGTGGAATATGTCAGAAATGGCCTCTAAATAACCCTCCGTGTTCTCCGTGTTTGTACATTAATATATTAGCTTTAAGTACAACTCTCTGAGCCGCTGGACAGGATAAACAAAATCTGTGTTTTAAAGTACATTTTAATGCAGTACTCACATGCTCGTATGTGTGTTGACAAAGTCACGGGTCCTTGTCGACTCCTTTGTGCTCTGAATACACTGTAAAAAGTAAGGACAAAACAAATGCACGATGTTCAGTGTTCAATGTTCAAGTTTGAGGTGGCAGCATGTTCAAAAAGAAGTAGTTTGAACGAGGTATGTTTCGACCACGGCCACACTCGAAGGTTTTAATTACTAAAACCTTTAATTAAATTTTTAGTGCATTAGTGCAGTTGTAAGAGCCTTTGTTTATTTAAGTAAAAAGTACAAACATCTCAATGGGAAAATATTCCACTTAAGTATTTTCAGCAAAAGTATTGATCGTGCAGTAAAATGTTCAGTTCATCACAAAAATTTAAAACCAGCATACCTGGAGATACATCAATTTCGATGGACAGGAAGTCATTAAAACTGTCGGAATAAACCTAATATATACGTCTGAGATGTAGTGGAGTATAAGTATATGTAGCATAGAATGAAAAACATCAAGTAAAGTCCAAGTACCTCAAATTTTACATGTTCTTAGTTACATTCCACCACTGCATTAGTTGTTCTCCTGCAGTTACTGGTCTAAAATGAGACTGCATTTTGGCACAGAACAAGAAGACTTTGAGTTTTGTCGCCCTTTTTTTTTTACAGTGTAATTGCAGCACAAGGGGATTTCCTCCTGTATGAAGAGGCCAATTATACTCTCTAAACATACAGTACATAAAGTATTTGCATGTGAGTATTGTGTTGAAATAAACCTGATAAAATCCGAACCTTAAAGCAGCAGCAGGGTTGTTTAGGAGTCAGCTCTGTTACCGGCTGTGTTACGGTGTTACATTAGCACCATTTATTTCTCTTTTTGTCTGTTTTGATTGGTTCTGTGCGTTTGATTCATTCAGTGTTACCTTCATCGCCATATTCCAGGAGAAATCTTCTGACTGTGTGATTCTGAGTAAATATTTTTCAGCTATATTTTGTTTCTTTGTAATAAGTTCATTTCTATGGTATCAGAAGACTGAATGTAAAAAGATAATCATTACTTTGTACTTATACTGATTGAGAGAAATGTTGGGTTGAAGAAGCGTGTATTAATATATGACTCCTTAGATGGAATATAATTTGAGGATGTAGTTTAGAGGTAATCAATTTTCAGGTACAATAACACTGTTACTACAAGAGTTATTGAAAGCTATACAGTTAAAGCAATTCCTCTTTCTGTCCAGGTTACATTTGTATAGAACTTCTGTATTTTATTTTATGTTATTTTTTGGGAATGCTGCCAGTTTCAGGTGCATTGAGACTCCATTACATTTAACACTTTCAATAATCAAATTTCTTAGGAAATAAACTCAACCCTGTAATAAAGTTCGTTGTTATTGTTTGTGTGTTTTTTTTATTCCTACACAAACATACTGCATCACAAAAATGTGTATTTCATTATTTACTCAAGTAAATAACTTAATACAAGCACCTCTGATTTGCTTGAGTTAGTATGTTGTTTTGAACTCAGTTACTGCTGCTGTAAAGGGATATTGTTGGTGCCCATAAAATGTTCATGAACAAACTTATATCTGTTGGCAGGAATCTTAGCAGGTTTGTATATAACATCAATACAACAATGATTCCTCCTCCATGAAGGAAACGGATGTATTTCACAGCAGCTACATTTGAAGGGATGTTGGATACGACAAAAGAGGTACGTCATTTTTGGCTGTTTTTGACATGATAGGTGGGAAATAAAGTGTATTGTGAATTTTGTAAGCGCTTTTGACATTTTTTTTGTTTTTGACAAACCGTTATTTTTGCGAATTTTGACTTCTAACGTGAACCTTTACCATGACATATTTATGACACACAATGCTAAGACTTTTGTTATGGTTCATTTTTCTATGATTATCATCAACATTTTAATAACATGCTAAGCTATAACATTTTGTAACTTCTTTTATAGCACACTATGACAGTTTAATGATATTTTCATTGCGCACCAAACTATGACAATGTTTATGGCATGTTGTGTTGAATTTTTTCATGATTTTGGACGACATGCCATACTATGACTTTTTTTCATGATTTCCGACGACATGCTATACTATGACTTTTTTTTCATGATTTCCGACGACATGCTATACTATGAGTTTTTTTTTCATGATTTTGGACGACATGCTATACTATGACTTTTTTCATGATTTCCGACAACATGCTATACTATGACTTTTTTTCATAATTTCGTACGACATGCTATACTATGACTTTTATTCATGATTTCCGACGACATGCTATACTATGACTTTTTTTCATGATTTTGGACGACATGCTATACTATGACTTTTTTTCATGATTTCCGACGACATGCTATACTATGACTTTTTTTCATAATTTCGTACGACATGCTATACTATGACTTTTATTCATGATTTCCGACGACATGCTATACTATGACTTTTTTTCATAATTTCGTACGACATGCTATACTATGACTTTTATTCATGATTTCCGACGACATGCTATACTATGACTTTTTTTTCATGGTTTCGGACGACATGCTATACTATGACTTTTTTTCATGATTTTGGACGACATGCTATACTATGACTTTTTTTTCATGATTTCGGACGACATGCTATACTATGACTTTTTTTTCATGATTTCAGACGACATGCTATACTATGACTTTTTTTTCATGATTTCGGACGACATGCTATACTATGACTTTTTTTCATGATTTCAGACGACATGCTATACTATGACTTTTTTTTCATGATTTCGGACGACATGCTATACTATGACTTTTTTTTCATGATTTCGGACGACATGCTATACTATGACTTTTTTTCATGGTTTCGGACGACATGCTATACTATGACTTTTTTTTCATGATTTCAGACGACATGCTATACTATGACTTTTTTTTCATGATTTCGGACGACATGCTATACTATGACTTTTTTTCATGGTTTCGGACGACATGCTATACTATGACTTTTTTTTCATGATTTTGGACGACATGCTATACTATGACTTTTTTTCATGATTTCGGACGACATGCTATACTATGACTTTTTTTTCATGATTTCAGACGACATGCTATACTATGACTTTTTTCATGATTTCCGACGACATGCTATACTATGACTTTTTTTCATGATTTTGGACGACATGCTATACTATGACTTTTTTTTCATGATTTCCAAAGACATGCTATACTATGACTTTTTTTCATGATTTCGTACGACATTCTATATTATGAACTACACTAATGAAGAAAGCACAACAGAGGATGTACTTCCTGCGGCAGCTGAAGAAGTTCAACCTGCCAAAGACAATGATGGTGCACTTCTACACTGCCATCACTGAGTCCATCCTAACCTCCTCCATCACCATCTGGTACACTGCGGCCACTGCCAAGGACAAAAGCAGACTGCAGCGTATCATTCGCTCTGCCGAGAGGGTGGTTGGCTGCAAAGTGCCCTCCCATTGTGGCTGATCCCTCACACCCTGGACACAAACTCTCTGAGACTCTCCCCTCTGGAAGGCGGCTGCGGTCCATCAGGACCAAAACCTCATGCCACAAAAACAGTTTCTTTCTGTCTGTAGCTGGCCTCATCAACAAGACCTGAGACCTCCACCTGCTCTGCCCCCAACCCCCCCTTGTAACTAAGTCGGACATCTGTTCATCATTTTGGTCATTCACCTGTCATCATTAAAAACTCTTCAGCTAATTCAGAATGCAGCAGCACGTGTACTAACAGGAACTAAGAAACGAGATCATATTTCTCCTGTTTTAGCTTCTCTGCACTGGCTCCCTGTAAAATCCAGAATTGAATTTAAAATCCTACTGTTAACTTATAAAGCTCTAAATGGTCAAGCTCCATCATATCTTAGAGAGCTCATAGTGCCTTATTATCCCACCAGAACTCTGCGCTCTGAGAACGCAGGGTTACTCGTGGTCCCTAAAGTCTCCAAAAGTAGATCAGGAGCCAGAGCCTTCAGCTATCAGGCTCCTCTCCTGTGGAATCATCTTCCTGTTACGGTCCGGGAGGCAGACACCGTCTCCACATTTAAGGCTAGACTTAAGACTTTCCTCTTTGATAAAGCTTATAGTTAGGGCTGGCTCAGGCTTGCCTTGTACCAGCCCCTAGTTAGGCTGACTTAGGCCTAGTCAACCGGAGGACCACCTTTAATGCACCGGGCACCTTCTCTCTCTCTCTCTCTCGCTCTCGCTCTCTCTCTCTCCCTCTCTCTCTCGTATCCTATTACTGTATCTATTTTACTCGGCCATTCTGGATGTCACTAACTCGGTTTCTTCTCCGGAGCCTTTGTCCTCCACTGTCTCTCAGGTTAACTCGTATTGCAGCGGTGCCTGGATAGTGTGACGTGTGTGGTTGTGCTGCTGCCGTGGTCCTGCCAGATGCCTCCTGCTGCTGCTGCTGCTGCCATCATTAATCATTAGTCATACTTCTACTGCTATTATAGACATATGATATTATCATACATGTAGACTGCCTGATACTAATATATACTTTCAACATATTGTACCACAGTAGCCAGAACTATAACGACAGTATTATTACTTTCATGAATGTTGTTGTAAGCTACTGTCATTACCGAGGATGTCATACAGATTACTGTATTGTGTCATACAGATTACTGTTAATTTGTTATGCTGATCTGTTCTGTACGACATCTACTGCACGTCTGTCCGTCCTGGAAGAGGGATCCCTCCTCAGTTGCTCTTCCTGAGGTTTCTACCATTTTTTTCCCCCGGTAAAGGGGTTTTTTTGGGGAGTTTTTCCTTATCCGCTGTGAGGGTCTAAAGGACAGAGGGATGTCGTATGCTGTAAAGCCCTGTGAGGCAAATTGTATTTGTGATATTGGGCTTTATAAATAAAATTGATTGATTGATTGACACACTGCATACTGTTAAACTTGCACATCCATACTTTGCACAACTATTTGCACACAACCATATTCATGTTTACAGTGTACAGATTTTTATATTATTATTATTTCTTGCATTCAGATTTTATATTTAATTGTTAGTATTTCTTTTTAATACTTATGTTTCTAATTACTATATATTTTCATTTTTTATATTCTTTGTTATGTACCAATACACCAAGCCAAATTCCTTGTATGTGAAAGCCGAATGGGCAATAAAACTGATTCTGATTCTTTGTTTTTTCATGATTTCCAACGACATGCTATACTATGACTTTTTTTTCATGATTTCGGACGACATGCTATACTATGACTTTTTTTTCATGATTTCCAACGACATGCTATACTATGACTTTTTTCATGATTTCCAACGACATGCTATACTATGGCTTTTTTTTCATGATTTCGCACGACATGCTATACTATGACTTTTTTTTCATGATTTCGGACGACATGCTATACTATGACTTTTTTCATGATTTCGGACGACATGCTATACTATGACTTTTTTCATGATTTCGGACGACATGCTATACTATGACTTTTTTCATGATTTACAACGACATGCTATACTAGGACTTTTTTTCATGATTTCGCACGACATGCTATACTATGACTTTTTTTCATGATTTCGGACGACATGCTATACTATGACTTTTTTTTCATGATTTCCAACGACATGCTATACTATGACTTTTTTCATGATTTCCAACGACATGCTATACTATGGCTTTTTTTTCATGATTTCGCACGACATGCTATACTATGACTTTTTTTCATGATTTCGGACGACATGCTATACTATGACTTTTTTCATGATTTCGGACGACATGCTATACTATGACTTTTTTCATGATTTCGGACGACATGCTATACTATGACTTTTTTCATGATTTACAACGACATGCTATACTATGACTTTTTTCATGATTTACAACGACATGCTATACTATGACTTTTTTCATGATTTACAATGACATGCTATACTAGGACTTTTTTCATGATTTCGCACGACATGCTATACTAGGACTTTTTTCATGATTTACAACGACATGCTATACTATGACTTTTTTCATGATTTCGGACGACATGCTATACTATGACTTTTTTCATGATTTCGCACGACATGCTATACTATGACTTTTTTCATGATTTACAATGACATGCTATACTAGGACTTTTTTCATGATTTCGCACGACATGCTATACTAGGACTTTTTTCATGATTTACAACGACATGCTATACTATGACTTTTTTTTAATGATTTCGGACGACATGCTATACTATGACTTTTTTCATGATTTCGCACGACATGCTATACTAGGACTTTTTTCATGATTTCGCACGACATGCTATACTATGACTTTTTTCATGATTTACAACGACATGCTATACTATGACTTTTTTCATGATTTCGGACGACATGCTATACTATGACTTTTTTCATGATTTACAACGACATGCTATACTATGACTTTTTTCATGATTTACAATGACATGCTATACTAGGACTTTTTTCATGATTTCGCACGACATGCTATACTAGGACTTTTTTCATGATTTTGGACGACATGCTATACTATGACTTTTTTTCATGATTTCGCACGACATGCTATACTATGACTTTTTTTTCATGATTTCCAACGACATGCTATACTATGACTTTTTTCATGATTTCGCACGACATGCTATACTATGACTTTTTTTCATGATTTCGCACGACATGCTATACTATGACTTTTTTTTCATGATTTCCAACGACATGCTATACTATGACTTTTTTTCATGATTTCGCACGACATGCTATACTATGACTTTTTTTTCATGATTTCCAACGACATGCTATACTATGACTTTTTTCATGATTTCCAACGACATGCTATACTATGACTTTTTTTTCATGATTTCGCACGACATGCTATACTATGACTTTTTTTTCATGATTTCGGACGACATGCTATACTATGACTTTTTTCACGATTTCGGACGACATGCTATACTATGACTTTTTTTTCATGATTTCGGACGACATGCTATACTATGACTTTTTTTTCATGATTTCGCACGACATGCTATACTATGACTTTTTTTTCATGATTTCGGACAACATGCTATACTATGACTTTTTTTTCATGATTTCCAACGACATGCTATACTATGACTTTTTTTTCATGATTTCGCACGACATGCTATACTATGACTTTTTTTTCATGATTTCGGACGACATGCTATACTATGACTTTTTTCACGATTTTGGACGACATGCTATACTATGACTTTTTTTCATGGTTTCGGACGACATGCTATACTATGACTTTTTTAATGACTTTGGACGACATGCTATACTATGACTTTTTTAATGATTTCGGACGACATGCTATACTATGACTTTTTTTTCATGATTTCGCACGACATGCTATACTATGACTTTTTTTTCATGATTTCGGACAACATGCTATACTATGACTTTTTTTTCATGATTTCCAACGACATGCTATACTATGACTTTTTTTTCATGATTTCCAACGACATGCTATACTATGACTTTTTTTTCATGATTTCGCACGACATGCTATACTATGACTTTTTTTTCATGATTTTGGACGACATGCTATACTATGACTTTTTTTTCATGATTTCGCACGACATGCTATACTATGACTTTTTTTTCATGATTTTGGACGACATGCTATACTATGACTTTTTTTTCATGATTTCCGACGACATGCTATACTATGACTTTTTTTTCATGATTTCGGACAACATGCTATACTATGACTTTTTTTTCATGATTTCCAAAGACATGCTATACTATGACTTTTTTTCATGATTTCGTACGACATTCTATATTATGAACTACACTAATGAAGAAAGCACAACAGAGGATGTACTTCCTGCGGCAGCTGAAGAAGTTCAACCTGCCAAAGACAATGATGGTGCACTTCTACACTGCCATCACTGAGTCCATCCTAACCTCCTCCATCACCATCTGGTACACTGCGGCCACTGCCAAGGACAAAAGCAGACTGCAGTGTATCATTCGCTCTGCCGAGAGGGTGGTTGGCTGCAAAGTGCCCTCCCATTGTGGCTGATCCCTCACACCCTGGACACAAACTCTCTGAGACTCTCCCCTCTGGAAGGCGGCTGCGGTCCATCAGGACCAAAACCTCATGCCACAAAAACAGTTTGTTTCTGTCTGTAGCTGGCCTCATCAACAAGACCTGAGACCTCCACCTGCTCTGCCCCCAACCCCCCCTTGTAACTAAGTCGGACATCTCTTCATCATTTTGGTCATTCACCTGTCACACACTGCATACTGTTAAACTTGCACATCCATACTTTGCACAACTATTTGCACACAACCATATGCATGTTTACAGTGTACAGATTTTTATATTATTATTATTTCTTGCATTCAGATTTTATATTTAATTGTTAGTATTTCTTTTTAATACTTATGTTTCTAATTACTATATATTTTCATTTTTTATATTCTTTGTTATGTACCAATACACCAAGCCAAATTCCTTGTATGTGAAAGCCGAATGGGCAATAAAACTGATTCTGATTCTTTGTTTTTTCATGATTTCCAACGACATGCTATACTATGACTTTTTTTTATGATTTCGCACGACATGCTATACTATGACATTTTTTCATGATTTCGGACAGCATGCTATACTATGACCTTTTTTCATGACTTTGGACGACATGCTATCCTGTGACATTTTTTCATGATTTCGGACGACATGCTATACTATGACCTTTTTTCATGACTTTGGACGACATGCTATACAAGGACTTTTTTCATGACTTTGGACGACATGCTATACTGTGACATTTTTTCATGATTTCGTACGACATGCTATACTATGAAGTGTTTTCATGATTTCGGACAACGTGCTATGCTATGACTTTTTTTCATGATTTCGCACGACATGCTATACTATGACTTTTTTCATGATTTTGGACGACATGCTATACTATGACTTTTTTCATGATTTCGGACGACATGCTATACTATGACTTTTTTCATGATTTCGGACGACATGCTATACTATGACTTTTTTCATGATTTCGGACGACATGCTATACTATGACTTTTTTCATGATTTCGCACGACATGCTATACTATGACTTTTTTCATGATTTCGGACGACATGCTATACTATGACTTTTTTCATGATTTCGGACGACATGCTATACTATGACTTTTTTTTCATGATTTCGCACGACATGCTATACTATGACTTTTTTCATGATTTCGGACGACATGCTATACTATGACTTTTTTTTCATGATTTCGCACGACATGCTATACTATGACTTTTTTCATGATTTCCGACGACATGCTATACTATGGCTTTTTTCATGATTTCGCACGACATGCTATACTATGACTTTTTTTCATGATTTCGCACGACATGCCATACTATGACTTTTTTTCATGATTTCCAACGACATGCTATACTATGACTTTTTTTCATGATTTCGCACGACATGCTATACTATGACTTTTTTCATGATTTCCGACGACATGCTATACTATGACTTTTTTTCATGATTTCGCACGACATGCTATACTATGACTTTTTTTCATGATTTCGGACGACATGCTATACTATGACTTTTTTCATGATTTCGGACGACATGCTATACTATGACTTTTTTTCATGATTTCGGACGACATGCTATACTATGACTTTTTTTCATGATTTCGGACGACATGCTATACTATGACTTTTTTCATGATTTCGGACGACATGCTATACTATGACTTTTTTCATGATTTCGGACGACATGCTATACTATGACTTTTTTCATGATTTCGCACGACATGCTATACTATGACTTTTTTTTCATGATTTCGGACGACATGCTATACTATGACTTTTTTTCATGATTTCGGACGACATGCTATACTATGACTTTTTTTCATGATTTCGGACGACATGCTATACTATGACTTTTTTCATGATTTCGGACGACATGCTATACTATGACTTTTTTTTCATGATTTCGGACGACATGCTATACTATGACTTTTTTTCATGATTTCGGACGACATGCTATACTATGACTTTTTTTCATGATTTCGGACGACATGCTATACTATGACTTTTTTCATGATTTCGGACGACATGCTATACTATGACTTTTTTCATGATTTCGGACGACATGCTATACTATGACTTTTTTCATGATTTCCAACGACATGCTATACTATGACTTTTTTCATGATTTCCAACGACATGCTATACTAGAACTTTTTTCATGATTTCGGACGACATGCTATACTATGACTTTTTTTCATGATTTCGGACGACATGCTATACTATGACTTTTTTCATGATTTCGGACGACATGCTATACTATGACTTTTTTCATGATTTCGGACGACATGCTATACTATGACTTTTTTTCATGATTTCGGACGACATGCTATACTATGACTTTTTTTCATGATTTCGGACGACATGCTATACTATGACTTTTTTCATGATTTCGGACGACATGCTATACTATGACTTTTTTCATGATTTCGGACGACATGCTATACTATGACTTTTTTCATGATTTCCAACGACATGCTATACTATGACTTTTTTCATGATTTCCAACGACATGCTATACTAGAACTTTTTTCATGATTTCGGACGACATGCTATACTATGACTTTTTTCATGATTTCCAACGACATGCTATACTATGACTTTTTTCATGATTTCCAACGACATGCTATACTATGACTTTTTTCATGATTTCCAACGACATGCTATACTAGAACTTTTTTCATGATTTCGGACGACATGCTATACTATGACTTTTTTCATGATTTCGCACGACATGCTATACTATGACTTTTTTTTCATGATTTCGGACGACATGCTATACTATGACTTTTTTTCATGATTTCGGACAACATGCTATACTATGACTTTTTTTCATGATTTCGGACGACATGCTATACTATGACTTTTTTCATGATTTCGGACGACATGCTATACTATGACTTTTTTCATGATTTCGGACGACATGCTATACTATGACTTTTTTCATGATTTCCAACGACATGCTATACTATGACTTTTTTCATGATTTCCAACGACATGCTATACTAGAACTTTTTTCATGATTTCGGACGACATGCTATACTATGACTTTTTTCATGATTTCCAACGACATGCTATACTATGACTTTTTTCATGATTTCCAACGACATGCTATACTAGAACTTTTTTCATGATTTCGGACGACATGCTATACTATGACTTTTTTCATGATTTCCAACGACATGCTACACTATAACTTTTTTTTCATGATTTCAAACGACATGCTATACTATGACTTTTTTCATGATTTCGGACGACATGCTATACTATGACTTTTTTCACGATTTCAAACGACATGCTATACTATAACTTTTTTTTCATGATTTCAAACGACATGCTATACTATGACTTTTTTCATGATTTCGGACGACATGTTATACTATGACTTTTTTTCATGATTTCCAACGACATGCTATACTATAACTTTTTTTTCATGATTTCGGATGACATGCTATACTATGACTTTTTTCATGATTTCAAACGACATGCTATACTATGACTTTTTTCATGATTTCACACGACATGCTATACTATGACTTTTTTCATGATTTCCAACGACATGCTATACTATGACTTTTTTCATGATTTCACACGACATGCTATACTATGACTTTTTTCATGATTTCCAACGACATGCTATACTATGACTTTTTTCATGATTTCACACGACATGCTATACTATGACTTTTTTTTCATGATTTCGGACGACATGCTATACTATGACTTTTTTCATGATTTCCAACGACATGCTATACTATGACTTTTTTCATGATTTCAAACGACATGCTATACTATGACTTTTTTCATGATTTCCAACGACATGCTATACTATGACTTATTTTCATGATTTCCAACGAAATGCTATACTATAACTTTTTTTTCATGATTTCGGACGACATGCTATACTATGACTTTTTTCATGATTTTGGACGACATGCTATACTATGACTTTTTTCATGATTTTGGACGACATGCTATACTATGACTTTTTTCATGATTTTGGACGACATGCTATACTATGACTTTTTTCATGATTTTGGACGACATGCTATACTATGACTTTTTTCATGATTTTGGACGACATGCTATACTATGACTTTTTTTCATGATATCGCACGACATGCTATACTATGACTTTTTTTCATGATTTCCAACGAAATGCTATACTATAACTTTTTTTTCATGATTTCGGACGACATGCTATACTATGACTTTTTTCATGATTTTGGACGACATGCTATACTATGACTTTTTTCATGATTTTGGACGACATGCTATACTATGACTTTTTTCATGATTTTGGACGACATGCTATACTATGACTTTTTTCATGATTTTGGACGACATGCTATACTATGACTTTTTTAATGATTTTGGACGACATGCTATACTATGACTTTTTTTCATGATTTTGGACGACATGCTATACTATGACTTTTTTTCATGATTTTGGACGACATGCTATACTATGACTTTTTTTCATGATTTTGGACGACATGCTATACTATGACTTTTTTTCATGATTTTGGACGACATGCTATACTATGACTTTTTTCATGATTTTGGACGACATGCTATACTATGACTTTTTTCATGATTTTGGACGACATGCTATACTATGACTTTTTTCATGATTTTGGACGACATGCTATACTATGACTTTTTTCATGATTTTGGACGACATGCTATACTATGACTTTTTTCATGATTTTGGACGACATGCTATACTATGACTTTTTTCATGATTTTGGACGACATGCTATACTATGACTTTTTTCATGATTTTGGACGACATGCTATACTATGACTTTTTTCATGATTTTGGACGACATGCTATACTATGACTTTTTTTCATGATATCGCACGACATGCTATACTATGACTTTTTTTCATGATTTCCAACGAAATGCTATACTATAACTTTTTTTTCATGATTTCGGACGACATGCTATACTATGACTTTTTTCATGATTTTGGACGACATGCTATACTATGACTTTTTTCATGATTTTGGACGACATGCTATACTATGACTTTTTTCATGATTTTGGACGACATGCTATACTATGACTTTTTTCATGATTTTGGACGACATGCTATACTATGACTTTTTTAATGATTTTGGACGACATGCTATACTATGACTTTTTTTCATGATTTTGGACGACATGCTATACTATGACTTTTTTTCATGATTTTGGACGACATGCTATACTATGACTTTTTTTCATGATTTTGGACGACATGCTATACTATGACTTTTTTCATGATTTTGGACGACATGCTATACTATGACTTTTTTTCATGATATCGCACGACATGCTATACTATGACTTATTTTCATGATTTCCAACGAAATGCTATACTATAACTTTTTTTTCATGATTTCGGACGACATGCTATACTATGACTTTTTTCATGATTTTGGACGACATGCTATACTATGACTTTTTTCATGATTTTGGACGACATGCTATACTATGACTTTTTTCATGATTTTGGACGACATGCTATACTATGACTTTTTTCATGATTTTGGACGACATGCTATACTATGACTTTTTTAATGATTTTGGACGACATGCTATACTATGACTTTTTTTCATGATATCGCACGACATGCTATACTATGACTTTTTTCATGATTTCGGACGACATGCTATACTATGACTTTTTTTCATGATTTCCAACGACATGCTATACTATGACTTTTTTTCATGATTTCGGACGACATGCTATATGATGACTTTTTTTCATGATTTCGCACGACATGCTATACTATGACTTTTTTTTCATGATTTCCAACAACATGCTATACTATGACTTTTTTCATGATTTCCAACGACATGCTATACTATGACTGTTTTTTTCATGATTTTGGACGACATGCTATACTATGACTTTTTTCATGATTTCCGACGACATGCTATACTATGACTTTTTTCATGATTTCGGACGACATGCTATACTATGACTTTTTTCATGATTTCAGACGAAATGCTATACTATGACTTTTTTCATGATTTCCAACGACATGCTATACTAGAACTTTTTTCATGATTTCGGACGACATGCTATACTAGAACTTTTTTCATGATTTCGGACGACATGCTATACTATGACTTTTTTCATGATTTCCAACGACATGCTATACTATGACTTTTTTCATGATTTCCAACGACATGCTATACTAGAACTTTTTTCATGATTTCGGACGACATGCTATACTATGACTTTTTTCATGATTTTGGACGACATGCTATACTATGACTTTTTTTCATGATTTCGCACGACATGCTATACTAGGACTTTTTTCATGATTTCCAACGACATGCTATACTATGACTTTTTTTCATGATTTCCAACGACATGCTATACTATGACTTTTTTCATGATTTCCAACGACATGCTATACTATGACTTTTTTCATGATTTTGGACGACATGCTATACTATGACTTTTTTAATGATTTCGGACGACATGCTATACTATGACTTTTTTCATGATTTCGCACGACATGCTATACTATGACTTTTTTCATGATTTTGGACGACATGCTATACTATGACTTTTTTTCATGATTTCGCACGACATGCTATACTATGACTTTTTTTCATGATTTCGCACGACATGCTATACTACGACTTTTTTCATGATTTCGGACGACATGCTATACTATGACTTTTTTTCATGATTTCGCACGACATGCTATACTATGACTTTTTTTCATGATTTCGCACAACATGCTATACTATGACTTTTTTCATGATTTCGGACGACATGCTATACTATGACTTTTTTTCATGATTTCCAACGACATGCTATACTATGACTTTTTTTCATGATTTCGGACAACATGCTATACGATGACTTTTTTTCATGATTTCGCACGACATGCTATACTATGACTTTTTTCATGATTTCCAACGACATGCTATACTACGACTTTTTTCATGATTTCGCACGACATGCTATACTATGACTTTTTTTCATGATTTCCAACGACATGCTATACTATGACTTTTTTTTCATGATTTCCAACGACATGCTATACTATGACTATTTTTCATGATTTCCAACGACATGCTATACTATGACTTTTTTCATGATTTTGCACGACATGCTATACTATGACTTTTTTTCATGATTTCGCACGACATGCTATACTATGACTTTTTTTCATGATTTCGCACGACATGCTATACTATGACTTTTTTTCATGATTTCCAACGACATGCTATACTATGACTTTTTTCATGATTTTAGACGACATGCTATACTATGACTTTTTTTCATGATTTCGGACAACATGCTATACTATGACTTTTTTTCATGATTTCGCACGACATGCTATACTATGACTTTTTTTCATGATTTCGCACGACATGCTATACTGTGACTTTTTTTCATGATTTCGCACGACATGCTATACTATGACTTTTTTCATGATTTCCAACGACATGCTATACTCTGACTTTTTTCATGATTTTGGACGACATGCTATACTATGACTTTTTTTCATGATTTCGCACGACATGCTATACTACGACTTTTTTCATGATTTCGGACGACATGCTATACTATGACTTTTTTTCATGATTTCGCACGACATGCTATACTATGACTTTTTTCATGATTTCGCACGACATGCTATACTATGACTTTTTTTCATGATTTCGCACGACATGCTATACTGTGACTTTTTTTCATGATTTCCAACGACATGCTATACTATGACTTTTTTTTCATGATTTCCAACGACATGTATGACTATTTTTCATGATTTCCAACGACATGCTATACTATGACTTTTTTCATGATTTCGCACGACATGCTATACTATGACTTTTTTTCATGATTTCGCACGACATGCTATACTGTGACTTTTTTTCATGATTTCCAACGACATGCTATACTATGACTTTTTTCATGATTTTAGACGACATGCTATACTATGACTTTTTTCATGATTTTAGACGACATGCTATACTATGACTTTTTTCATGATTTTAGACGACATGCTATACTATGACTTTTTTTCATGATTTCGCACGACATGCTATAACTTTTTTTCATGATTTCGCACGACATGCTATACTGTGACTTTTTTTCATGATTTCGCACGACATGCTATACTATGACTTTTTTTCATGATTTCGCACGACATGCTATACTACGACTTTTTTCATGATTTTGGACGACATGCTATACTATGACTTTTTTTTTCATGATTTCGCACGACATGCTATACTATGACTTTTTTTCATGATTTCGCACGACATGCTATACTATGACTTTTTTCATGATTTCGGACGACATGCTATACTATGACTTTTTTTCATGATTTCCAACGACATGCTATACTATGACTTTTTTTCATGATTTCGGACGACATGCTATACGATGACTTTTTTTCATGATTTCCAACGACATGCTATACTATGACTTTTTTTCATGATTTCCAACGACATGCTATACTACGACTTTTTTCATGATTTCCAACGACATGCTATACTATGACTTTTTTCATGATTTCGGACGACATGCTATACTATAACTTTTTTTTCATGATTTCGGACGACATGCTATACTATGACTTTTTTTCATGATTTCGCACAACATGCTATACTATGACTTTTTTTCATGATTTCGGACGACATGCTATACTATGACTTTTTTCATGATTTCGGACGACATGCTATACTATGACTTTCTTTCATGATTTAGGAGGACATGCTATAGTATGAGTTTTTTTCATGATTTTAGACGACATGCTATACTATGACTTTTATTCATGATTTCGGACGACATGCTATACTATGACTTTTTTTCATGATTTCGGACGACATGCTATACTATGACTTTCTTTCATGATTTAGGAGGACATGCTATAGTATGAGTTTTTTTCATGATTTTAGACGACATGCTATACTATGACTTTTTTTCATGATTTCGGACGACATGCTATACTATGACTTTTTTCATGATTTCGGACGACATGCTATACTATGACTTTCTTTCATGATTTAGGAGGACATGCTATAGTATGAGTTTTTTTCATGATTTTAGACGACATGCTATACTATGACTTTTTTTCATGATTTTAGACGACATGCTATACTATGACTTTTATTCATGATTTTGGACAACATGCTATACTATGACTTTCTTTCATGATTTTGGACGACATGCTATACTATGACTTTTTTCATGATTTCGGACGACATGCTATACTATGACTTTCTTTCATGATTTAGGAGGACATGCTATAGTATGAGTTTTTTTCATGATTTTAGACGACATGCTATACTATGACTTTTATTCATGATTTTAGACGACATGCTATACTATGACTTTCTTTCATGATTTCGGAGGACATGCTATACTATGCTACTACTATTTTGGATGACATACTATAATATGACAAACAAACTACAATGCCAGCTCCCAGTGGCATGAAAAGTTAAGAAATGGTCTTGCCAATCAGAGGCAGCCCTACAATCTGCACTTTGCAACGCAGTCTAGAACACATTCCAGGTCTCAAGTGTCAACATCATATCTGAGTCTGTGGTGGATTCAATTTTCAAAACAAACAAAGCACCTGCAGCCAAAACTGCAGTTCAGTCAGGAACACTTTAGTCAAATAAAACTTTATTTCCATTTGCAGTATTGCATTTGGCGATATGGCTCTGTTCACACACACCTCTGCCTTTCCTTGGGCCTGCCCAGAAACCTTTTTCAATGTGCCTATGTGGAAAGCCTAAGGCGGAGAGAGCACACCTCTCTGCCCTTCCACATGCAAAAATGAGTAAAGCCTGCAACACAGAGAGCACACCTCCCTGCCCCTCCATGCACCTACATGGAAAGCCCAAGGAGAGCAGCAGCAAAGACCCCTGGGAACAGAACAGAGCAGCATCAATGACAAACAGAAATGACATTGATAAGTCAGACACAGCATGAAAAGGAGGAGCTGGGGCGGAGGCAGGTTGCAAAGCGGCTTGCAGAGGAAGCAGCAACAGTCGGCGGGGCTAGAGCAGTTTAAATAGGGCGCCCTGAATGAGATTCACCAATTGGTTTCATAGAAAGGAATCATGTGATCTATCAGCTGACTCCCCTCCATCAATCAGCTGATCCATTAGTTGATTGGGCTGTTTGAGATCAGCTGATGTTGCTGGGATGTGAGCTGAGCTTGACATTGTGTCCTGCCTGAATTGATGCTATAACTCATCTGACAATATCTTTGTTTTCCACGTCTCTGTAGACCAGTGCCTTTTGCACCACTGAACAGTGCACATTCATCTTTGTAACGAGGGGTTTATAGACTACAGCCCCACTCTAATATCACTGTCTGTGTAATTTCTGACTGACTGTTCTGGCTGACAAAGTCTGATCATCACATCCTGTGTTAATATTCTGTCACCTGAGGAAGAGCTGCCCTTTAATTTTTCTTACATTTCACAACAACACAGGAGCATCACGGTCATCGGTTGTGCACCATCCACCAAGATTATCCCCCACAGAAGAGAAGCTATTCTCACGGATATGACCTCCGTGACCTTTTTTTTTATTTATTTATTTTTTTAAAGATAATGTATTATCTTGGTTTAGGTTTCATATCCTTTGCGTCATTGTTAGAGTGCTTTCACTTCCTCTGTGGTTTCATTTATTTCTGTAAATTCTGAAATGAGCAGGTTCCTCAAACTCTGACCCTGAAGAATATGTATGTATGCATATTGAAATGTATTGTATTGTAATTATTTAAAATATATTTAGAATTTATTGAAATTGTATTCCTCATTCCTGAACCCTTTTTGTGTGTGTAATTTGCAGTTGTGCTTTTTTGGGATTTTGGTTTCTTCAAAATCTGAATTGAAGCTCAACATGTGATTTGTTATTTATGATTTGTTTTGAATTTTAGTTAATACAATTTGGAAAGTAAGGAGAAAGTGTTTTGGGGGGCTGATCCAAGATAAGATAAAACTTGATTTATTTCACTGTGACAACTTTGAGCATCACTTTAGTTTTTATATGACTCACACTTTTAGTAATGACTTTAAAAATATAGATTAATTTGGAGCGGATTATGTGAAGGTCATATATTCTAATCCTCACTTCCTGTGGGCTACAGCAACACTAAACCCCTGAGCTTGCCTGAGAGGGACTAAATGCACAAAGCTGCTATTTTTAAATATCCCATGGAGAGAGACTCTCACTGCAGCCTGTTCTATTTTGTTGTGAAAATGTGGGCGTGCAGCCTCGTTCTGTGGACGATAAACCAGGTGCAGACTTCCATCTGTGTCACCGCTGATGAGGAAATACAGCGAGTGCTGGACGGAGCAGTGAGTGACAACAGCCCCGCCCACATTTAAGAGGACTGTCTGAACACACCGAGGGTCTAGGTACCATGTCTGAAGGCTCACTGCTGGTTCCTCTCGGCCATTTCAAAGTGTTGTTGTAGGAATTTTGTACGCAATCACTGATATGCCAATGATGAGATGCATGTTAACTGATCTTTCTAGTTATTTGTACTTCACTTACAGCAAATATTAACATAGTAATCTCACTTTGTGTTTTATATTGTTTGCTTTAGAGCTGCATATTTTCTAATCTTGTATTTATGCTCTGTGCTGCTGCCTGTCTCGGCCAGGGCACTCTTGAAAAGACGATTTTTAATCTCAAGGGGTTTTTTTTGGTTCAACATAAATGTCAAATAAAAATAAAACTTTCTTTGTCAGCTTCTTGGTATGAGTAAGAACTTTGTTTTTTCCACATAAGACACTTCTGTATCTGTCTTAGTTTTCCCCTCTCACTGGCTTTAGTGGGTGGAGAAAGGGGGCGTTGAATCAGGATGTGATGAAAGTTGCGGGGTTGCCTGTTTATTGGTCAGACCACTTTCAGTATGAAAGCAGACTAGATGAGTTTACAACTGTTCAATAGATCACATGACAGCATGTGAGGGAGCAAGAGCCCCCCCTCCCTCAATTCAGAGCGTTGTTTTGATTCTCTGTATGTCTGTTACATAACTGTAGAACTGATACGGCCTCTTGAATCTGTTGTTATTGTTGTAACAACACCCTTCAGAGAATTATCAGCTGAAAATGCAGCTCCTCTCGACTTTACAGAGCTTTATAGTGAGTTTAAGCTCATTGTTTATCAGTCTGACATTATACTTCTGGGTCACATCGACGCCGTAGCTACGTCATATGCTCTGCGTCGGCGTAGAGCCTACACTGTACCCTATGCTGTAGCCTGACATGTGCCTCCCCAGAAATGTAACTACATGTCGCGGCAACGCGGACCTCCATGGATGAGCACAAAGAAAGTCTTCCTGATTGAACTTACGCTGAGCGTCATTTGTCTGAGAGCTCATATGTCTTGTGGTGCCCAAACTTCTGCATGGTGCTGCTTTCATTTTGTTTCCACTCTGAAATTGTACAAATTACTGCCGTTAATCTTGCTTAAAATGTTGAAAAGCATGTTTCATCCTTAACTTCATACCTTTTTGGAGATCAGGTTATCTTCAATTTACTATTCACAGTGAAATAAATTGTGACCAGGGGTGCCCAGAGCTTTGCATGCCACTGTAAAATTACAACTAGGAAGTTTGGTGTTGGTGACGTTGAAGTCATGTGACCCTGGTGTTGTTTTTCTACAGGCTTACCTCAGCCTGTCACTGCCGTGACTGTGTTTACACTGCAAAAATCATAAAAGTTGAGTTCATTTGTGAAGGTTATCTTGCTGAACCAAACTTGTAAGTATCATGAATGTTGGTTTGCCACAGAGCTTAATTTCTGCCGTTATCCAAACAGGCTATTTGACGAGGGAACCAGGGCGATGCTACCTTTCTGGCTGGCCTTCAAAAAACATCATCCCTGCAGCACTGGACTGGACTGACAGCCATCAGGTGACACAAACACAAAGACTCCTAATGAATCATCACGTTGCCCTGTAACTGCTGGACGTAACAATAAGCAGCTGTTTGCTAATGTGTTCAACATATCAACTTAAAAAGAAATGATATGTCAGTGTTGTGTTCACAACTTATGTGTACTGAAAACAAGAGGCAAAATAAGACGCAGGTGTAGATGTTTGTCTGCAGAAGCTCTCGTTTCGTGTCAATAACTTAAAAACACGTCTGTAAGGTGTCAGTTACACACAGCAACTTAACACTTTTAATCTTAAAAGTGAAAGTATCGCTTGTCTTTCATGCGCACTCATTAAGTGTGTATCGTGTGGACCAACAGCACCACTTCCTGCCACAGGAGCATTTTCACTAGTAGCTTTCTGTGAGACAACCAGCTCAGTGAGTCGTGTCACTATCAGTCATCTCCTGCTGCAGTGGAGGCTTTTTCACAACAGATATTTTGACTTTATGTCACTGAGGAAAAGTCAGAGGTCAACCTGGTAACCTTAAGGATGTCCCAATTCCACTTAGAAGTCACTCCAGTGAGCCACGTGCACAAAACCAGGACGTCCCTTCAGTGGAATGCAGCTACGATCCGTGTTATTAAATACACCTGTGTGTTTCTTTCTGTGTCTGCCGTGACAAAAAGTGCACTGAGACTTTAAATTGTCTCTACATGTGTATTTCTCCTACAAAGATTCAATAAAATGAGCTTCCTCCACTTGTACTATCTGTCTGTCATATTTCCACATCTGTCTCTGGTGACTTCCTGTCGTGGAAATTACGCCGTGGTTTCCCCCTTTCATGTCTGTGGTTCTTAAAATACACAGAGAGATGGGTCGGTCTTTAAAGCCACAGTCTTTCCTCAAAGCTCACATCATATTCCAAAAAACTGACAAATATAATCACTGTCACCTCCCCCACTCTAAAAGAAAAAGGTCATAGATGTTGCATTACTTGTCTTTTTCTTAGACATTTCATGCTGAATCTGGATTTATATTTTGTATTAATGATCTGAGTCTGCAAACGCTTTATTATATTTGAAAATCGAAAACATTTTTTAATGAAAGTGTGTCTATCTAGTCTGACAGGCAGTCAAGAAGGAAAGGAAATGCACATACAGTAGATAGGTGAGAGTCTCCGTCTAGTTCCTTTTTTTGTACCATTGATAATCAAATATACACAGCATGAACCTTCAGCAGACAGAGGAGACTGGTGCTCCATGGGAGAGGTGAGAGACATTGCTCTTGTAGTAATTTATGTGTTTAGTGCTGTGAAGCTGTTCAGAAGTTCATTTTTCAGCCGAAACTTTTCAATTCAATTTTATTTATAAAGCCCAAAACCACAAATCACAATTTGCCTCAGAGGGCTTTACAACATGACGTCGCTCTGACCTTTGGACCCTCGCACTGTATAATACGCTAACATGTTCCTGTGGGCTCCAGTTAATATGGTCGTAACCAGAGTTGGGTATGGGTTACTTTAAAAGTAATCAAATTACTTTACTGTGTTACTTTTTAAAAAAGTAACCACATACTTTACTGCATTACTCCCTGAGAAAAGTAACTCAAGCTCTTTTAAAGTACTTTTGAGTATTCTACATTTCCTACTGGGCAATTAAAGTTATGGACCACTTGCCCTTCACTGAGATCCAGTTCTCCCATCACAGCCGTCACTGTGACCAGTAGAAACACAGAACCATCTGCTGCCGTAGACACTGTATGACAACAACACCCCAGTGTTTTTAATATTTCCTCTAGGGATGTTACCACACAGAGTGAAAGGGGGAAATGATGGTGTGAAAGTGAAAGTAACAAGTAATGAAAATAGGACCCGAGTAACCCGATGACATCACACACGTCGTGAAAGACGACAGGGGATAATTGGTGAGCACCAGCATGTCGTGTGTCATGTCTGTCGGCCAAATCACGGCACGATTTTATGACTCCACAATCGTATAATGTGACAGTGACTTTCAGAACGGGCAGACAAGTGGTGTAGTGTGTACCAGGCATAATGCAAGTCCTGAGTCTGACCTGTTTGTCAGCAAGTCCTCCACCTTTTGAGTCATGGGGATTTTACTGACGATCCCGCGGAATGTTTTAGACTCTACCGTAGCCAACGGCAGCATTTCCCCGACCACGCTTCTGTCAGACTGAGAGGTTTAACGTTATCTCCGACCAGCGTTCTAAAAGTAACGGAAGTAACTGATGTCTTGTTTGAAAATGTACTTAAGTATTTGATTACTCAAACAGCAAAGTTATGCGTTAGGTTACTCGTTACTGCAAAAAGTAATCAAAGTACTCTGTATTCTGTTACTTTGTAATACATTATACCCAACTCTGGTCGTAACTGAAGAAGGATTTTGTTTTTACCTCTTGCTCTTAGGTATGTTTTCTGTTTTATTGTACTTAATTGAATGTAACATGGCCGTCCTTTTGCTTTGGTGCTCCACGGGAGAGAGGCTCCAGTTAATATGGTCGTAATTGACGGAGGATTTTGTTTTTACCTCTTGCTTGTCAGGAATAAACGGAGATCACCTCCAAAGATAGTCTGGACCTCTTCATATCAACACAACACAGACATCAGTAGATGCAGGCTGCAACACAACAAAGCAGGAAATAACCACAATAAACACTATTAAAAATAGACAAAAAAGACACAATTAAACGACACAGCCTGCTGATGGTAGACACACAAATACGATACGATATACTTTATTGTCCCACTAAGGGAAATTTGTCCTAGACTCAGCGACTGTGCCATGAATTTGCACCTTCAACGTGTGGGACTGTACCTTTCTGGCTCCCATTCAGTCCAGAAGGCAGCGAAGATAAATTAAAAATAACCAAAAAAAGGAGATTTATTCATCTTGTATGGTGCCTAACTGTAGTGCATCATTACACATCAGGTATGGAAATAATATGGTCCATTAAGAGGAGCGAGGAGTCAGCAGTCAGTGACTTATAAAACAGGTTTTCAACAATTAGGAATCACTACAACCACAAGAGGTCCTTGAGCACATAGTCATACATGAGCACACACAATCTAAGGCTTCACTCGTTACGTATGCTAATGCTAACTTAACAATTAGCTAATACTAGCTATGAAGTATTATGTTTAAAAAAGAGGTGGTTATGATTAGGGTAAGAGTGACGGGGAGGCTACATTTTGTTCCTTATACAGTGAATCACGTCTTCATGTATTATGATTTATAAAGTGGATTTCTGCTACATTTGGTCTCGTTTATTCTCTACAGTGTAGCATTGTAGCAGGGCTCAGACGTTCAGACGGCCATCGTGTTGGTGGGTTTGTCTTTTACTAGTGGTTGGCGCAGTTTGTGTCGTGCATGCAACAAACAGAACAGGCTCGCTGGAGATAAACTGCGTCTCGCCTGGAAGTGGACGAGTGCAGGTGGCTGCAGCAGGAGAGGGTGACAAAAAGCTGAAAGCGATCAGCTGTTAGATCAAGTGAGAGCCAGGCATTTCCCATCATGCCCTGGGTCTTGCAGTCGGTTGAGAGCAACTGCAGCTGCCTCCATGTCAAAAGATTGTCACACAAATCTAACCGGAACGTATTGCACGGTGATTGCTGGTGATCGATTCTGTGCAGGCCTGGCTCATCTCAAACGAGCCTAATGTGTCTGCAGGTAAACATGTCTCATCCCGCCAGTCTTCCGGCTTCCCTTGGAGACGTATTTCCTCTCATGCAGACACAGAACGTGTGAGCTGATTGGCTGAAGTCTTTGCGGCGTGTTGCAGACATAGGTTACCTGAGCCTGCACTGCCACTAGGTCTTTGATGTCAGTCTGCTGTGGCTGGGCCTTTAACCCTGTCACCACCGAGTCGTCCTCCCATACAAACCAGATCTGGGAGTTCCCCGACTCCTGTCAGTTCATTTGCATGTGACAAGGCACAGCTGGGGAAACCTGAAATCAAATGCACAACAAGTGTTGACACAATCCTGAAAGATCCATGCAAATGATATCAGGCAAGGCAAGTTTATTTGTAGAGCACAATTCGTACACAAAGTAATTCAAAGTGCTTTACAGAACAAGAAAATGCATTAAAATCACAATACAAAATAAAAACATAAATAATCATTATAAAATGAACTTTAAAAGAGAAGAGTGCAGATAAGATCCTTTCAGTCATATGCACAGTGAAATAGAGCTGTTTTGAGCCGAGATTTGAACATTGTCAGAGTAGAGGCCTGTCTCACATCTTCAGAAAGACTGTTCCAGATTTTAGCTGCATAAAACTGGAACCCTGATTCCCCATGTTTAGTCCTGACTCTGGGCACCAGCAGGAGGCCGGTCCCTGAGGTCCTCAGAGTCCCAGATGGTTCATATGGCACTAACATGTCAGAGATGTACTTTGGTGCTAGGCCGTGGAGAGACTTGTACACAAGCAGAGCTGCTTTAAAGTCTATTCTCTGAGCCACAGGAAGCCAGTGTAGAGACCTGAGCACAGGACTAATGTGCTCGTACTTCCTGGTTCTGGTCGGGACCCGAGCAGCAGCATTCTGGATGTACTGCAGCTGTCTTACGGCCCGTTTGGAGAGGCCAGTGAGCAGGCCGTTACAGTAGTCTAACCTACTAGAGACAAATGCATGGATAAGTCTCTCCAAGTCAGGTTTAGACACTATACCTTTGATTTTGGCAATGTTTTTTAGATGGTAAAAGGCTGCTGATGTTATTGATTTGATGTGACTGTTAAAGTTCAAGTCTGAGTCCATTATTACCCCGAGATTTCTAACCTGATTTGTAGGTTTTAGAGAGAGAGACTGGAGGTGACTGCTGACACTTTCTCTTTGTTTCTGTGGACCAAATACGATGATTTCAGTCTTGTCTAAATTTAGCTGGAGAAAGTTTCTGTTGTCTCTCTGCAACCACAATATTTTCCACAAAAGGATGGTGAGACTTGGACAAGACACAGCCACACGACACTTCCTCTCAAAAAACATTGCAAAACTACGACAAAGTCTTCTTTTGATGAACTGACCCCGCCCCCACCCCAGTACCTAGAAACTGGTGGTGGGGGAAAGTTTTTTCTATGTCAGTTGATGCTCATATTTACTGGCAGAGACACCCACAATACCATATTACATCATCTGCTGCAGGTGCACGTAACAGGAAACAATGCTTAAATAATACTTTAATTCAAAATATTTGTTTCTGCAAACAACAGAAAATCTTTACCTCACCGACTGCAGCCGAGCATCGTTTAAACCCATAAAACCTCAGTTTGAGTTAAATGTGTGGAAAAGGACGTACAAGCTAGAATATTTCTTATTTTGTCCACAGATAGATAGACATATTTTATGACTTTATGTGGCAGATAGATAAACTCAATGATTAATAAAATCTGCTAGAAATAGTTATCATCTCTGCAAAAAAAAAGAACATTTTACATGTCAAACACTTGATTTTCAGCATTCTGGTGAATTTTAATGCACCAATTTATGATGTGAATGTCCAACATGTTCTTATCCTGAGCAATGTTATATTTGACAGCTATTTTAGATTCAATGTTTTTTAGCTTTAGTCATTTTTAGTGAATGAAATTCAAAACGTTTTAGTTACATGTAGTTAGGTCTAGGCAACAAAAACACATGGTTATGTTTAGGCAACTCAATCATGTGGTTAGGTTTAGGCAACGAAATTCTGTGGTCAGGTTTCAGCAACAAAAACACGTAGTTAGGTTTAGGCAACAAAAACATGTGGTTAGGTTTAGGCAACAAAAACACATTGTTAGGTTTAGGCAACAAAAACACGTGGTTAGGTTTAGGCAACAAAAACACATTGTTAGGTTTAGGCAACAAAAACACGTGGTTAGGTTTAGGCAACAAAAACACATAGTTAGGTTTAGGCAACAAAAACACATTGTTAGGTTTAGACAACAAAAACACGTGGTTAGGTTTAGGAAACAAAAACACATTGTTAGGTTTAGGAAACAAAAACACATTGTTAGGTTTAGACAACAAAAACACGTGGTTAGGTTTAGGAAACAAAAACACATTGTTAGGTTTAGGCAACAAAAACACATTGTTAGGTTTAGGAAACAAAAACACATTGTTAGGTTTAGACAACAAAAACACGTGGTTAGGTTTAGGAAACAAAAACACATTGTTAGGTTTAGGAAACAAAAACACATTGTTAGGTTTAGACAACAAAAACACGTGGTTAGGTTTAGGAAACAAAAACACATTGTTAGGTTTAGGAAACAAAAACACATTGTTAGGTTTAGGCAACAAAAACACATTGTTAGGTTTAGGCAACAAAAACACGTGGTTAGGTTTAGGCAACAAAAACACATAGTAAGGTTTAGGCAACTAAAACACGTGGTTAGGTTTAGACAACAAAAACACGTGGTCAGGTTTAGGCAACAAAAACACGTGGTTAGGTTTAGGCAACAAAAACACGTGGTTAGGTTTAGGCAACAAAAACACATTGTTAGGTTTAGGCAACAAAAACACATTGTTAGGTTTAGGCAACAAAAACACGTGGTTAGGTTTAGGCAACAAAAACACATAGTTAGGTTTAGGCAACAAAAACACGTGTTAGGTTTAGACAACAAAAACACGTGGTCAGGTTTAGGCAACAAAAACACGTGGTTAGGTTTAGGCAACAAAAACACATAGTTAGGTTTAGGCAACAAAAACACGTGGTTAGGTTTAGGCAACAATAACACATTGTTAGGTTTAGGCAACAATAACACATTGTTAGGTTTAGGCAACAAAAACACATTGTTAGGTTTAGGCAACAAAAACACGTGGTTAAGTTTAGGCAACAAAAACACGTGGTTAGGTTTAGGCAACGAAATTCTGTGGTCAGGTTTCAGCAACAAAAACACGTAGTTAGGTTTAGGCAACAAAAACACGTGGTTAGGTTTAGGCAACAAAAACACGTGGTTAGGTTTAGGCAACAATAACACGTGGTTAGGTTTAGGCAACGAAATTCTGTGGTCAGGTTTCAGGAACAAAAACACGTGGTTAGGTTTAGGCAACAAAAACACGTGGTTAGGTTTAGGCAACAAAAACACATTGTTAGGTTTAGGCAACAATAACACGTGGTTAGGTTTAGGCAACGAAATTCTGTGGTCAGGTTTCAGCAACAAAAACACGTGGTTAGGTTTAGGCAACAAAAACACGTGGTTAGGTTTAGGCAACAAAAACACATTGTTAGGTTTAGGCAACAAAAAAACGTGGTTAGGTTTAGGCAACAAAAACACATTGTTAGGTTTAGGCAACAAAAACACGTGGTTAGGTTTAGGCAACAAAAACACGTGGTTAGGATTAGGCAACAATAACACGTGGTTAGGTTTAGGCAACGAAATTCTGTGGTCAGGTTTCAGCAACAAAAACACGTAGTTAGGTTTAGGCAACAAAAACACGTGGTTAGGTTTAGGCAACAAAAACACGTGGTTAGGTTTAGGCAACAAAAACACGTGGTTAGGTTTAGGCAACAAAAACACGTGGTTAGGTTTAGGCAACAAAAACACATTGTTAGGTTTAGGCAACAAAAACACGTGGTTAGGTTTAGGCAACAAAAACACGTGGTTAGGTTTAGGCAACAAAAACACGTGGTTAGGTTTAGGCAACAAAAACACATTGTTAGGTTTAGGCAACAAAAACACGTGGTTAGGTTTAGGCAACAATAACACGTGGTTAGGTTTAAGCAAGAATAACACGTGGTTAGGTTTAGGCAACAAAAACACGTGGTTAGGTTTAGGCAACAAAAACACATTGTTAGGTTTAGGCAACAATAACACGTGGTTAGGTTTAAGCAACAATAACACGTGGTTAGGTTTAAGCAACAATAACACGTGGTTAGGTTTAGGCAACAATAACACGTGGTTAGGTTTAGGCAACAATAACACGTGGTTAGGTTTAGGCAACAATAACACGTGGTTAGGTTTAGGCAACACAATTAGGCATATCATACCGCCATGACAGATGCTACATGCGGGGTTAACAAGTGATGCTGCCCGCCGTCCATCAGACAGGTGCACCCTGGCTGATCGAAGACGTATCATACTGCAGTGAAAGGTAGCTTCTGAAATCAGGTGTCACTGAAATCATCAACAAAGCAGCGGAATTTAATTTTTTCAGAAGGAGTACAGTTTGAAATGTCTTTAATTTTGTCAAAATTAACGTCCTTTTCTACTTTTATCTTTTTATTTGGGGGGAACAAATGCACATGTACCCTTAAATCTACACCTTTAGTGACAAGCTCGGCAACAGGATCTGAGGGATGTATCTGATGTATTTCCTCTCATCGAGCACAAACTGTTGTCTGTTTGTCCTCTTTCTGAATCATCACAGCAGGTTCAGCTTGTTGTTTAATCTTCACTCTGCAGGAATGGAAATGTCCGTGAGCTTTAATGTGGTTCCTGATGTCACTGTGAGAGAAAGTTCATGTGTGAAGCCTCAACCTACAACCAGGAAGCTGAAGGGCTTAAAAGCGAGAGGCTCTGGCTGAGAGGCTCAGTCAGCCTGCAGGTGGGACGAGGCTATCATCTGGAAGCTTCAGTGAGATCAGTTACTGTTGATCTTTAACATTCTACATCGGGACCATGAGTGACTTCGATCTGTCTCAAGCTTTGGACGAGTAAGTTCAAGAGAGTCTACTACGTTTATGTCCACACTTAGATTATTTTAACCTGAATCAGTCTTTTAAAAACAAAACCAAAATAACAAGTGAGAAGTTCAAGCGTGATTTTAGATAATCGTTGATGTGTTTCGGGAAGCTGAGAGCTCTTACAGCTCGGTACATCCTCAGTGACTGCCTGTGAAAAGGGAACAGCTCCAGGCTGTCTGGCTTTGTGTTTCACTTCTCACTTACATGTCCTGCTGAAAAACACATGACAGAAAAACTGTGAAAATTAGCAACTGGCAGTGATTGAAGTGCATTTGCTCAAGTACTAATTCAAAGTATAAATACTTTACTTGAGCATTTCCATTTTATGCTGCTTTATATTTCTGCTCTGCAACGTCTGAGAGGAAATATTGTACTTGTTGCTGCAGTACGTTTGTCTGACAGCTTCAGTTGGAAATTAGATGTTGAATGTTTGTGATGAGCTGAAGGATGAAGTGTTCCTTCATGTGTTGAGAAAAATTCTCAGACTTCTTAAGCTAAGTAAGCTGTTTAAAAACCTCTTTGATGAGCTGGTGGTTAGGGTTACCTGACCCTAACCCACTGGAGCAGTGTCAGAAACTGTTGTTCCCATTGGTCACTTAGACACACAAATGTGGGAAAATACGATCCAGGTTTAAAAACACTAAAGTTACTCTTTAAGTAAAGGATCTGAATACTTCCTGCAAACTGAGCGACTTATTTACAGGTTTACATTTGTTCTAATGTAAGGGGTGACAGCCTTGCAACTGTGAATTCAGAGATTTATTCATTTGATATTTATCTGTTTTGTATTTCAGCTCATGTGAGGTCGATGCAACAGGATTTGAATCCTCCTGCTTTAACATGCCGGTAAGATGAGTGATATTTATTACAGGCTGTTGAAGCCATAATTCACTGAGACTCCTTTTTAATACTGTTAGAAGTGAACTTTTTTATTTGCACTCTTGGTTATTTTTTGCACTTCAAGGGATAGTTCTGTTTTTTGAAGTGGGGTTGTATGAGCTCAGAGTATTACATACAGTAGACGTTAGCACCGTAAAGTATTTTAACCACCTAAAAAAAGTCCCACGTAAAAAAAAAACAAAAATTGTGCACCACATTTACAACATTTTCACAGCTTTACCTTAATGTCAGACACCTTAATGTCAGACAGGGATTTCCAACAGGGAAATGAAGCTGGTACATCACTCTCCTCAAGGCCAGACTCCATTGAGAAAACCAGTGATTTAACGTTACAGAGCACAGACGCTGCTGGTGTACTGCTGCCTTGTACTATTTGTTTGTTTGTATCATTGTGTGACTTTGGCGTTTTAAAGGGTGAGTTCAGATTCACCAAGACCAGAGGTAGACCTGCAGCTCCTGTGCTCAGTGAGCTAAAATTACTGTTTTTATGAATGGAGTCTGGTGGCTTTGACGAGAGTTAGTTCAGGAACTGAAGCCATGAGTGGTTTCTCTGTCAGAATGAATGAACTGTGTGATGGAAAGGTCAAACAGTGGAAATACTCTCCACAAACTGATATCGACTTTTGGTTTTTACCTGGGTCATGTACACTACACCACCAAACACCTGACTGACTGACTGACTGACTGACTGACTGACTCACTACCAAACCAAAAACCAACCAACCAGCTGAATGACTGATAAACTTACTAAGCAATTAACCTCCAAACTGACCACCAAAGACACCAACTAATTACCTAACCAACTAACCAACAAATAAACTAACTAACTAACCAGCCAACCAACTGAATCACTGATTAACTAACTAAACAACTAACCACCAAAGCAACCAACTAACTAACTAAGTAATGCTAAATCAATGATCACAATCACCACTCCCACAGTCTGCAGAGCCTTTTGTATGACTGGGCGTTGGCGGGTGGGCGGGGCTTGGTTGGTGACAAAAGCTGGCGCCTTATACGTCGGTTGTCATCAGAACAGCCAATAGCAACATTCAGTTGCAGTAGCCAGGTTTGAACCCACAGAGGGCAGTCACTGTGAAAATGCTGAACACAGTGTGTAGAGTTTCAATACAGATCTGGACCGGAGTCAATGAGCTACACACACACACACACACACACACGCCGCTGTGGTTAACTGAGGAAAGTGGTTTGTTGGTTTAGTTGCTCTTCAGGCCTCAGCACGAGCTTCAGCTCTGTGTGAAGGGAAACACCTGCAGGAGGATGTGATGATGATGATGATGATGATGTGATGTTCTCTCTTCTGCTTGTCTGTGCAGGATGTTCGAGAGGAGATCTTCAAACTCGACAAGGGACTGGACGTGGTGGTTTCCCACAACCCAAAGACCCTGCGGTCTGTCGCCTACCTGCTGCTGGGCGTGAACAGGATGAAAAAGTGCCTGACTCACTGCGGCAGGGAGCTCAGTGACGACGAGCTCTGCTGTGCCATCATGGACAGCCTGGTGACCGGTGGGTAACCACACTGTTTCACTTCATTACAGAGTCATTCAGAGTTCAAGGGAAACCAGAACATCCAGGCTCAGAAAACCTCATTCAGAATCACACTGATATTTTTTAACTATTCTAATTACTAAAAATTAAACCCTGGCGCAGAGTCAACAGCACGTCGTGCGGCTTGCTTCCCATAAACACTTGATATTCAGAGGCTAGATGCAACGGGGAGTTCATGAATGAGTCACATGCAGAGGCGGAAAAAGTATCAGGGACTGGTTTTCTTCTTAAGTATGACACTTAAGGCTTGATTTCTCCTTAGCTGAGGGAAAGTTGCACAGAACCCCTTAAAACAGTGGTTTCCAACTGATCCAGACACACAAATCTTAACTTAAGGTGTGTTGTGCAACCGAGCCCTGGGACCCTAACCCTACAAGGAAAAGTCCTGCATTCAAAATTGAGAGAGTACAAAAGTATTAACATCCAAACATACTCACCAGCCCATGTTCCCATTATAATTACTGATGCATTCATGTGTTCATCTCTTCACTGTTGCAGCCCGGATGTGACGTCATGACTTCAGCTCTCTATGAGACACTCTGTTCTTCTGAAAGCTTAAAAACACATCTGCCTCCATCTTCCCACAGAAACAGTCGTGGAGAGGACTGCGAGCTCGTCGACCACGAGCGCGTCTGCCGAAGCCAAAAGAGTGTACCAGCGTGTCAACAGCGGGAACCACTGCACGCTGCTGGACCTTTATCGGAAACACATCGTCCTCACGTCAGAGGAGTGTCAGCTGCTCGCCGTCACTCTGAAAGGAGGAAACTGTGAACGCAAAGGTACTGAGAAGGACGTGAACTCGTACTGAAGCGTACTTAGTACTTTACTAATTTGTGTACTGCTTATAATTACATTTAAAAATATTTATCATATGATATGATGCAGTATTTTAAATATCTCTCCAACATTAACATCTGCATCATGAGTACTTTTACTGGTGGAACTTTAACTGAAGTGAAATTTTACATTCTGGACTTTAACTTGTAATAGAGTATTTTTAGACCACAGTGTTTCTACTTTGACGTCAGTAAAGTATCTGAATACTTCTAATACTTTGTCTCTCTGTTCCCCACATCAGTGAATTTCAAAATGGCGAGGTACATCAGTTCCATCGTCAAACCCGATGAAAGTCTGACCGTCCTCCTGTCCCTGAAAAGCAACCTGCACATTTCCTGCTCTATGAAAGACGACAAAGCCATGTTGACCCTCGAGGTGAGCGAGAAAATTACACTTCTGTTTTTCCTGCTGAGAGAGGAGGCGTTCACTTGATGTGATTTAAATTGATGGAAAAGGAAAAAAAATGGATTTTAAAATGTTGATTTAAAACTCACAATTTTGAGTTTATCTCAAAATTCTGACTGTTTACATCATCATTGTGATTTTCATCCTATAATTCTGACTTTGTACCTGATAACTTTGACTTTCACTCCACAATTCAGATTTTTTATCTCATAATTTTGAGTTTTTATTTCTTAACTTTAATTTTTTTTACTTAATCTAAACTTGTTAACTTTAATCTCAGTTTATAGTTTCCATCTCACCATTTTGACTTTTATCCAATAATTTTGACTTTAACCCCACAATTTTAAATAAATTCATAATTCTGACTTTTTTCATAATTCTGAATTTTTGTCCCATATTTTTTTACTGCAATCTCACCATTTATACTTAATATCTCACAATTTGAAGTTTTTATTTCAAAACTTTGATTTTTTTTTTTATAATTTATACTTTATCTAAACACTTAATAATTTTGATTTTTATCCCAAACTTTTAACTCTTTATCTAATGATTTTCACTTTATGTAATAACTTTTATCTCCATCATTGTGATATTAATCATATAATTCTGACTTTGTACCTGATAACTTTGACTTTTACTCCATAATTCAGATTTTTTATCTCATAATTTTGAGTTTTTATTTCTTAACTTTAATTTTTTTTTTAACTTAATCTAAAATTGTTGACTTTAATTTTAATTTTTGTCCCATATTTTTTTTTACTGCAGTCTCACAATTTATACTTTATATCTCATAATTTGAAGTTTTTATTTCGAAACTTTGTTTTTTTTTTTAATATAATTTCAATGATTTCAATCATATAATTCTGACTTTGTACCTGATAACTTTAACATTTACTCCATAATTCAGATTTTTTTATCCCATACTTTTGACTTAAATTTCACAATTTAAACTTCTTTATCTCATAATTTTGAGTTTTTATTTCTTAACTTTAATTTTTCTGTCATCATTTTTAACTTAATCTGAAACTGTTGACTTTAATCTCACAGTTATAGTTTCTATCTCACCATTTTGACTTTTTATTTCATAATTTTGAATTCTGAATTTTTGTCCCATATTTTTTACTGCAGTCTCATGATTTATACTTTTTATCTCATAACTTCAAGTTTTTATTTCAAAACTTTTTTTTGAATTTCATAACTTTTATCTAAAAATTTTGACTTTAACTTAATAATTTAGATTTTTATCTTTATCTTTATCTAATAATTTTCACTTTATGTAATAACTTTTATCTCATCATTGTGATTTTAATCATACAATTCAGACTTTTATATAATGACTTTGACTTTTATTTCATAATGCGGAATTAGCATCCCATAATTTTTACTGAAATTTCACAATTTATACATTTTATTTTGATTGTTTTTATATAAATTTGAGTTTTTTTATTTTTATCTCAGAATGTTTTCTTTCATCTCATAATTTTTATTTATAATTCAATTTAATTTATATTTATTTGTCATAATTCTGTTTTTTATTCTTATGATTCTGACTCATTTCATAATGTTGACCTTTATAAAAAAATTGATCTCATAGTTTTGACTTTAATTCCACAGTCTCTACTTCAGCTCACCATTTTGCTGAGTCTCATAATTTTGACTTTTATCTTGTCATTTTGATAATTCTGTCATTTATTTAATAATTGTGATCATTCTCACAGTTTTGATTAAGTAACTAAAGTTTTGACTCATTTGAGGAGTATATTTACAAAAACAGATGAGAAATTCATTATTGACATTTGGTAAACAAACAAAAACAAACCATGATTGATGGATATAAAAACTTTGAGATGTCAAAACAACCAAAAAATAGTTGGAGAAACATAATGTAAGAAAATAAATGAAAACGAACCCTTTATTTGTCTTTTAACACAACAAACATTGTTTCCCCTTTAACTGGCAGAGCGGTGTTTTACACTTAAGATAATTAATAAGGGACGTTTCCTCTTATCTGTCCGACAGGAATGCAGCAAGGAAGATTTAAAGAGCATCAGCGAGGATGGAGACATGGACCGTTTCCTCTTCTTCAAGAGAACCAGGGGAATGTGTGAGGACATGTTTGAGTCTGTGAAGTACAGGGGCTGGTTCATCAGCACCAGTGACGCCGAAAACCAGCCTGTGGAACTGTGTAAGGTGGACGCCAACAGACACCTGACCTTCAGGATGGACTGAGACGTGTCGCCTGGTCCTGTGCAGTGTTAATGTATCCAGAATTACGCTTCTGCCTCACCACTAGATGGCGCTATCGTCTCAGTTCTTCCCTGAGCCTGCAGTGAACACTGCCGCTGGTGAGATTATGAATTAATCCACTAAATGTAGATTTAGTTTATATTATCTTTACTCACTGACAAAATGATTTGTACAAACTAAAGTTCTCCTCTGGCAGAGAAAGTTGTAAAAGGATATTCCTCAAAACTACTGATTGTCCTTGTTAACTGAATTACATTTATATCTCTACAAATGTTTTCTTGTGACGTGTTTTAAAACAAGAGGAAAGTGTGATGGTGTTAAATTTGGGGGGGTTTTTGTGTATTTTTTTGAAAACATAAGCATGCAAAATAACTTTTTGGTTTGTTCATGTATATAAAGTGTGTTTCTGTACTTTAATATTGACCCCTGTGTTTAACATGAAGGATTTAAATGACTTGTTAATCTTTGTTTTTCCAAATCTTATATTAAACATGACGGAGTAATTCAGTGTTTTTCATCTATGGCGTTGATAATAATAATAATAACTTAAATTTATATAGCGCCTTTGAAAAAAACCCAATGTCACTTTACAATACATAGTAAGGAAACAATAACACCAACACAAGCAGTGCAGAAAAGCAACAAAACTATAACAAACACCAGAAGAAAGCAGAGAGACTGTGTGATGGTACACTGGGCATGGGATGGATTACTGAATTAAAAAGCCATGGTGAACAAATGAGTTTTGAGGGTGGATCTGAAGATGTCCAGTGAAGGGGCGTTGCAGGTTACAGGAGTCACCAAAAGTTCAGAGGCGGGAGTGAGTAATGAAGAGCAGGCCAGAGTCAGAGGAGCGCAGAGATCTGGACGGAGCGTAGGTGTGGAGGAAGTCCGTTATGCACTGTGGGGCGAGGGCATGGAGGGACTTGTAGGTGAGGAGGAGGATTTTGTAGATAATGCGGGACTTGACCAGGAGCCAGTGGAGATGGATGAGGGTGGGGGTGATGTGCTGCCAGGGCTTAGTGCGGGTGACGACCCTGGCAGCTGAGTTTTGTACATATTGGAGTCTGTCCAGGGTTTTGTTTGGAACCCCAAACAGGACACTGTTGCAGTAGTCCAGGCGGGAGGTGATGAAGGAGTGGATGAGTGTTTCTGCAACTGAGTCGGTGAGTGATGACTGGAGTCTGGAGATGTTTTTTAGGTGGTGGAAAGCAGATTTGGTGACAGATTTGATGTGGGTCTCCCAGGTTGCGGACCTTAGCAGATGGTAGGATGGTGGCACTGTCAATGGTTAGGATTAGATCTCCAACCTTCCCGAGCAGTGCCACAACCAGGAGCTCTGTCTTGTTGCTGTTGAGTTTGAGTAGATTAGATGGCAGCCAGGATTTTCTTTCGAGCAGGCAATTGATGAGAGACTGAGGTGGCAGATGGGCAGAGGGTTTTGTACTGATGTAGAGCTGGGTGTCGTCGGCATAAGAATGAGCGTTGAGACCATGGTGGCGGATGATCCTGCCTAACGTGAGCATGTAAATGTTAAATAGAAGGGGGCCAAGATGGCTTTACGCTGAAACACGTTCGTTTTCTGTCCACAATTAAAATACAAAAAAAGATAGATCAGCGAGCGCTGTTGTTTTGTTTGTTTGTGTCCAAAAATAAAACTCAGGCAGGACATGAAACACTCCGACACATGACCTCCATAAAACCACAACTAACGGTTCATTTGTGCTCATTCAACTGAACTCAATTCAATAGTAGAACTTTATTTATTCCAAAGAAAATTCTACCCAAAGCGATGCTCCCCTGCTCCTCCTGGAGGACCCCGAGGTGTTCCCAGACCAGATGAGATATATTATCCCTCCAGTGTGTTCTGGGTCTGCCCCGGGGCCTCCGACCAGCTGGACGTGCCCAGAACTCCTCTAACAGGAGGCGCCCAGGAGGATCCTGATCAGATGTTGAACCACTCTTTCAAAATAAAAGCCTTACCTCAGTGCACCACTGCGAATCAATGTTTTTTTCCTTCAACACACACACAGGGTTGGGTTTAGGGAAAAAAGAACAGGCTTTACTGTCTCACGGGACGCGAATGCTGGCATCCACCCCTCCTACCCGGCCTAATTAGACTTCTGCTGCTGAGCATCATTAAACAATAACAGTGACTGGCCACGTCTCATGCTGACATGAAACCAAGCAGCGGGTTTCAACGACTTGGGAGTGAGACCCGGTTGGCGTTGTAGACAGTGGTGGTTTGTAAGGCCGTTAAATACGTCACGACATGTGGACGGAGAATTATTCTCACTATATTACTGATTTGTTCCCCATTTTGAAAATGTCTCTGATTAAATCTCGTTAGAACTGTCTCTCGCTGCCTTCACGAGTTCTGGTGGTACAGCTTCATTTTGTCTGTATCCATAAGCTCTCAGAGAACGTGCACAAACAGAAATTAACCGGAGACTGGTCAGAAGCAAGGCTGCAGCGCTGACCACTGACCAAGTGCCGGTTTTTAAACGACTTCAGAGTGAGACCAGGTTGTTTCTGTCCTTCACACTGGAGCTTTAAATCAGATGTTGTAATTCTGTGTTCAGCTCTGTTTTCTTAAAGCGTTCTCGTATTTGAATTATGAAATCTGTGTCCTGGTGTCAACACGCCACAGTGGGTCCACTTCTTTCTGTCTCCATCTCTGACATACATCAGTGCTGATATATATACAGTGGAGTGCCGATGTCCTCTGCTGGTGACACATCATACAGCCTGTAATCTGAATTTCACAGCCCTCGCCAAATTAAAAGTCAATCTGCCCTTCCACTTCACAATAGCAGAATTCAAAAAAAACCTCAGCCAATCAGAGGCACCTCAGAGGATTTCTTCTTCCCCTCATTGGCACAGCCCGCTCGGGTTTGCATGGCGACACCTTGGGCTTCCTCTCGACTCCACGACACCACCAATGAGAGATGCTGAGCTGCGCCGTGCAGCGCTGCTCTGCATCATCGGCGCGTAAAGCAGATTACAGAGTGATGTGCATTTAACTTTAAAGAGATGAAGGGAAATCATATCGAAGCATGCACGATGTTTCATCTTTCATCCTCGCGCATGCGTCCTCGACAAACACACAGGATGTCTCTGTGAGGACGCAGAGCGCCTTCATCAACCTCTGAACTAATTCAATAATTCAGTCTTCTGCTGGAGCGTTTATGATTTATAGACACGTGGAAATCTTCACAGCCTCTTCCTCCAGTTTAGCCTGAGATGTAAAAATCACGTGTCGGTGTGTGTGAGCGACAAGGGAACACACACATGTTTACGCGCACCTTCACAGCTCACACACCTCACATCTAAAGACGGTGATGATCTGAAATCACAAGCAAAAATCACATCCTTGAAACTGCACACACACACACACACGTGCAGGAGTGCATGACCAGTAGTGAACCTACTGTATGTGTGTGTGTGTGTGTGTGTGTGTCTCCCTCTGCCATGCACATTCTCGGCACATGGCAACAGAAGCTAAATATAGCCCCAGCAGCAGCCCGGCCTCACAGCGGGATCATGCTTCCTCTTGCTAACGTAGGATCCCTCCCAGCCTGTCCCTGTTTCTCTGCTTCATACAAAAACATGGGTTCCTCTCGTGCAACCCCCCCCCCCCCCCCCCCCCCCCCCTTCTTCACTTTCTCCCCTCCGTCTCTGCAGATACTCTCGCTCCGTCTCCGTGCACCTTTTCCCCTCAGAGCTCTTCTTCTGCAACCTGATGAAAAATGTTGTCTTCTTTGTAGTTGAACACAAAAGACCACACACACACACACACACGAGGGCAGTGCTGGACTAAATACAAGTGCTCATGTACTGTTGAAGGTACTTCAGAGGTAAGTAACACCCTTTTACCAACAACAATAAAAAGTGATGCAAAATCTATTGATATAATATGTAAACATACACTCACCGGCCACTTTATTAGGTACACCTGTTCAAGTGCTCGTTAACACAAATATCTAATCAGCCAATCACGTGGCAGCAGCTCAATACATTTAGTCATGTAGACATAGTGAAGATGAGCTGCTGAAGTTCAAACGCAGCATCAGAATGATGAAGAAAGGTGATTGAAGTGACTTTGAACGTGGTTAACATGGTTGTTGGTGCCAGACGGGCTGCTCTGAGTATTTACTGGGATTTTCAGCACAACCATCTCTAGGGTTTACAGAGGATGGTCCCAAAAAGAGAAAATATCCAGTGAGCCAAAATGCCTTGTTGATGCCAGAGGTCAGAGGTCATGGCATGGTTTAAACACCACAGCCTACCTGAGTATTGTTGCTGAGCGTGTCCATCCCTTTATGACCACAGTGTACCATCTTCTGATGGCTACTTCCAGCAGGATAACGCACCATGTCACAAAGCTCACATCATCTCAAACATGACAATGAGTTCACTGTACTCCAATGGCCTCCACAGTCACCAGATCTCAGTCCAATAGAGCACCTTTGGGATGTGCTGGAACGGGAGATTCTCATCATGGATCAACTGTGTGATGTCATCATGTCAATATGGACCAACATCTCTGAGGAATGTTTCAGCACCTTGTTAAGTCTGTGACACCAAGAATTAAAAACAAGGTCCAACCTGGTACCAGCACGGTGTCCCTAATAAAGTGGCCGGTGAGTGTACATCAGTATTTAGTATTTTTCCTAGGGATGTCAATCAATTAAAATATTCGATAATGATTAATCACTGATTGATCATACATTATTCATTTGTTCTACAACTGCAACAGTATAAATTCTGCTTACACATTAATAATAATCCAATAATAAAATCTAGGAGCTAGCAGCGTGGGTTTCCTCCAGGTGCTCTGACATGTTCTCCCCGTGTCAGTGTGGGTTTCCTCCAGGTGCTCTGACATGTTCTCCCTGTGTCAGCGTGGGTTTCCTCCAGGTGCTCTGACATGTTCTCCCCGTGTCAGCGTGGGTTTCCTCCAGGTGCTCTGACATGTTCTCCCCGTGTCAGCGTGGGTTTCCTCCAGGTGCTCTGACATGTTCTCCCTGTGTCAGTGTGGGTTTCCTCCAGGTGCTCTGACATGTTCTCCCCGTGTCAGTGTGGGTTTCCTCCAGGTGCTCTGACATGTTCTCCCTGTGTCAGCGTGGGTTTCCTCCAGGTGCTCTGACATGTTCTCCCCGTGTCAGCGTGGGTTTCCTCCAGGTGCTCTGACATGTTCTCCCTGTGTCAGTGTGGGTTTCCTCCAGGTGCTCTGACATGTTCTCCCTGTGTCAGCGTGGGTTTCCTCCAGGTGCTCTGACATGTTCTCCCTGTGTCAGCGTGGGTTTCCTCCAGGTGCTCTGACATGTTCTCCCTGTGTCAGCGTGGGTTTCCTCCAGGTGCTCCCACATGTTCTCCCTGTGTCAGTGTGGGTTTCCTCCAGGTGCTCTGACATGTTCTCCCTGTGTCAGCGTGGGTTTCCTCCAGGTGCTCTGACATGTTCTCCCTGTGTCAGCGTGGGTTTCCTCCAGGTGCTCTGACATGTTCTCCCTGTGTCAGTGTGGGTTTCCTCCAGGTGCTCTGACATGTTCTCCCTGTGTCAGCGTGGGTTTCCTCCAGGTGCTCTGACATGTTCTCCCTGTGTCAGCGTGGGTTTCCTCCAGGTGCTCTGACATGTTCTCCCTGTGTCAGCGTGGGTTTCCTCCAGGTGCTCTGACATGTTCTCCCTGTGTCAGCGTGGGTTTCCTCCAGGTGCTCCAGCTTCCTCCCACAGTCCAAAGACATGCAGGTTAACTGGTGACTCTAAATTGTCCGTAGGTGTGAATGTGAGTGTGAATGGTTGTCTGTCTCTATGTGTCAGTCCTGTGATAGTCTGGTGACCTCTCCGCCCCCCACGACCCCTAACAGGATAAGCGGTTATGGAAAATTAATGAATGAATTAATAATATCATCTATATTGCACTATGAAACTGGATGATACCTCTGACTTGCAGGACGTTTACTTGTAACGGATTAATTTACACTGCAGCATTACTTCTTTAATTGAGGGATGTGAGCACTTCTTCCACTACTGCTTGAGGGCGTCTCACACACACACACACACACACACACACACACACACACACACACACACACATTTATAGTAGTGAGCAGGGTTTGATCTGACTGATGCTAGCGTGATAGTAATGGACTGCTGGGAGCATGTGGTATAATCCTGGCTTGATTTGGCGCACTGCCTAGTGAGGTATTACATCGCTCACAGGCTGCATTAGTCCCACTGTTCACATGTGCATGCTTGCACACATTACTGCTGCGCTGCCCGGGAGGTGAGATTGGGATGAAAGTGATGATGGGAGGTCACCGGCGACACGGAGCTCTCCAGCTGGGAGAGCACATCTACAGAGGAGGAATATTCATGGAGACTTGGGAAAGTGATGATAGATCTGTTGGGGGTTCCCGCTGGCTTCGATACAGAAAAGGTCCACACTCATTATGTGTATCTCGTGTGTTCGGGGTGTAAGTGGAGCTACAATTATTCCCTCCATCACTGGAATGTAACGTAGCACTTTGAACGCATCCTGAGATTCTTCATTGACCGACTGATCATGAAACATGAACAGTGGTGGAGAGTTACTAAGTATATTCACTGAACTACATGTTTCAGGTACTTGTGCTTTACTAGAATATTCCCATTTGTTATTACTTTATACTTCTAATAATAATATTAACTAGTCCACACCCACTGAGTGCACAGTTGCCCACGTAGTTTCACATGGTGTGTGTTTGGGATACAAGTCAAAGGAAACTGCAGATTAAATAGTCAACTGAACCCATGAAGAAGAGCAATGTATTCAGACAGAGTGTTTGAAAAACGTTGCCAATTAGAGTTAAATTTCTCCAGTCACCTTGAGGCGTCCTGTTCTACATATCTACCAAGTTTAGTAAAAATCCATATGGCGGTTAGGCCTAGATAAGAAATGAGCTCTCTAGCGCCCCCATTTTGTTTGATGGGGTCAATAATGGAGGGGTCCCCTCAGATTATGTGTGGTCATATGCCTACAAAGTTGCGTGGTGATGGGTGAAACCCTTGAGATGTTATACACCTTTATGTGATGAGCCACGCCCTCCGCAATATTCATTGCCTTATAGAAGCTCAGTTTTAGTAAGTTTTCCAACTTTTGCCAAGAGGGAACTTTAGATATTGGTCCCTAGATTATGTTCACCCAGTTTCATGCAGATCGCTCAAACTTCCTAGGAAGAGATCCATTTGAAGTGTTTTTCAAAACATTCAAAATGGCGGAAAATCTATATAAGCGGAAGTTATGGGTTCTTGAGGCAAATGTGTTCCTCATGAGGAGAGGCATCTCTGTGCAAAGTTTCATGTCTCTACCACATACGGGGCATGAGATATGCCCATTCAAAGTTTGACATTTCAATGGGTTGCTATAGCGCCCCCCTTTGGCCAATTGATGTAATATTGCTTCATTGGCATCCTCCCATGACCCTCTACACACACACACACACACACAGAGTTTTCGTCATTAGACTCTCCAGATGTTATCAGATCGAATGGATTAAATCTTGATGATGGAGTGAATCATTCTGCAGGGGTGGTGATGCTAAAAAAAATAGACATCTCTTTATGAATGTAAGTCAATGGGAAAAAAATCTTTTTGGGTCCAGTGGCATCATGTGACAGACCCTGGAGATTGCAGTACCACTGTTTGGCCACTGCAAAAATTGGCCCAATTATTTTCCGTGTACAGCCCTAATGCCGGCGGTGTCTAGATGCACATTGGCGCAGTTGGATGCGCCGCCCCACAGCACTTTACACCACAGTCATATTTCAAACCTCACCACCCCCAGAATTAAATTTTCCCCCACTCACTCTCTGCTTGCACATACCAACTCTTTTCTTCTGCTCCTGTAGCAGCTCGACTCCTCTCCTCACCATGGATGTATGAAGAGAACTATGTAGATCTGGCTGTCTTGTGTGTTACGAAGAATGGATAAGGAGGAACTTGGTGTTGAGGTGGAGAAATATCCCGAGCTAAACGACCCACAATCCCGTCATTATAAAGACAACGGCCAAAAAGATACTTTGAGATAATGTTGAGTCACATCTCTGCAGATCTGGAGCGTGTCCACACATGATTTTAGGCTAACGCAGAGGTGGAGGAAGAACAGATCTTTGAGTAAAAGTAGTAATAACTCTGTGTGGTCGTCTGTTGAGGAGCTGCAGCGCAATGCGTCCAGTGTGTGCTAGGGGTGGCACTTGCCGTGCATCACATGACGCGCTGCAGTGTCGCCGGTGTGTTTCCAGCTTTAGACAAACATCAATAAGATGTTCATTGGCTCCATTTGACCCTCAGCCATGAAGCCTTCGGCACACAGAGCCATCTGGAGTCTGAATTTTCTGGAAACCACGGAAATACCACAATAAAAAGGACAGTTATATTTATATGTTTTTGGACATTCTGGACAAATATGTTGTACAAACTAGAAAACTAAAGAACTTCATCCAAACGGTTGTGGAATTCCCTGTGAGTCACTGCGTTCTAACATAGTTTGCCTCGTACTCACAGAAACCACATCTGTCAATATTGTGCTGCGAGTCTTTTTATGTGAGATCTATTTTCATGTTGGTTGGTTGCAGCAGCAGCCGGCGTGGAGGAGTTGCTGTTTGCTCTCATTAAGGGCCGAGAGGAGCCGGCTTCTCACCTCAGAGCTCGGGAGAATGAAGTCGTCTTGTAAAATGTGACATTACATGAAGTGCATCTGCTTGAATATGCACAGAGGGCCTGATTAATGGAGGTGTTCGTTAAGTGCTTTTAGAGCGCGCTCTCCTGCGCCATCATTTCAAGAACATGACATGAACTGTTCTTATTTTTATTCCACTTTTGTGTCAGAGACTTATTTTTTAATCAGTTTGTCCAATTTTGTTTTAATTACTATTTTAATTGATCATTCTTTTAGCTGATTGAATGCAGGTGTCTGTCAGAGCAGAAAAAACTCTGTGATGGCAGTTTTCCATGGCACAATAAAAAACGTTAAATTCCATCAGCCACCAAAATGCACTGCAGATAATAAAAACTGTTCGTGTTCATAGCTGCTACATTTCACTAATGTTTGCACAAAAACAAAATCATTTTGTGTGCATTGTAATTGAAGAGTGTGGAGAATGATGGCTTTAATTTGCACCCTGATTAATGGAGTTTCCTGCTCTGTCTCAAATATTCAGAGGTTTCCTGTGAGTAGTCGGAGGACTGGCGTGGAGGGTGAGTCAGTCAAATGTGAACACACTAACATGATTCACATATTTTTAGATTCAGACTCACACTGCCCGAGGAAATCATCATCTCCGGTGTCCTTCACACATAAACGGCTACAAATCCACCCAGAAATCATTGGAGACAAATGAACTCCTTCTAACTGCAGAACCTGCCTGAGAATCACCGCCTGTTAACACCTGATGAACCTCATTCACACGTTCTCCAAACGGAGCCATAAAAACCTCTGCAGAGCACTAGAGCCTCTACCACCACCTTTAATCACCTCACACAAATGCTCTGTCTGTGTGACTAATAATAAGACTTACTGAATACAGAGTGATGTCACTGCTTCCAACTAGCGCTGATGAAGATTTAATTTAGATGCATTCATGATTAGTTCATTTAATAACACCTGTAAAACTTGGTATGAAGATAGTTTTGAAAAAAGGCTCTCATCTTTTCTAACTGTCAGAGGTGGTGGCGTCTGTTGGTGCACCACTTTGGTCCAGACTGAAGTATCTCAACAACTATGGGATGGATTCTCATGAAGTTCCTCAGAGGATGAATCTTAAAGGGATCAAGTCGAAATTACATCTTTTTAATGCCCAGTTCAGACCGAAGATTCACGACGTTGAAACAGGCAACTACGTTCCAAAAATCTGCCAGTTCACAGGAAGTGACCACCATGAGACGGTGTATCATCTCTAGTCAACAACTCTCTGTGCTTCTGATCTGTAACGTTCACAGGAAGTGACCACCATGAGACGGTGTATCATCTCTAGTCAACACTCTCTGTGCTTCTGATCTGTAACGTTGACAGGAAGTGACCACCATGAGACGGTGTATCATCTCTAGTCAACACTCTCTGTGCTTCTGATCTGTAACGTTGACAGGAAGTGACCACCATGAGACGGTGCATCATCTCTAGTCAACAACTCTCTGTGCTTCTGATCTGATTGTCTTCACATGTCAGAGCTTGTAGGAGACAATAAAAAGGACAAACTGAAGAGCCACTTTGACCACAACAAGCAGACCTCTCAGCACTGATTTAAGAATGAACCAATGGGCATGAAGCTTACTGCCGGAACAAAACATCTCTTATGAGTACATATGTAGTACCTGCCTGCACACAGAGCACGATCTTGTGTGTGCCGCATGTGAGCAGACCTCAGCACAATCGCACTGTTGTACGGCGTTGTGTCCGCGGGCAACGAGGTCCTAATGCCACAGCTGACTCCTTGACCAGGAATGTCGAGTGTGCGGAGGCCTCCCACATTAAAATAGCCAGCATGTCCTGTCAGCACACCCTCACAGCGCACATGAGCGCCTAACAGCTGCCAAATTTACTGAGAGTGGGAGGGGAGCAGAAGTCAGGAGGAAGAGACCGGGCAGAGCGTAAGAAGAAGAAGAAGCAACAACAGGGGATCAGCATGAGGGGAGGAGGAAGATCAAATTACTCTTAAGTCTTCCTCCTCTACTCCCCCTTTCTGCTCCTCACACCAGACTCAGGTAGCAAGTTGAGCAGAGTGTTTTCAGACAACACGTCCGTCTTGTCCTCAGAGTGCTGAGGTGGCCACAGGCGGCAGACGGACCACGACGAACCAGCACAGCGTCCGGATTTCGCACCAGATTGAAGAACAGGCTCTGGTTGTGTTGGAGCTGTTTCCTGCAGACAGCTGCTGCGTCACGCCAAACTGTGTGTGTGTGTGTGTGTGTGTGTGTGTGTGTGTGTGTGTGTGTGTGTGTGGACACCAACTGTTAAGCATATGCTCCTCATACTCTGCTGGAACTATCTGATTTTAAATTCCTGTTAGAGCTGAATGAACGATCAATCTGCAGATTATTTTATTGATTTATGAGTAAATCTTTTATAAACTTTCACAAAACTGTGGGGAACGCCCATTTTGGCTTATTTTAATAGAATAATTGACCCAAAACCCCAAAATATTAACTTTACCATTGTATATATGATCAGTGGTTTGGGGCTGAGAGGTTTGGGGTAATTTACCTGAGTATTTCTATTTTCTACAGCCCCTTTTACACTGCCAGATTTCAGCGAATGTTGGGCCGTTTTGCCGGCAAGCTGTGAGCGTTTAGACACACAGAGCCGGATTGGCGAGTTGATCTGAGGTGCCCAATTTCCCACCTCGTAGGGTAGACATATTGGAGAAACCCTTTTAGTTTAAACAGACAGAGGCGGCTTTCTGCAACAGGAGGGGCTGTTGATGACTTGTGGGAGGAGCTATTGAAGACTTGTGGGAGGGGCTGTTGATGACTTGTGGGAGGAGCTGTTGATGACTTGTGGGAGGAGCTGTTGATGACTTGTGGGAGGAGCTGTTGATGACTTGTGGGAGGAGCTGTTGATGACGCCGCACGTGCGAGCCACTGGCGGTGGATAAACAGGAAACAGCTGATAGCAGGAATTAGCGAGCAGCTAGTAGCAAGAGGGAAACACAAACCTGACAGACACTGTAAAGATGAGCAACTGGGGAGACAAGGAATTGCGCGCCCTCCTTGTCCTCGCAAACGAAGAGGCCATTAACCGTCAGATGACGGGGACGGTGAAGGACGGGCCGACTTATGAGAGAGAATCACCAAAGGACTGACCAGCTGCGGCTTCCCTCCCACGTCACTGTTTACGTCACACGCTGAGCTACACGTTTTGTTACTTGCTCACGCCCCCCATTGCCCCGAAAAAGGCGCATTCTGTATAAACAAAAGTAGGTAGGCGGCATTTTGCTGCACTCCCCGATTTTGTTTTTATACTGCCAATGCTGAAAAAACACTGATTGGGCTTTCCTGCAAATTTACACAACTCCTGTTTAAAAAGGGCTTCTGTATAAGGGAAAGGTGTGGATGTAGATTTTATATTTTTTCATTATTATTTTAACTGATTTCTATTTTTGTAACATTTTTATCCTTTTTAGCACTCAATCACTTTTTGTCATTTTTCTTTGGCTTCTAATTGTTGAGCTGCTGTAACATCTGAATTTCCCCAGTGTGGTATCGCATCTTATCAGATGTGAGCGATCATTTTGTACCATATCATGTCATACCCTACCTTACCTTACCTTACCTTACCTTACCTTACCTTACCTTATCGGGTTGGTATCGTATCATATGTGACCATATCCTATCTGATCTTATCTTTTCGTACCGTACCTGACCTTAGCAGTTCGTATCGTATGATATCGTATCATTTGTGATCAACTCCTATCTGATTTGATCGTTTCATTTAGATTCAAACCTTATTGGTTTGTATTATATTGCATCATATCAGGCGTGATCGAATCGTACCGTACCTTACCTGACATGACTGGACCGGGCTGTGCCTTACCTTACCTTATCGGTTCATATCGTATCGTCTCTAATCTTATTGTTTTGTTGTGTTTTGTTTTGTATTGTATCATATCTTACATTACATTACATTTCTACTCCACTACATCTCAGAGGCAAATACTGTAGTTTGTACTCCACTACATTTGTCTGGCAGCTTTAGTTTAGCTTCTACATGACCGGAGAAAACAGAGGAAAGGGACTGTGACATTTGCTTCTGCTTAAGAGGGAAAAAGCCTACAACTACCAGAATTCACTGCGCTGCACCCGACCAATAAAAACTTAGACACAGGAACCAATATGACGGCTGGCTGGTAACAAACGATCTCACATTAAAGTTAAAAAGTAAGATACAATATGTTGCTGAAAAGATTTAAGAAGAGAAATAACCAACACAGCAACAGAACCTTGGTTTATATTTGATCCGTGCTGCTTAGTTTTACTGTTTGATCTCAATAGTTTCAGCCCCCGTTTTTACAAAATAGTATGGCGCCCACTTCCTGTTCACAAACTCTTGTATTACAGCAAAACAGTCAGCACCGCCTAGTTTTACAATCAAATCTGAGTTTGTGTGTCCGTGGTGGCACAAAAATGCGTCATCCTGCAGATTTGAGCTGCCAGTTGAGCAGGGAGACGTGGGCGATGGTTTAACAGAGGGAAGTTTACCATAGTTCATTTACACAAACTGCCCACATGATGATACAAAGCTGGTTGAAAATCTGCAACGTGTCCCTTTAATCTGCCAAATACTCCCTCGACTAATCACTTAGTCACTGAAATAACAAAACTAGAATTACCGCCCCTCCCACCAGTCCAGTGTCTCTGACAGTCTCCATCATGTAAGTGAAAACATGGATGCTTCACACACAGAAGATCTATACAATCAGCACAGTTTCAAGATTAGAGTCACCAATTCGGTATCTGACCAAATGTCTCCCCTTCTGTGCCTGAGATATGACGTTACAACATGACATAATCTGTGAGGTCACACTGGCCTTCACCTTTGACCTTTGACCAAGTGGATGTTTGTGCTAAATCAGAAGAAATTCCCACAAGACGTTCTTAAGATTTTTCATTTACAACAACGGGTGGGAGAACCCAAAAACATCATGCCTCTGGCCATGACTACCTCCTGCATGGAGGCATAAACATTCTTTAACTCTTTAACTGCCAAAGACGAGATATCTCGTCTTAGGTTTTTTTTAATTGCAACGTTATGCTGAACGTCTTGTCCAACTCCTCTGTGAAGATCAGACTTGTATCTTCAAAATAAAGTGCAGAAAAATGCATTTGGATAGAGAAATACAAAAGTATCACGTAACTACTCCGCATTTACTTCACATTTCACATTAGTTTTGCCGGGGAGGGCGGGGCGGACTCATCCGGGAGGTTATAAAAGGGGGAAGAGCAGGTGCATCTGGTTTGTGGAAGTAGGTACGAGATCAGAGACAACAGCAATTACAGTTTACAGTGTGTTACAGACTAGGATTATGGTAAAGGATTTGGCTTTCTGGACTAAGGATATCGGCGTTTTGTTTTTACCGACTTTGGATAATGACTTTGGATACGGATTTTAGATCACGGTTTGACTGGTACAATGCCACGGCATCGTTCGAGGTCAGTAAATTGCCCTCAAGCAACTTACTCTTGTCAAGATGTTAACACCACGAAACGCCATTGCTACTGGGCCGGGCCAGGCTGAGCTGAGCTGGGCTACACCGGAGGCCGGTGCGCCGGAGGCTGGTGCGTCAGAGACTGAAGAGGCACAGCTCACATCTGCAGCCTCGTCCTTTGACCAGCAGTGACAGGGTGTTGCTGCCAGCCCAGACTCAGGATCCAGTGATCATGGGGGAAACTGTGTACATAAAAAAAATTGTACTGGTACTCCTGAAAATGACTGCCAACACAAAAAAAAACCTTTTCTCAAGATTTTGGTGCTTTTTGGGCTCAACTAACCTATATTCAACAGCCAATTACTCAACACTGCAACAAGTTAGAAACACAGAGGGTTTTTTTGCTGGAAAGTAGAGACTCTCTTCTTTCATTTGGTGGGTTGCATGTGTATGTACTAATAGTACATAATATATGGTGGGTCTACAAATATCAGTCAAAAAGCTGGAAAATGCCTGGCAAGCTGGTTGATGTTTTTTTGAAAATGCCTGGCAGTTAAAGAGTTAAATATTCTCTCAAAGTGTTCTTGCGATATCACGTTGACAATAATGAAATGGATGCAAGGTCACCATAACCTTGACTTTTGATGACAAACATCTGATGCGTTCATTCTAGAGCCACATAAAAAAAAAGCACTCTTGAAAAATCATATTCACAAGAACGAGACAGATGAGGTCACAATGACCTTGACCTTTGACCCCTAAACTCAACTCAGTTCATTCTGAGTCCAAGTGGATGTTTGTGTCAAATTTGAAAAAATTCCCTCAGTGTTGTTGAGATATTACAAAATTCACTAAATGAGATGGAGACAGATGCAACGTGACAGTGACCTTTGACCATCAAATATCTAATCAGCTCATTCTTGAGTCCAAGTGATCGTTTTTGCCAAATAAAGAAAGCATTCTTAAAAAATCATGTTCATGTGAATGAGACAGATGAGGTCACAACCACCTTAACCTTTGGCCTAAGACCCCAAAATATAATCAGGTCTTTTTTTTGCTTAGAAAATAACTGAAATAATTAGTTACAAATAGTTGGTGGCGCCGTCTGCTCACTAACTGATTAAAATCGTCTCTTTGTTTCAGCCTTAAATAATGAAAATAAGATTCTTAAATGCAAAACACGTGATCAGGTCACAGACAATGAACTGATCCAATGACATTAGCTCCATTTCAAACTGTTACAACATTAACGTTAATACACCAATATTAAATATTCAATATTATATCACTGACAGAGGATGTGATGAGTACTTATACTCTGATACTTTAAGTACATCTTGTTGCCGATCAATGGTGAAAAGTAACTAAGTACATTTTATCAAATACTGTACTTTACTGCAATTTTCAGGCACTTTTACTCATTTTACTCATTTCCATTTTAGGCTTCTTTAAACTTCTGCTGCACCACATTTTGGAGGTAAATATACTTTTCACTGTACTGCATTACTTTGACAGCATTAGTAACTTTGCAGATTAACAGAAGATATATCTTAACTAAAATATTGTTTATTATCTACCTGACACTTGCACATTATCATTTTACATTCATTATTTTTACGTTTGGTGCTTTTACCAGAGTTTACAAAGACTGTACTTTTACTTTGATATTTATGTACCTTTGCTTAAATACGATTTTAGGCACAAGACTTTTACCTGTATGAAATAATATATAGATAATTCTAAAGCACAGTGGTTCTCACATGATTATCGCAATATTCAAATGGGCCTGGATTTCAGTGTGTTGTGTGCACCCATCTCCGAATAAAAATACAAACTCTACCTACAAAATATTTAATTTCAAAAAAACCTTCACAGGGAACCAATTTGTCACCTTTTGTGTGTGGGAATTATAAGTGTGTGACACATCAAAGCTCTGCCGATGGACAGAGCAAATTACTTCAAAGCACCAGAGAAGACGCCCGACAACCGAAAGACAAGAGAAAACCCTGTCAGTAGACGGCATCATGAAGCTACCTGTCTTTACTTTTATTGTCTTATGTCGTGATGAGGGTGATAACATGTTACAGAAGCTGTTGTGCACAGGTATAAATACAGGTGTGCCTTGAGATTTTCGCTCGTCCCTTGGTGTACCTTGGGCACAAACAGTTTGAAACCACCGGTGTAGCACAGTCACACAATCTGATCCCAAAATAATATAAAATATCTGATTTTAAATTGACAGAAAATAAATTATCAGCAATTATAATGATCGATTTATCAGTTTTACGCACGAATGACAAAGTTTCTGGCTCCGTCTTTTCAAATGTGAATGTTTGCTTGTTTTCTTTAACGTCGGACAAAAACAAAACATAATCTCAGAGTTTAAGAACTTGTGATGAGCATTTTCACTTCTGTCTGACTGAGCGATGAATCGATAATGTTGCAGTCTTGTCTAATAGGGCTGTACGATACATCATGTGACCTGTGTCACATCTTAAACTGCACACTTGTTTCTGATGCCTCTTACACCCTGATGAAGACTCTCCAGTCACAATGTGTTGGTGTATCCATGTATTAAGGACGGATTTTTAACTTCAGTTGTTTTTAATCTTTAAGTGACTCTTTGTTCTTGAAGATCACCTGACGGCAGCGCTCCCTGTTTGTCCTCTTAACACATTGATAGTTTTAGACAAACAGCATGGCAGCACAATCTGATCTCAACATAAAATAAAATCACTAACTTAAATTCACAGGAAATAAGTTATCAGCAATTCTGATGATCAATTTATCAATTTTAAGCAAGAATGACTTGTTTCCTTTGTTTATAAACTCAACATCTTTTGGTTTTGATCAGTCACTCCGACAAAAACAAGACATTATCTCAGAGTTTAAAGGGATATTGCACCTAAACATGAACATTCAGCCATTATCTACTCACCCATATGCCGAGGGAGGCTCAGGTGAAGTTTTAGAGTCCTCACATCACTTGCAGAGATCCAAGGGGAGAGGAGGTAGCAACACAACTCCACCTAATGGAGGCTGACGGCGCCCCAGATTCAAACGTCCAAAAACACATAATTGAAACCACAAAATATCTCCATACTGCTCGTCCGTAGTGATCCAAGTGTCCTGAAGCCCCGACATAAAAAGTTGTTTGGAAAAACCTCATTTGAGCTCTGTTTTTAGCTTCATTGTAGCCTGTAGCTCTGTCTTTAGCCTCATTGGGCACCGCGCTCACGTGTGTACAAGAGACCAGCGAAAGCACGTGAACACACATGAACGCGGTGCCCAATGAGGCTAAAGACAGAGTTTAAATGAGGTTTTTCCAAACAGCTTTTTATGTCGGGGCTTCAGGACACTTGGATCACTACGGACGAGCAGTATGGAGATATTTTGTGGTTTCAATTATGTGTTTTTGGACATTTGAATCTGGGGCGCCGTCAGCCTCCATTAGGTGGAGTTGTGTTGCTACCTCCTCTCCCCTTGGATCTCTGCAAGTGATGTGAGGACTCTAAAACTTCACCTGAGCCTCCCTCGGCATATGGGTGAGTAGATAATGGCTGAATTTTTATTTTTGGGTGCACTGTGCCTTTAAGAACTTGTGACGGGAGTTTTCACTTCTGTCTGACTGAGCGATGAGTCGCTAACAAAGATTATCCAAGTTGCAGCTTTAAACCAGTTCAATATGTTGCTGGAGCCCTATGTGACATCTTTTTTAAATCCTCACGCTGACCTCTGAGGTGAAAGCACAATAATCCTGGTCTGGATTTGATATTGCTGGATTTCCCAGTAAGGATTTTTCCGTCCCATCTCAGTGAATCACGCAACTTTAAGCAGATAGTGGACAAAAAGACGACAGAAAATATGAAAAAGCAAAATTAAAAAAGTAGCGACACAAGCTGATGCTGGTTGCTAGGGGACTATCTGGATAACTGATTAATCATTTCAGTTATTTATCAAGTAAAGAGACAAAAATTGCAGATTTACTTTGTTTAAGATGATTATAAAGGGGAAATTTGGGGGGTTTCGGGCAGAAAAATAAGCAACAGCGACATTTTATAAACCAAAGGATTAATAAAAACAAATCAGATTTCATCAGCTGCCTCCTGTTCACATCCAGTAAATTAGGCTGCATAATAAACTGATTATCTTTAAGTACGAATCATGAAATTAAAAATATACAGTCACAACATGGGTTATTGCATTTAAAGTAGTTTTAATTAAGGAAGTGTTATACTTTCACTCTAGGAAAAACAAAATGAAAAATAATCTGGAGGTTTTGAGTCACAACTTTGTTTTAAGAAATTAACCTTTTCTTTTATTTTTAAGTCTTGAAATTCCTTTACACAATACATTTTCTTTTGTAAGTATTTCAAAATATCTTTTGCTGGTTTGTTCAGTAATATTTTTTTTTTTACCTATAAGTAGAATCTCATTTCAATATAGTTCTCTTTTGAAAACAAAAACAAAACAAAACAAAAAGACATCCATCAATGTGTTTCTGTCCAGGGTCTTCACGTGTTGGAAGATGTTACGTCAGAAAAAAGGCCCGTGGCTGGTTGAGACGGCCGTCAGTCCGGCTCTGACCGCAACAGAGAGGCTGATGGGAAAACTCATCAGTGACGCTCTGCAGTCCGGCAGAGCTGGAAGGTCAGAGAAGCTTCACTGTGTCTGATGCAGCGCTCCCGTCTGAATGCCAGATATTTGGACCCTTGTAGTGGCATGTGGGAGCAAATGAGCATTTAAAGTCTTGTGTACAGATCTGTATGTCCCTGATGGTGGTGGTGGCGGTGGGGGGGCACTAAAGACAGTCCTCTCCCCAAGCTGCTGTTCTCAAACACCAGGGATGCTCTGGCGTGAGGAAGTGAATCTTACAGGAAACAATGTGAATTATGCTTTGAAAATATCGCTAAGATTGTATGTATAACATAAAACCCAGCTGATCCGCTCTGTTATTGACTACTGGAGTCAAAGCTTTAGTTTAGTCCACAAGGCCCTTGTTTTTTGGGCTTAAAGATAATCATCTCAGTAACTTCCCCCTAATATTTTGGGTAATCTTTTCGATTCACTGCTGCTGCTGCTGCTGCTGCTGCTGCTGCAGGGCTCCGTGCTGTCTGACAGCTCTGATATCTCCAATGCAAAAACATCCACAGAGTGACGGCAGCTCTCTATACATTCCTCTCGAGGTTCATCTGACCGACTTGCAAAAAAATCCCACAATCTGCCCACCGAGGAGAGACCTGGACTGGAACAGGAATACAATGGATGCTAGTTTCTCCCTCCTTAAACCAGGAGCAAGGAAAACATCTTAAACAGGTTGACTCCTCACGCTTTAAATATAGACTATGTTGCAAATAGGAAAGCATTCATTGGCTTCGTTTCTAGTTATAAAAACCAATCTGCTGGTTTTAGTAGGCTCTCTCTCTCCTCTTTTATATTTTTTGTTTTTACAATAAAGCACTCTTTTTTCCCAGTGAGACACAAACCTCACCGACACATTTAGTCCACTTTTTTCACTTGCAGAGATTCACACAATCACTCCAACCCTCAACCCTACACACTTTTAGGATAATACACCAATGACCCCCTGCACATGTACTTTGTTTTACGCCACGATACTTTAGTAGGCTATTACAGCACGATTTGTCATGCACATCCTGCTGTTTTTTTTTCTTCTTCTTCTTCTTTTATGCAAAAATACCCCTATGCTGCAGAGCTGTCACGTTAAGTGGACTAACAGCTGGTTTCATCTCATCAGTCGTCATCCACGTCGTCGCCCTCGGACTCGTCTCTCCTCTCGTACATCTTATCCCGCTGCCTCTCCTGGATCTCCTTCATCTCCTCCGCGTATCTGCTGAACGCTCCCCCGAACTTGCTCCAGGCTTTGAAGGGGATGGTGATAGAGTTCCTGTAGCTGGGCTTCACCTCGCTCACCCGCAGGAACACTCCGTATTTGTTGGACCCGACGTCGAAGAAGAACCGCTTGGAGTCCACCATGATGGAGGTGCCCTCGGGGAGCTCGCTGTAGCCCCCGGCGGCAGAGCCTCCGACCAGCTCCTCGTCGTCTCCCCCGTAGTCATCTATGAGCTTAGCGAGGGCGTCTCTGAACTCTATGAGCCCCTGGGCCGGAAGGGCTATGGTCTGGCCGGACAGCATGCCGCCCGCAGGCCCCCCGACTCCGAAGCCCGGTCCCCGGTTGACGGTCTGCCGGATCCGCAGGAATCTCCCCCGCTGGTTCTCCTTCAAGTCCAGGTAGTACTTGCGGTTTTCCCGGACGAGGAACTCGCTCTTGAGGGCTCGCCTGGGCCCGCCGTCCTCCCCCACGGCGGCCTGGGCTATCTGCTCCGGACTGCTAGGCCCCAGCTGGGCGTAGTGCTCGATGAAATCCCCGAGGTAGTCGCGGAACTCCGCCGCAACTGACAGGGAGAGGGTCAGGCGGCTTTTGGAGCCCCCGGCGCCCACCTCGGCGATCTTGATGAACCTGCCCTTGCTGTTCTGCTTCACGTCCAGGTAGAAGCGCTTGTTCTGGATGTCCAGGCGCTTGGACGCCAGCTCCTGGGTCTCCTGGTCCCGCTGGAAGTGCTGGAAGCCGCCTCCGCCTCCTCCTCCCCCGCTGCTGCCGCCGCGCTCACTCCCGCTGTCGCCATCCGCCATCTTCAGCTCCACCATTCGGCTTCTGCCCCCTCTCTCCTGCTCCTGCTCCGCCAGCGCGCGCCCCCTTCACGCTCATTTTGGGTGCACTTCAGGGAGCGCTGTGATTGGCCCGGCCGGCTGCCACTTCTGGAGATTCACACGGTTACCGCCTCCTGATTGGTCCGTTGACTTTCTCCGTCACGCAAACATGTAAAAATCCCTCCGCAGCCATTGGTTCGCTCCGAGGTTCCGCGTGCGTACTCGTCCTCCAACATGGCCTCCTCTGGTTGTGAAATCTTTTTGTTTTTATGACATAATGTGTTAAAATATTAGGTTGTTTATTATTTTTGGCTTCAGCTGGTTGAATGTGTCGACACACTTTGTTTTTCTCCACAAAGTCAGAGCGGAAAGAAATCTGGAAAGATGTCAGGGCCTGTTTTTAAATGAGCAAAATAGTTTTGTGACCCACTGCAAGTTGATTTATTGACCAGTTTTTAATAATAATGTCCTCTATTATCATCTAGTATCACCAGTGGATAAAGAATACTTCAATACTGGAGTGAAATACTCTGTTACAGGTGAACCTAAGAAAAAAGTACCAAAAGTAAAAATACTCTCTTTGCAGAAACTGTTAATGTGATTTTATTTTAGATGATATCATTGTATGATTAACATCCAGGCTTAAATGCTGGTGCAGATGGAGTTTATTTGTCTACTTAAAAAACATGGGGGAAAAGGCACTGAGCAACTTGGAAAGAAATGTCCCACAAATAAAAAATTAAATAAAAAACTAGGGCAAACTGTATGTATGATTATTATGATTACATTTTAAAATTATGTCACAGACATATTATTTACTTTGTATTAGCTGTACATCATTTTATTTTATTTTTTGTATTTTTCATTTATTTATATTCTTCTATTGTATAATTTATTGTATGTGCTTAATTTTTTCTTTCTTTTTCTTCTATTATATAAGTTAGTGTATATATCTATTTTTTTTTCTTTTTTAGTGATTTGTCAGTGGGCAATATTTCTTCATTTAATTATCTATTTATTCAAATATTTACTTTGTATTTGTTGTACTTTTTTATAATTTGTAATTTATTTATTTATTCTATTACATAATTTACTGAATATATTTGATTTCCTTTTTTCTTTTTCTTTTTTAGTTATTTGTCAATACGCAATATTTAATAAATTTATTAATATATTACCTTATTTTTATTGTTTTTCTATTTGGGGGACTTGGACTCAGCAGTTCATATTTTTATTCATTTATTTATTTATTTAAATATCAACTTTGTGTTTGTTGTACTTTTTATTTTATTTTTTTGTATTTTGTTACCTATTTGCTTTTTATATAATTTATTGTATATATTTAAATTGTAGTTATTTATTTAAATTCATTATTCAAATGTATTACAATATTAACGTATTTTTTGTTTTTGTTTTTTCTATTAATTTGCTCACTTTTTTATTTGGGGGACTTGGACTCAGCAGTTCATATTTTTATTTATTTATTTTATTTTTTACTTATTTTCTTGTTTTTGATTTTCTCTTTTTACTAATTTCTTGCTAATTTTGGGTCATTGCCTTCTTCGCATGTTTTTTTTTTAAGAAATCAAGCCTACTTGCTGAGGTTTTTAATACACAGTTGTGTAGTTAAATCAACTATAATGCATCATATTTTAAAAGCCAGTGGTGGAATAAGTCCTTAAATCTTTAACTTCAATAAAAGTAAATTAAATACTTGGGTTTAAGTAAAAGTCTTGCATTGGCTCATTTCAGAATAAATAATTATATTATTGGATTATAATGATTGATGTATTCATGTGTGCGTCACTTTAATGTTATAGTTAATGTTAAAGATGGAGCACACACTGTCTGCTGGGTAGCTTGCTGAGTTTTATCTTAATCTATAATATTACAACATAATTTATTTCTTGATCATATTTTAGATTATTAATCTGATTTACAGTATAAATTATCATTAAATGGAAACACTCCAGTAAAATACTTGAGTAAATGTATTTAGTTACTTTCTAACGTTGTGTTTCTCCCACCTGCAGCATTATCACTGTAGTACCTACTTCTGTCCACAGGTGGCAGCAGAGCTCCATTTGGCTCCCAGCCGGACGTCAGCAGCGCCTGTGAGCTCACAGATGAAACCACAGAGCTGCAGGGTTGTTTCATTTCATACACCCTCCTGTTGTGTTGTGTTGATTTCATGCACACACATGTTTATGTTGTTTATGTTTATGCTGGACAGGTTGGTGATGAAAAGCTGGGTTCACTCCTGCAGAGAGAGTCCAAGTATTTGTGCACAGTGTTGTGCAGAGAGCGTTTTACAGGAGAAATACTCAAGTCATTTATTGCCTAAAAACATTAACTTCTACAACATTTGATCTGAAAAATATTTAAATCTGTCTGCTTGTAAACTCCTCTTTGTATTATTAAACCTACTAAAATATTTTCATATGTATTTTATTTTATTATTGTTATTTCTGTTATCATTTATTTACTTTTTAATTAAACTTTATTTATTTATTTGCCTAAAACATTAAATTCTGAGACATTTAGTCTGAAAAATATTAAAATCTGTTTCCTTTTAAAATGTTTGTGTCATTAAACCCACAAAAATAATTATTTTTTCAATGCATTTATTATCACTATCATTATCATTATTATTATTATTATTATCATAACAATAATCTATATATTGCCTCAACATTAAATTCTAAAACATTTGATCTGAAAAATTTTATCATTTTTATTCTGTATCATCAAACCCACTCAAATATTTTTTTCTGTGTATTTTATTTATATATTTTATTGTTGTTATTGCTTTTAAATTTTATTTTTTATTTTTTTGCCTAAAACATTTTTTTTTTTTAATCTATCTATTTGTTTTACCTTTTTTAAATTATTATTATTGCCTTAAGCCATTAAATTCTCATTATCAGTCTTGCTGGTGTGTTATTAAACCCACTGAATTCCCTGAAATATTCCCAGGAACATGACATCACTGTTCTCAGTGGTTGCCACAGGAACACTTGTGAAACATGTGATTTCTCAGTAATTGTGCAACATGAAGCTGAAATCTGAATCCAGTGACTGAGACTCTGAGGAAAACACATTAAACTGAGACGATCTCACTTTGGTCTGAACCTGGAACAGGGACTGCACAAAACATTTGGAAATTTGGGATTTTAAAGCAGAATAAAGTTGTGTTTAAAACATGAATCTATACCCCAGAAGAGGACAAATAGTCCTGGTTATTCTCAGTGATAATCTGTCTTTCTACTGAAATTAAAATGAATAAATTGTGTTGTTTTGGTCGGAGCACAACTGATAATTCTAAATATTTTTTTACATCTAGTCAAGGCCACAGGTTTCGTTTCAACACTGGGGAGGACAAACGCAGGAGTTTGAGGGTCCTCTGTCAGAACAGTCGGAGCATCAAACACGTAATTTTCTGGATTATGTTGAGTTTTTACGCAACAATTCACCGTTTCTGCATCAATTCAAGATGCGCTTAATGTTGTCAAAATAAAAGTCCTCTGCTGCTTTCATGTCTTTACTGTGGAGGGGGGTGGGACTGCACATGTTTTAAATATTGATGTTTAAGTACAAGAAGAAGTATGTGTGTGTGAAATGTACTTGAAGTAAAAAGAAGGTCCGTTATAAACAAAGAGCGAAAGAGTATTTGAATATTCTACTCAAGGGCCTGAAAGAAATGTAAGTCAAGTAAAAGTACTTGCCTTGAGTACTTATATACTGCAAAAAAAATACTGTACTTGGCCAGTACTGTTACTTTAAATAAAATTTACACAAGTACAAATAAAAGTACATGTTTAAAAATATACTTAAAGTAACAGTACTTGTTCTTGAATACAACTCTTTCCATCTTTGACTATAACTGACCAGCCTTTAACTTGACGTACACTACTTGTGTTTGTAAAGTTAAAAAGTAGGTCAGTTACTCCGTTATAATGACGGATGGACAGAGTAGATATATAATATTTTAGGCTACTCAAGGACTTGAAAGTAAAGTAACTTGAGTAAAAGTACTTGCCTAAAGTAAAAAGTAGGTAGATGAAATATATTCTCAGTAACTGTCACATTTTAAAAGATAACGGAGGTTAAATTAAAGAACATGTACTGAATACAATGTGTTAAATGTCAGTGTAGTCACACAACAAACTCATTACCGACAATAAATAAACAACTTTTTTATCAAATTCAGGCTTAAAATAACAACTTCTGGTTCAGTCTTCTCTCCTGCTGCGTGCTACTGTCCCGGCCATCACCATCCCAGTGCCCCAGCAGACGATCAGTTGATTCAAAACACGCAGTAAACACACAGTAAACACACAGTAAACACACATTAAACATGGCTTAATAGAGACAGTTTCAAACACAAATCAGCTTCACTATAACTCGCAGCATTCACAGACAAACACTTGTCTTTATCTGGACACATTTTCCCCACAAATACAACATGCTAACGTTATTAGCACAAGCCTATGGCATTTTACATTGTATAAATTAGCCTAGCAGCTAGCAGACTGTTCCTCTACTCATATGAAACCAGGGACAACAACAACATTTAACAAAGGTAACGTTACAAAATTCAGCTCCATTACAGCTCACAAGGTTCACTGACAAAACAACTGTCTTATATTAAACATGTTTTCCAAACAAATACAACATGCTAACGTTATTAGCACAAGCCTATGGCATTTTACATTGTATAAATTAGCCTAGTGGCTAGCAGAGATTTCCTCTGCTCATATGAAGCCAGGATAATGTGGATTAAGGACTTTCTCAGCAACCACCCACACACTGTGAGAATGGGCCCTTACACCTCCCTGAGTCTGACCCTCTGCACAGGTTGTGTGTTTAGCCTCCACGACTACACACCTTCACACCCCACAAATACAATCATAGAATTCACTGACAACACAACAGCGATGAGACATGTGCACATTATCTTGTCCTTGTTATAGACCCTCACTGATCACATATTCATTTTCAGATTAAGCCACGCCCAAACTCTAAATTCAAACTTCACCCATTCCGAGTCCATCTATGGACACAGATGTTTAGATGGTTGAACAGATACAGGTACAGGTACAGGTACAGGTACAGGTACAGATACAGATACAGGTACAGATACAGATACAGATACAGGTGGATGTCCATAACTACTTTATTCTTATTCTTATAATCAGGTCCTACTGATCCCAGAGAGCTCGAGAGATATGAAAACACACACCAAACTGTATCAGCGCCACACACACATATAGGTTTTACACAACTGTGCTACACACACGCACACGACTCCATGTCGCCTAGCAACGTACAGTGTGAGCACCCATCAGAGGGGGCGTGTTGCTGTACTCACCTGTCCGAGCGTCATCATGTGAGTCTCGTGCACCGCGCAGTCCTCCTCCATCTGCTCCAGGTACAGCTTCACCGCTCCTCATCCTCAAAGCATAACCAGTCCGCGCAGCCTCTGTCCCAGTATGACCAGTGCACCCAGTGTAAACAGTCCACACAGCTCGCTGCACGTCACAGCTCCTCACTGACCGCAGGAAGTACCTGAGGATCCAGCACGAGCTCCTCCTCACTCTGCACGTTGGTCAGTTCCGGAAGACACCTGCTGGTGACGCAACATCATGGGTGTGTTTGATTGGTGTCACTGAGCGTGCCCGCCGGCTGGAGCATGACGTCACTGCTTCATTAACCCTTTGCAAGACATTAGTAAAATAATAATAATAATAATAAAGTTAAAAACAAACTAGAGAATGGTGTGAAAGGAGAGTCTAAAAATTATAATAATAAAAAAATATAATGATTTTCTAAAGATTTTTTTGCCATTTGTAGGACATTTCTTATCTAATTAAAAGAAAATAAATAAATATTTAAAAAAATAAATAAATAACACACCAATCACTAAAAAACAGCTAAAAAATAAAGTGAGAAAAACTGTAAAAACAAAAAATCATAATATCAGAAAACTGTACAGTAGTTTAAAAAATTAAATAATAAAAAAATACAATTAAATGAAACAGACAAAAAGTAAATATTTAATGATATTATTGAATAAATAATGGCACTGCTGAGTCCAAGTCCCCCAAATAGTTAAAAATCAAATACATAGAAAAAAATAAAATAAATATTTTTTTTTTCGAAATAACTCAGTTACATTTTCAGAGGCTTTTTAGAAATGGTGGTACTTAGCTCCTTTTACCTAAATAAAAATATCAATAGCACAATGTAGAAATAATCAATTACACGTTCAATCCAAAATCCTGTGGTAAAAGTACAAAAGTAGCAGCAAAATATGTTTTAAATACCAAAAGTACTCATTCTGCAGAAATTACCCCCTGTGAGTGTCAATATTAAGACTTATTTTATTGTTAGATCAGTAATACTGATACATACTTTTTAGATGTAGTGTAGTGAGCAACAGAGGGAGCAGGCCTCTCTGCTGTGGTGACTTCAGCAGCACCTTCCCCACCTGCTCACGGTGCTTTCAGGACAACTTGGAAAAACCAGCTCTGACTTGTTGAAATGAGCTGAACGACTGTCAGACTTAATTTACAGAATGCAAAAGTACAGAGGACACTGAGGACAGACACAGCAGATGCAGGGGACATGTACCCCACACACCCCACATCCACTACGCCCCTGGACAGGACTGAGTGTGTGCAACTCACTTGTTCCAGATATGACAAATAAAAACACACCAGATGACCTGTAGAGTTTAATAATGATTTTATTTTAGTGATCTGATTTCACATAACAAACACAAATCAAATAAAACACTTCATAGATTCAGGTTTAAATATTTCCAAACTATACACACACATTAATCACATTATTGCACACCACCCTGTTTGATTCAAGCTTCACAGTGGTCACCATGTTTCTCCTTGTATTTCTATCAGCACCCATCCTATCAGGATGACAGGAATAAAAATCAGTCTCATTTTGTCTGAGAGAATATCACAGCAGCTGGATCAGTAGTACTGAGGGTACGTCGGGTAAACACATGTCCAGGATCAGTAGTACTGAGGGTATGTTGGGTAAACACACGTCCAGGATCAGTAGTACTGAGGGTATGTTGGGTAAACACATGTCCAGGATCAGTAGTACTGAGGGTACGTCGGGTAAACACATGTCCAGGATCAGTAGTACTGAGGGTACGTCGGGTAAACACACGTCCAGGAACAGTAGTACTGAGGGTACGTCGGGTAAACACACGTCCAGGATCAGTAGTACTGAGGGTATGTTGGGTAGGAGGCCATGAGTGGAGAGGAGGTGGAGGGCAGCATGACTCCTGGGAGGCTGCTGTACTGGTAGAAGGAGTCCAGGGGCAGTGAGGGCACGCTGGGCAGGGCGGAGCTGTACTGCAGGCTGTGTGGGTGAATGTAGGAGGTAGCGGCCGGGCCGTCCTGTGCTGCTGCTGCAGCTGCTGAGTGGTACCTGGGGTAGGGCCCCGGCCTGTAGGCCTGCAGCTCGGGGTAATGCATGAACTGAGAGGCCACGTTTGCTTGGCAGGCGTGAGCCAGGGCGTCCTGCACCGTCCTCTTCAGCTTCATCCGCCTGTTCTGAAACCAGTTTCTGATCTGAGGAGAAGAAAAGACAAAGTCTCATGAGACAAAGTTTTCACTGCAGAATATTAACATTTCTCTCAGGGCTGAAGACAAGATATTAGTGGGGAAATCATAAATGTAATCAATCAATAAATAAAATATTTCTTTACTAAAACAAACAACTTTATTTAGAAATTTAAAAAAATCCACAAAATGAAATCAGTCCATGACCCCCAAATAACAACAGTAATAAATCACCAACATATAACTAGAATTAAAAAGAAAAAAATAATTTAAAGATGCAAATAACAACAAGAAAATGATATAGTAGGAAAAAAATTAAATTATAAAAATACAATGAAACTTGTAAGAGTTGTAAAAATTGTACTGCTAAGTCCAAGTCCCAAATATAATTAAATAAAAATCAAATAACTACATAGAGACTACTTAAAAAAATGAATAATTTAAATAAATAAATAAATATATATATAACTTAAAATAAAATGAGAAAAACTGTGACAAAAGAAGAAAGAAGAAATTTGTAAAGTTGTAATAAATTAATAATAAAAAATAAATAATAATAAAAAAAATTCAATACAACAAAAAAAAGTTAATTTTTAGTAAAATCCATTACGTAGAACTGCTGAGTCCAAGTCCCTCAAATGATAAAAAATTGAATAAATATATTTAAATAAAAATTAAACAAAAAAAATAAAAATATGGATTTCTGAGTTGAAGTCCACCTAATAATAAAAAATCAAACTAAACTGAGAAGACATGTGGGGCTGTTACCTGTTTGTCAGACAGGTTGAGCCTCTTGCAGAGCTCCGCCTTGTCCTGTGTTCCCAGGTAAGCGTTCCTCTTGAAGGCCTTCTCCAGGCTGCTGATCTGCTCCGCCGTGAAGGCCGTGCGAGGCCTCCTCCCTGATGGAGGGGACGCAGGGGAGGTGGAGGTGCAGTCAGCTGAGGCTGAAGGGGAGAAGGAGTGACCTCCTTCACTCTCGTAACCCGACGTCTCCTCCTCTGTCCCGCTGCTGAAACCTGCCTCAGTCACTGCAGAGAGGAACAGAGAGGACGTCTTGTTAGACTGATGGAAACATTCACACAACACGTTTCATAAACTCTGACTGTGTTTCCATCGTCATTAATTAAAGCAATTAAAGCTGCTGTCAAAGTAGAAACTGGCAGATGAAGAAGACGCTTTAATTTCACACATAAGAAACAATAAAATGTGAAGACAATAAAGCCTCCACACACTGTGTGTGATTTATCCTGGCTGAAATATGAGCAGAGGAAATCTCTGCTAGCTGCTAGGCTAATTTATACAATGTAAAAGGCCATAGGCTTGTGCTAATAATGTTAGCATGTTGTATTTGTGGGGAAAATGTGTCCAGATAAAGACAAGTGTTTGTCTGTGAATGCTGCGAGTTATAGTGAAGCTGATTTGTGTTTGACACTGTCTCTATTAAGTCATGTTTAATGTGTGTTTAATGTGTGTTTAATGTGCGTTTAATGTGCGTTTAATGTGTGTTTAATGTGTGTTTAATGTGTGTTTAATGTGTGTTTTGAATCAATCATAAACTTTACAGCACTTCACAGTAACCCCCTCCACTGACCAGTGTTTTAGAGGTGTAACTGCAGAGTGACACAGACACACCACCAAGCATTAGGTAAAGTGCAGCCTCAGCATGAAGCTGGCACCAAGTAAAAATCCACCCTTACTGTGACGACACTTTAGCAGCAGTTTCTACCTTTATATAGTGGTTTTGTGACATCACAACTCCACACAACTCCTTACAGCTCATTCAAATACAGTTTCTCAGTGGACTGTGTGTGTTTCTCTTTGGACTGAGTGTTTCTGCAGTATTTCTTCAGCACCTGAACCTGATTTAATGTGATTAACTCTTCACACACATGATCTTTATCTGCTTAAAGAGATTCAAAGTGTATTTTAAAAGCTGATGAAACAGATTATGTGTGAGATTATAATTTGAAAAGTAACTGTAACTTTCAGATAAATGTAGAAGAGTGCAGTAATTTCCCTGTGATGTAGTGAAGCAGAAAGATAGTGGCATAAATCAGGAACACTCCAGTAAAGTAAAGGTGCTGTGAGTAAGTCTGGACTCACCTTGGTTACTGTGAGAGGTCTGGTGCTGCAGGGAGCTCAGGCTGAACCCATCCAGGCCCTGGCTCCTGGTTTCTTGCTGCTCTGGTACATTCTCAGACTTCTGTCTGCAGTAAAAACCCGGCAGACTCTCTGAATGAGTCCCACAGGCAGCAGGTCCAGGTCCAGAGGCCGAGACCGTCTCTGTCCCTGCAGGCTGCTGGCTGCTCTGAGCCATCCACTCGATAGAGAAGTGTCCTCTCATGGCTGTGAAGTGTGAGTTTGTCCTGGAAGAGTAAATCCTTTCGTTTCAAAGTGGTGATTAAAAGTTGTGTCCAGAGAGCAGGAGGTGGTGCGCTGGTCTGTCCTGGTCCTGGTGCTTGGAGGGTCTGAACTGCCCCTCATCACAGCCTGAGAGTATTTATAGGGAGCATCAAACTCCCTGAGACCTGAGATCAAAGCAGACGTCCTCCCGTCCGTCCCACCCTCCCTCCTTTAGTTTTCACAACTGGAGTAATTAAGACGTCTCATTCAGTCTCAGTGAGGCTGTTACAGCGAGGCTCCAGTGAGTCTGGGAGGACCCCCCACCCCACCCCCTCCTCCTCCTCCTCCTCCTCCTCCTCCTCCTCCTCCTCCTCCTCCTCCTTCCTGCCTCCAAAAAAGATAATAGACACACCTCAGCTCAAACTGTCTGCATCTCAAAGCAGCCCAAACTGTCGTCTGCTCAGACGTCCACATCCAGGTTCAGGGAAAAGATCATGAGACACGACAGAGTCCAGCGTCCCCTCTGCATTTACAGGTAACATAAAAACAGAATGAAGGTATTTAATTTACAGATAATTCTCCTAAAAAGAAGTCCCCCAAATAAAAAAAGAAAAAGAAATAATTTGCTGACTTAGAAAATAACCAAAAATAAAACAAGAAAATAATTAATTAAAAGTTAAATAAAAACAATAAAATCTAGAAGAGAAAAAAAATGACAAAAAACTATTACATTAAATAAAAAAAAAAATATGAAGCCCCCCCCCCCAAAAAAACCATAAAATATAAGTTACTATAAAATAAATTTGAAAACATAAATAAATAAACATATTGCTAATTGACAAATAACTAAAAATAAGAAAAAAACACATTAAAAAGTTAAAGACATACAATAAATTATATAATAGGAAAAAATGACATAATACAAAAAAATAACGTAAAATAAATAAAATTAAATGGGTAAATACAGATATGAACAACTGAGTCCAAGTCCCCCAAATACAAAAATAAAATAAATAAAAATAAATTACTATATAAATAAATAAATAAAAATATTGCTAATTCACAAATAACTAAAAATAAAATAAGAAAATATTTAACAAAAAAATAAATACATAATAGAAAAAAGACTAAAGACAAAAAACATAAAATAAATAAATGAATAAAAATATGAACTGCTGAGTCCAAGCCCCCATCCCTGCCCCAAACAAATGTAATAAAAATTTTAACATATACAATAAATTGTATAATACAAAAATAAAATAAATTTAGTAGAATAAACACAAAGTAAATATTTATATAAAAATAAATAACTGCTCTGTGCAAGTCCCCCAAATAAAAAAAGCAAATAAAATAGAAAAATATATTCAAAAATAAGTCCATATTTGAATAAAATCAAACAAATAAATAAATAATATTAAATCCTGAATTAGTCACTCAAAGATGATGCAGGAAAAGAGAGGTCTCTGTAGTAAAGATGGCGTAAAGAGTTTAAAGGTTTGTTGTTGACACAGGAGATATGTTTATAATGTCATACAGATTACTGTTAATTTATTATGTTGATCTGTTCTGTACGACATCTACTGCACGTCTGTCCGTCCTGGAAGAGGGATCCGTCCTCAGTTGCTCTTCCTGAGGTTTCTACCATTTTTTTTTCCCCGGTAAAGGTTTTTTGGGGAGTTTTTCCTGATCAGCTGTGAGGGTCCAAAGGACAGAGGGATGTCGTATGCTGTAAAGCCCTGTGAGGCAAATTGTATTTGTGATATTGGGCTTTATAAATAAAATTGATTGATTGATTGAAAACATAACAGAAATATCTACTTTATAAAAGCATGTGGTTTCTATGAAGGACTGAGCTGCACCTGATAATGTGTCTTTGCTGCTCATTAATCAAAAATCATTAACCTCCATTAGCTCAGGTTGAAAAGGAGCCGTCAGGTGAATCAGCAACAAAACGAGCACTGAGTGGTTTCATAAAACTGATCCGGGATCATCCCAGATTAAAGACAAACACTCACCGTCGTCTGAGCTTGTTATCTTCAGTGTAACTGATCAGGATTAAAGAAAATGATCCGACAGAGATCAATGACCTCAACAAATGAGAGACTTTCTAGAGTTGTGTTACAGGATGAACAATAAACAGACCTCATGAAGAAATTTATGATTCAGATCTTCTGCTTAACTAAAAGTACCAACAGCAGTGTAAAGATACTCCATTACAAGTTAAAGTATCCAAGTACTATCTAAAAATAAAGGTACTTAATGTGGAGAAATCCTCATGTATGATTTTACTGTTGTTGAAAGAAGTTAAAAGAAGATAAAATAAAATTAAAAAGAATAAAATAAGATAAAATAATTTTTAAAAAAAAGTTACAATAAAATGAAATAAAAAGCAGCAGTTTACTATTGATGGCAAAAAATAGAAAAATAAAAACACAAGCATCAAAAATATATTTTTAAAATTTATTTTAATATTTTTGCGTTCTGAAGAGCATTTAAATATATTTTTTTTTTCTGTATGTCATTCTTTTTTTAAGGGTCTGATTATTTCCACACCAAAACAGTAACAGATAGTTGAAAGTGAGAAAAATAAAAAATAAAAGAGTAAGATTGTCACTGAAAAACACATTACAATGCAAAAAATAAAGAAATAAATAATAATTAACAATAAAATACTTTTTGGATTTCTTTTTCAATGCAAAATTATTTTTCCAGTGTCATAAATACTGAACTCTACAAAGCTGACAGCTTCAGCCAGTCCTTACTTATAAGATTATTTCTTAATAGAAATAAAGGCGGTGGAAAAAAAGTCCAAAACTTCCTCTGAAATTAGGCGTAGAAGTATAAAGTGGAAGTGACATGGAAATACTGAAGTACCTCTACCAGCTGTACTCAGGTTCAGTACTCGAGTAAATCCACTGCAAACAAAATATATTTTAATCTGTCAGCAGCTGCCGAGGAGTCACAGGAATATTGTTTGTAATACAAATGTCACATGATCACACAAAGTGTCACAGAGCTGTATAACCCAGTGGTGGAGGAAGTATTCGGATACTTTACCAATGTCAAAGTACCTGTAAGTACTTCCTGTATGACGTAATAATCCACTCTGAGGCGCCTTCAATCATCTCAAACTGTTTTTGTGTCTTTTGAATGTTGAACAGAGGATTAAGGGATCAAGTTAAAGTGACTGATAACGAGCTGAGGAGGATGATGATGATGATGATGATGATGATGATGATCCGACCTGTGAAGAGGCTCATAACCATCATCATCATCATCATCAGGCAGCGGCCTGGATGGACCTGAAACAGGAGGATGAAGGATGAAGGATGAAGGACGGGGAGGGAGGGAGGCGGTGTTTGTGTGTAAATAACGCGGGTCAGACGCATCGTGGGTTAAAAGGGTTAATCTGGTCAATGAGACACGGCTCCATTGATGAGGTAATGAGAGCGCGCGAGCCGCTGAATGGAGATGAGGAAGAGGAGAGGAGAGGAGAGGAGAGGAGAGGAGAGGAGAGGAAGAGGAGAGGAGAGGAGAGGAGAGGAGAGGAGAGGAAGAGGAAAGGAGAGGAGAGGAGAGGAGAGGAGAGGAGAGGAGAGGAGAGGAGAGGAGAGGAGAGGAGAGGAAGAGGAGAGGAGAGGAAGAGGAGAGGAGAGGAGAGGAGAGGAGAGGAGAGGAAGAGGAGAGGAGAGGAGAGGAGAGGAGAGGAGAGGAGAGGAGAGGAGAGGAAGAGGAGAGGAGAGGAGAGGAGAGGAAGAGGAGAGGAGAGGAGAGGAAGAGGAAAGGAGAGGAGAGGAGAGGAGAGGAGAGGAGAGGAGAGGAAGAGGAGAGGAGAGGAAGAGGAGAGGAGAGGAGAGGAGAGGAAGAGGAAAGGAGAGGAGAGGAGAGGAGAGGAGAGGAGAGGAGAGGAAGAGGAGAGGAGAGGAAGAGGAGAGGAGAGGAGAGGAAGAGGAGAGGAGAGGAGAGGAGAGGAGAGGAGAGGAGAGGAAGAGGAGAGGAGAGGAAGAGGAGAGGAGAGGAGAGGAAGAGGAGAGGAGAGGAGAGGAGAGGAGAGGAGAGGAAGAGGAGAGGAGAGGAGAGGAGAGGAGAGGAGAGGAGAGGAGAGGAGAGGAAGAGGAGAGGAGAGGAAGAGGAGAGGAGAGGAGAGGAGAGGAGAGGAAGAGGAGAGGAGAGGAGAGGAAGAGGAAAGGAGAGGAGAGGAGAGGAGAGGAGAGGAGAGGAGAGGAGAGGAAGAGGAGAGGAGAGGAAGAGGAGAGGAGAGGAGAGGAAGAGGAGAGGAGAGGAGAGGAAGAGGAAAGGAGAGGAGAGGAGAGGAGAGGAGAGGAAGAGGAAAGGAGAGGAGAGGAGAGGAAGAGGAGAGGAGAGGAAGAGGAGAGGAGAGGAGAGGAGAGGAGAGGAGAGGAGAGGGAAGAGGGACAGGACAGAAGAGCAGCGACAGAAAGTTTTGACATCAAAAATAAAATTTGACATTCAAAGTGGAAAAATCGGCACTGAAAAATAAAACACTGGCATTAAAAATATTTTTAAAAATGTTTTCTATTTTTTTTTTTAATTCTGATGTAAATTAAAATATATTTTGATTATTTTTGTGTCATTCTCTTTTAAGAGTCAGAAAAACTAAAAAAAAACAACAACACAATTTAAAAAAATAACCAGCAAAAACATTCATAAAAACAAACACCTGGCCAATAAAATAAAATAAAAACTGCTAAAAAAACAAACAAAAAAAACAGCTGGTAAAAAAACAGCCAGTTTAAAAAACAACTGGTGAAGGAAAAAAAGAAAGAAAAAAAATATTTAAAAAACAGTCATTAAAGTAACAGAAAACAAACAAACAAAACAGCTGGTACAGAATAAAAAAGAAACAGCCAGATTAGAAAATAAAATAAAAAATAAAAAACAACTGGCAATAGAAAAAAGTTAACAAAAAACAAAAAACCAGCCAGTAAAAATGTATTAAAAAACAACCATTATAAAACAGAAAACAAACAGAAAAACAACTGGTAAAGAAAAAAGAAAAAAGTCAGTAATTTTTAAATTAAAAAAATAAATAAATAAAAACAGACGAGAAAAATGACACATGAACATGAAGAAAAAAGTAAGATTGTTACTGTAAAACACATCAGAACACAAAAATAAATAAATTAGAATATTTAATGACTGTATGTTATTTTTCAGCAGATTTCTACTTTAATGCAAAATTCTATTATCAGTGAACCAAATTTCCTAAAATCAGCAAAAGAAAACGCAAATGAGTCCACAGAGGAGGAGGAGGAAGAAGAGGAGGAGGAGGAGGAGGAGGAGGAGGAGGAGGAGGAGGAGGAGGAGGAGGAGGAGGAGGAGGGGCGGTGGTGCTAACAGCTCATTAACAGATCCTGAGTCACTTCAAAGAGACTCTGAGCTTTGATAGCAACACGCCCAACATGAGACGCACGCCATAAAGCTCCTGAGGAAACGCAGTGACATCATCATGTCACAGCTGATATCAGCTCTGGTTCTACTGTAATCTATTGTGATTTTACTCCGTCTCCTGTGGTTGTTCTAACTCAGGTTACTAACAGAATACAGTTCATTTACTGTTGATGAGTTGTTTAAAGGAAGAGCTGCAGACATTTACTCATGTTTAATATTTCCAGTGAGTCTTTGGTTCTTCATGTGAATTTAAAAATGAATTTATAGCATTTAGTGAAGCAGACTGCTGAACTTTTAGGGACACCCTGCTAGTACCAGGTGGGACCCCATTTTTAATTCTTGGTGTCAGACTCAACAAGGTGCTGGAAACATTCCTCAGAGACTTTGGTCCATGTTGACATGATGACATCACACAGCTGCTGCAGATTTGTCGGCTGCACATCCATGATGAGAACCTCCCGTTCCAGCACATCCATCATCATGCTGAATTTTATTTTCGATACTAAAACTGTTTTATCTTCTCAAACACTTCCCTCTGAGGTGAGGAGGAGTCGACATATCAAGCAAAATGGAAACACTCCAGTAATGTGTCGGGCCTCGGGCAGAAGAAACACACACTCACAGAACAACAACAACAGAGAGGTGATTGGTTCACTTAAAGGTTCAGAGCAGTCCTGATCATTTGTCGTCACTCTGACCCTCTGCCGCTGCCTCTCTGTCTGTCTGTCTGTCTGTCGTATAATGGGGGAGGATAGTCTCAGTGTCGGCCTGCTCCACCTCATCAGCTCCCTCATCCTGCTCTGTGACGAGCAGCTCTGCAGCAACTGCGATATATCGTCCTCTGACCATATATCAGTAAGCGCCTGCACCTCCTCACGACTCCTCGTCTGCCCACGAGACATTTTCCAACTTCTTCTTTTCTTACATCTGCTTCTCCCAGTGTGTGCTCTTGACTTTGTTTTGTTCCTACCCAAAATGCTTTGTGCTCTACGTCGAGTTGGAGAGAGCGCTCACACCACTCCAAACATACCGAACTATCCGTGGAAGTGGACCAGGGTTCGTTTAAAGTGGACCAAATAGTGCCAGTGTGAATGTGTCCTTCGTTCTAATGGAGCATATTTAGTTTAGTATTTTAGTATTTTATTATACGACCCCTCAGATTTATCTGGTGACCCTTTGAAGGGGCCCGACCCCCAGGTTGGGAACCACTGGACTAAACTAACTGTGTATAAAGTAGCTCAAACTGTCTCCACCTGTAACACTGCTGCATCACGTGTGTCCGTCTCCATGACGAGTAAATATTTATAAAATGTATTCTTCAAAGATGATGGTGTTGTTTACTGTTTATAAGGAAACAGACTCAGACTCTGATGGCGGAGGGCTCGACTGTGGTGTCCTAAAGGAATTAAGACAATTTGAAACATGTCACTCATCAAACACACACATCAGTGAGACGCTGCTTTACATGTCAGGGTTTGGAGGATATGGACTATTACCTGCCATAAAACCTTGGTAACCCTCAGGTGAGCCGCGTCACAGCAGCACGGCCTCCAGCTCCTGGATTCATGGGAGAAATTTAAATGTCACAGTCTAAAGACGAGACAGACCTCCGTCCCCTCTCCTGTCCTTCATGTGATGAGGGGAGTCGCAGCGCCTGCTCGTCCACCGGGACCCGTCCCGCCGGCCCCATCAAAGCCCCGGGAGCCTTTGATGAGGTTGATAGGGATCAATGGGACAGGGGAAGAGGCCTTAACTGACTGTGTTACAGACGGGGCGGGCAACTGCTGGAGTCTGCCGGCAGCAAGGATCAATGATTATTGGGCGTCATCAGCACCTTCATCTGCATAGAGGAATCCATTCAGCTTTATTTACACATGTTAGCTTGTTCTTTGGCTCAATGGGAGCTCACGTGCTGCAGGACCAAACTGAAAATATCATTTCTGGGGAATAAGATGCACAAAAAAGAAAAGTTTTGTTATAATTTTTGATTATTTTTTGTCAACATCGTGTCAAAACATCAAGTTTTCTTAAGTCAAATGACAGAAATTTTAACTTCTGCCTTTTTAAACTTGACACGTAAGTCATGTGAAATTTCATTGTACCTGAGTGTAATGTCAATAAACAAATCATTTGGGAATAAAATACACAAAGACGTAAGGTAAAGGACGGAGACTGAAGCACAACGATAGGTTTTCTTTGTTCAGATGAAAGATGTTTGTTTTTAAATGCGTACATCTAATTTAACTTGTGCCTTTTTTTTAACATGATGCGACTTCTACGACTGTTTTGCTACTTTTATTTATTTATTTTTTATTCAAGCTACACTTTAAAAATGATTCATGGGTCCAACACTTGAAATAAAGACGTATTTCAGCATTAAAAAATTATGTTTGTTTCATTAACGTGTTTTAGTCAGTTAGCAAAACCAAAAACATTTTAGAGTGGGATTTCAGTGAAATAATAAGTTATAATATCTTAAATAAAATAATTTGACCACTAAATATCACCTAAACTTTTAGATAAATATTACGTTGGTTCAATTTAATTAAGGTTTTTGAGGTCAAAACAATACCATAATTTCTTTAGGTTGAACCAGTGGATTCTTTTTTTAGAGCGTACATCAAGATGAATGTTATTGTGCCTGAGTGTAATGACAATAAACAAATTGTTTCCAGGGAATAAAATAGACGAGGAGGAACTGAAGCATCTTCTTAGTTTAAATGTTTTTAAATGTGTAAACTTAATTTAACTTGTGCCTTTTATTTATTTCTTTTTGAAGTTGAACGTGCACAATTGTAAAAAATGGCTGTTTGCTGCTTTTATATATTTGTTTTATTTAAATTACATCAAGATGTGAGATCTCATTGTGCCTGAGTGCCCTGACAACAAAGATCATTTGTATTTGTTTTGTTGGTTGTCTTCTTTTTTGGCCAGCGGTGAGGCCAAGTGTATATGTATTTTATTTTATTATTATTATTATCTATTTCTATCAATTTTTATCTTATTACATTTAATTTTTTTAAAATATTTTTTGGGGGGGTTATTTCTAATTTTACTTTTCCTGCTCTTCCTCTTAAGAAGTGATATTTTAGGGGACAAACTGTGAGTCTTTTTGTCAAAGGGGTGTCTGTTTTTGGATGAGAAATTAATATGTAAAAAAAGAAACATTAAAAACAGCTTAAAGAGGGTTCATGATGAACTCATGCAGCCTGTTAACCAAGTAAAATATGTTGTGATGAAATTGTATCTATATTGTAGAGCACCAAATGTGGATTAATCCGCAGCTGAAAATAGTCCTCAATAAATACATTATGATTAAAAACTACAGTAACCAGCTGTGTTTAAGAATTTATTTGTGTTGTTAAAGCGTTAGGTCTTCAGTAGGAACCACAGAGCCAAGCACAGGGGGCAGAAACTATTAAAAAAAGGACTAACTTGTAGTTTTGCGTCTTTTTGTGAGATTTGTTGACGATCAGATTTTCTGTGTTAAAGTTTGAGACTGATTTGGGGTTTTATCAGCTGATAGAGACGCAGACATTCCCTCCTGTATGCAGAGATCTGAGGGCCAGGTTGGGACACGTGTCTCCCCCTGGTCTCTCAACAGCAGCCTGAGGGGGTGGAGGAGGTGGAGGAGGTGTGTTTGTGTCCATAACAGAGCAGCAAACAGGCCCATTAGAGATGAAAGAGTCTGAATGGAGCCAATCAAAGACGAGCTCAGCAGGAGACTGTTTCACCACAGACACAGGCGGCCTGCTGGGGCCGAGGACTGATGACCCCCCATCATGGATGATAACACACATACACACACAAACAGACATGAACAAAGATTAAACACTCGGAGCAAACTTTGTGTTGCAAATAAACAAACAAGGAGGTGATTTAAAGGATCAGTTCACTCAAATAATAAAAAACAAACAAATGTTGAGACGTGCTGATGAGGACGAACCTACTGGATCATATGCAGTCATTACATTTATAATACACTAGTCCATAGCCATTGGTAGCTTTGTCACCTTCTACCTATGCCAGTCCTCAATGCCTATGTGCAGTTTCACATAGATTGACCACGTCATTATATAGTAAGACAGAAAGATAATATTGCATTTATTTTGTTATAATAATTATGTTCTATTAAAGAGTTACTTTTATTCAAGTCAAAAAATATATTCAATTTAAGTGTAATAATCACATTTATTCTAATGCAACAATTACATTTTACTTTGGTCCAATAATTATATCATTGTCGTGTAATTACTAGATTTTATTTAAGTGCATTAATTACATTTATTCTGGTGCAAACAAATAAATGTATTTTAGTGTATTGATCACATTACATCAGCTGTGGAGTTTTGGTTTGCTGAAGTTGTTCTTGTGTGTTTTTATTTAGCTGATCAGAAGCAGCGCTCCTGAATTTAGTCTGTTCACTGACATTAAGGCTTTTTATGCTTTTAGTTTTTCAGAAATCTGCAGCTGAGACTTTGGCTCCTTCCTCAGGTGAATGGGTTTCTGTTTGTGGTGCTCAAAGCATAAACAGCTCGTGCTTACTCACAAAGAAACAAACAGACAGACCTCTGTTTTCACTGTTTGTTGAGGCGCTTAAATGTTTAACTTAAGTGTAATGTTGAAGGACTTGTACTGAGCTTGTCGGCCACAGGAGGACTTTTACTTTTCATACTTTACATTTTCTGACAGCACTTCTGCGCTTCTTTACTTGACAAGGTTTTTAAATGCAAAAGTTTTACTTGTATCGGAGTATTTTTAAATTGTTTTGGTACATTCAAGTAAAAGGATGCGAGTGCTGCTTCCACTACTTCACTATTTCCTCTTTAAGTCTTTAAGGCTTTTCTCTCTACAGGAACATGTCAGGTGAACAAACCATGGTGAGGCAGTGAAGAGGAGTGAGAGAACATTTCTATTAATTCCTTTAATAAACTTAAACTACACATCATTAGTTTTTCATAGTGACATGAAGGTTTGTGCTGTAAGTCCTTTGTCCACAGCTGAATTAATTCACATTAACATACACACCCCCTCTGCTCTCTGTTCTCACAGCAGCTCAGACTGATAGTCTCCTCGGCGGAGGACGATGTCTCCTTCTCCCTCAGAAACTTTTGCTTCACACATTCGGTGTCAGGAACAGAGACGTGTCGACGCTGACGCACAAACATTAATAAAACCTTTATTTTTAACCTCCTGACTGCCTTTTTTTTTTTACAACTATAAACCATGCGTAGTGTTTTGTTTACATTTCATGCAGCTGTATTGTCGGAAAAATAAAGGAAATAAATAAACTGCAAGGACGTTAGGAAGTGTGTGTGCACGTCAAAGAGCATGGACGTGAGAGGAGACGGAGGTGTGAGCTCTGACACGGCCTTTGATGTTAAACTGGTATTTAGAGGTTAATGAGGCTGTTAGGAAGAGGTGAAGGAAACGCCTGTGAGTTCTCTCACACACACACACACACACACACACACACACACACACACACACACACACACACACAAAAGCATCTCTGTTGTATAAAACCCGCAGGACGAGAAGGACTCAGGAGGATTATGCAGATTTAATACACACTGAAGAACAAAGTGCAGAAATATTCAGGTCTCCAGTGACTGTGTGACTGTCGGAGCAGCACGTTACAGCTGCAGCTGCTGCAGGTGGAGACACTTTGAACTACTTCATACACAGGTAGTTTAGTCCAGCGGGTCCCAACCTGGGGGTCGGGCCCCTCCAAAGACTCACCAGATAAATCTGAGGGGTCGTCACATGACTAATGGAACGTCTGAACAGGAACGTTCATGTAACCTTAAATTCTTGCAAAGAAACAGCGACCGTGCCATGTCAGGACGCCAACGCCACGCTGTCTCACTGTCACAGACAAAGCTTTCAGACACACTGATCTGTTTCCTGTTTTTTTGTTGTTGTTTTACACTATCGTTTCACTGCTGGGTGTTTTTAGAAGTTTAGTTGGAAAATGTCTCTCTGATGGAACTGCTAACAACTCAGCGACATGTGAAACATGACACGGAGACACAACGGGACTGTTTCTTTGGTTTAATCATTAATAGTGTGTTTTAATGAGATTATTTGGCTTTTTTTAATGTAAAATCTTCTTCTGAAAACTACTATAAGACAACTGCAGCGGAGTAATGTAGCAGAGATGTGGTGGAGTTTAATTATAAAGCAGAAGTAAAACACGAGCACCTCAAACGTGTGCTGACGTTCAGGAGTGGATGTACAGGGTGACTTCCTGTCACTGAGATCTGCTGTGGGATCTCTGCTGTGTGGTTTTCTCTTGAAAACAGATAAGACGCTGAGGACGTTATATAATACAGGTCAGCAGTACACAGGTGTGTGTGTGTGTGTGTGTGTGTGTGTGTGTGTGTGTGTGTGTGTGTGTGTGTGTGTGTGTGTGTGTCTTAAGACGTTAAACACGTTCTGCTGAGCGTGAAGCGACGAGCTGTGCAGAAACACTGAAGCAGAGACCAGCTGCAAAGCACCAGCTTAGAGATGATGATAAAGTTTTAAAGTTCAGCTCTGTTCTTGTTTGATTGGATCAAACTTTTCTTATCGCGTCTCTTATTTAACACAATCTGCTGCTGAGTTAATTCCCTCACAGAGTGACTGTTCAGGAGAAACCAACCCACGTTTGTGTTTTCTCTTTTTGGGAAAGGAGTGAATTCCTTCTTTGCAGCCTTAAAGACTGATATCATATATATAAGTGCAAGTATGAAGTAAAATGACAGTGTTGTAGTTTTTTAATTGTTTGTAACGTTAGAAATGTGGCTATAATATAAAAAGGCTTCACTCACTTTCACAAAAAGAAATTAAAAAATGGATAAATGAAATTAGATAAAATGTTTGTAGTTAATTCAAATTTAAGGCTATTTAATGACTTTTAAGGCCGTTTTGTTGTCACATTGAATTCAAGACATTTCAGACGCCCTGACATCAGCTCAGCTTCAAGATTAGAGTCACCAATTCAGTATCTGACCAAATGTCTCCCCTTCTGTTCCTGAGATATGACGTTAAAACATGATGATGTCACAGTCAAGCTGACCTTTGACCTTTTGACCTTCATTATTTTATCCTGTCAGACATTTGTGTCATAAGTAGAGAATGAATTCTTCATTTATCGCCAAAAACAAATTTGAGGTCACACTGACCTTTGATTTTCGACCACCAAAATCAAATCAGTTTATTGTTGAGTCCACGTGAACGTTTGTGCCAAGGCTGCGCCTTGTCAAAATAAATCCAAACCTCTTCATGGGATATATTAACAATAAAAATGTATATATATCACCAGACTTTTCCTTAAAGACTTAATTGACAGGTTTTATTTCAAAGTAAAGAGCAGCCAGCACAGCTCAGCTCAGCAGGTTAAAACAAACACAGGCACTCATGTTACAGAGGCAGCAGCAGGATCACAGCATTTAATATCTGAGGTGTGAGTTCTTTAATCGAGGATAGCTGCACTCAGTTAGCAGTTTATTGGGTTGTTAATGGTCTAATACAACAATTAATCCTACAGTTTAACAGCAACACAAACTTCATTCTGAACAGTCGAATCAACACGTCTCTGCAACAGTTAAAACACAAACTGAACATTAAAACCTTCATTGAGGAGGACTGTCTCATTAGACTGCAGCAGCTTTACATTCAAAGGTACCTAATAAACTGGTAACTGAGTGCATTTCACAATAGAGGATTTATGTCCAGTGTTATTCAGCAGCTTCCACACACTGCCCAGCTTGATTACCAGTGCGACATTAGACTTAAAGGAACAGATAAATTTAGAGCAACTCTCATCGGGCGCTTTCAGACCGGAGGAACTTTTCCATCGTTCAAAGAAGACAACGTTTAAATGTGTCCGCACCACAAGAACCGGGACTGATCATTGTTCTCAGAGCACCGCCCTCTTTAGCTCCTACCTCAGAGTAGATGCAGGGTTCATACAGACAGGAGCGAGTCAAATTCAAGGAATTATACTAACAATCCGAGCCTATCTGTGTGGAAAAAATGCACTTTTAGTGGACGTATTTTGACGTATTTTGACGTTGTTTGACGCTGTCTGAGTGCCCTATTATTGAATATAGCGCACGCTCACGGGCTGCAGGCAGGTCAGCTCTAGCTTCATACTGGAGACATGTCACATATTGAACATCCTATCACTCATTTAGACAAAAGGAGATCAGAAAATAGGGCCCAGGTTGAAAAAAACACATTAGTAACTCTTTAAGTCCAAGTAGACGTTTGTGCCAAATTTGAAGAAATTCCTTTGAGGTGTTCTTGAGATATTGTGTTCACAAGGTTTGGACGTACATAGGTAAGTACGGACAGACGGACAACCTAAACCCATAATGCCTCTGGCCACGGCTGTTGTGTGCACAGAGGCATAAAACAACATTTTGTTCTCCTCTCAAAAGACAATCAAAAAATGTCAGATTTCCAGTGAGCAGTTCCTTTCAGAGAGTCGCCCGATGGTTTGGACTGAGAACGTCATTTGGATGGAGCCAGTCCAGCAAATAAAGTTGTTTATCCTGTAACAAGCTGAACCTGTGTCGGCTCCGTTGGCCCACCAAAAACATGCAGGAGCACATTCCTGGTGGATTATTTTGTGACGTGAACGCCATCCTCTCTGTTTCAAACACTGTGGAGCGCTTTAAATTTTAAAAACAGATATATTTGACACATTCTTCATATTGGTATATTCTGTGCACTTATTATCAGAAAGCTGACTCTTCACATCCATAGATATATTTTTATTTTTTACTAAAGACTCTTTGCTTTTGCAGTATTTATTTATTTTTTTTTATTTTCTTTGATTTGTTTGTTATGCAGCAAAACATCAAGGCAAATCTGTGAAAACCTACTTACCTAAAAACTGATTTTTTATTTGATTCTGATTTCTGCTTTTCCACAAACGATAAAATGATTGCTGAGTTTTAAAATCATGTCTTTAAGTGTAATAAACTTGCAGTGTTTCATCGTCTGATGAACTTTAAAACTCATGGATTTGTTGCTTAATATTCCTCGCCCCTGAAGCGACACACCCGCACCGATGCAGCCCTGTTTCATTTTTTAAACCGCAGTGTTTTCAGTCTGAACTCCGAGTCAGCTGATTCGTTAACCCTCCTGTGAGCAGGTGATAACCCTCAGATGGTACTTGCTTGTTCCTCCAGTAGGAGCTCATGTCGTCCGGTCAGGCGTTTCTCTCTGTCGGAGGAATGTACTCCAGACCCAGGTGAGTAAATATCTCCTCCTCTGACGTCGCTCTCAGATATTTATTCTGTGTGAACAATTGAAAAGACGAATCATATCAGTTTTGTGAAAGACAAGATCCAATGTGTTGAGAGTTTATGAGAGATGATACCTGTTTGTTATCGTACAGAGCGTGGCTGCTCAGAGACATGGCCTTCTCGTGTCCCGCCCAGCGTCGCAGCTCCCTCTCAAACAACTGCAGAGAGTGTGGAGTCAGTGGAAGTATAGCTCACTGTGGAAGATCTTGTCTTTGGTCATTTATGAAAGCTCACCTTGGAGCCAGTCCAGCCCAGCAGAGCAAAAGCAAACTGGCTGATGGGAGACACCACCAGGTCGACTCTCACAGCTCTCCAGGGTTTGTGTTCGGCAGGTTTGGTCCGCTCCGGTCCGTCATCTTTAACCTGCGACAGGACTTCTGGAGTGAACGCGTCCTCAGGTGTGTTCTCTGTGTCCGTCTGCTTTGCTCCTCGTCTCTCCTCCTCGGACAGCTTAAAGATGGAGAAACACCTCTCGAAGCGGTCCATGTTGGAGGAGGGCCGAGCCGGACCGTCCTCAGACTCCAGGTAAGAGTTTTTTGTAGTCTTCTGGTACAACAGGAAACCCTGCAGCGACAGAAAACTGTTAAACGTTTGGGCAGTGAGAATGTGGCTGATATGGATCCAGGTTATTAGAAAGAGCCAAAATGTTGACATTCATTACACTGACGACACGTTACTTTATAAAACAAAACCCGTAGACTCAGAGTTTACCTGTGATTCCAACCAGGAGACGATTTTCGGCATCAGTCCGACCTCTCGGCCCTCCTCTGGGTGTGTTATCAGGAAGTCCACGTCATGGCCCGTCAGCTTCCCTCTGGAGGGGGTCAGAGCACAGATGTTTAGAGTTGGAGTGAATTTCTGAAATTCCAACCAAATAAATCTGGAGAAGTCACTGCCTGCAAAAAAGTGTTCCCATTTCTTTACGAAATATTTTACTGAGAAGAGAAATATTCGAGACTTTTGTAAATTAAATTAAGTGAATTTAAAGTTAGCTACGGTTAGCTAGCTGCTAACTGCTACCATGGTGGACAACTTTACAGCTCTGTACATTTGGTCCATCCAAAAAGTCACGGCTCTGGATGTAGATTTCTCCATGTTGTTACCGGCTTCTTCTTCTCTTACACATTTAGTTTGGGTCTGTTCAACAACATTAAGGTGTATCTGATTAAGTGTAAAATCTTTTCAACCGTCATTAATCCAGCAGGGTCATGAGAGCGAGTGTTTGCTCTTTTACCGTCTGAATCCTCCAATCAGAGAGATCTGTGCTCCTGGTAACACAGAGGCGACAGCTTCCTCCACGATCTCTCCGATGGTGTCGGCCTCCGCCTTACTGACCGGCTGGTTCAGGTCATTGTAGTGCTCCAGACCTGAGAGACGTAAAGAGTTGGTTCAGAGAGAAACAAGATGAAGTACAGACTGAAGCAGACCTGAGTGTCAGGACGCTCACACACCTGCTTGCTGCGCTCGGTTGAGCGTTTGACCTGAGGCCTGTAACTGTTGCAGGTTGTGTATCCCGTCTCGGATCCAACGTCCTGCTGTTTTTACTCCGACTCCAAAAATACCTGCTAGAACCTGAAATACAGACGGTGAGCAGAGAGGTGCTCAAAAACTGACAGAAGGTGCAGGAAATCTTGTGTGGACTCTCAGTAGAGCTCCTTATGCATTCAAATCCAAACTTTGGTCGCAGTGTGCATGATGTAGTGTCAAAATATTATTTTCATAAGCCCCTCTAAAAAACGTGGCCATAGCAAATGTGACGACGATGCAACCTACAAAACCTCCAGACCGCCTGATGTGTCTCTTGGAGAGCGAAACCTTCTTTGAGACATGTGTGGCATCAGTCTTACAAATTAGATTGATTCCTCCGCACCCCCAACTGGCACAGAAACCAAGCAATGTACCGCTGCTCTGCTCAGAAGGTAAGGAGCTCCTGCACCTGTGTTTTTACTATTTGTGAACATTTTCAGCTGCTGCTCTTCTCTGAGTTAGCTGCTAACTGCTAGCAGCTACGTTTTCAAGCTGCTGCAGTGGGTTGCATGCATGAAGGCCTGTGCACACTGAGTCCTTGTTTGTTCTGGAAGCTTTTTTGTTACTCTTTCATCGCACAGAAACCTTTCACACTGATTTCGACGCATTTTATTGTTCTGTTTGTTGCAAAAATTTGAAATTCATGAAAAAATGAAAAGACATATTTCCTCTTTTGTCTCTCTCCACTGGAGACATCACCTCCACCACAGCTGCATGAAGGTGCATGAATGACTCTGTGTGTCTCGTCTCAGCTGTGTCCCGCTGCCACATTTTCTTCACTGATTCTTGGTCAAATGTCTCTAAAGGCTCTGACGGAGGCGAAAAATGCAGAAAATTGAACCTGTTCAGAAAATTTAAATGACAGACAGAAGTTTGCTCTCAGTGCGCAAACATGATCGTCACCGTGCAAGGTTGTACTTATTTTTACACGTGCGAGAATTACAGACAAAAAAACAAATTTAGTGCCCATGATCCCGCCCCGCACGCCGTCCTGTTTATACAGACATCGTTTCATGTCGAACGCTTTGGGACACATTGGCCGCCATGATGCGTGCTTGCGTCTCAACATGTATTATCCATTTTTTTGATACGCAACGAAATTAACCACCAATTAACCACTTTTGTGTAAGAGTAATTTTTATCTTTGATCATCTGGTGACCCTTCAGATTTGTCTTGGCACACCTCTGTGGTTTGAAGACTCAAGTGTATGTGTAAAACAACTGACACACCTTCAGCGCGTTAAACCGCACAGACTGCTTCGTAGATTCAACTTCACTCGATGTTCCGTTTTCCAAAATCTCCTACAAGAGCAGAGAACAAGGACGGATTATCAGACCTCTCTGAGTTTGATAAAGAAGATATAAAAAGAACATTTTCTACTGACTTTGATGACTCTGAGCGAATGTCCTCCGAGACACGGAAGCCCTCTGAGCTGCGTCATGCTCGTCACCGGTTTAGGGAGGGCCTTCAACACGGCGGCGGCCCGTCGGAATGCGACACCTCGTCCCTCCTCGTCACTGAGCTCAGCTTTTTCAGCGAGCAGCGACAGAGCATCCTGAGACAGGAAACATGACATCACCTAGATGTTAGGTTTAAACTAACATCAGTGTTTCAGGTGTGACATATGAGGTCTGTGTTTGCTGGGGGACGTTACAGTGAGGACGGCGTTGTGGTTGTCCAGGGTGGTCCTCCTCTGACAGCCGTAGCTCGGCACAGAAAACTCCACAACGTCCTCTTCATCAGTCTGCTGCTCCTGTAAAACACAGAGAGACAAACAGCCGTACAATTATAAACGAAACAAACACCTGATTTCAAACATCAAACTGATGAACATAAAAATTTGGACTATCCTTTAATTTCACTTCACACGTCTCATAACTCTGAATGGGTTTTTATAGTTGAGTGAAGTTGGACGTACCTGTAGTTTGTGTCTGTCCAGTACTTCAACAGGACGTCCTGCCGACATGCTCTCTGTGTACCAGCTGATGTCCAGCAGGTGAGCAGGTGTTCGACCTCGACCTTCGACCTGTGACGCGAGCCACGTCCTGACCTCATCACCGGAGTTGTTCTCAGAAATCACATGTGTGACCTTCTCACTGAGAGAAGACAAGATTCAACATGTGACAACCTGATGAACACGTGACCAACACAACACTGATGCCAATTATCTTGACGGTGGATTAATCGCTTAGGTGATTTTATAAATATTTAAACACGAGTCCATACCCACTGGTAGCTTTGTCACCTTCTACCTATGCCAGTCCTCAGTGCCTATGTGCAGTTTCACATAGATTGACCACGTCAGTGAGGAGAAACACGTGGGACAGACAGAATGACTGACTGACAGAATGACACACTGACAGTTTCTGTGATTATGTACAGCATACCATACCATGACTTAGTCATACCAAACATTTGACAAAACAACACCAACATTGGTCCACAGGGGGAGCCACAGCGATTGGTTGCATTTTAGCCATTTTGAAGCATTTTTCTGTTGTTATAGCGCCACCCAGTTGCCAACTAGAGTTAAATTTCTCCAGTCACCTTGAGGCGTCCTGTTCTACATATCTACCAAGTTTAGTAAAAATCCATATGGCGGTTAGGCCTAGATAAGAAATGAGCTCTCTAGCGCCCCCATTTTGTTTGATGGGGTCAATAATGGAGGGGTCCCCTCAGATTATGTGTGGTCATATGCCTACAAAGTTGCGTGGTGATGGGTGAAACCCTTGAGATGTTATACACCTTTATGTGATGAGCCACGCCCTCCGCAATATTCATTGCCTTATAGAAGCTCAGTTTTAGTAAGTTTTCCAACTTTTGCCAAGAGGGAACTTTAGATATTGGTCCCTAGATTATGTTCACCCAGTTTCATGCAGATCGCTCAAACTTCCTAGGAAGAGATCCATTTGAAGTGTTTTTCAAACAATTCAAAATGGCGGAAAATCTATATAAGTGGAAGTTATGGGTTCTTGAGGCAAATGTGTTCCTCATGAGGAGAGGCATCTCTGTGCAAAGTTTCATGTCTCTACCACATACGGGGCATGAGATATGCCCATTCAAAGTTTGACATTTCAATGGGTTGCTATAGCGCCCCCCTTTGGCCAATTGATGTAATATTGCTTCATTGGCATCCTCCCATGACCCTCTACCACTGTACTCTTTTAGCTCAGCTTCCCGTTTCGCCAGTAGAGAGTGAAAACTGAGCTCTGGTGGTGCGTGACGTGCACTACATACAATAAGTTAAACAGGAAAAGGAGTGCCTGTGTTTTGACAGTATTGAAAATCACACTGTTGAGATGAGTTAATCCCCCGGTGGGAGGAAAAAAATGATACAGCAGAGCGTTGTGGTATCTTGTGTGGCTATCGATACACAGACGCCAAGTATCAATCTTTAATTTTATACTTTTTGCAAAAAAAAAAAATTGCAACAAACATTTTAATACAAAGCCCCAGATGTCCTCAAATTCTAGACACACCCCTGCACACAAATGACCTGTTGTTATGCAGAAGTGGCCCCGGGCAAAGCAAGTACATTATCTGCTGTGAAGTCACTCAAAGTCTGAAATAAATGTAGTGGAGCTAAAAGTACATTTTCCTCTCTGAGATGTAGCGGAGGAAGTAGAGAGCGCCACCAGAGGAAATACAAGTACCTCAGACTTTTACTCACGTACAGTGATCAGGAGACATTTCACGACACCTTTTAACTAAATTTAAGACAGATTTTTGGACAAATCATGTTTTACTTATTGAAGCATCGCAGGTAAAGACTGCAGGTAAACAGAACATATGTGGTCTTGTGAAGAGGTGGGTGTTACGTGGTTATTAGAGGGAGTCAGTCTACATTTGCCAACAGGTGAGTGCAAGTATGAAGGAAAATGATTTGTAACATCAGAAATGTGGACTTAAATAGACTGGCTTCATTTACACAGAGAGAAAATAAAGATAAATAAAATTATATAAGATGTCTGTAGTTAAGATCTCAGGCTCACAAATTCAGATTTAAGACTATTTAATGCCTTTTAAAGAGCTTATTGTTGTGGAGGACCTGAACACACCCTGAGTAATCGAGTAAATGTACTCAGTTACACTCCACCTCTGCTTCACAGTTTCATGTCTGTGCAGGTAACTCACCTGAACAGCTCCTCCACTGTGAATCCTTTCTTTCGGCCGAGCTGAGACAGAAAAGCTCTTCGGCTGGCTCCCATCTTTCTCTCCAACAGGAACAAAACAACCTGAGGGAACTTCGACTCACTCCCAGTGTTCCCATTGTCCCCAGTGTTCCCAGCACCTGAGGATGAGACCTTTCTCCTCTTTAAAGGCACCATGTTTCACTCTGTGGTGAAATAACACGCCTGCCTTCACCTAGAGTCCATGTCGTGTATAAGAAACTAAATATCTGACCTGTAGCTGATGTTGTCACCAGCTGCTCACTGCTGTCACCCCTCCATCACTTCTCTGATGCTCACTCGCTTTAAAAAACTAATTCTCCTAAAATACTTCTTTTGATTCATAAGACATTACCGCGGAGAAGCGTTCAGGTGTCTGATGTGACGGGTTTCATCCTCTGAGAGATGTCAGAGGGAAAAACCGCAGAAAAATCCGCAGACTTCAGTGAAGGAAACAAACCGGATGCAGCTGTGTTGATGCGCCGGTTCCACCTGCGCGTTACCAAAATAGTTCCGACTGGAAACAGGAACTCTTCTTCTTCTTCTTCTTCTTCTTCTTCTTCTTCTTCTTCTTCTTCTTCTTCTTCTTCTTCTTCTGTCGCTTTACCGGCGGATCACAAACAACTTTAAGGCGCACACCTCCACCTGCTGAGCAAAAGTCTGTCACAGCATGTCATTTTACCACATGAAGAAAAGAAGAATTATAAGAAGTAAGAATAAGAGTGTGAAATACAAGTATGTAAATATGTTTATTTAAATAAAAATAAAGCTATTAAGAGTAAACTATACATATACATATATATATATATATATATATATATATATATATATATATATATATATATATATATATATTCACTGTGTTGAGTCTGTAAGTGTGTAAAAATATACTGATTATGCTGCATTATTCTGTATAATGTGTGCGAAGTTAGGCTGGAAATATTTTTGACATTTTGTATGTTTTATTTCCAAAACTTTGTCCCTATATATATTGTACCATATGTAAAGGTCACATATCTAGTAAAATGACTGTAAATTTTTATATTGTATTTTCAGACTGTTTTGGAATGTTTTTCCTCTCCCAAAATTTGTCACTACCGAAACATAAAGTATTATATTATACAAAAAAAGATTAAGGTTAAGCTTGTTCCTTCCCTCGTCTAAAGATTCAAATTTTTACAAATTTTGACTGAAGGTTTTCACAATTAAATCTATAAAAATTAATATTTTAACAAATTTCAAATTTCAAATTATAGAATTCTTCAAAATCTAAATGCAGTCTTTATTTGTAAAATGCACAACGCTGATCAGATTGATTTCAGAGTTAATAATTGATGAGACAGAACATAAATGTAACCGATTAGCATCATAATACTTTAGTTGATAACTAAATATACTTTGTTTTTTACAAAACACCTAGTGTTTCAGTAGTGACCATTATTCTGTTTTTAAGGGTGCATCATATTTCCTCAAATGTACGCCTTATAGTGGGAATTACAAATTCAAAGAGAAATGTTTTGTTGTCAATAAAACAATTTAATTTTTGAGAGAGCAGAGCAGAGTATAGTGGAGCAGAGTATAGTATTAACTAATATGTTACATTAAGAAATATAAAATATGTGTTATGTTGTATTGCTCATTACAGTCAGGGATGGGCAGTATTATTTCTATTACTTGTATTTAAAATACTCAAAATACTTTCTGATTGCAGATTGAAACAAGCTTAAACTTTTTTTCTTGTCAAAGTTGGGCTGTTGGTAAGTATCTGTTGCATCTCGTTGCCCCATGTCGTCCACTGTGTTTAACTGGGGTCTGCGACTGCGAAGCCTGTCAGTGAATGAAATCACTCTGATATCAAGTTCAGCTCAGCGCATGACGAGAGAAACAGAAGTGAGGAAAGTAAACAAAGAGCTGAAGTCCAGAGGAAGCTGTTACATAAGGTCAGATTATTTTTCTTGAGCAGAAACGTTTTCTGATGATTTGTGTTATCGTTCACAGCCGTGCTGTAAATATGCTCTGTTCTTTCAATGTTGGATTGTGTTGCTAATGTGCTAACTGGCTAACTAGCGTCAAGACCGTCTTCCTGTTTCCCTCTTTGAATGACGACTACGGAACATACGTAGTGGTTTACCTTCAGCTGTAGTCTCTGCAGAGTGTTCATGTGGCCAAGACACAGTGAAGTCAGGTGACGCAGCAGCCGACCTGTGTCGGTGCTAGTTCTCTGAAGTCGGTTTGGTGTGTCTGGGCCTTAAGGTAACATAAACACAACAATACTTATTTTCAGGTGATTGTACATGAAAGGAAATACACTTATTATTTTATAGCCCAATTCTGGCAACGCATCAGCCTAAATCCTGCACACTGGAGCTCTCAGAAAGAAAAGAAAAGAATATATCAGGAGATGCATCTGCAGACTTAGATATAAAGATACATTTTTCCTCTCACACAGTCTGTGCTCACTTCAGATCAGCCACTCCCTCCTGCCCTGTTTTAACCCTTTTCCCGCCATTATCCATCTGACCTTGCCATTACACCTGTTCCCACCACTGTGCAGTATTCAGACTGACTCTTTTCCACTCAGTCCTATTGCACTTCTGACCGTTGCTCCTCTTCCTGAAGCCTTGTTGGATCAGTTCTCCTGTTTTGATCTGCCCACCTGGTTTTGATGTTTGCCGGTTTTTTGACCACGAGTAAACATGAACTTTCACCTGTGCTGCTGGTCTCTGAGTTGTGCATCAGGGTTCAGACCTGTTTCTGCACTGAACCATTTCAATCTCAACACATCCTACATATTTTATAGGACTTTTCCAGCACACAATCACGTTGTCATTAATAGAGACAGTAGCTCAAGTGGAGAGATTGTTAACCTCCTGTGTCTTCATATGAGGACATTACATTTTGGGTTTCCTGCTTAATTTAGACCTGTTGTCCTCGTTTGTGGCATTTGTTTGTGTCACCTACCTAAGACCACAAGACAAGATGGCAGCCATCTCTGCCAAGTCCCTCCGACAAGGTCCAAAACCTTTATTAGTCTTTATTTATGCTTGATAACGTTTTTAGTTTGATATGGCCTTTTGACGAATTTTAGCAACAGTGATAATCTAGGCTGAGGTCAGTTAGGAGGTGCTCGTTAGGGGACACTGGGACTTTATTATTATCTTGTTTGGGGACAGTGTGTTTGAGGATACTGGGACTCTATTATCTTCTCGTTTGAAGACACCACTTAGTTTGTTTGTTTGTCTGCAAAATAACTCAAAAAGTTCTTAACGGATTTTGATGAAATTTTCAGGAAAGGTTGATAATGGGACAAGGAACAAATGATCTGTTGAAGCTAAGTGGATAAAATAACAAAATGGCGGGAAATCCGAGCTGCTTTTCTAGTTGTCTTGTTTTTGACCAGATACCTTCAGAATGAGGGACAGTTCCCATCAGCTTCAGCTGGATTTTGTGTTTGGTGCTGATTAGCAAACGTTAGTATGCTAACATGCTAAACTCAGATGGTGAACATTATAAACATTAGCATGTTAGCATGTTAGCTCGCAGCTCCACTGTGCAGTGTATCACTCGTGTTTACAGCTCAGCTCTGGCGGATGTCAGACCCACTGAAGGGAAGTGCTCAGAGATTTGGTTGATCAGATATCAGGAGTCAGTCCTCCTCGTTATCCACAAATCTGTTTCATGTGAAATATAATTACTGGCAGATGAGCCTCCGTGTTCGGGTGTCATGAATTCTGTACTCAGTGTTCTCTAGAAAACCACGAGTCATTAATATGTTACTACTTCCTCGACCCAGAGGACATCCATCATCATCATCACATCATAACTAACTCATGTTGTTTGAACATGCATTTTAAATTCTACTCAGGGGCCAAAACATCCCAAAGAAATGTCTGTCTACAATTTAATGTTATCGTACAGAAATCTGGGAATCATCTTATATTTCAGGAGGGAAAAAGCAAGGCACTCCATTATTAGGTGAAATAATCTTATATATTTATTCTTGGAGCATAAAGACAGTGCTTAAGGGCTTCCTTCATTTGGTTTTTATCCTTTAACCTGACAGAGCTTCTGTCAGTCCAGCTAACAGAGCCAAACAGCGCCTCCTTCGTCCATTGTAACATCTTATTTTTTACATTTTGCCTCTTGTCATAAATATACTCTGTGAAATGTATAATCTGTCAAGTACATTGTGTAAATAAGTATAGTATATGTAGATATGTGGATTTGAATGTTTTACCTAATTCAGTTTCAATGGGAGCTGTAAGAAGAAGATAAACAGAACGCTCTGCTGTTGAACTCATGAATCATAGAAACTGTACTGAAGACAAACAGCGACATGAACTTGAAGTCGTTGTGAAGCTGTTAAAAAGGAAATTTAACAGGAGTTACATTGAAAAGTGTGAAAGTGGTTTCAGATCCTCCGCGCAGGCTCTTACTTTGGTTTCATTTTTGTTGAAAAGGAAACTGCAGCCATGGACCATAAAAGCTGTCAGAGTCAGAGCTGAGTTGATATATGACATTAGATATTTGATATGTGTGTATGTTTATGGTAATTTAAAAAATAGTGTCTGTGTTGCATCATTTGATTTTTAAACTCAGTTGTCTGCATATTTCGGTCACAATTTCTTAGTAACTGAATTGAAGGGGTCCTTAACAAAAATGTGTCCTGATGTTTTTCTGTAAAAAAAAAAATCTGTTGAAAAAAAAAATCTGTAAATATAAAAATAAAATCAGTGGTAAAATTGTTAACTTTTTTGTGGCTTTTTAATGACTGTCTATTTTAGATTAACATAATATTATTCCCCCCTGCGGAACAATTAAGTATTATCATTAAATTAAATAAAAATGTTTGGCTTTTTTAATGTCTTTCTATTTTAGATCATTATAAGAAAATGTCCCCTTGGGAATGAATTATGTGTTATCAAAAAATAAAATAAAATAAAATAAAAATACTTAAATTAACTTGGATTGAATTAAATTAAATTAAATTAAAATGTTGAAACAGTTGATATTTTTGTTGAACTTTTCCTTTTTTTTATTTTAGATTGAATATTATGAAATATATGTGCAGTGTGCAATATAATATAATTTGATATTGTATTAGATGAATACATAAGAAAAAGTGGGGGGAAAATGTTGATATTTTTGATAAATGATTCTCTTTATTGGACTAAATATAGAATAAATTAATAATATTAAATAATCTACTTTAATATAATAAAACAATAATATAATATGGTATGGTTAAAAAAAACTATAGAATGATATAACTATAATAAAATATGATATAATATCAAATTAGGAAATAAAAAAATAAATTCTAAAATAATGGTTGATATTTTTCTAAATATATAACAAAATGAAATAATAAAAGATACTATGATAAAATATGTAGTATATTATGGCGTCTTATAATAAAACATATAATATAATATAATATAATATAATATAATATAATATAATATGAAATGACTGATCAGTGTGTATAAAATAGGATTATTGTTTCCATAGTAACAGAGTCTCTATCGCTGACTGTGACGTAACAACAGTTAAAGTTAATAAAAAGTGTTTGTTGGTGAATAAAGTGGAATAAAGTCCACGCTGAACACTTTGTCCTCGTGTCTTCACTCCTCCCACTCTCACAGTGATCATATGACCCACAGCTCCACTTCCTCAAACCTTCAGCTGTGTGTCTGCACCGCACGCGCTCACTCTGCAACACGTCCTCCGGGAAACCAGACCGAGCTTCAGCCCCGGCGTGTGTGTGAGAGAGAGTGTGTGAGAGAGAGTGTGTGACTGTGTGAGAGTGTGTGAGAGAGTGTGTGTGTGAGAGAGTGTGCTGCAGCGGGCCCGGTGCCGGTGCTGGAGGTCTAATGGCAGGTGTGAGGAGCGGATCAGGAGCGAGCACGAGACACCTGGCAGCCGTCACTGTCCTCGCGCTGCTGCTGCTGCTGCTCACCTGCTGCGTCAGGTCGCACAGTCCCAAAGCCAGCAACATCATCCTCATCCTCAGCGATGACCAGGACGTGCGTCTGGGCGGGATGGTGAGTGGAGCCAACCGGAACATAAAACACACCTGTACTGATCTGACTCTGGTGCTCACCTGTGAACACACACCTGAGCGTGTCTGTACAGCAGCTGAGCGGTGTTATTTCCACCTTATTATCTTTATTACAGTCGCGGAGAAGCTTGAAGCTGAGCTGCGTGTCTGCTGCCTCTCAGGTTGATGCCTGATGTCAGCTGGAAATACAGGAAGTGTCTTTTTTAGGACCCTTAAAGTCGATTAATCACTTCAGCTGACTGACTGAATGATTCTGCAACAGTTTCAAGTTGGCAAAGGAAACAAAAAATACACAATTAATTATATTACATGTATGTAGCTGAGGCTTTAAGTGCATTTAAACACGTGACAGTCAATTAAATTAAAGCTGTTTAAGGTCCAGGTTTGATGTGTAGTGAGGCTGAGTCAAAGCTCCACTGTGTCGGCTTCAGGAGGATATATGTGTATCTGAGGTGTGTTTGTCCCCTCAGTGCGGTTCATTTGTGCAGGTGTGAACGCACCAAAACAACCGGACTGAGACCTTCTTGAAGAGGTGGAAGCAACTGCAGTCACATGACACATTGTTTGGGTTAAACATGAGCATGTTACAGTCCTGGAGGATTATTAATGTGCACCTCCTCCTGTACTGCCTTAATATGCACATTCAGCACATCCAATGCATCAAAACATTGTTTTCTAGTTGGAGCCGCGCCTCGTTTTCAAACTGTATGGTTTGACTAAAATGAACAATGACAGCAATATAGTCCACGATGAGCAGCGCTAAAATCAACCTGCGTAGTTGTCCCTCCATTGTGACATTAGAAAGTGTCACATTTATCTTGCAAGTGTACTCTTCTTCAACGTTTGCTTTACTTCCTGGATTTTTCCCACATGGAAATTCTGACCAATCAAGAGCAGCTTTCTCACACAAGGCATTTGATCTGGTCCTCTTGTAAATGCTGCCGTGAGAACTGTGGAAATCTGACTTCGGCTTCAGCGGTTGGTTAAAACAAAAACATGCACAGCACAACACTAACAGACAGTATTGGTCAAGAATTAAGCAAAATTATTGTATTTGTTATGAAAGGCTTCTTGTAAATGTTGTTGGTTGCAGCAGCAGCAGCAGCAGCAGCAGCAGCTCCACAGGCCTCCCTGAGGGCAATTTTCCAAATTCTTTAAAAGGGGATGAACAGGATCAGCCAATGTTGGTGGAGCTTTTTGTTTCACCTGCGTTTATAAATACTTCCCTGTTGTTTCACTGGCCATGTCTGACAGTCTGTCTTAGCGTGTTAGCATGCTAACATGTGCTTATTAGCACTAAACATAAAGAACAGCTGAAGCTTCATGTTTGCAGTTATTTGGTTGTAGATTAAAGAAGTAGATGCTACATGAATTTCTGAACCAAGTTTCATGACAGTCCATCCAATAATTGTTGAGATACTTCAGTTTGGACTTGAGCAGTGGGCAGACTGACCCCATCATGTCGCTGGTGTGACTAAAAAACTAAATGAAATAAGTAAATTATATACAGTACAATACTGTTTTGATAATCAATTCTTTGATTTAACCAAACAAAAAAGGCAAAATTCTGATTCCAGCCTCTCAAATATGAAGATTTCCTGCTTTTCTTTGGCTTATATGATTTAAAAAAAAAAGGATTTTCTTGATGTTGCTTGGACAAAAAACACAATTTGAAGTTGCGTTTCACTATTTTCTTAAAATAAATCGGCAACAATTCTGGCTGTGTAATTTTTTTAGTGATTTTACAAGCAAAATTTAAAAAAATGTAAATTTTACAGCTTCTGATTTGTGAAGATTTGATGCTGTTCTTCGTCTTGTATGATAATAAACAGATTTTCTTCAGGTTGTTTGGACTAAAAAGTTTCTAAGAATTTGTGACGGGTAGTTTGCACTATTTTAAAGACGCCTCGCTGACTTCAGCTGTACGTAGTGTGACGTATTTACTCTCATCACATAAAGTCTTGAGACTGTTTCAGTCGTCGCCATGGAAACGTTCAACTATCGCTGCTGTCATATTCATATATACATGTCATATAAGATGATGAACAGTGCTGAGTTGTTCCTGCAGATAACAGGATATAAATCCCACGTAGAGCCTTTTTCTGTGTATGATGAATACATCTCTATAGAACAGGCTACACGCTCAAAAACAGAAATGTTTGTAATAAGGACTATAACTCAATAAACTGGACATCTACTGACATACATTACAATCATTTAAATATTATCTGACTCATTTATCTGTTTGTTCTCAGTGTCCGATTGTTTTAATGATGATATTGATTTATCTTGTTTCAACCTCCATTTAACATGAACTCTGATGTAAATCACTTCCTGGCTCTTCCTGACCCCCCCCCCTGTTGTTTAAATCTGTTCTTGTCTCTGTTCTGCAGACGCCCATGAAGAAAACTAAAGCCTTAATAGGAGAAGCAGGAGCAACTTTTGTGAACGCTGTGAGTACTTTTACTCGAGTATTGTACTTATATGTAAAGTTTTTAGGTGCTTGTACTTTAGTATTTTCATTTTGTTTTACTCCGCTACATGTATCTGACAGCTACAGTTACTTTTCAGATTTAGATTTTATGTTTAAGGGCCTCTGTGTTTTTCTTCAGCAGAAAAGTGGTGGCAGGGCGCTGGGAAGTGCTTCATCCCAGAGCTTTATAAACAATGTGCTACACATGGGTTTTGTTTCTGCGACAACAATATCTTGACTTAAATGCTAGCTAGGTAGCTAATGTAGCGCTATGTTAACAGAGGTTTGCCTACACAGCTAACAACAAGCTTACAATGTTTAGAGTGAGAAAAGTGCAACACTCACCACTCCGCATCATTCAAAGTCCAGCTGATCCTCTCCGACCAATGGGCTTTATGTTGTTTCACCTCTAAACTTCACACATTGTTTTTACGTTTAATTTTTGTCGACTAAAACATTTTGAATTTTCATTGACTAAAACTTTTTTAAATTTTTGTTGACTGAAACATTTTTGAATTTTCGTCAGCTAAAACATTTTGAATTTTTGTCGACTAAAACTTTTTGAATTTTTGTCGACAAAAATTCAGTTCTCTAGTCGACTAAAACTTTTTGAATTTTCGTCTACTTAAATGTTTTGAATTTTTGTCGACTAAAACATTTTGAATTTTCAGCCACTAAAAACTTTAAAAATTTTTATTGACTAAAACTTTTAGAAATTTCATCAACTAAAACTGCGAAGGATAAAAATGACCAAAATGTGACTAAAACCAATAAACATCTTTGTCTCAAGAGTCCGACTAAATCCAAAATAGCTGTCAAAAGTACCACTGATCTGAACTTAGTTCTTCTACTTCTCTCCCACTAATCATGTGACGACCCCTCAGATATATCTGGTGACCCTTTGGAGGAGCCCGACCTCTAGGTCTAAACTAACTGTATATAAAGTAGCTCAAACTGTCTCCACCTGGAGGAGCTACAACAGTTACATGCTTTACTGCACACAGAGTACTTTTACTGCTGATACTTGTGGTACATTGTGCTGATAATACTCCTGCACTTTCATAAGTGAAGGACCTGAGTGGTTCCTCCTCTCACCTATGATTTCATATGTTTTAAAATGTTGAAACAGAACGAGTTACACATCCTCCTCTCCCCTGTCACACTGTTCTTTCGTCATCCCCCTGTTCTTCATGTTCCTCTATCGCCGCTCTCGCTTCCTTCTTCTCCTGTGAAGTTCACAGTCACGCCGCTGTGCTGCCCCAGCAGGAGCAGCATCCTGACGGGTCAGTACCCCCACAACCACGAGGTGAGGAACAACTCGCTGTCTGGGAACTGCTCTAGCACTCTGTGGCAGAAAGGCCCCGAGTCCACGGCCTTCCCCATCCACCTCAGTAAACAACAGTACCAGACGTTCTTCGCTGGGAAGTACCTGAACCAGGTGTGAACATGTGTGTGCTTTGTAAAGTTCTGGGCTCGACATCACTGCTGAGTCAGAGTCATTCACACTTTTGTCAGCTGACATCACGTCCTGTTTTTTGACATGTGTTGCTGAATAACCATACATTTATTTTTAATAATAATAATAATAATAATAATAATGAGAATAAGAATAAGAATGTATTTCATTTATTTCATAATAATTTTTTATTTTATTCTATTGGTGCAAAGCGGCACACAACACAGCACTAGCTTTGGACAGACACTGTTGTCATTTTCATGGTCAGCACCGTGCGTCCATGGGTGAGTAGGTCTTAAAATGAGGTGTGGTCGGACACATTGTTGGTGTGTTGCTATTTTGAGGCAGCAGAGATAAATTAATCCATTGACCAACAAAAACACCTGATCCAAAGTCAGAATGGCGCAAATGTTTTTTCCTGCTATTTAAAGGGTGTATTATTTGGACAGTAGAATGCACCTACAGAAGTGGGTTTACAGCGTGCTTACACTCTGCTTGATGCACACAAAGGGACATGCAGGTGGGTTAAATGATGACATTCTGTAAAATGTGAATGTAGCAGAGATCAGAGCAGAGCCGTGCACCTTTACGCACGAGGAGCAGCGTAACTTAATTAATTATATGTATATATTTATTTGAACTGCATTTTTTTAATTCTTTCACAGCAAAAAAAAACAAAAAAAACACCAACATTCTGTTAGTGAGTTGTCGATTTCTCGCCTAAAATGTTTTTAGAAGCATATTTTAACTCACTCTGTAACTGTAATATGAGACTGTTACTGACTGGCTGCCATATTGATTTTGGCCAGACTCGCATTACCTCACCCACCAGCAGGTGTGTTTATTTGTTCTGTGTGGTGCAGTGCATTCTCAGAGTTGTAGGTTTTCTACCTCTTAAACAAACTCAAATGCCACAGTCCTTTTTCTCTGTTTTCTCTGGTCATGTAGCAAAAATTTCAAAAGTACCTGCGTCTCTCTGCTTCATAGTCAGCCCAGTGTTTTGAAAAGACCGTCGTCCAGGCAGTGAAATGCTTCTTTAAACAAAGAATTTTGCATTTGAACTTGAGTTGGAGAGATTTTCTAAATCCTTTTCAAACTTTTCCTTCCACATCTGATCAGACAAGACACGATATAATATATTATCAGAAAAGTTTGATAATTAAATAAAAAGATCTTGTGGTCGTATATTTTAGTTAGACAAATACAGCTCGCCGCAGACACTGGGGGACGGAGGTGTTGCAGCACCCTTGTCACTCTTACATCCTGTGACACAGTTCCAACCGTCACACTTGAGAATATGAGTCATCTTATCAACAGTCCTCATGTTCTTCAGCCATGCTGTGAGTGGTGTCAGGGCAGTGTTGGGCCAGACTCAAAATATCTCTGGATTGTGATTGAATGTGGGTCGTCATTGGTGTTCCCCTCCATATGAACTGTAATCACTTTGCTGATCCTCTGACTTTTCATCCGGCACCATTTATTCCTGTTTCACACTTTCTGAAGGTTGTTACTTATATGATCTTTTTTCCTGCCATCAGTACGGTAAGAAAGATGCAGCAGAGGTCGGCCATATTCCACCTGGCTGGGACCAGTGGCACGCACTGGTGAGTCTCACAAACACACATCAGTCAGGACTACTTTAGTCAAAGAAAACTTTATTTCCATTTGCAGTATTATATTTGGTGGCATGGCTCTGTTCTGGGGCCTCCCTGCCCTTCCATGCGCCTACATGGAAAGAGCAGCAGCAAAGAAAGAAATAATATTTATAAGTCCTTCCCTCAGTGCTTCCAATCAGCTGATGTAGCTGGGATGCCAGCTGAGCTTGACATCATTTCCTGCCTGAACTGACACTGTGCTTAATATTTCCAAGTCTTTCTGATGTCACAGCCTTGGGTTTGGTTACAGGTGGGGAACTCGCTGTACTACAACTACACACTGTCAGTCAACGGCAAAGAGGAAAAGCACGGAGACAGTTATGAGAAGGACTACCTCACAGACCTCATAGTAAGTCTCCTGAGCCTGGGATCAGCACTATTTCATGTGTAAGGTCATCTACAGACGTTTATGTGAGGTTTTATAGGATGAAATGAGACCGTTCACCTCGAGACTGTCTGAATCAGCTGCTGTTACACAAACACAACATGTCCACTCAGTGTTTTTTGTCTGCCTGTCAGCAGTGTGAAGGGTTAATCATCAACAGCTTGATGTTGGACCAGAACTGCAAGAAACCAAGTTAATTATATTTAATGTCATTGAAGTATTTACATTTGTACTTTAGAGTGAAGATGTTTGGCTTCTTTGTGTTTTATTTAAATGTGTCTGTTTCCTGGTTTCTGGTTTCATGCTGCTGCACATCATCCTCATCAGGTGACAGACGAGTCTTTCTGCTTAACCAGCTGTTTACATATTGTGCTGTAAAATAGTTTATGAGAGCTGAACTTTCTCATGTCAGCTGCACAGCTAGCCAGTAATAAACTGCAGTAATGACTGCACTTTTATTAGCTGCAAGGACCATAAATGAAATAAAATTCTTGAAGCTGCTTCAGCCAGTCGAGGAAAAACTAGAATTACTGCCCCGCAGTTGTTTGACTCCGCCCACCAGTCCAGTGTCTCTGACAGTCTCCATCATGTCAGTGAAAACATGGATGCTTCACACACAGAAGATCTATACAATCAGCACAGTTTCAAGATTAGAGTCACCAATTCAGTGTCTCTCCTTCTGTTCCTGAGATATGACGTTAAATGATGGACAGAAAAGTGTTTTATGCAGAATATGATGATGTCACAGTGAAGCTGACCTTTGACCAAAACGTCATAACTTCATTATTTTATCCTGTTAGACAGAGTTTTGTAATAATTAGTACAATAATTCTTGAGTCATGGCCAAAAACACGTTTTGCGAGGTCACACTGACCTTTGACCTTTTTGTCTTCGACCACAAAATTCTGATCAGTTTTTTTCTTCAGTCCAGGTGAATGTTTGTGCAAAATTTGAAGAAATTCCCTCAGTGTGTTCTTGAGATATAGCGTTCACATGAGTGAGACAGACAAGGTCATAGTGACTTTGACCTTTGACCATTGACCACCAAAATCTAAGCATTTCATTCTCAAGTCGAAGTCAACCTTTGTGCCATATTTAAAGAAATTACCTGGAGGTCCTCTTGAGATATCATATACACAAGGATGGGATGGACCGACAACCTGAAAACAGAATGCCTCCGGCCACGACCATCACCGGCGCAGAGGCCTAAAAATTGAATAAGCAGCGGTTCTGGCTCAGGATACAGAGCAGGTCGTCTACGTACCTATATCGACAGATGTACAATCTGAAAACATTATGCCTCCAGCCACAATTGGCGCCATAACAAGATGGGATCACATTCTTGTGAATGCGATACCATGCGAATGCCATGTGAGAGTGTCCGCAAATTTGGCACAAAGGTCCACTTGGACTGACGAATGAACTGATTAGTATTTGGTGGTCAAATGTCAGTGCGACCTCACAAAATAGTGAAAAACATTTTTTGGCCATAATTCAAAAAACCATGTTGGGCTTTAACAGTTGTTTAAGGAACCTTGAAAGCAACTCTGAAGATAGTTTGCAGCCAGTGAGAGGAGGCGAGAACTGGGGAGTTTTGTAAAGGTGACCCCTGTTTCCAATCACCTGTGACCAGTGTTACACCACAGACTGGGCACACACCGCCATCTAGTGGTCAAAAAATGTCATGATCTATACACACACAACTGTACACAGGAAGATATAAATGCTCATACACATGCTAAATGACTCCTACGGTAAAGTTTTTAGGAAGCGGCTAAAAACAGCAGTGGGAAGTATAGATTTTTAGTAAAAGCTGTGATGAGAAGGTGAGTTTTTAATGAGTCATTTAAAAGTGATGCAAGTCGTCAGAAACCTGCTTCATAGTTCACCTTTGTCTAAGGTTCTGTACATTAAGCAGCAGAGTCTGAGTCTCAGGGCCCTATCGAGTTTATATCTTTGCAACAGAACACTGGTCGCAAACTTTAAAGCTTTTCAGTTTTAGGCTACGATAAATCTAAAACTGAATCTGAAAAACAAAAGGCTCCCTCCGGATGTCTGACTCCTCCCCCTATCTCTAAGGCTGAGCCCAGACACCCTGCAGAGGAAACTCATTTCTGCCGCTTGTATCTGTGACCTCATTATTTCAGTCACTACCCAGAGCTCATGACCACAGGTGAGGGCTGGGACGTATAGATGGACCAGTAAATCGAAAGCTTCGCCTTCTGGCTCAGCTCCCTCTGAACCACGACTGTTTGACGCAGCACCTGCATCACTGCAGACGCGCACAAAACCGTCGATTCATCTCACGCTACATTCTACCCTCACTTGTGGACAAGACCACGAGATACTTGACACTTCTTCCAATCCAGAGAGAACAATCCACCATTTCCTGGCAGAGAACCATGGCCTCAGATTTGGAGGTGCTGACTCTCATCCTGACCACTTCACACTTGGCTGCAAACCGCCCCAGGTCATGCTGGACGTCACGGTGTAATGAAGCCAAAAAGGGACAGAAAATATAAAAATCTGAAAAATAACCAGACAAAACCAAGAAGGAAACGCAGTTGAGTTGAATCATCGCCCAGAGTATTCTGAGTATTGAAAGGACTGATGAAACACAGTGTGGGACTCGGAGCATTGGTCACATCCAACAGCATGTGTTTAATCAGCTGGTACACATCGAGGGTTGATAATGACTCACAGATGCGGCTCAGCTCTTCCTCTTGTTTCAGCTCACTTTGTCCCTCATCATTTGCATACGGCAGTGTGTGCTTCCTGATATCTGCTCCTGCTGGGTTTAACGAACAAAGATGCTGTTGTCTTTTTCTCCTCATCTGTTTATTCCTCCTCTATCCAGGCCAACCGGTCCCTGTCCTTCCTGGACAACAGGAGCCCCCAGCATCCCTTCTTCCTGATGCTGTCCCCTCCAGCTCCTCACTCCCCCTGGACAGCAGCACCGCAGTACCAGAAAGAGTTCAGCAATGTCAAAGCCCCTCGAGACGGGAGCTTTGACAAACCAGGGAAGGTGTGTCCATAGTAACGTCAGACATTACTGAATATTAAAACTGCTTTTTAAAACATAATCTGTGGTGTCTGCATTTCAGGACAAACACTGGCTGCTGCGTCAGCCTGTTAACCCCATGTCAAACAGCTCCCTCAACTTCCTGGACAGTGCTTACAGGAAAAGGTACGACTGATACATTTTCTCTTCTGTCAGCCGAGCTCGTGGTCGTCCAGCCACTTTGACTGTACACTGAAATATCTCATTCAGTGTGTTTGTTATGTTGGAATAAACATTTATGAAGGCGCAGTGTCATATTATGGGTGGCGGCTCCTTGATGCTGCAGTCGAGTGGTCCAGGAAAAAAAATCTCCTTTCCAAACCACTTTTCCTTGATTTCGATGGCAAACATCATGAAGTCAAGGAAAGATGTGAAGGAGACATCTGCAGTGTGTCACTCTGCAGTTACACCTCCAAACACTAGCTGGTGGTGGAGATTACTGTGAAGTGCTGTAAAGTTTAGTTGATTCAAAACACACAGTAAACACTTCAAACACTTCAAACACACACTAAACACACAGACACACATTAAACACTAAACACACATTGAACACACTTTTAACACTTCAGACATACTTCAAACACACATTAAACACTTTAAACACAAGTACACAAATCAGCTTCACTATAACTCGCAGCATTCACAGACAAACACTTGTCTTTATCTGGACACATTTTCCCCACAAATACAACATGCTAATGTTATTAGCACAAGTCTATGGCATTTTACATTGTATAAATTAGCCTAGCAGCTAGCAGAGATTTCCTCTGCTCATATTTCAGCCAGGATAAATCACACACAATGTGTGGAGGCTTTATTGTCTGTACAGAGACAGACAGGAGCTCTGTGTCACCGTGACATGGAGTTACATCTCTGGGGACTGTATTAAATATTAAATATTAAATATTCAGGATCAGGTTTATTGCCAAGTTGGTTTTCACATACAAGCACATTGTCCTGGTCTTTTGGTAACAAAAAAGACACTCAGTGTAAAGAAAATTAAACAAGTACTACAAAAGTCAAGAGTTTGCTTTTCACTGCGCATACTTTATGAGCACGTGACCAGATAAAACTTTAAGAAATATAAATGCTGATCTCCCCTGCAGGTGGCAGACCCTGTTATCTGTGGACGACATGGTGGAGCTGCTGGTCAAGAAACTGGAGAGTATAAAGGAGCTGAACAACACCTACATCTTCTACACGTCAGATAACGGCTACCACACAGGTGAGTCCGTCCTCTGGTCATCAGATGATTTAAAACGGTGTATTTTTTGGTTTGAATTATCCTGATGTCTTTACTGTTCACAGGTCAGTTCTCTCTGCCCATTGATAAAAGGCAGCTGTATGAATTTGACATCAGGGTTCCACTCATGGTCCGAGGTCCTGGCATCAAACCAAACCAGACGTTGCAGGTCCAAAACTCTCTCTCTCTCACACACACACACACACACACACACACACACACACACACACACACACACACACACACACACACACACACACACACACACACACACACACAAATACCTTGTTGCAACGAACAAGGCTGGAAATTTCCCAGCCTGTTGTTAAGTAAAACCTTGTTTTGTCTTTATAAACATGGGCGGAAATATCACAGCATGTTGTTAAAAAGTACCCAAATTTGTTGGTCTTGCTTAGGTATCAACTCAGCTTATATACAGTATGTAATCAGAACTGCAAATATTAATATAATGTCTCTGTGGTTTGTGGAAGTGTACGGTGCCAACATTGCTTGTGTCTGTTATAACATGCAGAAATGTGTCTGTAAACCTTGTTTCAGTCTGTGTTTAATAATCTCTCTGATGTTGCGTGACTCCTCCAGGCTCCAGTGCTGAATATCGACCTGGCTCCAACCATACTGGACATATCCGGTGTCAACCTGTCCTCTGTGAATGTGGATGGCCAGTCTTTCCTCTCTCAGATGGTCAGCTGATTTAAATGTTTCCTAAATGTTGCCTTACCCCAGTCTTGAAGACTTAAACTTACTCATAATTCTCTGACTGTCAGGCTCCGTCACTGCGTAATGGCACTGCACGTCCCTTTTTCCTTGTTGAATACACCGGAGAGGGACATCCAACGCCGGATCCTGCTTGTCCTAAACTGGGCCCTGGACTGTCTGTGAGTATCTAGCACAACTCCACCTGCAGAGGAATGTAATTTGATATGTTTGAAAGCTCCAGAGCAGCTGCTGAGTTGTTTTGCCAAACATAGTTGTGTTAGATAACTTTGTCATCTCTCAGAGGAGGAACTAGTTTGGTCGCTCACAAGCAGTTAAAAAACAACAGACACAAGCATGACAGGTCACGAGAGAGACACATGAACAGCAGACAGCCACTGTGACAGTAGCAGCAGCGACACACAAACTAAAACTCTTTCCAACAGAGCAGTAGTCTTGCTGTGGATCCCATCCAGGGAGTAAGTTAAAAAGTACAGTTGACAGGACGCACCTGGCATTACTTGTGAAAACATCATTTCTTCACCTCAGAAACAGAAACATCGCCGAGGTACGACCATTTCTAAATGAAAACGATGCAGAGAAATTGTCTCATGTCTTTGTTTCAAGCCACCTCGCTAACTGTAACACACTTTTTACTGGCCTCCCAAAAAACACCACTGAGAGACTTCAGCTGATTGAACACTCTGCAGCTCGGCTATGAACCAGAACCAGGAGGAGAGCGCACATCAGGCCAGTCTGAGCTGCTCTGCACTGACTTCCTGTTACATTAAGTTTCGATTTTAAGCTCCTCCTCCTCGTATACAAAGCCCTATAGGAGTAGCCGAGCTACATCGTTAACTCCCTTGTTAACTATTTTCCTCCAAGAACGCTGCGATCATCTGCTGCTGGTTTATTGGAAGAAGATCGAGGATGCGGCCGCCCCAAAGCTATGGAACACACTACCTAAAGATATATGTTGAGTTTGGTCGGGAGGCCAGAGAGAACTGTGTTACAGTAGTCAATATGGGATGTGATGAATGCGTTGACCAAGACTTTGGTGGTGTACTGGGACAGTGATGGGCATAGTCTAGAAATGTTGCAAAGGTGGAGAAAAAGCATGTCACAGTATTTTGTTGCTATTTAAACGGGTGCAATATTTCAAATAGTAAGATGTGCCTACAAAGGTGGGTTCACACTGCAAGTACACACTGTTAATTACACACACAGGGACGTGTGGGCGGGTTGCAGGTGAGTGAACCTGTGACATTCTGTAAAATGTGAACGTAGCAGAGATAAGAGCAGAGCTGCTCTCAGCCTCCACAGACGCCGTGCACGTATGTACACATAAGGAGCAGCGTAACTTTATTGATTACTTCTAAGGGTTGGCAGTATGGCCCTAAAATAACAATGCGATAACAATGTTCTTGATGATATGACAAATTAGTAACAAGTAAAATATTTTTTTTTATATTTTCTTAATTCAAGAAAATAGAATTGCAACAAATAAGTGGTACAGTTTTACAGTTTGCTTCAGATATTCAGTACAAACTCAAGAAAAATTATCTCTCATCTCTTCAGCAATGTTTCCCAGACTGTGTGTGCGAAGACGCCTACAACAACACCTACGCCTGCGTCAGGACCCTCGCCAAAGACCAGGACCTACAGTACTGCGAGTTTGCAGACAGCGAGGTACAGCACGACTGTCATTCACGCACACACTCACACATCATTATTTTATGTGTTTTATGGTTTTGGTTGATTTTCATGCTTGTTTTATGTTTGCGTATTTGCATGTTTGTTAACTTGTCTTGATGGACTTTTGTTTTTGCCTGTGGATATTCACATTTATCCAGGTCATAGTTATCTCAAGGAAATTGAACTGAACGCAACTGGAAAACAAAACTAAGTCCAGTTGTGTTTAATTCAATTGCCTTGAGATTTTTGTTTATGTTTATTATGCTTACTGAGGTGAGATTCCCTATAAACCCCTCGGGGTTTCTTAAATCTCACCTGCACAGCTTGTTCTTCTTTGTTGTTTTGTTTTGTGCAAACAAACCAGGGATACTCAGCTTGCTTTGCCTGAGGGGCCACTTCTGTAGAGTCCAGTTCAGACCAAAGATTTGCAACGAGACAAAACTGTTTTAGATTGTAGCAGAGAAAAGTGTCAGCGGTGTGAACTGGCCGGTCTGAGCTCAACTCAAGCTGGCTGATGGTGTCACCTGCAACTGAGCTGCTCAGACCGCCGGCGGCTGGTTTTAAAGCACGTCACCTGCTTTTCAGCTTGTAGTGAAGTCCGTTTGTCAAGTCAAAATGACCGCAGACGACATGTTGGCTTGCTGCAGCAGGTGCTCCGTCCCCGCAGAGAAGTTTTTACTGTTCAACATTTTTATTTCTTTTTTTTGTTTGTTTGTTTGACTTCATAAGTTTGATGTGTCAGTGTTTTCTTTCTTCTTGTTTTGGTGCGCACCTGAGTGTGATTGCTGTGTTCACACCTGCCCAAACGACCCGCACTGAGGGGGCAAACCGACTCGACTTTGACTGAACCGAACCAAACAGGGCAGGTGTGAGAGCTCCCTTAATTCCCGTACAAACAGATGTGAAAGAGCTCAGCGTCTTTCCTTCTTCTCCTTCTTTGTGTCCGCAGTCGTTTGTAGAAATGTACAACCTGACGTCAGACCCCCACCAGCTGGAGAACATTGTGAAGAAGGTGGACCCGGCCATCCTGCAGGCGATGAACCAGCGGCTCATAAAGCTCCAGTCCTGTCAGGGCGACAGCTGCAGGAACGTCAAGTGAAGAGGAGGCAACAGGAAGCTGCCAAACACAGACTGCTTCATGCTCTCAGTGGAGGATGCGGTTGGTTTATCTGACTGTTTAGTCTGATTAGGGTAACTTTTACCACAGGTGTGATCGTTGGAGGCGTTTTCTTAACCATTTTTTCCATTTTGACCAATCTCAGAAAGAAAAGCACAGGTGTGAAATCATAAAATTACCGATGGCTGGATTCTGTTTGGCTGCTTCAGTTTCTGGGTCCTGGTGTTGTGCATGCTGGTTCACTGTCGCACTGTCACGGTTTACTGACACACCTGAATAGAAAAGAGCCACGGTTAAAGTTCAGTTTTGGGAAATACACTTTCTCCTGCAGAGAAGTAGATGTTCACATCGATACCACTCTCATGTCTGTGCGGTAAATATTAAAGGGATTGTTGATATTTGTGGGCTGGGGTTGTATTAGGTACTCTAAAGTCAGTGTATTACCTACAGTAGATGCCAGTTGTGATGTCTACAGCTTGGAGAAGCAGTCTAGAGTCTGACATGGACGCTAAGTAATGTTCTGCTGAGGATGAGGGCGGCAGCAAAATGTATTTCAGCCACCTTAAAAAATTCTGTATCAATTTAAGTGTGCACTATATCAAGAGTATTTTCTTTACCTTTTCGTTAGTGAAGAAGTCATTAGCGGCTCCAGTTCCCCATCTATGCTCCCGCCAAAGCCTCCAGACTCCACTGACAGAAATAGTCATTTTAGCGTGCTGAACACAGGAGCTGCTGGTCTACTGCTGCGTCAATCAGTTAGTTAGTTTGTGTCATTGTGTGGTGAATCTGAACTACCTGGCTGGCAGGGGCAGCGGTACAGCAGCAGCTCCTGCGTTCAGCAAAGTTAAATCACTGTTTTTCTCAATGGAGTCTGGTTCTGCACAGAGTGATTTAACGGCTTAATTTTCCCATAGGAGCAGCGAAAACATCCCAAATGTAGCGCACACTGATATTGATTATTTTAGGTTGGACTTTTTTAGGTAGCAAAAATATGTTTTGTTGCGGCTCTCGTCCACGGCAGCTCAAGGCTTAGCTTCCATGTCAGACTCCAGGATGCTTCTCCAAACTGAAGGCATATCGACTGAGATCTACTGTATGTAGCACACTGTCTCCCTCACACAACCCAACTTCAAAAAATCTGAACTGTCCCTTTAGGCTACAGCCAGCAAATGGTTAGCTTAGCTTTGCATAAAGACTGGAAACATGGAGAAACAGGCTATAGTATCTGCAGCCTAACTTTCATACAAGTATTATTCATACTCGTTATGGTATTTCCTGATCTTTGCTGAGCAACAGATTTGTGTGAAAGAAATTAAAGACCTGTCCCAAATATAGCCCGGGCTACTAATTGAAGCTTTACAATAGTAACACCTGTGCTTTTCTTACCATGACAAGTCAAAATATCTGCTGTGAAAATTGGGTTTATTTTCTGAGCTGTGCTCATGTATCGTTGTGTCAAGACCTAATTTTATTTTCTTTAAGATGAACTCCTCGTCCAGTTCACACAGAGAGCTGCAGGAATGAGTTCGCATTTTAGCATTCCCTGTTCCCTTGTCCTGAAGTCAGTGGGGTTTTGGTGCCTGAAGTAGGGTCTGTGGTGAACACAAGCTTTAGAGACTTTTATGTTTTGTTCTACGAGATAAAATATGTCAGTAAACGCCCCACTGTGAACTCTAAAGCTTTTACCTGTCTGAAAACAGGTGTTTGATGACAAGTGCCTTAATGAGACAGCAGAGGCTGTTGAGGTACTGCTTGAGATCGGTCTCTGCCTCAAGACTGCTTTTTGAAGGTCTCTGTCTCGTCTCAGACTCAGCTGCATTTTTACTCGGTCTAGTTTTGGTCTCAGACAAGAAGGACTCAGACTTTTATGTCAAGATTCGTCAGGACCACAACTGAAAAAAGTTGAATAAAGACGGTTAAAATTATTTAGGCTTCTTAGTATTTGTTTGTAGTTGTTTACTCATAGAAAACAAAGGAAATTCTCTCTCAGTGAATTCACCTCTGCAGTGCCTTCTGATTATTTTATCAAGAGGTGAATGAAGACGAATCTTCTTTTGGTTTTTAGTGTTGAAGTGTGAGTGTCCATGGTTGCACATGCATGTTGCACATTTTATTCTTAGTGTGTAATGCATTGTTGGAGTCAGTCCCTACAAAGTCTTGGTCTTGTGTCGGTCTTGATACACTTTGCTCTCTCGGTTTAGGTGGTTTTGACTACAACACTGTTGGCCGGACAACAAAAAGTCATGTTTGTTTATAGCTTAACGTTGTATTTTTACTTGGGCAACTGCATTTAGGCGAAAATCATAAAAGTTTTTATCACTTGTGAAAATTATCTTCCTATACAAAATGTGTAAGAGTTTATTTTTGGCAATAATCCAAAATCCAGTGGAAAAATCCCATTGGCTGTTTGATGAGGGAACCAGGGCAACGTTAGATTCCTGGTTGGCCGACAGAAAAACATCGTCCCTGCAGCACTCTGTTGTGGAGTCAGTCCATGTTGTGATGCGTCTTTACATATAAACTGCACTATTAACTTACTTTTATTCTTTACAGGGTTCAAAATGCATCTGTTTGATGGTACACTGTCGCTGTCACTAATCCAGTCAGCTCTAAAGGAAGTGTTTGACATTATGCGAGTTAGCAAAGAAGACAGATGCTGAAAAAGTGCTTGTAAAAAAACAATAATTCACAACTTTCTGGAGGCTCATGGTATTATTATTATTATTATTATTATTATTCAATCATAGTTTACACAGCAAATGAATTAGTTGGCTTTAGGTGCTGCAAGTTGCATTTAATATATACAAATATGATAGTGGTATCGATCTTTTCATCTATTAATCTATTCCTAAATGTCAAACTCTACCTTTACCTGTGCAGAGTGCAGCTCTATTCTCTTAAGTGTTGTTGAACTCATTTTCATACACACACATTTATCTCTGCAGCACTTCTAATGAAGAAGTCCAGACATTAAGTCTTTGAAAGGACACAGTCCAGTTATTGCTCCTTAAGACTTTGTGCCTCAGATTTAAAGACCTTTTTTTAAAATTTTAGTGCTGATGTTATTAAAATATTTTACACTGAGTATTAATGATAACATGTAAGAACAGTCTTTTTAAAGTGGGAGATGGAGAAAGTGCTGTGATACTTCTGAGATGTGTGTCGATGATTTTGTTATTGTGAGTAATTCAGGGGGAAAATTTCACCTGCTAACATTTGAAATGAACGATGTATTTCTGCGGGCCTCGAGTTTGCACTGACGAGGCTCATGTGCCTTAAATGTGAATGTATTTGCACTGTGATGAAATTAAAAATAAATCAAAAGAAGCATTTATATGCACTTGTCATGTGGATATTTCTCAGAGATGCTTTAAATCCTGCTTATAAGCAGAAATGGTTAATAACACACTATAATGTAGTTACAAGCGGATGTAATGACTTTTTGGTTTGAATAGTTCATAAGCTGATAACCATCCAGCAGGCCAAGGAAAGACGTCCCTCATCCCAGCAACACCTCCCAGCTCCTCCTGGGGGACACAGAGAATACATATATATATATATATATATATATATATATATATATATATATATATATATATATATATATATATATATATATGTATATATATGTATGTATATATATATATATATATATATATATATATATATATATATATATATATATATGTATAATCAGTGTGTTCTGGGTCTGCCCTGAGACCGTCCACCAGTGGGATGTGCCTGGAACACCTCCAACAGGAGGTGAGAAGAAATAATGGCCTAGTGGTAGAGTGTCGCCCTGAGACTGGGAGGTTGTGGGTTTGATCCCCGGCCAGGTCATACCAAAGACTATAAAAATGGGACCCATTGCCTCCCTGCTTGGCACTCAGCATCAGGGGTTGGAATTGGGGGGTTAGATCACCACATGATTCCCGAGCGCGGCACCGCTGCTGCTCACTGCTCCCTCAGGGGACGGGTCAAATGCGGTGAACAAATTTCACACACTCAGGTGTGTGACAATCAGTGGAACTTTACCTTTACCCAGACACAGTGGTGTGCACAGACTTTTTGAAAGGCAGGGGCGAAAAGAAAAAAAGGGCCTTTAGCACACGTTTTGGCACCCAAGAGGGCATTTTGGCGCATGTTTGGGCTCCCAAGAGGGCACTTTAGCGCACGTTTTGGCTCCCAGGAGGGCACTTTAGCGCGCATTTTGGCTCCCAAGTGGGCACTTTAGCGCACGTTTTGGCTCCCAAGAGGGCACTTTGGCGCGCATTTTGGCTCCCAAGTGGGCACTTTAGCGCACGTTTTGGCTCCCAGGAGGGCACTTTAGCACGCGTTTTGGCTCCCAAGAGGGCACTTTAGTGCGCATTTTGGCTCCCAAGCGGGCACTTTAGCACGCGTTTTGGCTCCCAAGAGGGCACTTTAGCGCGCATTTTGGCTCCCAGGAGGGCACTTAAGCGCGCGCTTTGGCTCCCAAGAGGACACTTTAGCATGCGTTTTGGCTCCCAGGAGGGCACTTAAGCGCACATTTTGGCTGCCAAGAGGGCACTTTAGCGTGCGTTTTTGGCTCCCAAGAGGGCACTTTAGCGCGCGTTTTGGCTCCCAAGAGGGCACTTTAGCGCGCATTTTGGCTCCCAGGAGGGCACTTAAGCGCGCGCTTTGGCTCCCAAGAGGGCACTTTAGCGCGCATTTTGGCTCCCAGGAGGGCACTTAAGCGCGCGCTTTGGCTCCCAAGAGGACACTTTAGCATGCGTTTTGGCTCCCAGGAGGGCACTTAAGCGCACATTTTGGCTGCCAAGAGGGCACTTTAGCGTGCGTTTTTGGCTCCCAAGAGGGCACTTTAGCGCACATTTTGGCTCCCAAGAGGGCACTTTAGCGTGCGTTTTTGGCTCCCAAGAGGGCACTTTAGCGCGCGTTTTTGCTACATTAGGGATGAGCCTCCTGCTTTATCAGCTGTGCAAAAGTGAGCAGCTGAATCATGTACGACACCGAGAATTGAATTTTTTTTTTTTGGTTCATTTCTCTTCTAATGAAACTCACTTTGTTCTTTTACTGATGACTCTCTGGTTTCTGTTCAGAGCCTGTCAGGTTGGTGGGAGGAGACAGTCACTGTGCAGGAACACTGGAGCTGAAACATGAGGGAGAGCGGAGACCAGTGGTGGTAGATGTCTGGACCCTGAAGGAAGCAGCTGGTGTCTGTAGAGAGCTGGACTGTGGCTCTGCTGTTTCAACAGACAGACGAAGATCTACAGTAATAATTGGGAAATCCAAAATAATTGTGTTGAATCTGGAGAGATTGTTTAACTTCAGACACAAATGTGTTTATTCACTCTGCAGATCTCACCTGCTCAGGTAACGCCAGCAGTGACATCATCTACAACATAATCTATGACAATAATGTACCCAGGTTAAAAAACACAAACACAGCTAAAATGGCAGCAGATTTTCAAACAGCTGAGCTTCTCCTCACAGTGCCAATTAACAAACAGTTAATCAGTTTCAGTTTTAGTCAGACTTATTTTAACCTCTAACTCTCTACCTACCATGCTACATGGAAGGGACTCACACAACAGAGAGAGATCTGCTGGATTTCCAGTAAGCACTGGTCCCTGTTTTGGATCTAAAGTAACATTTTAGATCTGTAATCTGACAGGAAACAGTGGCAGCTTCTTTCGGTAGTGCAAATATTTAAAAAGATGGTTCAAGTACGTTCTTTTCCTCAACGCGTCAACCAAGAAAAGCGTATAAGAAGTGTAAATTTCCACAGACTACTGTTACATGACTCATACAGACTATGGCTGTGGCTAATGACTCTTTGTCTGGATCTCAACTCCTCCACTGAATTGCTCAGATCAGTCTGAGTGTGTAATGAACTTCCCAATGTCGTCCAAAATTATGAAAAACCTAATGTTATTTAAAATAATGAAAAAAATTCAAAACATAACATGTCGTCCAAAATCGTGAAAAAAAGTCATAGTATAGCATGTCGTCCAAAATTGTGAAAAAAAGTTATAGTATAGCATGTCGTCCGAAATCGTGAAAAAACGTCATAGTATAGCATGTCGTGCGAAATCATGAAAAAAGTTATAGTATAGCATGTCGTCCGAAATTGTGAAAAAAGTCATAGTATAGCATGTCGTCGGAAATCGTGAAAAAAAGTCATAGTATCGCATGTCGTCCAAAATCGTGAAAAAACGTCATAGTATAGCATGTCGTCGGAAATCGTGAAAAAAAGTCATAGTATAGCATGTCGTCGGAAATCGTGAAAAAACGCCATAGTATAGCATGTCGTCCAAAATCGTGAAAAAACGTCATAGTATCGCATGTCGTCCAAAATCGTGAAAAGAAGTCATAGTATAGCATGTCGTCCGAAATCATGAAAAAAAGCCATAGTATAGCATGTCGTCCAAAATCGTGAAAAAACGTCATAGTATAGCATGTCGTCGGAAATCGTGAAAAAACGCCATAGTATAGCATGTCGTCCAAAATCGTGAAAAAAAGTCATAGTATAGCATGTCGTCCGAAATCGTGAAAAAAAGTCATAGTATAGCATGTCGTCCGAAATCGTGAAAAAACGTCATAGTATAGCATGTCGTCCGAAATCATTAAAAAAAAGTCATAGTATAGCATGTCGTCCGAAATCATAAAAAAAAAGTCATAGTAGCCTGTCGTCCAAAATCATGAAATAAAGTCATAGTATAGCATGTCGTCTGAAATTGTGAAAAAAGTCGTAGTATAGCATGTCGTCTGAAATCGTGAAAAAAAGTCATAGTATCGCATGTCGTCTGAAATCGTGAAAAAGTCATAGTATAGCATGTCGTCGGAAATCGTGAAAAAACGCCATAGTATAGCATGTCGTCCAAAATCGTGAAAAAAAGTCATAGTATAGCATGTCGTCCGAAATCGTGAAAAAAAGTCATAGTATAGCATGTTGTCCGAAATCGTGAAAAAACGTCATAGTATAGCATGTCGTCCGAAATCATTAAAAAAAAGTCATAGTATAGCATGTCGTCCGAAATCATTAAAAAAAAGTCATAGTAGCCTGTCGTCCAAAATCATGAAATAAAGTCATAGTATAGCATGTCGTCTGAAATTGTGAAATTGGAAACTGGATTTGGCTGCAACGGTGTTTTCCCCTAAAATTTTGGGAGTGTTTTGTCAACTGCAGATCTTCACCCATCCTCACATCAGCACAGGGGGAGGAGATAGTGAGTGAATTGTCGTTTTAGGGGTTAGTCTGTGTGGGACTGAATCAAACAGCTGTTGGACTCATGATGTGTGATATGATATGACGTTGTCACTGTTCATGTGTTTCAGGATCAGATCCGACGCCTTTTATCATCAAAGCGGTCGTCCTGCTGCTGATTGTGCTGCTGGTGATCACTGCCCTTTTCTTCTACTGTAAGGTACTGACACGTCTCTCATTTAGACCACTGACTGAAATGAAGCACTCACACCGTGTCCTAACTGGAAGCGACGCGAGCAAGCGGCAGCAACTAAATCTGTTTTATTGCATTGTTTTTCTATCGCAGTGTCCCATCTAGCCACGAGTTACACAGTGCTTTGCCAGCTTATCAAAAATAAATGACAAGACAACCCAATACGAGCCGACGAGAACACACATCGGGCACACAACATTCTGTGGTAGCAACCACCTCCTTGCTGTTGGTTAGATTGTACATCTCCAGTAAATGTCACAATATAAAACATGGTCTCTGTTTAAAAGGACATGTAGGAAACCAGTACTCACCCATCTTAGGTCTCCAGTCTAACGTCCCTGAGCATGATGTGACGTGATAGTTGCACCTTCGCTTTCTGATAGGACACGGTGTCAGTCTGTGTTTACTGGACTGAAGAGAGGAGTGATGCAGAAAGTCACATCTGTGTGCTGTCATGTGTTTCCAGGCCAGCAGGAGGAAGGGGAACTATGGGCTGGATAACTGTAACCTGGGTGTTTCTGCAGCTAAAAGAGGGCCAACTGAAGAGGAAGGAGCTCAGGGAGAGGCTGTGCAAGACAGTCAAACAGTGCTTTGATGCAGTGTACATGCTCTCACTGGAGATGACAGCATCATCTAAATACACTGCACATCCATCTTAACCCGCCACCACCTTATTCAGCAACTGTTGAAAAGCAGCTGGCGCAGCTTTGTGCATGTAGTCCTTCTCAGGCAAGCTCAGGGGTTTAGTGTTGCTGTAGTCCACAGGAACAAGGCAAACTAAAAAAAAACCCTGTTTCTCAGGCAGGTTACCACTAGCCTGCTGGTAGGACCAGCATCAGGCCTAAACCTAAGTCCATCCTGAACTTATGACACTTACACCCTCTCTTACAAAGTGTGGCACTCCCTTCCATACTAATGTTTTCTTCAGGCTGCAGCTAAAACAATACACAGAAGGCACTAACAGTGATCACTGCCTGGGAGTACTCACCCTGGTAGTCGATCTCTGAGGATGTACATAACCTCCTCCCTGTATACTAAACACAACTAACACATACTACACCAGAAATCCCTTAAATCTCAGATGAGCCCCCATTTGTTAGAAACCTAGCTCAGGTCTTGTAACAAATAAGAGTCGACACACTGATTAAAGGTAACAAAAAGGTGTTTATTTAGCTAAACATAAGAGCTCATTGCCAAAGGTAATTTGAAAAGTCAGGTATCAGAAGTGTAAAGCATGTGTGGATGAGTAAAGTGAGCGTGGTGGAAACAATGCTAAATTACACAAACAAATTGTGCAGGCCATATGGGGATGTCAGCGAGTTTATAAGTTGTTAGTCTGCACCTGTTTGACTGTGTTTGACTATTTTTAACAACTGTATCAGCATGTCTATTTACAAACTCTCACACAACTCCACACATATGCTCAGTACTTCCCAAACGGACAGCTCTGTTTGACAGGGAAATGAACAGAGTGAAACTAACAGGGAAACTTTGGTGATTTTCAACCAGCTTTGTGCCATTACAGTGTGGGTGGAATGTGTGTGGTGTCAGAAGTGGTGGAGGAATGAACAAATAAAGAGTGAAACAATCGAGACGTCTTTTGTGTTATTTATTAAGCAGAAAAATGATAGCGTTCAAATTCTATTTCAGCTGATCGATCAGAGCTCCCACAGCAGTGAGTGCAGGCTGATGTCTGACAAAGGCAGGAACATATTTTGATTAGATGATGACATTGGCATGGCGAGGAGTTTAAAAACAGAAACAAAGCAAAGTATTCATACACACACATAAATGTAATGAAGTATTTGAGCACTTCAAGTCAGAACTTAGATATCAGAACAAAGTAAAATGCTCTTTCAACAGCAGGATATTACATGTCTATGTACTTTATATGGTAATGATGAATTTACTCCTATAATGTACAAATGACCTGTGGTAACTTCTGAATGTGGTCCAAAATTATGAAAAACCTAATGTTATTTAAAATAATTTAAAAAAAAGTCAAAACATATGTCATTCAAAATAATGAAAAAAGTCATAGTATAGTATGTCGTTCGAAATCATGAAAAAAGTCATAGTATAGCATGTCGTCTGAAATCATGAAAAAAAAGTCATAGTATAGCATGTCGTCTGAAATCATGAAAAAAAATTCATAGTATAGCATGTCGTCTGAAATCATGAAAAAAATTCATAGTATAGCCTGTCGTCCGAAATCATGAAAAAAAGTCATGTCGTCCGAAATCATGAAAAAAAAGTCATAGTATAGCATGTCGTCTGAAATCATGAAAAAAAAGTCATAGTATAGCATGTCGTCCAAAATCATGAAAAAAAGTCATGTCGTCCGAAATCATGAAAAAAAAGTCATAGTATAGCATGTCGTCCGAAATCATGAAAAAAAAGTCATGTCGTCCGAAATCATGAAAAAAAAGTCATAGTATAGCATGTCGTCCGAAATCATGAAAAAAGGTCATGTCGTCCGAAATCATGAAAAAAAAGTCATAGTATAGCATGTCGTCCGAAATCATGAAAAAAAAGTCATAGTATAGCATGTCGTCTGAAATCATGAAAAAAAAGTCATAGTATAGCATGTCGTCCGAAATCATGAAAAAAAAGTCATAGTATAGCATGTCGTCTGAAATCATGAAAAAAAATTCATAGTATAGCCTGTCGTTGGAAATCATGAAAAAAAGTCATGTCGTCCGAAATCATGAAAAAAAAGTCATAGTATAGCATGTCGTCCGAAATCATGAAAAAAAAGTCATAGTATAGCATGTCGTCTGAAATCATGAAAAAAAAGTCATAGTATAGCATGTCGTCTGAAATCATGAAAAAAAAGTCATAGTATAGCCTGTCGTCCAAAATCATGAAAAAAAAGTCATAGTATAGCCTGTCGTCCAAAATCATGAAAAAAAAGTCATAGTATAGCATGTCGTCTGAAATCATGAAAAAAAATTCATAGTATAGCCTGTCGTTGGAAATCATGAAAAAAAGTCATGTCGTCCGAAATCATGAAAAAAAAGTCATAGTATAGCATGTCGTCCGAAATCATGAAAAAAAAGTCATAGTATAGCATGTCGTCTGAAATCATGAAAAAAAAGTCATAGTATAGCATGTCGTCCGAAATCATGAAAAAAAAGTCATAGTATAGCATGTCGTCTGAAATCATGAAAAAAAAGTCATAGTATAGCATGTCGTCTGAAATCATGAAAAAAAAGTCATAGTATAGCCTGTCGTCCAAAATCATGAAAAAAAGTCATAGTATAGCATGTCGTCTGAAATCATGAAAAAAAATTCATAGTATAGCCTGTCGTTGGAAATCATGAAAAAAAGTCATGTCGTCCGAAATCATGAAAAAAAAGTCATAGTATAGCATGTCGTCCAAAATCATGAAAAAAAGTCATAGTATAGCATGTCGTCCGAAATCATGAAAAAAAGTCATGTCGTCCGAAATCATGAAAAAAAGTCATAGTATAGCCTGTCGTCCAAAATCATGAAAAAAAGTCATGTCGTCCAAAATCATGAAAAAAAGTCATGTCGTCCGAAATCATGAAAAAAAAGTCATAGTATAGCATGTCGTCCAAAATCATGAAAAAAAGTCATAATAAAGTATGTCGTCTGAAATCATGAAAAATTCTCCAAGACACGTTTTTTGCAAAAATAATGATTTAATTGCTGCAACATTTTGGTAACTAGACCTTCATCAGCAAACAGTGTTGTAATAAAGAGATGTCACCTTATGTAGGGTGGCTGTGAGGTTGCACTCAGTCACATTACCAATGTGCAGTGGACGGGAATAAAAACCAGACATCAATCAGTGTGACAATGTACAATACTATACATAGAGAAATACAGAATTAAAAATTAAGAACTGCATAGTGACACTTATAAACTTCCCCCAAAATGTTTATATTAGATAAGTAGGGGCTTATGAATAAATGCTTTCCTCTTATTGTCAAGTAGTTAAATATACATTTCCAAATCTTGCAGGTAACATTAAAAAATGTGTACATATTTGTTTACATGGAATGTAAGAAAAGCAACAATATACAAAATGTAACCTTCATAATAAATACAAGGCCTCCAAAATGCTCCTGGGTATAAACAGCAGAGTTTGTAAAAAAAAAAAGTTGTATCATAGGATGTAGAGAGTAGTAGAAGTATGTAGAAAACAATCAGAGTACAGCATCCCAAAAAAACCAAACTGTCAAAAAGTCATAGTAGTCGCTCCAGATAAGTGTAAAAATTTACTTAAAATGATTTTTCATGAAACCCATCATTTGGTTAATTAAAATAATAATACTAAAATTAAATTAAGACAGCTGGACAATAACAACATAGAAAAGTAAAACCACACACTGTTAGTAAAACACATGAGAATATAATAAAACTCTACACTTTAAATCAAATAAAATGGTAATAGGTTAAAGGTTAAGAGAAAGGCGGGAGCACTGCTGTGCTGCAGGCAGGGTTCCAATGAATCAACTTGTTGAAGAGGAGCTGTGGAAAATCAGGACAGTTAGTACTAAGTAATAAATTAAAACACTAAGAGAAGGGGTCTTTATATTTTATTGATATCCTAGTGTATCTTTCAGTCCGTCCAAGTGGATCAGTAGTGTGAGGTCGGTGGATCCATTTACTCTGTGCTGCCCACCACTGAACGTGGTCCAGCTCTAGGTGGATCCAGCCGGCCAGCCGGAGGGAGCAACAGAGGGGGCCGTCCACGTGTCCGGAGGCTTGTGGATTTTGGGTAGCAGGTAGAAGAGGCGAGGAAATATCCTGACGCTGCTCTGACACACAAACACACCCTGAGGACGATTTCTACGACCCACGTGCAGACAGCTGAGCAAACAGAAACAGTTCAGGGATAAATTCATTCATTCATTGACTAATTAATTAACAAAATGGAGCTTATTGAATCACAGGACAGTCAAGGGCCCAAACCTGGAACGAAGTCCAAACAGGCATGAGCTCAGGTAGGCAGGCAGGTTCAGGTTTCAGGGTAAAGTGTTCACGTGGCTGGAATGCAAGACACAGAGCAACAGTGAGTTAGTTCACATTTGATCTTGTTCTGCTGATAATGTAACACAGGTGTCAGTCTGGACACCGATCAGGAGCCTATTGGTTTGGTGCTATTTCACTTCTCATAAGCACCCCCTTAACCTACGACAATAGATACACCCTTTGCAAAAGTCTTTATGATGACATAGATACAGCCAGTAGATGGCACAAGAGGGCTTAGTCAAAGAGGTGCTGTGCGTTTAATAAACTGTTAAAAAACAGTCATGTTAGAGTGTGTCTATAAAGGTCATAGTGAAGCATGTTGAAAAAACTTTTCATCAGTCATAGCATAGTACTATATACAATTTAGTTTTCAAATAAATAGAAAATAGTCATAGTATCATTCAGAAAAAAATAAATCATTAGAAAGTCATGGTAAAGTATGTCAAAAAAAAACTTTAAAAAGACATCGCATAGTATTTCTAAAAACAGTTATAGTAGGTTTTGTCAAAAGTTAATCACAGTATAGCATATCAAAAAGTAGGGTCATAGTACAGCGTGTCAACAAAACTAATTAAAACAGTACAGTAAGTTGAAGAACTCAGAGTATGACTAAAAAAGTCATAGTACAGCTTGTTGGAAAAAAAACTGTTAAACAGTCATGGTATAGTATGTCATTAAAAGAAATAGTCATAGAATTGGTTGTGAAAAAAAAATCAGTCATGTTGAAAAAAGGCAAAATATAGCAAAACATCATAATACAGTAAGTTGAAAACTAATCACAGTGTAGTGATTTATGTTTAAACATTCTTAAAAGTCACAGTGTAGGATAAGAGTAATGGTAAGCACGATGAATTAACTGTTAGAAAGTCACAGTACAGCATGTCCAAAAAATGGTTGAATAGCAAACCAAAAAACAGTCATAGTGGAGTATGTTGAAAAAAGGTCATGATATGGCATTTCTAAAAACTGTTAAAAAATCAATAGTACAATATGTCAAAGAAAAAGTGACAGAATAGTATGTTGAAAACATGGTTGGGGCCGGGCAGTTCTGCTATGTTACAGTTCCCTCCCCCCGCAAAATAACTACAAAGAGACACAAAGAGACATAAAAAAACCACAGAGACTCAAAACAACTACAAAGAGACATAAAATAACTTCAAAGAGACTCAAAACAACTACAAAGAGACGCAAAATAACTTCAAAGAGACTCAAAACAACTACAAAGAGACACAAAATAACTTCAAAGAGACTCAAAACAACTACAAAGAGACACAAAATAACTTCAAAGAGACTCAAAACAACTACAAAGAGACGCAAAATAACTTCAAAGAGACTCAAAACAACTACAAAGAGACACATAATAACTACAAAGAGATGCAAAACAACCACAAGGAGACTAAAATTATAAATGGTGAAATTATAGAAACCAGGCTGTAAACGTGCTGGAGGGGCAGTTAATGAAAGCTAAAGTGTGAGAGAGATGTTTATCAGCCTGCTGACCTCCAGGTTAACGTGATGCAAGGTTCACTGGTTCCTGTGGTGTTAGAAAAAAGGGGGGCCATGATGGAAACGCAGCCGCCTCCACTAACGACCCTCTGATGACTGACTCACAGATAAGACACACAGATTTTTCCACATCTTTGACACTTCAGCTCCCTTTAGGTGCATTTATTCCACCAACCTGGAGTGACGTTTCGGGCCACAGGTGCCCTTTTTCAGACTGGTAAAGGGAGCTGAAGTGCGCTGACTTTTCTTTGTCTTTTCAGTTTTATTCATTTAGTCCAGCATCTTTTTCATTTTTTGGATGTGCGCGGCTGCTCTGTTTGCATCCACATCTTTGACAACAACAGTGCAGCTGGGTGACAGCACTGACTGCAGGTGGACGACTCAAGTTATTCAGACACTTTGATAAAATCTTTGTTGTTTTAGAAGAAACAAAAAGTCCACACGCGATAATAACACAGAGTTAAACACTGCACACTGAAAAAGTTCAAAGCAGTTACACAATTAAATTTCTTAAAAATATAGTTTGACATTTTGGGGAAGACTGCTGAACTATTTCTATAATACTTGTTGAAACACTAATCAGTTATAATGTCTGTGTATCTGCCACCTGAACTGTGTGCTTAATATCTGCTCCTGGAATTAATCATTCCTTCTGTTTATATCTTTGACTGATGCTGCTCATCGTCAGCAGTGTGTTTCTACACCTGCTAAATCATTCAGTTATAGTCACACTGTTTTAATACATTTTATATTTTATGCTGTTAGTATGTCTTTGATCATAGATTGCTGTGGCTCACTTTCATCAGTGTGTTCCTGAGTGTTTATCGTCAAATTTCCTGCAGTTTAAAATAAAGTTTAAGCAAAAAACTGGTGTGGATTTTTTGGAAACCAATAAAAGCAGTGATTGTTCTGGTAGTTTGTGTGCCAGGCAGTGAGACAGTCACGCTGAAATGATTCAGACAGAATCTCTCAACCTGCCTCTGGGGAAAATGTGAGGAGAAGTAGCAGTGCACACTCCAAACTCCAAAAATCTTAGACAATATAAGAAAGGTGCGTGGTACTGGAGCAGAGCCAGGACTGGAAACAATAGTGAAAACTCTAAATGAGGAACTAAAGGATCCAGAGTTAAACGAATGCACATAAGCAAGTATAATACAAAAGAATAGCTCAGTATCAAAGAATATAAGATGTATAAAAGGAGCCCTGAAAGTTGTGACATGTCAAAACAGCTTAAACAATCTCTCAGTTTATAATATTTACGACCATAACTGGGAAAAATGCTACGAAGAAATGAAGCTTTAAAAATGATCAATAATGCTCTATAAAGACGACGGCTCGCAAAACACCTCTCTTAGTAGAATTTCTTCTGAAGACAAAGACGAGGACATACAGATGGTATTAAAAGTAATTTCAGCGCTCTGTGGCACCATCAATAAAACAAGATAAAAACACAAGTACTTCAGAAAACCATCACAGAATCTGACAAGGATTTTTTCACTGTTGTTTCCAGGTATGTGTTTTTCACACCTCAGCCTGTGTTCGGGGCTGCTGGTGTCGTTCTTGAGCCACTCTGAGCAGCTCTGCTGATTATATCTGATTCACATTATCACATGAAATTGTTTTCAGCAGCTGATAGGGATCCAATAAATAAACAAATAATCAATAGCCCTGTTCTCATAACGTGGTTTAAATGAACCAGACTTGAAAAGAAAGACAAAACAAACTTTTTATACCTGAAGAGCAGTTCATGTTTGGGATTCATGTTGCCAATGATCCAGCTCACAGTTCGGCACATTTGTTTGAGTTTTGGGACTTTAAATAAGATTAACTTCAAATGAGCTTTGAAACGCTAAAAGATGAACAACAGGACCTCGAGGGATAAAGAGGATCGAGGGATCAGACTCAGAGGAACCTCTGAATCCAGACTCCAATCAGAAATCACACAGAACATTCTGCTGGAACATCTGACAGTAACGTGAACACAATTATTATTCTGACATGAAAATGCTGCTCCGTCTTTACAGCAGCTCTTTATACTCCACCATGCAGAGGGACACATGCTACTTCATACACCTACACATGTGTATGACCGCTGCAGCAACATGTCGCACGTGTGTTATAATAATCATATAAATAAATAATCAATAAAAAATCATTTCAAGCCAAATAGTTCAGAAGAATAAACAGTAAAATAATATGTGATATTGTCAAATAATAATAAAATGTACAAATTAAACAATTCTAATACTAATGTTTAAAATAGCAATTTGGCCTGAAGTCGATACCAATGTGTTTATATTGGTGTTTATCTTATTAATATTTATTCGTTGTTGTTATTTATTCTTCTTTTGTTTCCAGGGAAACACAGAAATCTACACTATTAAAAATAAATGAACAGTTTTAAAGTCACTCAGTCCTTCATGACACTGCCTTTGAATGAGCACAAATGCAATAATATACATTTATGAAACAACCTTTAACATAACTTTCTTTCACGTGAAAAACATCTTTAAAAAAAATGAGCAAAAAGTCTTTTTACTGTTTACGGTCCATCTTAACTCCCTCTCTAATATTTATCTGATAGTGCTGTGAAAACATCGACACATTTCTTCTTCAAACAGCTGATTTATTCAAGTTTCTCACCAACAGCTACATTTTACAAAATGAACACATCATGAGAACGTTGGTACCCATTTTTACTGAATAGAACGCTTCACAATGTGAATCAGCGCAACTTCCATGAGCCCTTTGTTGCCGCCGGCTGCTTAGAAGTAACGATAACTAGCTGCTAACTGCTAACAGCTTTATTAATATGTTTTCGGACATTTAAGTAACATTTTCTGGACATTTTAAGAACTTGTTTTCCTTATATTTTATACATAATAATAATAATAACAACAACAATAAAAACTTGTTTTCCTGACATTATTTTAATAAAATAAAAAATACACCTCCCTTCCTGACATTTATTTAACATATTTTTGGACATTTAATAACTTGTTTTCTTGGCATTTTATTTAAAAAAAAAATGTTTTGCAACTTCTTTTCCTGACACTTAATTAAGATTTTTGGGACATTTAATAACTTGTTTTCCTGACATGTTATTAATTAAATAAAAATAAAAAAATAAAAATTTTGCACCTTTTTTCCCCTGACATTTAATTAACATATTTTTGGACATTTAATAACTTGTTTTCTTGGCATTTTATTTAAAAAAATAATTGCAAATTCTTTTCCTGACATTTAATTAACATTTTGGGACATTTAAGAACTTGTTTTCCTGACATTTTATTAATTAAATAAAAAAAATAAAATAAAAAATTAGCACCTTTTTTCCCTGACATTTAATTAACATATTTTTGGACATTTAATAACTTGTTTTCTTGGCATTTTATTAAAAAAAAATAATTGCAAATTCTTTTCCTGACATTTAATTAACATTTTGGGACATTTAAGAACTTGTTTTCCTGACATTTTATTAATTAAATAAAAAAAATAAAAAAAAAATCTAGCAACTTTCTTTCCTGACATTTAATTAACATTTTTTTGGACATTTAATAACTTGTTTTCCTGACATTTAATTAACATTTTTGGGACATTTAATAACTAGTTTTCCTGACATTTTACCAATAAAGAAAAAAAAACATTTAGTGATTTTTTTGCTTACATTTAATTGCTATTTTTCTGACATTTTATTAACTTTTTTCCCAGTTTAAAACCAGTTCAAACTGGCTTTGTCCGGTTCTATCCGGTTATGTCGTTTATGAATGTTTAGTCTGTCAATTTTTGTCAACTCAGCTTTTTACTATGGACGGCCATTTTAGTTCATGTTAAATACATAAAGATGCCTGTCAAGTGAACAAATAAGGCTGTGAAATAAATAAATAGGGAACAAATATATAAATAAATGTAAATCTTAATAAATAGATCAATTAAAAGTTGAAGTTTATTGTTATATACATTAACATAGTGCAGTATATATTCAATGTAATGAAACCCTGGCTCTCTGTCAGCCCTTTAAACCTATAAATAATACAATAACTAAAATACACACCCTGAGAATAAAACAATAGCAACACATACATATGACATATGAATAGCAGCATATAATAAAACAGTAGCAGTAATGAGTCGGCGCCATCTTGGAGCTTTGCTTTTCTTTTCTTCTTTTTAAAAAAAAAAAAAAAAAGATGTTTTACATAGGACTACTTTTATTTATTTCAGCTGACTTTTATTGTGTAATTGATTTTTTTTTCAGGGGACTTTTATTTCATAATTCCCCATTTTTATTAGAAAGGACTTTTATGTCACTATGACACTTTTATGTATTTCAGGGGAATTTTATAATCCAATGTTTTCATTTATGGGGACTTTTATTTCACAATGCCATGTTTCTTCTATTTCAGAGGACTTTTTATTTCATAATTGGTCATAATTCAACACTTATTTTGGAGGACTTATGTCACAATGCCACTTTTATTTATTTATTTCAGGGGACTTTTATTTTATAATTCAACATTTTTATTTCAAAGGACTTTTGAGCCACGTTTATTTATCTCATTTTCCTGTATTTCCTGGTGAATTTAGTTTCCTGTCAGCAGGGAGTGATGCAGAGGGACCGCAGGGTGCTGCAGGTGTATGATTCTTGTCTCACTGGTGGTTGAAACAGTAAATTTATCAGATTCAGAACAAAGTGTTTGATGAGTAGCTTGAAACAGCAGACTGTCCCAGCAAGTGTCACATCTGCCCCTCTGCCTGTCACAATGGACCCCAGCCATGCTGCAACACATCACCTCCACCTCTTCTCCTGCAGCTGTACAATAAAGGTAAAGATCTAGAGAAAAACAATAACTGTGTATTTGAAGCAGAGATGTGCATGTTGTTGGAATAAAACAAAAATAATTCATCTCAAACAGTTTTAATAACTTTCAGCCCAAACTGAGATGCACGAGGTTGTGTCCCCTCTGTGAGGCCTTCAGGGGACATTAAGAGTCCTGCTGTGTTCAGCTTCTGTCCAGCTGACTGAGCCGCTTCACAGGAAACTCAACAGACGTGACTGGAATAAGAAACTCAGCTTCCTGTTTTCTTCTCCTGCTATTTATAGAAAGTTATTACAGATAACAATCAGCCGCGTGTCACTCAAACACACCTCACAGCATCTGTATGTGGCCTGTTAATGATGAAAGCTGCTGTGGCTGCACACACACACACACACACACACACACACACACACACACACACACACACACACGTCACGTGATCACCTTGTGATATGTCAGCACTTTGCTGTTGCACAGAATAATATTATTGATAATAATAAGTGTGCAGTGCGCAGAGCTGATCAGCTGGTGATATGAGCAGCTTCCTGTCACTGTGCACAGCCTGTAATTATCCCGTGAGTTCACTCCTGCTCGGAAATTCCGTGAATCTCGTGGTATGCGTGGAAATATTTAATTAGCTGTGGGAGTTAATTACACTCATGAATAAAGCATTAGCAGCCCCCGGTGCGCTCTGATTGGTCGGGCCCAGGCGGAGCCGGTATAAATACCAGGTGTGGACGGAGAGGCAGGACAGAAAAGAAACCTTCAGATCCAGATCAAGCCTCCTCCTCCTCCTCACCACCCTCCTCATCCTCACCGGGAGACAACATGCTGTCCGCCTCCGCTCTGCTCCTGCTCCTCGGCCTCAGCTCCGCCGCCTGCTTCGAGCTGCTGCCGGAGGAAGCTGCTCCCCGCCGGGCACGGTTCTCCGCAAACAGTCCGAGTGAGTCACGGTTGTTTCCTCAGCAGACTGCGGGTCCTGGTTTTAGATCTGAGCAGTGAACTGTTTGCTTTGCTGCTCTGCTGCAACTCGAGCTGGGCGGCTCTCTGTTAGGGACTGTTGTCTACTCTCACAGGAGGGGGAGGCTGGGGTGTGACTAAGTCCTGGAGCTACAGATATGACTTTGGGGGAAAAAGCACGATCCTGCCTTCACCATAAATTAGTTATTAGATTTTTTAAACTTTTAAACTTAACCCTTTGATGTTCAAAAGTTAAAAGTTGAGGATGAAAAACAAAAAGCTTTGACATGCTGGTTCATTTGTGCAAATGCTTCATTCTAATTTTAAATGAGACACAGAGTGAAGTGATGTTGATAAAATATCACATGGCTATTTTAAATTCAGATTCGGTTTTGTTTTTTTTCTGACAGAAATGTTTGTCGCACGTGATGCGTCCATTGGAAATTTTGATAATCCAATGATAATTTCAGGTGTTACAGTTTCTGGCCGTAATAATTTGACCTGCATGTTTTCTTAAAAAATTTGCGGTAAAATAAACACAAAATTTTTTACCCATGCAGAGAGTAAATTATTAATATTTGCAATTCAAATGGCATGAATTTTAAACTTAAAGTTTCCCGAATATTTTCCATGAGTATAGAATAAAATAAAAAATAAACCTCTTTTTTCATTTCGTATCGTTATGGTATGCAGTTGCTTTGAGAGGTAACACACCAAAAAGAACCAAAAAAGCAGCGTGACATGTAACAACAGCGTGGACCTCACGTGTGACATACAGCATACACATCTGCAGCGTTTTATAAACCGCAACAATGACATCACATGTCAATAATCGTTTATCGTCCCTGTTATATGGCGGCTGATCTCGTACTCTGCTCGGAGGGTAAGGAGCTCCTGGACCTCATTGCTTTTACAATTTTTGGACACAGAGTTAGCTGCTAACTGCTATTAGCTACTTTTTCAACACACACAAAGCTCTTATTTACTTTAATTTCACAGATGAGAAACAATAAATCATTAAGACAATAAAGCCTCCACACACTGTGTGATTCATCCTGGCTGAAATAAGAGCAGAGGAAATCTCCATTTGCTGCTAGGCTAATTTATACAATGTAAAATGCCATAGGCTTGTGCTAAAAACATCAGCATGTTGTGTTTGTAATAGTGAAGCTGATTTGTGTTTGAAATTGTCTCTCTTAAGCCATATTTAATGTCTGTTTAATGGGTGTTTTTTTAATCAACCAAACTTCACAGAAACCTCCGCCGCCAACTAGTGTTTTGGAGGTGTAACTGCAGAGTGACACAGACACACCACTGTATAAGTACAAATGCTCACAACGGCGCAGGGTCTGCAGCACAAGTATAAACCCCCCCTGTGGAGGCAGCACTTGTGTGTGTATGTGTGTGTAAACCGGTACCTGTGTGCGTCTGCTTGCAGCCGATGTGGCCAGGTGTTTGAACGGCGCCGTCGCTGTGGGCTGTGGGTTCTTCTCCTGCCTGGAGAACTCCACCTGTGACACCGACGGGATGCACGAAATCTGTGAACTCTTCCTTCACTCAGCTGCTACCTTCAACACAGAGGTCAGTCTGTGGTTCTGTCCATCCATCCATCCATCCTTCCATCCATCCATCCGTATGTCTGACTCACCTGTGTGTTTCTCTGCAGGGTAAAACCTTTGTCAAGAAAAGTCTGCACTGCATCTCTCAGGGAATCTCAGCCAAGGTTTTCCAAACCATCCGCCGCTGTAACATCTTCCAGAGGATGATCGCCGAGGTTTGTGAGCTCCGCCTCACACACACACACACAGACGACGATGCTCCTCTCTGCTGCTGATCACTCACTGAGTTTGTGTCTCTTTCTCAAAAAGGTGCAAGAAGAGTGTTACACCAGTCTTGACATCTGCACCGTGGCTCGAACCAACCCGGACGCCATTGGAGAGGTGGTGCAGGTGCCCACTCACTTCCCCAACAGGTGAGCACTGATGACACACACACACACCTGCCGCTCCAACAGATATATATAAAAATATACGAGAGGGGCATTAACAGCTTTAAAGTCAGTAGAACTATAGAGCACACTGTGTAGTATAGCAGTCTCATGGTAAAGGAGGATACGCTGACTTAAAGGACAGTAAAGTGTTACCTGCACATTTTGTTCCTGACTTCCTGTCTGCTATTGTTGTCCAGATACTACAGCACTCTGCTGCAGACCCTGCAGGCCTGCGACGAGCAGACGGTGGCGGCGGTGAGGGCCGGCCTCGTAGCCCGCTTAGGCCCCGACATGGAGACCTTCCTCCAGCTGGTCCAGAACAAACCCTGCGCCACCGGCTCCACCTCCCCGACCTTCAACAACCCGTCCAGCTGGAGGAACATGCCCGTGTTCAACATCCAGCCGGGCTTCAGAGGCCGAGACCCCACCCACCTGTTCGCCAGGAAGAGGTCTGTGGACAACCTGGAGGGAGGAGTTAAAGCCGAGCAGTAGAGAACACACACTCGTTATCACGCACACTCACATGCAGTCCTGAATATTGTTTCCACATGTGCACACCGACACAGACCTGCAGCTTTCTCCTCAGATTATTTACCTTTGAGCTTTAGATGGTGATTCAGGGTGACAACAAGTAATAAATGTGTGATCATTGGGGTGATGTGCTCGGTCCGACCACCTGACAACAAGCCTGTGTCACAGACATCTGAAAAGAGGCCGATTCCAGTGATTGTAATTGATATTTATTTTCTTAAACAAGTTAATTTATGAGGCTGTTATATTTAATGTAGTGTGAGAGGAAAAGAGGCTGTGGAGCTCGGAGGATGCTTCCATGCTGGTCGTGGGGCTCCTCACGGCTCCTGTTAGGGGCCACTCTGCTGGTCTGAGATCACTTTATAAGTTAAAGTTGTACGTGATGTTTATACGAGAGGTTGTGAAACGTAAAGCCTGAGATGGAAGAAATAAACGATGTTATATGACTGATTTTGACTCGTGTGTGATTTTCTTGATTTTATCGGATCTAAACCTGAAATCATGAAGATGAGTCTGGTGGGTTTGGTGACAGTGATTTCAGGGCTGTTTTTGGTTAAACAAAAAGGATCTTGCTCTTTAACACAAAGCTCTACCTCTGTAGGGATCCTTTCATAATGTTGTCAGACACTTAGAAAAACAATCTGAGCCTGTCAGTGACAAAAACACTGTTAGTGGACGGACACTGACGGTGCACAAATGCCCAGAGTAGCTACAATACTGCCTGTTTCTTCCTCTCAAAACTGGATCAACATCAAAACTTCTTCTCTTCAGTGACATAGACACAAAAACATTAGAAAATAGTCCAGGTTGAAAATACCAAAGTTACTCTATAAGTAGGTGAGATACTTGAATTCCAACAACAGAGGGACTCAAACACAGTCGAGTTGAAGGATCAGTAACAGGCTTACAGGTCGGCAACAGGAAGGAAGTCCAAACAAATAAACCCAGGAGGGCACGGCAGGTGAGCGAACCATGACCAGGTAACAGGACGCAGAGTCAGGAGCAGATGGCCGGAGAGTGAATCCATGAGCATCAATGGCTGACAGCTGCTGGGAGAAGGACGCTGGTGTGTGTGCTGACAGGGCTGATGAGAGGAAGTGGACACAGGTGTGCAGGTGAATGAGAGTCATGTGACTGGGACAGGTGGGAAAGTCTGAGGACATCTGGTGGATGGGTGGAGAATGGCACCTCCAGAGAGCTCTGGGGGAAGCATGACATCTCTAGTTTGTGATTTATCAGTTGCTCAACTCCCCTTGTTGTTGGGTCAAATGCAATGTGCCAAAAATACGAGGATGTTCAACTTCTTCTGCTCTGATTTTGCAGTCTGACAGCCAGCATGCTCTACTGGCTGTTGTGCGACTGGAACTGGGTATTTTTTTAAGCCAAAACATGATGTTTTCCGAACCATAAGCAAGTGTTTTTGTGCCTAAGCCTGACCACATTAACCACAGCATTGTTAGAACGTAATGTTTCAACACACTTGCTCGATAATAAGGTACATATGTTAATGTTACATATCTGTGGTTTGCAAAAACATATAATTCATTTACCATTTAATCTCACACTTAAATGAAATGACAGTAAAACAGATGCACTCACATCACTGGCTCAGTAAGCACAAAGAACAAGCGCTCTCACCTCAGACAGTTTGTCTCTGGACTGCATGTGCCAAAATTTCTAATATTTGCTTTGAATGGTTGAGGACATGCAGTTATCTGTTTTCTTCATGTCCTCTATTACGTTTGCTCCATCATGAACTGTTATGAAACTTTATCCTGATGGATACGTCCCCCACAGCACAAGCTCCTCACATCCAAGATATTTAAAGCAGCTAGATCTGATGGTGTCACGTCAGATCAAGGAATTAATTAAATCTGCACATTTTAAATGTTTTATATATATATATATATATATATATATATATATAATTTTTTTTTTTTTGACAAACATCCTGTCATGTTGTTTACAATGTCAAACAAATGTTCAGCCACGTGTTTTGGTAAAATAGCCAACTGTTTTCAGACTGTGTTGTTCCAACCCTTGTCAGTAGGGGGTGCTGCAGCACCCTCAGCACCCACCTTCCAGGGGTGCCCTTTTTTTTTACTGGCCCACAAAATGCCTGTGCATGTCTGTGTCCCACTGTCTGCTGGTTTCACTGGTCCTGATCCAGAACTATCAGTTCCAGTGGACTTTAAACTGCAGACGCTGAGATGGAGCAAAAACGCTGGGTGCAGCAGACGCCTCTGTTTGTTGGTGAAGTGATGAGTTTAAGTGTAAAGTCAAGTCGTCATTAGACCAAGCAGTGCTAACAAAACATTAGCAAACGTGTCATGTGCGATTTGAGAAGATGACATCATCATTTTCTAAACGCTGTTTTTTCCCTCAGCGGAAACAACGCTTTGATTTACTTTAATTTCACAGATAAGAAAGTCAAAGTCGGCTTTATTGTCAGTTTCTCCACATGTACCAGACACACAGAGGAATCGAGAAGACGTTTCTCTCTATCCCACGGTGACAGGATAACATGCACCAGCACAACAGTTAAAGACATTTACTAACACTAAAAGTAAGAAACAATAAAATATAAAATATAAAATCTATAAAAACTAAAATCTAAAAATGTATAGTAGTGTACTATATACTGAAACAATAAATTGTGAAGACAATAAAGCCTCCACACACTGTGTGTGATTTATCCTGGCTGAAATATGAGCAGAGGAAATCTCTGCTAGCTGCTAGGCTAATTTATACAATGTAAAATGCCATAGGCTTGTGCTAATAACATTAGCATGTTGTATTTGTGGGGAAAATGTGTCCAGATAAAGACAAGTGTTTGTCTGTGAATGCTGCGAGTTTTAGTGAAGCTGATTTGTGTACTTGTGTTTGAAATTGAGTGACACAGACACACCACGGCACAAGTAGAAATGCTCACAACAGCGTAGGCTATGGCGTAGGGTCTGCCACACAAGTATAAATCCCCTTTGGTCTGGTTGGTAGAGCCACAGACAGTGCAACATGAACTACAGCTCCACAAAGACATTTCAGAAAAATGAATGTTATCTAAATGTCTGTTAAATAAACAAAGCAGTGATGCCAAATTCACTAAATCTCCCTCAGTCTTACACACTGCCCCTTTAGGACACGACAGGTGACAAGTGACAGGTGAGTCCTCTGAGACAAACAGACTCCATCACTCCTCAGTGTTTGTCCAGTGTCGTTGGCTCGCTGCTCAAAGTGTTGAGTGGCTCCACAATGGCTCTCACTCGGCCATCTGTCACAGCAGGTAATGTCTGACCCGTAATGGCTCCTCACCTCAGTGTTATGGCCCATTAACCTCCATCAGGCAGGGCAGCAGAGACACAACCTGCCTCCCCCCCTCACCTCCGGCAGCAGCACGGCTAGGAGCTCTTTCCTCTGTCCTCCGTCCTGTGAGGTGTCACAGCTGACAGCAGGACGGATGGCGGCTAACGACCCTCATTTCCACGAATCAGAGCTGTTAACAGCAGCTGTAAGAAAACACAGCGCTCACTGTGTTTACTGAAGAGATCTGTTTACAAGAAAGCAAATACAGAGGCAAACTTTATTTCTGCAGCAGAAGTCACAACCAGAGTTCATACAGTTCATCCTGAGGAGAAGATTTAGGAGCAAAAGTGTAAAGTTAAGGTGGATTTATAGTTGAGTGTTGGCTCTATGCTGTCGTCTACACAAGTGGCCGACACTGTCAGAAGCATTAATAGGCTGCTTCAAGAATGAGCTCTGGAAATGAGTTCGCATTTTAGCACTTCCTGTTCCCTCGTCTTCAAGTTAGTTGATTTTTTCTTTGGATGTGCTTTGGTCAGATGTCTGAAGTGAGGTCTGTGCTTAAAACAAGTTTAAGAGACTTTTACGTTTCGTTCTACAACATAAAATACGTCTGTAAAGACCCCACTTGTTAATGTTGAAGCTTTAATGTGTCTTAACAAAGAAGCCAAATGAAACAACAGGCCGTCATCATGTCGAAGACGGTGAGTAGACATGCGTGTTCTGAACCGTGTGAACTCTGAGTCCTCACCATGTCTCTTTTTCGTAAATCTAACCTCTGTAACTTTACGTTAATCACGTAACCATATGTTAAGATCGTAATGTCACTCGTGGGGCGCTAATTTGTGGGGTCATACAAACTGTTGTGTGTGCAATTTTGTAGGATATGTCAGGATACAGTGTTCATTAACGTGTTCAAGCATTTATAGAGCGCTCTGAGTATGAGTCCGAAAACCCGGAAATGAGTTAGCACTTCCTGTTCCCTCGTCTTCGCCGTTGTGAAGCACTTTGTGACCTATGTTTGCGAAAAGCGCTGTGCAAATACACTTTACTTTACTAAATGTGAAGGCTGCGTCTCATCACTTACAAAGTGAATCACGTCTTTGTGTTTTATGATTTATGAACGTGATAGTTGCTACACTTGGTCTCGTATTGGTGGATGGACGCAGGGACGTGTCGTGAACGCCGCAAACTGAATGTGTCTGCAGCTACACACCTCGGCTCTTGAGGTAGTGTGTGTCCACATGAGTCACACAAGATTTACACACAGCTGTTTGGTGAGGACCTGCAGCAGCATCGTTTCTACAGAGAACAAGAACATCTCTCTGGAAATGATTCAGACTTTCGGCGAAGATCTCTGAGGAGGAAATGGATGTTTTTACTGCTGGAAACAGGAAGGAGAGGGATGAAGGGAGCCAGAGGCTGTTCTGATTCACTTCAGGACGAGGCTGTAACAGAACGCTGTGTTATGTGTTTGTAAAGTGTCAGCCAGAGGCTACAGATGGAAGATGTCACAGACATCAACTGCATGATGTACGTTCACTTCCTGTCGTATGTAACACAGTGCTTCCTCTCTGTGGGAAGAAAACACTGCCTGGGGCTGTGTGTGTGTGTGTGTGCGTGTGTGTGTGTGTGTGTGTGATGGATGATGCAGAGGCCCTGAACAGGCTTCTCTTCCCACAATTCATCTCTTTTTGTCCAACATACACATATATCCACCCAGGGGATGCTTCCTGTTGGAGTCACCTGGACTCATGTTTTATCGTCCTCTCCAAGGTCGCTGTTGTCAAGCACAAAAAGTTGTTCATCATAGAAGGAGGAGGGGAGGTATTGTTGAAAAAAGAGGAAAACAGCGGACATTTTCACAGTCTCTCCCGAAAGACATTCACAACGTTGTATTTGTCGGATCTGATGTCAGAAGGTGTGGGAGGAGGAGGCGGCTGCTGAAGCTGTTCGACCATCTGATGATCACTTCTGAACAAACACACAGTCTAACTTAAAAGACGAAAGTAACAAGCGTTCACACGAGTGTTTCCACATTGAAAACTTGCGTCCACACTGAACACAGCAAACTCTTTTCTTCAAATTGGCAAACAACTTCTCTGCGATGACATTTAAAATCAGTGAGAAGGTTAGAGATGACGCGAAGTTTTCCTCCTTCAGCAGAGGCTCTCAAAGTTTCGATGACTTGGTGCCAGTTTTTTGTGATCAAATGTTTATTAGGATTTGAAGGAGAATGTGAGTTCTTCAAAGGAGTATAGGACCTGTCCCCAAAAATGTCACCAAGGGAATGAATCCCCTTGTCGTACCACTGGCGACACTGACCAAACTTAATTGGGGATTTACCAATCAACAAACGATCATTGTAAAAGATAGGTGAATAGGGGTTCCAATTAGATGAAATACCACACATTTTTTCTGCTGCCCTCCAGACTGCTAATAAGTGAGTCACAATGGGACCAAAGCGGACTTGAGATTTGCTTAGGGGAATATTGGAAAATAAGGTTTCATTCAGTTTCAGTGGAAGAGCCATATTCTCTTCCAGTGCACGCCACGAAGTCTCGATACCCTTGTCGAGCCAGCTGATCAGAGGGCGTAGAACGAAGGCCCAGTGATATAGCTTAAGGTTAGGCAGTGAGAGTCCCCCGTCAGCCCTATCTCTCTGTGCTGTGGATAATCTAAGATGAGGACGCTTCCTGTTCCAGACAAAGTTAGAAATTATCTGCTGGACCTTGGTCCAGAGGTGGTAAAGGCAGCATGGCGCTCACAAAATTAATCCGGGGAAGCACATTCATTTAAATAATAGATACATGAGACCTAAGAGAATTTGGCAACGCCGACCATTTATCAAGGTCACGGGTTATGTTGGACAAGGTTTCTTCGTAGTTGGACTTGACAATGGTCTGTAATGATGAGCAAATCTTAATGCACACTCAGGTGTGCACCAGAACAACTGGACCGAGACCTTCTTGAAGAGGTGGTCTGTTCTGGGAGTCAAGTTTTAAAATGCACTCAGAGCTGATTTGAAATCCACCTATTTTATTTGAATTTTCAACAACTGCAAAAAAAACTTCAATGGAAATGGCAATAATTTGAAAAAAAGCCGAAATATCGCAAAAAAGTGTTTAACGCTTGGAGGGGGTGGAAAAGTCAGCAAATCGATATTAGGAAAATGCAACTTTTGGCAATGGATACAGATTCAGCGAATGAACGATGACGTAGGCTGCCTGATCCTACTTCTACTTCACTTCCGCTCCACGAGTTCGTGACTCTAGTTTTTCTCGTTTCTTTTTCAGGACACTTATGTACGCTGACGACGCTGATATGAGTGTGATGAGAGCTCTCACAATAGCCAAGAAGTTCCCAAGGAATCTCTGCGTCTCGTCACAGTCATGGACATGCCAGTAGTTGTTTACATCAGTTGTGGACATGACACGCTCTCAATGACGTCATCTCACGGCGTCATCTCACGGCGCCCTCTTCTTCTACGGGTGTTCTTTTACATTTTTATTTTTCATGAGAAGCGCCACCTGCTGCTCGACCTGTTGACTCCCAGTACTCGCAAAACAATAATGAATGGAAACATGCATAAATTTGCATTTTCACAAAATTTGCTTAAAATTTGCGACACATTTGGATGGAAGCGCAGTTAGTGTTGCTCTCTGTTGAGTTTTAAAAAAGCCTTAAAATGCAAAATGATTATGGAATATAATGTAAAATGATAAAGTTGTAAAAGAATTGTGGATTATAATTTAGAGTATAATCTATTTAATTATTAATTAATTTATTTCCTTTGTTTGGTGTTGTTGATATTCGGGGTTTTCCTTTGGTTGATACAGGACAGGCAAACATAACCGTGGGGCTTCAGCCTCGTCCTTTTTCAGTTACTGACTGTGAGAAAATTTGTGTCTCCAGATGTTCGAACTGAAATTAAATTATTTATACATTCATTCACTGAAACATATTGCGTCAAGGTGTACCTGAGACATTGTGTTCTCGCGATTGAGACGAACACCAGGTCTCAGTAACCTTGACCTTTTATCACCAGAATCTAATCAGTGCATCGTCCAGTCCAAGAAGATGTTTGTGCCAAATTTAAAGAAATCCCCTCAAGATATTGTGTTCACAAGAATAAGACAGTTGAGGTCACAGTGACCTTTGACCACCAAAGTGGTTCATCCTCGACTTAAAGTGGATGTTTGTGCCAAATTTGACAAATTCTCTTGAGCTGTTCTTGAGATATCTTGTTCAGGAGAACAGGACAGACAGATGTCGGGACAACAGGAAAACAACATGCACAGCAAGAATCACATGTAAATCACGACAACGTCTCAACGTGAGAATGAATTCAGAAATGATTTTAATACTGTTGTTAATCAGTTATTTTACACATTCAACTAGAAGCGTTCTCTGTACATGTCAGGCTGCGATCAGCTGGAGGTTAAGTGCAACGTTGAAGTGTAACACTGGCAGACATCATCTTTGGCAACACGACGTCACTGCGGAGACAAACATAAATACTGGGGCAAAATAAATTAATGAATAAAAGATGCACAAAGAAAATCTATAAATGAGTAATTAAGTGTTTCCATGTGGGTTAGGGAGGCGGATGGTGGGCAAATAAAAAGTAAAATTGGATTTATTTTTTTCTTTTACACATTTATAGATTTACACATTTTGTTTTCTATTCATTCAGTTATTTTTTAGTTTGTATTTCTCCCTTGATTTATTTTCCCTTTCAGTTCATATTTCTCTGATAATTCCAGTTTGGTCTTCCATATAACACAAACTATTATTTACAGTATTTACACTGAGAACATGATTATTAATATAACCAGAGCACTGATGCAGTGGGCAGCTCAGGAGCAGCTCTCCCCTCAGTCTCTGCCCGCTGTATGAACGAGGCGCTGCTTCCTGAGGCCCTGCTGGGGAGTCCGGCTCAGTCCAGCTGTTCTTCACATCAGGCTGCTGCTGCTGATAGACGACAGCGAAGCAGCTTCGTCTGAGCTCCTCTGCCCGGGCCTCGTCTGGGACCGCTGCCGCAGCCGCCGCCGTCACCGCCAGCCCGCACAGCAGAGGAAACAGGATGAAGGTGATCCAGGAAGGGAAAAGATCCCAGAACTCCCTATGTGGAGTTACAGGAATAAGACGAGACGACCGGAGAGTACTGGACCAGAGGAAGGGCCAGGTCCAGGTACTCCTGCAGAGACACAAGCAGAGGGTTAGATCATAGATACATGGCTGAACTAGGATTAGAATATTTTGGGACTGCAATGGCTGCAAATGAAAGGAACCTTGGACATGCACGCAGTTGCTACGTTATTAGGAACATCTCATGTGATCCAATCCAAACAGCTCAACCATAAATTCTGCCTTTACAAAGACAATAATGTTCAGTTTTATATGGTTTATTAATAAAGTGTCCGAAGTGCAACTGAAACTCTAAATACAGGATTTAGTGGAAAGTTACTCTGAAGCGTTCTTGGGTGCAAATAAACAGATTAAAATGTCTTGAAAAAAATTTCTGCATGTGAAATGTTAAGTTTCATGTTAAGAGCCGTGACAGAAGTTAAAGAGCTGGTTTGAGTGTAAGTGCTGAAAACAAGCTGAGCTCTCTGCGGATGACGATGTGATATCCCACTGTGCTTGAATGTGCCAAACTCTGAATTTATGTCTATGGTATAAAATGTTGCAACAGTCTGAACAGAAGATCAGGCGTGAGGATGATGTATCCATGTGAAAAAAAAAAGAATTTTTGTTTATATTTTACTGAGTGACAGATAAACACCTTACCTGGTTCGCCATGAGAGAAAGTGTGCGGTCTAAATCTTCTACCAGCTGCTGGAAAGTCGGTCTGCGGGACGGGACGGCGTGCCAGCAGTCTCTCATCATCAGGTACCTGATAAAACAGAAAACCAGCGTTCAGACAAACACAAGCTGTTTTTAAGTCGATGATATTTGGAGCCTGAACACAGATTTGGGATTTAACTCACAGCTCCTGAGTGCACGCTGAAGGTTTCTCCATGCGGTGTCCCTCCTTCAGCAGCTTGAAGAGCTCCTCCACAGGGACGCCGGGGTACGGAGACCCCCCGAGGGTGAAGATCTCCCACAGCAGGACTCCAAACGACCACCTGCAGCAGCAGCAGAGGAAGCATCACAGAGACCTGTCAACATGGCCGACCTCATTTAGCTGCTACATTTAAGACCTTATTAGGGCTGTCACAGTGACCTTGACCTCCAACCACTGAAATCTAATCAGTTCATTCTTGAGTCTAAGTGGACGCTTGTGCCATATTTGAAGAAACTCCCCCAAGACATTTGTGAGATATCGCGTTCACGAGAATGAGATGCATGTGAGGTCACAGTGATCTTGACCTTTGATAACCAAAATCTCATCAGTTCATCTTGGTTCAAAAGTGGTTGTTTGTGCCAAATTTGGAGAAATATCCTCGCTGTGTTCTTGAGACTGAGTCACATTTACAAGAATGAGATGGATGCAAGGTCACAGTGACCTTGACCTTTGACCAGCCAACATCTAATCAGTTCATTCTTGAGTCCAAGTGGACGTTTGTGCCAAACTTGAAAAAAAAAAAAAAACTCCCTAGAGGCATTCAGACGGCCAGACAGAGAACACAATGTCTCCAGCAATCTCCAGTGTAAGTATAAAAACAAACATGAGAAAATAAAATTATAATAAAATTGTTACATTTACGTATGAAATTCAGCCTTAAAGAAAAACTACAAAACATCAACATCAGGTCTCTGAAGTTTAAACTCACACGTCACTTTGGTGTGTGTAGATGCGGTCGAATAAAGCTTCCGGTGCCATCCACTTCACCGGCAGACGACCCTGCAGGATCATGAACACATCAGTAAGAACACGTCTCATCACGTCACCCTGATGCTCATATTCAGTCTGTTAACGGAGCCTCACGTTAGTGGTCTTCTTGTAGTAGTCGATGTGGTGGACGTCTCGGGCCAGACCGAAGTCTGCGATCTTCATCACGTTATCTTCAGTGACCAACACGTTCCTGGCTGCCAGGTCTCTGTGGATACACTGAGAGCAGACGGCAAGGTTCACCACAGATTCACGTCACAAGTACAAATACAAGTACACTGTTACATGTAGCTACACGGCTAACGTCACGGAAACATGTGTGGATCACTTTCCTGCTGGAGCATGAATGGTTGTGTCAGCTTTTATTGGTGAATTTTAGTGGGGAAGAGGGCTACTGTGTATGGTTATTTCCCAGCTGCAAGTTCACTGCTACTTGTAGCTACATGCTAACGTCAGGGAAACATGTACTCATGGTCATCAGTGCTGTGAATTTCTCACTGATTTTATGATTTTTCATGGTTTAAGAATGACATTATTCTCCTGCCACATGACTTAACTCATGCATCCAATAAGATCTTTAGCCTGTAAATCTGACCTTCTTTGAGGCGAGGTACGCCATTCCTCTGGCCACCTGGTACGCAGCAGAAACCAGCTCCCTGATCTCCAAACTGCCCAGAGACGCCTGCCTCGACCCGCTCCAGTACTCCAACCCGACCGGGCGACGGGCACGCAGATACTCCCTCAGATTCCCCTGCGAGGCGTACTCCACCACCACATACAGAGGGCCTGGCGGAGGAGGAGGGGGAGGTGTTAACATCTGTACGACACACATCACTACTGACGGGCGTCACACAGAACAAACCCACTCACCGTCCTGAGTGCACGCTCCCAGTAGGTTGATGATGTTCTTGTGTTTGCCGATCATCTTCATCATTTCCATCTCAGAGATCAGGTCAGACAGATCCTTCTCTGTGGCGTCCGCTGCACACAACAACAACAACAACTTGACGTCAGCTTCATGTTAGAGTTCAGATCATTTTCATTTTAGTCAGTGTATTCTGGCTCAAATAAATAAGGGCGGCCATCAAACTCTGCAAAATCAAATTCCTCCTCCACAAAGTCGAAGTCTGGCAAAAAGTCAGCCATTATTCTATAAATCTTTCATAAAATAAATGAATGAACTTTTCAGGCTACTGCACGGTAAACAAACACGGCAGCACACCGGTAAAGTAAGACAACATGTTTACATGACGATGTGAGGCGGTCTTTGTGGAAGAAAAGCTTGTTTAGTGGACTAACTTTGCACTTGAAGTATGCCCGTTCACTTACGTTTCAACAGGTCTGACGCTACTATGCTCCCCGGCTGTATCTAGGCTAACGGCTAACATGCTAACTATTATTTTTATGTCACTAGTCACTTGAAACAACTTTAGGACGATAGGAGACAGGTTGAAATAAACTGAAATTTCCCTTTAAACCATCAGATTGTAATCAGTTCATTCTTGCATCCAAGTGGACGTTTCTTCCAAATTTGAAAAGATATTCCTCCGAGGCATTCTTGAGATATCACGTTTACAAGAAGCGGACAAGACGAGGTTACAGTGACCTTGACCTTTGACCTACAACTGCCAATATCTTATCAGTTTATTGTTAAGTCCAAGTGGATGTTTTAGTTTAATTCAAGGCCTTATTAAGATACAGCATTTCCAAGAATGGGACAGACACAAGGTCACAATGACCTTGACCTTTTACACATCTTATCAGACATTGATGGAAACTGTCAGAGAAACTTGACTGGTGCACAGAGGCATACAACTGTGGGCCAGTAATTCTAGTTTATGTCTGTCTTCAATTGATGTTTGTTTTTGGGGGACTTTTTTACCTTTATTTGACGGGGCAGTGTAGACATGGGGGACACAGACAGAGGGTTATGACATTCATAAAAGGTTGCCAGGTCAGATTCAAACCTGGGATGTTGCAGTTATTTGGCATGTGCTGAAACCAGCTGGCTACCATACTACTCTATTTGTTGTTGTTGTTGCAGAGAGAAGTCATCCAGTTCAGAGAGCGGCTCTCACCTTTCAGCATCTTCACCGCCACCTTCGTGAGGCGTGTCGGTTTATTTCTGTCGATGCCAACAGCCTCAGCCAGAACAACCTGACCGAAACATCCCTCACCCAGAGGTTTCCCCAGCGTCAGCCTGAGGACGACACACAACACGTCACTGTACAATGTGCTTGATTCACCTGAGATACAGGTAAGCTACAGATCATCACATGCAGGGTCCAAAGTGCTTTACAAGACTTGACAGAGCACGAATGAAACACCTGCTGAAATACAAACAGGTTTCAGAAGTGATCTGAGCTCAGTCGGGGACAAAAGTATCACACAACTCTGCAGCTTTATTTTATTGATGCTTTCAGGGGAAAGTAAGGCTGACACGTGCAACATACTCACACCTGTACAGGAGAATGATTCTTAAATGACATTCTGTATGTAGTCAAACACATCAGAGCAGTACGCTGCAAAAAGTCAGCTCTTAAAACAAGAAAGAATAAATGAAGGGTGGAGCGTTCAGTGAAGGCTGGACCACCGACAGGCCACAGTGAGGAACTGTTAAATCTTTTAATAATCAGCTCCAGGAGAGTTATGGAGGACGTACAACGAGTGGGAAGCAGCGAGACGGGTCGCTGCAGGCGGTCATACCTGTCACGGGGAAGCTCCCAGACGGGATCGTAGGGAAGTTCGTACTCCGACACGCCCGTCAGGATGGTGGTGGCTGCACTGGAGAGACGAGACTGACGCATCAAACACATCCCCGACTGGAGGGAGGACGAGGACTCGACAGACACCTGCAGAGGGAGGACAGACGCTGTCACAGTCTCTGGATTATATGACCATGAAGTGTCCTGGACAACTAAATGAATAAATAATCTCTCATCTGTTATGACACCAAGTGTTGCTGAGCGAGGTAACAGGGTGCAGGTTAAAAAACTGGTCTGTGGCGACATTCCCAGGAAAAATCACAAGTGGCGCACAGTTAGTGACACATTTCCAAAACTTGTATTTAACATAGGCAGCAACAGGAAGTTAAGAGACTAAACAGGAAATGGACCAAACAAAAAGAGAGACGTGTCACCTGTCTCCTCAGAGGAATGCTCTTTGCCAGTTTCTGGACGGCTAACTGGCCGTTGAAGTCGCTCTTCTTCGGGGCGCAGCAGAGTCTGCAGATGACCGCCATGGCTGTGAGGATGATGATGATGAAAAACCCCAGGCAGTAGATGAAGATCTCCAGGTACGTCTGAGAGGGCAGCGGGGCGGGCGGCAGGTCTGAGACGACAGAGCACAAATGTCAGATCAGCACGGTGGATCATTTCTGCAGGATGAACTGCAGGAGGCTTCATGACGTACCATCGACGACAGTGAGCCACGCGGAGTGATGAGAGACGCCGATGGAGTTTCCCGCCAGGCAGGTGTACTCTCCTGCGTCGTTCAGAGTCACGTTCCTCAGAGTCAAAACCTCCATTTCTTTATCTGTGGTGTTCAAACCTGCCGTCTGGGGGAGAGACAGAGATGTGATGTGAGATAAGAATGAGATGTCAGTTCATACTGAGAACTAAATCTTTAAAAAACAGCAGTACACATGTTTATTGATCCATAACTAAGACTGGAGGAAATTAGAGTTAAATTTCTCCAGTCACCTTGAGGCGTCCTGTTCTACATATCTACCAAGTTTAGTAAAAATCCATATGGCGGTTAGGCCTAGATAAGAAATGAGCTCTCTAGCGCCCCCATTTTGTTTGATGGGGTCAATAATGGAGGGGTCCCCTCAGATTATGTGTGGTCATATGCCTACAAAGTTGCGTGGTGATGGGTGAAACCCTTGAGATGTTATACACCTTTATGTGATGAGCCACGCCCTCCGCAATATTCATTGCCTTATAGAAGCTCAGTTTTAGTAAGTTTTCCAACTTTTGCCAAGAGGGAACTTTAGATATTGGTCCCTAGATTATGTTCACCCAGTTTCATGCAGATCGCTCAAACTTCCTAGGAAGAGATCCATTTGAAGTGTTTTCAAAACATTCAAAATGGCGGAAAATCTATATAAGCGGAAGTTATGGGTTCTTGAGGCAAATGTGTTCCTCATGAGGAGAGGCATCTCTGTGCAAAGTTTCATGTCTCTACGACAAATCTTGTGGTGTGCACACACAGGTTGTAACGCAGTCAGCGAGACTCCCGCTGACAGAAACACACGTCGCCAGGTATGAACACTCAAAATATTACGATAGTCTCTGCGATGCAAAATCAGGGTGAAAACCGTGTAATGTGCTTTTGTCACTTCCTGTTGGCTTCCTTTTTTCAGCCCCAGAGGTTGCTGCTTGGCTGTGACACTCAAAAAAATGGACCCACTGATTTACAAACGTGAAGAAGGAGCTTTGGATTTATTGGTCCATCTGCGTCCCAACCCTCACCTGTGGTCATGAGCTCTGGGTAGTGACTGAAAGAATGAGATTGTTGATACATGCGGCTGAAATGAGTTTCCTCTGTAGGGTGTCTGGGCTCAGCCTTAGAGATAGTGGGAGGAGTCAGACATCTGGAGGGAGCTCGGAGTAGAGCCGCTGCTCCTTCATGTTGAGGTGGTTCAACATCTGATCAGGATCCTCCTGGGCGCCTCCTGTTAGAGGTGTTCTGGGCACGTGTCACTGGTAGGAGGCCCCGGGGCAGAGCCAGAACACACTGGAGGGATTATATATCTCATCTGGTCTGGGAACACCTCGGGGTCCTCCAGGAGGAGCTGGAAAGCGTCGCTGGGGAGAGGGACGTCTGGGGTGCTTTGCTCAGCCTGCTGCCCTGCGACCGGCCTCGGATGATTTACAAACGTGTCTTTTGCCAACCTTTCTGGGCCACAGGGCGTCATGTGACGGACACATTTCCACTGTTTGACCTCTGTGAAAACTGGCTTCAAAGTCGGACGCGCTTCCTGCAGGCCTGGTAAACATGGATGTAAACAATGCAGGATTTAAAACACTCGTAAAACTCTGCTCTGCAAATGTTTGCTGGAGAAGGAAATTCATTCAATACGACTGTAAAACAAAACTTTTACTTGTTTACAGGAAATCTCCACAGGACACCTTTATGTCTGATGTTTGGAGATTAGGAAGATGATTAATCAAAGTGTCCATGTTGAGCAGCTGTGTATAAAATAAAAAGTTTGTATAGCTGGCCTGAGCAGGCAGATACGTGTCTACATAATCCTCTGACAACATCCAACGTTCTTTTCCTGCTGCCATTGTGCATCCCTACAGAACCCTGGCCGAGTGATTTCTCTGGGGATAGCTGAGCTCTCTCTCTGACTGATGCTCCTGACATGTTTCAGTAAATAACCTGGTTTTAAACCTGCTCTTTTCATTGTCTTCAGCCTTTCTTGTGCCTGTAAAAGGAACATAATAATAATCCATGCAGAGCTGCTGGTTACGTGTTCACCACATGAGTCCACAGCACATCACAGATGTGGTTTCACTCTGCTGTGTCACACAGACATGTACTCAGCGTCACCCAGCATAAAGACCGACTGGATCACCACGAGTGAAGGTAACAAACACACGTCACTTTATGGTCATGAATCACAGCAGAGCTCATACATGTAGTCATCCTGACACGCTGCTGCCGCACAGTTTTATACACACAGAGGAAAAAACCTCTGAGGTCCCAACAATTAAATTCAAATAACAAACCTGGTGTTGTTTCCATCGTGCCCTCCCTGAGGACCAGATTTAAATGCTGCTTTTTCAAATCACAGGTCCAGCATAGAGACGCACGTCTTTTCCAACCATTTAAACTGCAGGAATATCGAGTTCAGACTTTGTGAAGTGCAAATGTCCAATCAAACTCAATCAACAGGAGGTGGCTGCAGCATCACAAGCTGGAACAAAATACTAGAATTACGGCTTTGTGGTTGCACTCCTCCACAAACTGTTCATGTCAGTGGAAACATGGATGCTTCACACACAGAAGATTAAAGTCACCAATTCAGTATCTGACCAAATGTCTCCCCTTCTGTTCCTGAGATATGACGTTAAAACATGATGATGTCACAGTGGCATCCTTGTGTGTTTAACTTTGTTATAATTAGTGTAAGAATTCCTTAGTTAGTTCCTGAGTTATGGCCAAAAACATATTTTGTGAGGTCACAGTGAACTTTGACCTTCAACTATCAAGGTTTCCGCGGTAATCGCCAGTGTGGAGCCATAAAAACAGCTTCATACCCATTTACACCAACATTAGCATGGCCATCAAACGTCCATGATGGAGGAGAAGCTCCTGGACCAACTGGTGGTACTCCCCATGATCCAGCCTCTTTGTTAGGGTCTCATGTACCCACACAGATCTCTGTTTATGTGCTGACAGCCTCTCACCCTCAACCAGAGCTACAGACAGACCCTCTGCCTCAACATGGCAGTGTGGTGTGCCTCGCAAAACACTTCCTGTGCGATCGGGGCCTGAGTCTACAACACAGTGTGAATCTGAGCACTTGTGGTGCAGCTGCTCATCGTGCACACAAACCTTGAGGACGAGGACGTACGGGTGTCCGTCTGGTGCCTCTCTGCTGCCGTTGACAGTGATGTGTTTGAGCCACTGGATGTGAGGCTGCGGGTCGCTGAACACTCGACACACAAACTCCGCGTCATGACCGACGACTGCGGTTTGGTTGGCGGGCAGCCCGGCCTGCAGGATGGGTCTGTGAGGGGAGCGCTCTGCAGCAGACAGATCAGAGAAGGTTAGAGGTAAACCAGCAACACGTCTCACACAAGGACAACGAAACTGTGAACTCAGCCGCGTTACAACTCGAGAAGACATTTCCTGTTGTTCAGAGTGGACGGAGATCTTTATTAAAAACAACCTGGAGACGCTGATGTGGACGCACAGACGCAGGTCTTACCGACTACATCCAGCAGGTAGGTGTGTTTGAGACTCCCGTATTCATTCTCCACCACACAGGTGTAGTTCCCTTTATCAGATGGAACCACTGACTCCATTATGAGAGTCCACATGTGGTCTCTGATCTGAAAGATGGACGACACATCAGTGAATAAATAAAATAAACTCATTAAAACAACCGGTTGGACTTCACTTGTTTTCTCTCCGTCACCTTGAAGCCTCCGATTCTTTGGTCCTTCCTGAACTCTTTCCCGTTCTTGTACCAGCGCAGAGTGGGGACGGGGTTTCCGGTCGCCTGGCACCTGAACTTCACAGTCTTGCTGGCGGGGACGGCGTGGAGCTGCTTCTCCATCTTGTCCGGCATCACCCACTGTGGCGCCAGCGCCGACACTGAGACACAAACATCACAATCATCTGCACTGATTTAAACACAAACAAAAAAACAATAAAGCAACAGAGAAGAAGAGTTTGAGGCTTACTTTGGAGCTTCTCATTGCTTGTTGACAGCTCGTTGGACAGTTTGTTTTCCTCTGAGGATGACTCATCGTCTTCTTCGTCTTCAGAGGATTTTACTGCGTCGCCTGCAAAACAAGTTTAAAAGCTGTTCAGAAACTCGGCGTGTTGGTGCAGATTTTAAGGCTGCTCTCTGGGAGTCTCAGATGTTCCTTCTAACAGACAATGAAAGCAGTTAGTGGATTAACCTCTGACCTCTGACCCTAGCTCACTGAACGAGGCTCTGAGCCTTCCTCTTCCTGCACAGGAGGGCAGACAGGAGCTGTCGCCACAGCTCAGTGCTGCGCCCGACCACTTCCTGAACTTCAGAGACCTCCTCCCTCTCTGCCCCGGCCATTAACAGCTACACACACACACACACACACACACACACACACACACACACACACCACTGCTGACAGACTGTACCACAGTTAATGGAGACTGGGGGGGGGCAGAGAACCTCCTCACAGAAACACTACAACCCTTCCCCTCCTCATATCTTAAAATAAGAAGTTAAACTGGTCAAACTTGTTTCATCGTTAAAGCATAAACAATTTTCAATGTTGACCCAAACTTAAACCTTCATCAACACACACAGCAGAAATGTGCCAACAACAGCTGCTGGCTCACAGTCATAAATGAAATGACCCAAATTTATAAATGTATTTATTTAGCAAACTGTGGCTGAAACTAAACATTATTTACATTATCAGTTTAAGGAATAATTCACCCAGTTACAGTTATCAGTTACACACACCGTGTTGTGCTGAATTTGTGAAGAAAGCGTTGTTTTTCTCTCACGCTGCCACAGCGAACAAAAATATTATTTACTTTAATTTCACAGATAAGAAACAATAAACTGTGAAGACAATAAAGCCTCCACACAGTGTGTGCGATTTATCCTGGCTGAAATATGAGCAGAGGAAAAGTCCGCTAGCTGCTAGGCTAATTTATACAATGTAAAATGCCATAGGCTTGTGCTAATAACGTTAGCATGTTGTATTTGTGGAGTTATAGTGAAGCTGATTTGTGTACTTGTGTTTGAAATTGTCTCCATTAAGCCATGTTTAATGTGTGTTTAAGGTGTGTTTTGAATCAACTAAACTTTACAGCACTTAACAGAAACTCCGCCGCCAACTAGTGTTGTGGAGGTGTAACTGCAGAGTGACACAGACACACTGCCGCACAAGTATAAATGCTCACAGCGGTGTGGGCCACATGCGTAGAGCTGACACACAAGTATAAATCTGCCTTTTCACACGATATCTTTCCCATCAAATAAAAGGCAAAAGAATTACACATTTTCGTTTTCCCTTCTTTGTGCAGGTCTAGCAGCCGAAAAAGTATTGATCCTATTAGAGAGTGACTGGAAGATAAGACGGGACTGTTGTGCTCATGTCATCCTTTTTTAAAACAATTAATCTGTAAAAAATACAACTCTGGAGTGAGGAAGAAAATAAAAGATGTTCCCCTGCTCCCCCTTTGGCGTAAAAAATAACAATTATGCAGAACTTATATTCATGATACTTCTGTGTTTCTGCTGAAGGTGGACGGGAGAAGCCCCGGCTGCAGAAAACAACCTACTCAGACACGTGTGTGAAGCTGGGAATCTCTGTGAAACCCTGTGTTGTGGTGCTGAAAATATAGATTATGGTAAATGTGCAGCTTCTGTGAAACACATCAAAGAGTTTATAAAAAGCGCAGCGTTCCTGGTTAGACAGGGCTGGGCTTCAGGGATGCTTTTTTTACAGGGCTCGAGGAGAGTTCATGGCACTTACAGGAATATTTCACTCTCAGAGAGCAGAGACAGAGAGGAGGGGAGAGGAGGGGAGAGGAGGGGAGAGGAGGGAAGTGGTTTCCAAACACTAAACCTTCATTTGGGAGAATACAACCGGGCGAGGTGGGAAATTGAAAGCAGGCTTTGTTTATGAAAGGAGACGCAGCAGAGAGGCTAAATTTGATGTGCTCTCCACGCAGAGGAAAACAAAAGTTTACGACAATCTTAAAAACAACAGTATCACATAGACTGGCAGTCAGCTGGGGTCCAGATGGTTGGACGAGAAGACACAAACACACATACTGAAGGTATATACATGCAAACGCACACACAGACAAACACTGGCATGTTTTGTGTCTGTGTGTAACGCTGCAGACTGTGTGCATCTGTTCCTGTGTTACTGTGTCTGGACAGGATACACAGACCATAACCAGCACCCTGAGAGCCAAGCCTCGGTTACACCATGAAAAATCACTCTAACCAGTTTCAGATGCTTCGAAGCCAAAAACAGCCAAAGCTTTAAGAAAAGTCACTTTCTTATTAAAGAAATTCTCTCACTGGAAACTTTTATAAGCTTTTATATTTAATACAGTTTTAAACACGGCGACCGCGGCTGGGAACAGACTCATGAAAGAGTTCTCAAACAAAAGAGACGAGCAAACAACACACACCAAGTGGAAACAGGCTGCAAAACACCGGCAGCAGTAACTGGGAATTCACAGCCCAGTCGCCAGAGGAACACGTTGCATTGTACATTTCTGCAAACAGACACGTTAGATCTGTGTGTTAATCTGCATTAACGTCAGGCTGAATGAGCTGAGTTTCACCACAGTGAAGCGGCTGCCATGCTCACTGTTCGAGACACAACACAACCAGTAACACGCTGCAGCATTTCTTGCAGCAACCGTGGCACCAAATCTGGTAGCTTTGAAGACACCCTGAGGTTTTTCTAGAGGCAACTGTGGCACCAAAACTGAGAGCTTTTTGCACCACGTTGTGCATTTACATCCCCCAGTCTGGTTGTTTATTAGCAAAGCATGCCAGCACTTCCTGCTGCATTTGTGTCACCAAATACGGTGGTTTATCAGTGACACACAGCAGCATTTCCAGCAGCAAACGTGCTATAAAATGGTTGTGATTTAGAGACACATTACAGCATTTCCAGAGGCAACTATGGCACTGAAACTATGTGCTTTTTAGCAACACACTGTGCATTTCCAAGAAACATTTGTGTCATCGAATCTGGTTGGTTATGAGTGACACATCGCAACATGCTAAGCTGCATTAGTGTCACCACACCTGGTAGTTTATCAGCATTTCCAGCAGAATTTTGCTTCGTCTTTCAGAGACACATGAAAGTATTTCAAGAGGCAACTTTGGCACCAAAACTGAGTGCTCTTTGCCGACACATTGCAGCATTACCAGCAGCGGTTATTTTAACCTTAACCACAACCACACGTGAATCACATCGTGTTGCTGAAATGCAAAGAAAAACACAGTTCCAACGTACAAATATGTACAAATGACAGGACCGGTTATTTTTCAGCAACACTTCGCAGCATTTCCAGCAGCAATTCTGCTGCCAAAACTTGTTTTTAAGAGACACATTATAGTATTTTGAGCTGTACATGGGGACTAAAAATAGTTGTTTTTTTGACGAACGCACCGTTTGCTGAACGCAGCTGTTGTTTAAAGGCCCTGACACACCGACCAAAGTCGGGCCGTCGGTGAGCGTCTGTCGGCCTAGTTTTTGCGGTGTGTCCAGCACCATCGGCACTTTGGCGTCGGCGGGTTTTCGGCCGATTGAGCATGTTGAATCAGTGGCGGAGCTTGTCGGTGAGAGAGGTCACTCTGATTGGCTGTTCAGGTTTTATTTCCTCGCCCCTGTAGCGAGTGAATCTGCCTGTAGTGAAATCGGGGCTAACCGGTGCTTCCTCCTCAGGCTCCACTTCACTCAGCTGCCCCACAGACCCGCTGCTTCTTCACACTTTAACCTGAATAACAAACCGGAGCTAGCTGGGAGCGGCTAGCGGAGCGTTAGCCGCAGCATGACCGGAGGGAAGCACAGCCAGTTAGCCTCCGCTAGTCTCTGAGCTAGCCCCGGCTCTCCGTTTGGTTTCAACCGGAGCACCGAGCCCTGGTTTGTTATTCAGGTTAAAGTGGGAAGAAGCAGCGGGTTTATCGGGCAGCTGAGTGAAGTGGAGCCTGAGGAGGAAACACCGGGACCGTCTGGATGTAATAGTCCGTGGAGGTGCTGCGGTGCTCGGCTGCACAGATAGGAAACCCCTCGGCTGACAGGATGTACCACTCTCTCACTCCGCTCTCTCTCACGCAGGCGCAGAACGTACGTGCTACTTGGCCGTCGGATGTAGTCCGTGTAGTGTTTAAATGCAACTGACACAGGGCGACGTGAGGCGACGTAGACGACGCAACAGTTGGCTTTCGTAGCCACTAGTTCTTTGATGTCAGTTTGGGGTGTCTGCACCTTTAAGCAAACCCTGATCTTTTCCCAACCACAACCAGTGTCTCAACATCAGCACGTTAGTCAGAGCATTGCTAAATGGTAAAGAAACATAAAGTTTCAACATATCTGCTTCAGAATAATGTACAAATGCCAAAACCAGTTGTTTTTAGTATCACATTGCAGCATTTCCAGTCACTTGTGTAACCAAAACTGATCACAATATATCACATTTCAGCAACGAATTTGCAACGAGAACTATGTTAAGCTTTGCCTCCGCTGTCCAAAAACACCAACATAGTGTGTCATGTCACATGTCTCGTCAAGTGACATCTTCAAATGTCTTTAAAAAAATAATTTAAAAAAACAAAGAAATTCAGTTTAATATACACTGTAAACTAACAGCAACAAAACGTCATGTTTAAGAAGAAGAACTAGAGATTTAATTGCACTTTTGCTTTATTACCAAAGCAACAGCTGTGTTTTATCTGTTCATGTTGAAACAGTAGATGTTCTGTGTTTAACACTACGTAGACCACAAACACACGTCTGGAGTTTAATTTGATTTTAAAAAAACCCATAAGAATTAATTCAGCAGACAGGTGGCATCTGTGAAGTATCCTACCTGTGTCCGTGTCCTCTGTGGCCGGTCTGGAGCGAGCCTGAGGGAACTGGACCAGCAGCAGCAGCAGGATGCAGGACAGCAGCAGCTGGAAGCAGCGGGGCGAAGACATGTTGTCCTCGCACATCAACTCGTCCAGACTGAGACACACTGCAGCCAGAGAACAGAGACACACACAACTTTATTACATTAGATTCACAAGACGACGAGACGCTCAGAGTCCTGACTGCTTTTTCCAAGGATTCAGCAATTTTCTGCAGATTGGGTTTGTGTTACATCACTGGTGCTTTGCTCATTATGGTATGGAAGCCTGTTAGTGCCTGTGAGATGACAGAAAAAGATCCTGTGAGTCATTATAACGAGAAACTCTCTGAATAATGACTTACTCTTCTACAAATAATGAGAAACAAGCATGAATCCAGGCACAATAATGTGAGTCTCCGCCTGTTCACACTGAGCCCCAGTGGCTGCTGGGAAACTGAACGTCAACACAGGAACCCAGCAGCGCGGACTGCAGCTGCACCGTGTGTTTTATTTCCCAGGCTGCTCACACCTGTGCAGCTGTTTCTCAGAGGAGGTGAAGACACGATGACGCGCACCCATAACCCTCCGACACCAGCTCACCTGTGACGACTGAATATCTGTCGAGTGTCAAACTAAACACGGCAGCAGTAAATCACACACAGAGAGGCTAAAACAAACAGACGGACAGCAGCACCATTTGCTGCCTGTCACCATGAAGGTGTGAACGCTCCTCCTCCTCCTCCTCCTCCTCCTCCTCCTGAAAGTGCTCTTTTCTTCATATTCACACAACTGACGCTGCGTTTAAAGACAACTTTAATTATCAGTAAATCTGCAGGTTATTTCCTCAATAAATCGATTGAATGTGGGATGGGAATCGTGAACCAGTTCTGAGTCATCTGATCCTTTACAATCGTACGACTCAAAGCTTCACCAGTCCTTCTATCAACTTGGCATGTTGTTGTTTTCTTGTTTGTTTGTTTTATGACAGCTGTGCACTGCAAAACAATGACGTCAAACTCCTGCGTCGACACTGCTGGAAACTTGCAGCCAGACAGATTCATGTTAAGAGAAAGAAACGTGGCTTTGTTTCACAAAGGAAGGCGACATCAGCGCTTCTGTAGTGTCTGTTAAAATATCATTTCCAGTGTTGGCTGCAGTACGTGGGGCACAGAGACGCGACGGGTCAAAAAGGCAGAGCGGAGTTTGGTTTCTTATTAAGGCCCTGACACACCAGGCCAACAGTCGCTGTCGGGGAGCGTCCACGGTCTTCATCAGTGCTCATTGTTCCTCTGGTTCAGCATATTGAATCAGCGTCAGCGACTGTGGAGCCCATCAGTGGTGAGCACCAGTGTTAATTATGTTGACAAAAACTATTACGACCTTTCCTCCGTGATGAAATTGAGAGGATGACAAGCTAAAAATAGAAAAAAATAATAATAAAAAATAAGATGCAATTGATGTGGTGAACAGTTTGGGGCACTAAGTCATTATAATAATAATAATAATAATATTAAACTACTCATTATTGGAAAAAGTAACTTATTACTGATTAAATTTCAGTCATAATATTACAGTTACTCCAAAACCAAACAAGTAGTTACAACATTACTTTTGTTTTCATGTCACTACTGACTTTAAATACAACAATCACATCAGCGGACTCAGTTTGCAAGCTGGTTGTTAACTCTTAAGGTGCGGACACAGCAAACCGACATCAAAGAACTAGCGGCGTCTGTTGCGTCGTCTACGTCACCTCATGTCGCCCTGTGTCAGTTGCATTTGAACACACTACACGGACTACATCTGACGGCCAAGTAGCACGTACGCTCTGCGCCGGCGTGAGAGAGAGCGGAGTGAGAGAGTGGTACATCCTGTCAGCCGAGGGGTTTCCTATCTGTGCAGCCGAGCACCGCAGAGGAAGCACCGGTTAGCCCCGGTTTCACTACAGGCAGATTCACTCGCTACAGGGGTGAGGAAATAAAACCTGAACAGCCAATCAGAGTGATCTCTCTCACCGACAAGCTCCGCCTCCGATTCAACATGCTCAATCAGCCAAAAAGCTGCCGCCACCGGAGCCAAAGTGCTGACAGTGCGGGACACCCCGCAAAAACTAGGCCGACAGACGCTCACCAACGGCCCGACTTTGGTCGACGGCCGACCGTCGGCTTGGTGTGTCAGGGCCTTTCCCTTAGCAGCTAGAAATGTTCCTGTTACTTTGGTTTTGTCGGGAGGAAAGAAGACAACAACACTGCTGCTGCAGGTAGTCGGACTGAAACTCTTTCCACTGCAAATAACACGTCCTCGATCCTCAGGTCTGAAACACCTCAGCTACTACAACCAACAACACAACAACATGAAGCTCCAGGAAATACACCCCACCAAAGGTGAGCCCTCCTCGGCTGCAGAGGTCGGCTGCAGCTCTGCACTGGCTAAACAAACAAACTGGATTTTACTGGCAGACAGCTGCAGACACAGAGAAGTGATGAAGCTTGTTGGATATGTGGTGGATGAAATGCTGCTCCATGAGTGACTCTCCGTGTTTCGGGCAGATCTTTGGGAAAACACTGCTCACGGGTAACAGAAAACCCTCCAGGTAAATAGAAGCTGCTCAGCAGGACTCCACTCAGTCCGGACTGGAGAAGGTTTGTGGGTTGATGGTGTTTGACAGGCAGGTAGGAGGCTCAGTTATCTGTGAGTGTAGCTGTGCTGTAAGTAAACAGGCTGAACTCAGATGAAAGTTTAGTTTGAATCAGCAACTCTGTGAGAGGACACCAGTTTAAACCTCCAGACTAACATGTTGCACATGAAGAAACAAGTTATGTTTCTGCTTCTTAACAGTCACATGGATAAGTCAGAGTTTACAATGAACCTGGGGACAAATCCTAGTTGGCTCACATTAGTTATTTGTTGAGAGCATAAATAGAGAGATGTTGAGCTTTTCAAATGATGATCAGTAAGTCAGTCAGCCTAAACTGACAGATGTCCAAGAACATAAATCTGCCTCTTAAGTGTCGTTTCACATGTTTCCAGCCAGTTGCTTTACTTCTAAACACTGACCATGTCCTTTATAAACCATCATGGCATCACAGAGGGACAACACGTCTACATTCCCACAGTGAACTCATGAAGAGCAGAGTATTTATCAGCCTGGCTCCAGAGAGGAAGTTAACATGAACACTGAAGGAGTGGAGGACAGTGAACACATCGTCATCATCTTATGAGCCTCATAAAGAAGACGAACACCAGTTGGCTGCCATCACCGAGCCCTCGGCTCTCTGCAGCTCTGACATCACAGAGGACACCGAGACGCCACCGTCTCATTACTGTATCTGTCCTTCAGCCGCAGCAGCGCGTCCAGCTTTGTGGAGACAGAATGAATACACTGCTCTCTGTGGAGCTTCTGCTCACGAGTGCTCCTCACTGAAACATCATGGTGACAGCTTTGTCTTGTGAGCAGCTTCTCCAGAGGCATTCTGGGAAACACGGCAGACTCCCCTCCCTCACATCAACACAGACACACAGAGAGATAAACACACCGTCATGCTCCAACATGAAAACTGTTCAGAGACGATTTTATCTCATCAGAGCACAGAAAAGATGTCTGAGGACATTTAGAGACGGTTTGTCCACCAGAGAGCAGCCACAAGAAACAGTAAAGCATGCTCATTAAAAATGTCCAAAATCCCAAGTTCAATTATTTCAACTGGTTGTTTTGTAAACTAGAATTACCACCTCCGCCCACCAGTCCACCCTGTGGTTGTATGACTCCGCCCACCAGTCCACCCTGTGGTTGTATGACTCCGCCCACCAGTCCACCCTGTGGTTGTGTGACTCCGCCCACCAGTCCAGTGTCTCTGACAGTCTCCATCATGTCAGTGAAAACATGGATGCTTCACACACAGCAGATCTATACAATCAGCACAGTTTCAAGATTAGAGTCACCAATTCAGTATCTGACCAAATGTCTCCCCTTCTGTTCCTGAGATATGACGTTAAAACATGATGATGTCACAGTCAAGCTGACCTTTGACCTGAATACAATCAGAGTCACAGGCTCTCACTGACAGGAAGTGAACATTAAGGTATTTCAGAGGTTAATATTCTTCTGTCTGAGGGAAAACAATCCTCCTCTCCGTCTCTTCCTCAGCCTGTAATAACGTTCCTCCCTGCTGAACTTCCCGTGCTGAAGCCGTCACCTACACACCACATTCTGCAGCAGGCTGGCAGCTCTGAATATTTGTCATTCTGACACCATCTCCTGATGCCTGATGCCTGATGCCTGATGCCCGCCGTCCGTCTGAGCTGGACAACAACATGCAGACAGAGACCCGAGCTGAAGGCCGGAGACCTCAGGGAGAGTTCGTCTCACCTCCTGTGAGCCGTCGTTTAGAGTGCATTTTTAATTTCTCTGAGCTGTTTGGGATGAAAAGTTTTCATCCTATGACACTTAAAGGGATAGTGCACCCAAAAATGAAGATTCAGCCATTATCTACTCACCCATATGCCGAGGGAGGCTCAGGTGAAGTTTTAGAGTCCTCACATCACTTGCAGAGATCCAAGGGGAGAGAAGGTAGCAACACAACTCCACCTAATGGAGGCTGACGGCGCCCCAGATTCAAACGTCCAAAAACACAGAATTGAAACCACAAAATATCTCCATACTGCTCGTCCGTAGTGATCCAAGTGGCCAGAAAGCATGTGAACACACATGAACACGGTCTGCCCAGAGAGGCAGTCAGAGCTACAGGCTACAATGAGGCTAAAAACAGAGTTCAAATTATGTTTTTCCAAACAACTTTTTATGTCGGGGCTTCAGGACACTTGGATCACTACGGACGAGCAGTATGGAGATATTTTGTGGTTTCAATTATGTGTTTTTGGACGTTTGAGTCTGGGGCGCCGTCAGCCTCCATGGGTGCACTATCCCTTTAAGGCTTAATTCTCCCTTAGCAAAGAGAGTTACTCAAAGTTGTCGCAGAGAATCCCTTAAAACATTCCCTTAGTTAAGGAAAAACATAAAGACATTCAGTGCATTAAAAGAGATTTCAGTTTCAGTGTGGACTGTTTGCAATCATGCATGTGATACCTAAGGTATTTTATGCAACAGTTTAACTAACTTTAAGGGATTTCTTAAGTATAAAAATAATAATAACAATGCATTTTATTTACAGGCCCCTTTCAGGGAACTCAAGACACCTTACAAGACAATAGAAGTTAATAGAAATGACTTGACAAAAATCATTTTAATAAATACGAAGTGTAAAATCATCGTCAGTGTAAGTCCAGGACAAGCAGAATACATTGAAAACTTAAGTGAGTATTTTAAGGAAGCCTGACGGAGAAGACAAAAGAATATTTGTTTTTCAGTTCACTAGAAACATTTTGCTGTGGTAAAAATATTTAAAGTGAGATGAGCAGACTGAAAACTTTTTATCTAACTAGATAAAAGATGTTGACTAAGTTTTTCTTTTGGGACATAATTTAGAGTTAAAGAAAGGTAATAAATCACAATATTTTTTATCACAATACTCAGCATATCGAGACATCTTTAATATCGCAGTAATATTAGTATCTTGATACGGTAAGTAGGTTTTTTTTAAATAAATTGATGTCCTCATGAAGTAGGAAGTTAACGGACACACAGAGGACACAGAAGAAGAAGGTCGGGAGCTGATGTGTGAAGAAGAAGAAGAAAGAGAAGAAGAAGAAGAAGAAGAAGAAGGAGAAGAAGAAGAAGAAGAAGAAGAAGAAGAAGAAGGAGTGGGAGGTCTGGAGGATGAGTTGCTGGTTTGAACACCCCGCTGTGAGGAGTGGGACAGTGAGTCAGACTCTTCGTGGACGCTCGACATATTTCAGCCTCTCACAGTCGAGCAGAGACAGATCGCTCTCACGTCACTGCGACTGTCACATTAAAGGTCTCATTAACCTCCAACTGAGCGTTTACTACATGATGAAGCTGTTTTACTGCTCTCACACTATATTTAACTCACCAGAGGCTGTTTACAGCAGCGACACACGTCGTCTGATCATTTCCTTTGATAAAAGTAACAGTACACTGTAAAAAATACGCAGAGCAGAGTAAATAACTGCTGTCATTATGGGATACGTGCAGGTACTTAGACTTTATAGTTCTACTCAACATCTCAGAGGGAAATACTGGCCTTTTTACAGCACTACGTTTATCTCACAGCTTCAGTTACCTGTTACTTTGCATGTTTTACACACAGAAACAAATAAAATATGATACATGTTTTTATGAGGTAAACTATCCCACTAAATAAAACGTGGCTAAAATGAACCCTCTTCAGTATTTAACGCTGCCTGCAGGGGTTCAGTAAAAGTCCTGCGTCCAAACTTTTACATAAAAATACTAAAGTATCGTCAGCTAAGTGTAATTAAAGTGACAACATCAAAATGCTGCTCACGTTTTTCAGTTTATACTATACTACAGACGACAGACGATGACGATAGTTTGTTGGTTTGAAGTTGTGTTTTTAAGTAACCTAAATCTCTTTCAAACGTCTCAACGTAATCTCCACGCAGAATAACAACGTTAGTTGTAAGTTACAGAGAACAAACCCAACGTCTGCAAAAGTCATAACGTTAACTTTCACACAGCGTGAAATGCTAACATCGTTGCACGTTTAAAATATCGTCAACGTCATTTTCATTCCAAACAAAATTTAACGTCTGTGCGATGTGAACGTTCAATGTCTTTACGATGTCATGTTAACGTCTGATGCCAGAATAATTATTTCACAGCATTATACTACAACTACTGCTGTGTACATATTAGTAATAACACTTCTTTAAAGGTCCAGTGTGTCAGATTTAGGAGGTTTAGTACCATCTAGTGGTGAGGACTGCAGATTGCAGCCAGCTGAAACTTCTCCTGGTTTGAATTCCTTCAGTGTTCATTGTTCAGGAGGTTTTTTTTAAGATTATTTTTTGGCAGATTTTTGCTTTAATGACACCACAGCAAATTTATCTGCACCACTGCAAAAGGCTCAGTCTAAAACTTTAGTTGTGTTTTAGTTGCGATCGTTTCCACGACAGCGGCGTTTTGGGTGCCTGAAAATGCAAAATTTTTAAAATGGGTTCCAGAGTGTATTTTTTTGGAAACCGCAGCGTCTTGTTGTCATGTAAACTTGCAATATGCAGTTCCTCTGAAAACAGAGAAACGGGACAATATTTCTGTGAATATACGGCCCTGAATCCTTCACACTGGACCTTTAACTTCAGTAAAATATAAAATATTTTATACACTGATGCACAAACATTCACCAGACATTTGATTTGTGTTGTTTTACATAAACTTTGCTTTTAATATTTGTGCATTTCTCCCCAAACAATTCTAAACATGATTAATCTGAACAACATGTACTTCAAGTGTCAAAAAGTTTTTAAAAGAAAGGTGATCATGTTTTTTAAAGCAGAATCTCAGTTTGTAAAGTAACCAGTGTTGCAGGGTAAAAATACTCCTGTAAAGTAAAAGTATCTCCAGAAAAAGGTACATGATGCAGAAATGACTCATTTAACAGTTTTACAAACTGCTGAGTAGTTTAATCTGTAACAAAGCACCATTTGAGTATTAAAAAATGTAATTCAAGTATCAACAGTAGAGCCACATGATGTAAAGGGAGCAACACTGTTAAAATACTCTGTTACAGGTTACAGTCCTGCATTAATGTTGCACAAGTTAAGTCCGTGATGACTATGAAGAAAATGTGCTTAATAAAGTGATCGTCTGCTGTGAGATGAGTCCTGTGAGAGTTGTTCCTGCTGTGACGTGTTTAAGTGACAGTTTATTTTACATTAGAGGCATTCGGCTGTTAGTGAGTCGAAAATTCTCAGTTTGTCATTTAGTTAACACTACAAACAATCAGTGCAGGGCTTTTATTTGTAATAGAGTATTCTCTCAGTGGCGTATGGCTTCTTCTGGATTATGTACCTTCTACTTTTAAATCTTAAAGTGCATTTTACTGATGATATGTACTTCTACCTCCTGAACCATGCTTCAGTGCAGGTCTCTGACTTGTAGTGGAGTACTTCCTGAAGGCATTTTCTGCAGTTTACCTTCACTTTGATGTTGTGAGTAAACTCTGCTGATAATACTAGTATAATAGTATTTTACAGTGTTACATGGCAACTTTTGGATTATGTGCCTTTGCTGTTGATACTTTTACTTGAGTATTTTTACAGAGTTGTACGAATACTTTAACATCAAGTGCTTTTATTTTTGATACTTTAAATTCATTTTGTTAATTCTACATCTGTATTTTACCTCCTAGACAACGCATTCAGTGTATTTTTACAGAGTTGTACGAACACTTTTACATCACTACTGACATGTTAGGTACATTTTGTTCACATTACATTGGTACTTTTACCTGTAACAATACTTTCAGTTAAAGTAACACTGGTTACTTTACAAACTGAGATTTGAAGTTGAGGTTTGATGTTTTGTTACAGATGAAAATATCTGACAGTTTATACAACACATGAGACATTTTCTGCATTACTTTGATACTTTAAGGTACATTTTACTAATATCTACTTCTACCTCCTACACAATGCTTTCAGTGCAGGACTCTGATTTGTAATTAAGTATTTTTACAGTGTTACTTGTTCACTTACTTCAACAATGCAGGACTTTGACTAGTTTTACATTATGTATCTTGTGTTTACTGTTTTGCTGATACTACATTGGTACTTTTACCCAACCAGTCAGTGCAGGACTTTTACTTGTAATGGAGTATTTTTACTCTGCAGTTCTTCTCTTCCAGCACTGGTCTCTTTACACATTTAAACACATTTTCTCTTACAAAAATAATACTTATGTACTTTTACTGCCTAAACACTGCTTTCAGTGCAGGACTTTGACTTGTAATTAAAGTATTTTTACAGCGTTGTGTCACTAGTTTTACATTATGTATCTTTACTGTTGATACTTTTACTGCAGTAACATCCACAATGCAGGACTTTGACTTGTAACTGAGTATTTTACAGTGTTGTGTGAATACTTAAGGAAGCTGATAGTACATTGGTACTTTTACCTGGAAAAATACTTTCAATGCAGGACTTTTACTTGAGTATTTTCTCAGAGTTGTACGACTACTTTTACATCAAGTACTTTTATTTTTTACACGTTAAGTACATTTTGTTAACATTACATTGGTACTTTTACCTGTAACAATACTTTCAGTGCAGCACTCTGACTTGTGAAGGAGTAATGTCACCCTGCAGTTCGTCTCTTCCAACACTAGTTACTTTACAAACTGAGATTTGAAGCTGAGGTTTGATGTTTCTTAGTTTATACAACACACGAGACATTTTCTGTTTTACCTTGATACTGTGAGATATAATATTTTTCATGCTACATGTGTATGTGTGTACTCTGTGTACCTTCCAGCTCAGGACTTTGACCTGTAATTAAGTATTTTTAGTGCAGTGTTTGTTACTTTTGCTCCAGTAAATCATCTCTGCTGAGCTGTCTGACTCTGGACATGTTTCTGTATCTGGACTTTACTTCAGCTGCTGCAGTGTGAAGTGTCTGAATGTTTGTGTCACATCTGTAAACCACAGCTCAACAGTCTGAACACACACACACACACACACACACACACACACACACACAGAGAGGTAAAGCATTACGCAGAGGACATGTCTCACACACAGCCTGGACTGTGTTTTAAGGTGGATTTTACCTGGGAGAGTCGGCGCACAGCTCTCTGGTGACTCCGGGCAGTGAACGCTGGAGGCAGCGGTAGATCCGTGTGAGTATTGTCCTCCAGTGAAGCTCATTAAAGAGCTGAACTTCCTGCAGCAGACGTGGAGCTCTCAGATTAACGCTTCACAGTGAGCTCGTGTCTCGGTGTAACTCCACAGCTCCACAGCTCCGGGACACAAAACGTGGGAACCGCTGATCTCATTGACGGTATTGTCTCAATCTACAGTCCAGAGCAGAAACGCCTTCAGTGGGAGTTTCCTCCCACACACCAGTAACACACCAGTTCACCCCCCACTCCATTAATACCCCGGTGCCATCTATTCATTGACTCCATTTTCACAGTGGCGCAATCCGACCTCACGCACGGACCTCCCTCCTCCTCCTCCTCCTCCTCCTCCTCCCCCGGGAGCAGTGTGCTCTCCTCCCCCCTCTGTCTTTGTTTCTCCTCCAGGAGCTGCAGGAGGAAACATTTCCTCTGCTCCAAACTCCTGCTGTGCCCGATCTGACCACAGATTAACTATTGATCTGTATTTAATCATTACTCTCTGAGCTATGGAGGCACATTCATGCCAATGGAAGGTTGTGAATGACTCCTGGAGATTTTACATTTATAAAAATGCTGCATATAAAACCTACATATATTATATTTTCACTGGTGAACAGTAACCACACACATTTAATCAAGTAATGTTGCTTAAATACAATTTTGACCTTTTTACTTTTTGAAAATCAAACTTTATATTTCTGCATCTCAGAGGAAAATGTTCTACCTTTCGAATCTTATTTGGTCCCTGAGGTTTTGTACAGGGTTAAAAAACTAACTATCACTCACAGGTCAATGTACGGAAACACATTACTGTCAAGAAAAACAAAAACATGAAGGAAAGTTAAGAAAAATCACTCATGTTAGAAGTTTTTACAATAAGGAAAATACTGTATGAAATATACACTTAAATATGTTATTCTACTTTTCAGTGGTGGATAGTAGTTAAACACAATGTACTTAAAGGGGAACTAATGTTTTTTTTTCAACCTGGGCCTATGTTCAGATCTCCTTTTGTCTAAATGAGTGATAGGATGTTCAATATGTGACATTTCTCCAGTACGTAGCTAGGGCTGACCTGCCTGCAGCCCGTCTGTTTCAATGAGCTCTGCGTCCGTGTGCGTCCGTGTACTCCGTGTTCAAATAAATACAGGCGCTCATCAAATTCAAATGGCTCATCCAGATCCAGTTGGTCAAAATCGGGTCAAAATTTGGACATGACTGCTCCAAACAGAGTAACTGTAAGCTCACTCCAGCAGTAACTTCCTGCAACAACTCAAATCTCGCGAGACGTGAGATTTCAGAGCCAGACTTTCACTCTCTGAGTGTTTGACTTGCCACAACAAACATGTCTGAATTTGATTTTACCCGACCCAGCAGCATCTCGGTACAGAAATCATGACCTGGTTACTCGAGATAATCCACAGACCTTCTTGTGAGCAGGTTCATGTAGGAACTATTTTCTTTCTACTGAACTACATCCGCCAAGCGAATCACTGCGCAGTAGGACGAGAGGCTCATGACATCACAAGGTATAAACATTATTGGCGTCATCCTCGGCCGAGCTGTAACGTTAGCTAGCTCAGTGGTGCTAGGTGAGTTAGCAGTAGATACTTTCTTCTGTTTTACTTGAGTATTAATACTTTTACCTAAACAAAGTTCTTCGTCCGCCACTGATCTATTTCAATTCTTACTTTAGATCTCGTCACGCAAATGTAGTGCAGAAAAAGGACAATATTTCCCTCTGAGGAGAAGTATAAAGTAGTGGAAGATGGAAATACTCAAGTAAATTACCTCAGACTTGTACTTAAGTACAGTACTCGAGTAACTTGTGACGCAATAAATAGTTACTCGTATAAAAGCTGCAGAGATGAATGATGAAGCTGAAGTCAGTCTGTGAGCGGAAAACATGAGGAGAAAGTTTCTGTATCACTTTCCTGTGATCATAATCAGCTGTTTAGACGAACCCTGGTTACATCACCACCCAGCACACGCACACACACACACACACACACACACACACACACACACACACACACACACACACATGGACTCCATTGTGGATTCATTGGCAGATTGGCATAATGTGTGTTTGAGAGTGTCAGGCTGTGAACAATGACTGTGAGTGTTTCTCTGCGGGTGTTTGTGAGTGCACAGCAGAGCTCAGCGCCCAGACAGAGAGCGTATTGTGTGATCCGTCCCACCACACACACACTTCTGCACGGCTGATCTTTCATTCGGCTGAATATCCAGTAAGTGTACAAATACTGCGAGAGTCTCGTACTCCCACAAACATTACAGAAAGTCACGCTCTGAGACATTTGGCCTCCGAGTGACGAAGGAATCATGGAAAACAGTCATCCTTCAGAGGAGTCGATGCGTCTGTGCCCATTAGATTATAATGTGTCCTCTGTGAGAGTGATGGCTGTGGTCTGATGGTGGCGCTAGATGAAAGGTCAGGAGGTCACTGTATTCCTCAGGAATGATCTTCTGAGGACGATTTGTCAGCCAGATTAATAAAGCTGTTACTGTGCGTTTCTGCAAAGCATAATGTTCCTCGTGTAAGTTGGTCAAAGAGACTCACGGGAACAACAGTTTTTGAAATTGGTCCAGTAGTACAACGAGCTGTAATGGAAGCATTATTAGCAGTTATCATTGATATTTTTGATTTTTGATTATAAGTGTCTGTTTAACTTTCATTTGACCCGGTCTGTTTGTTATTGCCTCGATAAGTCTCCTTCTGAAACATCATGAGATGTCACTTGTTGTGTTCTGGGAGCCTGCTCTCACTCTGGAGTCGTCGAAATCCAGTGCTTGGGCAGTGACTTGCGGTGTCAGAAACCAACAAAAAAAGCAGCCTTAAATTTGACATGATATGCAGTCTGTTGCTGTCATAGTTTAATGGCGCCTGGTGGCATCAGGGGGAAACGCACCAGGACAACAACGAAGGCTAAGGTGACGAGGGGGGGGGTGGACGGGTCCGACCAATACTGACTTTCACCCGAGAGAGCGGTGTTCACGTCCTGTAAGATTTTTAAACAAACACTGTTCTTTTTCCAAAATCTAACCACAGCAAAAATACAGTTTTTATACAGAGACATCACCGTGTTGAAAAACAGTATTTTGCTGAGATATCGCTGCGTTTCCTGTCCAGGATAGTGCCAAGAAAAGCTGGTATTTTAAGCCAAAACATGAGCTTTTCTGAACCATAACCAAGTGGTTTTTGTGTCTAAATCCAACCACATTAACCACAGCCTTGTTGAGATGTGAAGTGTCAACATATCAGCTACATAATAAAGTACAAATGTAATGTATTTGTGGTTTGTAGGAACGTACAAAGCCTACATATCTTTTCTGGCGATTGGGTTGCCACTGTCTCCATCCATCCATCCATCCATCCATCCATCCATCCATCCATCCGTCCATTTTCATGCACTTATCCAAGGCCGCGTCTCGGGGCCAGCAGGCTGAGCAAAGCACCCCAGACGTCCCTCTCCCCAGCAACACTTTCCAGCTCCTCCTGGAGGACCCCGAGGTGTTTCCAGACCAGATGAGATATATAATCCCTCCAGTGTGTTCTGGCTCTGCCCCGGGGCCTCCTACCAGTGGGACGTGCCCAGAACACCTCTAACAGGAGGCGCCCAGGAGGATCCTGATCAGATGTTGAACCACCTCAACATGAAGGAGCAGCGGCTCTACTCTGAGCTCCCTCCAGATGTCTGACTCCTCCTCCTATCTCTAAGGCTGAGCCCAGACACCCTACAGAGGAAACTCATTTCAGGCGCTTGTATCCACGATCTCATTCTTTCAGTCACTACCCAGAGCTCATGACCATAGGTGAGGGTTGGGACGCAGATGGACCAATAAATCGAAAGCTTCAACTCCCTCTTCACCACGACAGTCCGGCACAGCGCCCACATCACTGCAGACGCCGCACCAAACCGCCAATTTGCTGATCTCACGCTCCATTCTACCCTCACTCATGAACAAGACCCCAAGATACTCGCAGACTGGTGGAGGGCCACTGTCCATGGACAAAGACAAAAAGGCAGCCATGTTAGAAAGGCCTGTGGCAGCCGTGCTTCCCCTCACAGTTCATCCATCACACTATTGGTCCTGTTCACATGTTATACCTCAGCTAACGAGCCTCAGAGATGCAGTTTGTTCAGCGTGGTGGATTATTAAGTATTTTAGATCCATAATTCAGACAGATACAGGATATAATAATATAATAATAAATAATATATATATTTTTTTAAATCTCTCCACTGCTGTCCAACAAGGACGTACAATTCCCTGAATAACATTAAAAGTTCTTCATTCACCAAGCTGGGAAGAATTTTTTATCTGTGACTCGCTCACACTGTAAATCTGTATCTGACCTCCATCTTCAGATCCTGAGAGGTTCTTCATTAACCAGCAGTTGAACAGTCGCATTATTTCCTGTGTGTTTCTAACAGGTGCAGAGGAACGGCTACATTAAGACCTCCAAAAGTGCAACACACTGTAACCACAAAGATACACAGACAATAAATCCTGTTCAGAAACACAGTGACACTTCACAACCCACAATTCAACAGGAACCAAACCCACATCCTCAGACTCGTGGACCGCAGCACATTTTCATCCCCCACAGGACGGTTTATTAAAGTCCACAGGCATTAACAGACACATAAAGTCCAAGGAAAATATTGATTCTGCTTCATGTGTTCCCTTCGTGCTAAAAATAAAATTTTCACTGAAGATTTCACTGAAACTCGCCTCATTCATAAATCTCAGGGTCCAGCTGACACATCACAAACACTGTGGTCTTTTCTGGGTTTTACAGATGGAAACATTCACTCAGCTGTTTGTGAAAAGCAGTGGTGTGAGTGCTGATCAAAATAATAACTGAAAGGGTTGGTTTTGATTTTTTGAAGTGGGGTTGTTTGAGGTACTTCTCCATATATTGTCACTGCTTTACCTCACCATCAGAGAGCTCCTTCCAACTGAAGGGGAACTGAAGTCATTATCTCGCTCTCTTTAATCCACCAGACTTTGTTTGTTTGTGTTATTGTGTGACTTTACGACCTAAATTAACTTGGCGTCCACAGCAGAATGTTGCCTAGCTTCTGTGTCTGTTAGCAGGTTAGCAGAATATAGCTAATTTGGAAGATTGATGACAAACAACTCTCAAAGATGGCTTATTTGGTGTTTATCTGTAGCAGCATCAGGTCATGTTGGAAAACACTTTTAGTAAAGATTGGGATATAACATTTTAATGCTTAAACATACTGCAATCAAAAATTACATGTTTGGATAACATTAAAAACCAACACGGTCTCACTCAGCAGTTGTCGAAATCCGGTGCTTGAGCAATGACCTGTGGCGTCAGACACTGACGAAAAAAGCCGTTCTTTAACATCGGTGCGATACGCAGCTGGTCGCTGTTTGAGTTAACTAGTCCCCACCCACTGAGTGCACAGTTGCCCACGTACAGTTTCACATGGTGTGTGTTTGGGATACACGTCATAGGAAACTGCAGATTAAATAGTCAACTGAACCCATTAAGAAGAGCAATGTGTTCACACAGAGTGTTTGAAAAACGTTGCCAATTAGAGTTAAATTTCTCCAGTCACCTTGAGGCGTCCTGTTCTACATATCTACCAAGTTTAGTAAAAATCCATATGGCGGTTAGGCCTAGATAAGAAATGAGCTCTCTAGCGCCCCCATTTTGTTTGATGGGGTCAATAATGGAGGGGTCCCCTCAGATTATGTGTGGTCATATGCCTACAAAGTTGCGTGGTGATGGGTGAAACCCTTGAGATGTTATACACCTTTATGTGATGAGCCACGCCCTCCGCAATATTCATTGCCTTATAGAAGCTCAGTTTTAGTAAGTTTTCCAACTTTTGCCAAGAGGGAACTTTAGATATTGGTCCCTAGATTATGTTCACCCAGTTTCATGCAGATCGCTCAAACTTCCTAGGAAGAGATCCATTTGAAGTGTTTTTCAAAAAATTCAAAATGGCGGAAAATCTATATAAGCGGAAGTTATGGGTTCTTGAGGCAAATGTGTTCCTCATGAGGAGAGGCATCTCTGTGCAAAGTTTCATGTCTCTACCACATACGGGGCATGAGATATGCCCATTCAAAGTTTGACATTTCAATGGGTTGCTATAGCGCCCCCCTTTGGCCAATTGATGTAATATTGCTTCATTGGCATCCTCCCATGACCCTCTACCACTGTGCCACATTTCACATGGATTGACCAAGTCAGTGAGGAGAAAAACATGGAACAGACACAGACACACACACACACACACACACACACACAGAGTTTTTGTCATTATATGGTAAGACAAGTATGAAAGTTAGGGCGGCAAAAGTCCGAGTACGGCGGGTTAGAGGGGTTGATGGGTCCAACAAACACCGACCTTTAGCCGGGAGAGCAGTGTTCACGTCCTGTAAGATTCTAAAGCCAAACCCTGTTCTTTTTTCCCAAACCCGACCACATGCTTTAGTTGTTGAAGGAAATGCATCAATTTGCAGTGTTGTACTGAGGTAGTGCTTTTATTTTGAAAGAGACTGTATGCAAACTGTACATTTCCTGTGAAAACAGAAGTGTATTTTGAAAACAGACAATGCATGTAACAGGCTGAAGTTGACACGGCGTCCCAGAACGTCAACAACCAACACACCCAGGGTACCTTGGACGCCATATGTGGACGTGGAAAGTCCATGACCAAACGTGGACATGTGACGAGGTCACAGTGAGGATGAGTTGAAAGAACACGACTGAGACAAAATTCCCATCAAGCTGAAATTATTTCTCCATTTCAACACTAAATATTTAGTCAAGCCCACAGAGTGTCTGTCTCACATCTCATCAACTAACAGCCAGACTGATGATGAAATCCAGTATGTTTAATCAACCCTTAATAAATGTTGGCGTTGTATGTTTCTGCAAACCCCGGATATGTTACATTTGAACATTACTGTGTCATGAATACGTTACTTCATGTTTCAACAACACTGTGGTTAACATGGTTAGATTTAGGCACAAAATCCACTTGGTTATGGTTCAGAAAAGATGTTTGGCTTAAAATACCTGGTTTGAGGGGAACAATTGGAAAACGCCGCAATGTCTTGTTAATAACCAACCGCTTTTTATGGCGTTATTATGGCAGGAAATGTAGCAATGTCTTGGTAGCAGCAGCCCCCTTATGTGGCACCATCCCTCTAGGAAACACTGGATTATCTCAATAACAGAGATGATTTTTGTGGCTCTATCCAATCAGGAGACAGTGATGTCACCTTAGAAATGCTGATATGATTTGTATAAAACGTACAAACACATTCATGCTTTGCAGAAACATATAACGCCAACACTTCCATCTGACGACTGCTCTGACACTGGATATATACGGGACATACATTGCATGTGTCTGAGTGCCTGTGGCGGTGTCTACACTGGGTCTCAGTCAAAACAAACAGGACAGAAAGAACACGCAGTGCAGCACATTATATTGTTCTGTGGGCTGTAGGTCTGTTTGTCCACGTGTGAGGAAATATTCAGATCTTTTACTCAAGAAGAAGTAGAAATACCACAGTCTGAAAATACTCCACTACAAGTTAGAGTATGCATCAGCAAAATGTTCCTGAAGTAGTCAAAGAATGTTTTTGGATTAATATCGTTTCACTACAGAGAGTAAAGTGCAGGTACTGTGATGTGTGTATATGTGTGTGACGCTGAGGCGATGATCCTGCGTCGTCTCCCAACAGAGCAGAGTTATATTATTTTGGACATTCCCTGTAAGAGCGTGGAGCAGATGTCTGTGAGCTCAGCAGCAGCCCCGGCCCCAGCCCTGCACTAACCACTAACCCTGTTAAACCACACAGCCAGACCAGTCTGGACCCACCCAGACCTGGAGCCGGAGCCAAACCCCAGACTCTGGACAGAGCGGAGCGGCGCAGAGCCAGGACGTACCAGGCCAGTAAAAAAACACATTCCTCTTCACCGAACCCGTCCTCAGGACTTTTCCTGCACTCCTGCAGCGTTCAGAGACAAACACAGGTGCTCTTCTCATCAGAGGCCTCCGACAAACACTCGTCCAAGCAGAAGTTTGAAACAGCTTCACAGGAAGAAGAGAAGGAGAAGAGGGAGATATGAGTTCACAGCCCAAGTTTAAGTTATAAAATCAAGAGAAAGCCAAAGAAAACAAATGAGTTTTAAAGATGTGACTGTTTTCTGCACTCAGACGTTCTGAGAGGCTGCGAAACAACAAAAGCTTCATCAGTGTCCTGAAGACCTGAGACTCCTCCCAGAGAACGACTAGTCTTTTTCTAGTCATGGTGGCAAAGATTCAGGTCAAACAGTATGATGGTTTTAGTGGGCGGGGCTTAGCTGGAGGCAAACAGTTCTCCACAGACATTAGCTAGCGCTAGCTAACAAGTTGTGTTGTCTTGTTTTAGACGATGGAGGAAGATGATGTGAGTGGTGCGTTCAGAAACACTCATTGTGAGTGTGGGAGCGACTCTGACACAAACTGGAGCGTTGATAAATTGGGAGCGCTGTCTGAATGTAGCGTTGGGTTATCCAGAGCAGCGCACTCTCAGAGTGGCAGAGCGCACTCTGGACACTCTGTCTGTGGAGACGGAGCAGCAGAGCGCCGAGCGGAGTGAACGTGTGATTAACTTAACCGTTGGTTCATTCATGTAGAAATATAACGCTGCGTTTCTTCCACCAACAGGGCTCTCATTTTAGTGTAGAGCGTCAGACTGAATTTACCAACGCACCATGTCAGGTCACTCACTCTCCGGGACCGCCAGTGTTACTTGAATAAGTAAACACTGAGCAACGGGACCAGACTGGCCGACCCGTATGCTCTCACTCAGTGGATGGATGATGTCACAGGAAGCCAATCTTACAAAGGAGGACCACACTTGTTTGTTTTGCTATGGAAGCTAACGTTAGCTAATGTGCTAAAAAGTTAGCGTTGCAGAGAAATCCAATATTCCTCTTAATCCCTCCCCAGTTTCTGATGAGGTGGACATGATAACCCTTAATACACATAACCTTATTCATCCCTACAACAGGAAATACTTTTTCCCTAACCTGATATGAAGTGTGCGCTGCACATGTGAGCATTTTTGATGATGGCCTCCGTCCAGTCCTTTGGTCTGATCACATTTAACCATAGTTGTCTTTGTTTTTGTTGACGGGCAGTGGCGGCTGGTTTTGAGCCATGACTCCTTCTATTCTGGCTCCAATAACACAACAAGACAAACACATGTTAAGAATTTTTCATGTTTTAGCTTAAAACACCCAAATCTGGGGTCACAACATGTCTGGAAACGCATGTCTTGGTTTTGTGGCACTATCCCTGCTGATAAAACAGCAACAGGTTGCTATAAAACATTGGTGTTGTATCTCTTCATGATGGCCTTTTTACAGACTGCCAACAAAATTTTCAGTATCTGAATATCTGTGAATAGTTACTCAAAACTGTACAATTTCAGGACAGACTGCCCGACATCTTCTCCAACATGGCTGACTGTATCTAAACTTTCAAGCTGTCTCACTTCAGTCCCTGATCTGTTCATCTCTCTCTCTCTCTCTCTCTCTCTCCCCTGGAAAGTATGAAGTGTTTCAGCGGTTTAGTGTTTAGGGTTTTTTCCAGGTCCACTCCAGCTGTGGAAAGCCCAAAAACCATTTATGCAAATTAAAGCTGCGCTGACCTCGAAGGCCGAGCCACATGAGTTCAGTCACGCCCTCCCGTCCTCTCTGGGTCTCTGTCAGCATAGCGTGCTGCTCAGTGGGGACGTCCTGAAGGCTTTCTGAGGTTCAGAGAGAAGAGTGTGTAATTTAACGTGGATGCTGAGCTCGTCTCTAATGACAGAGTCCTGCTGCAGGGCCGGGCTGTGTGATAACGCACAGTAATGCTACATGTGTGTGAGTGATAGTGTGTATTTACAGACGTGTCTTAAATCAAGTGGAGAGAGTTTTAAAGCTGTCAGGGTGATAACGCTGTGTGTGGTCGTTATCTGCCTGTAATTCAGCTGTGAACGTGTGTCTGCGTGCACACATGTTTGTGTGTGCGGTTCTTTCGAGGAGCATCTCCTCCTGAGGTCACGGAGGCTGCAGCCGCAGGCAGATTGTTGTGGAGCTGGTTTTTGGTTCTTGGGTGGGACAAAGACTCCATCTAAATGTTTCCATCCTGTCTGTCACACTGACGCTGCCAAGGACAGTTACAGATCCTTTACTTAGAGCTCCAGTGTGAAGGCTTCAGCTGCATCTATTGGTATATGATACTCATAAATCAGACACTGGTTTTAGTTTTGCAACCTTAGTGCTAGATACGACCAAATCCTACACACTGGACCTTTCATGTAAGTCAGGCTGCTGTCAGACCCAGAGTCGTTTCCTTTGGTCTGAATCAGCAACTCATGTTGTCACAAAGTTGTATAATTGTTATTAAGACATTGCTGCAATTGTTCTCACCACAAACCAACCGCACCAGAGTTCCTTTGGAACCAGACTGAGACCACCTCTTCAAGAAGGTCTCGGTTCGGTTGTTTTGGTGCACACCTGAGTGTGTTTGCTGTGTTCACACCTGCACGAACGCACCGCACTGAGGGGGCAAACACACTTGAGTTTGATTGAACTGAACCAAACGGGGCAGCTGTGGAAGTAGCCTAAGTCTTCTTACACTGAGTTGTTTATATCTACATAGGGAGCAGTTCCTCCACCACAGCGACACATTCTCACCACCAACTCGTCACATATCGCCGTTTGGTAGTCGACTTTCACGTCCACATATCAATCAATCAGTCAATTTTATTTATAAAGCCCAATATCACAAATATGACGTGCTAGGCATTCTGAGTGCGTCTGTGGTCAATGCTCCAGGACAGCGTGTCAGTTTATGCCTGTTGCAGGCATCATGTCTTCATAAAATGCACTTCTGTTTGGACAGGAAATGTACACTTTCTGCTTGTTAGATAAAAAAAGTATTTTTTTAAAGGTAAACTCACAACATCAGTAAAATACTTCGTATTTATGTTTATTTCCACGTGGTTAGATTTAGACAAAAACATAATTGTTTGGCTCTACTTTCAAACAGGAAACAAACACCGGCCTCCTGGGTGAAAGTCCGCTGTTGTTGGACCCATCTACCTTCCCTCTTACCCGCCCTATAGAGGCTTTCCAGCTCCTTAAATTATGTTGTTGTCCCGAGACATTTCAAACTGATGCTGTCTGGTGGAGTATCATACTGCTGCCTGTTTTTCAACAGTGTCCGACACATGAATCAATGAGCAAGCGGCGGTATTTGACGACTTCGTAATGAGAACATGTTGTCCACAGAGTCTGCAGCTCTGCAGTAGCAGTCAGCAGATTACAGCTCACAACTTGCTCTTGACTGTTTCTGCTGGCTACTGAAACATCCTGGTGCAGAATATTTACTGTTTACCAACCTGTCACTCATGCAGCGTTTGAAGACAATTACAAGCACGACCGTTCTCGGCTTTCAATGTCCGATGGTCCACCACACTTCAATCAAAATGAAACATAGATTTCGTCTTAGTTTTTAATATCAAGATTATTTTTTAGCGAGTCATCGTCTCGTTTTCGTCATGGAAAAAGGTCGTTGATGAAAAACTTTCCTCATAGTTTTCATCAACGAAATTAAAACTGGACTTGAGACTAGAGCGCAAACACTTGAGACTTACTTGTGAGTTGCAGAACAATGACTTTGTTCCACCTCTGCTAATTTACATTCATTTCTTTTCACTTTTCTTTAATTTATGTTTATTCGACAATGGATTCATGACCCTCCTTAAATCATACCTTATCAATGCTAATCGCCAAAGACTTAACACATTTATATTCTTATGTGCACATGTTTGAATTTTCTTTTCACTTTAAGAGAAGTGAGAAGTTTAGAGAGGAAATGTCTCTTTGGATGAACTGATAACAAATCATTTCATCTGTAACAAGGAGGAGACAATGGTGCCGACTTGGGTTAAACATTGGGGGGATGAAAACTGTTTCTTTAGGAGAGGAAGAGACCTCTGAGGATAATTCAGCTCCTGGTAAAAACCTTCTGAACAACGAACACTGAAGGAATTCAAACCAGGAGAAGTTTCAGCTGATTGCAATCTGCAGTCCTCACCGCTAGATGGCAGTGAACCCCCAAAATCTCACACATGGAACCTTTTACTTACTTTCCAGCACCGTTGCCAACAGTGGGGAGTGATTTCTGTTCATAATACAGATGTTGAGTTTATGAAAGATCCAACTGCAGCTTTAAATTCACTAATGTGACATCAGCTCCCCAACAGCCCAAATTCAGGTCAGTGCACAAACTGCAGAGACGTTTTGTGACAGTAAGCAGAAAGTGTGTGAAACTCAATGTCAGACTTGTGCAGATCTCCGAAAGTCAAACACACACACACACACACACACACACACACACACGTAGCCTCCCCCCTCCATGAAGAAAGAGAGTTTGAGACAGACACACCGCAAGCTCAGGAATGTGGAGTTTACATGGGCAGCTTTATTTGGCCTGAAGAAAATGTTCCCTCATTGAGCTCAGAAAGCCACATCCCACACACACACACACACACACACACACACACACACACACACACACACACACACACATACACACACACACACACACACACACACACACACACACACACCCATACACATCCACACCCACCCACATAAAGAATCTAGCTTTAAAAACACCCACGCACAAAGTAAAATAAAGTCCCATCTGTTATTAACATTTACTGTTTCTCTTTAAGTGTCATCACTGGTTGTGGAGGGCTGAGCAGAGAGCATGCTGGGAGTGTCGAGAGTCTGCAGGTATCTGATCGGCTGCAGAGGAAAGCCTGAAGCCTCTTCACGGGGACTGAGCAGTTACTTATAATGTGCTGCGCACATGAAAGCAGGCTGAATGGATTTATGGACGTATGGCGTCATCACAACAAATCATCACAGTGTCAGCCTGCGACCTGGCAGAGAGACGCTGTCCTCATAAACTCAGGAGTGGACGCATCGAGCTGCACAGTAACTGGTATGAAATAGAGTTGTAGTTTGCACCATGTAAAGAGGTGTTAGAGGGGATCACTTTCAAACACTTGTGAGATTCACAAGAGACACATTTAAACTGGAACAACCACCTCACAGCTGTAAGCCTTCGCTAACCAGTTACAGTTTACATCCATGTCTGAGCAGACTGTTGCTGCAAGAAGCTGCATTTACTGAGACGTGGATGCTTCACAGATGTTATGTACAATCAGCACAGTTTCAAGGTGGACACGCAAGATTAGTCAGTACGTTTCCATGCACAGTTTAGTGCAGCTACAGCTACAGCTCAACTACTGTCCTTGTCCCAGTACACAAGCACGGGAGGGGAATCCATTTATTGAGGCAAGTATGTGCAACTCCTCTACGATAGGTGGAGATATGCCCCCTTTCAGCTTGTTAGTATTGGACCTTTTTCCTGTTGACCTATTACGTCACAGACCAAACAATGGACAAACAAGTTAGCTACGGTTAGCTAGCTGCTAACTGCTACCATGGTGGACAACTTTACAGCTCTGTACATTTGGTCCGTCCAAAAAGTCACGGCTCTGGATGTAGATCCACTAAACCCTAGACCGTCACCAACAGATATTTAAACAACTTGCACAGTCTCTTTCTAGTTCACTAGAAGTGCTTTAGCACGACTTGTCACATTCACTCATTCACAAACACACTCATACACTGGTGACTCACCATACAAGGACAGAGTTGGGGTTCAGTATGTTTCTGAGAGGTACTTCAACATGCAGACTGGAGGAGCTGGGGATCGAAGAAACAGTGTTCTGATAAGTGGCTCTGCCTCCTGATCCAAAGCTGCCTGTATGTGACACGTGACACATGACGTTATATTATAAACATACATATTTTAAGCTAAACCATGATGTTTTTTTCTCAACCTAACCACATGATTTTGTTGTTTAAACCTGAGGATATAAACCTAAAAATGAAGTTACACTTAAGCTGACTGTTTTGAAAAGAGACTGAAGGCATTTAACTAGACATAAGCTGTGAAGTTTATGTAATGAGCGTAAGCTGTCTCTGAGGGTCCAAAACTGACACAGGAGGGGTACCTAGAGCATCATAGTTTGAGGTGTAGGTCCACTGAGAGGCAGAGGATCATAGGATCACAAAATGGGCTGGTATATATACTGTATATATACTGCCAGACTAATGGCTGAAATGAAGAACGGGTGAGCAGGTGGGCGGGGAAGCTCAGGTGAATAAAGGGGTTACTGAGGGCAGATGGGAGGGGCTGAAGGACACTACAGGTAAGTGTGCAAGATTATTTTGTCTCCTCATATACAAGAAGTATCAAATATATGAGGATGAACCCCTCCACCCTCTGTGACCTTGCAGTCTGCCATCGACCACCCTCATGTTGTGGAGTGAAATAAAAACTCTAGCAGGGCTTTAATGTTGTTATTTATTTAAAGTCAGTGGTTTCCTCTCCAATAATAACACATCTGGTCGTATTAATAAAACAGACAGTGTTGGAGATGATGGTTCCAGTGATGTCAGTGGAAAAGACGTGACGGTGACTCACACATTTATTCATGTGAGCTCATATCTGAGTGGGCTGCTGTCATTACAGCACCAAGACAGATGTGGATGGACGAGGTTTAAACAGCTGACAGTGAGTAAGCCTCGTTAGTTTAATTTGTTTTTACGTCAATAAGTGTGCGCAGAATGGGAGAGATGAAGATGAAACTTGTTTGAGACTTCTCTCCCTGGACCCGCACATGAAAATATTTTCCACGTAGGACCACAACAACGTGTCGTTATATCTATGTTTATGCTAGCTCGGAAACCTTACTGGTCTCAAAGCAGCTGGTCTGATTCCATTCATGTGGTCTTGTCACTGTATGTTCCTGGTCTCAGGTTGAATGTGGCGTTCCACAGGGATCAATACTTAGACTACTTTTGTTCTGCGTGTAGATGCTTGGTCACATCTTCAGAAAAACATATAATCATAAATGATCATTTCTATGCTGACGACACACGAATATACCTTCCTGTCACAGCTTGTGCAACTAGACGACTCCATTACAGGGCAGGGATGACGTCACTGAGCTGAGAGGGCTGATTTGCACCAAGCTTCCACACCCGTCAACTGTAATTCACATTTTTCCTGATAACAGACTGTCATGTATACTTCTTGAGAATGTCGGGCAAAGGACAAAACACAGCACCGTCTGAAAAAGCAAACCAACTAAGGTGATAGTGAGGTGCAAGATGGCCGCTCAGGAATTCGGCCGGCACAACCCCCCCGAGCTCCAGGTTTCACAGCAGGTGGCCAGCAGCAGCCCCGGGTCTAACCTGTGTAACGGCAGCAACAGAAGGTTAGAGCTGTCTGGTCTCCAGTGCTTGGGTTTGCACTGGCTGGATTCAGGTTGCTGTGGCTGCTGACTTGTTGATCATCTCCAAACCTGCTGCTCACTCCTGGCACCTCCATCTGGCAAGGTGGTCTGTAGCGGCGGGGAGTGAGGCAGAGGACACACTGTGATTCAAGTGCTCCGGCTAATGTTAGCTACATAAACAAAAACTGAAGCTGTGAGCTTTTAGCACCGGTTAGCAGAAGGCTAATCTATTAGCAACATTTTCTCCCCATCTCCAAAACGCTTTGCAAATACTGACACGTGTTTTATTTAGTTTATTGTCAGATTCTCTTTGATTGGTTCATCTTCCTTTTTTTGGGTTGCTTCACAGTGTGTTGTCAGCGCTGGACATTTCTCTGAAGGATTCCCTGTCACTGAATCAGACATTTACTATCTGAAGGGACGTGCACGCACATCTGCATCTGTAGAACAACCAATAGGAACGTCCTCTCTCTGACATGACCTGTGATTGGCTCCTGTCTCCTGTCTCCTCTCTCTCAGCAACAGCCTCCAGGCTCCAATCCATAGTTGAGAACAAGCTGGCTTATTAACATTCATTTTAGTTTGGGTTGTTATTAGCTGCCAACTAGCATCTAGCGGTCTGGACCACTCTGCAGACAGAAGGATGGCGAGGCGTTCACCAACAATGGCTTTATTGCAGTCTTCACCGCAAAACAACAAACAAGGCCCTGAGCTTATCTTGATACTTAATTCTGCCAACTATCATTACTCTTTGCTGCCGGCCGCCTTCATCATGACACCCTGAGAGAGCTGCTTGCCTCCATACACACACTGAAGTACACATTACACCCTCACAGGTTACCAACAAGGCTACTGCTCTTAAATGGTAAAAGGGTGAGCCGGTAACAGTCCCGTCACACGTTCGATTTTCTAAAGCCTGAACGCAGAGCCAAGAGAAGGAGCAGGAGTCTGGTTCTCTCTCTGACCACTTGATTTACAACATGCTCAAAGTCCATTATGCGATTATGGGACACCAAAATGAACCTGCCTACCCCAGCTTTCAGCATTTTTCACTTAATTACTGACTGTTGTTATTATGAAATATTCCTGTGAAGTGGTTTTAAATCAGTGCAGGTGAGAGTCTCTACCCGTGATGACTGTTCCTCCCTGCAATGCTAAAGCAGGTTTCCGCCCTCTCTGTGACTCATCCCGATACCACAGGAAACATTTTTGTGGTTTTCCAGGAGCTGATGAACCAACACTGCTGATAATCCCAGGTGAGTCTGAGACAAAGCTAAAGACAAGCTGAAACCTACAAAAAGACAAACCACACATAAAGATTGTTTCCACCAGGGAACGAGCATAAACCCTTACGAGTGAGTAGATCCACATTTAGCCAAAAGTTTGTGGACATGTTTGACCCAGGTTGTGTATTTTGCTGGTTTGGAGCTTCCTATAGAAAGATCCTCTGTCCCCGCAGTACAAACAGCAGTCTGCACACACCACAGGGTCTGCTGTTGACCAAACTGTAACGAGCACACTCAGCCCTATCAGGTGTGCAGAGACCAGCCACTTCAACATAAATACTTCCTGCCCACAGTCAGGCATTTTATTCCTTTCTTAAGAGCCAGGAACTCAGTGGAGTCTGACCAAACATGAAGTGAAGCAACTCTGCAGGGCTCAAAAACACACCCACCAGTTTCCTATAACGCCCAGTGAGTAAAGCATGGGGGAGGGTTGTGTTGGCAGCTGTCAGGATGTTTTATACCCGCCAGGCCACCACATGACTGATACTGGGTACATTAAAAACCATGACATGATGTCAGAGCCGCAAAATATGACATCAGTCTACATTTCAGATGAACCAGCGATGACGGGAAAAAGTCCACAGGTGAAATTTGTACTGATCAAAACTGTGATTATACGCAGCAAACATAAAGTGAAGGTACTTTGTCTTTAAATTTGTAATAACTGATTTTATGTCCACCTGTTTTGAGAAGAAACAAGTTGTGAACTCAACACTGACATATCATCACCTCACAAAGATGATATGGTTAACGAACATCCATCCATTTTCAACTGTTTATCTGAAGCTGAGGCTAAGCAAAGCACCCCAGACGTCCCTCTCCCCAGCAACACTTTCCAGCTCCTCCTGGAGGACCCCGAGGTGTTTCCAGACCAGATGAGATATGTAATCCCTCCAGTGTGTTCTGGGTCTGCCCCGGGGCCTCCTACCAGTGGGACGTACCCAGAACACCTCTAACAGGAGATGTTGAACCACCTCAACATGAAGGAGCAGCGGCTCTACTCCGAGCTCCCTCCAGATGTCTGACTCCTCCCCCTATCTCTAAGGCTGAGCCCAGACACCCTACAGAGGAAACTCATTTCAGCCACTTGTATCCACGACCTCATTCTTTCGGTCACTACCCAGAGCTCATGACCATAGGTGAGGGTTGGGATGGAGCAGTAAACCGAAAGCTTTGCCTTCAGGCTCAGCTCCCTCTTTTCCACGATGGTCCAGTGTAGCGCTTGTATCACTGCAGACGCTGCACCAAACCACAGATCCATCTCACGCTCCATTCTACCCTCACTTGTGAACAAGACCCTGAGATGCTTGAACTTCCTCACTTGAGGCAGAAACTCTCTCCAAACCCAGAAGGAACAATCCACCGGTTTCTGGCAGAGGACCATGGCCTCAGATTTGGAGGTGCTGACTCTCATCCCGACCGCTTCACACTCAGTTGCAAACCGCCCCAGGTCATGCTGGAGGTCACGCTGTGATGAAGCCAACAGAACCACATCATCTGCAAAAAGCAGAGACGCAATTCTGAGGTCACAAAACCGGACCGGACCAGTTTGCTGATTTTGCTTTTTTTTCCTCCATTAATTGAGCCAAGAACCATATGATCGCAACTTTTTAGCTAGCAACAATGCAATGTTTAATTTGAAGAAAAAGCAGCCATTTAAACAAATTATTATTATTTCAATATGATGCCCCTATTGATTAAAGTCAATTTAAATTCTTTTTGAATAGATAAACTTGACTTTACTAGACCAGGATTAATTTTTATTGGTGCAACAAAGCTCTGCTTAATTTTTAATCTGGATTTAATCATTTTAAACCTGGTTTAACTGAACTCTGATTAGAACTAATCTTAGATTATGATGTGATCATTTCTGCGTCTGCAGGTAAGGGTGTAAATAAACAAATGTTTGTGAACAAATCGACCATAAAGACAAACTGTTAGAAAGAACACGTCAACGTTGTGTTCACAGCTTGTTTTGGCCCAAAAATCTTTTGATGCAGCTTTAAGGAGCTGAATCCTCCCAGCGTTCTTGATGTGACAGATGACAAACACTAGACTATGAATGGACCAGTTGCCCACTGGTGTTGTCTCTTAACAAAACCACAAACCACCAATCAAGCCCCTCCACCCACAGCCTCGTTTCCCTGCTGTAAACACACCGCCACATGATGCTGCAGCGGTCGGATGGAGGACAGAGTGGAGGGAACTCAGCAGCTCCATCAGGTTCCTGCAGCACAGAGCTCAGGTTGACCGTGCTGTTTACATGTTGCTGTGTTTACACTCACGCCTTGACGCATGAGGACATAAATAAACCACAGATGTAAACTGTAACTGCAGCCAAATCAACATCTGCAAACAAGACGCCAGAGGGTCGGAGGGGTCGGGGCCCGGATCTGGAGGTTTGGCCTGAAGCCCGACACAGTGCTTTCTATCAACAGCACAGAGCGGAAGAGCGCGGCCACGTAAAGGACGAGTCTGATGTTTTGTTTTAACATGAATAGAGTCAGACTCACAGTCAGTGTTTCTCTGAAGGGCTCATTCATAATCAGTGTCAGATACTGAGATGGAGACGGAGCCTTCTGTCCGTACTCTGCCCTCAACTCATCTGTATTTGTGCGCATTTTCTCAAAGCTTACGCCTCGTTTCCACTTAAGTCTGACTGGTGTCTGTAGATCCGTAAATATAAGGATGATGCCTCTAGTGTCCAATGCAAGGAAGTGCATTTCTTTACACTTGGATAGAAACTACCTGTAGCCCAGGGGGATCCGGGTGTGTTAGTCTAACGTACACACGTTTAGTCGCAGTGACACAATTAATTGATTTTCTCTAATGTCATTACAAACATGCTGACTGTTGCACTGGGTGACATGTTCCATCCCTACTGGTCACCAACATCATTTAACATTAGTCCCTTCTACGCTGCCTGTTCAAGATTGGAATATCGTGCTATTATGTCGCCTCACTGTGCTGCATTTAAGGTGCATTTGTAGGAACAGAGTTGTCTCGCCTCTGAAACGATGTCTGCATAAACAGGACATGGACAGAACAAGTGTGATGTTTTTCTGACATGTTATGTGTGCATGTGTCCACTGAGGTAGATTTCAAAAGTAGCAGTTAGCAGCTAACTCAATGAAGAAGAACCGTGGCCGAAAATGTCAGCAATTAGGGAAAACAAAGATGTCCAGAAGCTCCTTACCCTCCGAGCAGAGGACGAGATCAGCCGCCATAAAACAGGGACGCTAAATGATTGTTATTGACATGTGATGTCATTGTTATTGTTAATAAAGAGACGTATTGTAAGTCACACTAGAGTTCGATGCTGTTAAGCTACATGTCACGCCTCTTTTGCTTCCAGGATGTTGGCATTCTGGCTCAAATCACACACTGGAGCGACGTGACACTGTTGTCTTTTGGTTCTGTGTAAAAATGCAAAGGCAACATAAAGACGGGACTTTGTCGCAGCTCTGTCGCGCCATCTCTGGGTAAAAAGAGCTACTGATATTTGGCTGAATATATGTAGGTTGTGACGTCAGATGACCTGTGGCCAAGAAGAGAATAAATACCGGTCACACATCAGTCAGAGCGTGGCTGATCTGACCAGAAGACAACTTTCGGAGCAGTTATAGATGATGCTGATATTTTGTTGGTTTTAAGTTGCGTGGTTAATAAAACCAAAACCCAACGTCTTCTAAATGTAGAAAAACATGTTGTCATGCACGGTAAACAAAAACGTCATAATGTTGACGTTCACACAATGTGGAATTCTATTATTAGACATTTAAAACCAAAATATGACGCATGTCTGACGTCTTTTTGCCGTGAGGTACCAGCTCGATTACCATGAAGACACACTGTAACTTTTTTAAACTCTAACAAACAACAACCCCGTCCTGCTGCCACAAAGACTCACTACAGCTCTAAATGTGTCTCAATCCGCCACTGAAAACAGTCCCCAACAAAATCTCTATTTCCTCCAGTTTGTTTGATAAAACTATCGTGAGCAGCGTCAGACTTTTACTTGGCGTATTTTTACACTGTGGTATGACTAGTTTTACATAAGTGCGTCTGCCTGAGTGTTGTAATCATGCTCATGTTGGGATGGAAACACTTCCATCTGTCAGTGAACAAGTCAGTGACACTGAGACGATGCTGCTCTCTGCTGGTACACACAGGTACAACATCCAGCAGACACCTACAGCAGGAGTCTGAAAGAGAGACGGAGCAGGGATCGCCTACTCGTGGATGGACGACTGAATGGGCCTGATGGGGCAGAGGCCCAGGGGCCAACAGTGTCAGGGGGGACCCCAGGCTCTCATCTGTAAAACGTCTCTCAGACTAACACAAACTGACCAGAAAGAAGTTCAAAATGAGCACAAACAGATGCAAAGGAACTGTAAAAAATAGATAAATAAAGTAACTATAAAAGCAGACAAAGCAACCATGCTCCTAGGTGCTGGGGCCCTTTGCATATTTATACCCAGGACCCACTGTCTCATGTCCCTACTTAGTATATAAAGATGGTGTTGTGTGTTAAACATTGTGAACACCAGCCTAAAGTGCCATGTTCAAACCAAGCAGCAGCTTCCGGGGCTGAAAAATGAAACCAACGCAGAGGTGCCAAAAACTGCAGTTCCTCAAATGTCCACTTGAGGCTGGCTCCAAGAGTGAGTCAGTCCCTACAGACCCCCATGTTAGAACTGTACAGCAGAAGTAAACGTGTTTACAGCCTGATCCAAAAACAGTTGTGTTCTCTGTAGCTAATTTCAACATTCATGACACTCATGAGCCCAAAGCTCTCACCCAAACATGGTCATGTCTGGCTCTAAAAACCAAGATGGCGACCCTGATGCCAAATAAAAGGCATCAAAACAGAAGTCAGTGAACTGATGGGTAACTGAGGATCTACTGTTTAAGATCCATGGTCTATGGAACGCCATGTAAGTCAATATTAAATACATACATAAATAAATACGGATATCAAATAAATCATGAAATAAATAAATTGGCAATAAATATTTAAATGAGTCAGTGTAGTCCAATAAATAAACAGATTTTGTTTAAAAGACGTTTTTCTTTTTTTTAACATAATTCCACGTTGTTTTTTAAGTATTTTTTTAAAATATCTATTGAACTATGCTGACTATTTATTTATATTTGCATTTTTATATATATTTATTTAATGTCCCTTACAGTCGCTCTGATGTGAAAATTAATTGCTCTCCATTAACACATATCACTCTCTTCATGTTTTCCAAGAGTCAGATTCTGTTGATGTGAATAAACACGACACAAAATACAAAAGAAGAGAAGAAGAAAGTTTTAGGAAAAACATTTATTGAACATGATGAAGTCACCACAGCACAGCAGAGAGGACGGTTCAGGTTTAGCACCTCGGTGGTTTCACATTTCACACCAGTTAACACGTAATGTGCGTTGACTCTTGTAACTTAAAGACAACACACACACACACACACACACACACAGTATGTGAACACCACCGTTCAGTAGGGTCTGACATTAACTAAAATACACACGTCCTGTTGGCACGCAGAACATCATGTGTAAAAACAGCAGTTTAATGAGTCACCGTCACGACGACACACAAAATATTAATCTCTATGATCTTCTAATAAACATCTGACTCACAGGTTTATTTACTGCAGATCAGCTGTGCGTTAGTCAGTCACGCTACAGCAGGAAATGGCACTTCACAATAAAATAAATAAAAGCTCTGTGCCCAAAATTCACTGTGAAATAAAGTGTTTTTTACAAGCTTGACACTTTAGCGTGGACCTGTGACCCTCCAGCTGGAAACCACTGCATTAAAATACCTCTTATGGTGCAGAGAAGCTGCTGGAAACTGTGGACAGATGACAGTCAGCTCATGTGCTGCGTCATGTCACAAACGTTGATACGATAAATATGAAACGTACAAATATAACATTTTAATGGTTTGTGGAAATGTACAGCGGCGACATTTTCTTGTGGCGACTGAGCCGTTCCCTCGCCGGCAGCAGGTGCTGATATGAAAAATGAAAAATGAACCACTGAGAGTGTTTCTATGAAAACAAAATAATATTTAACAAAACTTTTACATCTATTTGAAATGTATTCGAGCCGCAAAAAAAGAAAGGCATTTCAAAAAATTACAAAACAATCAGAAATGAAACTGGTCCCTTTGTGACAACGTCTCTCCGTCACCTCACCACAGTCAACTTTAATATTTGCTGCTCGCTGCAGTTATAAAAGAGATTTTTAGCTTGAAGCTGAAGAAGCATTCAGTGTTTCAGACGTTTCAGCGTTTCACTGATTCCATATTTAAACAAGACTCATCAGATAAGTGACGAGTGTCAGAAACTTGTGCTGAACAGAGATTATTTTTATAAACAATCTAAAACTACATTCAGAAGCGCGTCACTAACTTCCTGGTTAATGTACAAACCCCTTTTCTGTCGTCGCTGTGCACTTAGACATGTTTGTGACACTGTTACACACGACGCTTCGATCTCTGCAAACAGACGTGCAGAAAATCGAAGCAGTTTGACACTTGATGGCGTTTGGTTCAGAGCGAAAAACAAAGTTTGGCATTCACTGGTCGTCATCAGAGAGGAGCGTGTGCAGAGAGGACACTGCTGACGAGTGTGTTTCATGATCCAGAAAATAAAAACAAGATTAATAAGGGCGCTCACTAGCTCACCTCAGAGAGCGGACACCCTGTGTACAAAGGCTCAAGGCCCAATACTGAAGAAACTTCTGTACACTTAAACCTATTAAAAATTATGAAGTTCATCACTCTGTTTTATTCAAAAACTGTAAAACTTCTTAAACCTATCTCCTCCCACAATTTTTGCTCAACTGACACCAAACTTGCTACAGAGCATCTTCAGATTGTCCTACACAAACTATGTTTCTCAGATTTTTGATTTATCAAAAATTGAGCCTACAGTGCATCAAAATGTTTAACTGTAAACAGTACTGTAAACATATACATGCAAATTCTTGCTAAATAAATCTTCAACATTCATGAAAAAAAATGTCAAAATTCTAGAGTCATGGTAGATGATGTGTGGCAAATTTCAGAGTTTTATCAAAAACTGATTTTTTGACAGCATTTTGAATTTTGCTCTAATGTGAACAATTGGAGTCAATGTAAAAATGACAATTTTAAACATCAGTTTTTCACTTATGGAGCAAATCAATCATTGTTATAAACAAATTACCAACATCTCCATGCTGTCTAGATGCAATATGTGTATTTTCAGATTTTTGTCTTAATAACTGAATTTTTTACAGTGGTTTCAAATCTGCCTTTCCATGCACGGATGGCTGCTTTACAGTGAATGGCTTACTCAGTTTGTGAAGCCACTGTTGAGTTGCTACTTGCCAATTAGCTCAGAGCAGTAGATGACCGTGTTAGGTTCCAGAGGTTGCTCAGAACTATAATTCTGAGCAACTATAATTAAACTTGATTTCTAACCTAAGAGCCGATCTCCAGAGATGTGACTCCACAGGAAGTATCTTTTTGACCACTGTCTTTACAATGACAGGATACTGTGGGTCGTTTGAGACACAGCAACAGCAACAGAGTTCTCTTACATCCGTGGTGAGGAGAGGAGTCGAGCTGCTATAGGAGCAGAGAGGAGGAGCAGCAGAGAGTGAGTGGGGCGAATAACGCATGTAATTCCGGAGAGACCAGCGAAAGCACGTGAACACACATGAAGGCGGTGCCCATGTCTCACGGTCTCGCGCAAGCGCACACACATGAGCGCGGTGCCCAGAGAGGCAGTCAGAGCTACAGGCGACAACGAGGCTAAAAACAGAGTTCAAATGGTTTTTTTCCAAACAACTTTTTATGTCGGGGCTTCAGGACACTTGGATCACTACGGACGAGCAGTATGGAGATATTTTGTGGTTTCAATTATGTGTTTTTGGACGTTTGAATCTGGGGTACCGTCATTTCATTTTTGGGTGCACTATCCCTTTAACAAAGGCAGAAACAGCAGAAAAATAATATTTAAAAAAAAAGGAAAAACAACAATAAAAAAGACAAGATTATTAAATGTGTACGACAGTTTGTGAGAAAATTGAGTTTACACAAACAGAAACGACTCCTGACTGGCCTCAGGCGACACCATGAGATCGTTCAAAACCATATTTGTTTGTGAACCCACAATTCACTGCACTTTGTCTCTTTTGTTGGATTGTGAAACACATTCGTCAGCTCCTCTCTGCTGGGAGTGTATGTGGTGATTTAAAGCACGATGTGGAGGACTCAAGGTGATGTTTTTGTTTTACCGCACACTCTGAGACATGTGCAGAGGAGTCAGCATCTCCTCGAAGATGGCGCCCTTCACATTGGAGCCTCTCAGGTTCGCCTCCTGAAGGTCACATCCTGACAGGTCACAGTTCTGGTACAAACATACAACACCTGAATGTATCACGGATTTACAGTGTGTCTCACAGTTGCAAGTTCAGTTTGTGTGTGTGTGTGTGTGTGTGTGTGTGTGTGTGTAGGTGTGTGCGCTTACCTCCAGGTCAGTCCCCGCCAGCGTCGCTCCTCTCAGGTTGCAGTTCTTCAGTTTGGCGTTTTTCAGCGTGGCGACCCTCAGGTTGATCCCCGTCATCTGACTCCCCTCCATGTCCACACCCTTCAGGTTGGCTCCTGCACACACACACACACACACACACACACACACACACACACACACACACACACACACACACACACACACACACACAGGTGTGAGTTCAGTACACACCTCACCTGCTCAGGTGTGTGTGAGGAGCACGTGTGATTGGCTGCTTCACCCTCCAGGTTGGCTTTGATTCCTGCAGGATCTTCAAAGTTACAGCCTCTCAGTGACGCTCCCTCAGCGTTGGTGCACAGCATCTTCACACCCTGAAGGTTGGCTGCCTGACACACACACACACACACACACACACACACACCATGAACATGTGACTATCAAGTGAACTTCCTCAGTAAAAGCTGAATGAATGCCTCTCCGTCATGTGACAGGATCAAAACCAGACTGATGACTGCAGTGAATATTGACTGACATGAACGTGTTATTTTTGGCAGCCCTAATTTTAATGTAACACCTGCTGCAAACAGCTAACAGCTAACCAGCTAACCAGCTCTCCTCCTGCTGATGTCAACACAGATCTGCTGTTCACATCATCAGGGAAACAACAAGGTGCGTCCTCTGACACAATATGGTGAGTTTACTGCGTTCTTTCGTCTCAAAAGGCGTCACAGGAAAGATCTCTGTGTCCCCGGGACGAAGGGACGCCGGCTGCTACAATCCAGCTCATCACACAGCAGTGAGATCACAGTCCTGTTTTGTTCTGAAAATGTGGGCGTGCAGCCTCGTTCTGTGGACGATAAACCAGGTGCAGACTTCCATCTGTGTCACCGCTGATGAGGATATACAGCGAGTGCTGGACGGAGCAGTGAGTGACAACAACCCCGCCCACATTTAAGAGGACTCGTTTAAGACTGGACGTGTTAAACGTCATGTCTGACTGTGGAAGAAGAAGACAGCGCTCACATCGAGACAGGCCATGGACAGGTCTGCTCTCTCCAGGTTGGCCCCGCTCAAGTTGGCGTGGGTCAGGTTGGCTCCTCTCAGGTTGGCCATCTTGAAGTTGATGTAGCGCAGATCCAGACGAGACAGATCTGCCCCGGTGAAGTTCAGACCCTGACGGACCACAGACACACAGAGCATCAGAGGGACTGTGTTCATGTCTACAGTGTATGAATGTGCGTGCGTCTCCGTCTACCTGACACCGCAGCTCTGACTTGGTCGTCGTCGCCAGCAGGTACCTGATGAACTCCTTGCGGCTCAGAGGCGAGTGGTCATCAGGAGGCTGAGAGGACTGAAGAGGAGACACACATGTGGAGGTCACACCACTGAACATACACTTCACTCTGCCACATGTCTGCTGTACACACCTTTATGAGCGTCTCCAGCTGCTCAGCCAGCTGTTCGATACCAAAGAATCGAGCTTCTTCCAGAACCCCTGCAGCGGAGACACCGACGATCAGAAAGTCCTGTCATCTATCACCTACATGTGTAAACGTATGTGTGTGTGTGTGTGTGTGTGTGTTGTACCCAGAGGGTTGATGCCTTCGTTGATGATGAGCTGTCCGTGTCTCAGATAATTCAGGATGGGTTCAAAGTAGTCCGGACTGCGGTCTATCAGGTACGCCCCCTGAGAGTCCTGCTTGTTCCCCCACACGTCTGCATGCAGTCACATTAGACATCGTATAACAACAGGAAGTCAGAGAAAGACGTCAAACATTTGTGTTTAAGATAAAACGTGACGTCACCTTTGTCTCTGAACATGTGGGCCAACATGCTCTCCGGCTCCTTGCTGACCAGCGTGCTCCTGGAGAACACAGAGAAACAGTTCACACTGAATCTACACAGTTCAACGAGGCAGCTGAGCTCCACTCACACACTGACGCACAGTGCGTCTGCAGGTTGTTACTCAAACTATAATCATGTCCACACCTTTCAAACAAACACGTAAAACTGAATAAATAAATTAAATATTGCAGGACAAAAAAAATCAATAAACAAATAGTACATAACAACAAAATAAACACCAGGAACAATATTAATAACAACAATATTTTTTTTTTTTAAGATATTTTTTGGGCGTTTTAGCTTTTAGTTGACAGGACAGCTTAAGCGTGAAAGGGGGGGTCTTCATCTCCACACATCCCGACTGAGGTCTCTGCTTTAGGGGTTCCAAAACACCCGAGCAGCGTGGACTCTAAAAAGACATCTGCTCACTCACAGGGCTCGATGTCTCAGTCCTGGCGGTCATATTTACCTGGTGGTGGTGAAGCAGCGTCCACCGACGTTGAGCGTCAGCCAATCAGTGTGAGTCTGATCCTTCTCTGGGCCTGGGAGGTCGTCCTGAGGGTCTGAGCACAGGTGAAGGTGAATGGATGACATGTTTCAAGTCTTTTGATCACTACGTGTCACACACACATTCACTCACACACACACACACACACACACACACACACACACACACACACACACACACACACACACACACACACAGAGTGGTGGAACAGCCATCAGGAGCAATTTGGGGTCTTGCCCAAGGAAACTTGGACATGTGGACCGGAGGAGCCAGGGATCAAGCGGCCGACCTCTGAGCCACAGCCGACAGGATTTCTTCAACTAAAACGTTTTGAATTTTCCTCCACTAAAACTATGAAGGATAAAAATGACTAAAATGTGACTAAAATAAGCATCTTTGTCTCAAGAGTCTGACTGAATCCAAAACATCTGTGAAAATGACCACTGATCTGAACTTAGTTTCTTCTCCTTCAGTATATAAACACCTGTTTCTCTGCCTTAAGACTTACCTTCAATTGAATCTCCCTCTGATACATAGAGCACGTCATCATCTCTGCAGACACAGACACACACAGCATGTTGTGACGCTCAGTAAGGGACTATTTGTTATTGAATTTTTTTTACTGGTGATGTTTATTTCAAAACACATTGTTAATATTTAAAAAATTAGACAAATTTACACCATTTATCAGCCAAAAACTGTAAAAACAGAAAGTATTGTTGGATTTTTAAATTTCTGACAGTCCTTGGACACATCACGTGCAATGAAGCTTCCATCAGGAAAAAACACACACGACCAAATCTGAGTTTAAAATAATGATATTTAATCAAATTGAGAAAAAGGTTGGGTTTTTTTTTAAACTCCAGGATTTTCCACTTTTAACTTTCAGGCATCAAAAGGTCAGTTTTAAACATCTAATCACTAAAAACACAAATATAGAGCCTATAATTAAACTTCAGAAAAGAGCTCTGAGAACGACACAGCAAGCTGCTTATCATGAATCTACTAATCGACTGTTTGCAGCAGAGGTGTCAAACTCACAGTCCAGTATGATCTCAGGTGGGCCGGACCAGTTAAACCACTGCAGAATAACCTGTAAATAACAAAGCCTTCATGTCTGTCCCTGTGTTTTAGTGTAAAGTAATGTTACAGGCAGCTGACATCCTGATAACGTTCAGAATTAATGAAGAATACATTCCAGGGTTTTTCCGAGACCAAGGTGGCAGAGGCCTGTGACGGGGGGCATCTTGACAGCTGTACCTTTAGATTTATCGTGTGGCAAGACCAGTATATTTGACACGTCTGGTTTACAGCGTGCCTTACCTTAAAATGTCCAGACACTGTGTACTGTAAGACACTGGAGATACTTTTTTGAGTTGTCAACAAAAACCTTCCTGTCTGAATTTTAAAAAATGTGTGTGAACTAATCTTTGTTTCTTCAGACGTCTGTGACGGAAATAAAATTAGTGAGGATCCCACAGGCCTACAGAGGCCCCGGGGTCCTCAGATCCTGTGACCGCCCCTGTTTCAGGACCACTGTGAGGCACTTGATGATGATGATGATGATGATGATGATGGCTGAGGTCTCACCTGATTAACGTGATGTCATCTATGAGGCCGCCGTTCCCGTTATAAACACTAGAGGCTCTTATTCCCAGTTTGGAGCTGGCCGCAGACAGCAGGTCCTCCAGGGACCCGTACACGGCCACCACCTGTGTGACGACACCGGCACACAGCACACCTCAGCTCCCGTTAACGGCACCAGAAATTAAACATGTCAGACTTCAGCTTTTAGCGCTAAAAGCTAACGTCGGCTAACATAGCCGTTTGTGTTTTGTTAGCACAATGCTAACTAACGCAGTTGTTTCCCGGGTTAACGTGTCCCGGCTTACCTTTCCGTTAGAGGAGGTTCCGTTAACGAACAGAGTGACTCTTCTCATGGCGGAAAAATCAACTCAAACTGTCCGCAGCTCCGAGTTTCATCCATTAACACACACTCTTTGGTTTACAACCTACTTCCTGTTTCTTTTCCGCTCTAGCCCTGGGAAGCGGAATCAGCCAATCAGCGACTCAGATCTGGCAGCAACAGCCAATCAGTGAGCTGAGTGGGCGGGATCTCCATATCTCTAAATCAGTCGATTTAATATTTTTAAATTTTTATTTTTATTTGCACGAAATACATTTAATCAACGACTGGAATTAATTTAAAAGTACTTTTACTAAAGTGTTTTTATTTTAAGCAACTTTATACTTAAACTACATTGAGTAAGTGTGAACTTCCTGTTCTGTTTCAGACATGTAAATATTTATTAATGCTCATATATTATTTTATTCATTAGAATTTATTTATTAGAATTTGAATGTTGAAAGCCTGCCTTTTTTTTAAATTTCGTTTCGGGTTGGTTTTTTTTGTTTCTTTTTTTTTTCATTTTTTTGTTATTCTTGTTTTTAGTTCAAAATAAACTGGAAAAAATACATGAAAAATTGTACTTTTTAGTGCCCTACATTTATCTGATGACTTAAGTTGCTTTGCAGATTTAAAGAAATAATAGAAAACATAATGAAATCATATAATTTATTATTTTTGGTTAAAATAAAACTTTATTGATCCACAGTCATTAAAATGTGCTCCACCTTCAGCAGCTGCAACATTCAAATAATATAAGCACGTTAATGCATCAATAATTATAACCCTATATCAAAATATATATTATTCTGAAACTGTTTCTGCCCTGTGGTATCTCTGCTTTTACTTGACAAAAATATCTGATTTTAGTCAAGTAAAATTAGTAAAAATTTTATAAGTACATAGACTTCACTTATCAAAAATAAGCTCTGTAAAACGTATTCAAATATCAGTGCAGCGTGTGACTGCTGCGGCCGTCACCAGCCTCACGAGCCCAAATGTTCTGGCCGTCCTGATCTTGTGTGAACCAGCTCCCAGCATTTATGATGTTATATGTAACCCTACTTACACGTACTGTAGAGTGATGTTATTAAATTGGGAGCAAACACAGACGCCTACCCGCTCTGCCCTCGTGAAGGATGTGACGCAGCACCTGCATTTGGAATAGTGAAAACAAACTCTGCCAGATCTGGCAACCCGTTACAGCCCACCTCAATAAAGATGCTCTTCCCCTAACTAAAAAAACATGACACTTGTTTTACAAACGTTTATTTAACAAATCACTGAGACATAAAATAAAAGCTAATTTTACAAAGTGACTGCAGGGAAACTGTGCAATTAAAATCCCAGAGCATGTTCATTTGGCAAAAGCAGAGGACGTGATTCTCAAAGAAAACAAACACTTTATAAAAGGATTCCTCGGCCTTTTGATGACCAAGAACTCCTGTTTTAACCCCAACAATAAAATAGTTATATTTATTTATTTATACTTTATGTTAAACAGCATGAAGCGCTTCAAACCAATAATAAATCTCAACCTTTTATTCTTAGTGGAAACATTCCCAAAATCTCTGCACAGCAACAGGAAGTGCAAACAAACAATCACCCAGTAACCCCAGCAGATCTGTGCAACACGACCATGAGATGCTTTGATTGGTTTCAGTCCCCTGTCAGTGCTGGGAGCTATGGGAGCTGTGGGAGCATTTTACATTCCACTGGCTACGTCTCTACAGCGTCCAACACCTCAGCCTGCGGGCGACTTTGATTCAGCAGGTCATTAAACATACGGTCACACTGTGAACTGCGTGTGAGCATTAAGTTCATTTAATCAGCTGCATTAAATATAAGAGGGGTCAAAGTTCAAAGTGCAGAAGGTCGCCTGATTGTGTTTGCAGCAGCAGCAGCAGCCTTTATTCAAACAGGACAAAACTCAGTACGTTCAGAGGCCACACAAGGATTAAACTAAGTTAGTAGGAAAACAGTCAGCAGCAGACTTCTACACATTAGATCAAAATAAAATCTGAACTGTGAGCGTGACCGGGTTTTACAGAGCAGCATATGGCAGAGAGGTGACGTCATGAAGCTGTTAATGTGGAAAAGTGCTTTAAATAAGGCACAGAAGAGGAAGACATCCGTGTTCACTCAGTACGTTTCCAGTCACAGTGAAGTGTTTCTACAGTCCCAGCTGGACGAGGACATCTAACTGGCCTACTGTCCTTGTCCCAGTATACAAGCACGGGAGGGGAATCCATTTATTGAGCCAAGTGTGTGCATGATCTGTACATGATCTGGCCTACACACTTATGAACAGCTCCTGGAAGAAGATGAGCTCTGCACTCAGGGTTTCAGGTAAATAGGCTATGATATGGTGCTGGCTAAGGCTGCTTTGCAACCGCAGACGCAACCTGCTGACGCGCTCTTGGAAGCTGGCACAGAAAAGGTGCCTCGTGATTTTCAGACACAGCATGTGAACGGCCTTCAACGTGTTTTCATGAATTTTAAAGTCCAATTTTAGTCGGACGGACACAATAAATCGATTTCCTCTGATATCATGGAAACGTACTGAGTGTGCTAAGGCTCTATAAGTGAGAATGATGTGGAGTAATGAGCACAGCGTCCATCTGCCTGACAGTTCATATCAGGCTCGTGTGTTTACATGCACCTGTCAGGTCACTAAATCTGTCTATGTGCAGCAGATCAGTGTTCAGATTCTGACTTTTGTTCTGTAAGAATGACTCATTTCATTTAGGAGAAAGCGTCGATTGGTTGCTCTGTACACCAAATGTGTGTCAGGTGATCTTGGAAAAAAATAGGATGAACAGGAAGGCAATCAAGGCACTCCAAAATATAGAAAAATATTTTAAAAATACCTCAACCCCAAATAATAATTTGTACATAAATTACTCTGCTGACACAGAGAGGCAGGGTTCACCCTGGACAGGTCACCAGACTATCATAGGACTGATACATAGAGACAAACAACCATTCACACTCACATTCACACCTACGGACAATTTAGAGTCACCAGTTAACCTGCATGTCAGCTGGTTCATATGTTTCAGAGGGCCTGGGTTTCCGTCCTGTTTACGTGACACAAAACGCTGTTTTATATGAACGCATCCGTGGAGTTACCAAACAGTCAGAAGTTCAGAGGTGGAAACGACTACTTTAGACTTCTCTTGTTAGTTTCAGTTTGTCTTTGGGTAGAAGTTACTTTGAATATGAGGATGTGTCTCTGCATGTGATTTTAACCACCTTTCCTTTTATTCAGTCACTTTGCTGTCTCTGTCCCTGCACATCAGCTTTCTCTGCTTCCCCAAATTACACCACGCTTCTTGTTTGGTGTTTAAGGAACAGATAACTGCAGAGGACTGGCTGTGATGCAGGATTTATGCTTCTGTGTCAAATCAACGCCGTAACCTGATGTGCACCTGTCCAGAAATGTAACTCCACGTCACAGTGATGCAGACCTCCTGTCTGTCTCTGTAAGCTGAAACCATTTCCCTCAGTGGAAACAAAGCTCTGATTTACTTTAATTTCACAAATAAGAAACAATAAATTGTGAAGACAATAAAGCCTCCACACACTGTGTGTGATTTATCCTGGCTGAAATATAAGCAGAGGAAATCTCTGCTAGCTACTAGGCTAATTTATACAATGTAAAATGCCATAGACTTGTGCTAATAACGTTAGCATGTTGTATTTGTGGGGAAAATGTGTCCAGATAAAGACAAGTGTTTGTCTGTGAATGCTGCGAGTTATAGTGAAGCTGATTTGTGTTTGAAACTGTCTCTATTAAGCCATGTTTAATGTGTGTTTAATGTGTGTTTTGAATCAACTAAACTTTACAGCACTTCACAGAAACCTTGACTCCAACAAGTGTTTTGGAGGTGTAACTGCAGAGTGACACACACACGCCACAGCACAAGTATAAATGCTCACAGCGGTGTAGGCTGCACTGTAGGCTCTGCATAGAGCTGACACACACAAGTATAAATCCCGCTTAATGCCGTGACCTGAGTGCACGTAAACACACTGAATCACCTGAGCTGACTCCTGTAAGTTTCTTTATGTGGGCACCATATTAAAAGATAAGGCAACAAATCATATTTTATAAATATCTTCAAGTATTTTTCGTCACTGAGAGCAGAATTAAAGGCTGAGAGGGGCACACGACGTCACCAGTATGTAATCAGTGTTAGTACTCGTGGTGAGAAGCTCGTAGGCTGCGTAGATGTGTTGTCTGATGCAGATGTTGGAGACAGAAACTTTGAATTGATGTCACTCTGGTCACAGGTGAAGCCTCTTACCCAGACTCACCTCATTAACGCTCTGCATTATGTTTTATGGTGACAAACATCTTGTTTTTGTACCATCGTCACAGTTTGTCGGCCGCTCTCCACAGTTAGTGAAACTACTCGTTCCCACTGTCCTCTGTGTCCTCGTCTCCATCTTCATTCTGTCCATCTCTGTCTCCCTCTGGGTAGTTGAGGATGTGTCGACTGGCCTGAATGATGCACTGCTGGTGTTTGAAATACACCTTCAACGCTCCCTTGATCAACACAAACGCGATGCCGCCCTGTGGGGACAGACGAGGACAGAGAGGCGTCAGCTGGGCAACATTTAAAGGTCTGGTTCTTCTCCAGGTTTTTTTAAATGGTAACGCCCACTTAGCCAAAAAACAGCAGTGACAGTTTAGAGCTCTGATGATGATAATGACAATGACAATGACAATAATAATAATAATAATAATAATAATAACTAAAAGGGATAGTATGGATTTTTTGAAGTAGGGCTGTATCTCGTCCTCTGCTCAGAGGGCAAGAAGCTCCCAGACCTCGTTGTTTTCACAATTCGTGGACATTTATGGCTGATGTTCTTCTTTTTTGAGTTAACCGCTAATTGCTAACAGCTACTTTTTAAATGTCCCGCGGTGGGTCGCATACAATAACACCTCAACAAACGTCACACCCTTGCACATTGTGGGTTAGCGGGGTAGAGAAATATAGCTAATGTGGAAGACTGACAACACACGACGAAGTCACGAAGAGGCACACTGGGCGGGTTGGGGTGGTTTATACATAGCAATGTCACCATGTAGAAACCTACGTCAGGTCATGTGAGAAAACATTTTTGGAAAGGCCAGGGAAATTAACATTTAGATGCTAAAATATAGTTTAGTATCAGAATGTTTGGATTTCAATGTAAAAAGAACACTGCTGGGGAGCAACGAACTGATATGAAAACTTCAGAGAAAAAACACAATTTAAACCAAACAGTAATGAAACCAAGTGACGTCTGGTCCACATAAAAAGACTTTCCATATATTCTTAAATAAACATGAGGTGTATATTCACCAGCACAGTGCGCTGAAGGTCAGAGGGCATCCGTCTGAACAGCAGCCGTCCCATCAGACTGGCGATGGAGGGAAAAATGAGCGCTCCGCACAGAGTCCTGGACACAGAGAGGTGATCTCCTGCTCCCAGCCCGTCAGCAGGGACTCTGGGCAGGTAATGGCTGCCACCTGTCGTAACACACATTCAGTTCAACAGCTTCCATGATATCAACCAACCATGTGTGTGTATGTGTGTGTGTGTGTGTGTGTGTGTGTGTGTGTGTGTGTACCTGGCTGGAGCTTCCCCCTGCAGGAGTACCTCTGCCACAGCCTCACTATATAATCCTCCCAGCGGATCATCTTGCCCAGCACCAGCACCACGGGGATGGTGGGCAGTCCCATCAGCAGGAAGAGCGGGTCGGCTCGCTCCATCACGTTCAGACCCTTCTTATGTCCCACCACCTGCACGCACACATGATGACAGAGGTGAGGACACCTGAACGCTCTCTGGTCTTTATACTCTCTCTGTGCAGTGTGTCGTTAGCTGACCTGCATGACGGTCACGGCTCCGTATGTGACGGCTGACCAGTACACAGTCCCCACCACCACCCCGACAGCGGCGAAGGGACTCGCCCGGGACAGAGCTCTGTCCACCTGCTGGAGGAAATACACCAACGGGCCTGAGGAGAGGCAAAAACACACACACTGAGAGGACAAAGACTCTGACTCAAACCAACAGTGCGTGTGTGTGTGTCTACATCCTGACTTGCACACTTAATCACCACAGACACACACACCTGGGCTGCACGACTGGGTCCATGATGATAACCACGATTATTCTGATCAGTACTGAGCTCATGGTTATTGATTGTTAATATCTTTTTTGCAGTGTCACATCTAAATAAACAGAGCTCTGCTTTCACGTCCATGTTGTGCTACATTCCTGCTAATGTACAATGTAATGTATTGTAATCTACTCTGGATATGTCTGCATCCCTGTGTTACTTCTTCATTGTACTGCAGTTTTTTTCAGGTGGTTTAACAAGTTAGTCGTGTTGCTCTGCAGCGCAGACACAAGTCTGACGCACTCTTCACATATGATTTGTTCTCTCCCAAATCCGAAATATTTCTAAACAAGAGATGATGATTGTTGAACATAATTTTCATTTTGCCGCCTGAAGTCGTAACATTCAGTAAAGTTTGCAGCTGCAGAGTGAACATGTAGCAGCATGACAGCTCTTTAAAAGCAGTGTTCATTTTGTTGACTAAAACTATGATGAAAATTTTTCGTCAATGACCTTTTTTCCACAAGAAAAATGAGACGATGACGAGCTGGAACTAGATCAACTACCAACTGCAAGCTGTGAGCTGTAACTCAGCAGTAAGTAATCAGCTGTGTGTGTCTGACTGTGGATGGTGGAGCTGCTGAATGACTCTGAGGAGTTTGTTAGTTGCAGCGGTGGCTGTTATCAAAGAACACAGGATAAAGTGTAATTTCATCACAGAAAGAGGATGTTCTTTAGGAACTCTTAGGTTCAGATGTTGTCCACAAACGTGACCACATAGGTGTGTCTATGCACGGATATGTTTAGACACATTCGTCAGTGTGTACGTGGATATTAAAAGCTTTTATTTTCATTTTATTTGACCTCTTCAGGAGTGTGTCCACCTTGATGAAGATTGTACAGAGTTAAACATGTCTGAGTAAATAAAGACGTCAAATATAACTTTTCTCCTAGAGGTCAGTGAATGTTTCTTTTTCTGTGAGCCGTTGTTCATGTCTCACCCATCTTGGGGAAGGTGATGTGGTATTCAGTGCCACACTGCGGGCAGCTGACTGCTCCCTCACTGTTTCCTTTCTGCTTCTCGTCCAGCCAGCGCTGCAGACACGACTGGTGGATCCATTTAGTGCAGCCTTTACACCTGCAGGGGCTCACCCACTCTGCACTGTGGTCGTCCCTCTCAGTGGCAAAACACACCCAGCAGTGTCTGGACACACACACACACACACACACACACACACACACACACACACACACACACACACACATACATACACATACATACACACACACACACACACACACACACACACACACACACACACACACACAGTGTTACTGTCAATAAAGATCTCTGATTATGTCGTTAAAATAATGAAACAAACCATTCTCATGTTTGTGTCAACAACTTTAACCAATGAGAAGCTACAGTTCAGTGATTCAATGGTGGGATCCATCACAGCCACTTCCTCTCCTGTATTTACAAAATGCAGTCTCACAGGTGTTGTTTAAACATGCGTGAAGTAAACAATAAACATGGCGACACTCATGTTACTTTATCATTAATTCTGAGATAAACGCAGATCACAGCAGAAAAGTGTGTTTCAAGTAAGCAACTATGTTTCTCTCGTTGTGTCAGTGCTGCTCCAACCGGTCGTGTGCGTATCACATCTTACAAACACACCACGTTTATTTCTAATTTCGTGCTCAATCAACGCTCCAAACAGGAGCAAGGAGGAGGCAAACTCGCACCTCTCCAGCTCCCAGTCCACACTCCATACTCGGTCCATACACAGACTTTCACTGGCCAAGCCAAGCCCCTATGGACTGAGTTACTGCCACCCCAACGGGTAATCAGATGGTTCAATATGCCCGACATGACGTGCACTCAGGAGACGTGGTCTTACTTCTCAGGCTGCTCCTCAGCGAGGGCCATGGTACTGAACGTGCTCTGCTCTCCTGGATGTTATCATGAACCCATCAGACTGCACACAGGACCTACAACAGACACACAGACACACACACACACAGTTTACACTTGCCAGAATACATTTAGTCAAGCACTGTGTGTCCACCTGGTCGAATATTCTGTCCAGGACATTAATTTGACAGCTTCAGATTATTAATACAAAATATAAATCAGTTAATAGATTATGATGCATGTTTATGCTTTAAGTTCCCTGCAGCACAAAGAGAAGTTGAAACGACCGTATAAAGCTGCAACATTAGTGATGTTTACATATTAAAGGATTAATAATTATAAAACAATAATATCAATCTGAAATGTGCGATTCTGCATCAATGAGTACTTTTACTTTTGGTACTTAAAGTAACTTTTAAAGCTGATACGATTTGTACTTTCACTTCAGTAAGGAACTGTTTAATATTTGTGAGGAGAGAGAGGGTGGTGCAAAAAGGGGAAGACATATAAGACATATGTTTTCTGTTTTGGCATACATAAATAAAGAACAGACCCTGAGTACTAGTAACAGAGGATTATTACACTGTGGGAGTTACCACGTTTACTTAAACAGTAACAGCACAATACACAAGTACTTCCTCCACCACTGACTACTGGTTACTTTGAAGACATTAATTAGAAATGTAAAATATTTGATCAGATGATAAACGATGATTCACAGCTGAAGAAACCCGACAGGATTTAAAGGGATTAAATATTAGCTTCTGTTACGGCGACGATCACAGTACTCTGTCCAACACTTGACTTTGTCTGAGCCCAGTGAGGACACACACCGTCCTGAACGTGAAACCACCATGTTGAGACTAATTTTGTCCCCAGCCAAATTCTTTAAAGTCCAAAGTTTGTGCCCAAATGTGACCCGTGACACAGCAGACACCACAAACTGAAACCAACACTACAAATATTCCTGACAAATAACTCAGCTACAAATGTAACTTAAATAAAACTATCATGTCCACTCAGCTAAAGTCTCCGTGTCTCCATTTAACTGACTTCATGTCGTTTGGTCTTTTAACAAATCTCTCTAACTCTCATGCTAACGCTAACAGGAGTCAACTTTAGCTCCGAGCTTTCACATTAAGCTAGTAACCGATAACTAAGTTAACCTTTAGTATGTCTGTCAGTTTGTTAAACAGCTGTGTGACATTAATATTAAAACACCACCTACCTGATAAACAACAATAAACCCAGATAATATAATGTTTCAGCTGTTTAAACCGTATTTACGTGCTGTGCTTTACTCATGTAGTTATGCTAACTCTACAGCATGCTAGCGACAGCGTTAGCAGCGCTCTGATTGGTCGGCGGCTGTGACGAACCTTGCTGCATTCAGGGCGTGTGGGAAACTACGACATTCACCTTCCGGTTGATAACAACATATTAAATAAATCTTTTGAAGACAAGAACTGCACCTCAGCGTTTTACACTATTATTATTATTATTATTATTATTATTATTATTATTATTATTATTATTATTATGAAACACGTGTATTTTACTTGAATATTTCCTCATTACTTTATTTGTTTGTTTTTGCAAATATTTGTTTTTATTAACAAAATATGTGTCAGGTTTCCATTTGTGCATTTAAATATTATTTTTAAAAGAAAAGTACAGAAATACAAAAGAAAAGAGGCAAAAAACAAAGAAAAAATACATTAAATATAAATATAAATATTCCTTAAATATATATATACAGAGAGGATGTACTAAAACTAAAGCTAAGGGACATTTTGACGTACAATATAAAAGCTGACAGTTATAATATGTACATTTGCTTATTTATGATATTGGGGGGAAAAATAAACTGAACGGTCAATCTCCCCTTTATTTTAGTTATTTTCTAAGGGGAGACTTTTTACACAAAGTTCCATTAACAACATGGTTTCAAGTTTTAATTATAGTAATAAAACCAAAAATAACCTTTCGGTTTTATTCGGTAATAAGATAAATTCTGTAATACAGGGAAACAGCGGGGAAGCCTCATACCATTGCAGCCCTACAGTCAAAAGGGCACGTCATATGATATTTAAATACAGGTCACAATATGACTGTAACTGAAGGATAAAAACAAAATTTAAAAAAAAACTAGATATAAATGGTCATTCAGGAATTCAGGTAAAAGATATTCATTTGGATGTTTTTATACAGAATGAATGATCTCGTTTAGAGATGCCGGGCAGATGGGGTTAATCTTCAAACATCGACATTTGTGAATAAAACATTTTGCCAAAAATAATTAAATTATTCATCCCAAACCCTGATTTCTTGTCCTTCAGTTGGATACCAAACTTTATATTTTCATAATGATAATATTCACATCATTATAAGTCAACCAACATTAAATGTTAAATTACAAAAGAAAAAAAAAAGATGTTCTCAGATACAAATGAAACCTTCTGTGTCAGAAATATGTGTAAATCTCATTTGTTATGTTAAAGTGAACCTCTGTAGCCTCAGGTGGAATTAGAGAAGAGAGGTGACTGACTCTTATTTAACCGTCACACGTCTGCTGTATCCTTGGAACATATGACTTTACTTCAAGAGTGATGGAAAACAATTTAAGGTGAGAACGTTTAAGTATAATCCATAAGAAATACAAGTGGGACAGGTTTGCTCTGTTTGAAAACAGACACAGATAATGTCATTTCAAACATAATAAAATGATCATAATCCAGTAAAACTGTAAAACTAAATTAAAAGCCTGGTCCCTTTTTCTGGCCCGGTGTGGCTACACATTTTGACAAATAAAGGCCTGTCTCAAATAGAGGCCTGGTCTGGTTGCCAAGCAGTTTATTTCTTTAATAGAAGTTCTTCGGATGGATAAAAGCAGGTTGGTGGCTGCCTCAGATTATGTGTCCGTTCCTTGATTACCCTGTAAATTATCCAGTCTGTAAGGGTCCTCAGACTAAAAGAATCAAAAGGGTTTTTCATAAAAATGAATCCAAGTCGTGAGTTTTGTTTTAACAGGATAACGTGGTGTTGTGTCTGTGTGTCAAGTGTCGTAACTCACTCTCTCTGTCATGCTCTGTCTGTCGGAGTTAGATCAAATGAATGATTCTTAATTGATATGTTATCTGAAGCCTAATTTTTATAAATTTAAAAATTCATACTGGTTTAAATAAACAGTTTGATTGTATTTCCTGATCTTTGCTGAGCAACAGTTTTATGCGACAGGTATTAAAGGCCTGTCCCAAATATAGGCCTGTTGATTACAGTGATTTAAGCAAACAAAAGCCGGGGCTATTTGTAAACTAGTAACTCTTCAGCTTCAGCTGGGGACAAATCGTAGGTCACATCTCAGCTCAGTTCTCACCTCCCTTCACTGGTTGTCAGTTAACTTCAGAACTGATTTTAAGATTGTCTTGATAACCTTTAAAGTTCAACATGGTTTAGTTATATAGCTGAGCTCCTGACCACCTGTGCTCCAAGTCCCAAGTCGTGACCGGGGATCCTCAGGCCTGCCCTCACCAGTCGTCCCTAGATCAATGCTGATGGTTCTGCCGTCACAGCTATAATAATATTTTATTTGTAATGCACTTTTCATCCTTGGATCTCTCTCTTGGTGCGTGTCCATTGGTGCATTTGTGGGTGAGCAGCAGGATTTTGTACTTGATCCTGGATGAGACAGGGAGCCAGTGTAGTGAGTGTAGAATGGGGGTTATGTGCTCATGTTTACGGACTCTCATCAGGACCCTGGCAGCTCTGTTCTGGATGTACTGCAGGTTCTGGATGTTCTTGCCAGGAATCCCGATGAAGAGTCCATTGCAGTGGTCCAGTCTCGAGGAGATAAAGGCATGGACTAGCTTCTCTGCATCTGGGAGGGTTAAAGTGGGCTGGAGTCTGGAGATGTTGCGAAGATGGTAGAATGAGGTGTTTAATATGGTCATTGAAGGTCAAGTGGGGGTCAAACTGAAGCCCCAGATTTGTAACTGAGGAAGAGAGAGGGATGAGCTGGCCATTGAAGGTAAGATGGGATATGGGTGAAGACTGAACCTGGTGTGGGGTGCCAATGAGAAGTGCCTCTGTTTTATTGCTGTTCAGTTGTAGAGAGTTATTGTTCATCCATGCCTTTACCTCCTCGACACACGTGGTGAGGGATGACAGGGCTGCAGAGGGGTTTGGGGCAGTTTTGATGTAGAGTTGTGTGTCATCAGCATAGCAATGGACAGACATCCCATGTCCACTGATGACACGACCGAGGGGGAGCACGTAAGTAGGCCCGTTTCCACCGCAGGAACTTCGGGGTAATATTACGGGGCCTGGGCCGTTGGTGCGTGTCTCCACCGCAGGAACCACCCTCGAAGGACAGAGTTGGGGCTTGGAGTTACTTGGTGCTGATTGGATATACTCAAGGCGGGATGTGACGTCAACAGAAAGTGACAAAATAGCCGGCATTTTTAAAACTCAGCAGACGAGGTGTCGCATTTTTAAAAGGAGTCTACTTCATCTTCTTTGTTGTTCTTCTTCTTTGTTTCTTTGCCGTGTCGCCCCGGTCAAAACGGTCGCGCAACGATTACGTCACATCCAGAGCCCGGTAACTTTACAGGAACCTTCCTCCTACTCCACCTTCTCAGTGGAGACACGGCGGTTGAGAGGGCCGAGCGAGAGGACGTTCCTGTAATGTTCTGCCCCCCGAATAGTACCAGGAACTTCTTCAGTGGAAAAATGAGGGGGCCAAGAACTGACCCCTGCGGAACACCACAGACGACAGGGAGCAGCCTGGACTTGCATCCTCCAAGCGAAACATATTCCTTCCTGTCTGAGAGGTAGGACTGAAACCACTTCAGTGCACAGTCAGTCATTTATTTTTGTGATTTGTAACTTTTTTGTGTTTTATTTCCTTTGTATTGTTTTTGTCTTATTTCTGTGAAGCACTTTGTGACATTTTTTAGATAAGTGCTCTACATATACACATTATTATGTTATTATTAACCGACGTTTGATGGTATGTTATTAAATGGGACACTCTGCACAATCAGTACTTTTACTTATGGTATATTTTGATTCAGATATTTTTGTGCTTGTATTTATAAAGCTGAAGCAGAGGAGCAGGATGAAGCAGTGGAGTCAAACTGTGTGTGTCACAAAGAGATGATGATGATGATGATGAGGTTTCCACAGGTCTGACAAAAAGATGCTGCTCCCTCTGTGACAGCTAGCAAGCCTGAAGCGCATGGCTCTTCGGGTGAGACGCTGTGATTGGTTACCCCTCCTGTCAGTCATGGTTCTGGTGAATCTGATTGGCCGGCCGTGCTGTCAGTCACGCCCCCGCCGCGGTGGTGTTGTTGTGGTGGCAGCAGGCGGTCCCGCCCCCGGCAGCAGCAGCAGCAGCAGCAGCGGCAGCAGCAGAGGAGACGGAGTGACAGCGCCTTTCTCTGCTCTGTACATGATTAAAACACTACACGGAGAGGAACACGCGCACGGATCGATAGAAACACATCTTTAACACACAGTCCGTCATGGAGTCCTATGACATTTTAGCTAACCAGCCCGTTGTGATTGATAATGTAAGTATGATGATGTCATTCATCCACACCCTAACCGAGGCCGCTGGCTGGGAGCGGCGGCTAACTGTTAGCTTCGTTAACTATTGTGCTACAGCTAACAGGTAAAGGTGGCTGGTCCCGGTCACATCTGCTCAGTGTGCTGCCGTTAGTAACGTTGTCTGACGGTGTTTTACCTGCAGTGTGAATACTTAGCATGTGTAAGTTACCGTGCCTTCATTTACCGGCCACACAGAAAGCGCTAGCTAAACCTGCAGCTAGCTTACCGGCTAGCTAAGCTCCGGTTTGCCAGCAGATCCTAAATGTTAGCTAAACGTGGTGCTATCGCTGCATCACTACACATTTTATTCATGGTAACATAGTTAGCATATGAGGCTGAGCTGTCAGCAGGGTCATCTACAGTGTAAACACTTCCTGTGTGTCTGTAGCACCAACTGTAGTTTGCATGACGGCTGTTAGCTTTGTATTCAAACAGCACGTCACCACAGATCACTGCTAATGATTTTATCAGAGATTTAAGAAGTGTTCACAACCTTTACTGCTGTTAAAGTGCTAATAACACTGTGAACATCCCCCACTACATGTAACAGCCCTGTATTCATAACCTGACTTAAATATAAGTATGTATGATGCAGGTTTATTCTGTCTGATGTGTTTGTATTAATGTGTGTGTTGTATTTTACTGCTGTGGATGTTTTAAAGGTCCAGTGTGAAGGATTCAGGAGGATATGATGGCACAAAAAAATATAATCAGCATGTTTTCATTAGTGTGTAATCACCTGGAAATAAGTATCGTTGTGTTTTCGTTACCTTAAAATGAGACGTTTATATCTACACAGGAAGCAGGTCCTCGTCTACAGAGATCACTGTGTTGCACCGTTTCTACAGTAGCCCAGAACAGACAAACCAAACTATCAGTACATTCACATGACATTAGAGAAAATGGATTTATTGTGTTAGTCTGACTGAAATCGTACTAAATTGAATTTCTCACAGTCTGATAATGTGACTGAGAGTTGAGTTTCTCCTGCATGTATACAGTCAGTCAGACCCAAACTGGCCGAGGCGCTCTGAGCATGCTCCACAGTTTCCACCCCGGGCTTTGACCCGGAAGTCCAATAGCATTAAATGTGTAAGAGAAGAAGAAGCCGGTAACAACGTGGAGAAATCTACATCCAGAGCCGTGACTTTTTGGACAGACCAAATGTACAGAGCTGTAAAGTTGTCCACCATGGTAGCAGTTAGCAGCTAGCTAACTGTAGCTACCTTGTTTGTCCATTGTTTGGTCTCTGACGTAATGGGTCAACAGGAAAAAGGTCCAATACTAACAAGCTGAAAGGGGGCATATCTCCACCTATCGTAGAGGAGTCGCACATACTTGGCTCAATAAATGGATTCCCCTCCCGTGCTTGTATACTGGGACAAGGACAGTAGGCCAGTTAGATGTCCTCGTCCAGCTGGGACTGTAGCTCCAACTGACTGGGTTAAGATCGAGTCATTCACATTTTCTCATCGGCCACCATAGTTAGCAGCTACTTATTGATGAGGGCTTCAGAAAAACTGATTGTTTTTAATATAAAACGTCTTTATTCAGTGTTTTTACTGGTTTAAATCAGCTGGTCTGTTTGTTTCTGAGAGGAAGAGACCTCTGTGGATAATTCAGCTCCTGAACAATGAACTCTGAAGGAATTCAAACCAGGAGAAGTTTCAGCTGGCTGCAGTCTGCAATCCTCACCGCTAAACGCCACTGAATCCCCTAAATCTGACACACTGGACCTTTAAAGTTGTGCTCGTCTGAACTGCTTTACATCCTGTTGGGTCGATTAATCAACAGCGATGCCTCATATTCTATAAGATCATCACATGTTTGTAGCGTGGCTGTCCTGTGAGAACCACGTGTTTCTCTATAAAGTCATAAAAACAGCCTGTTTTCAGCTTTGTGACGACGACTTTGAAAGGAAACTTAAAAGGCAACTTATAAAGCAACACTTCATCCTTCAGTTTATCACAAACATTCAACATCAACACATCTGGAGATACATGCTTCTCACTGGACAGGATGTGACTAAAGCTGTCAGACAAATGTCGTGCAGTAAGAAGTACGACATTTACCTCTGAGATGGAGGAGAAGTATAAAGTTGTGTGCAAATGGAAATACTCAAAGCACAGGTACCTTAAATTTGTATTTAAGAACGACTGGAGGAAAATATGTTGCATGCTGATACAAAGACACCAAGTATCCATTTAAAAAAAATATATAGATCAATATTCCAAATACAAATTAAACTTCTGGTAGCCTACTAGAATAATAAAATAATTTGCTTTATCAGTTCATTAGATCCATGTTGCTACAATAAAACTGACTTAAGTGAGATGAACAGATGGAAAACTTTGTCTTATTAGATAAAAACAGATGTTGACAAAGTTTTTCTGTAATTTGCAGTTGAAAATAGGAAAGAAATCACAATATATTTTATGGTAATACCCAGCGCAGAAGCGATTTCTACCCCTCGTACTACTGTCCACCACTGTCCACTGCAGATGTTTGCCATATGTCATGTTAACATTACAGGCTGTATTTTGTCAGGTGTTACCAAAGATGGTGCCCCTTTGTTTGTATACAGATCTGCTAACATGATGATCCTCAAACGACGCAGGTGTGTCTGTTAGAGCACCGACACCTCACGTAACAGTGATTGGTGAAAGTGTGATACTGTGTAAATACTGACAGATCAAACTTTAGTAAAACAAAACGTTAGCAGTGGCAGCATAGCTGAAATTTTGAACCCCTGAGTTTGTTGTAACTAGGGCTGCCACGATTAGTTGACTAATCAACGACTTATCGACTATCAAAATAATCGGTGACTATTTTAGTAGTCGACTAATCGGTTTGAGTCATTTTTCATAGAACAGTACTATAAAAGTGCCCCAAAATATTGGCAGCTTCACACACTCTCCCATGACGGTGAACTAAAACTTTGGCGTGAGTACGAAACAAGACATTAGATGACATAATTTTGGGGTTTGGAAGAGACAGACCGACATTTATCAACATTTTAACACATTTTTCGATAAAATGATTAGTCGACTAATCGAAGAAATAATCGACAGGTTAGTCAACAGTGAAAATAATCGTTAGTTGCAGCCCTAGTTGTAACACCAGTTTTCTCCCTCCTCAAAATGTGACTCTCTCTCCCGTCGTCTGCTCTCTTTGGTCTGGGTTAAAATAAGAAAGGAAATGAAGGCAATAGAAACAGACTTTGACACAACACCAGCTGTTCTAACTTTGCCTTGCTAGTTGTGACAGCACAGGACAAAGTAGCTCTTGAGTCAGAAGCGATGTGGGGCACAGTGTTTCTGAGTGTGTGACTGCTGGTGGCTTCAGGCTGTGTCTTATGACCTTCCTCTCTGCTCGGAGATTTAAATACTGCAGCTCTCAGTTCAACCATAACCCTGTGATGTTGGGCTCAGATGTCATATCCCTCTTTCCTCCAGGGTTCAGGGGTTATCAAAGCTGGCTTTGCAGGTGACCAGATCCCCAAATACTGCTTCCCTAACTAGTAAGTGTTCCTGGATCTCATTCTGCATCTCTCACGTAACTTATTAACTGATCTGCTGATTATTTTTAATTTCTTTGACTCTGAAATGTCAGAAATTTGTGAAAAATACACCTCACACTCTCCCACAGCCTGAGATGACACATTCAGACTGTAGATTTTGTCTAAAGTTACATAGTTTATAATGATGTAAAACAAAGAAAAGTAAATAACACTCACATTCAAAGATGCTGGTCTCAACAAATGTTTGCATATTTGCTTAAAAACTGACTCAAACCATTATTTGAAAAAGTTTTTCTGTCCCGTAACACGGTGTCACACATTTTGTGTTTTACTCAGCTCTGCATGTTTGTCTGTGTTAAATTCACTTTGCTTTTCTGTGTGTGTGTGTGTGTGTGTGTGTGTGTGTGTGTGTGTGTGTGTGTGTGGTACAGTGTGGGGCGTCCCAAGCATGTGCGCGTGATGGCAGGAGCCCTGGAGGGAGACCTCTTCATCGGACCCAAGGCAGAGGTAACACACACACTGCATCTGTTTGTGCCATTTAGCCAGCAAACACCACAATCACACAGTAAAGATTCTTCCAGATAAAATCAGAGTGCACAATGTGTACTTGTGTTCAGAAATACAGCTGCAGATTTTCTCATGTTTTTGTGTCTAAGCAACTGATGGTAACAACAATTTTTGAAACTGGTCCGGTGTCGAGAGAGAGCGCTGCAGCCAGCAGCTGTGGAACAGGCTGCAGTGTAACACCAGTGTCCGTCCACTAACAGTGTTTGTTTTTGTCACTGACAGGCTCAGATTGTTATCCTAAGTGTCTGACAAAAATATGAAAGGATCCCTACAGAGATAGAGCTTTGTGTTAAAGAGTAAGATCCTTTTTGTTTAACCAGAAACAGCCCTGAAATCACCATCACCAAACCCACCAGACTCCTTTTAAATAAACAGTCACTTACTCTTTAACACAAAGCTCTATCTCTGTAGGGATCCTTTCAAAAAAACATGAGAAAACAGGATCCAGGCTGAAAAATACCAAAGTGGAAATTTGAAGCTTATTAGACGTGCAGAAAGCCGCACAGCAGCTCCTCCACATGGCAGCAAATGTTTCGTTTCCCCCTCAGTGTAAAACGATGTGACGTTTTGCGGGCATCCTCGTGAACACAGACTGTATCTACAGCAGATGTCAGAAGAGGTCTAACAGCTAATAACTGTGGCAAAGGCGAGAGAAGCATCCCCACATCCTGATGCTGCTCCCAGCAGGCTCCATGTTGGGGACAGTGTGGAGCTGATGATGTGCTCTGATTGGATTACTTCAGTTGTTCTAGCACTTAATGTTAGATCACATAACCTTCTTCCCCTGTGTGTCTCATAAACCTCGAGGCAACACTAACTGAGATGTCATGTGAGGGTTTTTTTTACCTCTCCTTCTGCCATAAAGGCGGTGACGCAGGCGACAGCTGCTGTCGTTCAGTTTATTACAAGACAAATACAGGGCCTTGTGTACAGAGGAGGAAACACGCTCAGTGGTGGTGAAGAAATGCAGACTGACAGACACATGTTGACTTGAGTTGTGTGAGGCGGTTGGTAGTGTGTTGATTTCCTCCTTCTGACCACCAGGAGCACAGGGGCTTGTTGTCGGTTCGGTATCCGATGGAGCACGGGATCGTGAATGACTGGAATGACATGGAGAGGATCTGGCAGTACGTTTATTCCAAGGAGCAGCTGCAGACTTTCTCTGAGGAGGTGAGCTCCTCTCCTCTTCTTCCCCCTCATCTTCTTCCTGCAGCATGTTCATCAGATCTGATATCCAAACGTCTGTTTACACCTGTGTCTTTATCTTTGGCAGCATCCGGTCCTGCTGACTGAAGCTCCTCTCAACCCCAGTAAGAACAGGGAGAAGGCTGCAGAGGTTTTCTTTGAGACCTTCAACGTCCCTGCTCTCTTCATCTCCATGCAGGCTGTCCTCAGCTTGTGAGTACATCTTACACTGACTGTGTATCTGTGCACGCTCTCAGTTCATGAGCTGCAACTCTTTAGTCAAGTTCATCTCTGTATCTCTGAAATCAAATTGATGTCATACCCAAGGCGCGAAGGCTCTGCGTCAAAGTAGAGCCGTACCCTACGCCGTAGCCTGACGTGCACCTCCCCAGAAATGTAACTCCACCTCACAGTGACGCAGACCTCCTGTCTGTCTCTGTAAGCTGAAACCATTTCCCTCAGTGGAAACAAAGCTTTGATTTACTTTAATTTCACAGATAAGAAACAATAAATTGTGAAGACAATAAAGCCTCCACACACTGTGTGTGATTTATCCTGGCTGAAGCAGAGGAATCTCTGCTAGCTGCTAGGTTAATTTATACAATGTAAAATGCCATAGGCTTGTGCTAAAAACGTTAGCATGTTGTATTTGTGGGGAAATGTGTCCAGATAAAGACAAGTGTTTGTCTGTGAATGCTGCGAGTTATAGTGAAGCTGATTTGTGTTTGACATTGTCTCTATTAAGCCATGTTTAATGTGTGTTTAATGTATGTTTTGAATCAACTAAACTTTACAGCACTTCACAGAAACTCTGCCCCCAACTAGTGTTTTGGAGGTGTAACTGCAGAGTGACACACACACACACACCACCGCACAAGTATAAATGCTCACCATGGTGTAGTCTGTAAATGTGACGAGCCTTTGTTTCATGCAGGTACGCCACAGGTCGCACCACTGGTGTTGTGTTGGACTCAGGGGACGGTGTGACCCACGTCGTGCCCATCTACGAGGGCTTTGCCATCCCACACTCCATCATGCGCGTGGACATCGCCGGGAGAGACGTGTCACGGTACCTCCGCCTGCTGCTCCGTAAGGAAGGCTACAACTTCAACACCTCGGCAGAGTTCGAGGTTGTTCGCACTGTCAAAGAGGTAAGATGGTCGGCATGAGTTGATTTTGAAACATTAAATACTTTCAATGATTTTCGTCTAATCGTATGTGTTTCCAACCCTGCAGAGAGTCTGTTATCTGTCTCTCAACCCGCAAAAGGACGAGACTTTAGAAACAGAGAAGGCGCAGTATCCACTGCCTGATGGAAGCACTTTAAACGTGAGTTAAATCTTTCCATATTTTCCTCTGTGAAAACCTCCTCCCCCTCCTGACCACACCCCCTGACATGTGACCTCCTTTTCAGATCGGTCCGGCCAGGTTCCGCGCTCCAGAGCTGCTGTTCAGACCCGACCTGATCGGAGACGAGAGCTCGGGGATCCATGAGGTCCTGGCGTACGCCATCCAGAAGTCTGACATGGACCTCCGACGCACACTCTTCTCCACCATAGTATTGTGTGGCGGGTCGACCTTGATCAAAGGTTGGTGTCAAGTGATGAGAGCAGACAGTTGAACTTCATGGACGTACTTCACTGGGCGTTCCACACGCGGTGCACTCGCTGATGCCGTCTCTTTTCTTTTAGGCTTTGGGGAACGACTACTAACTGAAGTCAAGAAGCTCGCACCCAAAGACGTGAAGATCAAGGTGCGTCCAGGTTCTTTGTTGATGTTGGTGTTCATGTTGCAGCTGTCGATGACTAATGCTGCGTTCACATGGAATCGGGCAGATGGTAGACGGCAAAGCAGATATCATTTTATCGGTAGAGAGCAGGACAATAAAGTAAGAGGAGGCTGGCAGAGAATACCAGTAACAGAAACAGTACACAGAACTGCTGTTTGAAGTGAAAATATAAAAAACAACAGAACACAACAGAATTTACAACCAGATGTTAAGTATGGAGAAAACATGGATGATAGAGACAGTTACTAGAAAAATAAGATAAAATAACAAACAGGAAATTATTTTATTTAATTCCATTCTTTGTAAACATCACCATCTTATTTTTTATGCTGTGTAAAAACGTGTTCATGTGACCTGTGGTTGCTTTTGTTCTGTCCAGATTTCTGCTCCCCAAGAGAGGCTCTACTCCACATGGATCGGGTAAGAATTCAGATTTCAGGGTACCCACTGTGTTGGAAGATTGGTGACATTCGATAAAAGTTTGTAATTTGAGCGTGCTCCTGTCCCGGCAGTGGCTCTATCCTGGCATCGTTGGACACCTTTAAGAAGATGTGGGTGTCGAAGCGAGAATATGAAGAAGACAGAGCACGTGCCATCCACAGGAAGACCTTCTAGTCGGGGCCGGCGCCCTGCGATCGCCCCCAGAACTGCTCTCAATCTCCCCCGTCATACTGTTGGAGACTCCTGCACCTGTCATCTCCGGGTACCTCTGCATCATCCTTTATCAATCCCTCCCTCTGCTTCTAAACCCCTGTCAGCCTCCTGCTTTACCCTCCCTCCACCTCCACCCAGAGAGACGCACACGATCATGTGTGCTAGTTTCCATATTTACCTCCTCCTCCATCCTCCTGCTGTAGGGTGACACCACCCTCCAAACATTCACATCCAGAGGGCCGTCAGGGTATCAGAGAGGGTTAGCACTGTGGACTCCTACTACAGGCTATGCTATTCTATAATTTAGTCCACTTTGAAGTATTGGTATCGCTCTCTTGCCTACAAAGCTCTGCAAGGTGTAGAATATCATGAAATGTCAATAAACCTGAATGTTTTTCTTTTTTTGCTACTGTTGAAATTTCCATTCCAGACCGAAGATTTAGATTTTTATTTGATGTCCATTTTGTAGACTTTATTTTCTGTTTCTGACCTGGATTAGCTCGCACAGAACAAAGGTTTGATAGCAGTGCTGTGTGCATATAGTGGTAGTGACAGTGAGCAGGTGAAAAGGCGAAGATAACCACTGTATTATATATCTGGTCTAAACTGCACAGTTTCCACCTCGGAGCTAAAAGTTAACGCGGTTAATTTATCATTCGACTTATTGATCTTTTCTGTCATTATTACCAATGAAATGTTTCTACGTGAACATGACGTCACGTGTTTGTGTTGAAGACAAGTGTCAGCTTTTTGTCTCAGCTGACGGGATTAAAACAAAGAGTAGAAAAATGCCTTGATTTTATTAATTTTTTTTTAATCCATCACTGGGTTCCACGTTTACAGCAGCCAGGACGCACTTAAAGGAGAAATCTGATATTTTTCAGCCTGGGTTTTATTCTCATAATTCTGACATGTGTCGGGGGGGAACAGCACAAAGCTCCGAATGCTTTCTGTATGAACTTTAAAGTCACAAAAGTCATTTGAAACACTCGTCTCGAGTTCAGATTAAAGACAGTAATGGTTGAAGAGCTGCCTGTTCGAGGAGTCGAGTTAATTTTCTGTCATTGTTTGAATTTTTTCAACAATGACAGAAATCTGCTGATTAGAGCACAGAGCGGTCTGCTTTAATTTGACGTAATTCACACCCCTGTCGTCCAGTTGGTGGCGTACAAATATTAATTAGCTATTTTCTAGTCTTGTCTTTAAACTCACGTGCATGACCTCGTTGTCTTGCTGGCTTTAGCCATTGATTGGCTGTATCGCTACATACCATCGCAAAATGTCACAGTGTCTTAAGTCTCTTTGCAGGGTCGATGTCCATGCCCTTATAAACAGGTGTAGTGCTGCCGCAGTGCAGCTGAAGGGGAGGAAACAGACTTTTCGCAGTTTGCATAATCTGGTTGAACTTCATTTTTTAAGTGTTTGAAGATCCAGTCATCACTGAAGTGTCTGTCATGCAAGAGAAAATAAAAACCAGTGGTCAGCATTGTCATATTGACATTTAAGGTGTGTTGATTGATTCACGACGTCAACTCGTGCACTGAGTAACACGCAGGAAAACATTCGACCTTAAAAGTTGTCGGTAGCTTCTGGCAGTAGCCTTTGAGTGGCGCAGTGAGTTAAATTAAGTTTTCTTAGTCTATAGCTGCTAACGTGAACTATTAAAGCTGAAAAGGCAGCCAAACATCCTTTTATTTATAGTTACAGTTGAGTAATAAATGTTAACTTGCCACTGTAGAAATGGGCCACAATTTGACCATGCGTGTGCAGCATATGTGCACCACATCCTGGTTATGAATGCAGAATCACAAAGCCTGTTTTGTATGTATTAATTTGAGAAATGGAATGAATGAAAATTAAATGCTGTTAAATATGTTTGATTATCATTGAAAAATTAAAATGACAGATGCGAAAACAGATCTACGCCGTTTCATTTCCCCCATGGGACCTTGTTTTGGAAAAAGTAATCAGTTGTTTGATCCTGCTTGAATTTTGCTTGTTTGTAAATTTAGAATATAATTTTTCAAGCCAAGACAGTTTGTCCCAGTACTATTTAGCTTTATGTCAAACAGCTCAGTGATCTACATCTCTGATCTCGCACGATGCACGTCACCAACACCAACACGGACATTACCTTGGTGCAAATGTAAACTTATCTTACCTGATGCGTTTCATCCAGAGACTGCAGGTGTTTTTAACAGCCGGGAAGCGAAAGAATGACCAAAACCTGTCGCTGCTCGTCGGAGTACGTCCTGGTATGAAACACGCAGGCATGGTAGCTTCAGCTAGAAAGTTATGACGTCACTTGTGCATCTTGTGTCGTCTTTCTTCGTCATTCTTTAACAGTTGTACGACAAACTGCAACTTATTTGACTTGAAAAATGATCTTTTAAATTGGCAGTCGTGTGTAATTCATGGCGCAATTCAAACGGGATCAAAATAATTGTCTCGTCATTGACTATCGTACAAGTTTATTCCTGTAAAAGGGTCCCATGGTGGTCTGTGGAAAGGGAGGGACTTTGCCTTCCTATGTGACATGATTGTACTTCAGCCAAGTCAAAGAGAATTGTTTGGACTCAAAAAGTGTTTGAAATATTTGTGAATAACTGAAGTTTATTTGAAGAGTGTAGGAGGCTCGTGCTGTTTGTCCCAACATGATTTTTTGGGGAGCTTCTTGAACCTACAACAGACTCAGAGTCAGACTGGAGTCAGTCCTCAGATTAAAACCCAGGCTGAAAATCTCTATTTTTTCCTTTAAATGTTTTATGTGTAACATTCAGCTGATATGATAAACAAGTAGCTGTTCCCCACTTGTCTATTTGAGGCTTTACTCAGATGCATGTCAGTTAATCGTGTACAGTTAAAGATCTCCACAGAGACATGACGCCAGGCGCTGGAGTCTGGACAGCGAAACACTGAGAAAGCCAACATTAGTTTTTGTATTCTCCTCCTCCCCCCGTCTCTATGTACTAGTAAAAGTCTGGATCTTATGATTTACCTGCATCTCGGTGACAGTGAAGGGGTCGTGTCCTCACCTGTGTCCGCCTTACTCCGGTGCGTCTGCACTGGAGCGTCCACATCGTCTGCTTTTGGGTGTTTTTAAAAAAGGTTACAAAAAAAAAGGTTGTAAAATATCATCAGCCTTGTGTACAGTGGAATGCTTTTCAAAACCAACCACCACAAACAAAAAACCATAGGATAACAGACTAAAAATGTACAATACTGTTTATTCAAGTGTTTGCTTTTACTTTTCGTAAATTCAATATAATAAATAAGTTAATGGCTGCTGCTCGGGTGTCTCCTCATTGATTTATCAGCTGTTTTCAGACTTTCAGGGTCGTGATAAAAACAAACGGAAAACTGAAGAAGATATTTTATTAGTAATGAAACCACACTTTGATTCTGCACAACAACACTGACCCAGAATGACGACGTGAAAACATCTTAATTTGATTTTTTTTGTGGCAAATGTATTAAAACACATTACATTTGAAATGTACATGCTGCACCCAGTTGGACTGAAGAATGAACTGATTAGATACTGGTGGTCAGAGGTCAAAGGTCACTGTGACCCCACAAAACATGTTTTTGACCATAACTCAGAATTCATCCACTAATTCTGACCAAACTTGACACAAATGTCTTTTTGTTAATTTATTTTAGCAACTCTGCATCTGAAATCTACGTGCTGCACCCACCTGGATTTTCTTCTATGTTTTATTTTTATTTTATTTTTATTATCAGCAGCATTTCCTCAAACTGGTCCAGCGTTGAGTGAGAGCTCTGCAGCCAGCAGACATGAAACTCAAGTAGAAGCACTCAGTAAGAAGTACACAAATTCAAGGGCTATTTTTTTTTTTGTGCTTTAAGAGCCTTTTGTTCGTTATTTCAGGGTACAGTGAGTCAGACTAGCAACATAATTAGATATTTTTCATACCTAAACACCATAATAAATCTGTAACTGTTTAGACAGCTCCAAGCAATCAACCTGTTCTGGCCTCCAAATCTCCCACACACCAATCTGATTAAGCATCTTGGGAGGTGCTGGTCCCCCACCTCACACCTGAGAGGTATCAAATGATCCGAAGCCAGCACCCTGGTGCCAGACACCACAGGACACCTTCCTTGCTATATGCCCTCAAAAATTTAAGCCCAAATCTGTCATGAGTTTTCTTTTTGTTTTCTTTGAGTGAAATCTATCAGAATTTAATGCTAATTCTACATAAACAAATTATATATATATTAAAAACTATTCAGTTAAATTAATAATCTCTGATGATCTTTGATGTTAAGATCATGAGATCATATACAGTGTGCAGTGATGATTGTTGGGTAACATTCGTATGTTGATGTTGCCTAATGTCAAGTCTCTTTGATCATGTGACGAGATGAGACGATATCTGGTCGTTAGTTTAGGCGCAAAATCCCTCAAGATTGAAAAGCTGAGCACATCTACAGGTCCAGTGAGCAGTCGCGTCTTAAACATAGAAGCTGCAGTAAGAAAGACGAGAGAGAAACCAACACGAGGAAAAAGAAGCAAAGTCTAAATCAGATTCATCTGGATCTTGTATAAACAGTTGCCACAGCTTTCTTTAATATTGTGACGTAAAAAAAATACATTTTACAGCTGAACCTGAAAACATCGTGTTTTAAGCATTTTCAGAGAGCTTATCAGAAATGTGCCTCACCATGGGGTCAGACTGCAGACTGGCAGCAACAAGCGGGGTGTCCTGCTCCAGTTTGCAGGGGCTAATCTGTGGGGCTCACCCTGCCAGTGTGCAGGGGCCCAGCAGACGACACTCATTTAAAACTAAACACTAGTCCCAGTGGAAAACTGATATTAGATGGAAATAATCAGGACTGAGAGAAATCAAATAATTAAAACCATATAATTACTGGTGATGACAACCAGGAGCAAGTAATGGCAAGTGGCATCATTAACCCTGCTACACATGTCCTGCAGACTCACCAGACGCCACCCATTGAGCAGGTTTGGGATGCTCTGGATCAGCGTGTACGACAGCGTGTTCCACTTCCTGCCAATATCCAGAAACTTCACACAGCCACTGAAGAGGAGTGGACCAACAATCAACAACCTGATCAGCTCTATGTGAAGGAGAAGTGTCGCACTGTGTGAGGCAGAATGATGTCACAGCAGACACTGACTGATTCTTTAGGACCCAAAAATGTATTTCTGTAGCACTAGTCCTGTGAAATACTAATATATGTCTTTTTGTAAAGATCAAACGTCACATTTTAAAGTGTCCTTTTATTGAGACCATCCCAAGACACACCTGTGTAGTGATGATGCTGTTTAATCAGCATCTTGAGAAGCTACACCTGTCAGGTGGATGGATTATCTTGGACAAGGAGACGTGCTTAGAGAGACTTTAATAAATTTGTGACCACAGTTCAAGAGACAAATATCTATTGAGGGAATTAAAACGATCTTTAACTTTAACCTGTGAAAAATGGGAGCAAAAATACAAGTGTTTGATTTAAACTATAGGTGTTTCTAGTGTCTCTGGTTTTACCACGAGTGTATCTATGTCACTGAGGCAAGGAGCAGGTCTGTATAATTAAGTCGTATAATCAAACAGAATAAACTCAGAGATAACTGACTTCATCAAGCAGAGGTTTTATTAATGATTCACAGAAAACGGCTCCAGTCAGGACGATTTCATGCAGAACATCAGAATATATATCAATCACTGATAACATGGCTTGTTAAAGACACAGTATAACATAAATGACCTGTGTCATCTGAAATATTTTAACTAGTCATCTCAAGCATGAATACACATCAACACAGCAGGATATATAGATGTGCATGAATACACATCAACACAGCAGGATATATAGTATATAATAACACTGATCAGAATATAAATCAAATGTAAATACATCAGACATTGTGTGTAAATTCTGTGACGTCCTCTGTACAAACTGATTAACATGAGAAGGAAACATCATGGTTAACTACTTTATATGTTCAGTACACTTTATATTATATATGTCTCAGTGTTGTGTTACTGTCCCACCACCAGTTTAATGAGACTTCTGTCAACATCAGAATGAATCACAGCCTTGTACTGACTGAAAAACACATTAGAAAACCTTAAAAACAATGAACCTACACAAAGAAACTAAAGAAAAATAAATGTCTTGTTTAAAGATAGAGGAGGGAGCTGCTGTACTCATTGTTAAACAGCAGGGGGCGTCTCACTCCATTTAAAACCAGAGCTGTTGATCCAAACAGTTTTCTAATCTGTACAGTGAAGTTAAACTGTAAGAACACAAAGAAACAGCCATTAAATACCACAGAGGCTGTTTGAGGAATTACACATCTGATATTTAAAAGGTGATTACATTTGAATGTTCTTATGTAGTTATTACATCAACATCACACTTAATATATACAGAATGAAACACATTTCACCAACACTGTGGACTGTTTTCTACACAGCTGACCCCCCATTATCTTTCTGTTCATCTGCAACTTACTTCACTGCTGCTTTAATTGCTCTACCAGCTGCTTTACCAGCTGTTGTTACTCTACCAAACGCGTACGACAGCGCTGCTTTGATTCCTTCATTTTTATCCATTTCAACTTTCATCTTTTCCAGTCTCGTGACCTTCTCTGTGTCTCCTTTCTCCTTCATCTTCTCAATCAGGAAGTCCAAATGGACAAAAGTGGACAGTGACATCACATTCAGGGCGAGCTGCTGCAGAGTCACAACATGCTGGAACGCTTCTTCCAGCCACTGATCTTTTTCTCTCTCAAGTTTGTCCATCATCTTCTGAAGAGTTTCCAGAAGGTTTGTTGACTCCTCACAGTCTGCTTTACCCTTTTCATACTTGTCTTTCATGTCCTGTTTGGTCTTTTGTACTTTCCTTGTCGTGCTCACATACTTCCACATTTTTTTAACATGATCTGATTCCTTTGTTTCACCCTTACATACAGGGCATTGTTTGCCTTCCTCATGACCTGATACACAACAGTCGTCCACACATACAGTGCACTGTTTTTTTTTTACATGAGCTGATACAGGACACTTCCCAGTACAGACAGTGCAGTACTTTTCTTTCACATGTTCTGATTCCTTCATTTTACCCTCACATACAGGACACTGTTTTGCTTTAACATGAAATGATACACAACACTTTCCCTCACATTCAGTGCATGGTTTGCCTTTCTCATGATCTGCTACAAAACATTTATCCTTACATACAGTGCATTTTTCTTTCATGACCTCACAGTGTTTTGGATACCAGGCCAGTGTGCATGGATAGTGACAGTTCTCCTTGCAGACAGTGCAGCAGACAGCTCCTCCATAATTTAACCCAAGTGCCCACCATCTCCACTCACTGACAGGTTGTTTAACTTTATAGACCTCCTTAACTTCTACAGTGAACCCTTCATTGTTCTTCATCTCTTGTTCATATTTCTTCAGAGCTTCCTGATTCTGCTGGATTTCTCTCTGTTTCAGTTCAATAAACTCAATTCTTTCTTGCAGGTTGTGGATGCAGGCTGCTAGTCTGATCCGCTCATTCAGAACCTCCACAGTTTCCTTAAGCTTTTGAGGTTCAGTCTTTACCAGGAAGTTTGTGAACTGACTCAGTCCTTTCATTGTTCTTTTATCTGCTTGTTGAAAAGCTTCTGTCTCCTCTGTCCTGTCTTCATGCTGGCAGTTATCAAACAGGAAGTAAACAGGCTGATTCTTCTTATCTTTGGCACATCTAATCTCTGCAGTCTCAATGGCTTTCAGAACATTTTTAGGAGGTGTTCCACCTGAGTGTGTGATGAGGGCAACAATGTTCTTCTCCATGTTTTTTCCAAACAGAGACATTACTGAATCAAAGATGTACCTCAGTCGATCATCCAGTCGATTATCACTTGCTTTCATCACCAGACCCACTGCATCAATCTCATGAACTCCATCGTCTGAGCGGAACAAGTCTAATAACCTTTGACTGATGATGACATCATGTTCAGTTCCTGCAGTGCTCCCATATCCAGGAGTGTCGATGATGGTCAGAGAGTAGGGCAGAGTTTGACTTTCAAAACCAAAGATCTCGTACACGATCACATCTGTTGTCTGACTTTCACACTGACTTTTCTTCTCGTCCTCAAAGTCAGTCACATCTGATGTTGGACTTTCTGATTGACTTTTCTTCTCGTCCTCTACGATCTGAAACCAGACATCGTCCTTCCACTTCACTCCCATGGTGTAGTTGACCAGAGCGTTAATCAGAGCCGATTTTCCTGCTCCTGTTTCACCCACAAGCAACATGGTTTTGTTTTTCTTGCTTGGATCCTTTTCACCCAGAGTCATTCTTGTCAGAGTTCCAATATTCTCTTTCTTTGGTTTCAGCCTGTAAACATTAGGAGATCCTGGTTGGATCAGAACTTTGCAGGTGATGTGGTCATATTTGGATGAGATTTTCCTGTAGAGAAGTAAAGATATGAGTTTAAAAAACCTGCTAAACATAGAATTAAATAAATAAAATAATTGTACTTGCTGGGATCTTTTAATAAAAGCCTTTTAACCTATGAATCTATACTCATGTAAAAACTAATTACTACAGGCGGAGCAGTTTCACAGTATGTGATATCAGCTCAATAAGTTCATCATTTAAAACTTACAGCCTCATCACCAAATAATAACTGACAGGCAAAATAACTGTGTGGGCTTGTGTGTGTCTGCTACCTGCCACAAAGCACCTCCACTGAACATCATCTAAAGGTTGTATCTGGTCAGCAACATATCTGTGCTTTTGATCAGTGTCTGAGCTCCATTTTAGCATCTCATTGCATCCCTGTGTGCAGCGCAATGCACATACAGCATAGTGTCAGCTAACTAAGCTAAATACCACACACAGGCCAGCTCAACTTCAATCTGTTGCACGTCAAACTCATCAGCAGCGACGAATGTCAGACGTCAGTTTGTATCTTTATGTCACCAGCTTCTATTGAAAATGACTTGTAGCCTGTTGCTGTGTCGCTTGAAGAGTGAATGCAGCATTAGAGACAGTAGCATTACTCACGTTGCCATGGTAACAGTTTCACAGGAGGATCAGGATGGAGCACCTTCGTATGACTTCTCTGGATGAAAGAAGAATAAGTCAGTAACGTACACGTCCTGTCAGCTGTACTGTTGTCATAAGATACTGTATCATAACTGACATGATTAAAGAGTGGAAACACAGTTCTTCAGCCTGTGTCCACCTCCTACACACAGTTTAAAATCAGCCACAGTCAGTTTCATAACCCAAATATTTACCAGCTCACTGGTGACATTAAGTTGAAGTTTTTTATTTTTTAATAATAATTGTTTTTACCCTACACAGACACAGACATCTACAAAATGTTTTAATCACCAAATGCACTCAAAGCAAAATTGAAACAAAGTGGAAGTAAAGGCATCAAAGCAGTTCGACGTGGCTCGTAACACGTCAGACGCTTTCAGGACATGTGGGAGTTCAGAGTGAAAATTGTTCCAAAGATCTGCTGCAGTTACTGCTGAAATATTGTCTTTCTGTCTTGTAGAAAAAACATCCATCTCAAAATCAAGAATTTATGGTCAGTGTGTTAAATTAAGCTTCAGTCTCTCTCATGCTCTCAGAATTATTTGATTATGAATTAAACGTTAACTGAAAACAAATCTTAGTTAATTAAAAGCTCTTATCATTTAAATGTCATTCTAATATAAGATATGAATGACTTATGAATGTCAGATAGTGTGTTCAGTTATCAGTTATGGGCATAAAAATGCATCAAGATAGTGTATAATTATGCATCTTTTATCTGGTATTAACTCCTGATCTTAACATTTTAAAGTATTTCATAATTACTGTCTTAAAGTCTTCTTACCTGTGTTGATGGTCCCGAATACTGAAGAGGCAGAGAGGACACATGCTCAGCTTTTATATCAGCAGAGGGGTGGAGACTCTGTGGTTTCACAGAAACAGTCTCAGAACTCTGCTGACTGCAGTTGACTCTTGAGTACAATAGAAACTGTTCCTCTGTGCTGATGTGTCAATGAATTGTACTTATTGTTTAAGATTTGATTATGTTAGAGGCTGTAAATCCATCTGAAGTTACGAGGACAGAAATAAACACGTTTGCATTAGTAAAGATGTTCTTGTATTCTGTCAGAAGGTTCATTGTCAGCAGTGTCAGCATGTAGTGCATACTACATCACATGGTGTAATCATTTATCTTCTTCACTGAGTTGCTGCAGCTATACATGAATTTCCTTTTGGGTTCAGTTAACGTGTGTTTCATATCGTATTATGAGTATCAAACTCTGAGATCTCTCCTCCCTCCCTTCACGTTCTGTTTGTCTGACAGTTTGAAGTCAGACCATTTCTCTGAAATCACGTGACAACAAGATCTCCAAAAACACTTTTCAACAAGGTAATTCAATCTGTCTTCCATAAGACAGAAGTGCATTAAGTAAAGTTATAAAACACCAGACAGGTTAAAAAAGACAATTAAAATACACAATATTGTGTACACAATACACAATAAATATATCAGCTTTTCTGGGAGGTTTTTCTTGTTACCAGATTTGTGGAGCATAAAAACTGAATGCTGCTTCTCCAGTTTCAGTTCTGACACTGAGGTCATAAAGCAGACCTGATCCAGACTATCTGATGTCTGAATGCTTCACAACACGACAACAGATCAGAAAAAATGCAGAGCTTTGTAAACCAACAATAGTATAAAATCAATTCTGTGACAAACAGGAAGCCAGAGCAAAGACCTGGGACCTGGACTGATGTGGTCTCTTCTTGTCTTAGTGAAGTCCAGTTCAGATGAAACATTTCCACTGAGATGAGTTGAGTCTTACAACAACACACCGTTTTCAACGTTTTGAAAAACTGCCAGTTCACACCAATACAAGACAAGATGGTGTATTGTTTCTATAGCAACAACTCTCTGTGCTTAAATTCTGACTTTCAGCTTTTCAGACTTATTTTGAGGCTGAATATAAATTGCAGCTTCTTAAATTCTGAATGAGGATAGTGACAGTGAGATACTGGCTACAGCTGAATCTCTAGTAGTGATGAACCAGTGAAAACCAAAACAAAATGACCTGAGCTTCAGATAGACAGTGTTTATTATAAATACACCACAATAACTCAATAAGGACCTTTAATGTTACAAAACAGTGTTTTTCCAGTGCTGTTGGTTTTCTCCCTCTGTCCATGTTAATGGGTGCTACATACTCCATCCTTTCAGTTTCAGCTGTGATGGCAGATTGCACCAGTTGTGTCTCAGGCTGCTGTTGATGCATAACCACAAGACCAGCTCAACAGGAAATCCCCAAACTTGCTGATGTCCAGGCCGCAGCTGTGAGAGACTCACATTTACAGTACTTCTGATAATACAGAGGACCACACAGTCTGTAACACTATGATCGTTTTTATTGACACAACACTGGCAACACACCACCTTGTTTTGTCCTAATAATTCACTACAACAAAGATCAACAAGTTATATCTACTCTGTGCTGAGATCAATAAATATACTGAGAACATAAAATAGTTGATCAGCAGAATCAGCAGTCCCATCAGACATGACTGAGATCAGGAAACATACAGTGTGAGGAAGAGTTACCAGGCTGCAGGAACACAATAAATACAAAGTCACTTTAACACCGTCTGTGGATCATTAATTAGCCCATATAATACAAAAAGATATCATACATATGTACACATACACTCACTGTTCTCAGGTCATGACGTTTATTTAAAGGAGCTGAAGCTCAGCTGAACCTGCCAGCAGGATCTCTTCATCTGCACCAGAGCTAACCTCGCTACATGCTAAACACATTTAAAGGGCCAGACCTGTGTTTTTATGTAGTTTAACATATTTACTACGATTCAAACGTGCTGAACGTGACTGGTTTTCAAAGGCACACCTCAGTGCTCACATGGCCACCCGCCAGCTCCTGGCTGTACGTTTGGACAGAGCCAGGCTAGCTGTTTCCATCTGTTTCCAGTCTTTATGCTAAGCTAGGCTAACAGCCGCTGGCTATAGCTTCATATTTACTATATTTAACAGTTCCTTTAAGGTCAAAGACATTTTTAAACTCAAGTTGAGCAGTAATGTAGGCCTATAGTTGAACTAAAACACAGGTATGGTCCTTTAAAGGTCACTTCTCTTGGTCTTGTTTTATATTTACAGTTCATGGAGGGGTGACAGGAACATTTTCAAGGTGACAGGGTTTAAAAATGGCACATCTGGAACCATTCGAACAGAAAACAGAGAAATAAAAACCTTTGAGGACTCAACAGCTGCACGAGACAAATAATAATCACATCACTTTCAAACACAAAGACAAATTAAATTAGAGGCAAACAATGACCAAACTATTTTAATCTAAGAGGCAGCTGATTGTTGTTAAACTGTAATCACTTCTGCATACTTTATATTTAAATTTAAATGTAACTCTTTTACTTTGAAATCCATCTGTCTGAATTTACACTCTGTGGTTAATATTTAATAGAGTTCACAAATAAAAATATTCAAGTTGTTTGTATTCAACGTACATACACATATGAAAATTCAAACCACATAAATTCAGACAGATGGTTTTCAAAGTAAAATACAAGATTTTTTTAAAGTACAAATTGTGATTAAATTCAGTTGATTTTAAGATTTAGATTATTAGAGAACAGACTTTATTAGCCGCCATGTTGGAGCTGCTTCGCACATGATTAGGATTAAATGAGTTGAGATCTTCAGATGACGTGAAGATTATTATTATTATTATAAATAAACCAGCAGCTCATCAGACGCAGCTATCGATCAGGTATAACTCAGGTTAATCAATGACTGTTTCTATCATGATGTACAGATAAATAAATCTACAACATAAACATTTAAAGAATAACAAACATAAATAAAGTCGGTAACTTGGTGGACCTTCACTGAACCTTTCATTAAAGTGACGTGTCGACATGCAGCTGCTGCACGCTCATGCTCAGACTCCTGGTCGTGACATGCAGCTCACACAGTAAACTCAGGAGAGTGATATCAGTCAGTGTGCATTCATATCAGAGGGTTTATGGAACTGTTACATCATTAATATTCCTTCAAAAGTGCCTTCATTTACCTGCAGACAAGCCGGACGTGAAACCTGACGCAAAGACATTTCCAGATGACGCCACTGATAACACGTGACCTGTGTTTATTTACCATGCATCCTGGGAGATGAGACAGCCACTGAGCTGTGAGATGGAGGTCATGTTGTACATTCACTTCCTGTTGACGGCGACGTTCGGTTAACAGCTCCCCTTCAGACGTCGTCGAATATTCGGCTCCGAGACGACGACATGGACAGATATCGTCCTCCCGCGTGTCTGAAAAACACAAAATGCACAACTGAAAACACACAAGTCACACAGAGAAAACTGTTGCCGACATCACGCCTGCAGACACACCTTCAGTTTTTAAATGGAAGCTGAGAGAATCAGAAGGACCGGACTCCAACTCTCTGGGGACATCGACTAAATAAGGTTTTCCGTTGTCATTTGATATCAAACCCACTCTGGTCGTGTCGTCTACAAACTGAAGGTGTTCAGTTGTGGGTGGGACTGCAGTCACTGGTGAAAAGAGGGTAATGAAGTGGGCTGAGGACGCAGCCTTGGGGAACACCAGAGTTGAGGATAATGGTGGAGGAGGTGTGGCGGCCCAGCCCGGCCGCTGGGGTTTGTTTGTTAGAAAGTCCTTGAGCCACAGTAGAGGTTGGCGACATGGCCCTAAAATAATATCAGGATATTTCAGGGTACTTTTACCCCTGAGCTTGCCTGAGAAGGACTAAATGCACAAAGCTGCTATTTTTAAATATCCCATGGAGAGAGACTCTCACTGCAGCCTGTTCTATTTTGTTCTGAAAATGTGGGCGTGCAGCCTCGTTCTGTGGACGATAAACCAGGTGCAGACTTCCATCTGTGTCACCGCTGATGAGGAAATACAGCGAGTGCTGGACGGAGCAGTGAGTGACAACAACCCTGTGTCTTGGGATGGTCATAATAAAAGGTCAATGTGACAGCAGTCAATATTTTTGAAGGTGGTGTTTACCTGCCAGACTCTGCGTCCAGAGGATCGTCCGTCAGAGACTCGGCGTTGAAGTCTAAAGGTTCAGCGTCCTGCAGCAGCTCGATGCAGTCTCTCTCTGAGCGATTCCCAGAGCGAGAATATTTCGCCTCTGTTCAACAGACGACACGTAATTAGCACTGTGTCATTTCTCTGCGTAACAAAACAGATTCGACTACGACTTTAGAGCTTTAAACAGCTCTTGTTGAATTTCGTGATGACGTCAGACTTACGCCTGTTGTTGCTGGGCGTCACGGTGTCTGAGTAACTGGTCTCCTTCATCTCATGACTGCTCCTGTTCCTCGCTGTGTAGTCTTCCCTCTGGTTTCCATAACGCTCCTTCCACTCCTACAACACACACACACACACACACACACACACACACACACACACACACACACACACACACACACACACACATATGTTGACACTGGCCTGAAACACACCAGCTGCACACAGGTGATTGTCCTTTAACTCATCATGTGACTTCTAAAAGAATTTGTCTGCAGCAGTGTTGATTCAGGTGTGTCTGACTGCACCTGTAACAACACTTGTTGTCTATGAATGGTTCCTACCTATATTAACAGACACCCATGACAGTACAGTGACCCCTACAGGACAAAATAGCAACCTACACACATTTTACTTTAATTTTAATTCAAGTCACTATTCTTCTTCTTATTATTATTTTTCAATGCTCTCATTTTTACGACTCTGACTGGTCTCTATTCTTTATACCTTCACTTAGATATTTTGTCAACAACTGTCGTTTTTGTTTATAGTTTATTATTATTGGATTTTGAATTAATTTAGATCAGTTTTCACTTTGATATTGAAGGTGCTTTTCTAGTTAAATCAAGATAGGATGAGATGTTGTGCATATGATAAATAAAGACTTGACACATGCTGTGAATCAAAAAAATAAAAAATAACTTCCAACTGAGCAAAAAAATTATTATGGGACGTATTTTGTGACACGCTCAGAGAAAATATTAAGTACATTTCTACTTCTGTTTGCAGTTTGTGTGTCAGTTTTAGATAAGTTTTGTTTAGGTTTTAAACAACCTTCGGAAGATCTGTACGAAGATAAAAACTTTCCAAACACGTTGACTTATTTAAATAAAAGTCTGCTGGAGCTTCAGAGGAGGTCTGTGCTGGATCCTTACTCACCCTCCGTCTGTTCTCGCCGTCTTCAATCCTTTGCCGCTTCCTTTTCTCTGCAAGAACAAACATATTCAGAGTTTAGCCGTCACCACTGACCATGCCACATGCTGCTGTGCTGTGTGACAGTGAGTGTCGTTACCGCGGCGAATCAGCTCCTTGCCCTCGTCGATCAGGTCCGACGTCATTTCGCTGTCACCAACAAACTGCTGGAAGCCCAGAAGGTTCAGGCAGCGAGTCCCCAAACTGAGGAAATAGGTTATTCACTGATGATAACTCGTCACAGCAGGTCTTAAAGGGACAGTTCGCCCCAAAATCAGAAACATATATTTTTCCTCTTTGTATCAGGAGCGGTTTCATATTGATTATGTCTGCTGTATCTGTCTTTATCCAATAAACCATCAATAAACACATCAGCTTTACCTGCATGTTTTTCTTTCATACATATTATAGCAGAATAATTGGAGCCCTGAGAACAACGACTGCTCCACGCTAACTGTTGCATCATGATATATAAAGAGTTTGAAAGTTGACTGATTGTTGCAGCTGTTCTCTCCTCACATCTGAGCACCAAAATACCTCACAGACTCATTTCAGAATAAAAACCAAACAGAGTGCTGGTCACTGCATGAACACAGAGCCGTTAATCTGTTAATGAGGGAAAAACCTACAAGTATTGAGAGTGTTCAAACTGACCTGAAGTAGGTGGCGATACAGAGGATCACTATCAGCATGGGGTAGTAGATGTAGAAGCCGTTAGCAATGAAAGAGAGAACACGCATCGATCCCATGATCTGAAACACAAACAGCAGTCAGACAGTTGATCCTGTGCAGTGTGTGTCACAGATTGTACCAAGTCAATGATAACATTCTGGAAACGTGACCCACTTTTCTCCAGTGACGTAGGTACCATGACTCCTTCTATTCTGGCTCCCAATTGGATATCAAGAATCATAGAATTTCACTGGTGACTTACGGAGGTGTACGCAGTCTGTTCCTTCTGCTGGTGGGAGATGGCCGAGTCCATGTGGATCAGACCCAGGAAGTTGAGACACAGAGGAGGCGTCAGACGACAGAACAACCTGCACAGTAAAGAGTTTGCATCAAATATCATTTCTCAACCGTAACCCTTCATGGAAGTCTGTTTATTAATCACACATCATCTGTTCATTCCTGCTCTTTTTGCGCTCCTCCCTGAAGCAGCAGGACGTCCATGATGCTGAGTAGATCTGTCCTGAACTTATATTCATATGTTTTTATTGTGTTTTCAAACGTTCACATATCATTTCAAAGCTTCAAGTTCTCGTATCCCGTCCCACAAAAACACATCGTCACAAGGAAAAAGAAAAATATAATTTAAATCGATTCTACGAGGCTGTCATTTATCGGATACAGGTTACACTCAATTAGATTTCTTTAAGTAGAGACATTTAAGAGTCGTCCAGGATTAATATGACCGAGCCCTGAGAAGCGTTTTGAAGCTTTTCCAACTTCAGAGGCCACAGCGTCAGACTGAGCTCCAGAGGGACTCACATCACACAATGAAAACCTGCTTCTGGGATTATGGATGTGGCCGTGGTTGGACTTGTCTTTTCGTGTGTCTTTAAAGATCAGATGTGTCAGATCAAGACTCAGCTGTGTCCACACCTGACACTTCAATGCCACCCGCCACATCAGATAGTGACTGCATGTATGACTTGGTCCTTGTCCGTGAACAGCGCATATAAAATGTATGTTTCTGAATATAAAGAACAAATGTAGGAGACAGCAGGTGGCATGTGTTCTGGCTGATTGCATCAAAATGCGAGCAAGATCCAGACTCGGGGCGTAAAGACTTGACAGTTAATGCGTCCTGGCAGGATCGGATGACAAAAGTTGCATTGAGAAGACAAGTGTAACCACGTGTCTTGTCACACATAAAAAAAGTTTTCAAAAACCTGAATCATACTCAGGAAAATCCAAAATGAATGAGTAATGGTCGCTGGAGGTTCGTTAAGATGCTGACACACTGGATCAAAGTTATCGTTTAATACTGACATTAAAGGTTTATTTGCATGGAACAGGTGATGTTTCTACAGGTGTAGAAAAGGTATCATTTAGTCCGCCTATAAATGTTCTGTACCTCTTGATTTTTCAAACGATTTAGTTGTTTAAAAAGTTTCATTTTTTGATTCTCTGCTACTGAAAGGTGTTTCATTTTTACTTAATTACTATTTTTCATTGTTTTGTGATGCACGTATAACTTCCTGTCACTTACATGCCGCTGAACTGGAGGCTGTAGGCGTCAGTCTGGTGATGGGAGGCCAGGTAGTAGTAGTTGAAAACCCGGATACGGAACACGGTGGAGTAAACGCAGGTGCACAGGAAGAAGATTGTGATGAAGCACGCCATCTGGTGGAGACAAGAGGCATTGTCACTTCTGCTCTGAATGTGTGATCACATGTCTCAGTATTACAGACACTGAGTGAGCAGAGCTGTCAGTGGTACATACACGAATTCAGAACTTCACAAACTTTCAAATTAAGATTTATATTTGAACTATAATTTGATTGTGAATCAGTTTTCCTCATCAGTCTGTTGACATCCAATCTGTTCAACAACTCCTCTGCGTTGTGTCCCATACAGTGACTTTAGCTGCACTATGAGCTGACCTGTGTGTGTGTGTGTGTGTGTGTGTGTGTGTGTGCGTGCGTGCGTGCGTGCGTGCGTGCGTGCGTGCGTGCGTGTGTGTGTCTCACCTCGATGTACAGGTAGTTGTAGTCTCTCTCAGCCAGCTGGATGAACACAGCGAACAGAGAGAGGACGGGCCGGGTGCTGAAGAAGGTGCACTCAGACCAGACCACGGCCACACTGAACAGGGTCAGGACCACCGACAGCAGCCGATAGAACCAGCGCTTCAGGAGACACTCCCAGTACCACTCTGTACAAACACACAGGACATGACTGCAGGGCTCAGAGGCACTGAGGCAGAGCTTCACTACACTATGTTATCACTGTTTCATGTGGGCAGTAATGTATCTAAGTACATTTACTCATACAATGCACTTAGCTACAAATTCGAGGTACATACCACGACACGTACCACCATTTCAGAAGGAAACACTTTGTAAAATAAATAGTGAGAATGAAAGGAAACTGGGACACACTCTCAAAAACATTTCCCCATAGCTCGACAAGTGGTCAAAAATCAAACCTTAGCCACATCTTCTTTGAGTTTCTGGTTCATTGTGGGCTGTAACTTATCAAATGGAAAGTACAAAATGTTTTGTTGAAACGACAGACCACCTGACAGGGACTCAAACCCACCTACAGTCGGCGTGTACACGTATCTGCTGAACCAGCCGGCTGGCTCAGAGGACGGGAAGCTGTGGACGAACTGGTGGGTTGAACTGGTCTCGTTCTTGGCTATGTCCTCCAGGTGGATGGCCTGCTTCAGGAGGATCTGCCACTGGACACGAGTCCTGTTGTGTCTCTGGACCGCATAGATCACCTGGATACAGAATCACATACATGGAACACCTGGAAAACTCAACTGTGATGAACTTTTACAACATTCTTAAAATTACATTTTAGGAATATTTTAATCTGGATTTAGATTGAATCATGGCGAATAAAACGCTGATTCTGGTGACATGGTTTTACTGCAACTTAGTGCTGCCTTTGATACAGTTGTCCACAGCATGGTCATTAATCTCAAGATGGAAGGCATGTCTGATACTGCCATTAAAGTCCTTTTTCAACCACAGAACGTTCTTTATCCTTCTACTGCCCACCTCACCTGTGGTGTGCCACAAGGCTCCGTTTTAGGTCCTCTACTATTATCATTCATCATTCAACATTCATCCATTTAAGGAAATTTTCACACTTATAAGGGGCATTACGATTCTCCAGATCCAAGATGTGATTGGATTTTTAAGGTCACAGTTGAATTAAAATTTTGATTTAAGCTTTTTTTTCAGCACTGAAGGCTATACGAATTTTAGATGATCAAGTGTTGATTCATTAAAATCAACAGGTCACTGGTTTTATGCTCTGACAACTGTCATTTATATCTTCAAACTCTTCTTTAAAAAGATTAGCTACATGGTATCAAGTAGGGCTGCTTGTAGTGGTCCACCAAATGTTAGTCGACCAGAAAGGTCATTAGTCGGCAAGATTTCATTGGTCGCTTCACAGAAAAGAAAAAAAAAGAAATGTGAAACTCTATCAGGAGCTGCTCCTCTTAAAAATAAATCCAAACCTATATGACTGGAGCATGTGTGACTTTACTTTGAAAGGACAGACACAGGAAGTGTCCTTGTCAGGTTAATCTCCAGGGCTGGTACCTGCGGTTATTCCACAGGCTAGTTAATAACATGTCGGGCAGGAAATCCAAAGTGTGGGATCATTTTGAGAAGGTGAAGGACGAACCCAAGGTGATATGTAAACTCATCTTCATTGGTCGACTACAAACATGACGTATCATGTGAAACATGGAAGTAGCTACATTCCCATGTTTCCAACTGTTGTAAGCCTCTCTGTACCTTTCTTCCTCTCGTACCTGTTTATGAAGCTTCACCAGACTCTTCTCGCTGGGATAGGTGTTTTGTTTGTCGTCAAAGTCCTCATAGTCGTCCATGTTCCTGCCCATCTTCTCTTGGTAATCCACCGGACACTGAGGGAACACGTCACGTCAGATCAATATATCTGATCTATCAATCACAACACTGGGTGCTGTTAACGTTGTATTCCACGTACCTTTCTGAGGATCGTGTCGATGTATTTCCTCAGCGGATGGTTATACTTGATGGATTCACTGACTTTTCTCACCTCCTGCAGAAAACCAGACATCACAGTAAAAACACTGAAATCAGCCAAACATCACGCATGACAGTGACGTCCGCCACCTGACGCCCACCTCCATGATGTCCTCCAGGTTCTCCTCTGCGTCCGCCTTCTCCGTCATCAGCTTGGAGGCCTTGAAGTATGTCTTGATGAGCAAGTGTCCGTGTCGTGAAGCGTTCCAGTAGGAGCGAGGGATCTCCACCAGACCGTAACCGAGCAGCAGCACCAGCAGGAACAGGCCCCAGGTGTTAGCCGCTGTGATGCCGATGGTCTGCAGCTCATACCTGAAGCACACAGAGGACAGAACCACATGAGGACACACGGACAGTTTCCTGTCTCCTAAACCATCTGTGGCAGGTATCAACCTGTTGTTAACATTAGAGGCTGGCTTTTTTCTTGGAACCTTGGGACAAGAAAAAAGTTAACGGAAACGGCAGGATGAGAATTATTTTAACAATACTGAGCAAAAAATGCGAGAGATTAATTGGTGACTCTAAATTGTCCGTATGCGTGAATGGTTGTTTGTCTCTGTGTGTCAGCCCTGTGATAGTCTGGTGACCTGTCCAGGGTGAACCCTGCCTCTCACCCAGTGTCAGCTGGGATAGGCTCCACCCCCTGTGACCGCTAAGTCACAAAGTGAGAAAAAAATAACTCATGTATAGAAATAATAAAAATTATCATTCTATAGTCAGTTTGTGCACCTAAATCGAATCGTTATGTGCCTAGATATTCCCACCGCTAATGTCTTATAAAGTGAAATATCAAATTATGTGGTCTCATAATTTTGGTCCCCTCAGGACACCAGTGGATTTCTGCAAGACTGGGACACACACAAAAAGACTAGCAACAGGACTGATGCCATGAAACAGTGACAGCAGCTCCTTCCTCTGCGTCCACTCACCAGGACAGGTGCCACTGAGGGTGCACAGCCACGTATATGAGCAGAGAGCCGAAGATGAGCAGGTAGGTCCCGTAATAAATGGCGTTCTCTATCAGGGCGGTTTTTATTTTCCCGGTGATGGAGAAGCCTCCAGAGCGGGCGTAGGACTGCATGAAGGGCAGCAGCAGCCTGGAAACACAGACGCACATCAGCACGGTAGTGACTTCAGTACAACAAACCACATCATGTGTTGATCATACGGACCATGTGAGACACTGAGACGTCCAGTACACCACCCTCCAGAACACAGGCATGATGCCGTCAGGGATGTAGCTCCATGGCTTGTAGCACGGCTTCGGGATGCTGTCAGAGAGAAGAAGGAGGACATGGTATGAGCGGTGATCAGGGTTTACCACACATTCAACACTCAAAGAGAAGAGACAGACTGCAGGAAACAACAGAAAGTGTCCACAGCTTGGGATGATTTCAAACTGAAACAAAAATCTGTACATTGTGTCTGTTGGGACATGAAGATGCAGAAATAATTTAATGAGACACATGTTTAACACTGACCTCTTGGTGGGTGTAACAGATGTGTTAGCAGCGGTGTGATTGGATGGTAACAGGCTGGCGGTGGGGACAGCGGCGTGTTCCTCATGGTCTATCTTACACTGCTTGTAGATGGTCTGTAAAGACACAATAAAGGTTTTAGTAGAATCTCATGAATCTGAGGGACAGAAGTGTGACGCCTCCGTTCATACTGACCGTGCTGACATCGAGAGGTAATATGAAGACGATGAGGAAGCACAGGTACCAGGCCAACAGCGTGCCAAACAGCACCATGCGCTGCTGCTTCTTGAAGTCTCCATATCGGTGCAGCAGGAACAGCGCCAGGAAAAACACCACCACGATCTCGATGCCAAGAGCAGCTCCGCTCATCCCGCTGCGCTCCGCTCAGCAGCCCCGCAGAAACCTGAAAGACATGAAACTCCAGTTCAACACGCTTCAGGGCTCCATCACACCAGTTCATCTGATCCAGATCATGTTCACACTGGTGAACCAGGAAGAGGAAACACACAGACTGACAGGTAAGTACCCAGAGAGGAAAATTAGACTCAACTCTGTCATCAGATTCGAGTATCTTCGCTGCTGATTCAGAAGTCTTAAATATAAAATGTAATAAACAAAAAACCTTTTTTGTACTGTGGACCACCAACTACTCATGAACAGCTCACTGAGTGCTATTGTTGGATGTAAAACGACAAAGTGGTTCCACAGTAATCTGACTGATTGTTTACAGATTGTTGAAAATGTCATTGTCATGTCCGGCAAATTCATTGTGAAGAAGGGTGTCCCACACAGATCAGTTCTGGGACCGTTGGTTTTTTAAGTTTATATTAAATATTATAAATATTATATAAACGCTTAAGTTTTCAATATCTGTGATAGGTTCAGATACTTAAGTAGAAACCGACTTTAACACCCTACAACACAGCCTTTTGGATCTGAAACTGCTGAAACTGCTTCTACCAAAACTAAAATTATGTCTTTTCAACTCGTTCTCACTCCGACCTCATCACATGTCCATGTTTGGTCATCAACTTTCCACGTCCATCGGGCAATGTTAAACTATAATGGCTACAGGCTGCGTATCATGCTGACATTAAAGGACGCCTTTTTTCGTTGGACTTGACGCCGCAAGTCACTGCCCAAGCGCCGGATTTTGACAACTTCGGATGCTCGTCTTTCAGGAGCTCACCAGCTACTTTGTTACTGACTCTCCCGCAGACAGCAGCCAATCAGGAGACAGGATTTTATACTCTTTATGAACCAGGAGCAGGACACACATACATTTTATTTTACCGACTGTGCCAAGTTTTCACATCACAGACGATGAACAAGTCATTAAAACGTGAGTGTTACAGGTAAAATATGAGAGTGATGTAGCTGCAGGTGAGCTGGACTGAATTATATATTAATAATATATTTCTTATAAATCAAATGTGAGGTGCACTAAAGAAAAAAACATCAGTAATAATGTTGAGTATTCATAAACATATCTACAGAAAGACATGAACCACGAGCACATGACAAATTAAATACCAACTCTGGGATCCACTGGTTTAAATCATGTGACCACACCACAATAAAAAATACTGTTTGTGAAACTGGCTGACTGCAGTGATGATGATGATGATGATGATGATGATGATAATGATAATGATGATGATGGTGAGACAAACACCGCTATTCTTCATCCAATTACTGCTGCTCTACATGATAATAATAATTAGTGCTGTTATTAAAGACACGGGACTCTCCAGCAGGAGCTGAAAGGCTCTTTTGTGTCGTTCACAGGGGAAACAAATGTCTTTAAATATTTGCTGTTGAGACTCACAGTGGTCTGAGATCAGTGACCCAGAGAAGCTGCTCATATTCTACTGCGGCCACTCGTTACTGAGGAAGGAACGCTGCACACTTACAACCCTGCAACATCATGTACATATAATTATAACCCATACTGCTAACCTATTAATAAACATTTACATTTCTCCAGTAACTGGTGGAAGTTGTTGTGTGCTCAAGAAACATGACCCCAATCGACCAGAAGGGGACGCTATAATTAAATTAAATTTAACAAACAAGTCCAGCTCAATGTGCTCTACAAAAACGCCTAAAAACCACTAAGGTCCGCCTGACTAGATTTTCCACCATTTTGACTGTTTTGGAAAAAAAAATTAACATTACCTCATGAACCGTAAGTCTCATTTGTACCAACGTTTCTGTGGATCATCACTAAACCAAGCTTATTAAAAGACATCAGAAGCTTGTTGATATCTCACTGTGTTTCAATCATATTAACCGATGAATGTTAGAGGGGGCGTGGCTCAGCACATAAACAGTCCTTACTTCATAACCGTTGAGCCAATTATCACCAAACTTGCAGGAAATGTCCACATAAGTACCTTAAACATATCCTGAAAGTTTAATTCAAATCGATCACTAGGGGCCGCCACCAAGGCAAAAAGTGGGTGTGGCATAACACAAATCAGACTATAAATCAGACCTTGTTTGTCTAATCATTACAAAACTCACAGGATACGTTCATTCATAAATTTGAAGCACATGTTCAATAGGTCAATAGGGGGCGCCACCAGTTCCAAACATGTGCTCTGGCCTTGCGCAAAATTTAGCCATACATCAATAGCCTCTTTTACGCTGCCAGATTTTCCACGGATGTTAGGCCGCTTTGTCAGCAAGCTGCGAGTGTTTAGACACACAGAGCCGGATTGGCGAGTTGATCCAAGGTGCCGAATTTCCCGCCTCGTAGGGTAGACATATTGATGGAACCCTTTTAGTTTAAACAGACCGAGGCGGCCTTCTGCAACGGGAGGGGCTGTTGATGACTTGTGGGAGGAGCTGTTGATGACTTGTGGGAGGAGCTGTTGATGACGCCGCACGTGCAAGCCACTGGCGGTGGATAAACAGGAAACAGCTGATAGCAGGAATTAGCGAGCAGCTAGTAGCAAGAGGGAAACACAAACCTGACAGACACTGTAAAGATGAGCAACTGGGGAGACAAGGAATTGCGCGCCCTCCTTGTCCTCGCAAACGAAGAGGCCATTAACCGTCAAATGACGGGGACGGTGAAGGACGGGCCGACTTATGAGAGAATCGCCGAAGGACTGACCAGCCGCAGCTTCCCTCCCACGTCACTGTTTACGTCACACGCTGAGCTACACGTTTTGTTACTTGCTCACGCCCCCCATTGCCCCGAAAAAGGCACATTCTGTATGAACAAAAGTAGGTAGGCGGCATTTTGCTGCACTCCCCGATTTTGTTTTTATACTGCCAATGCTGAAAAAACACTGATTGGGCTTTCCTGCACATTTGCACAACTCCTGTTTAAAAAGGGCTACTGACAGTTCATCCAAACATCACCAAACTAATAAGAATTTATTGAATTACACGAATGAGGCATGTCCCCAAAATGTTTCTGCAACCGATCAATAGGTACGAACAGTGTTGCTAAATAAGAGCGGTGCAGATTTGGACAGAGCGGTTTGAGCGTCATAAAACCTGTTATTTGTTGTGAACCGTCAAAGCTCTTCAAACGGTTCATGCTGACTTAAAACCAGGAACTGCTGCTTGCAACTATATTTTTTGCTTAAGATTTGTACCTTGTTTTTATTTTCATTTGCACTCTTTTCTACTTTGTATTGCACTCGAGATATATAAAGTTCTATCTTACAAATCTCTGCAGAGATGTGAATCAGAATATTACTCTACAACTGATGCACAAATTTGCTTAGACGTGTGTCAGATAATATTAACGCCACCTACAGATACAACCTTCATTCATCAACTTGACCCAGAGTGCAGAGGCGACATATGGAGATCTGATTCAGATTGATACAGAACCTGACTGTGCATTAAACTACACACTTTATGACGCGGTAATGCACTAAAGTACAGAACTGAAGTAAACTTACCAATAAATGTATTAAAGTACATTTACTCAGGTACAAATTTAAGTCACTTGTACTTTGAGTACTTCCATTTTATGCTCCCTCCTCCTCTTCCACGACATCTCAGAGGTAAATACTGCACATTTTACGACGCTACATTTGTCTCACAGCTTCAGTTACTTCCTGTCCATTGAAAACCATGTATGTCCAGATGTGCTGATGTTGACTGTTTGTGATGAACATGTTGAGATGAATGAGCTCTTTAAAACCCTCTGGGATCAGCTGGAAAAGTCGTCGTCACAAAGCTGAAAACAGGCTGTTTGTGTGACTTTTTACATGCTACATGCTTCTCACAGGACAGCCAAGCTACAAACACATGATGATCTTATAGACCATGATGCAATGCTGTATTTTAAACTACAAAACAGGATATAAAGGAGTTAGAATGAGCTCAACCTGAAACATCTACAGCAGGAAAATGACACAGTGATGCAGCAGGAATATGAATCCAAAAACACCAGCATAGGAACAATGAGTACTTTTACTTTAAGTACATTTTGCTGATACATACTTGTACTTCAGTAAGGTTTTGGATGCATGACTTGTACTTGTAATGGAGTATTTTCACACAGTGATATTTGTTCTTTTACTGCTCGGTCAATACTTTTACTTAAAGTACATTTTGCTAATACACATTTGTACTTAAGGCCCTGAGTGCAGGATTTTGACTTGTAATGGAGTATTTTCACAATGTGGTATTGGTACTTTTGCTGTAAGTACATTTTGTTTACACATACTTGTAGGTTAGGATGTTTTGGATGCAGGATTTGTTTACATGTAATGGAGTATTCCCTCACAGTACTATCAGCACTTTTACTGCACAATTAGTACTTTTAATTTGCTGATATACATTTGTACTGAATGGAGTATTTTCACAGAGTAGTATTAGCACTTTTGCTGCAGTAGAGGATGTGAGTGCTTCTTCCTCCACACCCTGTGATAATGTAATGATAGTAATGTGATTACTCCTCATGATGTGACCTGCTGGTTAGTGCTGATGATGCTGACCTCAGTAATCACCCGGACAGTCAGGTAAACCCGCAGTAGCCCGTCACACACACACACACACACACACACACACACACACACACACACACACACACACACGTCACCACATTATTAGCGGTGATTCATCATGAACACAGAGGATGTGTGTGTGTGTGTATCAGAGGAAACATCACAGCTCTGCCTGCTCTCCGCCCAGATCACCACACCAACGTCAGCTAGCTTAAAAACACAGCTAGCTCATGTCGGCTAGCAAAACAATGACGCGCTGCGTCTTACCGTGATTACCGTGAGCGTTTCCGGCCCCTCTGAGCTGACGGTAAGCAATCGGTGAACTCTCCCGGTGCCTGTGTGGTTATATTCCGCCGTGTTTTACCAGTAACACCAGTCGCTTCCTGCTGCTGGGTCGATGTCTGGAAACACCAGTCACATCCGGGTTCTCTACACCGGGAGGAATTCAGAGGAGAGGACGATGACGTCAGAGCCAGGCGAGCCGAACCCCGGCGCATGCGCAGTAGTTTCAGTTGTCTGCGCTTATGTCTTCTGCCTTCTTCTAATGTTTTGAACAGTTGCAGGGTGTCTGCTGCCCCCTGCAGGAGGAGGAGTGAGCCACTACTATCACAGGTCATGCTGTCAATAATTACCAGAGTCCATTGAAAACATCTCTGCCACACAAACACTGTGCTGGTGGAGCTTTATCAGTGAGCACTGCCCAGTTATATGCACCACAGTGACCACAGACACGGCCCTGCCCACATCTAAGTCCTGTGAAGCTTTGCAAAGAAATTCCAGAAATGTTATCCTGATTCTTTTTCACTTGATCTTCAACACAATAACCTCTGCTACACATTTGAATCGTATGCTGCTGCAACTTCCCTGTGTCATTTGATGGAAACTTTTAATAAAGTAAGTAATAAACATGCACCTGTAAGAGCACAGTACACTAGTCCATGTAAAAACAAGATGGCAGCCATCTCTGCTGAGTCAGTCTGCAGCCGATCCTGATATAAAAGTGGACAAAACATGATCACATTTATTTGTTGAAACTTGTTTATTTATGATTAATAATGTTTGTAGTTCGACATGGCAACACAGGAGGAGGAGCTTAAAATCAGCTGTAAATGTAACAGGAAGTCGGTGCAGAGCAGCTCAGACTGGCCTGTTGTGCTCTCTCCTCTTGGTTCTGGTTTGAATGTGGTGTCAACAACATGGAAGCATGGATCCATCCTGCCTTGTGTCAACGCTTCAGGCTGCTGCTGGTGGTGTAATGGTGTGGGGGAGATTTTCTTAGTACCAACTGAGCATGGTTTAAACACCACAGCCTACCTGAGTATTGTTGCTGAGCGTGTCCATCCCTTTATGACCACAGTGTACCATCTTCTGATGGCTACTTCCAGCAGGATAACGCACCATGTCACAAAGCTCACATCATCTCAAACATGACAGTGAGTTCACTGTACTCCAATGGCCTCCACAGAGGAATGTTCCAGCACCTTGTTGAATCTGTCACACCAAGAATTAAAAAGGGGGTCCCACCTGGTACCAGCAGGGTGTCCCTAATAAAGTGGCTGGTGAGTGTATATATATGTATATGGAGGACAGGTAGGTTGAAGGGATTGTTCACCTGAGATGCCTGCAGAGCTGCAGACCACTGTTCAAGGTTCAAGACCAACAAACAAAACTGATTATGAATCAGTGAGTCATTGCAGGCAGTTTCTTTCTGCAGGGTTAGCGCCCCAAAACCAGGGATTTCAAGCCAAAACATGATCTTTCCTGACCATAACCGCACGCTAACCACTGCGCTGTTGAAACATATCCGCTTCATTATGACGTACAAACCTAACATATCCATGGTTTGCAATAATGTACCATGCTATTTCATGTGAGTAATCTGTATGTTGTTAATCGTCCTCTTTATTTTTATAAAAGTGAACAATTGAATGGTTTCCATGTAGTAATCCTCAAACATCATGTAATTCAGTCCTCCTGTGTTTCTGTTTTTGGCCTCGTCAGGTCAAAGTGAATCCACACACCTTCAGTCAACATCGGCCGTATCAGCGCGTACAGACGGGAGCTGAGCCTGTACAAAACACAGTGTGCAGCTGGGACTGACCTGCCTTTCACATTTATCACAGTGGCTTGTTTCAGTCGCTCTGATGAGGAGGGCCTATTTTCAGGTCACAGCTCCACATATGGTGGTGCAGTCCAGGACAGAGTCCTGAGCAGAGACAGCACATATTAGCTCTGAATAAACCCACTCTTCCTCCTCTCATCATCATCGTTCAATATCCCTGAACAAATATTTACAGGATCAGACTTAGGGGGCGGCTGCTTTGTCCCGCAGAGGCCAAAATAAGCCTTCCTGGTACTGATACAGTTGCATAACTTGATGTCATGCCTAAACCTGTCCATGTGTCGTTCTGTCCATGCAGTGCCACGACCAGTGTAGTGGATTACATTTAAACTGGTAGTTTTACATTTTGTAGCAGCTTGTTGATAATTCAACAGCATTCATATTTGCATCTTGATTCAAGAGAGAGAGAGAGAGAGAGAGAGAGAGAGAGAGAGAGAGAGAGAGTTAAAACTATTTTAAACATTTTATGTATCAGTTTATAGTGTATGTTCTCTAACATGCAGTTTTAAATTCAAATTAAGCAAAGTTTTAATAACAGGTATGTTTGAACAGCTTGATTGAACTTCAGAAAGTTAACACAAAGACAACAATTATGGAAGCTAACTATACTTGATTTTATTTGTACAGTGAAAACAAAGTACCTGGTATGAAGTACTTGATATATTTGGAGCCCAGTTGCACTCTGAAGTCAACAGTATCTGGTGCTTGAACAGTGACCTGCGGCGTAAGACACCAATGAAAAAAGGCGTCCTGTAACGTCGGCATGACACGCAGTCTGTTGCCGCTATAATTTAACTTAACAGCAGTTGATCCGACTGGAGCGTGAGGGCCGAGGTCGGATTGAGAATGTTTGTTGATCTTTCAAAATCAAGTTGGAGTCCCTTAAAATAAAGTAAAGCTTTTGCATTAAGAATATTTGTTTAACTTACAAAATAAAGTTACTGAAAGATAAAATATTTGATGTTTTCAGTTTCACCATTTCTTTCTACTTATATCAACTCAGGTTTGAGTGTTTAGCTCGTCTCAGACATCTCAGCTCATTCACAAAGAAACCTGAACACACCTCAGCTCAGTTCACTGAGTTTAAAGTGCTGTCTGTCTATAACTGTCTCAGTGGCTGACAGTGTTTGACCATCTGAACCCTGCGGGTCTCTCAGGTCCTCAGGTCACCGGGCCGCTGGCTGAACACGGAGTGTTCAGTCACCGAGCAGCACAGACAGCTGCAAACCTCCAGAGATCAGGCACCAACTTTACACAGGCTACGATTCAAAACTGTGATGTCCTGCTCCTGTAACGCTCATCATGAACACTCTCACCCTCCTGCCATGTCTTTATCTCTCTGCTCTATATGGTTTCATTTCCCTTAGAAAGATTTCTATTTTTTGTCTCTCTTTTGTGTCTCCTTGTAGTCATTTTGTGTCTGCTTGTAGTCATTTTGTGCAGATGAAGGCCAGGGGCCCCTGGAAACTTTAGGCCCCCTGGACCTGTGTCCAGTTAGCCCGCTCAGTAATCCATCCATGCCCCAAACCCCCAAAGTCCTACGTGTCCCTCTCAAAACCTACAGGCCTGGAAGCAGGCGACAGTGTGGATGTTGTGCAGCAGGGAGCTCTGGTATGATAAACTAAATGCACTAATTAAATACAAGAATGAAAAAAGTATGTAAATAATCATGATTACTTTATTAGTGAAAACAGTATTATCATGTAGTCTGCAAATCATTTTCTCAATTGCTTGATTAATCATTAAGTGCATTAAATATCAAACATTACTGAGAGTTTCCAGAGTCCAAGATGACAGTTTAAATGTCTTCAGTCCAAAATATAAGAATATATAAATCTAGAAAAATGACTCCAGTGAATGATCAGTCAAAACAGGTGCCAGTTTTAAATTAATCCATTAATCTTAATACGTGTTTCAGGCCAGGATTTTGTTTGAGTGTGAGCTTGTCGTACATCCTGTGAAGCTCATTCAGTCCCGGATCACAGCAGGTGTTTACATGTCGTCAGCCTCCGGGGCTCTTTGTGAGGACACATCGTCTCTGTGGTGGAGGACGAGGAGCAGGAGGGTCGGTTACGCTATGTACTGCTCCGTCCGTTGGACCCTGCAGCTCCGGCATTGGGACACAACTATGGACTCTGGAATTTATCAGCTGACCACCGACTGCATCTGTTGACTGATCCCAAATCAGATTGGCAGCATGACAATCATTCACATGCCAGAGATTTTTGGACAACATTTGCCAACTCCAGCATGTAGAAATATCAGTATCAGCAGTATCAGCAGCAGCTCTGACAACATGAAGTGATTATCAATATCTCTTTAAGGGTAACTTTGGTCTTCTCAACCTGGACTCTATTTTCTCATGCTTTTGGTTATGTAATGGAAACAACTATTTCTGAAAATGGTCTGATATTAAGAGACAAACAGGCAAGGAAACCTCTGTGAGCAGCTGAGCACCATCAGTGTGCGTCCACTAAAAATGTGTGTTTCAGTCACGGACAGGCTCGGACTGTTATTCTAGGTGTTTTAAAAAAAAACTGCAAAGGATTCCTGCACAGATAGAGCTTTGTGTTAAAGACTAAGATCCCCAAAATCACCGTCACCAAACACACCAGACTCCATTTAAATAAACTGTGATTTAATCATCGTTAAACACACTTCATTAAAAGTCAACAGGAACAAAATAAAACTTGGTTCATCTTTCCACTGTTCCAACAATCACCAGCTCTGGTTTGGTTGAAATTAACCCTTAATTCACCAGTTAGATGTGACAACATGCTGCCTCTATACACACTAACATGACTGTTTATTTAAATGGAGTCTGGTGGGTTCGGTGACGGTGATTTGGTGATCGTCTTCTTTAGTGTCCTGACCCTTCCCTCTGTCCTGGAGCTAATATACAACAAGCCACAGAGGTAGAAAACATACTGGACCTGGTATACACTCACATCTGTGAAGCATATGAAGCCGTCGCCACCCCCACACCCTGCCCCCACCTCAGCCAGTTGGACCACTTGTCATTCATGCTGCTCCCAGCATAAGGACCACTGCTAAGGTGCTCCAAGCCAGCGCCACCAGGAACTGGTTGGAAGGAGCTACTCCAACCTGCGGGACCACTTTGAGACAACAGACGAGGAGTATGTTCAGGGAGGTGGCACCTCTCTGTGACTGGATACACAGAGAGGTGAATTGAGGATGTCACCTGTTTAAAGCATGTCACTCCATGAGCCAAGCAAACACCATGGCGTACAGCTGAGGCCTGTAAACTGCTGAGGGCACCGGACGCTGCCTTCAGATCAGGGGATGGAGATGCTCTCCTCTACCGAGCCATCAGGAGATCCAGAATCACTTCTGTGATACTAAGGACACCAGGCGTATGTGGCAGGACACTCAGGCCCTAATGGACCACAAAACATCTCGACAGGTTAACAACAGTGACATGGATGCATTAAATAGCATGATTTGAAACCCAGAATGACACCTGGCATCCGGCATCCTGCCCACTTCATCTGGACCGAGGCGACATGAGGACGACCCTATCCAGAGTCAGCAGACTGTGACATGTCTCAGTGACTGCCGCGCTATCGCACTCACTCCCATCATGATGAAGTCAACGGACAGTAATGGGACATATCAGATCTTCCCTCCCCACCTGACTGGCCCCGCTTCAACCCTGCACCCTCGCTGTCTCACCTGGACAACACAAACAGCTACGCCACAATACTATTTATTGACTTTAGCTCAGCACGCAGCACAGTCATCCCTCAGGAGAGCTGGCAGGTAAACTCTCCATGCTTGGCATCAACACATCCCTCTGTGACTGGAGTTTGGACTCTCTGATGGAGGGAGCACAGCCAGTGCGTATTAGCAACGGGACATCAGGCACCGTCACGCTGAGTGCAGGAACCCCCCAAGGCTGTGTGCTCGGCCCGCAGCTGTTTATTCTGCTAACTCATGACTGCACTGCCAAAACAAACTCCAATCAAACTCAACAATCAACAAACTAATCACGTCATTAAATTTACTGGTGAGCTGGTGCAGAGGGAATGACCTTTCTGTCAATGAGGACAAAAACAAAAGAGACAGTGGTGGACTTCAGGAGGACGGCATGTGATCAGGAGCTCCTGGACGTGAGCCGAGGTCTCGTTTATAAAACAATGTGTAGGATCCATACTAAAAATATACGTACGGACAACAGCCCCCAAAAAAGTTCAGGCTTCCACCTCACCATCTGCGTCACCAATTTCCCGTCTACAAAGTGTTCGTAGGCATGAGTCAAAGTTTCCCTCATCAAGTCTTTTTGTATCATCCTGGTCTCACTCCAAAGTCGTCAAAATACGGTGCTTGGGTAGTGACTTGTGGCGTCAGACACCAACAAAAAAAGCCGTCCTTTAATGTCGGCACGATGCGTGGTCGGTCACCGTTATAGTTTAACAGTGCTTAGTGGCATCAGGGAGAAACGCAGCCAGACAATAACGGAAGTTGAAGTGGCGAAAGTCCAAGTAGGGCGGGAGGGAATGGTGGTGGATGAGTTCATAAGATTATAAACCCAACCACGTGTGTTGGTTGTTGGAGGAAAAATAATGCCAATTTGCAGTGTTGTACCAATGTAGTGCTTTTATTTTGAAAGAGACTGTATGCAAACTGTACATTTCCTGTGAGAACAGAAGTGTATTTTGAAAACAGACAATGCATGTAACAGGCTGAAGTTGACACGGCGTCCCAGAACGTCAACAACCAACACACCCAGGGTACCTTGGACGCCACATGTGGACGTGGAAAGTCCATGACCAAACGTGGACATGTGACGAGGACGGAGCGAGACAGACATCATTTTAGTTCTGGTCGAGTTTAAGAGCTGTTTCAGATCCGTAAAGGTGTGTTGTACGCACCATGTCAGGTCACTCACTCTCCGGGACCGCCAGTGTTACTTGAATAAGTAAACACTGAGCAACGGGACCAGACTGGCCGACCCGTATGCTCTCACTCAGTGGATGGATGATGTCACAGGAAGCCAATCTTACAAAGGAGGACCACACTTGTTTGTTTTGCTATGGAAGCTAACGTTAGCTAATGTGCTAAAAAGTTAGCGTTGCAGAGAAATCCAATATTCCTCTTAATCCCTCCCCAGTTTCTGATGAGGTGGACATGATAACCCTTAATACACATAACCTTATTCATCCCTACAACAGGAAATACTTTTTCCCTAACCTGATATGAAGTGTGCGCTGCACATGTGAGCATTTTTGATGATGGCCTCCGTCCAGTCCTTTGGTCTGATCACATTTAACCATAGTTGTCTTTGTTTTTGTTGACGGGCAGTGGCGGCTGGTTTTGAGCCATGACTCCTTCTATTCTGGCTCCAATAACACAACAAGACAAACACATGTTAACACTCCTGTGGAGCCTACAGCCCTGTGGGGGAGAGGCAGCTGCACCTCCAGACGATGACATCACGTCACTGTGACGTCGGCCCTAAAAGGGTCTGTATAACATTCACTCCTCTCCACTCACCTATTTTTATTTGCACGATTATTCTCAGTGCACTTTATTACACTTTAATGTTGTCGTGTCCATGTTGAACGTCTGGTTTGCTTCATGGTCTTTACTGCACCTGGATTCACGAGTAACGACATTTCTTCTCTGTGTGCTGCTGTGTTTGTAATAAACGTGAGTGAATGGAATTTGAAATGTGAGAGTGAAGTCGTACCGGCAGATTCCTGCAGCTATAATTACTCACTAACATCACACTTCCTGATGGATGTGATTTTGGGTTTGTCCATAGCATTATTAAATTAATTCTATGGAAGTGTCTCTGAAAGCAGCGGCAGTTTACTCTGACTTTGAATACTAATTTATTAAATTCTAAAAGTTTAACTACCAGTACAACACAGGCCCATCTCTACCAGGAAAATAAAATAACAGTTGTGCATGATAAATATAAAAAATGTTGTCACTGTTATAAATCAACAGATGTGCGGGGAAAAAAGTGAAATTTTTGCAACACCAAATTATGAAACAGACGTCTTTTTTTGAATAAAAAATTGGACTTATCAGGTCAAATCATGAGATACTACATTATAAGAAAGTAAAAAATCAATGTAAAAATAAACTTAGTACAATAAATTACAATATGACTGTGTTGACTGGTGCTGCGATATAATTTTTAAGTCAAATTTTTGAAACTCATAATGAACGTCAAAATGAGATACTTGCAAATCAAAATAATCATGGTAGGCTAAGTGACCTTTTTGACACTAATGAGCTTCCATAACTTCTTGAGATAATTAAATTTAGGTACGTCAAGTGAAGAGACTCAAAATGATGAGCTAATAAATAAAAATGAGCCTTAGCCAGAAAGTCAGTATAAGATACGTGTACGTCAAAGTAATCATCGTAGCTTATTTTATATTTTGACCCAAATAAGATTCCATACATATTGAGTTCATTAATTCTAATGAAGTCATATTTTTAGGACTCTAAATGATGAGCTACTGGGCGAAGAAAGAAGAGCCTAAGCTAAAACTGTAATTAAGTCAAACCTTTAAAACCCGAGCGAGCCTCCATACCTGACACATGAAACATGCCTCCTGGCACAGAGGGCGGGTCCACGCCGCTCAGGGAGGCGCTCAGGCCTCCGCGGACTCGTCGATCACTCCGTCAGCGCGCTCTCTGATTGGCTGTGTGCGGCTGTTCACGTGAACCTGGCGTGGGTTTCGCTGCAGGGAGACAAAACTGTGCAACGAGTTTAAAATGTGAGGAGACAGGAGCTCGAGCCCAGAGCGGACACACCGACACCGTCAGCACCGGAGCGATGGTTCCCACACACCGGAGAGCTGCCGCGTGACGTCAACGGAGAATAACCGTCCAGGTGACTCCAGGTGTCTCCAGGTGTTTCCAGGTGACTCCAGGTGACTCCAGGTGTCTCCAGGTGACTCCAGCTCCAGGTACCTGCTGCTCTCTATTTTAATGAGCTCATGACTTTCAGCCAGTTTGCTTTAACAGTGACTTAGTTTATTTCTGTAATATCTGAGCAGCCAATTAAAAATCAGTATCATGTGCGTGACGTAGCGTCCCACAGGTGTGTGAGGCTGAGCAGCAGGGACAGAGGTGCAGACATGACACCGTGACATTATTAAACCCAGCGCAGCGTGCAGAGGGGTGTGTGCTGCACTTTTTACAGTGGACAGGTTGTGGCGAGACTTCCGCTCTACCTGTGCGAGGATCAAAAGACTCCTGCGACAGATGAAAAACACTTGAAAACAAAGTCACAGATATTAAAGGCTCCAGAGGTTCTGACGTCACTCAGCAGCAGGTAGGCTGCAGGATTTTAACTCTTGAGTAAAGTCATTTCTGTCTCTCCGTCCTGCTGGGCTTTGATCAGAGGTGCTGCTTTCTCCTCTTACTTTGCTCTAAATGTGTGTCCGTGTTGTAGTTTACATGATGCACCTATGTTAAAGGAAAAGTTCACACACAGAGTGAGCAGCTCAGTGACTCTGCCGTGTGTACGGCGAGCACAGGGGCCAAAACAGGAATCAAAGTTATCAAGGTCAAAACTTATCAAAACAAACTCGCACACACCTCCTGCAGCGTGATCAGAGTCTGATTTATCCTGTTGTACTTTGACTGTTCACTAAACATCACAACAGAAATCACTTCCTCTGAGGAGCGGCGTTCCCTGAGCCTGTCCTGGCACGCTGCTCAACCCCGAGACGAATGTGTTTTTAAATGTTTGATTCCCGTTTGTGTGACTTCGAAGGAAGAACACTGCGTGACTAACAGAGTCGGTCATGTGATGGCTATAAATACCAGCTATTGACACACCTGTACCAGTTTTGATCCGGTTACGGAGGCCGCGAGTGGGGAAATAAATTACACTGTGCGAGTGTGATTTTAAATTGTTTTCTCTCCTGTGTTCATGTTAAAGAACAACTGGAACAAAAATGTTTCGTCTGGTTAATCTCTCAGACCCCGTGTCCTCATGAGGACGTCACATTTTGGGTTTACCGGACCGTATGCTACATTCTGCTAGAGTAGATTACGTCTTTTCAAGTCAGTTTTGTCGATACTCCAGTGTCTTGTCGGGAAGCTAAGTTCCGTTGTTTCACATGATATGCGTGGCTTCTCACTATGATGAACTGTTGCAGAGTAAATCCATAGAGAAGAACAGGTGTGAGTTTGGACGCACTATTCGTCGTTTGGGCCCATAGCGTTAAACTCATTTAGTAGTTTTAATAATTTCAGTCCAGCACCTCTGGAACCAGCAGTGAGCCTTCAGACATGGTACCTAGACCCTCGGTGTGTTCAGACAGTCCTCTTAAATGTGGGCGGGGTTGTTGTCACTCACTGCTCCGTCCAGCACTCGCTGTATTTCCTCATCAGCGGTGACACAGATGGAAGTCTGCACCTGGTTTATCGTCCACAGAACGAGGCTGCACGCCCACATTTTCACAACAAAATAGAACAGGCTGCAGTGAGAGTCTCTCTCCATGGGATATTTAAAAATAGCAGCTTTGTGCATTTAGTCCTTCTCAGGCAAGCTCAGGGGTTTAGTGTTGCTGTAGCCCACAGGAAGTGAGGATTAGAATATATGACCTTCACATAATCCGCTCCAAATTAATCTATATTTTTAAAGTCACCGTCCTCTACTGACCAATCAGACTGCTTCTGTTGGTACCATCCACAACTTTACACTGTGGGAACGGAAAGAAACATACCGAACTGAACTAAAGTGCTCGGTGGAGACGGGGCTTAACTGTCATCTCTTTCTTTCAGCTAGAAATTTATTTTATTGGCATGACGTGACACGAACATTACATTTACATCAACGACACTTTTTTTTTTCTAAAACCTTTTTCCCACATGTTAATTAACAGATTAGGAAACAGTTTAGATCAAACTTGAAAATGGATCACCAGAAGTTGTTTCTCACTTGCCTCTCGGGGCTTCTGTATCCAGTTCATGACCTCACTGGACTTTGATCAGGAGCGTATCTGTGTTCCTCAGGTCGATATGCTCTTGATATGACACATTAAAGAGACCCTTCAAAGGGTGAAATGTTCTCAGAGATGTTTCCCTCAGTCAGATGTTTCGTTTTTTGTCTCGCTGCAGGTCGACGTGCTAAAATCACCTGCAGCTTATATCCTACTGATGTTTTACTGTGAAACAACGCCCTCAAATTTGACTTGACTTTAGACTTGATTTCTCCACAGTGGCAGAACAGATTGTTACTATTCAAACTGCATTTGAAAAATCAATCTCCCTTCACTCTTTTGCAATTTGACCTGTAAAGCTATCTCTCACCAGTCTGTCACAATATGAGTTTATATCTTGAGAGATAGGACCCTGGGGACATTTCATCAAACCAACTCAGAGCATTAAAACACCCTAACAATCATCCGTCCTCTCTGTGTTTCAGTGCACTGTTCCTGTTTCCTCCCGAGCCCACCATGCCGATCGACATGGCATTACCTCTGTACCTGTCCAAAGAGGAGTTTGTCTACAGGACGTCTCCTAAAACATGCAAACCTGCCCTGAACTCCTGCCTGAGGTTCCAGCCCTCGCCCTGCGTGGAGCAGGTGGAGCCCACGGATGGAAGATCCTCCAGGAAAGACTCGAGAAAAGCCAAGAAGCAGGTGACGTTTGCCGACCACCGGGGGCTGTCTCTAACCAGAGTGAAGGTCTTCTCCCAGTTCACCGACCCCATCGATATTCCCGTGAACATCCAGGAGATGCTCAGCTCTGCTCTGTCTCTGACGGCTGAGGAGGACAAACTGGTGCTGGACTTCACTCAGCCCTCCTCAGACTACCTGCACTTCCGTCAGAGCCTGGAGAAGAACTTTGTCTGTCTGGAGTACTGCATGTTGAAGGAGAAGTCCTTGGCGGGAACCGTTAAAGTCAAAAACGTGTCCTTTGAGAAGTCTGTGAAGCTGCGGGTGACGTTCGACAGCTGGAGGAGCCACACGGACGTAGACTGTGAGTACATGAAGGACACGTATCCCAGCTCGTACAGCGACACCTTCTCCTTCACCGTGTCTCTGCCGGAGCAGCTGATGCCTCACGAGCGGGTCGAGTTCGCCGTCTGTTACAAGGTTGATGGACGTGAGTACTGGGACAGCAACGATGGGAGCAACTACAAGATCATCTGGTCCTCCATGAAGAGGAGCCAGCAGAGCGCCTGCAGCCACCACTCTGACTTTGGGATTCATTTTGACCGATACGGCAGCCCCACCTGCTCACACGGGATCTTCCCCGATTGGTCGAGTTACGCAGGATATGAGAATAGCGGCCCGTACTACTGAACAGGACGCTTGTGGCGTTTACATCCCATGTTGAGCTTCTGTTGATGTTGCACATCACACACCTGCTGACTCGCCAAAATGTGGACGAACCTCTGAATTATTTTTGTCTCTGTGTCAGGGGTCACCTGGGGTTACCTCAACGTGAAAATATTATATAACCTCTCTGTTCCTGTTATGTCATCGCTGCTCGACCTGCTGATGGTTCTTTTCATTTTCAATTCATCATTTTATTATTTTCTTCATTTATTCCAAGTCTGCAGAGATCTTGTTTTGTGCAAGCAGAGGTCCAAAACTCACATATTCAGTTTATTGTGATATAAAACAGAGAAAAACTGAATATGTTTGGCATTTTTGACTTTAAAAAAAAAGAAAAAGAAACCATAAATAAATGATTAAAATAGTTGCAAATTAATTTTCAGTCAGTCGCCTAATCATTTAACCGACCAATAATTTTATCTCCACACAGCCTTACCTCAAAGTAACGGTTATATTTCCCACCAGTTGTTGCCTCTATAGACGGTTTGAAATAATGGACGTAGCCACAGTGACATCATGGACTCCCGTCTTGCATTTTAGCTGACGCCATCTTGGATTTTTGGAGCCAGAAGTGACGATAAGCTATTCAAAATGCTAGCTGCTAGCTTGGTTAGAATGGTGCACTTACAGCTATGGTTAACAGTGCTAATGCTAATTTTTGCCTGGGAAACACCCAGAAACGTCCGAAGTAGCCACGTTGACATCTCCTGCCTCAAGTTTTCCAAATTGGTTGTTGCTATCTTTGATTTTTGGAGCCACAAGTGACCGTAGCCATCCCTCATGATAGCTGCTAGCTTGGTTAGCGCAGTGCCTTTATAGCTGTGGCTAACAGTAATGATGCTAATTTTTGCTACTGAAAAACAGGCTTAAAACCATTGAAACGAAACACTTTACGTAAACACAGAACAGCTGACGACTCAGGGAATTTTTTTGTTCAACCAAATGCTGAACAAGATGTTTTTAGGTGACCAAAGCGTCACAGTAAAAATTTAGCTTCAGCTACACCCAAACCGTGGTTGGGGCTTGGCAATGGATGGCACCCACCTGTAAATCAAAGTGGCCACGTCCTTTATTATGCATGACATTAAGCTGTAATAAAATCTAAACGACAGAGTTATCAAAATTCACCCTCTGTACAGTTGTAATGAATGTTGAAATTGTCTAAACTGCTGTAAACATGTTTATTTCTGCTGTAAAGACATTTTAACGTGAGAGTCTCTGGGGACTGACTCGCTCTTGGAGCCAGCCTCTAGTGGACATTAGAGGAACTGCAGTTTATTTCTTAGCCCTGGAGGATGCTGCTTCATCGTCTGAGACGTTTCTCAATGTAACAGTCGCACATTTAAATGCATCATATGAGTTTCAGTCCGGTTAGAATCAAATGTGCAATTTCTGTCAATGTATGAATATTTTTTAAAGATGTTTAAACAAATGTTTACCGTCGTGAAATCACTGTGGAGGTCATGTTATTGATTTGAATGAGATCTGAACTTTGAGGGATGTTTCACTGCAGCGACTCTAAAGTTGAACCTTCAGCAGCTTTTATTTGAACAAGCTGATGTGCTGGTTTTGTTTGCACAGGAGAACACTAAAGAGAAACGAGGTTTGCTCATGTAAAACATTAGTTTAGCCATAGCATTGATTTTTTTTTTTTTTTTTTTAACTTCTTTTTGTGTGTATGTTAACATCAGTGTTGAGGGATCGAGTGTGTCTGAATGGGATGTTTTAAGTAGGTGTAATTCAGAAATGCTGGTCAGTAAAGCCATACATTTAAAGTTCTGACAGTTAATATAGGTTTTTTAAAGGTTTGTGTGTTGTTCAACTGTACAATCTGCTGTCTGAAAAAAACAATAAAATTACATATTTTTATAACATAAGATCATTATTATGTTCATTTGCACAAATTAACAAAATTCATACCAACAACGAAAATATACAGGAGGACAGGAGAAACGTCTTAAAGGGGCTTATTGATTACTTTTGATTAAATAATTTAAAACAAATTCTGCAAAACATGCAGTGATGTCTTGGTGAACAAGCCACTTTTCATGGCACTATCCCAGCAGGATAAACAGTGACAGGTTGCCTAAAAAACAAACATGTTTGGTGTCTAAAAAGCTGCTTTAAACCTTAATGACTCGCTAAATCACACCTGGTTTGTTGGTCGGTCTGCAGCTCTGCAGACGCCTCACCTCATGTTTCAACGTCCATCAGCTCATATGTGACGTCACTTTAGAAACGTTGATGTGACACGTATAAACATGCAAATGTGACAAATCTGATGATGACGATGTTAACATTTTGTTGTGGCGACCGGGCTGCTGATGTAATGTGTTTAGCTGTTTTCCCGTCGGGTTTCTCCTTGTTGTTGTACAATAAGCGAGCCCACTGTCATCATGTCGTGTGTGTATTTAACCTGCATGTCTACCCTGCATGCCTCTGCTCGTATGACCCTGAGAAAGTAGGACAGTCTCATGTGAACGTGGCTCTGAAGCTGCTGTGTTTGCTCTGCAGGTTAAACAGGTTCACTTATGTAGTCAGACTGAGCTGTGTGAGCAGAGCTGACAGGAAGTTCCTATATTCCTCTATCTGATCCTGGATCTGGGAGGAAAAAACGTGATCAAATTTAAGACATAATTTAAGATACTTTATGAAAAACAGCATCTGGTATTTTTTGATTTACTAAGCAGGTGAGAACCACGCTGCAAAGTTCAAGTTCTTTATTTCAGTACTCAGCTGAGACAGTAGGAGCCAGAGAGATTTGTGAATGAATGAGAGCTGACAGAGAGTCCTCCTGGTCCAACTTGTGCTGAGATTCATGAATACGACAGTCGTATACAGCAGTAAAATCTAAAGTGTAAAGTGGCGTCCATGTTTCAGAACGATTACAGAAGACAACAACAAGGAAAAGACCCAGAATTCAGATAAACCAGGCAGACAGCAGGGACGTACAGGGAAAATGGTGATGCAAAAACTGACAAGAGAGCAGGTAAAGGTGCAGGTGCAGCTGTAGATGTGCAGGTACATGGTGGGGGTGTACAGGTGTGGGTGCAGCTACAGCTGTTCAGGTGCAGGTGAAAGGAAGCAGGTGCAGGTGCAGGTAGTGGCGTACAGGTGTGGGTAAAGGAAACAGTGCAGTTACAAGTAAAGGGAAACAGGACAGCTGTACAGGTGCAGGTAAAGGGAACCAGGTACAACTATTACTACTGTACTTTAGTGACAGAAGAGGAGGAGTGTGCTGCACGGTGAATGATGACTGGTGTGTGTCGGTGTGAATGTGAGGTGCTGTCCTGTTCCTGCTGCGGATAACAGCTGTAACATTTCACCGTTCAGAGGGAACGACTATACGGCCGTCTTGTTGAGGTCGGGATCTGTGGACAGTTCAATTATCCCACAGCCAGAAACCATGGATCACCAGAACCATCCAGAAGTTGTATCTCACAAACAGCTTTATTTTAAGAAAGTCTCACGTCCTTTCTAAAATAGTTGTCAGTGTCATGAGGAAATGTGGAGAGGAGTCTGCAAACCATGGACATGTATTTTGGAAGTGCCGTCTTGTAGATCATATCTGGAGGGTGATTTAGAGTCCACCTGTGTGTCTCACAGTCTCAGTACAAACACAGCTGTTGTGTGAAGGCCTCAGAGGTTTGTTAGAGAACATTAGTGAACAAACAGCATCATGCAGACTAAGGAACACACCAGACAGGTCAGGGATACAGTTGTGGAGAAGTTTGAACATCTCACGGAGCGCTCTAAAGTCCATCATCCGAAAATGGAAAGCGTATGGCACAACTGCAAACCTACCAAGACATGGCCGTCCACCTAAACTGACAGGCCGGGCAAGGAGAGCATGAATCAGGCAATGGCCCAGTCAAAGTCCAGACCTCTAAATCCTCTTGAGAATCTGTGGCAAGACTTGAAAATTGCTGTTTACAGACGCTCTCCATCCAATCTGACTGAACTGGAACTGTTTTGCAAAGACGAATGGGCAAAGTTTGCAGTCTCTAGATGTGCAAAGCTGGTAGAGACACACCCCAAAAGACTTGCAGCTGTAATTACAGTGAAAGGTGGTTCGACAAAGTATTGACTCAGGGGGGCTGAGCACATATGCACCCCACACTATTCAGATTTTTATACCACCACGTATCATTTTCTTTCCTCTTCACAATTATGATCTACTTTGTGTTGGTCTAGCACATAAAATCCCAGTAAAATACATTTAAGTTTGTTCCGTTAACGTGACAAAATGTGGAAAAGTTCAGGGGGTATGAATCCTTTTGGAAGACACTGTATATGATTTACTCGACAAAATATTTGGATTTCAGCCCAGGGACCAGCTGTTGGCCATCGTTGGGGCCAGAGGCTGTGACGAGCAGGAAAAAGAGACACTTCTTACAGCAGCCGAGGAGGTTATAACAGAACTCGTGGCACATGGAGCTCTCTCCCCCACGACATTCCCAGTATTGACACACCTTTTCAAGCTGGCATACTTTCACTTGTATATTACTATATTGTTTGATTTTATGATCTATGGATACATTGCTACTTGTTGCTCTGTGTGCTCTAAGGTGACCTTGAGTGTCCTGAAAGGCGCCTATAAATAAAATGCATTATTATTATCATTATATTGTCAGTAACTCTCTGGAGATGTGGACCCCTGGACTTTATTATTTATTATTATTAATTATAATTAACTTTTGGTATCAGTGGTAACAGGGTAAAGGTAGGATTATTTTTAATAGACTTTCTGCCCTTTATTATCGTTTTTTTTTTTTTAATTTTTATTAGTATTATTTCTTATTTACTATTATTTTTAGAAGTTTCTTTCTTTTTTTCTCAATTATTATTTTATTATTATTTTATTATTTTAGTATTTTTTGTTTTATCTTATTTATTATTATTTCATTAGTATTTTTCTTGTTTATTATTAGGTTTAATTGTACTTTTTCCTTTTTCATATTTTTTAGTATTTGTTTTTCTTTTTTCTTATTCATCATTGTTTTTAAGAAGTTTCTTTCTATTTTCGCAATTATTTTAATAGTATTTTTTGGTTTTTCGTATTTTTTAGTATTTGTTTTTCTTTTTTCTTATTCATTATTGTTATTTTATTAGTATTTGTTCTTTTTTTCTTATTAACAATAATAGTAATCTAATAGTATTTTTCTTTTTTTAAATTTATTCTCATTTTTATTAGGATTTTTTTCTTTTTACTCATTTATTATTATTGTTAGGATTTTTTCTTGTTTATTATTTTTAATAGTACTTTTTCCTTTTTCTTATATGATATTATTTTTATTAGTACTTTTAACTAGTTAAACGTGTTTATTTTAATGTGTCCAATAAACTTAAATCAAATCTTTTATATATTTATTCGACTTCCTGCTCATTTGCACGTCACGTCCTGCAGATGGAGACAGAGTCCTCTCTCTGGTGTCTGAGCAGAAACAGAAAAATAAGTCACATTAGTTTTTTATTTTCTTTCTTTACTGTGTAACTCAGGTTATAATAACCCTTTAATTTACCTGGAGCATTTATTCATACATGTTTAACCTCTTTAAAGTCTGAAGTTATATTTATATCTTAATAAGATCAATACCTGGCACTATGAGAGTGTCTTTAAAGCCATGAATGTGTCTTTTTTAATTTACTGCTGCATCTCTGCTGATTTATAAAGCAAGTTTGACCTGGTCAGAACAATCACTGTGCTTCCTCCTCCTCCTCCTCCTCCTCTCTCAGCAGCAGGGAGGAGACAGGGAGGAGGAGGGCTCAGAGATCTGACGCAGTGTGAGCGGCTGCTTCACTTCCACTCCCCGCTCCCAGGAAGAGACCCAGCGGCTCGGGAAGCTCCCACGAACACTCGGATAAACCCGGGGACAGAGCTCCAGAGGTCGGGCTGTGAGGCCATGAGGACCCCGGTGAGACACGGAGCGCAGCCGCGGCACCGGAGCTCGGATCGGGGCCCGGAGCCGGAGCTGTAACCGCGGAGGTTTGTTGTCATTGTGTGCAGAGTGGCGCAGGAGAAAAGGATGCCTCCGCGGCCGCAGACACTCCTCCTGCTCCCGTCGACTAGATTCATTATTGCCCGACACAAACTGTCCTTTGTCTCCTCTGTGACGGAGGCTCTGCTGCCGAGGAGCGCGCTGATTTGTGAAGCACACCGTCCACCATGCTGCCCGCTCCGTCTCCATGAAAACTCTCCATGATAACAAGGAGGAGGAGGAGGAGGGTTCCGGCTGCAGCGCCATGGAGGACAAGGAGAACAATCTGAGGACGGCCAGGTTGTGGAGGGATGCCGCCCTCCGCTCCAGGAAGCTGCGGAGCAACCTGCGCCAGCTCACCCTCTGCTCCAAAGACAACCAGATCATACTGCCGGAGGACATAGCCGAGATAGAGGTGCTCAACCTGGGCAACAACTCCCTCCAGGAGCTGCCAGACGGGCTGGGATCCTCCCTCAACAACCTGCGCATCCTCGTGCTCCGCAGGAACAAGTTCACCTCTGTCCCCCGGGTGGTGTTTGAGCTGGGGCAGCTGGTGGAGCTCGACATGAGCCACAACTGCCTGAGGAGTGTGTCTGAGGGTGTGGGGCAGCTGAAGGGGCTCAAGAAGCTATGCATCAGTCACAATAAAATCCAGAGCCTGCCCACTCAGATCGGGGCGCTTCAGGTCCTGGAGGAGCTCGACATCAGCTTCAACGACCTGCACGACTTCCCCAGGTCTTTCTCCAGCCTCGCCAAGCTGCGGACTCTGGATGCGGATCACAACAAGCTGAACCAGTTCCCCCCTGAGATCCTGGCCCTCAGCGAGCTGGAGGAGCTGGACTGCTCCGGGAACAAGTTTGAGGTGTTACCAGCCGACGTCATGAAGCTGCAGTCCATCAAGATCCTGTGGCTCAGCAGTCTTCACATGTCCACGTTGCCGGACACGTTCTGTCAGCTGCAGCACCTGGAGAGCCTGATGCTGGACGGGAACGAGCTCACGGCGCTGCCTGCTGCTTTCAGCCGCCTGCAGAGACTCAAGATGATTAATTTGTCCTCTAATGAGTTTGAGAACTTCCCCCAGGTTATTTTGAGCATCACAGGGTTAGAGGAAATTTACCTGAGCAGGAACAAACTGACTCATATCCCAGAGGAAGTGGGGCAGCTGGTGAAGCTGGCCAACCTCTGGCTGGACAACAACAGCATCACCTACCTGCCTGACTCCATCGTGGAGCTGGAGAAGCTGGAGGAGCTCGTTTTACAGGGTAACCAAATAGCCATACTTCCAGATAACTTTGGGAAGCTGTCCAAAGTCAGCATTTGGAAGGTGAAGGACAACCCTCTCATCCAGCCTCCGTACGAGGTGTGCATGAAGGGGATCCCGTACATCGCAGCCTATCAGAAGGAGCTGGCTCACTCGCAGCTCGCTGTGAAGCCGCGGCTGAAACTGGTCCTGATGGGGACAAAAAACGCTGGGAAGACCCGGCTGAGGCAGAGCGTGGTGAGCAAACAGCAGGACGCTAAAGGCGTCCAGGGGAACAAAGGAATCGAAGTGACTAACTGGGTGGCGGACGCTGATCGCTGTCTCACGTTTCTCGTGTATGATCTGTCAGGGAAGCAAAACTACGACCTCATCAAACCCTTTTTTCTCTCCCCTGGTGCTCTCTACGTCCTCGTCATCAATCTCAAAGCATACTCACCCAAGAACTTTTACGCCCATGTCGGGTATTTCCTCCACCTCCTCAGTGCCAAAGTACCCCACGCTGTTGTGTGCTTGGTGGGCACGCATGCGGACCTGTGTGGGGAGGTGGAGCTGGAGGAGAAGAGTCTGGACATTCACAGGCAGATCGGCCTGCAGGAGAAGAGGGACCTCCAGGTCCTGAGGAGCCTGGCTCTGCAGGTGGACCAGGCGCTGGAGCAGGGCTACAACGTCCGCTCCTTTAGCCCTCACGTCCTCTTCTACGGCGTCTCAGACAGGAACCTGAGGCGGAGGAAGTCCCAGCTGCAGTACATGCTGAACCACCGGCTGCAGATCCTGTCTCCTGTGCTGAGCGTCAGCTGCACGGAGACCCAGAGGAACATCCAGAGGCTGAGGGAGAAGCTCATGTCTGTCGCAGACCACAGGGACATCTTCCCCAACCTCCACCGCGTGCTGCCAAAGTCCTGGCAGATGCTGGAGGAGCTGCACTTTAAGCCCAAAGACCTGTGGCTGTCGTGGTGGGACTCAGCCCGGCTGGGCCTGCAGGCGGGGCTCACGGAGGACCGGCTGCAGAGCGCCTTATCCTACCTGCACGAGAGCGGGAAGCTGCTGTACTTTGAGGACAGCATCACTCTGAAGGAATATGTTTTCCACAATCTTCCACGATTCATTGCAATTCTCAACGTCTTCTTCCAGAGGGACGAGTCCTCGCTGCTGGACAGGCTCCTGTCGGAGGGGGAGAGGGGGGACAAAGGGAGGGTGAGTCTGGTCATAGAGGACGAGAAGGGAGAGAACCTCAGGGTGACCCATCTGCAGCACCACGTGGAGGGCTTCCTCCAACACGGCCTTCTGCCCTCCAACGTCATCCGCCTGCTCCTCAGGCCGCTCATCCAGACCCAGCAGGACCTCCACCTCATCATGGAGCTGCTGGAGAAGATGGGGATCTGCTACTGCATCAACAAACCCCGCAGCAAGCCTCTGAACGGAGCCACTGCCTGGTACAAGTTCCCCAGCTACGTCAGCAGCGAGGAGCCCCGGGCGGAGGCCTCGGCCGGAGGGAGCTCTCTGCCGCTGTGTCACTTCTTCTCCGTGGAGCAGCTGCACATCCAGTACAGCTTCCCCTTCCTGTTTCCTCCCGGACTGTTTGCACGCTTCAGTGTGCAGATAAACAGCCACGTGGTGCAGAGGTCGGACGGCAGGCATCAGATCTTCGCCTACAGAGGTAAAGTCCCCGTGGTGATCAGCCACCGGCCCTCCAAAGGGAAGCTGCAGGTGGAGACTCTGTCCATCGCCAGCCACGCCTCGCTGCCCAACATCTGGACGGCGTGGCAGGCCATCACTCCGCTGGTGGAGGAGCTGAACGTGCTGCTGCAGGAGTGGCCCGGCCTGCACTACTCTGTACATATTCTCTGTTCCAAGTGCCTGAAGAGAGGGTCGTCCAACCCACACGCCTTTCCAGGTAAAACACCTTTATTTCCTCTTCTTCTTCTTCATCTCCTGCTTTGTCTCTCTGCTCTCCATCAGGCTGGGTCTTTACTGAATATAAATCCAAATGACCAAGAACACAAAACAAAACACATCATTAACGCTCTGTGGGTGCAAACAATCTGACAGGAAAGATTTTAATTATTATTTTCTATTTTTATTCTCTGGATTCATTATTTTGTCTCTAAATAGTCAGAATATGTGTTTCCTCTCAGAGAAGGTGGATTTTAAAGAAGGACGGTGATGATGTTGTTTTGTGTATTTGTATCTATGGTGATCTGCAGGTCACATGACGGATGAACGCGCTGTGTACAATATAAAGAAACCTGAAACTGGTTGTTTGGTGAATACAAGAGGATTAACTTGTACTGAAGCTCACACTGGTCTGAATCTGTGTGTGTGTGTGTGTGTGTGTGTGTGTGTGTGTGTGTGTGTGTGTGTGTGTGTGTGTGTGTCTTAGTGATTTGACAAAAGCCCTTGACAGGAAATCATTGCAGTATCATCGCTTTGATTTTCTTGTTAAATATAAAATGTGAACTCTGTTTTGTACCCAATCGTCTGTTTAGTTCTATAGGTAATTTATGACACGTCCAGCTCTGCTCTGAGAAAATGAGCTGACCAGAACAAATGTTTGATAGTAGCACAGAAACAAAACGTCACAGCTGTGCGTCATTATGTAGCGGACATGCTGTAACTTTACATTTCTATACATTTCAGCAACATTGTGGTTAATGTGTGGTTATGTGATGTTTCTGCTTGAAATATCTGCTTTTTGTGTCAAAGTCCCTGCTGGAAACATAACAATGTCTCTGTAAGGAGAACTTCTTTTCATGGCACGATCCAGACAGGAAAACCAGTGACAGGTTGTTAGAAAGCTGCAGGGAACACGTCGGTAAAAAACAACCACTTCTTGTCGCGAAATCCTGGCAGGAAATGCAGCGATATCTCTTCAACTTTTTGTGTCAACATCTCCGCTAGAAATTCAGCTACGTCACAGTAAAAAAAAAACACTGCTTTCTGTGGTTCTATCCAGTCAGGAAATGCAGTGATATCTTTGTAAAAAACACAACCGCTTTTTTGTGGCACTATCCCTGCTGGAAATTTAGCTATGTCACAGTTGAAAACAACCGCTCTTCATGGCACTATACCGGCAGGAAACACAGTGACAGATTGCTAAAAACACTCATGTTTGGTGGCTAAAAAGCTGCTGGAAACACAGCAACAAGTTGGTAAAAAACAACCACTTCTTGTAGCAAAGTCTTTGCTGGAAATCAAGCGATGTCACGGTAAAATACAACAGCTTTTCTTGGCACTATCAAAGCAGGAAATGCAGCAGTCTTGGCTAAAAAATTACATTTTTCATGACACTATCCGGGCAGGAAACTCTGTGATGTCTTGGTAAAAACAGCCACTTTCCTTGGCACAGTCCTGGCTGGAAAAACAGTGACAGGTGGCTAAAAAGCAGCTGGAAACACAGCAGTGTTCCAGTTTCCTTGTGAGACATAGTGAGTAAACTCTGTTCATACACAGCTCAGCACAACCGTCAGAGTGTTAGTCATGTCTACCAGCGGTGAGTATAGAAGAACATCTTAATTCCTTAAAATGAGCTGACTGTTGTGACACTGAGCCACGTTTGTGTTTTGACTGTTGAAACGAGCGTCCTCAGCTCTTATCGATCACATTCAATCACACTGACTCAAAACAAGCGTTCATAAAAGATGCAGAGGATGAGTCCTTCTGCCGGGAAGCCTGGTCAGTGTCAGTGTGTGTGTGCAGGCCGAACAAAGACCGCTGCTGCTGCTGATATGAGATCAGACAGGGAGGAGCAGGAGGAGGAGCAGCAGGAGGAGGAGCAGCAGGAGGAGGAGGAGCAGGAGGATGATACAGGAGTAAACAGAGATAATCCTTGGTGCTGATTGTGATGGATGAGGTCGTCATGGCAGCTTGACCTGCTTTCACTGTTTGTCTCAGACAGTAGTGAGGTGAGGACATCAAGTGCTCTGTAACTGTGTGATGTCACGCGATGCATCAGAGCGCTGCAGGGATGACGTTTATCTGTCGGCTGACCTGGAAGTTGGCGTCGCCCTGGTTCCCTCGTCAAAAATTCAAAAAGATTTTTTCACGTCATTTTGGATCAGAAAATTAACTCTGTGGCAAACACAAAGTTTTTCAAGAGCGACCTGTTTTCTGCTGTTTTCAGAGACAACTAACTTCACTAACACAGTTTTATGAGTTTTGAAGTCAAGATGAAATTGCCAGAGTAAAAAATTAACATTAAGTTATAAACACCACAGTCTCGTGACTTCACATCTCCACAACGAGGCCGTAAAGCCGTGATGGCGTGAGGACATTTTGTACACTCATTAGCCTTTTTTTAAGGACACATAAAAACACCTCCAGGCTAGCAGTTTCCCTCTGTTTCCAGTCTTTATGCTAAGCTAAGCTAACCAGCTGCAGAGTGGTATCAGTCTGAACTCTCAGAGAGGAAGAGAAGAAGATGATGACATGATGAAGGTCGTGAAAGTTCAGCAAAGTGCTCCGGAGCTCTCTGCAGGATTCCTCTGATTAATTTTATTTTGCTGTTGATGTATTTTTGTTCCACAGAGTCTCTCGTCTGTCCTCTCTCTGCGGGTTACTTCCTGTCTGCAGAGTTATTGTCGAGGCACTCAGGTTTTTTAAGAGCTTTTATTGTGGCGAGTTGATGTGATTACACTGATAGATAATCTATAACACATCATCAGAGTCGGTCTGCAGCAGCCTCCGAGCTCTGCGGGGATCTGATGGAGTTTTTATGCACCTTTGGAGACAAAACGAACATATGAGGGATGTCGAGGCTGATTTCTATTTGCCTTAAACTAACAATCTTATGTCTTATTTTCATTCGATCAACACGTGGGGTGTTTCTGGGAACAGGCAGAAAATGGTGCGAAGCGTGTCACTGTGTTGGCGTCTGACCCTCGACGTGATAAAATAGTCTGAGTGTGATAACAGCCGCGATGTGTAATGAGTCATTTTATAACTGGACTCAGATCTGCCGCCTGATAACAGAGGAACTCTCTCTGCTCCGGCAGGATCAGGAAGCACTTTGTTGTTCCTCTCAGGAGGGGGGCGAAGGCAGCAAACAGATTCTTATCGGGTTTTGTTCTCAGGCTGCAGCTGTGGAGGAGTTTCCTCGCTGTGTTCATGGAAGTCGGACGCTCAGAGTTTAGAAACGTCGACTTCCAGGATGAAGTTTTAACTGCAGAGACAGGAAACAGTGTTCAGAGCGTTGGAGGAAGAGGGTGGACGCAGGTTTGTTGATGATTAGAAAGTCAAGCATGGACGTTCTCAGTGTACAGCGGCTCCTGGCAGTGATTTACTCGAAGTCAAGTCAAAAGTAAGAAAAACCTGCTGAATGTCGGGCGCACCAGTGAAAATGTTTAGAAGCACTTGAGAGGTTTTTGGTTAAACTGTACACTGCATCTATCTGTAGTTACTGCACAGATTCAGGTTATTAACACAAAATATAATCAACTAATAAATGATGATGTATTTTTTAGGGCACGTCACACACTGAGCGAGCCGCCTGTTGATGACGCTCCTGATAGAGTTTAATGTTTTGTTTTTTTCTCTGCGACTAAGCGACCAATGAAATCTTGCAGACTGATGACCTTCTGGTCGACTAACGTTTAGTCGACTGTCAGGGGGCAGCCCTAATATTTTTATCGATGAATCTACCCAGCAGTTTATAAAGTCATTAAAACGAGCTCCATCTTTACCAGAACTCATTTATGCATCAATAACTATAATATATAGTTATATATTCTGCACAATGAGTACTTTTACTTTTTGTCCTTTAAGTACATTTGATGCTGATACTTTTGTACTTAAGTAAAATTTTTACCTTTACTTGAGTTTCACTCCACTGTAGTGTTTGCAGGGGCGGGAAAAAAATCGATCCAGCACAGTATCGTGATATTTTTGTGTGGCAAAATCATATCGTCCCACGGTGCCGAGAGAGTTTGCAAACACACACACACACATTTAATCAGGTTCAGTTATCACACAGAAGAAGAATCTGAAAATACAAATATGACAAAGTTAGAAAGAGTCAGAGGTCACAAGACACGACATGCAGGTACGCTCACATCTCTCAGTAATCCTTTGTGTTATTTCTTTAAGAGTGCACACACACACACACACACACACACACACACACACACACCTTTGCACGCAGAGCTCTGTGTTTGTCCTTTTATGGACATGAGATTCTGGCTGCAGAGCCGAGCAGACTAAACACAGTTTTGGGATTTTAGAGACGCGACCTGGAGTCAGTTCGATTGTTCAGACTGTTGTTGGTTCTCCAGTGTGGAGCAGTGAACATGTTCTTCGTCACTCTGAGAGAGTTAAATACCTTCCTAAATATCTTCACACTCAGCAGACGTTATGATGGCGACTTCTCCCGATGAGTCGAGACACGTTTTGATTGATCCATTTCAGCGTATGCATGTAGTGCAAGTACACATTTGTTGTTTGTCCAACCCGTTATCAACAAGTATCCGTACACACATGCAAACACTTAAGGCCATTCTCCATAAATAGAACGTGAGCGGTCGCCGTGTTTTATCAAAGATTACAGAGCTGAAGGAAACGCTGAATCTGACTCTGTCCATGTGGAACAAGTTGGTCTTTAAAGAAGGAACATCCTCAGTTTCCAGAGTTAAAATATTCCCTTTTGTTTTGTCTTATATCGCAGGTGAGATAGAGCTGATAGATGTCAGGTAAACACACATGTGTTTAGCTTTAGAATCTTACGGGACGTGAACACCGCTCTCCTGGGTGAAAGTCAGTGCTTGTTGGCCGGACTTTTGCTGCCTTAACTTTCATCCTTGTCCCAGCGCCATTAAACTGTAACAGCAGCAGGCTGCGTGTCATGCTGATGTTAGGAAAGTTAAAGACGCCTTTTTTGTTGGTGTCTGATGCCACAAGTCACTGGCCAAGCTCTGGATTTTGACGACTTCGGAGTGAGACCAGGCTCGAAACACACGTAATCTTCAGTATTTGTTTTGCTGATACCACTGATTGTTTTTATTACCCATAAATCTGCTGCTTGCTTTCCTGATTAGTTGACTCATTGTTTGGTTTGTGGAAAAAATGTCCATTAATACGTCCAAAGTGTCTGAAGTGACGTCTTCAACCAACAGTCTGAGATTCACTGAGTATGAAACAAACTATTTACGTGGAGAAGCTGCAACCTTAGAGTGATTGAATAATAGTTCTCTTGAGTAACTTAATAATTAGATTAATAAAACCAGTGCCAATGCTGCCCAAACCTTCCTGCCCTCGCTGCAATATCTTGGTTAAAAACAAACTTTCACTGATATATCGCGACAGGAAACGCAGCGACGTCTCAGTAACAAATCGTTTGGAGGACAAAAAGCTGCCGGACCAACAGAGATTCAGTTTATTTTAACGTTAAGACAAAGCAAACATCCTCACTTCATTTTCTGTTGATCAACTAATCTATTAATTAACTTGTGTAGTTGTTGGGGTTGAGTTGAATCCGGAGCGTCGCAGCACTTTCACTCTTGCTGTGGATCTCCTCTCAGTTTGACTCCCTGCTGCTCCTCCTAATCCAGTTACAGGATTAAAGTCGGGATTAAAGTTACAGACTCAGTACATGAAGAGCGAGGCTGTGAAACGCAGCGCAGCTTATTGAATACAAGAAGAAGAGGAGTGGACTTACCTGTCCCTCAGGTGTCTCTTTGACTTCCTGTAGTTTTACCTGCAGGCTTCAGGCCGCTGCCAACATGTGTTCTACATGCAGGTGTATTATGAAGGTATCAGTTTGAACATGTCGTGACTCAAAGTAACCCTGAAGACTCCAGCTTCACTCTAACACTGAACCGTCAGCTGAGCAGCAGTCTACCTGACATTTATTGCACCTTTAGCAAATATTAAATTAGTTCTTTATGGCAGGTTACTGCTGTCTGCCTCGTGGTGACACATCTTAGTTCAACATGAAGAGATTTATCTTCAGGAGAGGAGCTGGTGGGTTGTTGAGTTGGTATTTTTAGAATTTAAAGATTAAAAGATGTTGTTGATCAACCCAATCACCAGAAAGGAAGGCACAATGACTGGTGGTAAAAGCAACGTTGTCTCAGTAAAGGAACCACACACAATCTGCAGTCAAAAAGTGGTGACAAGTTGTTAAAAACGCCAACATTTGGAGGCAAAAAGCAGCAGGAAAAAGACACAGATTGCCAAATATCACCCATGTTTGGGTGCTAAACAAAATGCTGGAAAACATCCACAGGTTGCTAAAAACGCTCATGTTAAGGGGCTTAAAAGCTGCTGGAAAAACAGCCAGGAGCCACTAAAAACAACACAAACTGGGAGGCCCACATTTTAAGGCTAGAAAAATGCTAGAAAAACAGCTACAAGTTGCTAAAAAAACTCCCATGTTTGGGGGCTAACAAAATGCTAGAAAAACAGCCAAAAGTCGCTAGAAAACAAACAAACAAACTAACTAGTAAGACAAACAGCCACAACACTCATGTTTGGGGGCTAAAAGGCGCTGGAAAAACAGCCAGGAGTCACTAAAAACAACCCACACTGGGAGGCCAAAGCGCCACCAGAAAACAACCACGGGTCGCTAAAAAACGCCCAAGTTTGAGGATGAAAAATCAGCAGGAAAAGGTTTCTAGAAAACACCCAAGTTTAGGGAAAAAAATCTTGTGTGGTACCTAAAACAATGCTGGAAAAACAGCGGCAGGCCAGTAAAATCAACTACATTTAGGGGCTGAAAAGCCACAGGAAAAACGGCTATTGTCCACGTTTGGTATCTGAAGAGCAGCTAGAAATACAACAACAGACTGCTAAAAAACATCCACATTTGGTACCTAAAAATCTGCAGGAAAAAGAGGCACTGTTTGCTCAAAATCACAGATGATTGGGGGCTTAATAGCTGCAGGGAAAAGAGCTGCGGTTCGCTAAAAAACATCCACATTTGGTGCCTAAAAATCTGCTGGAAACACAGTGATGGCTCGGTAATTCACAACCGGTTTAGTTGTTGTTGTTGTTTGTCGGTTTCACTATGTAAATAAAAGTGTGTGAGATGCACCTGGTTTTTAAATTAAATGGGAGATGACTGTCTGATTGGATGAATTCATGTTACAGCTACAACTCACTTTGCACCCACATTATGCGCCGTTCCCTCGTAAAAGTGGAGCAGGACACGCCCTTTGATGCACGTGCACCGTGCAGTGTAGACAGTGGAGTACAGGTTGTTTGAATCAGGCTGTGAATGTTTGTTTGACTAAAAGCCGCCAGTAATCCGTCAGCGCTGAGCGGCCTGTTGAAACATGTCTGTCTCATTCCACCAGAGCTGCTTCAGTTTGACTCACCTCAGACAGGAAGTGACAACATGATGAGAAACACGATGGAGACGAAGAGGCGCAGTGATTGTTTCTGTGTTGTTGTGAGTGAGTTGTGTCGGTGAGTAATCCGCTGGACAGGAAGACGATCCTGTTACATCACCCTGCAGTAAGCTGCTGTATTATCTCAGACATGTGACCGACGCTGTGGTGGAGGCACGGCAGCATACAGGTACATGTGGACACGTCTGTGGGGACATCCTCAGCCGTGATGTCACAAGGAAAAGACAGCTCCGCACTCGTCTGGTTTATGTTGAAACTCAAACTAAAACTTGGTCACAGATGATCAACTCAAAGTGTGGATGCAAAGTTAGTTTTGTCGCTCATTTCAAGATGCTGTCGAGGTGTTACTGGTTGTTCAGGGTGTCCGTCAGGTTTGTGAAGCAGTCATTTTAATTAAGTCAGCCGCACACAGGACTCAAGCTGAGAGCATCTTAAAACCCTCAAGAACACATCAACAAAAGCAAAACATGGTGTACGCCGACAAACGACAACATAGAGCGACAGTATTGCTGTGGGAACATTCTGCTCAGCAGCTTTATTTTGAGTTGCAAAACCCCTTTAGCCTTGTTAGCGATGTTAGCACCACTAGCTATACTGACACTGTCAAAGGTGCTAACAGAGCTAACAGTTAAAAAACATAAAGGGGGTTTTCTGCTCAAAGTTATGGGACAGCAGCTCTGCTCTGATCTCTGCTGCGTTCACATTTTACAGACTGTCATTCATACTTTCCTCATCAATGATGCATTATTTCACCCACATGCAACCCATCCACACGTCGCTGTGTGTGTAACAAGCAGAGTGCACACATGTTGTGAACCCACCTATGTAGGTGCGTCTACTCTCTGAATAATGCGCCCTTTAAATAGCAGGAAAATACTGCGCCAATCTGACTTTAGAGCAGGTTTTTATTGGTTCATGGTGCAATGACTTTCTGCTGCCTCAGAATAGCACCATGCCAACAATGTGTCTGACCGCACCTCATTTTAAGACCTACACACCCATGGGCGCACAGATGGGTGCAAGCAGCACATTTGCTCCCTAGACAACATGAACTTGGGCGCAGGCTGTGAAAATGACAACTGTCTGAAATGAGGGATGTTCACCTGATCAAACCAAACAAGAAATAGTTGTGTGTGTGTGTGTGTGTGTGTGTGTGTGCGTGCGTGTGTGTGTGTGTGTGTGTGTGTGTGTGTGTGCTCCTTTATGTCTTTAGATACTGAAAAATTCCTCACTCTTCTTGAAAACAGGAAGTGTTTGTGTCGTCCTGACTGCACAAGCAGGATTTGAATTTAAAGTCGGGAGGCTTCCTGAGCTCTGAGTCCAGACGGCAGCACAGAGACCACGACGAGCTGTTTGGCTGCTGAATGCATGTCTGCTCACCACAAGCAGCCAACACAGTGTCAGCAGCACACAGCGCAGTAAATCAACAGCCTGTGACAGACGTACTATCTTCACTCCACATGCTCTAAATAGATCTTCCTTTAGATTCTGGAGAGTCTGCAGAGCGGTTAGATGATTGTAGTGAGCAGCTATAGGATGAAAACCTCAAGCCAGACCCAAAGTTCTGTGAGGGCTTCAGTCGTCCTGTCAAGTGCAGAAAGATCCACTTCTGCACTTTTTAACACAGCAGTGTGCAGGCTGCGTCTCTGGGTATGTATGTGACACTGGAATCTTTTTAAAATGTTGTTTTACAATGTGTGTGTGTGTCCACACAGAGATAAGATAAGATGGAACTTAATTTATCCTGAAGGGAACTACTGTGCAGCGGTTACAATACAAAGGTAGAGGAGTGCAGATTCAAAGCGTGCAATATACCAGGATAAAAAACTAAGCAGAAAAAGCAAATGTAAAGAAAATATAAGCTAAAAATAAAACTAGCCAACAAAAAGATGCAGGGGGAAAAAACCCAGCTAACTTTAAGGTGCATGAAAAACTAGCTAATGACATGTTCACAATATAAAAACTAGCTGACAATAAGTTGTGAAATATAAAAACTAGCTGACCATGACGTTCAAAATATAAAAACAAGCTAACAATAAGGTGCAAAATATAAAAACAAGCTAACAATAAGGTGCAAAACATAAAAACAAGCTAACAATAAGGTGCAAAATATAAAAACAAGCTAACAATAAGGTGCAAAATATAAGAACTAGCTAACAATAAGGTGCAAAATATAAAAACAAGCTAACAATAAGGTGCAAAATATAAAAACTAGCTAACAATAAGGTGCAAAATATAAAAACAAGCTAACAATAAGGTGCAAAATATAAAAACAAGCTAACAATAAGGTGCAAAATATAAGAACTAGCTAACAATAAGGTGCAAAATATAAAAACTAGCTAACAATAAGGTGCAAAATATAAGAACTAGCTAACAGTAAGGTGCAAAATATAAAAACAAGCTAACAATAAGGTGCAAAATATAAAAACTAGCTAACAATAAGGTGCAAAATATAAGAACTAGCTAACAATAAGGTGCAAAATATAAAAACAAGCTAACAATAAGGTGCAAAATATAAAAACTAGCTAACAGTAAGGTGCAAAATATAAAAACAAGCTAACAGTAAGGTGCAAAATATAAAAACAAGCTAACAATAAGGTGCAAAATATAAAAACAAGCTAACAATAAGGTGAGAAAATATAAGAACTAGCTAACAATAAGGTGCAAAATATAAAAACAAGCTAACAATAAGGTGCAAAATATAAAAACAAGCTAACAATAAGGTGCAAAATATAAGAACTAGCTAACAATAAGGTGCAAAATATAAGAACTAGCTAACAATAAGGTGCAAAATATAAAAACTAGCTAACAATAAGGTGCAAAATATAAAAACTAGCTAACAATAAGGTGCAAAATATAAAAACAAGTAGCACAGTAAGGTGCTAAATAGGGACATCCACAATCAGACAACGTAAATACAGACAAACCTCTTCATCTTTTTTTCAGTTTCTAAACGACGTTTCATGTTTCAGTGGTACCTGAATGCAGCACGTCCCTCTGCTAGTGCTTTGTGTTGATGTCATTTGTATAAGGTGACGGTTTTATTTGTCAAAGCTCAGAAATCCAACGTAAACGTTACACTCAGGTGCTGCGAAGGGAAGTTATTGCTCTAACATGGCTGCACATAAACGCACCATGTACTCCCAACACTAAAAAGATGACAAAGAGCAAATGAATCTTTTTGTTTTAGGCCCAGTGTTGGGAAGGAAAGGCCTCACACATTCTGTGAAGGGAGAACTTTGGCTCATGTACAGCTGTAGGAAGCTCAAGGTCTCGTCCTGAGTTGCTCTTTATCTTTAGTGGTCCCTCTGACTGAAATATCCCCGACGTGTCACACTGACACAGTTTCAATCGTGAACATGAGCCGGCGTGAATGTGAGGACGAGTCGACACTGTCAGCAGGACTGAAGGTCCAGCTGCTGTCACAGAGATCATCTGTTGAAATGTGTGTCAGTACATCACAGAGATATGTGCAGGAAGATCCCGACAGCGCGTTGGTCATGTGATACAGTAGCAGTGTAGCTGTGAGCCAGCAGCCGTTAATCACCATAAATAAGGTTGATGATTATAACATGTTACAGCGACCCTCACTGCAGGGCTGTGACCTTCAGACTCACAACTTCCACTTTCTATTTTAAAACCTCTCTCCAAAGCAGATTCAAAGGAAAATTTAAAACTGTTGATGAACCATTTGGAGAATGTAAACCATCACACACACACACACACACACACACACACACACACTTAATAGTGTTATAAAAAGTTTAATGATGAAAACATATTAACACAGAAACAGTGAAACTAACATGAACGCAGCCTTTTTCTTCACTTGATCTGCGTTTGGGTTTCTGCTGTAAATGTGCTCAGACAGTCTTAGTGTGTAAAAGATCAGCGGGCGGTTTATCTCATTACACTGCAGATGTTAGCAGCTGGAACACACACACACACACACACACACTAGCATCAGTTTTCAGGGGAATCCCAGCAGCTTTGAATCAGCAGCAGACGTCAGGAGTGAGTCAGACTTTTCTGAGTAATAGAAGTGAAAGTTTGATCCACGGTGAGATCAGTCATCATCAGCAGTTTCAGTTCTTAAATTTGTTTTTTTTTTGGGCCGTCTGCTCAGTGGTTTGATTAACCAGGTTTAAGCTGTGATCTGTCCTCAGTCTGTTCAGCTGATATTCAAACAGTCAGAACGACTGCGCCTCTGTTCTTATTGTGAAGTTTGAATTAGAGTTTTACTAAAGCAACACGTAGCCTGTTAATCCCCACCCAGTCGCCAGAATACATGTTGGCGTGTTATGTTTCTGTAAAAGATCACTGCTTTTCAGAGCACTACAAGCGGCGCTGAAAAGCCACAGTAAACACAGTGACAGGTCCCTAAATAAACACTTGTTTGGGGGCTTTTGAAAACACCAACTTCTGTGGGCTGAAAAGCTGCTGGAAACACAGTGATGTCCAAAACCGTTGAGACAGATCCCTAAAAAACAACCACTTTAGGGGGCTGAAAAGCCGTAGGAAACACAGTGACTAGTCACAAATAGATGTCCACATTTGGAGGCTAAATAGCCACTGGAAACACAGGGCGGAAAATATGATGAATAAACAGTGACTGGTCCCAAAAAAAACACCTGTGTTTGGGGGGCTAAAAAGCAGCTGGAAACACAGTGATGGGTCCCTAAGGAACACCCACATTTGTGGGCAGAAAACTCGCTGCAAACACAGTGATGAGCAGCTTAAAAACACCAATGTTTTGGGGCTAAAAGCAGCAGAAATCAGTGGTGAGTCACTAACAGACACCCACATTTGAGGGCGGAAAATACGCTGCGAACACAGTGACGGGTCTCTAAAAAAACCACACATTTGGGGGCTGTTGAAAACACCAACTTTTATATGCTGGAAACACAGTGATTGGTCTCTAAAAAACACCTGTTTGAGGGCTAAAAAAGTGCCAGAAAAGACAGCAATGGGTTGCTAACAAATGCCCACATTTGAAGGTGAAAACCCCGCTACAAACACAGTGATGGGCCGTTAAAAAACGCCAAGAGTTGGAGGCTGAAAAGCTGCTGGAAACACAGTGATGAGTCCTTAAAAATGTCCACATTTGGAGGCTAAATAGCCACTGGAAACAAAGGGTGGAAAACGTGATGAAAAAACAGTGACTGGTCCCAAAAACACACCTGTGTTTGATGGGCTACAAAGCAGCTGGAAACACAGCGATGGGTCCCTAAGGAACACCCACATTTGTGGGCAGAAAACTCGCTGCAAACACAGTGATGAGCAGCTTAAAAACACCAATGTTTTGGGGCTAAAAGCAGCAGAAATCAGTGGTGAGTCACTAACAGACACCCACATTTGAGGGCGGAAAATACGCTGCGAACACAGTGACGGGTCTCTAAAAAAACCACACATTTGGGGGCTGTTGAAAACACCAACTTTTATATGCTGGAAACACAGTGATTGGTCTCTAAAAAACACCTGTTTAAGGGGTAAAAAAATGCCAGAAAAGACAGCAATGGGTTGCTAACAAATGCCCACATTTGAAGGTGAAAACCCTGCTACAAACCCAGTGATGGGCCGTTAAAAAACGCCAAGAGTTGGGGGCTGAAAAGCTGCTGGAAACACAGTGATGAGTCCTTAAAAATGTCCACATTTGGAGGCTAAATAGCCACTGGAAACAAAGGGTGGAAAACGTGATGAAAAAACAGTGACTGGTCCCAAAAACACACCTGTGTTTGATGGGCTACAAAGCAGCTGGAAACACAGCGATGGGTCCCTAAGGAACACCCACATTTGTGGGCAGAAAACTCGCTGCAAACACAGTGATGAGCAGCTTAAAAACGACAACAGTTTGGGGCTACAAAGCTCCTGGAAAACCAGCGACAGGGCGAAAAAAACACCAAAGTTTTGGGGCTAAAAAGCAGCAGAAATCACCAACATTTGAGGGAGGAAAATACGCTGCAAACACAGTGACAGGTCCCTAAAAAAACACACATTTGGGGGCTGTTGAAAACACCAACTTTTATGGGCAGAAAAGCTGCTGGAAACACAGTGACAGGTTGCTGTTGATCTTGAACAGTGGTCAGATGTCTCACAGAGGTATCTCACTATCTTCCATCCTCTCCACCTCCAGGTGACAAAGTTACATCACATCACTGATGTTTATATAAAACATGCAAACGTTACTTATTTTGATGGTTTGCAGAAACATATGACATTTTCTGTAATTCCAGCTTGTCACAGACATTATTGTGCGGTTAACAGTGAAACAGCAAGTTGTTCCTGTTTAAATCTTCACACTCAGCTTTCAGTCTCTTTTACCAACGACTGCTGATTCTCTTCTCTTGTTATTCGGCTGTTGCTCAGAGCGATCTTTGTCTCCGTCGGTCTGGTTGAAGCATCGAGCAGCGTTTTGTTCTCGCTGTACAAAACAAACCCTTCATGCTAAATGTCATCTGTTTATAAGAGCACGTTCTCTAACCTAAAAGCATCAGAGACGTTTCAGACATTTAGAGGCGTCCTCTCACACATCCGACTGCAGCCAATCAGATTCATAGTTTTTTAATTACAGCGTATCTCAGACCATCTGTCCAGTAGTAACTCTGCAGAGATCCACTCGCCTCTGTTGGAATTAAAGTTTGGATGGTGCCAGACGCCGGCAGCCATCTGAAACCACAGGTACCCTGGACTACTGTGTCCCTGAGGCCTGCTGAGTGAGCAGAGTTATTTTCGGTGTGTTTCCTCTGCTGTGGAAGTAGGCCACACATTCCTGAGGATCTCTCTGTCAGTGCAGCTGCTGATCACACAGGATTAGTCTGATCTGGTCACGATATCTGACTGTTATTCACTGACGGAGGCCGAGTCTCCGAGCTTCATCCTGCCGGCTCATTCTGCTCCATTTCACATATCCTGGTTTTTCTCTGGCGGCAGATCTCCAGCAGCTCTGCGAGTGTGATGAAGTCTGCAGCGTCTGCAGGGAGCCGGCGTGGTTTATTGTTCTGTGTTGTCTGCAGACACACATCAGATGTGTTGCAGTGCGAAGTGAACACAGGCCTGTTGTTCATCAGTCGACACACAGCTGATCACCAGCTGTCTGTGTACACGCGCCGACCCACACACTCATGATGTAAGAAGCTGAACGGACTGAGTGTGTTGGTCTTTTTCTGGTCTTCAGAGTTAGCTGTGTGTGTGTGTGGTTGCAGTGTTAATCCTCGGGCTGAGCTGATGGCCCCTCAGCTGATTCATTTACACACTGCTCACTGCCTGCCACGCTGGACTCACTGTCTGCTGCATCATGAAGCTCGTCAGCTCGTTTAAAGGCTCCTGTTTCTCAGTTTCACCTCAGTCAGCGTGGGGTCACCTGGACCCTGAGCTGAGGTGTATTTGTAGAACAGAGATCTGGTCAGACTCTGGTTGAAAGGTCACACAGTGTGGTGAGGTGTAGGCACAAAAAACACTTGGTTACGGTCAGGAAAACATCAGTTTTTGGCTTAAAGTACCTGATTTTTCAGGCACAATTCCTGCTGGAAAAATTCCCGGCAGGAAACGCAGGGATAGTCTTGGGAAAAACACTATTTGTGGCATTTTCCCGGCAAGAAATGCAGCAATGTCTCGCTAAGAAAACACTTTTTGTGGCACTGCTAAAGCAGAACATTTCTATACATTTCAGCAACATTGTGGTTAACGTGTGGTTATACGATGTTTTTGCTTAAAATACCTGCTTTTGGTGGCACTGTCCCTGCAGGAAAAACTGACAGGTCTCTAAAAAACACTCATGTTTGGTGGCTACAAAGCTGCTGGAAACACAGCAACAAGTCGGTAAAAAACAGCAAAATATGCGTTGGAAATGCAGCAATGTCACAGTAAAAAACAACTGGTTTTGTGGCACTATATCACAGCAGGAAAACTAATGACAGGTCACTTAAAAACACTCATGTTTGTCTAGAAATACAGCAACAAGTCGTCTGTAAAAAAACAACTGCTTTTTGTGGCAAGGTCCCCGCTAGAGATCCAGTGATGTCACAGTTAAAAACATCTGCTTTTCAGGGCACAATCCGCGCTGGAAATGCAGAAACAACCACTTTTAATAGCTCAATCCCTCTGTAAAAAAACAACTGCTTTTTGTAGCACTATTCAGGCAGGAAACGTAATCACAGGTCACTTAAAAACACTCATGTTTGTCTAGGAATCCGCTAGAAATACAGCAACAAGTCGTCTGTACAAGGTGTGGCAAGGTCCCTGCTAGAAATCCAGTGATGTCTCTGTAAAAAAATAACCACCAGCTTAATCCCGCTGGAAATCTGTGTCACAGTAAAAAACAACTGCTTTTGTGGCACTATATCACGGCAGGTAATGCTGCAATGACTTTCTAAAAAACAGCCAGTTTTGTTGGTGTTGGTGTGGAGCAGCGGTCTGCAGCTGGCAGGTGTCTCTCTACTGTAGGTGTCTCACCATCCACCATCCCCTCCACCTCCTGATGACACTCAGCTCGTTCACTATGTCACTTCAGAACAGGCTGAGCTGCAGTAGTGGACGACGTATATGCAGATGACTGTCTGTATGTCAGAACGTCACTTCTGGATGTTTGAAGTTTATTTTTCATTTTAACTCTCAAAAACAGAGCAGAAATATTCAAACTATTAATTTGCTGGAATTACATCAGGATTTTCCCGTAATGGCTGCAGGAGATTGTTTGCATAATCCTACACACATATATATATCAATTTAAAATAAAAACTATAACAGCATTCATTCTTGTTGCAGCAGAAACCAAAGGCTTCTGTGTTTTATGTCATCACATTGTACGCGTGCAGTCATCTCATTTGGCTACATTACGTGAAAACGCTTGGTGGCACCAGAGAAATAAATGATCAACGTCTTTTCACTCTGCTCATAAAAATGTTCATATCTCAAAAACTAAATAATGAACATAGTTCAAAATAACTTATAGAGTGTTAGGAAATATTTTGTTTATGTTTCTACATTTAAAAATCTTTTGAATCAAAATGTTTTGTTTTTATTTTGTAAAATCTGTTTTTTTAAATGCAACAATTTCAATACTTTAATCAATTATTATAGTTTATTGACTCAGATAACCTTTGAGCTCAGGTTGTACAGATTTTAGGGCTATGAAGCATTTGAAGATACTCCAGGAAATGACATCACAGCCAGCAAACACACCAGCGCAGGCACTGGTGGATCATTTCTGTCGCAGAGTTTAAAGGGTTAATCAGTGTTGTTTTTCTCTTCCTGACTTCTGTTTGGGGTAAACTGTTTCAAAACTTCAGTTCCCATAATGCTTTGGGGTGTAGTGTTGCCATGGAGTCAGCTGTGGGAGACAGGTTGAATTAGCTGTTAGCAGTGTAACCATGGAAACAGGAGAGAAATAGCTGCTGATGCTGAACAAACACGATGATGATGATGATGACTATCAGGAGTGTGTTTGGTTATGGATGTTCATTTATTGATTCCAGGATTGTGTGTGTGTGTGTGTGTGTGAGTGTGAGATGTTTTTATTTCGGCCAAGTCGACCACCAGCCACCAGTGTCTGCAGCCCAGTGCATCATGGGAGCAGCAGAGCGCTCAGTGGGTCGGCTGAGGTGGATTAGTCCGTGTTTTTAAGCAGATTTCAGCTAACATTTGATCTTTTGTTCCCTGTTGAATCCTCAGTGTGACCTGGTTACAGCCCTGTGTGTGTGTGTGTGTGTGTGTGTGTGTGGTCATGTGATGAGGAGAAGCATCATAAATATGGAGCGAGAGTGACTCTGCAGACTGATGACAACACGGCCTCTGTTATTACGGGGTTTGATTGTCTCCTCGTCGTCCCCTGGTCGTCTCCTCACAGCTCCGTGTGCAGCTCCTGGACGGAGACAGATTTCTATTTTAGGTTTGAGATTGTAAATATTTAAAGAGCAGGAGTGAGCGCAGGATGAGTGACGCAGGGAGGAGGAAGACATGATACACATGATGACAGTCGAGCAGCTTTTTGTTGATGATATTCACAGGAATGAAAGTTTCAGTTTAAAACATCAAACACAGAAACAAACATGTTCGATAACGATCCTTAAATCTGGTCCTGAACCCACATTCGTGATGAGATGAAACTGTTTTAGAATGTCACAGAGAAAAGTGTCAGCGGTGTGAACTGGCCGGTCTGAGCTGGAGCCTGGCGTTTTGCCGGAGCGCTCTGAAATCCTCGAGTAGGAAAAGCTTTATCTCTACTTTTCCCCATCGTCCAATGGGATGATTTGAGAGGCGGGGCTTCTGTGGTGGTCACGACAACAAGTTTACAGTTCGTTAACATGGAGGAGAAACTGGTGGTAGTGGTTGCTGGATTCTCAGAGCTATACGGCCTGATGATAGACAGCAGGTTGTCAAACTGCCCCTGAGTCGTCCTAAAATCTGCCTGTAAACGTCCATGATGGAGGAGAAGCTCCTGGACCAACTGGTGGTTCTCCCCATGATCCAGCCTCTTTTTGAGGGTCTCATGTACCCACACAGATCTCTGTTTATCTGCTGACAGCCTCTCACCCTCAACCAGGTGAGGAGGTTATGAGGTGGTTGCCTGGCAACAATAAAAAGGTGCAGCAAGCATTTTTGTACAACTGGCCTACAGTAAAATAAGCAGTGCAGTGCGCCTCTGTGTGATGTCTACTGTTGACCTGCTGTGTCCTCCCAAAGGTCCCTGTCCCCCTTACAAAGGACAGCAGTGTGTCCATGGTGGGTCTGAGAGGGTTAAAGAATATTGTGCTGTAGTGGAACTTTTTACAGTGTACATGTTGTTTCAGGTTACAGGTGAGACGATGAAATATGATCCAGGAAGTTCAGTCACAGTTTTAAAGACACTGCAGAGGTTTTACAACTCAGGAAAGTTATTATGGCGCAGAGTATTTTATCTTGTGTCCAGTTGACCTCGAGGTAAACAGAAACACAGCGCTCGTGTTACAAAGTCATCCATCAGGAATGTGTGTGTGTGTGTGTGTGTGTGTGTGTGTGTGTGTGTGTGTGTGTGTGTGATGGTCTGATTGTGGCCTTAATCTGGTTCACTGGTGAAACAGCAGGACTTTCATAACTGTCGGTCTCTGTGTCGTTAAGCTGAGCTCTCTGTGTTTTCGTGCAGTGTGCTACTTTGCTTTATTACGCATTAGGAACAGTTATGTGATTACAGATGGTAGGAATCAGAATTAGGTTGACAAATCTCGTCTAATAAGTGTCGTCAAACAAACAGATCCATCAGGTGGTGCTTGAAGTTTGATCAGCGATGTTGTTGACATGAAGTGGAAATATAATCTTTGATAGATGAAGAATCGAAGGCTGCAGCTGATTATTTTCTCAACACGTTTTCATGGAAAAATTTCTAAACTTTTAAAGGACTCATGATAAAGATTTCAAAACTATTCACAACATATAATTACACAGACAGAACTGTACAGTGTGCTGTGTCCCAGTGCTCATTATTGTATTATAATGATTGCGTACGGCACGCTGGTGCAGTGGTTAGCACTGTCGCCTCACAGCAGAAGGGTGACTGGTTCAAACCCAGAGTGGAGGAGTTTGCATGTTCCGAAAATAAATAAATGAATGAATGTTATGTTACATTGCGTAGAGGGAAGATAAGCCCCCGTAACAGGTAATTTCATCACAAACAACAAAATTCCGTGAGTTTATTTTTACTGATTCCATGACTTTTCCAGGTTTTCCATGACTGTGAGAACCCTGTTCATAAATCACATGTCAATATTTGGCCAAATGTTTTAGAGATGGAGAGAAAATGTTGCTAATAGTTTAGCCTTCTGCTAACCAGAGTGAAAGGCTCATGGCTGCGGCTTTAAGCTCGTGTTTATGTAGCTAACGTTAGCTAGAGCCTCAAAGACCGCTATAGACCGCCTCACTGGACGGAGAGCAGGCTGCAGCCCCACAGACCGTTAGCCGCTGCAGCGACCCAAATCCAGCAAACGCAGACCCCAGCTCTGGGGGAACGGACAGCCCAGAGTCCCGCCAGATCAGCAAACTTTCTGTTGCTGCCTTTACACAGGTTAGACACAGCCCTGCTGCTGGCCACCAGCCTGCTGTGACACCTGGAGCTGGGGGAGGCGTGCCAGCCAAATTGAAGCAGCTGTAGCGACCAAAGCTCTGGCTCCAGAGCTGCTCGCCGCTCTCCTCCTGGGGAAACAGTCCGCAGTGGCGGGGAGCAAAGCGGAGGGATCGTGGGGTGCGATCAGATGAACAGACAGAGATAGGGAGAGCAGGGTGAGGAGGTGCTGAGCCAATGAAATAAGACCAAATAAATCACTGTATGGAAACACTGAGTTACTGTATGAAACCCGTGCTCATGCCCGTGGTCGTCTGGTGGGAGGGGCTTAGGACAGAGAGGAAAGAGCTGCAGGAGGAGGGGGCACTTTCAGATTTTGACGTTTCTTTTTTTGCCTTCTCTAGATTTCTGCCCTCAGCTGTAACATTCTGTTTATTGACACGTTGATTAATGGCTTCTCTAGCAGGATACATGTTAGCCTACTAGCCCGCTTGGCTCGTGCCCAGAAATCCTCAAAGTCCCTCAGTTCACATATTTGAGGCTCACAATAGAACAGGAAGTGAAGTCGGATGTCTGAGCTGTGTTTGGAAACAGTTTGTGAGCAGCGGAGCCTGAACGCTCAGCGAGAGTTTCCTGGAGACAGGAAAACTTCTCCCGCTCCCAGAGAGGAGTCGCTTCCTTTTATGGCCGTGTGTGAACGACCTTTAGTTGGCGGGGAAATGAGCCGAGCGGAGCAGGAATGTAAATGATTCCTCTACCTGCTGATGGTGCTGGAGGGGGGGGGGGGGGGCATTCCTGCTTCCTGATGTCAGGTTATTGTGGGTTACTGTGCGACTCCTTTCAGTCACCGTGAGGAGGAGGAGGAGGAGGAGGAGGAGTTATCAGGCTTTGACCTAATTCAGGACACACAGCTGGATGTTTGAGCTCTCAGCTGCTTCCACTAATGAAAAACACATCTGATTTCCAGCAGGGGAAGAAATATTCACATATTTCACAACAGTCTAAAAATACTCTGATAGGAAGTAAAAATTTAAAGTGCTACGTTCATAATCTTAAAGGTACTCTCTGTAACTTTCAATTTTAAACCCTGTTCTATTTCAGATGGTCAGTGTGCTCTTGTAAGTGTTATACTGTATGTGCACCATAACTTACAAGCTGATCTTCTTTTTATCAAGATGTCCAAGAGATTTGGAGCCAAAAGATACTTTAAAGGGCAACTTTGGTATTTTTCACCCTGAACCATATTTGATGTTTTTGTGTCTTTGTGACTAATGAGGATAATAGTTTTAAATTGATCCAGTTTTGAGCAAGAAATCAGTGAACCAGGCTGCAATGTAACCACTCAGGGCGTCTTCACACCGTCAATATATGTTCACTAAAAGGTTTTTGTCACTGACGGGCTCAGTGTCTGACAACATTATGGAGTCTGGTGGGTTTGGTGACGGTGATTTCAGGGCTGTTTCTGGTCAAACCAAAAGGATCCTACTCTTTAACACAAAGCTCTATCTCTGTAGGGATCCTTTCATCATGTTGTCAAAAAAGTCACTCTGTACTTTTAAGTAAAAGTATTAGTTTCTTGTAAACTCTATTGTAAAAATGCATAAAAATAAAAGTCCCTACATGTACTTATTCAGGGCTGAAAATATTAAACACAAAAAGTTCTCCTCTATAGACGCACGAGCTGATCATCAGCCTGAGGTAATGCGGTGACAGACAGACCTCAGACGTGCAGAGAGAACAGCGAGGATCAATAATCCTGCTGCAGACTGAAAGAGAGCCTTTATTTATCCCACCTGAAACAAACCTGCTTCTTATCTTGTTGGTTTAGCAGAGAGCAAACAGTCAGACATTTCTCACAGCGGGTCCTTCACCTGTGAAACACCTGTCTGAGTCACATGACAGCGACAGGATGATAAGACTTTATTAATGTCTTTATTCAGAGGATAATAACAGATGACGTCACTTCTAAGTGTGTACAGAGGCACAGTACGTCTGACTCTTTGACCTGTTTAAAGTATTTATGTGCTCTGCATCACAGTGATAAGTCAGCGTATCAGTAGTCCTGGTCTAAAACAGAATCTACAAAATCTGAATTACGGCCTATAATTCATAGGAATTATACATAACTCTGTTCAGCTGTCTGTCAGTGCATCTAGCAGTAATATTCATATTAAAATCAATGTTAATCTACAGTTGAATAAAGTTAAATGTTTGACTTGAAGGTATCTCAGCCACCAGATCACACCATCAATGCTAAGCTAAAAAAACAAACAAATATACTCTGCTTAGCTAGTAACATTAGCTTCAGGAGTTTTCTTTAAACTTTTAACTTAATTTTGTCGTAAAACCAACTGTAGATGTTGTTTTAATAAAATTGTTTAGGTACGTATATAAGCAGGTGAAAATTAAGTTTAGTTTTGTCTTTAGCTAAGGCTAGCCATGGCTAACTTAACAGCTACATTAAAATCAGTATTAATCTACAATCGCATCAATTTGAATGTAAGATTTAAAGGTAGTTTAACCACCAAATTACACAAATAACGCCAAAGTTAGAGGCTAATAAGGCTGTTACTGATACCGTGCTAAGTGTTAGCTTGTAGCAGAGCAGGAGGTTTTTTATCTATTAAACTTGATTTAGTCTAATTTAGTTATGTGCAAGAAACATCTGCAGATGTTGATTTGTGAAATGGTTCAGTTACATTTAACAGCGACCAAATAAATTTAGCTTTAGCTTTAGCTAAGGCTAGCCGAGGCTAACTCACACAATCTTGATGTATGCTAGCTCTCTTGCTTTAGCTGTTTGCAGTCTTTTTCCATTGAAATGTTCTTTGTATAATATTTTAAAATGTTTAATATTTTTATAACAGATGCCTAAAGGTCAGATTATTGTATTAACCCAGTTTTGAAGAAATATGTAGCTAGCTAACGTGCTTTGGTGTATGGATTTAAGTAAGGACTGTATTCAGGTTATTATTAAGGCCTGATACGTTTGTTTTTTGTCACATGTCATTATTATTATTATTAGTATTATTAGGCTATTGTTATTATTGTTGACACAGCAAAACAAATTGAATATACCTGACTCATGTGATGTTATAAATGAGCATGCGGCCTGTTAATCTGGGATCACAGTGAGATTAACGTCATAAACCAGAAGAATTACTTTGGAGTCTCTGCATTGATCTGCTCCAAAATATGGCAGGTCACCATAAACAGCTGCCACAACAACATTTGATTTCATCATCTGAATCTGTGTAAATCTGCAGTGATAATAAACAAATTCAGGGTATTATTGATGTGATGGTATTAAAGGCAGGATAATCCCGAGGCTGTAGATCAGTGTGTCCAGTCTGTGTGATCCAGTTGTTTCTGACATGGTGTAAATGACGGTGTAGGTGTGTGAACACATGATTAATTATTAAATAATTATCACAAGCATTAAAATCACATTCAAATCTGTAAATGTTCCTTTTATTGGAGGGGTTGGATGCAGAGGGTATGGCAGTGCTCACGGGCCTTTACAGATTTGTTTATTTGTAATTTATTTCTTGCTCTCTGTTTGTTGGTATATACAGAAACAGTGTTAAACAGGAAGCTAAAAGTATCACACAGTCTTTTACAGACAGCAAGATTAAGTTAGGCTTTTTCCTAAACACACCTCCTCCTCCTTCTAACAGCATTTTAACTGTGAGCAAACAATGGGACATTTTGAGCACATACAAAAACATCTTTTTCATTATTAGTGTTCATGTATTTCAAATTTATTGTCATATTTTTATATTAATTCGTCATTTTACCACACAGTGATGCAGTGAAGTTTGTTTCTCTGTCACACTACACACTACTACAATTTGATTTGGTTTATTTATTTAAAACATGTTAGAATTAAAATAAATTAAAGGAAAAAACCCTGAACGAGAGAAACAAATAAAATCAACAGTTATCCAAAAGTAAATTCTCATAAATAACATAATTAAATATTATTTAATATTTACATATCTCAGGAGCAGGAAATAGTCATATCGCCCTACTCATTCTTTACAACCTCATATATTTGACTATTAATTTTAATTCATTTTGCTGTAAAATATATTATGATACAAACAATTATATATTCTTTTATTTGTTTATTTTATGTTTTTTTTTAATTGTGTTTATTTATTTTCCTACCTTGTTTATTAGTTTCACATTTAAGAAAACCTGTATACACATTTTTTTTTTCACCCTGAGGGAAACAAACAGATTCTAGTATGAGATAATGATGTGCTCCCACAACAAAAAATAAAAATATTAAAAGAAATTAAATTAAAAATGAAATAAAAATGTTATATATATTATTTAAATATAACCTAAATAATAAGACAGATTACCTCACATTCATTCTGCCAACCCGTCCTTATCACTACTCCTTTTATAAAAAAAATTTGTTTGAATTCTTTAAACTTTCCTTAAATTTACCCCACAATTAAAATACACATCATCTTCACAATGGTTTAAATTAAACTTTCTTCTTGGTCTGAGAGCAGTTATTGTATGTTACACAGAAATAAACATATTTGTATAAATATAAAATTATTAAGACTCTATTTCATTATTTGCTCTGTATTATTATTTGTGCTGAAGCCAAACCCTTCTTGTTTAAACAGAAGGACTCAGCGCCCCCTGCTGGGCCTCCTGTGACCCTGCAGCACTAAGTCAGAGTGAAGTGTTGTTCATGTTCACTGATGCTGAGATGGTAAACCGTCCTGATGACCTGTCGGTGTGGTTGTGTTGCAGGTGAGCTGCTGAGCCAGCCGAGGCCCGACGGTCTGACCGAGATCATCTGTCCAAAGAACGGCTCGGAGCGGGTCAACGTGGCTCTGGTTTACCCTCCGACACCCACCGTGCTCAGCCCCTGTCTCAAGTGATCTGAGGGGGGGCCGGCTCGTCTCACTGTTCCACCAGAGCCTCCACCTCCACCTGTACACCCCCCTCTGCCAGCCTGCTTCATGCCCCCACCACACTGAACTGAACCTCCTGAAGGCAGCACGCTGGATCACTGCCTCACATGTACGTACTCTGGACCGCAGTCACACTGTCACTCTCTAACTCTACTGCCAGATAAACATACATGTGGTATAGTCCACACTCATCTTAGAGGAGAAACTGAATAACAAATTATAACAATGGCAATAATAATAATATAAACAAAGAAACAGAAATGTTATTTATACTTTTTAAATATTTGTCATTCGTCCGAGAACGACACTTAAAAACTCAGCGAACACACAGCTGAGGACTAAAATATTTCTTCTAATGAGACATATTCATGCAGACACATTTAACAGCAGCTCTGAGTGATCACATGATTAATCACATGTGAGATCAGAGCAGGAGCAGCCAATCAGAGACAAGAGTTTAACCTACATCTGCAATGTATCGCCATACACTGGCTCGTATGATAGCTAATGAATTAGCAGCTCACAGATTAGTGCTCCTGCCAGTCTGGTAAGCGTTAGGACATGCAACATGGTTGGACGCTATCACGTTTTGTACTTAACATAAAGTTACATGTGTAGGAAAAGATATATGATTGGACGTTAACATGTTACGTATGTAACGTAAAGTTACTTACTTAAGTTACGTTGGTAAGGTTTAGGAAAGAAAAGTTACATGAGTTAAGTTGAGGCAAAGGAACATGGTTGAGCATCGTCATGTTATGTACTTAACGTAAAGTTACATGTGGTAGTTTTCGATAAAAGAAAAATGGTTGGACATCATCACGTTATGTACTAAACATAGAGTTACATTCTTAAGATAAAGTTATGTAGGAGTAGGAAAAGAAACATGGTGTGACATCGTAATGTTACACACTTAACTTAAAATTATGTTCTTAACGTAAAGTTACGCAGTTTAGTTTAGGACAAGCAACATGGTTGGACGCTATCACGTTGCGTACATAATGTAAAGTTACGCACTTAACAGAAAGTGACATAGGTTCGGTTTCGAAAGGAAAAGTTACACAGGTTAAATTTAGGCAAAGAAACCCGGCTGGGCATCGTCATGTTATGTACTTTACGCAAAGTTATGTACTTAATGTGAAGTTACATACTTAACGTAAATTTACGTAGGTTAGGTTTCAGAAAAGAAAAATGGTGAGACATCATCACATTATGGACTTAACATAAAGTTACAGAGGTCAGGTTTCGGAAATTCTTTCTGTGCTGTTAATTTCTTCGTATATTAATTTAATATGTCTTCTCGTGTTGCAGGTTGTTCGGCTGTGTCTCTGATGTGTCATCACGTGGACATCGAACAGTATTTAAGGAGCACAAACTGTAGCATCCGCGAGGCCTCGTCCCTTTACTGACCCACCATGGTTCACACGTCTCTCAGTCTCTGGACAATAAGATGATGATTTTTTATTTTGAACTCTGAAAAGACTCTTTGAATCATTTCCACACAATGAAGCAAAAGTACAAACTTGTTTTTAACGCTGAGAAACTTGTTTAATCGTGTCACCTCGGAGCTTTTTACTGGACTGAAATAATCTGCAGTATGTTTAAATGTGTGACCCCGGCTCTTTGTGTAAAGTGTGACAGCATGAAAATGTGTTGAATTTCAGTGCAAGAAGAGGAACTGCAACGATGTGTAAATATTTCTGTGGGCCTACCTTTCAGGTTTGGAGGTGGAGGTGGGGCTGTGTCGGGAGCTTAGCTGTGATTTCAGATTTATTGTGAGGTTTAAATCCCAGCTGTTCAGATAGACACCACTCCAATGTCTGCATGCTACATATGAAGCTACAGCCAGCAGCTGGTTAGCTTAGCTTAGCATAATGAATGTAAACAGAGGGAAACTGTAGCCAAATTAAACATAAAACGTAAACAAATATAAATAAGTTAAAATGACGATTAAGTATCATTGTTTATTTAATGTGAAGAGACTGCGAGGAAAATAAAATCACACATTTTTAAAGGGAGATTTGTGACTTGCTTCAGCCAGCACCTGGTTAGCTTAGCTTAGCATATAGACTGGAACATTGTAGCCCAATTAAACCTAAAACAAAAACAAATATGTATAAGTTAAAATGACATTTCAGTATCATCGTGTAATGTCCAGAGACTGCGAGGAAAATTAAAATCGCAGATTTTTGAAGTGAGTTTTGTGACTTTCTTAAGCCAGCAGCTGGTTAGCTTAGCATAAAGACATGAACAGGGAAACTTTAGCCGAATTAAGCGTAAAGCAATAACAAATGTGAATGAGTTAAGATGACTGTTCAGTATCAATATGTAATGTCCAGACTTGTGAAGGGAGTTTTGTGACTTTCTTCAGCCAGCAGCTGGTTAGCTTAGTTTAGCTTAGCATGAAGACTGGACGCAGGGGGACTGTGTAACCGAATTAAACATGAAACAATAACAAATGTGAATGAGTTAAAATGACGTGTCAGTTTCAGTATGTAATGTCCAGACAGAATGAGGAAAATTAAAATCACAGGTTTTTTTTAGCCGAGCTAAGCTAACCAGATGCTAAGTGACACAGCTCCAGCTCCATTATAACAGGAGAGAGGTGCGATGTTCCTGCAGCAGAAAATCACTTCTCTGTGTAGAAGTTTGGTGGAGCGTGAGATGAACTTTGATGCCGAGGATGTGGGAGCTGAGTGCAGCTGTGATCAGACATTTATCCACAGCGTCCCTGCAGGACTATGGACTGTACAGAGAAGGACGAGAAGGAAAGAGCATCAGGTGTTAGTTTCACCTCACTCCGTCTCTTCACATTCATTTCTGGATGTTTTTTTCACTGAACTGTGTCGAGGGGATTTTTTTTGTCCGATGTAAATAATATCTTTATTTTTGTATGTTGACACGAGGTGTCGCCACTCTTTGAGCTTTGGCTTTATTTACAGTGCAATGTTGTGCATGACTCACTGTGAGAGTGCACACGGGGTTTTATATGTAGCTGGTTCCAACATCTCACAGAACAACATGAAATACCAAATAAACCAATAACTGGCTTTAGTACCACTGAACTCTGCTGTCTTTATTTTATTTTATTTTAGTACATCTGAGCACATGGAAGTGTTGCCACTGTACGTCTCTGTAAAACACAGGTACGTTTCATATGTTTAATACATCAACGTTTCTAAAATGACTGTCATCAGGTGGAGGTGATGGAGGACGGTGTGACAGCGAGGATGCCAGGACAGTGCCACGAAAACTTTGTTTTATTTTTTTTATTTTTTTTTACGGTGCTATCACTGTATTTCCTGCCAGGATAGTGTCACAACAAATGTATTTTATTTTAAAATTTAAAAAAAAAAAAACAAACAATTTAATTTATTTTACAGTGATATGGCTGTGTCTCCTGCCAGGACAGTGCTATGAAACATTGATTAAAAAATAAATAATAATAAAATAAAACTTTTTTTTTTTTTTTATGGAGATATGGCTGTGTTTCCTGCCATGATAGTGCCATGAAAATGTATTTTATTTTAAATTTAAATTTATTTTAAATTTTATTTTTATTTTATGATGATATCGCTGTGTCTCCTATGAAACATTCATTTAAAAAAAAAAAACAAAAAAAAACTTTTTTTTTTTTTAACAGAGATATGATTGTGTTTCCTGCCAGGATAGTGCAAATGTGTTTTATTTTAAATAATAAAAAAACAAACAATTTAAATTTATTTTATTTTAATTTTGTATTTTAATTTTACAGTGTTATCGCCGTGTCTCCTGCAAGGACAGTGCTATGAAACATTCATTTAAAAAAAAAAAAAAAAGTTGTTTTTTTTTACAGAGATATGATTGTGTTTCCTGCCAGGATAGTGCCATGAAAAATATATTTTATTTTAAATTTATTTGATTTTAAATTTTATTTTTATTTTATGATGATATCGCTGTGTCTCCTATGAAACATTCATTTAAAAAAAAAAAACCTTTTTTTTTTTATGGAGATATGGTTGTGTCTCCTGCCAGGATAGTGCCACGACAAATTTATTTTGTTTTAAATTTATTTTTTTATTTTATTTTATTTTTATTTTATCATATCATAAATGTAAATTTAATAAGAAAAAAGGAAGAAAAAAATGTAGGTATTTTTTGTGTGGATGTATATATGTTTACATGTTCATTTATTCTGCTGTTTGTTTATTTGTGTTAAATATCACCGTTCATATGATATTATTGGTGAATAAATAAATAAATAACAAAAGTAGAAACAGCGCCACCTGCTGTGTGACCACCGCAGTGACGCACTGGTGTAGCTCCTCCTCCTGGCCGGCAGGGGGCGGTAAAGCTGTGCAGAGGCGGAAGAAGAGGCGCTCTGTCCGCCGCTCTTCCTCTTCCTTCCGCGGCCTCAGAGGTAGGACACAGTCCCGCAGATCAAGACAACGATCTGCTTTAAATCTTAATTAAATCTTCACCATCCTGCTTTTATAACTCGCTGCGTTTCATTAACGAACCTTAAACACTTCAGATGAAGTTAGATTTCAGAGTTTGGAGGCGGGAATGCTGAGTTAATGTGAAGTTAGTGACGATGCCGGGTTGGTCGCTGTGACTGAAGCGTTCCGCCATGTTGGTTCTGTGTGTTAATGTAACTGCACCAAACTGCAGAGTTAAAACACTCATTTGTCCACAGGACATGTGTCGTGTGTGTTTTCATAATGTTACCTGGAGTTTGTCGTAATTCTTTGAGTATTAATGGCTGTTGTCAGAGCCGAACCTGAAGCTAGCATGAGCTAATGCTAACAGCGGTCATGAGGGGTTCAAGTCACTGACTTTATATTAATTTGATGTGTTTCTGATTTCACAGATATCTGAAAATGGTCCGCTACTCTCTCGACCCCGAGAACCCGACTAAATGTGAGTAATATTGAAATGTTTGGGTGTTAAACAACATGGCGGCTGTGATGACTTCTTAGGACACCTTTGGATTACACATGAAAATAACTCAGAAAGATCTGAGCTGCTGCATTTATTTAATATATTCAAGATATCTGTATCTAAAGGATGTTCACGAGGTTTATGTTGTTTGCAGCATGCAAGTCGAGGGGCTCCAACCTCCGGGTTCACTTCAAGGTAAGAAGTCTGAATTAAACTGTCACATGTGTCATTAACAGACCAGGACATGTGGCTGGCATGTGCAAGAGATTAATGCACCAGCTGCTCTGATACAATCATGTCTTTGTAATTATGATGCTTCATACAGCAGCTCAGGTTCAACTTTAACACTTGAAGACTTTGGTAACACTTAAAAACCAACATGTGAAACCCTCTAACATCTGAAGACACTGACCACATTTACACGCTCTAAATATTCAGTCTTTTGCCCTTAATCAGAAAAAGCAGTATGGGTTGCAGTGAGATAAAAGGTACAGTGTGCTTTAAAGAACATTTTAACAAATGTAAATGCACCAGAATGAGCTGAAAGGCTCAAGTATGTCTGTCAGTGTTCACAACTAGTCATTTCTTGGCATTAAAGTTAAAAGTCAGGCCGTTGGTGAGCGTCTGTCGGCCTAGTTTTTGCGGTGTGTCCCTCACCATCGGCAGCTTTTCAGCCGATTGAGCATGTTGAATCTCCGGCGGAGCTTGTCGGTGAGAGAGATCACTCTGATTGGCTGTTCAGGTTTTATTTCCTCGCCCCTGTAGCGAGTGAATCTGCCTGTAGTGAAACCGGGGCTAACCGGTGCTTCCTCCTCAGGCTCCACTTCACTCAGCTGCCCCACAGACCCGCTGCTTCTTCACACTTTAACCTGAATAACAAACCGGAGCTAGCTGGGAGCGGCTAGCGGAGCATTAGCCGCAGCATGACCGTAGGGAAGCACAGCCAGTTAGCCTCCGCTAGTCTCTGAGCTAGCCCCGGCTCTCCGTTTGGATCCACCCGGAGCACCGAGCCCTGGTTTGTTATTCAGGTTAAAGTGGGAAGAAGCAGCGGGTTTATTGGGCAGCTGAGTGAAGTGGAGCCTGCGGAGGAAACACCGGGACCGTCTGGATGTAATAGTCCGTGGAGGTGCTGCGGTGCTCGGCTCCACAGATAGGAAACCCCTCGGCTGACAGGATGTACCACTCTCTCACTCCGCTCTCTCTCACGCAGGCGCAGAAGTACGTGCTACTTGGCCGTCGGTGTAGTGTGTTCAAATGCAACTGACACAGGGCGACGTGAGGCGACGTAGACGACGCAACAGTTGGCTTTCGTAGCCACTAGTTCTTTGATGTCAGTTTGGTGTGTCTGCACCTTTAGGAAATACGGGTCTGGCTAATTACTGGTTTCAAGGAGTACTGTGGAATTAAAATTGACAGTTATTGTATCGTATACATTTGCGTATCTGATCCGGGGGAAGATACAACTCGTCAGAAAATCTGTTTCAAGTTTCAAATACAAGAATAAGAAGTTAGTTTAACCAAAAATGACCCTTTTTTAATTCTAAATGATAATACTGTGACACCATGAAACAGATTTTCTGAGACAGTTATCGCACCGTGTCAACCCTAGTTCCTAGCTGTTAACGTCACAAATGAAAATTACTATTCCACTAATGTTCCTGTTCACGTGCACTGACATATTGTGTATCATGTGGAGCAGTTTGAGCGGCGTGTCTTTTTGCATCTTCGCATCAAAATAGGGTTTTTAAAAGGTTTTCCGTTAGCGGTGACTTGTCGGCCTGTGCCAACACAGCATCCCTCTTTGATCTCTTCAGTCACCTTTCAAAGAAAGTTGATGTTGTATTTGGTGCAAAGTCTTGGTGTTGTCACCTCAACTCTTTAATAGCTTCATTCAGTTAGTAATTTATTTGCTATGTTAAGGGAAAATGAGTATCAGGAGCTTCACTGAGCTTGTGACGCCCTGACTGCACTGCGATGGAAGAACAGTCTCATATGTCGTGTAGATAATCTCTCAACGCCACATTTATTTATTTCTGCTCATCAGTGAGTCAAGTGAAGATGTTTAAAGGAACAAAGCAGTCAGAGCTTTTCTCCTCCTGACTCTTGTCAACTTGAACCTCTGAGCGGTACCTGAGTCTCAGGTGTTTCTACTATTATCTGTGTGCTGATGGTTTGTGTGTCCTTGTTTTCGTCACCAGAACACCCGTGAGACAGCCCAGGCCATCAAGGGCATGCACATCCGCAAGGCTAACAAGTACCTGAGGGACGTCATCGTCAAGCACCAGTGTGTCCCCTTCCGTCGCTACAACGGAGGCGTCGGACGGTGCGCCCAGGTGAGCTGCGACCGCAGAGCCACGCGTTGGTGTTAGAGCTGCTGTGATGACCATCTTAGGACACCTTTGGATTCAAGATGAAACTAATCTTTTGCTCTGAGCAGCTTTGATGCATGAACTCACTGGAGTTTATCTGGAGGGAGAAACACCTTCTGACTTGTTGTTGTTTACAGGCCAAACAGTTCGGCTGGACTCAGGGACGCTGGCCCAAGAAGAGTGCTGAGTTCCTCCTGCACATGCTCAAGAACGCTGAGAGCAACGCTGAGCTCAAGGTACGCTCCACGTGACTTCATGTAGCTCTGTTTCTGCACGCCTGATGTCTGCACCTGTTATATCACCTCCAGTTACAGCTTAAAGGGACAGTTCAGATATAATGAAGCAGGGTTGTGTGAGGTCGATGACTAAGACAAAGAGTGGTCGTGTTGCGTCAGATCAAAGGACTTCCTGTATTTGGATCATGTGACTCAGGTGAAGCAGATCGCAGTGATGACCATTTAGGACACCTTTGTATTAACCATGAAAATAAAATGTTGAATCTGAGCGATCTGATCGTCACTGAGTCACACTTAATGTCAGGAACGTGCCGCTTGTGTCGGCCTGCGTCAGTGTTTATAACGGATACACAATGTTTAGCAGTTAGATTTCATACTGTGTCTGGCGGCAGTGAAGGTGACACAGTTCTGCTGAGATACTGAGTGTGACAGGTGAGGGATCATTATCCTGGTGATGACGTCAGTCTGGACTCGCTGCTGTTTCAAACAGTCCAGAAATTAAATGTGTGAATCTGATTTATAGTTTCTGACTGAAGTTTTCAACAAGTTTAAAATCAGTATCTTCTAGAAACATATTGGAGCGTCCTCTGAGACACATCATTTTTATGTGTGTAATATTTCGCTAAAACGACCTCACTGAGTTTCTTTGAGGAAAAGATTGTTTCACTGTTCTTCAGACTGGATTTGTCAGAAGTTTGATCATCTTGCTGTGTTGGTGATGAAGATGTTCCCAGTGTTTTGTTCCGCTGCTTGGCTGAAGGAGTTTGTCACCACGAGTGCTCCGAGAGAAACGATGTTGAGCTCAAGTCATCAGGAAGGTCTCGTGAAGCGAAAGGACACGAGGTGTTCAGGATCAGGAATTGATGGCCAACATGGAGGCGTGAACCCTGACTCTCTGTGAAGCCAGTCAGGTCCTGATCCTGAACACCTCGTGTCGGGCACCATCTGACACTGGTCACTTTTAAAGTAAAAACATTAAGATGATTAATTTAGATTTTCATATGTTTCGGAGTCAAAATGTGACGTTTTATGTACAAGCCAAGTTTCCATGACAACACCTGAGGGTTCACGTAACACCTGGAACAATCTGTATCACCTCACAGGATGTTACTCGCTGCTCCAGTAAATAGGACGAACCTTAGATGTGACTTTTGCCCAGCTGTTAGCCAGAAAGCTAACGTCACGCTAGCAGTTAATTGTCAAGTGAACAACAGCTGTCAGAGCGTGGTCACTGATGAACGTGGGTCTCACACTCATTTAGGTTCAGAGGCAATAACACTGCATACAGACGATGAACAATAAATATAATCTGACTGTTTAAGAACAAAGCGAGGTGAATAGCAGACAGGATGTGGGATGATTAAGTTCAGAGTGGAGGTCTCCGTCTTGTGGCGTTCAGAGGACAAGACACTGAAGGACTGACGGTGGTCTCTGTGTTGAAGTCCAGCTCAGACCGAAGATTCGAAAACTGTTTTAGAATGTCAGAGAAAAGTGTCTCTCACACACACACACTCTCACTGACTGATGAATTATGAAAACAGTCCATCTGATGCTGGTGTTTCATCACTGTAGCTGTGTACTGAGTGACTGACAGGTTCAGGTGTCTCTGACCCGTCTCCCGGTCTCTTCTGGTCTCAGGGTCTGGACGTGGACTCTCTGGTCATCGAGCACATCCAGGTCAACAAGGCCCCCAAGATGAGGAGGCGCACCTACCGCGCCCACGGCCGCATCAACCCCTACATGAGCTCCCCCTGCCACATCGAGATGATCCTGACTGAGAAGGAGCAGATCGTCCCCAAACCAGAGGAGGAGGTGGCCCAGAAGAAGAAGGTACACACACACACACACACACACACACAGTGATACAGCATGGCTGCAGTGATGACATCTTAGGACACCTTTGGATGAACCATGAAAACAAACTGTTACAACCTGAGCAGCTGACCTTTAACACACGCTGACTTCCTGTTTGACTGGCGTGTTTCTAACCCTGAGTTTTGTCCTGCAGGTTTCACAGAAGAAGCTGAAGAAGCAGAAGCTCATGTCACGGGAGTGAATATGAATAAAACTGAACTCGTTGTAAAAGCTGAGTCTCTGTCATCTTTATTTCACTCCATCAGAGAAAACTGACATGAACGTTCATATTTCCAGTTTGTAACAACCAGCTGAAGGTTTTACTTCATCTGTTAATATCAGTTTATACAGTTTATACTTCACACGTCTGTCACCAGTAACTAACTGGTCACCAGTAACTAACTGGTCACCAGTAACAGTAACTGGGAACAGACCAGCAGTGGAAGAAGTACTAAAACAACGTTCTTAAAAATACTGTTGTAAGTAAAAATCCTGTGTTTGAGTCGTGAGTAAAAGTACAGAGCTGTGAGTATTAACATGTACTTGAGTACTTTCGGTACTTCACACACTGGCCTGTTTCACAATAATACTGCTGCAGTGGTGGAACGTAACTAAGTATATTTACTCAAATGTATGAAAAAACAACTTAAAGATAAAATCACAAACCACGACACGCTGACCTGAGAGGCTGTGATTTTATTGAGGGCGTGTTTCGCACATGTGGCGTCTCCAGGTTCACTCTGCAGAGTCACAGGTGTTTTATTTTTCAATATTTCCTCCTCCATTCTTCAAAACCATTTTTCAAAAGAATTTACAATTTATCCAAAAAGCATCAAAGAGTTTGTTTAGTGTGCAGTTTGATTTCTCTGATCTGTTTGGTAAAGTAGAGCCTGATCAGTGTCTTACTATATAAGTGTGTGTGTGTTCCACGTTTTTCTCCTCACTGACTTGGTCAATCCATGTGAAATGTGGCACAGTGGTAGAGGGTCATGGGAGGATGTGAATGAAGCAATATTACATCAATTGGCCAAAGGGGGGCGCTATAGCAACCCATTGAAATGTCAAACTTTGAATGGGCATATCTCATGCCCCGTATGTGGTAGAGACATGAAACTTTGCACAGAGATGCCTCTCCTCATGAGGAACACATTTGCCTCAAGAACCCATAACTTCCGCTTATATAGATTTTCCACCATTTTGAATGTTTTGAAAAACACTTCAAATGGATCTCTTCCTAGGAAGTTTGAGCGATCTGCATGAAACTGGGTGAACATAATCTAGGGACCAATATCTAAAGTTCCCTCTTGGCAAAAGTTGGAAAACTTACTAAAACTGAGCTTCTATAAGGCAATGAATATTGCGGAGGGCGTGGCTCATCACATAAAGGTGTATAACATCTCAAGGGTTTCACCCATCAAACACTAATCACAGTCTTTGAGGAAGAAGAGGTCCTCACATGGAGACGATCGGTTTAATTTTCATCGTCTCAAGCGTAATAAATTATAAAATAGTCCCAACTATTTAAATACTTGAACATCGTTGTGCAAAATCAAAACTTAACAAGTCCTGATGTCAGTTAAATAAAATATCAGTGTCCAATAGTTATTAGATTATTTTATATTAAATTATAATAAAGAAGTGACATGAACACACGCGCCACAGTTTCCCTGTCACAATCACAAAGTGCACTGTTGTTCATATTTGGGACATTGTGTTTAAATACAGCACGTGATGCAGTCAGTGACTTTACAGCAGAAACAAAAGTCAGACTTTCACAGACCAGACTGGATTTAAGAAAAGACATAAATTTAGTCGCATCATATCAGCATTTTAAATAAATTGATAGTAAGATAAATAAAGTTAATTATATTTATACAGAGTTCCACTTTTCACTGGAGCAAATTTTCTCCCATTAATGTTTTGTTATTTACAAACGTTTGTAGCAACAATTCTTTCCATAGGAATATTTTTCAGGAAACAATTTTTTTCTTGACTGAGCTTCAAATAAAAATATTTTACCCAACAGAATAATCGTATTTATTGTTTACATGTATTAGATTAATATTAAACAGTCAAATGATGTAAATATGGTAAATATTAAACTTTAAGTTGAGACTTGTTTACTTAATGCGGGGCTTTAATTTGTAATGGAGTATTTTAAATTTTAACTTTAAATGTTAAATATTTCAGTCAAACCCTTCAAACTCTGCAGCTGTAGTGATGTGTGATGGACACACGGGGGCGCTGCTGCGCCACTGTGTTCACAGACAGGTCTGGATCTCAGCAGAATAAGTCAAATATTTACACAGAAACTTATTTATGTGGAAAATATAATATTGTAGCTGAAGTTTGGTGTTAAGGACTTTATTTTATTTCATTGAAGACAACAGGTGTAAAAAGTAATTAAATTTTAGTTTGGAAACATTTGAATCGAGTGTTCATGACTGTTTCTCTAATGATTTTTATTATGACATTATTTTTATTAATTGTTTGGTCTCATTAGGAGATAAATTCAGTCTGAAATGAAAAAGAAAAAATTCACATTAAACCTGAGAATTATGAATTAATTGATTTATAAATAATCAGAATTATCAGAGACTGTTTTCCTGTCGATCAATGAATGGATTATTTATGTCTCATGTTTGTACATGTCACACGTCACACACACGATATAGACTCTAAAAGACACTCAGGTGTCCAGCTGGAGGCCTCGTCCTCCTGCTCTACCTGTCCTCAGGTGACTCAGGACACACCTGGACTGGTTGTGCTGGTATTTACACTGTAGTGTGTCACAGTAACACATGTTATCTTTAATTACTACCTGACATCATGAGAAGGAACCAACATATGTAAATGTACAGGGTGTTTACAGCTCCTGTAATACTCTTTGAATTAAGCTGTGTAAAATAAACAGCCTTAAACGTCATTCAATAGTTTTAAATTTAAATTTGTGAAGTTTTAAATGCCACAAACACTTTTTCTTATTTAACCGATCTGCCTTTTAATGTCTTTATGTCAAATAAATCAAGCTGATGACCCTCCTCTGCACTGCACAACATATACACTGCTCACCTTTATATATTTATATATTCAAATACTTTTTACCTTTATATACACTATATATATATCTGTGTGTGTGTGTGTGTGTGTGTGTGTGTGTGTGTGTGTGTGTGTGTGTGTGTGTGTGTGTATGTGTGTGTGTGTGTGGAGGTGGCAGTGAGGATGTGTTGTCCGAAACACTCTGATTGTAAATAAAAATCTTTTATAAATACACAGTGCTCTCTGGAAAATAAACTACCTGAAAGACAATCAGTGAAAACGATTAAATAATTGAAACATATACTGTGAGACTGACTCACGTGTTTAACAGCAGAAAACAAGTTCAGGCACAATTGACAACAGAGAGAAACAGTGAGTTGGAATAAGAGTTGATGGTCACTGAGACAAACCTGAACATGAAGTGACAGAACATTTTAAAAATGTAGTGATGTTCATGTTATTTTTCTCTTTTTTTTATATTTCACATTTTTGCTGTGTTCATATCACAGTTTGTCAGAACTTGGAACAAGTGAAAGAAGAGAGGAAACATGTCTTCACTGCATATTTGTCTTGTGGTTTTACTGATGGACCTTCTACAGACAGACGAGCTGGTGAAGCTACTGAAACTTGCCTCTGTCTGTCGGTCACATGACCTTTGTCTTGAGTCCTTGTGCATTTTTCCAGCGGTGGATGAAGCACCTGAACGCCACACTCGAGTACAAGTACAGATACGTCACCAGGAAATGGCTTTGGTGGCCTCCAGATGAAAGTATTCGAGTATGTCTTGAGTGTCTGATATTTACTGCACTTCAGAGTCATTTTATTACATCAAATGAAAACAAGTATTGCAAAACTATTTGTTTTTCTTCTCAACATGACCATCACCTTAAAACTGGAGCGTATGCTACACCTGAAGAAAGACACTGGGCAGACCCAGGGGCGTAAATAAGGACAGTTCAGGCAGTGCGACTGCACTGGGGCCCCTGGGGTGGGGGGGCCCGTAGAGAGAGTGGGCCCTTGCAAATGATCCAGATTGCCACCTCGGAAATAAACCTGTGTTCAAAGAGAAATGAGAAAAAAATACATATATTTAATTAATTTAAAAACATTTGTTATATATGTCCTGAAAAAGTCGAACCAATCTGTGCCATAGCTTTCTGTCTTCTTTTTTTAAATAGTCAGTCGCTATATAAAACAAAACTATATCCTTTTTCTACGTAAGCTATACAATCTATTAATATACTATAAAAATGAACAATTAAATGATTCATTTCTTTCATTTACTTTCTTTGATATTTCTGTCAGATATGCAGTGATGATTGCTGGGAAATAAAACTTCAGTTGTAGCCTGGGCCTCTATTAGAGACAGGCCTTTAATTCCTTTCACACAAAACACTTGCTCAGCATTTTGATTTGTTGAATTTTGAAATTTGTCAAATTGTTGATTTAAAGCAGTATGAATATTACTGTAGAAAAATAAGGCTTCAGATAGAAAACAAACTGCTTGGTAACCAGACCAGGCCTGTGTAGCCACAGGGACCAGACTTAACTGATGTTTTAGGGCATGTTGATGTTGTCACAAGTCAAATCTCTGAGACAATACGTGCACTAAGCCGTAACTTCCTTACACCACCGGCCAAACCTTTTCATTTATTCATAACGACATGACGAAAATGCCTGCGATATAGAAATACATGGAGTAAATACTTTTACTGAAAAGTGTTGAAGTAAAAATGAAAGTTGACAGAAATATAAAAACTCAAATAAAGTACAGATGCTCCAGAAAAATACGTACGTATTGTAACAAAATATTTTTACTTTGTTACATTAGAAGACTTCATTTTTCAGAGGATTCAATAACGTTTGAGACAGAAAAAATTCAGACAGATGTTATTATTTAATTAATTACATTTGATGCTACTACAGTAAAATTAATAATAATAATGAACATTTGAATTTTTTGCATCCTGAGGACCCCGTATATTTTCACATTTAAAGGATTTGTTTCAGAATAAATGTCTGAAATGATTAAACCAATTTTATTCCAGAGAATTGTTTGTAAACAAGATGATCTGCTCTGATATTAAAACACCTCAAGAATATTAAACCTGACAGACGACGTACACGTACGTGTTTAAGTACACTGTGTAATGTTCTGTGTGATCTGATGTAAATTTTCATAGATTACATTTCTTCTCATGTCGTACTCAGATATTTTACTGTGAAGATGTCGAGCTTTTTGAAACAAAAAATAAATATTCAATGTAACGTGGAAAATTATTTTTAAAAAATCCAATTTTTCTTTAAAATGCAATGCAGGGCGCCCCCTGCTGGTCTGGAGATGAACTGCTCCACAGCTATGGTCACGTGTTTCTCTGCATTTTTATTGATGTGTGAAAAATAATAAAAGACACAAATGTTGTGTTTTTAAAAAAAAGATTTTGTCATGATTCGATGAAAGGACAGAAAATCAATGTATATGCAGATGATGACTGATTATTTACATATTGAGTATAAATGAAAATTAAATGTAAATAGACTTTTTACTTTAAAATATAAAATATTGCATTTTCATCTTATTTTAAATCTCTAAAGTTAATTAAAGTAATATTTAAATTACTTTTAACTTCTAATGATTTATTTTACTCAACAATAAGCACTTATATATATTGTTTAAATTACAGTTTTGGTTATAACAACTTAAAAACATCTGCTGACTTTTAAATCTTTTATAAAAACTTAATTTAACATCAGGTATTAATATTTTTTAAACGAAAGTTTGTCATATTTTGATGAAATGACAGAAAAACTGGCGATGATTAATGTTTACAGGTTGAATATTAATGAAAATTAAATTCAAATAGACTTTTTTCTTTAAATTATAAAAAAAATGCATGATTTTTTTTTATTTGTCATTTTAGTTCAAACATTTAAAGCAGCTACATTAATGTGTCAAATTACTTTTAACTTCCAATTATTTATTTCACTTAATGAGCACTATTGTATAAATTAAATAAATTGTTATCTCTGTTATAACAATTTAAAAAGATCTGCTGACTTTTAAATCTTCTTTTATAAAAACTCTATTAAACATTATTTAATCCTGTAAATCAGAGCCGAGCTGCTGAGCCAATCAGGATCCTCTCCGAAATCCAGGCGGCCCTACGTCACGGTCAGCTCAGCCAATGAGAGCAGAGACACCCCCCCAGCTCCGCTCGCCTCTAAAGTTTGGGCTGAGAGCTAATAGACACAACAGATGATCATGTTTTATGATCTCACACAACTTCTTCAACTCAGCACACAAAGTGTCTCCGCGCTCCTGGTCCGGACCTGGACCCGACCCGACCCGGATCCCTCTCAGCTGCTCCCGCGGTGCACGCGCCTCTTCCCGGGGCTTCTTTCTGCAAGTTGGGATTTTGGATTTCGCTGTGAGCTCGAGCCTGAGATGGACTTTGCCTGTGACTCCAGAGAGCAGCGGCTCGTGCTTTAGTTGTAGTCTGGACTCTGTCAGGTGCGCAGGGCCCCAAAGACCCGCAGAGACCTGCTGCAGCCGGCCCCGGATCCTGCACAGAAGTGGTCCTGATGTTAGCGGTGGGTCAGATGGACGGGTCCCGACAGAGCGCCTTCCTCCTCAGCACGCCTCCGTTAGCAGCTCTGCACAGCATGACCGAGATGAAGACCCCGCTGTACCCGGCGTACCCGCTCTCCTCCACCGGCCCCAACTCCTCTACCTCACCGGCCACCACCTCTCCGAACCCGGGCGGCATGGCCGTGTCCTCCCCGGGGATCAAGAGCTCCACGGGGCTGTCCTCGGGGCTCGGCTCCCCGCAGCAGTGCTCCTCCGCCACCCCTCACGGAATAAACGACATCCTGAGCCGGCCCACCGCCGCCAGCACCGGCGCCACGGTGGCTGTGGCCGCCGCCGCCGCCGCCGCCTCCTCCTCGGCGGGGATCCTGTCGGGGCTGCCCCGGTTCAGCAGCCTCAGCCCGCCGCCGCCTCCCGGACTTTACTTCAGCCCCAGCGCCGCCGCGGTGGCGGTGGCCCGGTACCCGAAACCCCTGGCGGACCTCCCGGGCAGGACGCCGATCTTCTGGCCGGGAGTCATGCAGAGCCCGCACTGGAGGGACGCCAGGTTCGCGTGTTCACCCCGTGAGTGCGCGCGCGGACATGTCTTCATCACAATCATTCAAATAAGCAGAATAAAGTGAGAGTGACGCGGGCCCGAGGCCAGGGCCGTGCGGAGTGTCTCTGGGGCCCGGACACACTCATCTGAATTAATAATAAATAACAATAATCAATAACTGTGTTTGTGTTGTTTCAGATCAGAACTCCGTGTTACTGGATAAAGACGGGAAGCGGAAACACACGCGGCCCACCTTCTCTGGGCAGCAGATATTTGCTCTGGAAAAGACTTTTGAACAAACTAAATATCTGGCGGGGCCGGAGAGAGCGCGGCTGGCCTACTCTCTGGGCATGACCGAGAGCCAGGTCAAGGTAAACCTGCGCGCACACACACACACACACACACACACACACATTACACATGATCAATTATAATTTCCCTCCGCGTGCATGTGTCCTTTTTAAAACCTGTTTTAATTCCACGTTAGAAAAAACAAATGAATTACGTGTAAATGCGCTTTTTATTTCTAAACATTATTTGTGATGTTTCTCTGCTGCATGTGTTGAGTTTATTATCAGGATCAGTGCACTTTAAAGCAGGAGGCCGCGTGCACGAGCTGCGTCATATTTACTGCAGCAATTTATTTAAAACATGTTCATAATTATTATTTAACGCAGAGCAGCTTGACACATAAAATGAAGGTGTGTGAGCCTGTTGAGGTGAAAGTGACCGGGGCTCTGCGGGTGTGTGTGTGTGTGTGTGTGTGTGTGTGTGTGTGTGTGTGTGTGTGTGTGTGTGTGTGTGTGTGTGTGTGTCGCAGGTCTGGTTCCAGAACAGACGGACCAAGTGGAGGAAAAAGCACGCGGCGGAGATGGCCACCGCCAAGAAGAAGCAGGACTCTGAGACCGAGCGGCTCAAGGGCACCTCGGACAACGAGGACGAAGACGACGACTACAACAAACCTCTGGACCCGAACTCAGACGACGAGAAGATCACACAGCTGCTGAAGAAACACAAGCCGGGCTCGGCGCTGCTGCTGCACACGTCGGAGAACGACAGCTCCTAATTCTTGGTTTCTGTTTGTGGGAAATGACACTGACGCTCCGGAGTCACAGCTCAAGACGAGTCTTTTTCTGTCTCTTTTTCCTTTTGTGCACGCGGACGGAGGACTTCCTGTCGGGACGGACACTGCGGCCCCTTCAGACACAGAAAGTCAGAAAGTTGTAAATAGAAACGTGAGTTGTGTCCGATAGAAATTATCCTGCTGTGAATCATTCATGTGTAAAAACAGATTTTGTACAGATCAGCTAAAGAAAACAAACAAACACTTTTAGTTCGTTTTGTATTCACAGAAACAAACAAACAAACAAACAAAAAACCTTCGACGGGTCCGCGAAGGCCTCCTCACCCGCCCCTGAACGCACCACACGCACCTGTACATACAGCCGAATATTTCCTCACATTTTTATTTATATGTCTGAAGTTGTGAGTGAAGCCTGCAGCTGTGTATCATGGCGGGTCAATGTAATGCACTTTTATTTAATAAAAACTCAAATGTTTGCTTGTTGTTTTCAGCCGGAACATTTTAATTAATACACGTGTTTAATTCATTAATGACGGCATTGATTAATGAATTCATTTAACGGGCAGAGCGGTCGATAAATCATCTGCTTTAATCGAATATTTTAATCAATATTAATTATTTAACCCCCGTTAGATTATTATGCGCTGCTGCATCACATATCTAATTATTATTATTATTATTATTATTATTATTATTATTATGGGACTCGCTGCTGAGATAATTTCAGGCCTTTTCTGTTTTATTTAATTTTCTTTCTGTTTTTTAATTTTATTTTACAGATATTTTTTAAACTCTGAAACATTTCTGAGGACTTTAAAGCACAGATTTTAAAAGAAGCGGAATTTTGCGCTCAAACGAAAAAACATCCGGATTTTATTTATTTTTAAAAATAAAAATCGCGACAATTTAAATTGAATGTTGAGAAGAGGAGAAAAAAAAAAAAAAAAGGCAATAAGTTGTCGGTGTGAAGCTTCACGGTTTCATCAGCAGCTCGTTTTCTCCCAAATTGAAAGTCAGTGAAGCGACCTGCAGCCAGCTGATCTTTAATTCATCACATGTGGATCCGGATGTAACTGCTGCTGCGGGTCACGTGTCTCATCACAACACCACTCTGAAAATAATATTTAGGAACGAAAAATATGAAGTTATAAATGAAATGATGTGCGGATGATTTGGGTTGTGATAGAGCGGGGTGTGCGCGCTGTCTGAGCCGGGAACAGGCGCCTCTCTGCCGGCTGCGATCAGCTCCTCTCCTCGGTGTCTGGAGCTTTAATGACCTGGAGACTTTATCAGCTGCGATCAAACACTGATGACACGTGATGGCTGTTTTAACTCTTTGTGACGCATTTCCTCTCACACACCACGATGATGGAATTATATTAATATCGCAAAATTAATTTGTCTTCTTAAAAATATCTTTTCATTTCTTGGCTTCGTTAAAACCCAAAATGCGGAACTCAAGGTGGTGACTGTTCACTCACACTGCACAAAACACAAACAAAATGTTTTATTATAACACAGAATAACGAAATATCTCATGTTTGATATGAACAAATATGTTTCAATGAGACATTTCTAACCTCCCTGCTCACCTTTAATGTACAAACTGTTGCAATAACAGAAACATAATCATGATTTTAGAGGTTTAATGTCGCCTTAAAACATTTATCACAGATACATTTGATTTATTTAACTCAAACAGTAAACGTGTAAAATCATGTGTCATGAAATTAACAAAATCCTGAATTTGTTCTCTGATATTTTAAAGAGCATCAGTGTTCATAAGATTTATTCTGCCTGTTTATTTTTTATTTATTCATAATTTAGAATTTCAGCAGTGTTTTTTCAGATGTGTTATTTTGCTCTGAAGCTGCGAAACATTTAGACCTTCATGGTTTTTATTTTATCGTCTTTCTAAAATGTTTTTAATGACATTTATTATCAGGTTCATGTGAAAAGAAATAATATTCCACAACTCACCATACACATAAACAACATGCTACAGACTCAATGTAATAATAATAATAATAATAATATATACAGCACCTTTCATGCAAGAAATGCAGCTTAGACAGAGATAAAAACAGACCAACATGACAGTTCAATAATATAAATTATTCCTTCACATGCAGCATGTAAATCCTGTTTATTCAATTTATAATTCATTTAATCAAAATAATGAATTCAGATTAAATAGTAATTAAATTAAAGCACATTTTCTAGTCATCCTCGAGCTTCATCTTCAAACTGTGACTCAGCAGTTTGTTCATGACCCGACGTTTTTCTGCTTCTTTATTTGAGCTGAAATCAAACAGAGCAGCTTTTTTTAAAGGACGGTTTCAAGTTAAGTTGTTTTTGTAGCGTGCCGTGCAGAGAAGAGTCAGAGGCAGCCGTCTGAGCTGAGAACATAATCTGCTGCTGCTTCACAGTGTTTTCACCTCGACATCATCGCTGTAGATTTTCAGATGTGAATAATTGTCTCAGAGCCGAGGAGCTGCAACATGACGACCCCTGAGGGTCACCGTGTGGCCCCTCACAGGCTCCTGACCTCCAGGTTGGGGACCTTCGTCCTGCGCAGGGGAATACAACAAAAAATGTATTAAATTTATTCTTTCATTTTAAATATAGTGACACCAAGAAAAAAAACATAAAATCATAAAACAGAGCTGAAACAATTAGCTGAATAATTAATTTATGAACAGAAAATTAATTTGCAGCTATTTTAAGAAGTGTTTTATTGTTTCAGTCATTATTACCAAATAGAAATGTATAAAACAACCTTTTTATTTGTTTTAAATCTCTGAAAATCTTTACTGTCGGACAGAAGGAGACATCTGAAGACGTTGGGCTCTAAATGTTGATGATGAAAATAGTTTTATTACATTTAGAAAGACAGCCATTAGTCCTCACTGATTTATTTGAATTTAGGCACAACAGGAGTTAGACTGAAAAAATAATCTGTCCTCCTTTATGAGATTCACCGCCTCATCTCGGCTGCTCTGCACACGTTACACTCCGTCAGCCTTCCAACAGGAATGTGAAACATTGAGCTGATTCTGTGATTTTCTCTGCTGTCTGTCTCAGTGAGCTGAACGTCTGAGGGTAAAATGAGACATCTGAAGACTCGTAACAAACGTTTTCACCTTTTTCTGCCTTTTTATAGAAACAAAAACATTTAATGAGAAATATTTGACACAGTGAGAGTGAGGCCATCAGGTCATGATGTAAAAACAAACAGGAGAAATCAGTCGAAATAATGAAACCAATAAAATCACAAATCAGAACATCAGGACAAAAATGAATGCGTCAATAATTATAATCTAATAATACAGATTATTCTGCGTTATTTTACTCTTAGCTGAGCATTTTGAGCTCCTCCACTGTGAACCAGTTATTACCAATCTGAACCAAGTCTTTGTTTATCTGCAGCACGGATGGATTACTGACGCGGCCTAAGAGGGCCCGACAGGTCAGGGGCCCCTGAGCCAGAGCCTCTGTGTGTCGCTGGGTTAATCACATATATTATTTTAAATTCTATTTTATATTTTGCCAGCGTCACACAGCTGTATCTCCTCTGTCCTCTCATGGTTTCCTCTGATATTTAGTACCGTGTCTGACAGTATTCAGTATCATGTTATTACATCTGGTGAAGTTTATGTGTCTGCTGTGGATGGATTACTGAACAGGTCTACTGGGGATCGGCCCAGGGGCCCAAAGTGTCAGGGGGCCCTTGGCCTTCATTTGTAAAATGTCAAACATCAAATTAACCAATGTGTCCTCGCGCTATGGCTCGTCTGATATCCTGCAGAAATACCAGCCTACAGTTCGAAAGATGTCCAACAAATTAGTGTCCTACGGATGACGTTCTGTCCTTAACGTAAAGACACAGAGGTTAGGTTTAAAAAAAAAAAAAAAAAAAGATTAAATGTTCAAATGTTTCTGAGCACTGGACACATCCTCACTGTGACCTCGTCACATGTCCACGTTTGGTCATGGACTTTCCACGTCCACATGTGGCGTCCAAGGTGCCCTGGGTGTGTTGGTTGTTGACGTTCTGGGACGCCGTGTCAACTTCAGCCTGTTACATACATTGTCTGTTTTCAAAATACACTTCTGTTTTCACAGGAAATGTACAGTTTGCATACAGTCTCTTTCAAAATAAAAGCACTACGTCAGTACAACACCGCAAATTCATGTTTTGTGGTTGGGTATAGGAAAAAATAACGGGGTTTGGCTTTAGAATCTTGCGAGCATCACTTCCTTGGGTGAAAGTTGGTGGTTATTGGATCCATCTGCCTCCCCTGCCGCCTGCCTTTGCTGATCCTTCGCCACCTTAGCTGTCGTCCTTGTCCCGCTGTGTTTCCCCCTGACGCCAGTGGGCACCGTTAACACATCAACGGCAACCGGACGCATACCATGCCAACGTGAAAGGATGCCTCTTTCGTTGGTTTCTGATTTCGATGACTTCTGAGTAACACCAGGCTCGTTCTGTGACCCTTCCACCACCCCAACCTGCCGGCTAACTGGACCGCTTCCTTCTTTACTCCCGTCAGCACATTGGTCACATGATCGCAGCCTTCCAAAATACAATGGTTATGCATGAATTACTGCTTCATCATTACAGAGGGTATGTAAGGATTTTGATGTATTACTTTTCGTAGGAAAACGTACAAACAGTGCATGAGAGCAGAATGAATTAATACGTACTGATCAGGAAGAGACGCAAAACAAGGAAACACAAACCCACAAAGATACAAAGATACATATCTACAAAGAGACCCCACACCACCACACAGTCCACATGTCTTGCTCCTGTGTAGGAGAGCTGGTGGGGCCCTTGTCTCTGCCCAGGGGCCCCCTGTCTCTGAACTGTCTCCATCCATGACTTCATATTCACAGAACAGCCAACACATTCTCACTCACACATATTGACGTTGGGTCTTTTCAAAATACACTTCCGTTTTCACAGGAAATGTACAGTTTGCATACAGTCTCTTTCAAAATAAAAGCACTACGTTGGTACAACACTGTGAATTGACGTTTTTTTGCTTCAACAACAAACACACGTGGTTGGGTTTAGGAACAACGAACAGGGTTTAGCTTTAGAAGTGAACACCAACCTCCTGGGTCAAAGTCAGTGGTTGTTTGAGTTCAAACAGAGGGATCTGTCCGTGTCTGCATCTAACTGAGTATAAATACTGTAAGTTTCATATGACCGTTAACCGTGGCAGTTTTAAACATGTGGTTAACATTGTGAGACGGTCGCAGTTGACTCAATGTAGTGTGGCAGAGGCTATTTGTTTTACGAACTACATATTTGTTTACTTCCTGTCAACCCAACAGTAACGTTACCTCGGCCTCCAACCTTAGTGAACAACATCGTTTATGTTGCTTCTGGATTATTTCTCGAGATTCTAGTGCTAATTTCATCCTACAGTTACGTTACTTTTCACAGTTAGCTACGTACTGTTCATAGTATTTACCATTCGTTTTGTATAAAGTGTTCTTGATCATTTTGATAATCACCTCAGTTTCTTTCAGTAGCTTAGATTAGCCACAGCTAGCCTAGCTCGCCTTTAACAACAAAGAAAAGCACCGTTCAGTTTATAAGGAGAGCAGCAGGTCTATGAAGCTTTACTGCTCACTTCTGCAAGATAGCACAAAGTGTAAAAAATAAACATTAGCTAAGCTCGTAAAATCAAGCTAACATTGTTTCTACACTGACTAGCTAACATTGCTAATGCTGCGTTCACACTATGAGCGACACAGCAAGAATGTTTCCAGCGACATTTCTGCTAAGTGGTCATGAAATGCTCATTATCAGTCGTCACGGCTTCTGTGTGTCTACTGGCCACAAAACATTTCAACTGAACGTCATTTAGTTTGTATATGGTCATTGAAATATCTTACGATCAGTCTGAGTCCCATTTTAACATCACAGCATCCCTGCATGCACCGCAATGTGCAGAAAGCTAGCATAGCGTTAGCTAACAAAAGTTAACAGTTGCTACAGTTGCTGAAAAACAAACCATATGATTAGTTGACGCTTCACCACGTCACAGGAGCGCTGAGAAAGTTGACGCCAGCTCAATTGTTTCTATACAACGCGCCCACCAGTAGCTTCAGGTCACCACCTGCCATTAAAAACTGATTTGTGGCCTGTTGCTGTGTCGCTTGTAGTGTGAACGCAGCATAACGGAGATCTAAGACACTGAGGTGATTATCAAAATGATCAAAAACACTACACAAAAATGAACAGTAAATAAAGGCTACCTACAAAGCTTCTGTCAAAATTGTTTATCTTATGTTTAAGTGAGTTTCACCTTTCACAGCACATTTTGTTAAAGGTTTATCGTACCTTTTTATACTGTTTTGAGCATTTTGATAATCACCTCAGTGTCTTAGATAACAGTTATTAACGTTAGCTCGGTGTAGCGCCAATGTTAGCCTGGCTTTCAGAGTTAAGGTTAACGCTAGGTCCCGATGGCTCGATCTCTTTTACCTTAGATATGTTTCTATATCTATTGTTTTTGCTGCCAAAAATTAAAGTGACTGATGCACATCATCTTATGAAAGCCATCAGTAAAACTCCATAGAGCTGACCACCCTCGTTATAAATTTGACGGTACTTCATCTTTGTTGCGGGGTCATCCCTATGTTTTCCCAGGTTCTATGTTTCCCGCTTGGTTGAGCGGGAAACATAGAACCCAGTAAACACAGGCTGTGTCCGAAATCACTCCCTTCTCACTAAATAGTGCACTAAATAGTGTGTTCGCCATTTTGTAGTGCTGTCCGAATGTTTAGTGTAAATTAATATACCCTATATAGTGGACTCATAATATCCCACAATGCAGTGCAAAAAGTAGTGTACAACCGATGGTCACTAACCAAGCAATATGTACCATGATGCATTGCGGAGGCGCCAATAACAGACGGCAGACGTGGTGGACAATGAGGAGGAGCACCCGGTGCAGCAGGGAAATACATACAAATGTACGTAATAGTGTATTTATTTTTGTATTACTCCATGTGGGAAAATACGCTCAGTATTAGGTTTTTATCACACAAATGAATTTATTATTTATTTCGGAAACCCACCAGATGACATCACTCTGGCTCGTTTTAATTGTGCGACAGTAATGACGTACTTAACTTCGCGACGGAGTAGTGTCCGAAAGTGTTTTAATGAGCTCACTATATAGTCCTCTATATAGGGAATTCCCTATATAGTGAGTAGGGAGTAGTGAATGATTTCGGACACAGCATAAGTGTATGTTATCGATCACCTTCACATAAACTTGGCAGTGTTTTTCTTAGCTAGCCAGCTAGCCTAGCTGGCTAGCTAATAGTGACGTGCACATTAGGGTTTTGTAAAACCCACCCCGTGCAACCCGTTAACATTTAAGTAGCCAGCTAGGCTAGCTGACTGGCTAGCCTCGCAATTAAAATGATCAAAAACAAACTATTACATCAAAGCTAACTAAAGTAAAGTAACTGACGGTGTTAAGGGTGTAGGCACAGGGATCTATAGAGTTGACAGTTTGTAAAACAGATACGTCACACTTCATCGTGCAAGTAGAGAGGTACACCAAAACTACATGGTTCGTTTTAAAAACAGATCACAGTCAAGTGTGTTTGTTTCGGTACTTACTGAACTTCATAACGACACAGTATTACAAATCTCAATAAGTCATCTTTTGTTTTTCCTGAAGGTGACGTTAACAGCAGTCTACTGCGTGAAAGTCCTGAGTTTGTTTGACCCATCCATTCAACCCGACCACCTCCGTACACAGACTTTGTCGTTCTTCGTACTACGTGACCTGACTCACTGCTTTGCTCCCTCATAATAACTAAACCACTAGAGGTCGCCGGCGAACAATAAAGATCAATATGGGTCGTAATAAGCTTCTTGTACAAACAACGTTGTATATCTGGAGGAGGGCGGTGATGTCAGCGTTAACGGTTAACAGTGAAGTTTGATGGCGTCAGCTCTGTGAGGATCCAGGTGGAGTTAACACGCTCTCTGTGGGCTCCAGGTGTTGGAGGATGGAGGAACATTGCTTTTATGTGTTCCAGGTGTGGTGAACATGTACCCCCCCCCCCCCCCCCCCCCCCCCCCCCCGCCCTGATCCCTCAGGGACCCACTGCAGCATCTGTTCACTCACTTCCTGTGCCAGCACCAGCCTGAGCTCGCTCTGCACCGCCCAGCGCTTCTCAGACTGCCGTTATCTGGACGCAGTGCAGCTCTCAACGCCAGATACTGATGCTACTGCAGGAGCATGGAGGCGTCTGATGTCCAGGTGTGTTCACATGACATCACAGTCTGGGTCACATGACCTGATTAAAGCAGCTACAGAGAGTTTTTAACTGGTTCTGAACCAGTCTCAGTTTAATACATAGTATGTGAGCTGACTTGTCATCAGGATCTATAGACCGTTTCAAACCGGACAACATAAACATTCTAAATGGGTCCCTTTGTATTTCCTGTTTGAATGTATGTTAATGCAGAAGCTGACAGGAAGTAAACAGGGACCAAAGTTGTTGCCCCAGCAACAGAACAGCAATGAAACAGTCCATAGAGGATGGTGGATGTTTTGACACCTAGACAGGGACCTGCCGAGCTGCAGACCCCTGTTTGAGCTGTTTTTTTTGTTTGTTTTTTTTACCCAAGCATCGCTGTGTGTCCTGCCAGGATAGTGCCACGAGAATCAGTTGTCTTTGTCAAAGACATCGCTGTGTTTTCTGCTGGGATAGTGCCACATAAACCAGTTGTTAGACCAAGACATTGGTGCATTTCCTGCCGAGATAGTGCCATGAAAAGTGATTGTTTTTGTTTGAGACTTCACTGTGTTTCCTGTCGTGATTCTACCGTGAAAAGTGGTTGGTTTTTACTGAGACATTGCTGTGTTCAGTACATAGTTCATTACATAGTGTCACAAAAAGCTATTGTTTTTACCAAGGCATCTCTACATTTCCTGCCGAGGACAGTTCCACGAAAAATGGCTGTTTTTTTAGAGACATCGCTGTGTTTCCTGCCAGGATAGCACCACGGAAAACAGCTAGTTTTAACTGAAATGCGATCTTTTCCTGACCATTACCAAGTGATTTTTGTGCCTAAACCTAACCATCCTTACCCACAGCACTGCCGAAACATAAGGAAGCATTAATATTCAAAGTATCCACGACATAATAACATACAAATGTAACTTATCCACGGTTTGCAGAAACCTATAACGCCAATATTTTTCTGATGATTGGGTTGAATGAAATGAAACGATTTACACCACGCAGACCGGAGGAGCCTGATTCGTTCCCATGTTCTCGGGCAAAGTTTGGCAGTGAGTCATATATTCGGCTAATTTTATATTTGACGGTGTGTTTTGTGGTTATGGCTGACACTGGGGAGGGATCAACAAAGAGAAAAAGAACAAAGTAAGCTGAAAGGGACAGAGATAGAGCTCGGACGAAAACAAGCGTCAACCTGAATCGGCCCTTTAACTCCTACAGAGGTTTGAAATATGTTGGTTTTATTTATGAAATATAATGAGACGTGGTTTTACATCGATACATGAAGTTCAGTAGTGACTAAAACTAGATCATATTGTGTTTAAGAAAACACAGAAAAAGAAGCAAATTGTCAGATTTGAGAGGATGGAAATAAAAAGTGTTTGTTTTAGAAAATCGAAAAATACTTAATATAATTAAATAAATATATAAAGATTAAAGGGGAAATGGTTTAACATCCCCTCAGATGTGAGTTAGCAGGTGACAGATGAGGATAAAGCAGCAGAGTGCATGTCGGAGTGAAAGTGAAGGATGTTTATGTAGCAGCTTAGAAGAGCAGCAGTGTAAGATCGGCTCTCAGTCACAAACTGACTCCCACCTGTTAGCAGCGCTGGCTCTACCTGTTGACTCCACACTAAATCTGTTCCTGTTTGCTGGCTGTGACTAATGTGTCAGCGTTATAAAGAGCCCATTGACAGGCTCTCAGTTGACCGTGTACTACAAGAGATTACACACAAGGACATGTGTCACGGGGGGCTGCGGCTCCCACAGACATGAATGGTGGTCTTATCTCCCAGTAACCCGCCTGGACTCCTCTGATAAGGAGCGCCTTGGGAGCCTCCATTATGAGGAGCCAGTGGGCCACACAGCAGCAGCAGCAGCAGCAGCAGCAGAAGGAGCAGCAGCCTCCTCCTCCTCCTCCTCCTCCTCCTCCTCCTCCTCCTCCCCGCTGCTTTCTTCCTTTAAAACATTTTGACTGATTTTGGGGACAATATGGGAGACACGTGCACCTCAGTATTTAGATCACTTGCATTTTGTGCCCCTCAATAAAAGCACGTTACGTCTTTTTTCTTTTGTTAGCCTCCAACATGAGACTCACTTTGGCTGTTCAGTTCTGCTCCCTCCGACGGCTCTCCCCTCCCCCCTCAGTCACAAAAATAAAAATTAGACTTTAAAACCCGATACGTCACAAACACTCACCTGTCCATCCAGACCTCTCTCTCCTATAGGCTGCAGTGTGTGAGCAGGCGAGGTGTGTGTTACCCTGCAGGGCTCCAGACTGCGACTGTTTAGCGGCATTTTGCAACCATGGAGCACCACTGTGACCTGCAGATATTACTGATATATGAACTGAGAGCTGTCAGTTTGTTTCCAGCTCACAGAGAATAAATTAACACGTTAACGCTAACTGTTGACTGTAAGCTTGAAATTCACAGCAAACACAAATAATTTCTGCCCAAAAATAAAAGCAAAAGTGGTTTAACTTCATTATTTAACAGTGCTTTAGTTAACGTTATTATTTAACAGTGCTTTATTTAACTTTATTATTTAACAGTGCTTTATTTAACTTTATTATAATAGTACTTTATTTGTATTTTAACTAACAGTACTTTATTTATCTAATTTTACCGGTGATAATTTAACTTTATTTTAACTTTTCTTTTTTTTACCTTTACTATAACATCACTTTATGAAACTTTATCATAACATCACTTTATGAAACTTTATTATAACTACTTTATTTAACTTTATATTTACAGTATTTATTTAACTTTATTATAACAGTAATTACATTTTATTGTAACAGTACTTTATCTGTATTATACTTTATTTAACTTTATTGAGACAATACTTTATTCAACTGCATTGTAGTAGTATCTAACTTTATTATCACAGTAATTCATTTAATTCTATTGCAACAGTATTTTATCTTTATTATACCAGTACTTGAATTAAGTTTATCATAACTGTACTTTAACTTTATTCTGATAATATTTATTTAACTTTATTTTAATAGTACTTTATCTAACTTCTTGTAACACTAATTTATTTAATTTTATTGTAATAGTACTTTATTTTTATTATAACAGTGCTTCATTTAACTTAATTATAAAATTCCTTTGTCATAACAGTACTTTAACTTTATTGTTATAGTATTTATTTAACTTTATTATAACAGTAGTTTAATTAATTTTATTGTAACAGTACTTTATCTTTATTATACGTTATTTTGACTTTATTATAACATAACTTTATTAAACTTTATTATACAATAACTTTTTCATTACTGTACTTTATCTAACTTTATTATCACAGTGTTTTATTTGACTTGCTTTATTTTATTAAACCAGTAATAATTTAACTTTATTTGCCTGGTTCTTTAACTTTATTGTAACAGTATTTTATATTTTAATATTTTAGTAGTCTGAAGACGTGTAGAGGGGATTTCAAAATATTGAGATATGTATTGTGTATCACAGTACAGTATTACAATGTTGTCATATTATTTTCAGGCCATATTGCCCAGCGTTAGTAGCAGTGGACTCTCTTTGCAAACTGCAAGACATGACTTACAGACACAGCAATGTAAAGCAGGTGGTGAAGTAACGGTTAAAATCTGCCATGAACCTGAAGAACACGGAGCGATGACCTGAGCACAGTTAAAGCAGGAAGTACAGCGACATCTCCACCATAAATTAATATATACAAATTCACCTGAATGCAGGAAACTAAGTGTTTGGCACTAATGTCTTGGGATGAAACCTCAGATCTCCTGCTTCATATGTTTCCCCCCTAAATGTTAAAAAAAGAAACTCCGCCCTCGCTTTACACACACATTCATGGTTGAGTGGAAACATTGTGCTCCACCTTCTGACAGGATGTAATTCATTCCTGCAGCACGGCGCTGCTCACTGAGTGCAATAATCAGCGGCCCATAGGGTACGGAAATAAAGTCAGTGTTAATTGCTCTGTCTGCTTGAGCAACTTAATGACAACTTATGTGAATCATTAACTGAGGGAGGCTGTGTGGGGCTTTGAAGCAGGTGGAGGAAGAGCTCACCTGCTGCCGTCTGAACACATGGATCATCTGATGGAGGAGATATAATCTGTTATCAGCTCTGGGTGCTCACCTCAGTCAGGTATTTATTCAGAGATAATCTCCTTTAATGATGTTTCACCTCTCTCCCTCTGTCTGCTGTACACTGGCTTATGAACAGGTGTCCTCGCATCACAAACACAGGAACACCACGTTAACATAATCCAGGCAGCGTGCAGGATGATTACAGCGAGCTTCACCCTCCAACATCTCTCTTACACAGTGTTACTAGAGTACTGTGCTGAAGTACAAACTCCAGGTACTTTGCTTGAGTATTTCCACTTTATGCAACTTTCTCCTTCTCCTCCATCTCACAGATAATTTAACTTTTTACAACATTTGACTGACGGCTTTAGTTACTTCCTGTCCAGTGGAAACTATGAATCTTCAGATGTGTTGACGTTGAATGTTTGTGAGAAAGTTCTGTTGGATCAGGTGAAAAAGTCGTCGTCACAGAGCTGAAAACAGGCAGTTTTTCCGACTTTTTTTACAGACACCAGGGTGTAAATACAACAGGGTCAATTATACACCAGTAACGTGTGTGACAAAGTCAAACGTACATTTGTAATATTAAGTATGACAATGACACAAACTTTGTTTCAGTTGTTATTACCTGACCCTCTCAGGCCTCCGTAGTCAATATGTGAAACCTCTGATCCTCAGTTTGGGTGTACCCCACCTCTAAAGAGGTGTCTCCTGCCTTACCTCTCCCCTTCTGCCGCTAAGATGGTGCCATTTGCTATCGGCTTTGTGCCCTAACAAATGCAAACCCATCTCTGAAACCTGTTCTCACTCTGAAGTCATCAAAAACCGCCACAAAGTTAAGGCGGTGGAAGTCCGAGTAGGGCAGGTGAAAGGGTGGTGGACGGGTCCAACAACCACCGACTTTCACCCGTGAGGCCACTGTTTGCTTCCTGTAAGACTGTGAAGGCCCTGACACACCAAGCTGATGGTCAGCCGTCGACCAAAGTCGGGCCGTCAGTTTTGCAGCGGCGGCGTGCTGAATCAGCGGCGGAGCTTGTCAGTGGAGGGAAGCACAGCCAGTTAGCCTCCTTTTACACTGCCAGATTTTCGGCGAATGTTGGGCTGAGCGTTTAGACACACAGAGCCGGAAAGACGAGTTGATCCGAGGTTCCCAATTTTCGGCCTCGTAGGGTAGACATATTAGTGGAACCTTTTTAGTTTAAACAGACCGAGGCGGCCTTCTGCAATGGGAGGAGCTGTTGATGACTTGTGGGAGGAGCTGTTGATGACGCCGCACGTGCGAGCCACTGGCGGTGGATAAACAGGAAACAGCTGATAGCAGGAATTAGCGAGCAGCTAGTAGCAAGAGGGAAACACAAACCTGACAGACACTGTAAAGATGAGCAACTGGGGAGACAAGGAATTGCGCGCCCTCCTTGTCCTCGCAAACGAAGAGGCCATTAACCGTCAGATGACGGGGACGGTGAAGGACGGGCCGACTTACGGGAGAATCGCCGAAGGACTGACCAGCCGCGGCTTCCCTCCCACGTCACTGTTTACGTCACACGCTGAGCTACACGTTTTGTTACTTGCTCACGCCCCCCATTGCCCCGAAAAAGGCGCATTCTGTATAAACAAAAGTAGGTAGGCGGCATTTTGCTGCACTCCCCGATTTTGTTTTTATACTGCCAATGCTGAAAAAACACTGATTGGGCTTTCCTGCAAATTTGCACAACTCCTGTCTAAAAGGATCTAGAGTTGTAAGAACCAGCCTTATTGTAAAGTGTCTGCACCCTAAGAACTAGGAACAATCATAGTTCTTTGAGGGACTGTGTGTTGGGAGCCATGTACCGCCTCGACCTGCCTCCTATGTAGACCACACCGGACTGCTTCCTTCTTTACTCCCATCAATGTATTGGTCACATGATCGCAGCTTTCCAAAATACGTTGGATATGTATGAATTGTTGGCTCATCATTATGAGCAACATATACAAATTTTGGCGCTGAGACAGTTCTCTCTCAGCACAAGAGGAACCATGAGTTAAGTACGGTTACGTTGACTGGACGTACACATGAGCCAATACAGCACCAGTAACCGCCATTTTAAAAAACACAACACAAAACGCAACCAACAATATGTGACAAAAGAAAAATGAAAGCAAACACACAAATGGACGGACAGTGAAGTGCAGGCTTTACTGAGCATATATATCTGGTGGGGAAAATGAACTGCAGTTTTACTTGACTTCAGCGTTCCTGCTGGCGGTGTGAATGTAAACAGGTAAAGAAGCCCTTGAAGGTGTGTAGCTCTTGGAGGAGCTCCCCAGAGTTGTTTTGTCCGTAAATGTTTGCACGGCGAAGCATCAGTGTGGACTTAAAATGATGCAAGATTCAGGTGAGTATGTTGGTCAAATCAAATCTCTCCTCCCCTGTGGACGCAGGGTCACACTGAAGATGGAAACAAGTTCAAAATTCTGTCTTATATCAGGGTAACCCCGCCTACTTTCTGTGGCCAATTGCAACGTGAGGTGGGTGTGATGTCAGAAACTTACAGGAACTGTTGCACACTGCCCCCCCCGCCTCAGTTTCAGGATTAAAACGCTGTTCCTCCATCTGACGAGCAGTTTGAAGCTTCAGTGTCTCCGAATAAAACAGACACAAAGTGTTGTGATTAATTATGAGGCTGAGGTCGGTCGCGGCCTCCTGAAGGATGGACGCCGGTGAAATACTGCCGGTTATTTCTGCTGCTGGGGAGTGAGGAGGAGGCGGGGGGGCTGGTGGCGAGGCTGGGCTAAGTAATGACAAAATGAGCACCTTCAGTAGACTCTGGCAATGAAACACCCTGCCCTCATCACCCGAGTCTTTTGTTCTGAATTTTATTAGCACTAGCCACGCTAAAATAACCTGTTAACACGTATCATAGTGCAGCAATAATAACCTCCTCAATCATATTTTAAAAGTCACGTCAAGGCGGCCCGCCGTAATTCATCTCTATGCAAATATGTGGGTGTCAGCCCATTAGTGTGTTGCTACAGGGGTTTTATTAAAATGCATCCGTCCCCGCTCTCTTCCTGCTCAGGACTTATAAAACACGAGCCCCGCTGCACAAGAATTATAGCGACTATTAGGCTAACATATGGACAGCATGCACTCTGCAAATAAAAAGCAACAGATAAAGTGGCAGGGTCAGGGTGGGGAGCAAACACTTAGGAAATGGCAGTGAAGTAATAGATTGGGCTCAGGCTGGAAATCAAAGCCTGATTATACATTCATTTGGGTGGGAGCTCCCTGGTATACCCCCCCGCCTCACCTCACCTGCACCTCCTCCACCCTCTCCAGAGCTGGCATTAGTGCCATCACACTGTGCTCCTGTGTGATGTCCTGTCGTAAATTGAGACGACACTAAAAAGGTAATAAACTGCATTAATGAAATTAAAACAATGGAGACGGATTCATTCACTGATGAGGAGACGTGCTGCGGCTGCTCTGCTGTACGTTACACAGCTCACTGTGAATATACTGTGGTGTTATGTGGAGTTATGTTTTTATGACCCTCGAACAGAAAGTGTTCACAGCAGACGGGGCGACAGGACTGTAGGACGCCACGTCTACCTACAATCACACATACGGCTCATTTAAAACAGAAAATACGCTCTGACAGAAACTTAAAGTAATTTATTTATCGCCATAAGCACAGTTACAGAAAAGCATCGTTAGCTCTTAGGCAACAATGCTCATTAAATATGTCAAATAAATAAGAATAAAAAACAAACGCCAAGATCAGGTAGTAGACGTGTTCACTGAGATCTTTAGGATTATAACTCTCTGTCTACATTTTTTGTGGCTTTCATCAAACAGGAGGAAGTAGTGCATTTGTTGGGGAGCACAGCTGTTCCCAGCCTTAACCTGACCCTTTGAAATAACGCCATGTCTACCTTTGTCCCTTTGATCTTTGCAGTTAAAATCTCCATTTCATTAAGTCACTGATTAAAACTAAAATCCTCATTTGAGTTTGAATGTTTTCCTCTCTGGAAATTTTATGCTTTTCTTTCTTTAGGTTAAAATGCTATTAATAAACTGATGGCACACTGAAATGTAAAACTCTAATAATAATTATACCATTCTCATATGGTTCTAACAAAACTCCGAGCGATGGCGAAGAGCGATGCAGCTTCATCCTGAGCTAAAAAGGGACGAGATGGTCGCAGAGTTTCTGCTGGACACGTATTTTTAGTTTGCCTCTAATGTAACATAGGCTATAACGTTATTACAACACAGCATCCAGGTGCTAACGGTTAGCCCACTGTAGCCCAACATAGCCTGAGCCTCAGTATTATCTTCCTGGTTTGTTGCCAGTCACCAGTGCTATCGAACGTTAGCGTTTACGTTACGTCTAAAACTCATCAGTCATCACTGACTGCGGTTTTAAAACTCCAGGTTGTGTTTGACTGTCTTGGTTGTAACGTTACACTCGCTCTCCTCTTCCATGTATCTAACGTTACCATGCCAACGCCTACGTCTATCATAGATGTGATGAGGATGTAATGGAGGAGGGGGATGGGACTTTGGAGGGAGGTGGAGTTGTGGATGTTCAAATTTTTTCTAAGTGTTGTGTGAAATGCAAGAAAGGTAAGAGTTGCTTTAAGTGTCTGAGTCTCTGTTTAAACTGTCCCACTCTGGGGGCGTTATAGTGTATAGTGCCAGTGCCCCATGTACAGAGGCGATGCCTTGCTGCAGCGGTCGCAAGCTTGGCTCCAGCTTGGCTCCAGCTTGCAACCCTTTGCTGCATGTCCTCCCCACTCTCTCTCTCTCTCTCTCTCTCTCTCTCTCTCTCTCCCCCCACTTCACACTCTTCACTCTGTTCTGTCCATTTAAGGTGAAAAAGCCCCAAAAAATAATCTTTAAACTGTCCTGCTTTGTGGTCCATGTTTCAGCTGTGTGTCTGTTTCTAAGTACACTGAGACACAGTTCAGTCCCTGGAAGAAAATGTTGTACGTTTCTGCAGACCATGTGTCACATTTGTACATTTCATACATGTCATATTCATTTTTCTGAAGTGATGCAGAATATGAGCTGACTTTGTCATGTAGACGTGGAGGGGAGGGTGGATGGTGTGACACCTGGGAGAGACAGCTGCAAAGCTTCAGAACACTGCTCAAAACCAACAGAAAACAAAACTCGTGTTTTGGCAACATGTGGCTGTTTTTACAGCAACTTTTAAGCCTGCAAATGGAGGTGTTTTTAGTAACCTGTGGCTGTGTTTGCAGCAGCTTCTAGCCCCCAAATGTGGGCACATTGTTTTGCGATCCATGGCTGTTTTTGCAGTGGTCTTTCAGCCCCTGAACATGTGTGATTTTAGCAACCTGTGTGTTTTTCCAGCTGCTTTTTAGCCCTAAAGTAAATGCTTTGCAGTGACCCACGGGTGTGTTTCCTGTGGCCTTTTAGTCCCAGAACATGGGTGGTTTTGGTTTTATAAGCTGTGTTTCCAGCATGTTTTTTAGTTTGCAAATGAGGGTGTTTTTAGCGACGTGTGGCTGTTCTTCCAGCGGCTTTGAGAGACATTGCTGTGTTTATAGAGCAAAACATGATCTTTTCTTAACCAAGTGGTTTTTGTGCCTAAACCAAACCACACGTTTACCACAGCATTGTTTAAACATAAAGTTCCAACATATCCTCTGCATAATATTGTGCTAATGTAACATATCTGTGGTTTGCAGAATTGCACAATGCTAAGATTTTTTCTCGTGAGTCAGACTCCTTGTACGAGCACACAGACCAGGCCGACAGAGCTGGTTCTGATTTGCTGCTTTCAGGTTGCTGCTCACAGAAAAATTCAACTTTGAAAACACTTGAAACAAACTGATTTATGATTTGTAGAAAAGCAGAAATATTATGACCCTCAGGTTTATCTTGGGACCTCTTATAGGACCCTGAAAAAGTCAAAATCTGAACCTGTAAATAAAAGACTTGAATCCTTCTTCTTTGGCTCCATAATGAACGCAGAGCAACATATTATATGGCAGTATATCGTTGAGGTCCTGTGGTGTTACACACCCTCCATGTGCTGAGCACATAGAGACATCACCTTCTCCACTGGTGAAGTGCAGCAGCAGGACTGATGAGCCCCCGCCCTCCTGATTATCTGTCATTTGACGGTTTATCAAAGTCACAGGATCCTGTCACGCTCGTGTGAACGGAGGATTTTTCTATTTTATGGAGTCATTAATTTCCTGTGGATCATTAGCCTCCACACAGATCTCTGTTTTGACGAATGCAGCTGGTGAATTATGCACACAATGTGCTTCCTCCTCCTCCTCCTCCTCCTCCAGCCCGCCACTGAAAACATCACATGATAAACAGGGAGAGCCCCCTCACATTACCCAAATGTGTTTTAGGGGGTGTCCGTCACTCCATTACAGAGAGAGGGGCTCACTTACTGCAGAGACCGTTTGACACATGTGACCATCGACGAGCATCTGGGGGGAAACAACATTAAATATAACGTACGGAGATGAAAAATGACGCAGGGCTCAGCATCCTTCACAGGACGCCACATTATGTTGCAGGAGGAAGTGACATTTAAGAGGCGTTTATAGGAAAAGGTGAACATGTTAAACTGGTTCTTTGGGTTCTTTTGCTGTAAATGATAAATTAAAAGCATCAGAGGAAACATGAGCGTCTGCACCACGCTCACGAGTCAGCTGGAAAAAAGACAGCATTTTAGTTTTTAGCTGAAATAAAAGAGATGATTTGTTCTGTGAACCATCTCACAGATACAAACAAGACAAACTGTCACTGAGTCACTGAGAGTTTAAGATTCAGAACCAGGTTAGATGTGTTTTCACATACCTTCATGTTTTGGTACATCGTAGAGAGTAAAGTACTGTGAAAGTCAAGAATCACAAATATAAAAATATGAAAAATACCTGCTTTAAAATGTCGAATATGAAATAAAGACGATTGAATGTACAAATATTCACAGTAAAGGATTTCGTAAACAGTTTTAATTCATGTTCACCACAGTTAAACTTGAAGAATAAGAAAAACTATACCGTCACTGATAACCCTTTGCAATAATCAATCATTATTTCTAACATGTTTGTGAAACAGCAGTGAAAAAATGTGTTTTATGACCCTCTGCATCTGCTGTTGACGCTAGCAGGCGTGGCTTTGACTGAGACATAATGATGAGCAACTGGTCAGTTCTGGTCGGCCTACTGAGCTTTACAGTACGGGTGGGTGCAGGTTTTTATAAATGGACCCTTGCAGGACTCTGAGCCCCCCCCACACACATTTAACCCCATGGTGACATCCCTGGTGGAACAGAAGTATAAAGTAGCATTAAATGGAAATACTCAACTAAAATATGTCAAATTTGTTAAACCTCGTTAATTAATAAGGGATTAAAATACATTATAATTAAACCTCGTTAATTAATATTAAATTAATACTAATGCAGTTCTGAATGATGAATATTATATTAATCCCTCCTGTGTTGTGATTGGCTGCAGGTGAAGGAGGCGGGGAGAAACAAACATGGCCGACCAGCCCGGAGAACACACAAGCAGCATCCGGTGAACCAGCCGCCGCGTTATTGTGTCTTGATTCCGGTTAATTTTACCGGACCCTGGCGTGTGTGTGTGTGTGTGTGTGTGTGTGTGTGTGAGAGCGAGTGCAGCAGCTTGTTCATGAAACTCTGTTTGTTAGCCGCTAAGCTAACGGGGTGCTAACCGCTATTAGCATGAACCACGGAGGGGACCGGGCCGGACGGTCCGTCCACGGACAGACAGACACACAGACACACGGACAAACGGAGGGACCTCCCGGTGACCCGGTGGAAGCTGTGACGGTCTTCACATCTGAAGATGAAGATGAAGATGAAGATTTGGACATTTCGGATGCTACAAGTTCAACGTTACGACCGTCACCGCCATTGTTGACCGGAAACACCTCTGCGTCACCAGCTCAGACTCCTGCACTGAAACTGTGAGTTTAATATTTTATTACTGTTTTATTAATCTGATAAACAATCTTTTAGCATCACTGCACCACCTGTTGTGTGTAGAGAAAAAAATGCTTATTTATTTGTTTATGTAATAATTAATAAACATGCTGTAAAGTTAAATGTTTCTGAACAGATGTCACAGGGTCACATTAAGAATAAAGACTGAAATCACAAAGTTATTGATAGAATTTATAAACAAAAAGAAAATAGATTATTAATGGTAATAAAGCAGCAGCTCATCATTTATTGAACCAGATATAACTAACATTGAGATAATTAATATGTCTGTGGCCAAGAAGGCAGCACAGTAAGGTCAGTACACATCATATCATATTTACAATAAAATACAAAACAATGCATTATTAAAGGTGAAGATTAAAAGTTGCTGTTTAGGCCTGCTAGGGCCGGGTTGTGGAGCAAAGTACTCTGGTTGTATCTTTACGACCTTTAACTTTATTACAACGATCCCTAATTTAACTTTATTATAACAGTAGTTTATTTAGTGGTGTTTTAGCTGTCTATTGTAGTTTGAAGGAGCTTTTAATATTTTGAATCATGTATTACAAAAATAACACCATACATATATAGTCAGTGTCCAGTTTATTAGGGACAGCTAGTTAAAGCTGATGCAGTCAACAGTCCTGTCATTAATCCTCCATAAAGGTTTTGAAGTCACTGACCGCTGCACACTGGAGTTTAATTAGATTTAAACTGTTTTCTTAAAGGCTATGAGTCATTGCAGCATTAAATATTCTGAGAATATGGTTGATACGACTCTTTTTCAAATTAAATTAAAAGGCTGTTAGAAAAACACCTCAGTAACATTAAAAGTGAAACATACACACACACACCCCCGTGCGGGGCCACGAGCCTCGGGTCCCGCGGAGAGTGAGACCCGAGGCTCGGAGGTATGTGCAGGGCGGGTGGGCTCCGCCAGGAACATAATCCTCCTGTCCAAAATGAGTGCTGCTCACGACCGCATTTTTGGCCATAGATGAAGCCGTGAAATCGCACCTCTTCACCTGCACAAAACGCACCAGGCACAAACTAACTAACTCCACTCCTTTTCCTGTCCAGAAAACGGTGGACTTGATGTCCTGACAGACTCACAATAATTCAGCATAATCACAAATGGTGAAATGCACTGTTAACAACCGAAAAAATACTAACTCACAAGTTTACTACCGCTCAGACTCACTACCACCTACTACTGCGCATTGCACAGAGGCAGGGTCAAGGACGCAGAGTCCCTCTCGTGACGTAGTATCAGGCGATGTTGAAAAAAAAAGCGTTTTTAGAAGAGGAGCTAGAAAGAGCCACTTTTTCCTCTGAATTTGTGCCCTCATGTCGTGTAAACCATAATAAATTCTGAATTAACTTCTCATATGGTAATTTTCAGACAAGGTTATATATATATTTTTAAAAAAATTTAACCTGCAAGTTGCACTTTAAATGATTGTTTTTGTGTCACTTGGGTGAACTGTGCCTTTAATTCCAAAGTATGTCCAAAGTTTTTGTGTCCACGCGTTTGCAGTGAGCCAATCAGAGGTCCTGATTGTAACTTTAACAAATAGCACAGAGCGTATTGATATTTAAATCCGATTGTTCTTTGTGTCTGTTGGAGCTTCACATTTCTGCCGTGACCTTGTCGTCTCCGGTGGACGGACGCTGGCTCAACCTGATCCGACCTGCCGGCCTGCTGTTTGGTTTATTGACTGACCGCAGACACACTGCTGCACCTCCATCGGCTTAAATGGGTTTTCATTTTTTATTGGCAGGCCGGTGACGGGTTGTTTTGCCGAGGCTCTTTACACTTTAACGGCTCGGGGTATCACAACGTGTTTTACTGGCGCCTGTAAAATCAAACAAAATGAAATCGAATGAAAAGCAGACGTACAGCCGGCTGCGCTCAGCACAAACAAGAAGAGGATTTAGAGGAAGGTGTGTATATGTGGTGCTTATTCATCCTTGTTAAAGTAATTACACAGCAAGACAAACAGACCAGAGCAGTGTTAGCTGTGGTGAAGCTGCAGAGGTTACCTGTCCTCCTGTATGGAGCTATGTGAGTTTCAGTAACCGCAACCAAATGTTACACCAAGTTGTCACAACTTGGTGTATTTATTAGGGATGTCTCATTAACTGGTAACCAACCAGTTATTTTTAAGAAGTTTCTTTTTTAAGAAGAATTGTGAAATGACGTGAAACAGTTCCTGCCGATCTTTAAAAAGTCTTAGGGGCCATACACATGCTGCATCTCTAACCGCCTGGAAAGAGTGAGGTCGGGCACAGGGTGCTATTCTTGTGCCTACTCTATGCCAATATTCAAAGGTGCGGAGGCAGGTTGCATCTGAGGTTGCTAACCGACCATAACCAGCACCGTATCAGAGCCAGCACATCCTCACTGTGACCTCGTCACTTTCCACGTCCACATATGGCGTCCAAGGTACCCTGGGTGTGTTGGTTGTTGACGTTCTGGGACGCCGTGTCAACTTCTGCCTGTTACATGCATTGTCTGTTTTCAAAATACACTTCTGTTTTCACAGGAAATGTACAGTTTGCATACAGTCTCTTTCAAAATAAAAGCACTACATTGGTACAACACCGCAAATGGATGTTTTTTTTTTTCAACAACAAACACACGTGGTTGGGTTTAGGAAAAAAGAGCAGGGTTTGACTTGAGAATCTTACGGGACATGAACACTGCTCTGTCAGGTGAAAGTCAGTGTTTTTGTTGGACCCATCCACCACCTCTCTAACCCACCCCAGTTGGATTTTTGCTGCCTTAACTTTCGTCCCTGTCCCACCATGTTTTCCCCCTGACGCCACCGGGCACCATTAAACTATAATGGCAACTGGCTGCGTATCATGCCGACGCCTTTTTTCGTTGATATTTGACACCCCAAGTCACTGCCCAAGTGGCGGATTGCGACGACTTTGGAGTGACACTGGGCTTATCGAGCTGATCTTCTTCCAGCCGTTGTTTTGTAAGTGTGTATTGGGCCAACTATCGTCTGTGGGAAAGATGTGACGCATGATCAACTTCTCCATATTTCTCACAGACTGAGCTTTACAGATGAAGGGAAAGATATCTGTCAGCTGTGATTGGTTGGTCCTCGTCACGTGACATACGGTGCATGCTGCTGCGTTCCAAAAGTTGAAGTCTGTTTATCTCAGAGCCCGGCCTAAAAAAATAGGCACTCTGTAACATGTTGCTCTGGGGCTTGAGTGCACCTGCTGTGCGTCTACATTGATTTTGAGGGAGCAAAATGCGCGGCATGTATACAGCCCCTTAACACTCTGAAAACAGACCTGCGGCAGGCGGCCATGAAGGGTTGTTGTTTTTATGATCCTGTTTAGAATTGATCTAAAATAAGAGTTAGAGCATTCATTCTTTTTGCAGCAGAAAGTTGAGGGCAAAACGTCGAGGAAAATATCAGTTTACCAAAATATAATATGAAAAACCTGTTTTCACCCATAATGTCTCCCTCTAACGCTGTGAGCGGGAAGTGAAAGTATTTGACATGTGGGTGAAGTCATAGCAGATCCACCAGAGTCCCTAGCAGGGATCAGACCAGGTCCCTGAGACCGAGGGACTGGACTGGGCCGGCGTCCCCCCCCGAGCTGCAGCTCTGTCTCCACCCTCTGACAGACACCCTGACAATAAATAAGTGTATGAAAGATGAGGAGGGAGGGAGAGCACAATAACCTGCTGAACTTGAGAACCTCTTCTCATCGATTATGGAAATGTCTCCGCCGCTGACCCGGGGCATTATGAGTCTTAAGTATTGATTAAATACGCAGAGGAAAATACTTTGGCAGTTAAATCAGACGTTGATTCGATTAGCTTCAACCCGCCGCTGCTCACAATCAACCGCTGTTTAAAAGGATTTCATTTTTGTGTATAAGCTGTGTTGTGTGGAAATTGAATTAACTCTGGTGCAATGTTAATGCGCTGTGACCTTGGGTGGGTGAACGACCTCTGAGCTTTGACCCGGGGGGGCGTCTGGTCATCAGGGGAGTGAAGGGAGGTACACACCCCCATGCACTTAGCCCCTCTCTGTTGTGGGTCCTCTCCGGTTCGGCACAGACGCATCAAATCACCCGGTGCTGGGATCAATAGATTCTCCGAGGTTGACTTCATAAGTAGGTCATAAGAAGCATTTGGGATATTAGCGCTGGGTGGAATGAGTTCATGCTCCTGGACTCGTCTGCACTAAAACTGAGAGTGCCCATCAATACATGTGGATATTGATAACTCTCCAAATCTGTGATAGTAATGGCAGCGGTGCCGTCCGTCCGTCAGAGCGTCAGCAGCTTCTTATAATGGGTGTAAGGAATTAAACGCCTCCGCTGTGACCATGAATGTGACGCTGCTCTGGGTTTTACACCTGTAAATTCACTCACCTGTAGAGCCCTGATACATCTGCCAGTGACCATGAATGTTTTGGTAATCAATCTAACTATTGAAGAGATATTTCAGGGCTGGACTGACAGACAAACATCCAGAGAAATGATCCACCTGAGGTCAGAAACAGATGCAGAATCTTTCCTCTGGTGCATCAACAGTCTTTAAAGGGAGACACACTCACTCCTGTCCCAACCCATGACGGTAAAAATGAAATTCCCGTCCTACAAGAAAAATGCAAGAAAAATTTCCGTCATCAGAGTATTGCTTTTTTAGTATGGGAACTCCATATTTGTATAAGTACACATATTCACTATTGAATACAGTATAGCATAATGCTGAAATGACTCCTAATAATAATTTTATAGTCTAATGTTTTCAGTTTAGTTTAGCTTAATTATCATTGTCATATTTTTATTGTAATTTTCCTTTTCTTGTACATATTTATTTTATTTTCCATAATACCTTTAAAATATATGTATATATATTTTTTATTTATATTTTTATTTATTTTTATTTTTCTAGTCTAGTACATATTTATTATTTTATTTATTATTTTAATATTTTATTGTCCATAGTATTTTAAATTTTTTTGAATCATAATTATTCTATTGTTGTGCATATTTGTTATTACATTTTCCATAGTATTTAAAAATACATTTGTATTTCAGTATATATTTATTATTTTATTGTATTTTCTGTAGTACTTTAAAAAATAATTTTAGTGCAGTTTTTCTATTCTTTTACATTTTACATTTGATCATATTTTCCATAGTACTTTAAAAGAAGTTTTTTTAATTGTATTTCTTATAGTACATACTTGTCATCATATTTCCCATACTATTTTTTAAAAATATTTTGATTGTAATTGTTCTATTATTGTACAAACTTTTTATTATATTTTCCATAGTAATTTTTTATTTTTTAATTATTGTAGATATTTATTATTATATAATATTTTCCATAGTATTTTTAAAAATGTTTTTATCGTGATATTTCTATTCTTGTACATTTCTGTTATTTTATCAAAGTTTCCATAGAATTTTTAAAAAATATTGTAATTTTTCTGTTCTTCAGCATTTAGCCTTTCAGTTTATGTCTTTATGCTATGCGTACTGTATGCACCGATCTATGGCTCCCAAAGTAAAATGAGTTTGACACCACTGGTTCTGTCTCACCTCACAGTTTGTTGTCAATAGATGTTTTCAGGACTAAAAATATTGTGTTGAACAGATTGAAAATGAACCACAGTCTTTATTGAAAGTGATTTTCCTACGAAGCAGTCGAGCTGTGACGGCTGAATTGTTCTTGATAAATGTGAACACTGATCATCTCGCTCTCCTCGGCTCAGATCTTTTGTGAAATCGGTTTGAGGCAGTGAATGAGCGTCTCTGAGCCGATCAGATACGCAGCAGAGTGGTTTCCACACTGCAGAGATGTAAGAACCAGTGTCAACATGTTGTGTCTATGGGAGAGACCCTGCTGCTGTGATTTATGATGTGCGGTGCAGGAAAAGGCCCTTTTATGGAGCTGCCGCCGCCTGGGAAAGTTGGTATACATGATAGAAAGTTGTCGGCTGCGTGCAGATGGAGGTGGAGACGAGCTGCTCAGCACAAGGCTCAAATTGTTTCTTGTTTTCTCGGTCAATTCACCGCAGGACTATAATGCTGGTTTCCCATGCTCGCCAAGGCCCTGCCGTTTGTTTAGTGATGTCGCAACTGGGCGTTAATGCCTCTTTAGTTATGTCACCCCGAGCGGCTCAGGAGGCGCTTCGCTCAGGGGCTGAAGGATCCTGTTAACCCCGTCACCTCCAGCATGCACTGGAAAGCTGCTCAAAATAATTTCATTCATCTGCAACAGACGGGTGCCAATCAGATATTTCACTAACCTTCCTGTTGGTTGGGTAACGCAGCAGCCTGTCCGAGAGGATCAACAAGGCATCAACATCTCAAAAGAATAGAACTGCCTGATTCTAGAAACTTTTTGTAACCTCATATTACACACTGACACATCATCTAAAACAGGACGTGCACAAGTTTCATGCAGTTTGAAAGATGTTAAATGTCCTTTATCTGTTAGTGTTTTTACTTTATCTATCACACCTCCCACTGCTTTGGTTGCAGAGTCTGCTATGACTGAAGTGTCAAGTATAAAGGACGCACTTTCATCTCGAGGAAAAACCCAAGATACCTCTCTGTAAACTCAAGTCTAGAGTGTGTGTGTGTGTGTGTGTGTGTGTGTGTGTGTGTGTGTGTGTGTGTGTGTGTGTGTGTGTGTGTGTGTCAGCAGGACAGTGTATGTGTGACTGAATAAACTACAGTGTGATGAAGAAACATGAGACAAATAAATAATCACTCTTATTTTCTTATCCTCTAATAAAGTCTGTAGAATCCTGACTGTAAACATAACTTTGCTTTAGTTTATTTTTGGTTCAGTGTTTATAAAAAAGAAGGGATATATATATTTGTGTGTGTGTGTGTGTGTTTGATGGCGGCTCCTCTGGAGGGAAAATGGATCGATCTTTAAGTATTTAATTCAATGATGGTTTCCTTTAAGAATGTCCGTCTTGTTGCTCCCGGAGCCATTATCATTAGAATTTGTTTATCATTAAATTATAAATTCTTCATCTGTCTTTAAGATGATTCAGTAATCTGATTTCTAATCCTACAAATGCAGTCCTGCCCCGTTCACTCCACGTCTCGCACTTTATTCTTTGTGACTTCTAACCTGTTTTATATCTCTGAGCTGCTCTGAATTCACTGCAGCAACGTCCAGACCGTCGAACTCCACAAACACACAACAAACAAACCTGGGACTCTGTGACACTCTGTGTTTCCAGGTGTTTAAGTAGAGACGTCTGAAGAGACGCACCTTATTTTTCTTTTTTTCAACATATTCTCATAAAACAGTTCGTATGATATCCTACAAATTAGCACCCCACAGATAACGTTACGTCTTTAACATACAGTTACGTAATTGTTAAATTATGGAGATTAGGTTTAAGGAAAAAAAACATGGTGAGAACAAAACTGACTCAAAGTTTACTCAGAATTCACACGGATCTGAAAATGCGACTCCAGCAAAAAGTCTGTTTTTTTGTGACATGCCCAGTTGTTTTTCTTTTTCATCTTCTACTTTTTCAAAGTATTGTCATAGAACCATTTGTACGATATCCTACGAATTTGCAGCCCAAAATGACAGTACGTCCTGAAAGGAAATGGCCACTTTAGAATGAAAATACAGACAGTACTTAGTGACCCTCATGCTGACAAGAAGTCCGTTGTAGTTTTTTAATCCACAAAACTCGTTCGGAGTATCAGAGGATAACAGCTAGCTGGAATAACATGCTGTGTTTACATGGCAACAAGCACGTGACTAGCTGATGGCTAGTGGTGGTGCTAGTTCTTGAGTCTCGTGCGAGCTGCCATGTAAACATAGCACTCCTGCAGGGCAGGCTAACTGACCACAGTGAGAAATGATGCTATAAAAATGGCGTAAAGTACGTCTTTTCAAGTCAGTTTTGCATGCCACAGCTTCAGGGCACTTGGTTACGATGGACGATCCGATCTGACGTTTTTTAAATGCATCTTACATTTTCAAAATGTGGGTTCCATGCACTTCAGGTGTAGCTGTTATTCCGGCTAGCTGTTATCCTCCGATACCCCGAATGAGTTTTGTGGATTAAAAACTACAGTGGACTTCTTGTCGGCATGAGGGTCAGTAAGTACTGTCTGTATTTTCATTCTACAGTGGCCATTTCTTTTAACGTACAGTTACGTGATTATCGTAAATTTACGGAGGTTATGTTTAGGAGAAGAAACATGGTTGGGTGTTTGGTTTACGTGAGTATAGTTACTGTGGTTAGGATTAGGCAAAGATACATGGTGAGAACATATTTTAAAATTACTAAAAGTTCACTCAGAATTCACACGGGTCTGAAAATGCGACTCCAGCACAAACTTGCGGGCATAAGTCCAATTTTTTTGTTACACACCCGATTCTTTTTCTTTGTCATCTTCTACTGTTTCAGTGTATTGTCGTAGAGTGGTTCGTACGATATCCTATGAATTTGCACCCCACGAATGACAATACGTTCTTAAAGTTCGGCTACGTAATTATCATAAAGTTACTGTGGTTAGGTTTAGGAAAAGGAATGTGGTGAGGACGTACCTTAAAATGACTCAAAGTTAAATAAATCCCAGGCGAAAGTCTGTTTTTGTGCAACACACCTGATCCTTCTTCTTCTACTTTTTTAACGTATTGTCATAGAAGGTTTGTATGATATCCTGGCAATATGCGCCCCATAGTTTTGGCTATTGTTTAAATTCTGTGCATAAAATAACCAAAACATGTCCAACATTAGGTGAATTACGTTGTGTTTAAAATTGAGCGCTGTGTGACTGTTGATTTGATCCTCAGTTTTCCGCTACGCATCCCTTTTCTTCCTCTTTTTTCTTCCTCTTATTTTTCTTGTTGTGCTCCTCCTCTGCTTTTTGCTGGTTTTTCTTCTTCTACTTGTTCTTTATTCTATTTCTCCTCGTCTTTTTCATCTTCTTATGTTACTTTTTTTGTCTTTTAAATCCCTGTGTGTCCCTTTGTATCAGTTTGTGTCCCCCCTCTACCCTCTGAAGTCGGAGGTTTTTGTGGGTCCGTGAATGCAGCACAGGCTGAGCTCTTGATGAGTTTTCTTTTTCCTCAGCAGCAGATTGTGACTTGCGGGGTGGATAGTTGAGCTGTCAGTCTGTTTGCAGCTGACAAGATCAGATCGATAGATGAGAGGAGCAGCTGCTGTGAGTGAATGCAGACTTTTAGACCCAGCAGGATGAACGGTCAAGTTTCACTTCCAATGCACCTGACGTCCTGCAGCTCCGTCTCTGCGCTCCGACTGATTTTCTTTGAGTTTCTTTGTGTTTAACTTTATTCAGACACACTTAGGTTTGCAGTGATATACTGGTTTTAAGGTGTACTGTGATATGAAAGTTGACGGTTATCATATTGTGTGCATTTGCTCATCTGTGATATTGAAGAAAAAAATGCAACTGGATGGAGAATCAGACTTTTATGTTAGTTATTGTCTAAAAACAACCGTTTTAAAAAAATATTTCAAGTTTCAGTTTATAGTAATTAAACATTTGTTTAGCCGGGAAAAAAACAAAACCCAACTGTTTTCTTTTCTTTAAGGGTCATTCTGACTGATAATAATAATTAGTCTGCAATATTTTCTGAGACTTTATCATCGTACCATTACAACCCCAGAGGTCACAACAGGTCACAAGCACTGATACTGATATAGCTGTCCAGCAGTGGTGCATGCTGGGTAACTGTCATGGTGGCTTGTTAAAGAGAGCAAAGCACACTTTGAACATTAAACACTGCTGTGAGACAAATCGGTACAAAGTGGTATTTTTCCACTTTACAGGATTACAAAGGGGCCCTGCTGGGGCGTCTCCATGGACCACAGACTGAGACTGAGGGGGGGTCAGAGGAACAAAGAGGCTCTGGGAATCAGCTGGCAGCAACAGTGCTGGTCCAATCACAAACTGCAGTCGAGGAGGAGGCATCACTGAGGTCACAGTTACAACCAGAGCTAATTCAACAGTCAGTCCACAGGAAATTAAATGACAGAAAGTTAATCAAATATTCTGATTTATTTACTAAGCAAAAATTTTGAAATAAAGTGCACACCATTGTCACGATACTGCTCACCTTTAACGTGTCTGAGAACTATTTAGCTGCTTGCTAATTAAATTATGGTGCATATTAAAGTGGGAATATACATTATATATGCATCCATGTTTTCACTGACATGGATGGAGACTGTCAGAGACACTGGACTGGTGGGCGGAGTCATACAGCTGCAGGGCGGTAATAATACTTTACTGAGACATTGCTGTGTTTCCTGCTGGGATAGTGCCACAATAAGCAGGTGTTTTAAGCCAGATTATGGTCTTATTCTGAACCATAACCAAGTGGGTTTTGTGCCTAAGCCGAACCGCGACATATTTACTAAATAAAGACGCACAGAGGTAACGTATCTGTGATTTGCAGAAATGTACAGCGCCAACATTTTTTCTGCCGTCTGGCTCACAAACTGCACAGATCCTGTAACAGATGACCCGTCTTGTGATTCCCATTTTTACACATGAACACGTTCCATACACAGTCAGACAGAGAAATAATGAGATATTTAACCCGTCTCTCCTCCAGAGTCGAACACATGCGGGGTGTCAATGCGTCAGCGTTGTGAGGGATCGCACAGATACTCAGAATCAATCGTTGGATCGATGAGCTGGATCGGCTCAGAGCGGCCTGTTCTGTTGCGGCGGCTGGTTTCCTGCGTGTGATAGCGTGTGTGAATAATTCAGTGTGGTTGAACATGTTTACGGTGTTAAAGCTGAACGCTGCACTGTGTCCACTGGGTCGCTCCCAGGCACATTATAATGGGTCTATAAAGTCTGGTGACCTCACGCTCTCGCTCATTTACAGCCAATGACTTTAAGTGTGTCCAATCCAATCCTCAGGTATTTATTGAGAGAGAAGTGCACACCCGCTCTCTAAGTAAATTGAAATCGCTGCCCTCCCGTGGGACTTCATTTCAGCCTGGGTCCAGCATCATGAGGGGGGACTGAGAGACCCCGAGTGGACTCCAGCACATTTACTGAGGAGTATGAGCATATTTATCCATCGCTGATGAGCTTATTACAGTTCAGTCTGTCTATAAAGACGTGCATGTGTAACAGCAGCTTCATAAACTACTCATTTATTGAGACAAATATATTCTGAAGGATTTCACTCTGCAAAATATGTTCGTCTCTCCCAGTCCATGCAGAACTCAGACAGAGGCAGACAGTTTGACCTTTAGATATATTTTAATGCTGAGACTTTCGTACTTAAATAAAGATTTGAATGCAGGACTTTCACTCGTAACTCAGTATTTCTGCTCTGGTATTAGTATTTTTAGTTAAGTCAAAGATCTGAGTACTTCTGACAGTTGTGTGATGGAGAGTGATGCTCTTATAGATGTCTTACTGAGAGGGAGGGTAACTGAGGCCTTGTCTCCACGCACACAGATATTGTTAGAAACAGATATTTTCCTCAACGTTTTTGCCTCTCGTCCAGAAACAGAATTTTATGATTATCTGCAGTATTGATTTTTAAGATGTGTGCTACACTCATAGAAAACTACTAGTCTGAAAGAGCCACAAGATTGAATTGTTTTATCCCCATTTAAATTAGCAGAGCGCTAAACCAGAAGTTAGCTGTTCGGCCAGCAGAAGTGGCGGTCAAATGTTGGCGGTAATGCTCCACCGTCTGTTTGCATTTCGCCATTTAAAAAGAAGACTAGTCCATACCCACTGGTAGCTTTGTCACCTTCTACCTATGCCAGTCCTCAATGACTATGTGCAGTTTCACATAGATTGACCACGTCAGTGAGGAGAAAAACGTGGGACAGACAGAATGACTGACTGACAGAATGACACACTGACAGTTTCCATGATTATGTACAGCATACCATACCATGACTTTGTCATACCAAACATTAGAAACAACACCAACATTGGTCCACAGGGGGAGCCACAGCCATCGGTCGCATTTTAGCCATTTTGAAGCATTTTTCTGTTGTTATGGCGCCACCCAGTTGCCAATTAGAGTTAAATTTCTCCAGTCACCTTGAGGCGTCCTGTTCTACATATCTACCAAGTTTAGTAAAAATCCATATGGCGGTTAGGCCTAGATAAGAAATGAGCTCTCTAGCGCCCCCATTTTGTATGATGGGGTCAATAATGGAGGGGTCCCCTCAGATTATGTGTGGTCATATGCCTACAAAGTTGCGTGGTGATGGGTGAAACCCTTGAGATGTTATACACCTTTATGTGATGAGCCACGCCCTCCGCAATATTCATTGCCTTATAGAAGCTCAGTTTTAGTAAGTTTTCCAACTTTTGCCAAGAGGGAACTTTAGATATTGGTCCCTAGATTATGTTCACCCAGTTTCATGCAGATCGCTCAAACTTCCTAGGAAGAGATCCATTTGAAGTGTTTTTCAAAAAATTCAAAATGGCGGAAAATCTATATAAGCGGAAGTTATGGGTTCTTGAGGCAAATGTGTTCCTCATGAGGAGAGGCATCTCTGTGCAAAGTTTCATGTCTCTACCACATACGGGGCATGAGATATGCCCATTCAAAGTTTGACATTTCAGTGGGTTGCTATAGCGCCCCCCTTTGGCCAATTGATGTAATATTGCTTCATTGGCATCCTCCCATGACCCTGAGGCAGCTAAAAAAAAGCTGTTGTCACTTCTGGTAAGTGCAAAACAACAGTGCGTGATTTGAGACAACACTGTTGAAATGAGTGTAATGTGCCAGAAGTATGTATATTTCTGGATATTTTTGCGAATTAGTAGAAAATATTTTATTATTAATTAAAGAAGACAGATTTGCAGCAAAATCAGTGATGTAGTTTCACAGCTTGCTTCAAATCTTTAGTAAAAACTAAAATGATGTTTCATTTCTTTAGTTTGTGAACAACAGTAACTCAGAGTGAGATTCAGATTCTGTCACAATATTAATAGTTCAACTAAATAAAATCTACCACTAATAATCTACCTGTATTATCGTGAACGAGATGATGTGACACTGATAGTATTCTTTCTCACACCTTCAACTCAAACCACCAAAATATATCATTTAATCATTCATATCAGAAACAGCAGCTGAACCACAACCTGTTAGTGTCACACCATCCACCATCCTCCTGTTGACAAAGTCAGCTCAGCAGAAACGCTGATATGATACGTATGAAACGTACAAATGTAAAGTGTTGGTTGTTTGTTTTCATCTTCCTCTTCTTTGTTGGTGTCATTCGTGCCGCCTCCCTCTGTGGATGAAGAGCTGTAACAGACTGATGAAAGCAGAAACGTCTCGCATTAAGAGATGTAACTCAGATCATGTTTCAGCTGCAAATTATTTGTATGTAAAGTAGCATTTCCAGGAGATAGTCGGTTCCATCCTGAGCTGATGGGTGCAGATAAACGTGTCGTCACACTGCGGCCCTGTGTGTCTGAGCGGGGGTTAACCTGGTGAGGATATGGGACACTTCCCACATGACTGATAGGACGGACTTTGAGCCCTTCTCTGAGCCGGCCGATGGGAGCTTCACAGCTTCGAAGCTCTCTGCTCCAGCTGTGTAAATGGCTTATGTGTGAAATGTAAGCTATGCAGGTCAGAGCGGCGCGGAGTCATGCTACGCAAATAAATACCGTGATGTCATATCTCCCCTCACCTCTACATTAAACACATAGTTCATTACTGCGGAGACACTCTGACCCCGCGGACATGCTCAACGATGACGCATCAATCAAATCCTGATAAATAGAGCTGATTGGTCTTTGTTCCCGATGTGCAGCGCAGTGTGTTCTAATGCAGAAAGATGAATTCTTATGTAAAAATCAATAGAGGAGCTTCTGCAGAAAGGTGTTTTAGTGTTATGGATCTGCGTGACAGAGAAGCAGCTGCTAGTTTTAAGATGAAAACGTTATAGTTCTGTCAATCGATTAACGGGCCACTTCTTTCACCATCTTCCCTTTTCCTGCAGCATCCATCTTCTCAAGTACACTTAGATGGCTAATGTGCTCTCCTTAGATATTCTAATGATGAGTCTAAATCACACTCAGCGCTTTATTGCTGATCAAGGGGATCTAAGCAGTTTCATATGCTTAGGAGGAGCACTTTTAGGGCCGTTTACATTCAATCAGCTCATCAGCTGTTCTGGGAAATATCAGAGAAACTAAAATTGTGACATCTTCAAAAGTCTTCTGTCTGAAGAAAAGTAGACGATCCTCATGTTTTAGAAGCTGCATCCAGAAAAACCTTTTTACTTAATAAATCAAACTCTTCATTTAAAAAAAAAGAGTCATCCATGAATTTTGTCGGCAGTTGATTATTTAACAAATGGTTTAAAGGGGAACTCTGATATATATTTCTTTGTTTAATGCAGGGTTCAGACTACATGACATCAGTCTGATTACAGCCCAACGCAGCATCGTACGGTGTTCACGATGTCGTGAACGAGTGTCGTATGTGATAATCCATCGTTTCATCTCATGTGTGTCACAGTAGACGACAACTGACGCCAGGTCTGGGACGCCTCTCGACGTATCGACAGAAAGTCTAACATGTTTGATTTTCTGCTCGTTGTCCACAACTTCTCCCGTCACAGCCGTCACTTTGACCAATAGGAACACAGAGTGATCTGTTGCCATGGAAACTGTATGACAACAACAGCCCAGCCTTTTAGATATTTCCTGTAGGGACGTTAGCACACAGAGTAAAAAGGAAACAGCAGAGGCACTTTATCAACCCGCTGAGTGCTGCCATTAGCATCAAGCTAGCAAATAATGTTCAAATTAAAAGCCTGTTATCATTTCAGTCATTTTTTAAAAAGACTTTTATTGTGAAACATTTGCAGGAACTTCCTGTGGAGGATTCAGTGACTGTCATCGTTTGCGTACGGTACTTCAAATGTAGCTCCGCCCACCTGGTGACACTTTTTACGTTACTACAACAACAGCTGGGACATGAACAGACACAGTGACTGACATAACAATAATGAAGATAGGACAAGAATAACCTGATGACATCACACACGTCGTGAAAGACGACCGGGGATGATTGGTCGTTGTCCATCTCTGTCAGCCAAGCCACGGCAACATTTTATGACTCCACAATCTCCTAATGTGACATGTGAGAATGGACAAACATTTGGTGCAGTGTGAACCCGGCATTGTGTTTGCCGTTTCATTTAACCATAAATTATATGAGTTCACACTTGTACGATGAACTCCTTCATGATCACCAGATATTTTTTGGTATTTACTAGCAGAGGACGAGCTGTGAGTGGGTCAGGTTCCCAAAATTTCCTGATGCGTCCCACTTTATTGATCCCAGTTTCCTTCTTAGATTCCTGTAACGCCCTGAGCGTGTCACAGCGATGGATAACAAACACGTCTGAGCTCTGGTTTGTCAGCTGGTGATGCGACGCTCCGTCCTGTCCTATGATCTGAGGGATGGAGACATTAATGATCCAGAGAGCTCGTCCTCTTTATAAAGACAGACAGTCCAGATTCAGATTGATCGTGCTGCTGCGCTCCCCTCAGAAAACAGAAACACTTTGATTCCTATTTGTATTTATTCTCATCGTCTCCATGAAGAGCTGAAGAATAGTTTTTTATTAATTTCATGGATTATTTGCTCATTATGCATTAATCATGGTGCCCCATCTGGAAGGTGCAGGCGTGACTGTGTGAGAAACAGCCATTCTGATCTCAATTAGATTCTGCCTCTGCTCTCCGTCTACCCATAAATCACTTCTCCAAAGTGAAATTAACAGCTACTGGAGCGCATTAATATCCCGAGTCAGGCATGAGGGGAGCGCAGTGACTGGAACCAGCCGTCTCTCACAATGTGGAAAACATCATTCTGTTTGTGAAAGATCTACATTACATGTTAAGACACTGACAGGGAGGAGTGATGGCGTGTGAGGCCGCAGATCTCCAGTCAGCGGGTCAGGTAGACAGTCATGTGACCCCCCAACACACACACACACACACACACACACACACACACACACACACACACACACAAACAGATATACACTGTGTATTCCTAAAGTCATTACAGCTTTGATACAGAATAATACAGATTACTGCTGTGATTGTGAAAAAGATTTTATCGTCTAAGGTGAACATCACAGGGGGAACATATACTCCAGTCTATCTACACGTAACACCTTACACTTTATCATGTATCCCACATTATACTACACGTTACTGAATTATATAATTTGTGTCATATCAGGCAGAATTATCAGCACTCCATTTCCACCTTTAGCCTGACCAATCACAAGAGACCAACGCCGGACTCTAGCGTCAATTTAAAGGCTCATTTATGCTCAACGTTACATACAGAGACGGAGACATACGGAGCCTCCTGTTTGTACTCTGTGTTCATTGCGTCTGTTTTTGTGCATGTTTTCTGAAAGCTTACGGATACGGACGAAACGGAGCTGGAGGTCGTAGCGTAGTTCAGGTTAGATATGACCATAAGAGATGACGAAGGCATCATTATGGCGAAACACAATTAATCGGCAATGTAGTGAAAAGAATTGACCTTTTGCTAAGTCCCGCCCTCAGACGCGATGAGCCAATCACAGTGCGTATAGCCATCCCCATACACTGGCACATCCTCTGCCTGGACGTCCATTGAAATGATCACAGAAAGTCAGTTTGTTCGGTTTTATGAGCTTTTTCTGAGATTTGCAGTTTAAAAATGGTCAAGCGGTGTGCATGGGGTACATGCAGCTCTGACACAAGGTATCCTGAGAGGCTGGCGACCAGCTGTATTTTTACACTTTAAACCACATCTCAAGCCAGAAAAGTGTCTCCTTTGGATAAAGTTGTGTGGTAACGTTAGACCACAACATCAACTCAACGTGAATAAGATTAACAATGATGTCTACATCTGTTCTAAGGTAAGTCAACATTGTGTTTGAGGCAACATATTGTCACTTTGCTGGAAAGAAATATAAAGTTATCTTTAACATCTCTAGCTAACGTTAGCTAAAGTTAGCCTAACGTTAGCTCCTAGCTGCGTTGTTCATCATGTCACCTTGTTTGCTGGGAGTTCATTAGCCTGTTTTGTTCTAGTTTTGTACTTTGGTGATGGTACATCATTGTTAGCTGTTGTCCAAAGGGCTCTAGTTAAGCTAACGTTAACTTCTGGAGCTTAGCTTCATTAACTTATCTGTAATGGCAGAGATAACAAAGGTTGGCAAACGTTATGCTGAATGATTCAGTGTAAATACTGTAGCACCAAACTAACGCAGAGACACTCTTGGTAAAGATGGTAAAAAGGCCGTTATCCTTTTCTCATATTCTGAGCCAAAAACCTTAACTTCAGTGGCACTTTAACTTGTTGTCTTTGATGGTGACGGCAACCAGATGCGCTTCACAAGCGTAACACTGTGACCTGTAAATGTTGGCTTGTAATTTAAGCTTTTCATCGACCTTCTCAACAGTAAAATGTAGGGCTGACCCAAAAAAATTGAAGCTTCGATGCTTCGTTCAATGGCACGGGATTCGATTGTGAAAAAAAAAATTCGAAGCTTCTGCGCTTTTTTCACGTTTTTTGGGGGGAGGCCTTAAACGCAACACTAACACCGTCAACGAGCCACGAGCGCACTCAGAGCCGCTCTGAGTCTGGTGTCAGAGACACTCCTGATCCTCTGAGTTGCGCATCTGTTTGATTGTGTTGCAGTGTGCGCCGAGAGTTTTAATTTAAGGTGCTCACAGACTCGGGCGCACTATAAGTGGAGCGCTGAGCGCACTTCCGCATTGTAGTTTCCAATAAAAATCATCGAATGCTTCGAATTATATTCGTTCTGAGCTCCGAAGCTTCGAATGTCCAAATATGGATTCTAAGGTCAGCCCTAATAAAATGATGAATATATCCCTCCAGTGCGTAGTTTAGGCCCTTTTGGTTACTTCTCAATGACATCTGATCGTTATGTCCCCAAAAATCATCAGCTGCCTCCTGTGAAGTGCCGTGTGCTGTGACACCTGCCATAGCGCCGTCACTGAGTGTTGATAGTTTGTCCGAGTGAGTGGAGGGGGCGGGGCTTAGCCACAGGTCAATTCTTCGTCCAAGTGTCTCAATGTATTAAATGACCTCACAGACCAGGTCTACAACGCTGCCTCTGTTTAAAGGAACAATATTACGACCTCCTCCACTGTCGCCTTGTGTGTTTGTTGTCCTCTGGTGCCATCTATTGGCTGTATCTGTGCCAACATAGTGGACGCAAGGAAGTATGAGGGCAGTGACAACATTTGAATCTGTTTTCGTACATAAAGGTTGTATCGATGGGCGTTGAGTCCACATTGATGCGTAGGCCTGCCACCATACTGGGGTTTTGAAAGTGGAGTGAAGCAAAGGCTGTGAACAATGAATCAGTGCTGACATCATCAGGAGGAGCGCCAGTTAACTGCTGGGAGCAGTCGGCCCAAATTAACTGACTGAGGTTACACTGAATTACACTATGATGCATTCAGGCTCCACTCAGTAAAAGTGATAATTGGGTGAAGGTTGATTGTGACAATCTCGCGTTGTGTTCCTGTGTCATCTTGTAAAATGTAGCTTTGGGTAAAAGTCAGCTGTTTGAAGGAGAAATTTTTGTATCTTCACAGACATATAAAATAGATATTAGAGAGGGAGTTATGAGATATTATAAATAGTAAAAAGACTTTTGAAGCAGTTATTAAAAACAATGTTTTTATGTGATAAAAGTTTATGTTCAAGGTTGTTTCATTAATGTGTCTGATTTGGATTTGTGCTCACTCAAAGGTGGTGTAATAAAGGACTGAGTGACTTTACAACTGATAATAATTTCTTTGTTGTCCTGGCACAAAATGGTGAATAAATAACAACAAAATAAACAACCACAAAAAACATCTGTTGAGCGCAGAATTTCACCGGTGTCCATCCCTAGTAGAAATAAAAAAAATGCTGAGAATTAGCCAAATGGACCTGCGTTACTTGTGTTGTAGGTTTAACAGAACGTTTAGATTAATTATGTCGCCAAAAAAAGAGGCAAATGTTGAGCTCACTGGAAACAACAGAAACTAAACTGAAATGACCTCCTGACAGATTTTCTGTTTGTTGTAGTGGTCGTGAAATCAGTTTAAACTTCTTATCTAAGCTCTGTCTTTAACTGAACAAACGGCTGTGAAGAGCAAAAACCAGACACATTTTTACAGCTACAGTGTCGTACAGTGTACTTTAATACAGCATTGGATGTGGCTGTGCGCTCTCTGTGCCCTGAACTGATGTCGCCCTTACGTTATTTTAGTAGCACCATGACACATTAATTCTAGTTTTTCCTGATTGCCTTCTCCTGAAATTGACTGGAAATCCAAATCTTAAAGTTGATATTTAAAAAGATTTCTTCCCCGGAGGGCATGACCCCAAACTATGGCGCAGAACGTACGTGCTAGTTGACCGTCAGCTGTAGTCTTTGTGGTGTGTTCATGTGCAATTTTTTGGCTGAGACACAGCAATGTTGGGCGACGCAACTGGGGTCTTCGTCAGCGCTAGTTCTCTGAAGTCAGTTTGGTGCGTCTGGACCTCTAAAGGTACTCAGTACTGATACTTAGCCCAGCCCACTAACCTCCACTGGTTAGCGAGCTGCTGCCCTGCACTGCACATCACCCAGCTGGGTTGGTGCATCCCGCCACCTTGACGGCGTTGCTACAGAAACATGATGGCCGCCCTCTGGTCACCTCAGATGTACGCGGCTTCATTTTGAGTGCTAAAACTTCTTTAGCATTGTTAGCACCATTAGCTGTGCTGACACTGCTAACGAGCTAACAATTCAAGCTGCTTTACTGCTCAAAATGTTGCTGCTGACTCACCTGGGCGAGTGGATGGTTGGCACAGTGTTGCCACAGCAACGCTGTCGGGATGGCGATGCTAGCAGTTATCGCAGAACGTCCCAACTCTGCAAAATCAGAAAATAAATTAGCAGCATTTCCACTCCGATTATGACTCTTGGATAAAAGTGTCTCCCTGAGTGTGATGATGATGATGATGATGGTGATGATGATGATGAGGATGATGGTGGTGATGATGAGGAGGAGCAGGTGTGAAGGGGCTCTGCGGGGCAGAAACGGGGTTAAAGCGGCTGATGTGGAGGCAGGAAGCAGAAAGTTGGAGCAGCAGCATGTGAAGAGTTGATTTGAGTGTGTCTCTGGTGACAGACTGCTGTCTCCTCGGCGCTGAGCTTTAAATGGTTTCTCTGTCGGGCAGAATGGAGGGGATAAACTGCACTCTCCAATCCCCAGACCCATTTAGGCGGCAGATGAAAAGGCGGACGGACAGCCTCGACATGTTCCCCCACTTTTATTCAGCGCCCGCCAGCTGATAAACAAAACAGCAAATATCCAGTGCATTTTGTGACAGCCACTTTTCAGCTGCCACTCCTCCTGCGACGCCGTCCGTCACCGCGAGGCCTCCTGCTCGCTGCCGCTCCGCGTCTCCTCTGACAGCTCCCAATAATTACGGCATTATGGGAACAGTAGTCATTATTTACAACATGATTAAATGTTTCCGCGTCTATTGACTCGGGCCGCTGTGATTTATGCATTTGTTTAGTCAATAGTGTAGTTGAAATGATGTCATTAATTATGTATGGAGGGTCCAGGAGCCTCAGCCTCCTCCTCCTCCTCCTCCTCCTCCTCCTCCTCCTGTGACAGATGTAAGAGCAGGAATCATCAGAGTTTAGGGAATTGCTCAGTCCCACAATCTATCTTCAGCTCCATCTTTACGCTCTTTATCTCCCTTTTATATTCTGTCTCTTTCCCTGCCTCTCAGCTAATGAACTTTAAGTCCTCAGCTGCTTCTTGTCTTCATTCATTCATCCGTCTGAACAACCGAGTCTTAAAAAGGTGAAACGTCCACAACACATTCAACCAATAACAGGTCAGAACTGACGTCTTCTTTGTTGCTGGAGGAATAATAAATCAGAATAAAGCCACCAGAGCTGAAACAGTCTGAACCGCTCATATGAAACTGATCATTAAGTCACAGCAGTGGAGCTGATTCTGACTCTGAGTCAGTTTCACAATCAGAATTTTCACCATTTAAAAGAGAAAATATTGATTGTGATCCATGTTGTCTTCATGCAGACAGGACAGAGAATAAAGACGCTGCAGCTCAATGAACCGCATGATTTTAGGATGAAGTGGGGGTGAGAACAAAAAATTGATTCACTCAAGTATCCCGATTTTTATTTTTAGGATTTTTAAATCAAATTTTTAATGCCTGAATCGAGTGTTAAAAAAGCAAATAAAAAGGTCAATAAATATAGAATCAACACCTGTAGTAGCCAAACTCTCTAAAAATCACAATACATATTGAATCAGCACACGGGTATACTGATAGTATTGAATCAGGAGATAAGCAAATCGTTCCAGTTCTAATGATGACACTGGGGAGGTGAAAAAGAGTTGCTGCATGAAGACGCAGAAAAAAGTGGATAGTCTGAGGATGGACCGTCTGCTGCTCAAGTAGCTACTGAAGTTCAGTCAGCCAAACTCCTCGCCAAATCAACAAATTTTCTGTTGCTGCCGTTACACAGATCACACCCATCCCGCTCTGCTAACCTGACCAAGGAAGAATCATATAAAAAATACATCTCAAAGAAGCCAGAAAAAAATTGTTATCGATTAATCATTAAACTGCAGGTTATCTAGAGAAAAAAAACACTTTACCAAAAGCGGACTCAAACCAGCACAGGATGTTTATCTCTTACATCTGTGTGTTCACCGTTATAAAATGTCTGGAAAGTTCAATACGGTTTCTTTATCAAGATCAAAATACACACCTGATCATGCTGCAGCAGTTCAAAAGTTACGTCAGTTTATGTTGAATAAAACACACCTGTGACTAATGCAATATGGATGAATCAAAGACAAGAAGAAGAAGTAGACACTCGGGGCTCACACACACACACATGTTTTCATGTACCAGATTTTTGGTGTAGTTTTTGGATGAATGGTGCAACGAATATTTTTTGAGAAAGAGAAAGAAGTGAGATTTGACGTGACCTCCATGTTAGATTAGGAAAATGTTTTTATGATGTGATGTTAATATTGCTGCAGGTGTTTTGGGTGCAGTCAGGAGAACTTGACCCTTATTTACAGGTAAAGCGCCGTCAGTGTGAGGTTTGATGAGTGAGATGAGCAGCAGGATATTTAGGACGTGTTCCTGATTGAAGCCCACAGGTTGATATAATTATCACACATCAGTCGCTCTCCATCCATCCTGTCACTCCGTCTCTCTGAGGGATTTCACACTCTGTGGTCTCAGCCAGAGGTCAGAGGTCACCCTCCGTCCCCCTGTCAGCTCTCCCCTGAGTCATTTCCATTTTAATGTCACACTTCCAATCTATCAAAGATGTGACGGACATCACACAGAGGCTTTAAGTCTTGTCCCTCTGGGCTCTGTGGCTTCAGCACCTCTGGAACATGAGACCTCTCAGTTTCTGCTGCTGGACGACAAACACTCACTCTGCTGTGATTACACAGGGTCGATACGTCTCTGCAAAATTTACAAAGGAAGTCAGTCTCTGGAGTTTGGGAAATGTGGGAATATAAAACCTGACCGATGCTCGAGTTAAAAACTGAGTGGTCGTCCGAGCAGACTTGAGACTGAAGCTAGGTTGATATTCACTTTGGAGCAACACATTGAGCATCAATCCGTCCCTCCGGCTGTTTTGGGATCGTTGCGACCTGAAATGTCTGATTTCACATCAGCTTTTCTATGCATGTATGTCACGATGTTTATAGGTGTTTTTTGCAGTTGAATTTCGGGGGCAAAGAAAAATTGCAAAAATAGTTGTGATGGTCTTAAATTCGAAGATAATTATCGTGAGCATTCAGTGACTCACGACATATCCTTGAGCCTCTCTCCTCTTGCTCTCCGCCCAGCTAGTGTGAGCTAACACAACACAACGTGATCTCGTCCCTACTCGTCATTTTTTGCAGCTTGAGCCGAAGCTCCTCGGCAGCAGGTAACATCCGACACCGAGCCGTTAAGCTCACACTGACACTAAAACGGCTCGACTCTGTCGTTAAACCTGTTGGTAAACGTAGGGTAATGTTAGCCGTGTGATGCTAACAGTTAGCCCTGTCACTATGTGTGTGATTCTGTCCTCCCAGGCATGGCACTCATGCTCTGCAGCAGTGGTCTCATGACAGGGGCAGAGTGGGACAGGGAGGGGTGGAGCCAATCATACGCTGCGTTTAGCTCTACAATGACATGAGTTTTAAAGATTAAAATTAGCAGAAAGTTGTGGTGATTCATGGGGATTGGCTGAATTTTTTTGCGGTCATATCATCCTGGAGGGACTGTGACACATGTTGAAAAAATAACAGTGAGGAAACAGGTGTCTGTAAATAAATATATAAATAATTAGCTTCCTTTTATGTGTTACTTTTAATTTACTAAAATAAGCTCACTATGGCAGCAGAGCTCAAAATACAGCGTGCATCATAGTGCGCAGAAAATTAGAGCCATGAAGGTAGGTCTTGGCTCTATGTGCATGTTGAAGTGTGGATACCTGAGGCCGACGGGACCTGACCGGTTGGCTAGGTTCAGACAGATAACACATATGATGCTCGGATTTGGACTAAAAATGACGTAGCTGCTGTCATTGTTGGGCTACTTCCTGTTCAGTGCCATGTTTGTTATGTCTGTCAGGCCTCTGACTGACGTAACCGCTCGCGTAACATCTCTTCCCTTCGGTCTTTGGCTCTGCTTTCGAGTGATGGTGAAGACCGATGCAGCTTCATCCTGACCTAAAAAGGGACGAGATGGTTGCAGAGTTTCTGCTGAACACGTATTTTTAACTCGACTTTTTAACTCCGGCCACAAACAGTTTTAATAGTTTCAAACCTTCCTGATCCTTTTACAGTCATGTTATAGTTCAGTGTCTTGTGCTGCAAATTAAATTTCTGTAGCTCCAGTGCTGTGTGCACAAAGTTAACATACAGCCCTGCTGTTGATTTTTCAATTATTTTTATTTACATGTTGTGCAGCTCTTTATTTTCAAACAGCTTAAAAGAATCCCTGTCTGTGCATGTTATTTTGATCACAATCTGTTTTTATAAAAGTGCTTGTGACATCTCAAATGTGGCTCTGACTTGGAACTGAAAACACGGAGCTCATTTCATTTAAAAATAAATATCCCAGGATATATATCGTGTATCGCCAGTGAATTTTCGTCGCCCAGCCTGAGACAGTTTCTACCTTTCCAACAGAGGAGAAAAATATCTCAAATGTCCGTATGTGTGTAGACGGGACCTGATTCTTCTCCTGGGTGTTCACCCTGAGAGCGGCGTCTCCAGAGGACATCACAGACATGAATGGCGATCTCCTCGGTATCATCACTGTGATGGTAAAGCCAGTTTGATGAGCCCATCTCCTCCTGACACCTCCCTGAGACTCCAGGGAATCTGCTCTCCAAACATCCAGCCGGGTCGCAGGTTAATGACTTTGTGTTTACCATCCAACGGGCTCTTTGATAACACGCCGGCCTTCCCCTCCCTCCGTGTCTCCACCGCCGAGGACAATGAAGACGCGCGGTGTAGCAACAGGAAGCGAGGAATGTGACGCCACACACGGGGCTTTGTGGGAGAACAAGCAGGGCCGGGCCGGAGAGTGAGAACCACTAATATTTATTCATGATAGAGAGAAAGTAGTGTTGTGTTGGCACAGGCTACTTCATTTACATTCTGTTATAGACTGTTTGCCCCAGCGTGGGAGCTCTGTCTATCTCCAAATAGATGAACCTGTCCTGCTCACTCCTTTTCGCTGTCATCCAGTCATGTCGCCTCCAAAGAAAACTCCTTAAAGCTCCACATACGGCCCTCCTGTTGGTTAAAGCACAGGTTGTTCTGCTGGGCGGAGGCCGCCTCCACACACACTCCTGAAATGAGTCAGAGTCGCTCAAAGAAACAAAGACGTGTTATTTTATTTTGATGTCCTGTATGATGCAGCGTCTCATCTCCAAGGAGCTAAAACATGGACATTAACAGACTAATAAACTAAATCAAATAAATAATAAGATAAGATTAAATGAAATTAACAAAATAATTTGAAGAAATTAAACGAAATGTTAGAGAGAACCCCCCCCACATATTTAAGAATAGCAGTGTAGAGGGACAGCAGCAGGACCTGCACTTTGTCTTTCTTTGTAACATCTTTGTCTCAGTCATTGATGTAATGAGATGAGATTAGTTCACATATTATTCTTGGAACTCTTTATGAATCAGCAGAAACAAGAAATGAACAAACAAAAAACAAAAACAAGGAACAAGAAAACTGTTATTTTGACAGCTATTTTTAGATCAAGGGCCCGTCCCCTATCCTTTAGCCCTAACCCTACATGTGCGCGTTCCCGCGAGGGGTAGTGGTGTCCCAATTCCTTTTAGCGTGTAGGGGTAGGGGGCATAACGAGGGGTAGTGGGTATGAAACTAGCCCTTCGGAGCGAGGGATTTCAGATGCTGACTTGCCAGCGAGGGGTAGGCGTCGCCATGGCTACCACCGAGCAAGAGACGGGGAGAAAAAGGTCATGCATAGCTAACGTTACCGTCGTCAGGTTGCTTGTTAGCTAGCTAGCTAGCTCGCCCTATCTGGCATTTGTCATCTGTCCTGCAAAATTGTCGGACTTTTCACATTACGATAACACGCCAGCTAGCATAACTATGCTGCCTCGTAATGTTAGCTGGTTAGCTAGCTAGCAGAAGTCCCCTGTCGTCTGTCGTTCATCAAATGAAGCATGACGAATGCAGCAAAAGTGATCGGTGGGATGAATGAGACTGGAGACTCCATTGTAGATGCCGGTTGGAAATGTAGATGGCTCGCGGCTTCCTGTTTAAAATAGTAAGGTATGCATGAACGTAACCAACGCGGTGACGTTGTGAGTGGTGTCACAATTCCCAGGGAAATATTTTTACCCCTACCCCTCGTTCATTTTGAGGGCCAAGGGATAGTGGGCAAGGGGGGGTATTGGGATTGGACCTTACACCACAAACAGAAACCTCTCACACTGATTCTGATGCGTTTTATTCTTCTGTTCGTTGGGAAAATTCGCAACACGTGACAAAAAGAAAAGCCACATTTCCTCCTCTGCCTCTCTCCACTGGAGTTACCTATCTGACTGACATCATCATCATCCATCTGAATATATGATTATATGATTCTGTGCACCCTGTTCCTCTGTCTTGTCTCAGCTGTGTCACACCGCCACATTTTCTTCATTGATTCTTGGTCAAATGGACGAAAGTTTTGGAATCAGTGTGCAAACGTGATTAACACAACGTGAGGTGTCCGACAAAGAAAATGGACTCAGTGTGCAAAGACCCTCAGTCTTGAGATGAAAATGTTTATTAGTCACATTTGAGTCATTTTATCTTTAATAGATTTAGTCGACGATGATTCAGTCAGTGGAGCTCCGGCCTCTTGTTTTTCACTCATTTTTGCTTTTCTTCTTAACAAGTTAGAGCTTAATGTGTGTCGGGTGTGTCGGAGACATCCCTGATACCAAAGAATGAGACTCCAAACAAACATGCGAGAGCTCTCTGCCTGTTGGAGGCGGCGGTTCACATGTTGCAGCCGTGTTGGATGGGAACAGAGCGTCACACAGAGCTGCTGCTGCTGCTGCTGATAACAGTGTAATGATCGGCCCTGAGAGTTTAAAGAGTCACACACTTAATCACTGGTGGCTGAGAAGAGGCTGCAGATAAGGCAGCTGGAAACCAGTTAGAGACTCTGTCAGCATCTTCACCAGCAACAAGTGCACAGTTTCTCACCACAGGCTTATCTGGAGGAGCCTCGAGCGTCACCTCGCCGTCTGCGGTCTAGTTAAATGTTTGAATGTGTGTCTCTCTCTTGAGTTTGTTTGAGTGTAAAGTCAACACGTTAGTTTCACACTGAACTTTTGTCTCTTAAGGACACGTTCAAAGACACATACCAATAATAAGTACGTTTCTCTCCCCATGAAATAAGTTCACTGACACAGTTAAAAAAAAAAAAAAAATCACATTAACTCCAGAGTCTATAAATACTCAAACAGACTTCATTTCTAAAGTTGAACTTCTGGGCACAAGATGTGGACTCTGATTGGCTCCAGACTAGCTGTGATGTCATAGATCCAGCAGGTGCGTCAAGACCATCAACGACCATCCTTGAACCTCTCTGACTGTGTGACGCAGGACCATTGTTTTAGAGCCTCCACCACAGATATCGCCACGTTTCTTTACCGCTCATCTTTTGCCTGGGACAGCCCAAAGTCACCCAGCGTGTGCCAGACTTAAAAGCTTCCAGGTGGAACCAGAGCAGGTGAACTTTGGTTCCACATTACCTGCGTCACTCTACAGACGTTGTGTTCTGCGTGCACTGAGCTGTGCCAATACATGAGCCCCACACAGGCACAATATGTCATAATATCCCAGTGTATGCATGTTTTTGTTCATATGCATCATCTACCCTCGATGGCTCTGCCCCTGACTGTCTGAGTTCTGATGTATTTCATAAATATATTTGTCAATAACCCAAACTAAATTAAAGCGGCAGCAGCTGGAGAGATGGACGCTGAGAAAATGCCACCAGCGTCAGAGCAACTGGAGTCTGGCCCCGGTCCAGCCAGATATAATAATGGCTTTTAATGGCTGCTGATTAATGCACATAATGAAAGAGGATCAATAGCAATAACCTGCGGTCGAACACGTCGTCCCACCTGCAGCTCGTCAGCGCACAGTCAACCTGTGACACATTTTTATTTACACCTCAAACACATCATTTGCCTCCTCAGCCTCGGCGTGTTAAATTCCCCCCTTCAGGCTAAAATGTATTGCCATTTAAACATGACAAAGAGGCCATGGAGGTGGCCATTACAATAATCCATCATGTCTACCAGTGGCTGGATCCAGCCGCGCGGTAAATCCAATCTAAGCAGGGTCAACACTGCCCCCCCCCCCCCCCCAGAGTATGGCCGAGCGCTGTGTCTGCTCATCAGTTAGCTTTTGTCAACACCAGGCCACCAGAGACACATTACAGCTGCACACACACACACACACACAGATATATATCTGCTGCATATTTCAATGTTACCTTCACATCCCATCATACAGCATACCTGTGTTTCTGTTCCCTCACCTGTCTCTGGGTGTACTTGGGTCTGATTTAATGTTCTAACAGACAAATATTTGAGTCGTTTCACTAAAGAAACTGAAAATATATTTCAGGACAGCGACTGATGATTATTGATTAATCTGCTGAGCACTGTCTTGATGACTCATTTGGTCTATAAAGCCCGGTGACACTGTGTGATTGTGGGCTGTCCCAGAGAAAAGATGACCAGCGGTAAAGACACGTGGTGATATCTGTGGTCGTGGCCGATGTCACGGTCTGTGATCAAAAACAGTCTGGGATAAAACTCTGACGGTGTGACTGCTGTCACCACCCACGTCTACAAACCAACCAATAGAAATGCAGCATTAAATAATCAGTGTGATAATGCTAAATGCTCGTAGATGCTAATAAATACACTTTGAGCTCTTGTTGCAAAGTTAGCCTAGTTGGCCTCTCTTCCTCGGCCATGATCACGTCCACATTCTCCTCCTCCTTAGACTTTTTCAACACATAAATGACTGACTTGATTCATGTTTTCTTTTTTTTCTTAGCACTACAGTGGCGTGGAGGGATGACATTGTGTTCTTGCGTATGATGTCAATGGACGTACGTCGTAGCCTGTGATTCAGTAGGCACTGTCATCGTACAGTCTGCAGACATCAAACTGGATGTCGTACCTGAGTTTATTAGATCCGTGTCACACAGTGTCGATGCACTAAACTGAGGCCATGTTTACATGAAAACGATCCACTGAAAACAGAATCGATGACGAGGTGGAGTTGCTACAGAAAATCTACACTATTGATAAATTCAACAGGGTGAGCAGCACAAGCAGAGCTCAGGAGTCCGCCATTGTTGTTGTGATGGTCAACTTTCTCGTGCATGCCTACTGACTGGAAGCGTAATGAGCATGTGCGAAAGTCTCCGTTTTCAGAGAAACTCCATATTGCAAGTTTACATGACAACGGAGACGCTACCGTTTCCAAAAAACTGCACTCTGGAACCCTTTTTCAAAACGTTGCGTTTTCAGGCTCCCAAAACGCTGCTGTTGTGTAAACGGTCAGCCAAGTTGAAATCATTGTCGTATTAACGGGACCTTAGATTGCTAAAATCTCTCAGTGTGTAGGAGGCTTGAACACCTAAAAACAGCCCTGAAAATAGGCGCTATGGAAGGCGTGCTCGCTGTGACAGTGGCGCTCTGACATTTGAAATCCTGCTTTGCGTCTACATTGAAAATAAAGAATTTGATTGTACATAAAGCGCAGCATGTGTACGGCCCCTGACACAGCCCACCTGCAGGAGTGTATCCTCATATAATAAATATGGTTGGCTCAGTGTGAAGGTGTGTTCAGCTGTGAGGAGGCTGCACACCCAACAGTAATATTATAATGTGTTAAATGGTGACTAATGTGCAGGTATGGATCTTTTGTCTTCCTGGGCTTGTGCGTGTCGGCGGTCATCCTCCAGGCAGCCTAAGGAACCCCCATATAGAGTTAATCATTACATCCCAACCCCTACCCTCATTGATCCCACACACAGTAAAGCCGCTGCAGCAGTCGATCCTGCGCTGGATGCAGATTGCTGTGGCAGAACAGTTGCCTCAGCCTTTAAAAGTGCTTTCATTTTCTCTGTTTGTGCTGAAGAAATATCGAGCGGCTCAACAAGTCTGAGGCCAGTCGATCTGCGCGCGCACACCCACACCCACACCCACACCCACACACACACACACACACACACACACACACACACACACACACACACATGGTTTCTCTGAGATTTCATCAAAGTTGAATTGACTTTTTGTTTTCTTGTAGCCTGTCAGAGTTGAACTGTGAGATGAGAGTTTGAACTGATGAAACATAATGAACCTGATTACATAATATATTGATCTGAGAACTATAATTATCTAAGTCGGGTTTATACTCGTTTCATGGCGGCCCTGCTGTACACACATGCACTGTAGGTGTAAACAGTGAGCCACAGGAGGCCGGGGTTCACAGTGATTTTACAGCAGCTGAGGAACGTTGGTAGGCACAATATTTAATAAAATAAACACACACAACAAATGTCGTAATTTATTGACAACGAATTGTGGTTGTTCTGCCAGGCAAAGTCGTGTTTCACTGACATTTAGCAGCAGCAGAACAGGCTGCAGTTTAACAGCATTTGTGCACCGTCAGTGTCCGTCCACGAACAGTGTTTGTTTTTGTCACTGACAGGCTCAGATTATTATTCTAAGTGACTGCATTATGAAATGATCCCTACAGGCTCCAGGTTGAGAAATACATAAGTTACCCTGAATTAATTGCCCCAATCTTTAAGCACGGCATGGTTAAGCAAGGGCATTTTCAGTGGCAACTGTGCCACCAAAACTTGTTTTTTTTTAGTAAAACTTTGGCAGCATTTTGAGCAGCAATTTTGCCACCAAAATCAGGTGTTTTTAACTTGCATTTCTAGCACTGATTGGCCACCAAAAGCAGATGTTTTTAGAGGCATTCTCAGTGGCAATTTTGCCACCAAATGCAGGTGTTTTTTAGTGGCATCTCTAGCAGCCACTGTACCACTAGAACTGAATGTTCTGTAGTGGCATTTCTAGCAGCAACTGTGTCACCAAAACTTGGGTGTTTTTTAGCAAAATATGTGGCACATTTCCAGCAGTGATTGTGCCACCGAAAGCGGATGTTTATTAGTGGTATTTCAAGCAAAAGTTGTGCCAACAAAACTTGGTGTTTTTAACGAGACATCAGCTGCATTTCCTGCATCAATTCTGCCACCAATATTGAGCATGTTGTAGTAGCATTTCCAGCCTCGTTTGGCCACTATAACTTGGTGTGTTTTGACGTGACATCTGTGGCATTTCCAGCGGTGATGGTGCCACCAAAACTTGGTGTTTCTTAGTAAAACATCAGCAGAATTTCTAGCAGCGACTGTGCCACCAAAACTGGGTGTTTTTACTGGCATTTCTAGCAGTGATTGTGCCATCAAAAGCGGGTGTTTATTAGTGGTATTTCAAGCAAAAATTGTGCCAATGAAACTTGGTGTTTTTAACGAGACATCAGCTGCATTTCCAGCATCAATTCTGCCACCAGTATTGAGCATGTTGTAGTAGCATTTCCAGCCTCGTTTGGCCACTATAACCTGGTGTGTTTTGACGTGACATCTGTGGTATGTCAAACAGCTACTGTGAAACCAAAACTGGATGTTTTTAGCAAACCGTTGTTGGCATTTCCTGCAGTGATGGTGCCACCCAAACTTGGTGTTCTTTAGTGAGATGTAGCGGAATTTACAGCTGTGATTGTTGCACAGAAACTGAATCTTTGCAGCTGAAACACAAATAATTTCAAGTGGTGTTTGTACGTAAACTTTACCACAGTGTTATTGAGGAAAAAAGTTTCAGCGTATCCGCTACTTAACATTTAAATGTACAGTGTGTGTGGTTTACAGAAACGTACAGCGCCAACATGTATTCTGGTGACTGGATTGCTGTTGAGGACATTTCCTCACAGTCTTTTCCCTCTGTTGCCAAATAAACGTGATTATTTGTCTCTTCAGTCCTGAGAGGAAGTGCAGGAGTTGCAGAGTGTTTAAACAGCAGCACATTGTCTCCTCACTGTAACAATGACTCTTGGCTCAGCCCTCGCTTCTGCGTTAACGTGCCGTCCACAGACCGACTGCTCAGTACACTGCACAGTGACCACACGGGGAAACAAAAACCTCGACTTTTGAACGCAGTGTCTGTGAGAAGCTCAGTGTTCACTGTGAGTGTGACTGCGGCACTTAAATCAGTTTTAATCTCTGTAAATCCTGAAAGTGTTCTGCAGGTCGCTCATTATTTCTGCGGCAGGATTTAAAGCTCCCTGACTTCAGCTGAGATGTAAAAGCTTTGTCATGATGTGTAATTTCAAACATCTCCTCCGAGACATTAAGCAAATGTGCCGAGCGCTTAATCTGCCCTGATTAATATTTCCTCTGAGGGAATAAGTTACAAGGCTTTAAAGTCTCATAAGGAACAACTTGTCAGACTCATTTAAATCTTTGCAATTTATACTTTGAGAGATCTGCCCTCACGTCATATTCATGCCTCTGAATGATACTTTTTATTAATCTATATTTTATTTGACAATTGGCTGCGATGGACGAATTAATCACTTTACATCTATATAGCCAGTGTCATGAATACCTTTAGTGGTTTTGGGGATAATCTCTGAGAGTCATGAAATGATTCTCAGCCTGCTGTTTGTCTAATGTAGTGAGTCTCAACCTGAGGGTCGAGCCCCCCCGCTGGGTCACAGGATGAAGCGGAGGGGTCTGCAGATGATTTACATTCATTCTGTTACACTTCTTTACTGTTTCTGTCTTTATTATCAAACACCACAGTTTTCTCTTCTCCTGCCTCTAAAAACTACCAGAGCTACTTTTTAATGAAGATTTATGAGATGTAATGGATTTATTAATAGTTAATACCTGTGCTGAACAGTAAATCCTGTTTTAATCGTCGGGATATGAACGTGTGTAATCAACACGTCGCAAGCGACTGACAGAAACACAAAATAAATTTATTGAGATGCAGCATCAGGGGCCGAAATTAAGTCAGTTTAGCCACACTGATGGGGAAATGTTTGTTCCAAGATATTCATGTCATGGTGTCGTTCATGTTCGCGCTGCTTCTGTTCTCGAAAGCAAAGCAAAGCAAAGTAGAAAACAAATATGTCCGCACATGACGGATTTTCTCTCCTCTTGGTTCTGGTTCATAGTCGAGCTGCTATGAACCTGTCTCTCAGTAAAAAGTTTGTTACAGTCCTCAAGTTGACTTCAAATAAAGACATGAATCATTTCTCTGCATCTTTTATATTTAGGAACAGTCGTACTTGAGTGATGTTTCTGTTTCTGAGGTGGAAACATGATGATGTCGTCACCTTGTTAATGAAGGACCTGAAGCTCAGATCTGAATCGAGGATCACACCAAGACTCGTCACCTCAGATTTAATCCAAATAGTTAAACCCCCCAGGTTATTAAGCAGCGTTGTTCTTTTGGTTTCAGGCCGACAAACAGAGTTTCAGTTTTTTGGGGCTTTTCTTGACAGCAGTTTACAAAGCAAAACATAAATTATGATAAACTAAGTAATTTCTCCTGCTGTTTAAATTTTTGATGCTCGACTAAACATCGCAGTCTTTGTATGATACCTCCACAAAGTCAGGTCGTAAGGGTTTCACGTATTTACCCCACTTCACACAGAAATTAACGAACACATTTTACTGAAGATGGAGAGAAATAAATATCATGTACAATATCTACCCACTCCTTTAATGTGGGGGGTTCAGGAAGCAACCAGCGCCCCGTGAGGGCAGATATCTACACACCAAACGTGTTTGTCAGAACGCTTCGCCTTAAAATCCTAATCCTAAAAATAATGTAGAAAGCTGCAAAGGAAGATCAGTGTTGAGTATCTTGTTTAGTGCTTTATGAAATTCTGTCCTGGAGATTTGAAACACTCTCTCAGTTTTTGTTTGACGTTGATAGACCATGTAGAACCGGAGATATGATGGTTTTAATTTGACAGAACAAAAATATTTATCCGTGCGTAAAATTGTGATGAGACGGGCAGGTGTTGCATTTCTTTCGATATAACCGTCATTTTTTGTCATTTTACAAAATGGAAGAAAGTGGTGGAATCAGCTGGTTCTAATTTACCTGGTGAATATACCAGAGAGGACGTGGGGTGGGGGCGGGGCCAGAATCGGCGCACCTGAAGTCAACTGCAGCGGGAGTTAGCAGCGAGAGTGTGATTTTGCACATATTTTGTATTGAAGAGTTGCAGCTGTCAAGGTAAATATACATGTTCTTTATGGGAAATATTTGTATATAGTTTTACTATATTTCAGTTTTACCTTCATATGTTCATATTTGCAACCTATGTTTACTTTTTCAAGCTCTAAAACAGTTCGTTGAGCCTGTTTGTGCTTTTATTTTGTAATAAATAGCATATTTTCTTAATTTGGATTTGATGATTTTGGTGTATTTTGGGGCCCATTATGTTAATAAAGTAGTTTAAAGTGAAAAAATTATTGTCAGGTCATATAGGTGAAGTTGTGCTGAAGAAAAAGATACCACACATGGGTATGGTAAACAGTTTTCATGTGGCATATAAAGGCAAAATCAAAAGTATTCAAAAACGACCAAAATAGGCTCCGACCCTGTTCAATTAATGGCGATATTGATTTGAGGGGGATTTGATCAGCTCAGCTCTAACAGGCTGTTTCACACACATGTAGCGTCTGATCTTTAAAACCTTCCTGAACCTTAAAGAGCTGCGAGGAAGCATCATCTTTTTTTTATCATCATACTGTGGAACCAAACTGAAACTGATCTGAGGTCAGAACATGAGGCTGCAGCTGATCAGTGACGAGGAGGAGGAGGAGGAGTCAGGAGCAGACGAAGCCTCTTTTAAAGGGTCATAAACAAACAGAGCTGATTGACAGGAAATAAATCAGCAGCTATTCTGATTAAAGTCGTTTTTCCTCTGTGATGTGAAAGTAAAATTCCTGGAACAGTTATTTGATTAACGGAGACAATAATCAGCAGATTGACTGATAAAGCAAAGAGTCGTGGGTGGCTGTGATGTCATTGTGTGTGAAACAAAGCCTCGCCGTGCGTTTGATGTGTTTGAGGAGCAGATGGGTGGTTCACCTCGTCCCCGGTGGACCCGCTGTTTACTGCACAAATGTAAAAGTGCCTGAATAAAGTGGGTTTAATGCGGCCGCAGTATCTGAAATACATAAATATGTCAAGTGAAGGAGCCTTAATAGACCTGCTTAGGCTGGTAATTGCAGCAGTATTGTTTCCTTCTGATTAGGACAGAAGCGTTCCCCGAGGAGCCGCCATCCTTCAGCTGCTTCATCTGCATTAGCCGCCTCTTCCTGCTTTAATCTGCTCCCTCCTCAGGTATTTAGAATAAATCAATGGGAATACATGATTGTTTAATGATTTTTGGAGGAGCTCTCTTCGACCACAGCTGCATGATTTAGAATGACTAATTCCACTTTTTTCCCATTGATCCGCCGTTGTGGGGGCTGGACGCCACTGCCGCCGCATGTAGAGAGCTGAGCGCCGAGCTTTTAGCAGCCAGACTGCTGAAGGTTAGAAAATAAAAAGCGGAAGAGGAGTCTGAGCGATCAGATCAGCTGAGCTCCTGGTAAAAGATACAAACATTTAAATTTATCACTTTAATTATTCATCTCCAGAAGGAGTAAGTAAATTCTTCAGTGCCACAGAAAGGTCAAAGGTCACAGAGCAGCAGCGTGCAGCTGGTCGGGGATCAGTGAAGGCGTTTAATTTAAACTTTATTGACAAACACTAAATACAAAGAGAACACAGAAATGTTCTACACACAAACAGGAAATCCATCAAACAACGCAGAATAAAAAATAAAAGTAAATAATAAACTAAATGAATACGTTAATATTAATGTTTATTATAACAATAATAATAGTTAATAATTAGTTAACTATGACGAGCAGAGCGCTCTCTGAATCACCCAGAATGCTGATAATATTAATACATCATCGGCATCAGCTTTAAAATAAATCAGAATCAGCCAATGTGCTTTTTCTTAATTTACACAATGAATTAATATCATAAACTGAAACAAGTCGAAATAGTATCACGATATGAAGTTTTCATATCATATTAACAATTAAAGCGGTATTATCGTGAATAAGATGATATGTCACAGCCGTACTGTGGGAACACGGCGGTGCTCCCTGTGTGGATGTAACGGCTCATTTTAAGGTAACGAAAACACAACACTAAAGAAAACAGTCTGATTATATTATGTTCAATATATCCCCCTGAGTCCTTCACACTGGAGCTTTAAGCTGTAGGAACTCTGTATCGTCTTTGTGTCTGTGGTGATGGACATTAAAAAGTGAGGACGTACAGTCTGTAGTCTGAGGCCGAGTTTACATGACAACAATCATTTTTGTTTAAAAAAAAAAAAAAGTTTTGATAACGTTCACTGTGCACACGGCTCCGTAAAAATGACCAAAAATGCTGTAGTACACCTGTCAGGCCAGTAGTTGGCGGTGTGACTTTGTAATGAAACCACACATGCCTGCAGACATGTGCTCCCTTCTACAGAGCGGCGATGTATACACAAACAAAATGGCAACCGCACAAACGTTTGTCTGGAAGGGACAACGAGGTGGAGTTGTGACAATAAATCTACACTTTGCTGGGGAAGCAGCACAAACAGAGCTCGGGAGGCCACCATTGTTGTCGTGATGGTCGACTTTCTTGCACGTGCCTAGTGACTGGAACCGTAATGAGCATGTGCGAAAAATCTTCGTTTTCAGAGGGACTGCATACCTGACAACAGAGACGGTGTCGTTTCCAAAAATATGTATATTTTTTTTTTTTAACTAATTTGTCATATCGTCAAAATTATCGTTATCGCAAAAATATCCTAAAATATCGTGATATTATTTTAGGGCCATACCGCCCACCCCTATGTCACAATAATATGCACTAAATAAGTACAAGGCTTATTATTTGGGATGTAAATCACAAGTTTCACCATGATACAATATTATATAAATTCTTTTGACGGCAATTAAATATCTGTTGGTATCAGTAAGTCTTCCACAGTAGGATTGTTAATCAGTTCAGTTCAGAGGCCTGTGATCAATAAGAGACGATATCAGTAAATATCGTGATTGTCTTCTCATTCATGGCTACCACTGTTTGAATGTTCAGGAGGGAGCTTTGATGGAAATTATGACACAGATGTGTGATTTCAAAATAAAGGCCTGTCTTAAAGATGACAGTTGTATAGATATTGTCTCCACAGAGTCGCGCTGTTATTAAGAACTTTATAGAAACTGTAGCACAGTTTGTTTGTCAGATTTTGAAGCAGAATCAAAGATGACATCAAGATTTCTTAAACCAAACCCTTTCAGTCCAGCACCTCTGGAACCAGCAGTGAGCCTTCAGACATGGTACCTAGACCCTCGGTGTGTTCAGACAGTCCTCTTAAATGTGGGCGGGGTTGTTGTCACTCACTGCTCCGTCCATCACTCGCTGTATTTCCTCATCAGCAGTGACACAGATGGAAGTCTGCACCTGGTTTATCGTCCACAGAACGAGGCTACACGCCCACATTTTCAGAACAAAATAGAACAGGCTGCAGTGAGAGTCTCTCTCCATGGGATATTTAAAAATAGCAGCTTTGTGCATTTAGTCCTTCTCAGGCAAGCTCAGGGGTTTAGTGTTGCTGTAGCCCACAGGAAGTGAGGATTAGAATATATGACCTTCACATAATCCGCTCCAAATTAATCTATATTTTTAAAGTCATTACTAAAAGTGTGTGTCACATAAAAACTAAAGTGATGCTCAAAGTTGTCAAAGTGAAATTTAAGGTGTGCTGATGGATTCACGTCATCAACTCATGCATTGAGTAACATTACAAGTTAACGTTCCACCTTAAAAGTTGCCGGCAGTCGGCCCAGTGAATGAAGTGATTTTTTCTCTTTCATTTTATAGTTGTAGTTTACTGATGTATGAACAGAGGTTACATAAAACCAGAGTGACCGTCCTCTACTGACCAATCAGACTGCAGGGTTTCTAGCTCCACCTTTTAGTACCAGATCTGTGTGCTAGGTACCCCAACAGAGGGGGGACCAAACATGGGGACGCTAAGGACGCTGCTGTTGGGACCATCCACAACTTTACTGTGGAGACAGAAAAAAAGCGTACTGAACTGAACTGAACTGCTTGGTGGGAACAGGTCTTCAGATAGCCTCATTAAACCAGCAGAGGAAAAAGATATTTGGATCTGTCACACATGTTCTCTCGGCCTGAAGCTCTGATTCATGTGTTCAGCCTGTAACATGTTGTTTAAAGGTGAAGTCATTATTCCTGCACGGTGGTTTCTGAGGCCGCACACTGCTGCTGCTCTGTGATGGACACCTTAATTACAGTGGAAGCTGATTAATTATGGGGCAGCCAGTTGCCTCTTTGCCACGACCTGAACAACCCCCCCCCCCAACACACACACACACACACACACACACACACACACACACACACACACACACACACACACACACACACACACACACACACACACACACACACACACACACACTTCCCCTCCTCCTCAGCTGGTCAGCATCAGGTGAACATCACCTCAGGGCTTGTACTTTGTCTCGACTGTGTTAAGACTTTATTTTCTTATTTCAAAAAGCAGAGGATGTCACGTGTGTCCTGGGCTGCATAAATACCCTCTAATGAATGATTAGAGAAAACTCAAATCAAACACTGATTGAAGGAGAAGAAATTACTGCAAAGTTTGAAATCAGAAGATCAAATCATGAGTGAATACATCATTTTATTCCTTCGTCTATTTATTAAATCTTGAGGCTGCTTTAATCAAATATTGGTCAAACTGTGCAGAACTGAAATAGTGTAAAGAGTGTATGGCTGTCAGCTGTTTTCCAGTCATACCTTATTTATGCATGTTAAAGACAGTTCAGGGACCACAGTGTGCAGAAATATTGAAATACATCATTTGACAATTGACAATTTTCCTTTTTCTCTCAACAAAATTTAGCGCAAATTTGGAGCGTTATTTGGTCTAATTTATTTAGTTATTTGTTTTTTTCCCTAGATAGATAGATAGATAGAGCGAGCATTAGACACCGCTGAAAAAAGCCGTCCTTCCACGTTGTCATGATGTGCGGTCCGTCGCAGCTATTGTTTAACAACGTCAGAGGGAAACACTGTGCTTAAGCCTCCTTTAGCATTGTTAACCATGTTAGTATCACTGGCCGTGGTGACACTGCTAATGATGCCAACAGTGATAACATAGGTAACAATGCTAAAGAGGTTTGTGTCTCAAAACTGAGCCGCCTACTCAGCGGGTCGACCTGAGGGGAGGCTGGAGGGTGGACAGACGACTTTATGAGCGGTAATTACCAAATCGATAATCGATTAACATGTTTAACCTCTCAGAAATATGCTCGTTAGTGAAACAAGCCAGTATAACAAGTTCAGGTGAATCATTACGAAGTAAAAAATAGTATTGGAACAGCTCTAATTTTTTTGTTGCTGTGTCCAAAGTGTTCCCAGCTTCCTGTTGGATGTGCGCTGTAGTAAATATTCAGAGTCAGAGTCAGAAATATCTTTAAATTGTGATTCGTTACAGTTGCTGTGATGTAAAGAATAGAAGATTATAAGAAGTGAGAATAAGAGTATAAAATAGAAGTATTTAAATATAAAGCTATAAAATCAAATGAAATGTAGATGAAAATGTACATTAAAATAATAAATAAAAGATAAGATGTCCGTTATGCTTTGGTGTTCTGTAAGTGTGAAATGATCAGCACCAGAAATTACAGTTAACGTTTCTGGTCGTCTGTTTTTTGCTTTAATCTATAACTTTTATATTTAATTCTATCGTTGTTTGGATTTTTATTGTATTTTGTTTATACCTCGTCTAGTTTTTGTGTAGAGATGCAACATTTAATGGATCAGTAATGAACAGAAAATGAATTGGAACTCAGTTTGGTGACTCCTGGGTTTTATATGTGGTACATTTTCGCATTAAAGTGAATTGACTCTTTTATTTATTTTTAGTTTAGTTCATTTAAGACGTCAAAGTTTGTTGGGCATTTTTCAGCCTCCTCCGCTGTTTTATAGACTAAAAGAAAAGTCGATTAATTTCGATAATAATTGAAAATATTTGTGAGTTGCAGTCATATATTTTTTGTTTGCATTTCCGCTGCTGCAGATTGACCTCGTAATATAATGATATATAAAGTATTTTTATTAAATCTATTTAAAGATAACATTTAAGTGAATTTGAAACCGCCACGTCTGTTTTTGTTGCCTCTGGATATTTTTATTTATCTATGTCTGCAGTCTGACTTTAGTCTGAAGAGAATTAAAAAGTCACTTCCTCTCCCTCCTCCTCCTCCTCCTCCTCCTCAGGTCCGTCTGTTTACCCACAATGCCGTGAGGTCACTGATGTCAGCCTGCTGGTGGCTGAATCAAAGGACGCAGTCTGTTTAACCTGCTCCTCCATCACACTGTGTTATTTTCACCGTGTGACGCTGACATTTACATATTTGAGCTTCTGAACTCGTCACACGTGATCGTTTGGCTGCGAGCTGACGGAGCAGCGAGAGCGCAGGTCTGCTCCTCGTTAGAGTTATTGGACTTTAATCAAAATTACCTTGTAATTGGTGTCTTTGATTAGATTAGCTGGAATAAAATCAAGCCGTCCCCTCCCCTTTAAAAGGATTACGGCGGGTTAAAAAAACTGTGTTCATGCTGAGCAGCAGCGAATGCAAATGTAATCTGGTAGAGGAGGAAAAAAAATGGACTTGTTGGGAATGCAAATTGGCCCGTCCCCATTTTATGCTAATAACAGGAGGGCAAAACATTTCAATGTATTCCTGTCTTGTTACAGTCGGGCTAAAAGCTTCTAAATCCCTACCATTTACCAAATTAAACTAATTTCAAGTGCTTCCAAAAGGCACATCTGTAGGCTGACGTTTGTCCCCCGGCCTTTGAGAAGTGGGCTCCGCCAAAGCATTCAACATCCCATTGATCCTTGAATAGTCATGCCTGTCAGGGAGCCATATCAACCATTATCATTCTAATTTTACTGCCTTTCTTGCTCCCTAATCTCATTTGCAATGATGCTGGAGCATTTCGCGAGGCCACTGCACTTTCTTCAGAATTTCAACAAGGGCATTAAAGCCCCCCAATTTACATTAATGAAGTGCACATTTAATTAAGGCGGGTCGCAGCAGAACTGTGGAGGAAGACATGTTGGACACCAGGTGGAGGAGACGGGTGGAGACGAGGTGTGAGGGCAAATCTTAGAGGAAAGAAAAACAGCTTTCATCAATTAGGTTTCATCTGTTCGCTTCATTACTCTGGACTCAAGAATTAAAGAAAAAGAAACATTTACAATTTAGTGTTTATACCACATATTCTGTCTGTTAACTGTTGGCGTAAATAAATACACAACATTGTTTTACTTATGAAAAAAGAACTGCTCTGTGTCCTGAATAAAGGTGATCATTTTGTTACTTCAGAGAAACAACAACAAAAAGGATATTTTCAACATGAAAACTATTCTCATATTTCTGAAATAATAATCTCATTAATGAAAAAAGCACATTTTTCCATTATATTTTTCTCACAATTTTGAGATAATAATTGCGTTAATTCAGAAAAACAAATAGATTTTGTGCCCTTAAAATTCGACTGAAAATAGTCTTGTTATTTTAGAAAACACACTTAATATTTCTCCAAATTCTGAGATAATGATTTAGTTAATTCAGCAAAATAAGGGCAAAACATTTTTTCCATTTAAATTTCTCTTCATTCTGTGGTAATATTTTTGATAAATTAGAAAAACAAGGAAAGTCTGAGATAATAATCGCGTTCATTCTTTTTAAAAAAAATTTCATTAATTCAAAAAAGCAAGTGCAGAATTTTTTTTAATGTAAAAGCATTTATCGTACGTCTGAGATCATAATCTCGTTAGTTCGGAAAAAAAGAGCAGAAACGTTTTTTAATGAAAACTTTTATTAAAATTCTGAGATAATAATCTCATTGATTAAGCAAAACAAGCTGATTCTTTTCCCCCAAAAAAACCTTTAAAAAATTCAATGATAATGTTCTCGTCAAATAATAAAAACAAGGGCAGAAATTTTATCTGTAATTTTTTTCTCAGAATTTTGAGATAATAATCTCATTAACTCAGTAAAAAAAAAAAGCCTGAATTTTTTTCCCGTGAAAACTTTTCTCATGAATTTTGCAGACGTTTTTGGCTGAATTTTTTTGTAATCCACAAACTTACAGTTTCAGCTGTCATCACCATTTTCACAAGGTCCATTTAGTAGCTTTTGTTTTTTTAGAGCTTTTAACCACATCTTACCGTCGTCCTCAGCAGGACTAATTGGTCAATCTTGGCCACGACTTCCTTGTTTCCGAATGACAAAACAATCTCAGAGCTTTTGACGGCATCACATGGTCTTCATCAGCAGTTTGAGTTTCAGAGGAGGACTTAAAATTTGAGTTCGACGGGCTAGATTTTTTTCTTTTTACATCAAGTTCAGAAAAAATACGACTCTGAGCAGGAAAACGTGAGTGAATGCTGCTGAGTGTCACGGTTGCGGGATTTATTTTAACAATTTAAGAGTTAATGACGTCTGACATGTTTGTGTTTTGTGTTTCAGCTGAAAATCCCGTCAGAGGCTAAAGGAACAAAACAGAAACACAAATGTTGGTTTTTCACGACACTGTATGAATGAAATGACTCAGGAAAAAGGAAAATGTGAAGTTTAAATTGTTTATTTCTTTGAATCAGTGACGCTTGGACGTGACTTCCTGCTCTTTGTGAGCGTCGCTGTGACCTGCGAGCAAACAAGAATTAGAAAACACGCCGTCTTTACCAGAGTGGCCTGCCAATCTGAGGCAGGCTGGGGGGGGGGCAGTCTTTCTCCCCTGCTCTCCCTCTTTGTGTCCTCCAGATGGGGGGGGTCAGGCTCAGTTTGGGGGTCCTCAGAATAAGTGGTGGTCTCTGGGGTGGAACAGCGAGCGAAGGGGGGGGAGGGGGGCAGACGAGGGACAATGATCCCCGCCGTGAAAAGGCAAAGTTATAAATTCATCTATTTGCTCTCTGCTGACCTCGGCTCTCAGCCGGCCCGCCGCTCTCACCCACAATGCATCAGCCTGTCACAATATTGAGGGAAACGTGAGAGAGGAAGAATGACTACCAGATGCTTTATTGTCTTTGTCATTTCCACATAATTAGCCGGGAAGAAAAGTCCCCGCTCTGGTTTAATCACGCTGAATGAACTTGAAGATTTGCCATTCTGCCCGACAGCAGAGGCAGCAACCACCAGCTCCCCCCCCCCCCTCCTCCGCCGCCACCGCTGCCGCCATCACGGCCTCACTCGGCCCAAAACTGTGAGTTTAACTGTGCGTGACTATGGACTGTGAAATTGGTGAACACACACACACACACACACTCACACACACATGGAGGCACAGAGGCTGCTGAGCGACCCCATGCTGACTGTTGATGTAGTTGAACAGATTAAGAGAATCAATCTGTTAACACCTCCCAACATTAAGCTGGGCCGGCTGATTTAATGGGGCCACTCAGCCTGAGAGCAGAGCTGTGTCATTAGTTAAGACTCCGTACGCAGCACCATCAAACCCACATTAGTCTGTTGATGATGTTTAATTTGCTTTTGATAAGCCACCTCAGTGTTGTCCTCAGCTGATCAGCCTAATAGTTACTAATTACAAAGATATTACTAATGAATTAAAAAGACATTTACCTCAACGACTAAAACTCCTAATTAAGGAAATGAAGAGCGTCCCCGTAGATTGACTGCAGCGATGATCCACAGTTTAAAAGTTGCTGCAGTGATTTCTTCATCAGTACAGCTGTCAGCGGCACAGGCAGAGGATCACTTATCAAACAGCTGGTCATTTTTTTTAGACTTATTTCTTATCTAACACAGGTTTTAAAAAACATAATCATCAATATTCATTTTCCTCCACAACAAGACCATTTGTCACTTAATGGGTGAAATCATCAGGAGAAAAAAAGCTGCATATGATTGAAGAATATTTAAATAAAAATAATGTTCATTATATGTCTATTTAGGTTTAAAAAATAGAAATAGCAGAGGGGAAATATACGTACACTAGTGTAAACCTCCTCAGGGTTTCTCCCAGGAAAGAGTGAGGCCTGGTGGAAGGTGTCTGTGTTTGAGGTTGATCGTAAAGAAACAGTGCGTCAGATTAAGGCTGCTTTCACACCAGCTCCGTTTGGTTCAGTTCAATTGAACTCCAGTTCAGTTGCCCCCTCAGTAGTGCAGGTGTGAACGCACCAAAACAACCGGACTGAGACCTTCTTGAAGAGGTGGTCTCTGTCCGGTTCCAAAGGAACTCTGGTGCGGTTGGTTTGTGGTGAGAAGGTGTTGCAACCTGGATGTGAAGCAACTGCAGTCACATGACACATTGTTTGGGTTAAACATGAGCATGTTACAGTCCTGGAGGATTATTAATGTGCACCTCCTCCTGTACTGCCTTAATATGCACATTCAGCACATCCAATGCATCAAAACATTGTTTTCTAGTTGGAGCCGCGCCTCGTTTTCAAACTGTATGGTTTGACTAAAATGAACAATGACAGCAATATAGTCCACGATGAGCAGCGCTAAAATCAACCTGCGTAGTTGTCCCTCCATTGTGACATTAGAAAGTGTCACATTTATCTTGCAAGTGTACTCTTCTTCAACGTTTGCTTTACTTCCTGGATTTTTCCCACATGGAAATTCTGACCAATCAAGAGCAGCTTTCTCACACAAGGCATTTGATCTGGTCCTCTTGTAAATGCTGCCGTGAGAACACGAACCAACTCTAGGCAATTATACAACTTTGTGACAACACGAGTCCCTGATTCAGACCAGAGGAGACACTCTAGGGCTGACAGCAGCCTGAGTGGCGTCTAGTGGCGACGATTCCACGGCTGAAACTTCTCCTGGTCAGAATTCCTTCATTCAGGAGGTTTTAACCAGGAGCTGAATTATCCACAGAAGTCTCTTCCTCGCAGATGGTGAGGTGAAAGCCTGATTGTAGAAACTTTTTGGTGCATTCCATTTTTAGCTTTTATCCGGAAACATATTTGTGTGGATCCTACGCAATACTTTATGAATGAAACCTCTGGTGATTTAAACCGGTTAAAACACTGAATGAAGCAGTTTCACAACACAAATCAGTGTTTTTCCGACGCTCTCATCGCAGAGTGGCTGATACCCATGGTAGCTGACAAAAAAACAGTGTCCCTATCTAGAGCCAGTGCAGTGATCTTGCATGGTGCGCATCCTGCCTTCCTGACGCACTGAAATTTGAAAGGACGTAGTAAACTTACTATCAATTTGTCATTTTCACCAGTAATTGTTGAATTTCTGCCTGCAGGTGTTTTCAGCCGAATGTTGTTGAAACAGCAGCTGATGTTGATGTATTAGTTTCTGGAAAAAGTAATCTTATTACTTTCCAACACTGCCCTCCAGTCTAACATGTAGCATACGTTGTGCTGGTTTGCATCGTGGGGGCAGATCCATCCCTGTGGCCTGGAGACTCTCCACTCGAGCAGAAGAGCAGCCACTCATCCTCCTCATAATCTCATACCATCACTGCAGCCGCCACAAAGGAAGCTGCAGGAAACACGGACAGAGGAGCAGCTTCAGATGCACAAATCTGAAGATCAATTAAAGCTAATGCAGCTGGACGAGCCCGGCTCTCCATGCACAGGCAGTGTACCCTGAACGCAACCCCCCCTCACTGAGTCAGTGAAAGGGAGCAGAGGATGAATGGCCCACTTTATTACAGCGTGCCATGTGCAGTCAAACAGCAGCACCAGGCCCATTCTGCAGCCTTCACAGCCTTTATTAACAGGCTTCAGGGGGGCTTGTAAAACTGTTCTGCCCTGCAGAACGAGGGGGGGGGGGGCTGCATAACAAAAATCAGCCTCGAATTAAAGCCAAGCAAAGGACTGTGGGTGGGCTGTGTCCCCCTCTCCCCCCGCCCTCTCTGACGGGTTATTCCCACCATGGTTTTGGGTCTGACCCTACAGCTCGGCGGCTGACAGCTTCACGGCCGATGACGCTAACTCATCACTTAAACCCTCCGTCATAAAAGAGGCCGTATTTCCCTCCGGCAGAGGCGTTAAGTGGCGGTATCTGTCTCGTATAGTGCAGCGTGTAGGACGACGGGCTGTCAGGCTCCTGCTGTCAGGGAACACAAGGTTTAACACGAGGCATGAAATCAGCCACAAAGAGACCGACAAGATGTCCGTCCTGCTTTCTGCAGTAAAGACCTCATCAGGAGGTGAACCTGATCAGACGTGTGGCAGCAGGAGGAAGGTTTGTCTGCAGAGGACAGCTGAAACTGTTTAAATACACTTTAAAAGAACTCATACAGATCCATAGTTTCACTTCTGTCACACTGTCAGAGTCATGATGGAAAAAATGGATCAGCAGAACCAGAGATTCACTTTTTTTTTTTATTAAAGTAGGGCCCAGAATTTCAGTGAATCTCTACCAAAATTGATACAGCAAAACCAGAGATTTTTTATTTCAAGCACCCCCCTTTATTACCCACCACGTGACCAGGTAAAAATATGTATACTTGGAAAAAAATAGGGCCCAGAACTGAGCCTTGAGGTACACCACAAGAGAGTTTCAAAGACAAGGAAATTAAGTTCCACAGAAAAAATCCTCTCAAAGATCTGAACGTTGAAAGAGCGACTACAAAACTGATGCAGCAGAACTAGATTTGTTTGTTTTTTGGCTCCAAAAATGTGTTTCTTACATTACCTTAAAAGAATGGGGCCCAGAGTCAAGCCTTGAGGTACACCACATGAAGAGCAACAATCAAAACTGAAGTGGAAGAACCAGGGATATTCTCTCTTTTATTTCAAACATTTGCTTATAATACAACCACATGTGACCGGGGAGAAGCATGTATATTTGGAGAAGAATAGGGCCCAGAATTGAGCCTTGACGTACACCAAAAAAATTTGAAACTCCTGTCTGAGCTTTGGTGAGTAATCAACTAATGATCAATGTAATCTGCAGATTTATCTCATAACTCTGGCAGGGTGCAATACACCTTTTGTACATATAACTTAAAATAACATCAGCTATGCACAGCTGAGTCGCCAGAAGAAAATGTTGGCGTTGAACATTTCTACAAACCACAGAAACGTTACATTCGTCATCTGGAGGTGGAGGGGATGGCAGGTGGCGTGTCACAGAGACACCTGCCAAGCTGTAGACCACAAACGTGGATGTGACATTGCTACGTTACCTGCTGACATAGTGCCAGGAAAAGCAGGTATTAAAGCCAAAATGTGATCTTTTCAGAAACATAAGCAAGTGGGTTTTATGTCCAGACCTCGACACAGTGTTGTTGAAATGTGAAGAAACATTAAGCTTCAGTGTATCGGTTACATAATAACATTGAAATCTAATGTATCTGTGTTTTGGAGACACGTACAATGCTGACATTTTTTCCTGTGATTGGGTTGGTGTACATGCACACATTTAAACGGCGTATTCTTTTACTTTTAGAAGCTTGGAGGTTTTATACATTTAGACCTCAGAGACGACATCACACTCAAACAGTTGTGAGTGTGTTCAGAGGCGGGTGGTGCAGGCGGAGGTTGGAGTGACAGCTGGATGCTGGGAGGTCTGACTGGACAGAAATAAAGGGGAGGATGTGATGTGTCGAGCAGTAAAAGGAGAGCGTGGGCCGGGGGTCGGGGGCCGGGGCGGAGGATTTAGATGGGCGTGTTTATGTCTGTGGGGGGGTGGGGACAGTGGACTGTGTAAAGGCCATGAATAAATCAGTGGTTAGTAACAGTATTTAAATAACAGCAGGAGGAGGAGGAGCTCTGCAGCTGCATTACTGAACACACAATAGGCACTCAACAGATGGGAGAGTTGAGTTAAAGAAAGTCAGCGCTTTAGTTAAGAAGCTGCAGTGTGACAGGTGGTGTGATCTCTCAGGCTTGTGCCTTTCTTGCACTGAGTGTAGCACTTTGTCTGCTCATTTCACGGGGGAGTGTCCCAACCTTCATGTCCGCCGGCTCCTCGCTACGCCGCCGCCGTCATCTGAAGGCAGCGCGGTCGCATCTGCTGCTGATCTCTGTCAGCTTCACTGTGGTCACCTGCTTAAACGAGCACTTTAAAGTATATTATAATATAATGACATGAAGAAAACAGTCACCCTTTATACAGTCGTGACATCATGAGATAACGTTACTGAAAACTTTGCTGTTGTTTGTTGTCGTCCTTCACGTTGGTGTGATCTTATGTGATAGTGATTTGTGATCTTGGTTTTGTATTTAGGTAAAATAACATTGTTTTATGACATGTTGATGGATCTGTACTCGATCGTACAACCAAACATCAAATTCATAATTTCACAATCATAACAGACAACTTTCAATCAATCAATCAATCAATTTTATTTATAAAGCCCAATATCACAAATACAATTTGCCTCACAGGGCTTTACAGCATACGACATCCCTCTGTCCTTTAGACCCTCACAGCGGATAAGGAAAAACTCTAAAAAAAAACTTTAAAAAACTTTAAAAGACTCTGATATGTTCATGTCTCTTGTACACGCTCACATTGAGGATATATACTGACCTCAGCTGTCATTTAAACCATCTAAATGTTTGTGTGTGACCCAATCTAGTCGCCAGAAAAATGTTGGCATTGTTAAATTTCTGCAAACTTGCATGTAATTATTTATCGGATAATTTAAACGTAATGTGTCAACATTGCTGTGGTTAGGTTTAGGCACAAACACCACTTGGTTATGGTTAGCAAAAGATCATGTTTTGCCTGAAGTAACCAGCTGTGGCAGGAAACGCAGCGATGTCTCTGTTAAAACATCCACTCTTCATGCAGCTATTGTGGCATGAAATACAGGGATATCTACGTAGAAAAAACAATAACAAAACAGCAGCAACAACAAAACCCACTTTTTATAGCACTATCCCGACAGCAAACACAGCAATGTCTTGGTTAAATGATGTCTCAGTTAAAAAACAAACAAACAGACAAAAAACACTTTTCATGTAACTATCTCAGCAGGAAATGCAGTAATGTTTCAGTAAAGAAATGAACTATTTTTTGTAGCACTATGCGGGCAGGAGTAACAGCGCTGTGTTGATGGAAAAACAACCACTTTCGTTGCACTGTGCTGGCAGCAAACGCAGAATGTCTTTAATAATATTCATGACTTTTAGTACCACTATTCCAGCATGAACCGCAGCGATGTGACAGTAAAGAATAACTACCTATGTGCCACTATCTTGGCTAGAAATACAGTGATGTATCAGTAAAAAAAAAAACACTTTTCGTGGCACTGTGCTGGCAGGAAATGCAGTGATATCTCAGTAAAGAACAACCACTTTTTGTGACATTATCCTAGTGGGATATGCAGTGATGTCTCCATGTCTTGGTTAAAGTCAACCACTTTTTGTGCCGCTCTTCCAGCATGTGTTTAGGGTCAAAAACAACCACATTTGTAAACCCCCCCCCCCTCTGACTGATGGACGTTTATATTCCCTGAGTAAAGTCCTGCAGGAGTCTGAATGACCCTCACATTGAGACGGACAGAGACTGAATCCTCTCTCTGTATAAAGCAGTAATTGAATATCACATTTATTTTCCTATTCATAGAAGAGTGAGCGCTGCTAGCATTAGCCGTGCATTATCTGGTTTTATTAGCTTTACATGGGATGACTTATACTCCTCAGCCTCCCTGCTGTCTGCCAAATCTGCATCTGAGAGTCTGGGGACACTGAGGACATTTGAGTTAATCACCCCCCCTCCTCCTCCTCTAATATCCCTCCCATGGATAATGATATTTCTTCATTGGGATAAGGGCCTCCTCTTGGCTGTGAAGGTTGAAAATGAAGCGTGTTGTCGGGAGGACAAACCTTCTCCTTGCTCCTCAGTTAGCGATTGTCTTTGGGGATGAATTATTGTTAAGTGAATTAGCCAGGATGCATGGTGGGACGGCCTGATTTGGAGCTTTGTGGAATCTCATTAAAAGCAGCTTTGTTATGGCGCAGCCCTCCCCCCCTCCCCTCCTCAGTAATGACATGCAGAAGGCCCGGCTCGGCCACAGGTCTGCTCATAATGGGCCTGATTCATGGATCTTTGATTGCCGTGTAGAATTGGATTAAAGGATCATCCCGGCTCTTAAAGAGTGTGCGGAAATAAACGGCTGGCTGTGGACAGTTGCACAGTCGCGTCCTGCTTTGCATACATCAGCTCGGTGCACAAGGAGAGGTGAAAGTCAATTAAACATTAATGCTTCTTTTGCATCGAGGAGACGAGATCATATCAGCTCTGCTCACTGATCTCTGCTCAGTTTTACAGTTGATTTTAAGATTTTAATCACGACATCTATGGGCTGTTTCCCAGATATTGACCTTATTTCAGCCGTTTTTTGTTTGTACCTGGTCGTCTGGAGACTTTGGGGCAGCAGCGGAGGAAGTATTCACATCCTTTACTGCAATAAAAGTACTAATACCGCACCGTGGGCAGCAGCTCCAGAAATGTGCCTTCAGTTGGCAGCTGTAGCAGCATTCAACTAGTGCAAACCTCCCTGTGCAGGGTGTCACTGCGGGCTGGTGGCCTGCTGCAGCGCCCAGTTTTACCTGTGTAACAGCAGCAATAGAAAGTTTGCTGATCCGATGGGGAGTCGGGGCTGTCCAGTGCTTCTGGAGCTGGGGTTTGCGCCGGCTGGATTCAGGTTGCTGCTGCTGCTGACTTGGAATCTGCCTCTGCAGCTGCTGCCCGCTCTCCTCCCAGTGAGGTGGTCTGTAGAGGCAGGGAGTGAAGTGGAAGACACACTAGCCCGTTTTACACTCCCTGCTCAAGGCAGGAGTATTGTCTCCTTATGCCGCCACGCTGTTCTGTCAAAAACTTAAGATTGTGGAACGAGTTGTCTCACCTTCGAGACGCTACCGTAGCGCCAAAATGTTGTCTGGACAACTAGCAGGATGGGAACACGGTCAGGGCAGATCTGACATTTGGACGTGTTATGCGTGTGACCCATTGTGGGCGATTTAAAAAGTAGCTACTAGCAGTTAGCAGCTAACTCAAAAAAGAAGAACAGCAGCTGAAAATGTCCACAAATAGTCAAAAAGCTGAGGTCCAGGAGCTCCTAACCCTCCAAGCAGTGGACGATATCAGCCGCCATATAACAGGGACACTAAATGATTGTTATTGACATGTGATGTCATTGTTATTGTTTATAAAGAACTGCCAACGTGTATGTTATATGTCACACAAGAGGAGCGTCACACACTGGAGCGTCATCATGCTGTTGTAAAAATACAAAGGCAGCATAAAGAAGGGGCTTTGTTTGCTCTTTAGGGCCATCTCTGTGTAAAAAGGACTACTGTGATTCGAGGCTCTAGCTAACATTAGCTGCATAAACGTGAAGCGACAGCCGTTTCTCTCTATCTCTGAAACACTTTGCTGATATTGACTTATTTCATTTATTTTCAGATTCTCTTTAAAAGCACTGACAGACGAAGTCGACAGTTGGGTGTTGGTCAGTGTCGTCGAATTTTGCTGCTTATCCTGCCCTCATCTGCGCTAATTGGCTTTTTTTCAGCACAAGCTGAATTGGCGTCACTGAGAGAAATCTCTCCAATTGTCAGTTCAGCGCAGCGCACCAGAAGAGAAATGAAAGTGAGGAAAGTAAACAAAGAGCTAAGGTCTTTAGTAAAAATGTTTATATTATGTGTTCTTTCACCATCAGGTTGTGTTGTTAATATGCTAACTGGCTAACTAGCACCATGACGGTCTTCCAGTTTCCTTTTTTGAAAGATGATTATAGACGATCGCCGTCTGCTGGTGTGGATTCTTACTTCCTGTCTTGCAGGCGCAGTACGTACGTGCTGGTTGGCTGCAGTCTTTGTGGTGTGTTCAGGTGCAACTTTTTGGCCGAGACACTGGTGATATGAGGCGACACAGCAGTCGACCTTTGTTGTCACCAGTTCTGTGATGTCAGTTTGGTGTGTGGTTGTCAGTGCTGGAACTTTATCTGCAGGATTCTCTGTCATTGAATCAGACTTTCACCCTCTGAGAAGACGTGCACGGACATCTGCATTAGTACAACAGCCAATAGGAATGCCTCTGTCTGAAATGACCTGTGATTGGACAAAGACTTCTGTCACAAGCCAACAGGAGGAGCAGGAGTTGAGTTTTCTCTCAGGACACTTAAATTGCAATATGCTCAAAGTTTATTATGGGTTTTTTCCCATTCATGCCAAAATAAAACGGCTTTAACTGTTCAGAGATCAGATTCATTGATGAGTCGATGAGAGAGGGGAGGTCAGGAAGTCTTGAGACACAGACTGAAACATGTACAATCATCTGTACGTGGGATTTATTGTCAAGAATCAAGAATAAAATCTGGAGTAAACATACTGATGAACGAGGCTAATTCCTGAACATGACTCCAGATTATTATCTGATTTAAAACACGAGTGGAGTGAGCAACAGAAGAAATAAAACGGGTTTGGTCGGCAGGCTGATGTCAGGGCCCGTCGAGCCTCATCGAGCACAACTCCTCACATGATTACGATCTCTCCCACTGAATGAACGACACGTTACATGTGCTCAGATGTGGCGAGAGCGGCGGGGTCGTCTTTAAGAGGAGACCACTCCCCAGGGTCGCCCCGAGCCACAGATGGGTCATCAAATGATCCCCCTCCGCCCGCTGCACACCTTCCAATCTGTGAGCGATATATTCATTACCCATCACTTGATTAAAGATCAGGCGTCCATGACTGTCGCCCCCGCTCGCTGTGACATCTCCCTGACGCCGAGGTGTGGACGCCCCCTCCTCCCGTCGGGCCCGCGCAGCAGGCCCAGAGCTGAGGTGATCATGTGACGGAGGTTATTAATGGCCGCAGTCTCTCCACCACTTGACATGTTGCTCCAGCTGTCAGTCTGCTGCTGTGGCCGTATGAGTCTCTGGCTGGGAGAGTGCCAGTGGCGGGCTGACCCATCCGTCACTGTCAGCGGCCGCCTGGTGATGAATGGTTCAGGGATACACGGCGAGGATGGAGGGGAGAGGTGTGAGCGGGGCGTGTGCTATGTGTGTGTTCATGTGTGTGTGTGTGTGTTTCAGAGGAGGACTAATGATGAATTGAGCAGAGATCCAGATTGTGGCCGTGCAGTAAACAGGAGCATCAGGGGTTAATGTGCGGCTACAGTACCTGACATTCAAATGTTCACCACATACATGAGCCAGAGACGAGCCGCAGTGTGTGTGTCCTCTGTGACGTCCTGTCTGCTGTATGTTACCTTCATATGATCCTCAGTCGTTCAGCAGGGACAGGAGGGAATGGTGACTTTGTTGGGGACTAGTTAAAGCGGCGGAATAATCCACATATGGTGCTCTAGTGAGTATTTGTGGCAGCAGGACGGTGTGTGTGGGACTGAGTCTCAGTAAACTACAGTGTGTGTGTTCATGGCAATGAAGGAACATGTCAACCAGAGTCACATGACTGTTTATACTTATGCGTCAGCTCTACGCCATTGTGAGCATTTATACTTGTGTGGTGGTGTGTCTGTGTCACTCTGCAGTTACACCTCCAAAACACTAGTTGGCGGCAGAGTTTCTGTGAACACACATTAAACATGGCTTAATAGAGACAGTTTCAAACACAAATCAGCTTCACTATAACTCGCAGCATTCACAGACAAACACTTGTCTTTATCTGGACACATTTTCCCCACAAATACAACATGCTAACGTTATTAGCACAAGCCTGTGGCATTTTACATTGTATAAATTAGCCTAGCAGCTAGCAGACTGTTCCTCTACTCATATAAAACCAGGGACAACAGCAACATGTAACAAAGGTAACGTTACAAAATTCGGCTCCATTACAGCTCACAAGGTTCACTGACAAAACAACTGTCTTATACTAAACACGTTTTCCAAACAAATACAACATGCTAACGTTATTAGCACAAAAAGATTTTAATAAAATGTCAGAAAAATGATTAATTTAAGGTGTGCTGATGGATTCACGTCATCAACTCATGCATTGAGTAACATTACAAGTTAACGTTCCACCTTAAAAGTTGCCGGCAGTCGGCCCAGTGAATGAAGTTATTTTTTCTCTTTCATTTTATAGTTGTAGTTTACTGATGTATGAACAGAGGTTACATAAAACCAGAGTGACCGTCCTCTACTGACCAATCAGACTGCAGGGTTTCTAGCTCCACCTTTTAGTACCAGATCTGTGTGCTAGGTACCCCAACAGAGGGGGGACCAAACATGGGGACGCTAAGGACGCTGCTGTTGGGACCATCCACAACTTTTCACAGAACGGAAAAAATGTGTACCAAACGGAAGTGTTGGGTGGAAACTGGGCTTCTTCTCTCACCTGCTCGGTCACAGCTCACCTGTTGGCTGCAGACGTCACTTCCTGAATTTGCTGCAGACCCCCCCTCCCCCCTCACTCTCCCTCCTCTTCACTCACACAAATACAAAAGAGCCTCTTCTAATGTAATTGTATCACTAATTATGCATTTAATTCAGTTATAAGGAGCTAACAGCTCCTCAGTGGCAGCGCTCGCTGCTAAAAGGCAATTCATCCCTGAGATTGAGAAATCTAATTAAGAGGAAATGCTTAGCAGAGAAATCCTTTCTGAGGATAATCCTGTTTGCTGGCATTAACATCCCAGCTGTGGCTGCTGTGTGTGTGTGTGTGTGTGTGTGTGTGTGTGTGCGTGTGCGTGTGTGTGCAGCAGCACCTGAAGCCTTCAGGATCCTCCTCTTCCTCCAACATCTGTCTGATGCTGCTGCAGGCCGACACACTGTGACCTTCTGAAGATCAGCCTGCAGAGAGTGTGTGTGTATGTGTGTGTGTGTGTGTGTGTGTGTGTATGTGTGTGTGTGTGTGTGTGTGTGTGTGTGTGTGTGTGTGTGAGAGAGAGTGTGACAGACCTGAGTGTTGTTGTTTGAGGTCAAATATTTTCTCATAGATGTTGATAAAAGAACTTAAAGACAAATCTGCGTAGTAACCCTCCGTCACCGTCCTGACTCCTCGCAGCGCTGCGGGGACGTTTATCTCTAGGCTGACATGGAAGTTAGCGTCGCCCTGGTTCCCTCATCAAAACGCCAGCGGAATTTTTATACCTCAACACCAACGATAGCTGTAACTGGAGGCATTATGTCTTCGGGTTGTCCAACCATTTGTGCGTATGTACGGCCTCTGACTATCCTATTCTGGTGAACGTGATATCGCCTTTCGGGATTTTTTAAATTTTTTTTATTTGGCACAAACGTCCACTTGGACTCAACAGTGAACTGATCAGATTTTGGTGGTCGAAGATCACTGTGACCTTGTGGCCATCTCACTCTTGTGAACGTGATATGTCAAGAGCGCCTTGAAGGAATGCCTTCCAGCTGGTTCAGGCACTCACTTTGATTCATCAATAATCTGACTGAAAGTTGGTAGTTAGAGGTCAAAAGTGAAGGTCACTGTGACCTCATCCGTGTTATTCTTGTGAACATGATGTTTCAAGAACACCTCTAGGAAATTTCTTAAAATTTGGCTTAAACTTTCACCTGGACTTCACAATGAAATGACTGATTAGATATTGATGGTCAAAGGTCAAGGTCACTTTAAGGTCACTTACGCCTGGTTCATTCTCGTGAATGCAATATCTCAAGAACATCTTGAGGGAATTTCTTCAAATTTGGCACAAGCATCCTCTTTGAGTCAAAGATGAACTGATTAGATTCTCATGGTCAAAGGTTAAGGTCACCATGATATTGCTTCTGTCTTGTTCTTGTGAATGCAATATCTCAAGAAGGCTTTGATGGAGTTTCCTCGAGTTTGGCACAAATGCTCACATGGACTTAGAAGAATGAATTTATTGAGAAGTTTGTTGTTTAAAATCAAAGGTCAAGGTCACTGTGACCCTGTCCGTCACATTCTCATGAACACAATATCTCTAACACCTTGAGGGAATTTCCTCAAGTTTGGCACAAAGGTCCACTTTCTGTCAAGGATGAACTCATTAGAATTCAGCAGTCAAAGGTCAAGGTCCCTGTGACCCTGTCTGTCACATTCTTGTGAACACAATATCTCCAGAACACCTTGAGGAAAGTTCTCAAAATTGGCACAAATGTTCAGTTGGACTCAAGGATGAACTGATTAGATTTTGATGGTCAAAGGTCAAGGTCACTGTGACCTCGTATCCATCTCATTCTTGGGAACGCAATATTTCAGAACACCTCGAGGAAACTTTCACTTGGACTCAAGGATGAACTCATTCGATTTTGAAGGTCAAAGGTCAAGGTCCTTGCATGCGTGACATTCTTGTTAATATAATATCTCAAAATGGCCTTGAAGGAATTTCTTCAAATCTGGCACAAATGTCCACTTCGAGTCACGGATTAATGGATTAGAATTTGATGGTCAAAGGTCAAGGTAACTGTGACCTCACTAAACATGTTTGTGGCCATAACTCAAGAATTCATTTACTAATCATGACAACATTTCACACAAATTCTAGTTTAATCATGTCATTATTAGAACTACTAAAATATTTTGTCTGTAATAAGTGATTTTGGCACGATGCACACATACACGTGTGAGAACATGATGAGGATGGGTAACCCCGGGAACACGCCACGATTTTCTGCTGATTGGGTCGAATAAAGTTTCCTGTGAGATTCAAACTAATAACACGTCAGTTTGTGAAGAGAGAGATGAGAAGTTTTTATCAAAGCAAGAGCGAAGGTGTCTGAACCATGTCTGAGTGTGTGTGTGTGTGTGTGTGTGTGTGTGCGTGTGTGTGCGTGCGTGCGTGTGTGTGTTGCAGCTGAGTTTCTGGGACCCCTGCTCCATCCTCTCCATCTCTGTCAGAGGAGAACACAGAGGAGCCTTTACTTCTTTTAATTTACTATGTGAATGATTACATACCTCATTGGCTGGCCATTGTCTCGCTGATGGATTTAATTAAGTTGGGATTAATCACGGCAGGTGATATTTAATGTTTGGGATGAGAGAGCAGGGGAGTGGTCTTCTTAGATTAATGCTCCCAGCTGACAGAGGTTGAAAAATAAATTTCACCCGTTTTGCCTCCTGGCCTCTCGTTTGCTCTCTTCATCTTTTCCACATCACGGCTCCTCGTCGCCCCTCCTCCTCGCACCTCGCCATGATGACTTATTTATGATTTTACAGATGGAAAATATCTGATGTAGATATACATTTACTGAGTGCATCAGCAGCACTGAAGGTGTTTATATGATGTGTAAAACGCTTCTTATAACTTCAGATCTTCTCTTGTAATCATCTTGTTAACAAGTTTCCTTTACCGTCAACAGTAGAGCAGTGATAGCTGTTGGTCTCCATGGTTACAGTGTAAACAGGAAGTGATAGCAGCGACTAAAATGTCACTGTTCATAGTACAAGTCAACAAAATGTGAACAAAGTAGGGATGCTCATTGTATCGGTTTTAGGCATTGTTTCGGGTTGTCCATCTGTCCGTCCGTTTGTGAACGCTGTCTCTCAAGAACACCTCAAGTTCATCTCTTCAAATTTGGCGCAAATGTCCACTTGAACTCAACGATGACCTGATAAGTGTTTTATGGTCATAGGTCAAAGGTCAAGGTCACAGAGTTGCGAAAAAATATTTTGTTGTTGCCCCTGTGTCATTAAAAAAAAAGATCAGATGTATTTTCATCAGATTTTACAAATTAAACTCACATTGATCCAAACGATTTTTAAATGTAGAAACATCAACAAAATATTTCTGAACACTTCATAAAATACTTGAAATGTGTACAAAAAAATATTTTGTGACTATTACAGTTTTTATTTTAGATGGATATGAACAGGATTCTGGAAACAATGATCTCCTGCGGCCATCGTGGGAAAATTACTGGAGAAATTCCAGCATAAGGACAAAACACTGTTCGCACGGCATTTAAAGTGAAGGAACAAGGTCATGACGTGATGACTGAAGCCTGGAGCGGGATTTACACTTGTGTGGTGGTGTGTCTGTGTCACTCTGCAGTTACACCTCCTACACACTAGTCTGCGGCAGAGGTTTCTGTGAAGTGCTGTAAAGTTTAGTTGATTCAAAACACACATTAAACACACATTAAACACACGTTAAACACACGTTAAACACACATTAAACATTGCTTAATAGAGACAGTTTCAAGCACAAATCAGCTTCACTATAACTCGCAGCATTCACAGACAAACACTTGTCTTTATCTGGACACATTTTCCACACAAATACAACATGCTAACGTTATTAGCACAAGCCTATGGCATTTTACATTGTATAAATTAGCCTAGCAGCTAGCAGAGATTTCCTCTGCTCATATTTCAGCCAGGATAAATCACACACAGTGTGTGGAGGCTTTATTGTCTTCACAATTTATTGTTTGTTATCTGTGAAATTAAAGTAAATCAAAGCTTTGTTTCCACTGAGGGAAATGGTTTCAGCTCACAGAGAAACACAGGAGGTCTGCGTCACTGTGGCGTGGAGTTACATTTCTGGGGAGGTGCACGTCAGGCTACAGCGTAGGGTACTGTGTCGACATGGAGCCTATGCTGTAGCTACGGTGTCGATTCAACTCAGAAGTATAAATTCCGCATTAGCTTTCTGCTGCAAAAAGAATGAATGTTCTAACTATTATGGTTCTTATTTTAGATCAATTTTAAAATTCTGTTTTATTTCTAAAGCCCAATATCACAAATCACAGTTTGCCTCAGAGGGTTTCACAGCATACTACATCGCTCTGTCCTCGGACTCTCACAGCTGGTAAAGGAAAAACTCCCCAAAACACCTGTAACGGGGAAAAATAAATAATAAAAAACACGCTTGCCTGGAATGTAAGGTAAGGTAACGTTATGTGATGATGTAATGACGGGGGACACAGAAGTCTTAGCTTTCTGCAGCAAACAGAATGACAATGAGTTTATTACATATACAGGATTATGGAAACAATGATCTGCAGCCATCACGGGGAAGTGATGGTTTTTATTTTAGATGTATTTAAACAGAGTTATACAAACAGTGATCTCCTGCGTCTGTGTGCTAGACATACTTTTTGAACTGTTGTGAAAGTTTAAACGAGGGAATTTTTGTCATTTTTAATTGAAAATTTACTAATATGACACCAGAATAGTTGGTGATTTTTCCCCTCCAGCTCGACTGCTCAGGTGTTTCCCCAAAATCTAGATGAGATGATTTTTCTGCAGAAACTTGTAATTACAGCGAATCTTCATCTGAAAGTTTGAGTCTAATTATCAAAATAGTTGCTGATTAATTTTCTGTTGATCGACTTCACATACAGATGAACGTGAGTGTGTGTGTGTATGTGTGTGTGTGTGTGTGTGGCGCGTGCTGCGACAGCCAGCCAAGCAGAGCAGGTCTGATCACATTGATCGGTCCTCGGGGCCCTGAGGGGCCTGGAGGGGCCGCGGTGACTCAACCATTCAGTTTAAACAGCAGCAGGGGGGGGGGGGGGGGGGCGACTTGTGCCACATATGCTGTAAAGCAGCTCGTCGTCAGGGAGGCCATCAGCAGCGTGCGTGTGCTTGTGATTGTTATCTGGTAGAAAAGCTTTGAATATGATTATGTGCGCGGGGCCCTGCTATCATTAACATTGTAATAGGGCATCTGTCAGTGTTGTGACCTGCTGCTCGGGGCCCGCAGGAAGCCCCGTGTCTTCCTCCCTGAGCCCCGATCACTTCATTAATTAACCTGAACCTCAGGTCGCCCACCACTCCCCACACGCCGCGCACGCCTCTACCTGCAGAGCTCATTACCCCCCCGCCCGGTTGTTGTGTATTTACACAGGAACATCCTCGGAGCAGGACTCGACACAGCTCCTCTCTGACCTGCTTTATATCAGCCTCTCAAACAAATTAGTGTGCCATGTAAATCACAGCGCCGACAACAAAAACACCTGTCGGGGGACGCATTCATTATCGGCCCTTTAATTGGAAGAGGTGTGTCATAAAAGCAGCTTCTAATCAGCAGAATAATTCCCGTCAGCATCACAAGTGTGGAAGTCTCGGCGACACAAGAGCCTCCCCACAAATGAAATATTGTGTGTCAGTTGATTATATGCCCGTATAAATAATGGCTGAATGAGAAATGATCATTAAATCATCGGTGGCTCTTTGTTGGTGTCCAAATGAGCTGTTTTCCTCCGACCATCTGTTGGTGCGGCCGCCTCAGAGACTCACACAGACATCACTATTGTGACTGCTGCTCTCTGGCAGAACACCAGCTCCCTCGTCTCCACAGCACAGACGAGACGAGTGTTCGAGTCTTTAACGCGCGGGGAGGAAACTTTGTGTTGCTGCTCCCTCAGAGGATGATCCCTGATGACTGTAGTGACTCTCTGACCTTTGGTCCTGCTCCACCGCCAGGACGAACCTGAGAGGAAGCTCCTGTTAACCCTCTCTTCCTCCCACTGTGTGTACAGTTTTCCTCTCCTTAGCTGGCCTCAGATCTGCTCTGGTTAAAGCAATAATTTAGGAATATGTGACATATAAGCACAAAACTGAAACAACTGTATTTTGAGACAGGGACACAGTGATGAGATGATGATTAGGGCTGCTGCCTGAAAGTCAAACATTGTGTCAGCCCTAGAGTGTCTCCTCTGGTCTGAATCAGGGACTCATGTTGTCACAAAGTTGTATAATTGCCTAGAGTTGGTTCGTGTTCTCACGGCAGCATTTACAAGAGGACCAGATCAAATGCCTTGTGTGAGAAAGCTGCTCTTGATTGGTCAGAATTTCCATGTGGGAAAAATCCAGGAAGTAAAGCAAACGTTGAAGAAGAGTACACTTGCAAGATAAATGTGACACTTTGTAATGTCACAATGGAGGGACAACTACGCAGGTTGATTTTAGCGCTGCTCATCGTGGACTATATTGCTGTCATTGTTCATTTTAGTCAAACCATACAGTTTGAAAACGAGGCGCGGCTCCAACTAGAAGTGGATCAATCTGGAGTTGTTTATTTATTTCCTGATCTCCTGACTCAGTAGTTTTCTGTACATGTCACGTGACATACATGACGTCATGCCAGTGACCCAACCAGGTAGTTTCAGAGCAGGACTGTAACTCATGACCTCAAGAACTGTTGGAACAGTTGTTTTTTGGTGTTTTGGTGTTTTGGTGTTGGTCACGTGAGTCACTTTGAAGGCCAGCAGAAATAAAGGTTAGGTGTGAGAGGACGTTGGTTAAACATCAGAATATGGTCAAAACTCTTAAAACAAACTGCAGTCACTTTATATTTTGTTAAGAAACAAACCCTGAAGGTAAAGTATATCTCATCAAAATGCAACTACTTTAAGTGAATGTGTCAGTATTTTACTGTTATATGTGATATATTGTGATTAATATTACTGCTGCATTTACAAGATAAATGTAGTGCAATATAAGGACAGTATTTCCCTCTGAGATATAATGGAGTAGTTGTAGCATAAAAGGCTTGAGGAAAGTAAAAATGTCTGGAAACTGTACGTAAATGTAGCATTTACCTAAAAGTACTTAGGTACAGTCCACTTGTGATTAATTTTATTCTAAATAAATGTTTAAAAAACATCAGTACAGACACTGGTGCAAAAAAAGTGGAATTAGTTCAGTTTGATTTTTTGACAGAGGTGGAAGAACTGTTAAAATCCTTTACTGTAGTAAAAGCACTAACACCACTGTAAAAAATACTCTACAAGTGAAAGTCCTGCATTGGTAATCTTACTTCAGTAAATTTACATATCAGCAAAGTGTAATTAAAGTACTTAAAGTAAATGTACTCATAGTGCAGTAAAATGTTCCTGTCTTTTCCTATTATATCTGATGTTTCTGGATTAACATCACTGCATTAAGATAAACGTAGTGCAGTATAAGTACAGTATTTCGCTCTGTGATATAATGGAGTAATCACATAAAAGGCTAATACTTGAGCAAAGTAAAAGTACCTGAAAACTGTATGTAAATACAATGTTCATGTAAATGTATTTAAGTAAAGTCCACTTGTGATTAATTTTATTCTAAGTGAAATAATCTAAAATCAGTACAGACACTGGTGGAAAAATGTAAATAGTTTAGTTTTTGACAGAGGTGGAAGAAGTATTCACATCCTTTACTGCAGTAAAAGTACTCATAGTTCAGTAAAATGATCCCAGTCAGTATTTTACTATTAAATATGATATTTTTTGTTTTAATATTACTGCATTAAGATAAATAAATGTAGCGCAGTAAAAAGTATTTCCTTCTCACATGTAGTGGAGTAGAGGTACCATAGCATACTGATACTCAGGTACAAGTGTCTGAAAATGAATGAATGACTTTATTTTGAGCAAAATAAAAGATAAAAAAAACAAAGAAGGAAATTGTCAACAACTTATTTACAACCATTAAAGTAGATAAACAACAGTCTTGTACACAAGTTCAGCATTTACTCCAATGATAATTAATTACAATATAAATGTAAATAATAAAATAATAATGCATGGACACTGGTTCAGTTTTGTTTTTGACAGAGGAGGAAGTGAAAGCACTGACACCACTGTGTGACAGTACTCCACTACATGTAAAAGTCCTGCATTGAAAACTTTACTGAAGTCAAAGCAAAATGAGCATAAAGTGAAAGTATTCATAGTCCAGTGTTTTCCCATTGTATCTGATGTTTTGCGATTAATATTAGATATTAAAAGAACAGAGTTTCCCTCTGAGACGTAGTCAGGGGAAAATATGTTGTTTGTATTGTTTGATTTGCTGCACCTCAGAGCAGCCTACAGCCTGCAGGGCAGTTAGTTGCCAACTTTACTGATCTGCTTCAGTGACGGGATTTTATCTTTATTTTATTCTTTGTTCTTTGTATTTTCTTGTACATTGTTTTAAATCCAGGATCAGCCATGTAACATTTTGTACCTTTGTTTTAATAAATGCTTTATAAATTATATTTAATATATTTATATGTAGTGAATAGTAGTGCAAGTGATTCAACCTGCCACCTCAGAAATACGCCTGTGTTCAAGCAGATTACACCTTGAAATAAATGTGCTGTTCTCTGTATCTGCCCTCGAGGAGACAAACCCTCTCTGTTGTGTTTCTTTTTTTCCTGTTGTGAAGTAGTCAGTAGAAATATTTAACAAAATGATTTATTGATTTCATATTAACTATAATAAACTATGAAAAAACTATAAATTGATAAATCCATTTAATGAATACCTCCTTATTTTATTTGGTATTTTGTTCATAGACTGATCTGCAGAGATGATTGTTGATGTGTTTGTTGTCTGTATTTGATCATATGATGATACTACAAAATATTCAACAGCTGATTCGATGCAAACCTGGCATTAGGGCCCCTAATAATAGCGTGCACTGGGGCCCTTCCTACTGACGTACGCCACTGGATAGAGTAGCATAAAAGGCACACACTCAGGTGAAGCACAAGCACCTGAAAACTGTTTATGAGTAAAGCTTTGAGTAAATTCCACCTGTGATTAATTTGATTATAATATTAATAACCCAAAATCAGTGTGAACACTGGAGCAAAATATTAAAGCTCAGTTAAATTTAGTTTTTGTTTCTAACTTTAGGGTTCAGGCTCCAACGTGAACGCATGAAACACTTCAGAAACTGATTTAGATCTTGAGGCTGTGCTGTAACACTCAGTCTCTTGTTTGTGTCTTAATGAGCAGACTTTATATAGATGTGATAAGAGATGTTGTGTTTTAACGCTGGACTGTGGCGGTGGAGCTGAGGACGAAGTCAGAGCGTCTGTTCCCAGCGCGCCGTCTTGCAGGGCCACTGGGCGTCCTGGCTGACAGGCTGCAGGAAGCAGCCGGCGCTCAGGTGTCGGCGTCTCTCGGGGTATTAGCTGTGAAATGAGAGCGCTGTCGAGCTAAAGGTCAGGAGGGAGAAACAGTTACCTTCAGCGCTCGGCGAGACAGCAGCTCTTGTCACAGATTAATCTGGGAATCATTATCATGCATCTGTATGTGAATAATTCTGAGGCCAAGATACATTTCTGGATTAATCTGCTGCTTTTCCACATGAGAGAGAGACGCAGGCGGCGAGGAACACAGCGCTCAGAAAGATTAGAATATATGTGTGCATTTATATTACCTCCTTTAGTGTCAGCTAAATTATTCATGTCATCCAGAACGTGTTTCCTGCTGCAGGCCATACATCCAGCATTTCATTTTAATAAAGATCTCCTGCAGCCGCACGCCGCCACCGCGCTGACATTAATATGTTGCATACAGTGTTTGTCATTGTTTAGCTGCATCACAAGGTGGAGAGGATAGAGAGCGTTAAAGGGCTCAATTATGTGGACTAAACATGATGATGTCAGGTGTCACCGAGCTGGATTTACACTGCACAGGAGGAATCAGCTGTGTGTGACATCATGTACTGTCACTGCACTCTGACATCACCTGACTTCATCTTCATTTGTTTGTTTTTATTCAAAATGCCTGTTTTATATTCACCATGGCTGCACACAATAAGACTGTTCCTAGTTTCTTTACAGAGAAATACAAAACCGTACTAATGAACCTTCATTAATATAGGCCTATATTTTATCTCCAAGTGCACGTCACACACTGAGCGAGCCGCCTGTTAATGACGCTGTGGGCTAATGGGCATGTAGCTACTTCCTGTTTCACATGATACGTCATGTTTGTAGTCGACCAATGAAGATGAGTTTACATATCACCTTGGGTTCGTCCTTCACCTTCTCAAAATGATCCCACACTTTGGATTTCCTGCCCGACATGTTATTAACTAGCCTGTGGAATAACCGCAGGTACCAGCCATGGAGATTAACCTGACGAGGACACTTCCTGTGTCTGTCCTTTCAAAGTAAAGTCACACATGCTCCAGTCATGTAGGTTTGATTTATTTTGACAAGGTGCAGCTCCTGATAGAGTTGCACGTTTGTTTGTTTTTTCCTGCGACCAAGCGACCAATGAAATCTTGCTGACTAACGACCTCTCTGATCGACTGTTAGCTCTGATATTTACACAGAAAAACCAGAGCTGTGACGATACACGTACCTGGATCCACGTGTTATGTATTCTATGTCAGCAGTTGGGTCAATGACTGAAACAACTGCTGTCTTGTTTAACTTTGTTTTTAAGACCTTTTCAAGGCATCTTTTGGTTGCTAGGTAACGACATTGTTGTTCCATGTAAACAACATATGAAACTTTGAGCTTCAGTCCTGAAACAAACCAGTGCAAAGTCTGGACTGCAGCGCTCAAACAAAAGGACTGAACACTGTCGGGAGACTCCAGGATCTGTGGCGCTCATTTCATTACCGCTAACGAAGCTTGTTTAACCCTTTGAAACCTGGAACAACATCACTTTTCTTGTGCTGCTGTCAGATGCCTCTGCTAGTATTTAACCCTTTAAACCCTGAACACATGGTGTGTTTCTTTCAAAAACATGGGGGGAAAAGGGAATGAGCAACTTGGTGAGAAATGTTAATAAATTAATAGAAAAAAATTAATAGATTTAGAAAAGTGTTTTTAAAAAAGCACATCCTAGTCCTTTTCTATTCTGTATTTACATAGAATGACTGTGTTACGTAATCCTGATCATGATTTAGATCAGTATGATTCTCACACTCCAGACGCCCAAACTAGAAACTTCAGGAGGTGCAGTGATGCACTGTGAAACTGCCGAAATCCTGAGATATGTCGTGATGCAGTTGTTCGATCGTACTGTCCGACACTACGGTAACTCCCCCGGTGACCTGCTACACCTGGACCTCAGGGTCCTTTCTTTTGATTTACTGACTTATTTATTTGATTATGTATTCAGTCTTGTTTTTGTAGTTTGGTTAGTTTGTTTAAAGGGTAGTGTTTCATTGTTTATTTGAAACAGTATGTTGTGCAAGTGGCAGTGTACCTGATGATCTCATTTTTATTTAAATGAAAAGAAAATTACAGAAAATAGAGTGCATGATGTCTGTGCCGCACAGCAACACAACTCAGTGTTTCAAACACTTGGAGAAAACGCCACAGTCTGCAGTATGATGAACACATAAAGGCCAAGAGGACGGCAAACTGTCCTTTATTTTTGTTTTCAGTGTGTGTGTGTTTCTCTTTGTATCAGTCTGTGTCCCCTCTCCAGATTTGTAAACTCTGAGGTTTTTGCATGTCAGTGAACACAGCGCAGAAGTATTAATGATTTCTTTTTCTTTTCTTTTTTTCCCGCAGCAGCAGTTTGTGGATGTTGGAGTTGTGGGGTGGAAAATTTATCAGTTGATCAGATCAGAGCTGATCAGATGACATCAGTGGATGAGATGAGCAGCTGCTGCAGAGGTTAGTGAAAAACAGCTTTTAGACCATAGTGCAATAACCGCTTCAGTTTCTCTTTCACTGTTCACTGTTTAGAAAATCCTGAATTCATCCTCAGGGGAAATGCGGGAAGCAGCAGATCGACACTGTTAATCAAACAATGCCAGATTGGAGATCTGCAACATTTGTTGCTGACACTAAATATAAAACAAAAACCAGACGCTGTGTCGTATTAAGTTGCTGTGAGCTTCGAAGCAGAAGTTACAAGATAATGTTATCTCAGAGCCTGAACGGGCAAAGTCTGTCTTCCTCTGGGCTGCTGCGTTGTGTCTGCAGCTGCCTGTACTGAAGAGCAGCATCAAATGAAGAGCGCTCACTCTGCTGCTAAATCTAGGGATCAAAATGTCCTCAGAAGTTTGCTGCACACTGACAGGTTAAAAATAAAACAAACAAACAAACCCTGAATTCTCAGCTTGAAACATCCTCAGTTGACTGAACGCTCTCTGACTGATTGTTTGAATTTCAGACTTTCAGGCAGTAGCGCTAGTTTTTCTGTGAATCAAATCTGATCCCGCGTTACCAGGGCTGCACCTAACAGCTGTTTTTTTATTGATTAATCTAACGATTATTTTTTCAAGTAGTCGACTAATCTAACGACTGATTTTGCCTGTTAAAGTAAACAAAAAATAAAAAACAGCTGAATAAGAATGTCAGATGACACATACGGTATCATTAGCGGTGGTGCAGAAAGCTTAAGTGACTCCTACAAACAGAAACAAGTTCCACGTGTTGATAATCCTGATACATTATGTTTGGGAGGGGAACTTCACCACAGTGTTGGCAGACGGGTGAGGGCGCCTGAGACCTGATGAATAATGCAGCGCACAGTTTTCTTCTGTACATGAAATGCCTCGCCAAAAACTGATCGCAAAGATCCTGTTGCATAAAACTGCAGATCAATCATTAATTGTGACGGGGCTGGAAGAGCACAGCTTCGGAAAGTTGAGTGATCCAACTTTAGACACTGAGACCAGTCATAAACTGACCTCTCGTCAAGCTTAAAGTGGAAAGTTAGTTGCTCATCATTCAGGGTGTCCATCAGGTTCTCTCAGTCGCAGAGCGCTCTTCTCAGGACGCCTCCATTTTCCTTATTTATCACCACAAACTCAGACATGTTGCCGTTTAGATGCCGTCAGAGGTCCCTCATGTTTTGACCCTTACTTTGGTTACTAAGGTCCTCAGTGCAACGGTTTAACAAACTTTAAGGAATTCCTTAAGTATAAGACCAAGATAAGGAGAAAACCTTAAGGACTAGACTTAAGGGTTTTTGTGCAACTGATTGTATTTAAAGAAAACCTTAATTTGGATTTAAAGGGACATCTTAACTTACCGTGCTTTATGCGCCCGGCCGGTGGTTCCTGACGCTGCCCCTGAGTGTAGGACAGACTGCAGGACAAAACTCTGACTCTCTAAACGTCCTTCAGATTTGTTCTGCACACTTGTTTAAAGGGTTTAGTCGACCTGGAGCGTTTGCCCTTTTCCACAATCTCTCACTTCCAGGAGACAATCTCCTCTCTGCTCTCTCCTGCTGCAGATGTTCAGCCCGCCCACTGATGAATCTGCAATTATTGATGGCTTCATATAAGCAGTGAACTTCTCCAATCGGCCCGCATGGTAATTGTAAAGGAAGTCATATGCATAAAATTAATTATACGGCGCAATAAGGCCCATAAATCAGGTCACTATCAATTCAGTGGGAAATGTTTCAGGCGCAGGCTCCTCTGCAGAGTTCAAGGTAAAAAAGGAAAGGATTCCCCTTTTTTACCAAATCAAGGAAGTAATCTGTCAGAGAGGACAAAGACGCGTCGCACACAATGGTTCTTACTCCAGGACGAGCTCTATATTTGGAACAAGAAATGAGCTTTTCTTCAATTGTGCGCTGCTTAATCTTATAAATGGTGCAATCAAAGAAGAGCTGTGTTTACTCTGCTCTGTGGAGATCATGTCGGCAGCAGGAGCACCTCTACGCTCGCCGGTGTTGTGCGAGGCTCAATGATGTGGGAAATGTAAGAAGTGTAAGAGTGATTATGCCGGAGCGAGCTGTGTATCCAGGCAGGATGCTTCCTGCAGCAGAGGTTGAGTGATGGCTCGCAGAGTGCCGCAGGAACTAATTCGAAAGAACAATTACACGCGTTCAGTCCATTTATTTTCCATCGGATAATTATTTGATGTATTTATTTTAATGACATTGTGTAATTCAGTTCATCTCAGGCTCTCGCTGACTGCTAGCTTCAATTACCGGCCAGTCATTTATAACTCCAGAGTCTAAAAAGAGGGTAATTGCCCAGATGGAATGCTTAATGAGGGTTGCACAATTATTTCCCAAGCTATTGAGATTTGTATTTTGTTAGCTACTTAATTAAATAGCCTCTTTTTCAACAGGTCTTTTTTCCCTCGATCACAGATCAGGACACCCAGGAGCACATTATACACACATTACACACACATTACACACACACCCTCTCAGGCATCATGACCATATATAATATATATATTTAAATGAGTATATATATACAGACACACACAGTTCCCTAAGGAGTTTTTGGTAATATCACTGCAGCTTTTCCAACATTATTTTTGTATAATCCATCAAAAATCAAGCAGTTTGTTTCAGTGAGAATAAAGGCCCTGATACAACGAGCCGACGGTCGGCCGTCACCCTAGTTTTTACGGTGTGTCCTGTCTTGTTGTCCCCGACACATCTTCACTCCAGCCTCATCACTTATAACGTCTGGTCATGGACTCTCCATGTCGAGATACAGATGTGTTTAAAATAATAGCGGTGTGTTTTAAAAAGTGAGCAAAGCACAAAATCCTTTTGATAGCTTTTATTTCCATACACGCAAATGCATCGGGAACGCTGCACATTCTATTCCAAATCCAAAATGACTTTACGGAAAGTGAAGAATAATGAATATTAGGCTGTTCAGCAGCAGTGTCTGCACTTTTCTTTACAAACTCAAACATTTACTTGAAGACTTAGCTTCCCTGTGAATCACTGAACTAATATTTAGTTGTGTGACCACTGTGTCTGAGAACTGCCTCACATCTGTGTTGCATGGAGTCAACCAACTTCTGGTACCTGTGAGCAGGTGTTCCAGTCCAGGATCATCGGACTACATTCCACAAGTCGTCTGCAACATTTTTGATGTCACCCCACAAGTTTTCTATGGGACCAAGGTCCGGGGATTGGGCTGGCCACTCCCTGACGCCGATCTTGTTGGTCTGGAACCAAGATGCTGCTCGCGTACTGGTGTGTTTGGGGTCGTTGTCTTGTTGAAGCGCCCATTTCAAGGTCATTTCCTCTTCTGCATAAGACAACATGACCTCTTTAAGTATTCTGATTCAGAATTCAAACAGATCCATGATCCCTGGTATGCGATAAATAGGCCCGACGCCATAGTCTGAGAAACATCCCCATATAATGATGCTTGCGCCACCATGCTTCACTGTCTTCACACTGGGTGTGGTTACATGATGGCTTTTCATTCGGAATTAAATCAATCTGAATGAAATCATTTGGAATTAAAGTTTTTCCAGGTAGTTTACATGAGAAATATTCACCGGAGATCAGTTTAATTGCCTTTATTTGGGTCTGAGCAAGGTTTGGGGCAGGGAGGGTGTCAAGATGCTTGACAACGCCGTTCTTAGTGCCTTTTTCGGGCTTGTTTTATATTCTTGAAGCAGCAGTACGACAACAACCTTGTTCTGCTAATGCTTCGTCTGTTGAGGAGGAGAAGGGAGGTAGAAGGTCAAAGAAGGGAGATAAAAGACCGTGCTGTGGCGAATGGAAACCGGTGAGTGCAACGAGTCCGACTGCTCTATCTCAGCCCGTTGCTATGCGCACTATATACGTCATGGCGCCAGAAGGGCAAGGAAACGAGCATGTGCAGAAAGACCGGAATGAGCTTAAAGAGGAATGAGTATTTACAAGTGTGAGAAATTCTTTCATTGGGAATTAGAAACGGAATATTCCAGCCCCTTACATCGGATTGAATTTTCAATCGCATTGGCCATTTTCATTCTGAATGAGGTGTTTACAAGATCACTTTTAATAGGAATGAACTTTCATTCTGAATGAAAAGGGAATTAAACAGTCCATGTAAACGCACTCAGTGTACTGTGGCTTGAATTCAGTGTTTGGGAGTCGTCTAACAAACAGTCTGCGGCCCCTAGACCCAGAGAGAACAGTCTTTCTTTCATCAGTCCACAAAATGTTGCATCATTTCTCTTTAGGCCAGTCAGTGTGTTCTTTGGCAAACTGTGACCTCTGCAGCACGTCGTTTTTGCAACAATGGGACTTTGCGGGGGCTTCTTGCCCATCACTTGGCGTCACATAGGCGTTCTCTAATTGTTACAGCACTAACAGTAAGACTTTCTTTGATGTCCCTGGATCATTGGCTGAGTCTTTGCCATTCTGTCTCTTCTTCGTCTCATTCCAAGGGTAGTTTTCAGTTTCTTTCACGTCTTTCTGGTTTTGTTGCCATTTTAAAGCATTTGAGATCATTTTCTGCCATTCTCACATGTTTTCCTCTCTCCAATCAACTTTTTAATCAAAGTACGCTGTTCTTCTGAACAATGTCTGCAACGACTCACGTTACTCAGATTTCCAGAATGAATGACTTCACCAATTGAACTACACACGTCTATTATTTCTAACACAACTGTATGACCTTTTATGGCCAAATGTAAAAAATAAAGGTGGCAGCATTGCGTTCAATGGGCAGATAATATCATCTCAGATGGATCCCGGGCCCCTGAATCACATCTACTTGTGGCAGACCTTGTAATATCGCCAAAGATTGTGTTGTCGTCCAAAGAATCGATATACTGTTTCTGTAAACCTGCAGAGCTGCAGAACACCGAGACCAACAAACAGCAAAACTGGCTGTGATTTAGCGAGTCCTCGTGTTTCCAGCAGCTTTTAAGACCCTTCGTGGGGATGGTGCCACAAAATGGGGTTGTTCTTTACCGAGACATTGACACGCTGGGTGTGTTGGTTGTTGACGTTCTGGGACGCCGTGTCAACTTCAGCCTGTTACATGCATTGTCTGTTTTCAAAATACAGACAATGCAGAAGTGTATTTTGAAAACAGACAATGCATGTAACAGGCTGAAGTTGACACGGCGTCCCAGAACGTCAACAACCAACACACCCAGCGTGTCAATGTACAGTTTGCATGCAGTCTCTTTCAAAATAAAAGCACTACGTCGATACAACACCGTGAATTGATGTTTTTTTCCTTCAGCAACACACACATGGTTGTGTTTAGGAAAAAAGAACAGGGTTTGGCTTTGCATTCAAACGGTAAGCAAACACCGGTCTCCGGGGTGGAAGTCAGTGGTTGTTGGACCCATCCACCCTACTCTGATTTTTCGCCCCTCTTATCTTACATTGTTGTCCCACTGTGTTTTTACCCTGACGCCGCTGTGCACCTTTAAACAACAACGGTTACTGGCCGTGTATCATGTTGCTGTGAAAGGACAGCTTTTTTGTCGGTGTCTGGAAGTCACTGACAAGCACTGGTTTACGACGACTTCAGAGTGAGACTGGGTTGTTGTCCCTTTTTGGCACTTGTCGGCTACTTTTTTTTTTTTTTTCAGCCAAGTCAGCGTGTTGAATGGGCGACGGCTGATCTATCCTCGTCTGAGCGTTGAACATCCTGCTCTACTGCCCGGCTCTGGGATATTTCCTGTTTGTTAAAGAACGGGAAATGGTTGAAAATGAGAAGAACCAAGTCCCGCTGTCCTCCACAAAGGACAAGGGTTAAAATGTGTATTTGGAAAACGAAAAATTAATGTGCACCTCTAAAATGTAAATGAAGCCACATCCATGCCATTCAACTACGACCTCACACAGGGAAACACACTGAATTTAGGCAGAAGGGAAAGAAACTCATAAATGATTCATAAATTAAAAACAACATCCATATGAACATTAGAAACATGTCTTTATAAATTTGATCATTTATCTAAGCCCAGGGTGTCCTCAGTACAGCACGGCAGGACTCAAACAGACGGCATGCATGGTGTTTGACATAAAGGCCTGAGCGTCACGTCCCCCACAGAGGACACATATAAACTTCATAATCTTCCCTTTAATCGATTTATATATTAAAGGTTGTAACATATGACCCAGCGTGGTGAGAAGTTGTTCAGTGACATGAGCAGCCTGTCACATCACCGTATCATGTGTAACACTAATATTAGTGTAACAGGATAAATGCGGCCATTAAAGTCTATTGAGTCTTATCAGCTAACACAAACTGTTCATGCCGCAGCTGGAGCTTTAACGAGGTGTCGCAGTACGACGCTGATATCTGTGACACCACACACAAATACTGCTATTACTATTAAAGACAGGAATGTGTGGCTGATATGAAGGGAGCAGAGACGCATGCAGCACAGTCAGATTATAGAGGCTGCACACTGGAGCACAGTCACAGTCTGATTATCACACGCAGAGATGGATCACAACTTTAGTGATCCTGAGGGAATCTGAGGTGCAGAGCAAAATATAAGATGATTAAGAAGGTGGAAATCCAAAAATATACACGTGATAAAATATAAACGTTTATGTTGAGGACCATAAAATACACAGGGTGATGGTACAGCTGTAGAGGAGCTCGGTCAGTCTCTGAGTAAACGTGTGAATCAAGCTCCAGTGTCATAACTGTGGTCAAACATGGTGTTTGTTCCTGAGGGAGGAGTGTGTGTTTGTTAGCAGCAGCAGAGTGATGGTGCGGCAGCCTCGGCTGAATGATGTCAGGTCTAAAAAAGCTCTCTCACAATGATTCATTCACATCTTGAGTTTATGAGAGCGGCCGTTTGTGCGGTGAATGATGTGCTCTTTTATTATTACATTTGAAATGTTTCACGGCTAACATGTATGTTAAAGCGGCGATTAATCAAACATGGCAGCCGTGTAATTTGTCAGTGCTGGCTGGCCGTGTCAATACGGGCTCCTATAAAAGGCACAAACACATCAGCACTTTAATTAATGCAATTAAATGAAGCAACGATTTCTCAGGGGCCACGTCGCACACTGTGTGTGCTGCTGCATCGGGCTCACTGTCACTGACCCGCTAACTGAGGGGCTCTTAATAACCAGGCCTGTGTTTATCAAACTGCTAACACTGAAAGATCCTTCACTTTCACTCACAGACTGATTAATACAAACTATTACATTTATTTGGGCCTAAAAATACTTTTAAATTTAAAAGACGTGACTGCAGAGCAGAAACAAACAACAGTGCACCTTCACATATTTGTCTTCTCTCTGATGTTCCTCGTCTCTAAACTTCAGTTTTTGTTTTTTGTTACGTACATTTTAAAAATAAAATCAAACTGAATGTCCATGTCGGTGTTAGCCGATTTATTTATTTCCTGGGGTTTTTATCTGTGACAGGCGTGGGCTACGACAGGATTTCGTGTTGCCTTGCATGCATTTGGTCGTGTGAGTTTGTGTATCTCTGTGTCTGCAGCTAATCTTGCAAACTACTGGGCCAATCAGACTAGTGTTAAGAGTGTACATTTACGACTGTATACTCAAGCATTTCTAATGGTCACTATGGATTTGGTCGTGTGACTGTGTCTGTGTCGACTGTCTGTCGAATCAGCGCAATATTTCCTGTGTATATTTATGACTACACTAAATCATGTCTCGTGGTTGCCATGTGTTTGGTTGTGGGAGTGTGTGTATCTGTCCTTTTTGCTGCTAATCTAGTCAAATTACTTGACCAATCAGCCTAATTTTTAGTTTGCACATTAATGACTGTATGCCCAAGGGCTTCTCGTAGTTGCCATGCTTTGGTTGCGTGAGTTTTTTGTATCTGTCTGTCTGCAGCTAATCTTACAAACTACGTGACCAATCAGCCTAATTTTTAGTTTGCAGATTTATGAATCTACCCTTAAGGACTTCTCATGGTTGCCATGCGTTTGGTCGTGTGTACGTGTGAATCTGACCTTTTGCAGCTAATCTTGAAAACTACTACAACAATCAACCTTATTTTTAGTTGAACATTATGTATTATTGTAGTTGTCATGCATTTGGTTGTATGTATGTGAAGCTGTTCTTTTTGCAGTTAATCTCACAAACTACTGGACCAATCAGCCTAATATCCACTGTGCACGTTTATAACTCTGTGCTCAAGGACTTTTTGTGGTCGCCATTTTTGGTCGTGTGAGTGTGTGTATCTGTCTGTCTGTCTGCAGCTAATCTTGCACCACTGGAACAATCAGCCTAATCTTTAGTTGAACATTTATAATTGTATTCTGAAGGACTTCTCGCGGTTTCTATGCATTTGGTCGTGTGTGTCTGTGTGTGTTTGTCAGTCCTTTTTGCTGCTAATATAGCAAACTACTGGACCAGTAAGCCTAATAGTAGTTTGCACATTTATGACTGAAGGCTCAACAGCATCTCGTGGTTGCCATGCATTTGGTCATGAGTGTGTGTGAGTGTGTAACTCTGTCCTTTTTGCAGCTAATCTTGCAGACTACTGGACCAACCAATTCCTTCTTTACAGACAAAGTTAATAGCGTTAGAGGTCCAGATTTGTGGCAATGTTTTACACGTTAACAACACATTCATCCTCATAATTTCTACATATCTATACTTCACATACAGTTAACAGGAGAAGTTGATCTGATCTGTGCAACGTGCAGTGGCTCCGTCAAAAGAAAAAATCTACTGAAAGCACTTTTCTAGTTTTGATGTGTTTTGCTCTAGCCAATCAGCAGTGACTTTTTTATTAAAGAAATATGTTTAAGAGTTTTTATCTTAGTGAGTTGACTTATATGATGCCCTGTTCTCCATGAGTTTATGACTTTTAAAAAACATTCACGTCAACATTTAAGTCCAAACTCTGACTGGGAAAAAGCTCTGATAGATCCACATTGGTATAAAGCTGGACTTCTGTTAAAGGTCTTTAAACCCCACTTTAATAATTATCATGTTTTGTTGTTTAACTAATAATCAAACTGAACCTTCGTTTCCCAGTTGGTCTTTTTCTGAACTGTAAATCTTTAAAGTTGATAAATACCGGCGCTGCTGTTTTAGCAGAAAAGAGAAATAGCTCACACATAATGGAGTCAAACCTGCTCTCTTTATAAAACTGCTGCACTGAACAAACAGTTGCACGATTAACGGTTACAGTCTGTAATTACAGACATGTAATAAAGGCGGGATCATCTGAGCGAGCTGCAGGCCGTCTGCAGATCAGCACATCCATTTTTCACAGGCAGCGTGCCGTAATATTGTTGCACAACATAATGGTAACACTTGTTCCAATAAAAGAGGCACTTTTACACCATGTTTTCATAGTAAGCTTTTATTTGACGGCTGTAACAGTGCTGTGAATTCATCAAAACCTTTATGGCTCACAGTAACTCCTGGATGTGTCCCCTAACAGCTGCACAGACTCTTATAAAACGCTGCCGAGCCGCTGCTGTCTCAACATATTACAGGAAATGTTCCCGAAATGTGTCGGAGGAAACTTTTCACTTGGTTCTTCGTGAGGAGGTCGAAGCGCTGAGTCAGGGATCAGTATTTATCAGGTGACCTATTGAACAACATCAGTCCTGACTGGACAGAAACTCAGAGTGATGTGTTTAGTCCAACGTTAACATTTTTTATCTGTGCTGATATTTATTTGCGTTCCGGAGTTTCAGGTCACACAGACATGGACTGGTAGGCCTGGTTTCAGTCCCAGTTTAACTTGTAGATCAGTGCAGGGCTGGGCGATATGGCTGGCAGTAATATTGTGGCCTTCTTAGGCTACGTCACAATACACGATATATGTATCTTGATATTTTGATATCACCTCTACACTGCTGTAGACCACTGAAATACTAAACTACTAAATAACTACTGTTACAATAAAGTTAGATAAAAAAAAGAAAGGCTCAGTGTCTGAGAGGGACTGTATCTCAGAGCTGTGGAGGGAGAAGAAGTCTGAGAGTGATGGACGTGAAGATTCCTCATAGAGCTAATTAGCTTAACGAATGGCCTCGGCCCTCCTCTTTGTCTTTAACAATGGCTGCTGCTCCACCTCCCTCTCCACCCCTCCGTCACTCTGTGGCTGTGAATGCAGAGGACCACCCACCCAGAGGACGGTGCAGCACGAGGGTTCATCAGCAGGTACAGCGTCAGGAGTTCACAGGAAGTTCATCGTGACTCACAGGGACAGCTGGGATGTGTGACATCACAGACCGAGAGACTTATTGACATCCATGTAAATACAGATCTGTGTTTGTGTGATGTTTACAGCTACAGTAGTGACACAACCTGTCGCTCATCTGTAAACATGACTGTACAGAGAGAAGTGACTGTGGGAGGACCAAAGACGACGTATGAGTGTTGGACAGACAGATGCATGTGCACCTTTTCAACATCTGGACGGAGTGAGTCTCAGACTTCCTCCAGACAGTTTGGACCATCAGACTTTAATAAAGTTCTGTTATAATATAGTTTAATAGTGTTATAATAAAGGTAAATCACTGTTATAGTAAATGTACTGATGTAATCAAATTAAAGTACTAGTATAATAAAGTTAAAATACTTTTATCATAAAGGTAAATAAAGTAGTTGTAAAAGTACTGTCAAAATAAAGTTAAATAAAGTATTGATAAAAAAGGTTATTGAAGTAATGGTATAATAAGGTTAAAGTGTTGTTAAAATATACTGTTGTGATAAAGTTAAAATACTGTACATAAACTTACTGCCATACATTAAAGTACTATTATAATTAAGTTAAATAAAGTACAGTAGTTAAGTTGAATGAAGTCATGGTATAATAAAGTAAAAGCACTAATAATAAAGGTGCATAAATTACCGTTATAATAAAGGTAAGGTCTTGTTAAAATATCATAAAATTTATGTCGTAATAAAGTTAATGTATTTTTATGATAAAGTTAAATTAGGTACTGGTTCATAAAAGTTAAGTGAAGTAATGATATAAAATTAAAGCGCTGTAATAATTTTGTAAAAGTACTGTTGTAATGAAGTTTAAGTACTGTAATAATTAAGTTACATAATTTCAAATAAAGTTAAATGATGTAATGTTATAATAAAGTTATATAAAGCATTGATGAATAAGGTTAAATCAAGTACTGTTGTGATAAAGTTCATTAAAGTACTCATACATAAAGTCAAATAAATTTATGGTATAATAAAGTAAAAGCTTCTAATGATAAAGGTAAATAAAATACTGCATAGTAAAATTAAAATACTGTTAAAAAAGTTAAAGATAAATAAAGTTTAATATAGCACTGTTATAATAAACTTAAATAAATATACTATTATAATTTATTTAAATGAAGTAGAAATACATAAGTATTAAGTTATATTATGATAAAGGTAAATAACATACTGCAATAATAAATTAAATAAGGTAATGTTTAAATAAAGAACTAAAAAATAAAGTTAAATCAGGGACTGTTATAATGAAGTTAATGTACGGTTTGAGTAAAGATAAAAATTAAGGACTGTTAAAAAATGTTAAAGATAATTTAAGTTCAATTAAGTACTCGTCATAAAAAAGTTAAATAAATTACTATTATGATTAAAAATGAAGGAGTAATAGTAAAGTTATATAAAGTACTGCAGTAATAAAGTTAAACCAGGCACTTTTTAAATAAAGTTAAATAAGGCACCGTTTAAATAAAGTTAAATCAGGAACTGTTTAAATAAAATTAAATAAGGCACTGTTTAAATAAAGTTACATCAGACACTGTTTAAATAAAGTTAAATCAGGCACTGTTTAAATAAAGTTACATCAGACACTGTTTAAATAAAGTTAAATCAGGCACTGTTTAGATAAAGTTACATCAGGCACTGTTTAAATAAAGTTACACCAGGCACTGTTTAAATAAAGTTACATCAGACACTGTTTAAATAAAGTTAAATAAGGCACTGTTTAAATAAAGTTACATCAGACACTGTTTAAATAAAGTTAAATCAGACACTGTTCAAATAAAGTTAAATCAGGCACTGTTTAGATAAAGTTACATCAGACACTGTTTAAATAAAGTTAAATCAGACACTGTTTAAATAAAGTTAAATCAGGCACTGTTTAGATAAAGTTACATCAGGCACTGTTTAAATAAAGTTACATCAGACACTGTTTAAATAAAGTTACATGAGACACTGTTTAAATAAAGTTAAATCAGGCACTGTTTAAATAAAGTTACATCAGACACTGTTTAAATAAAGTTAAATCAGGCACTGTTTAGATAAAGTTACATCAGGCACTGTTTAAATAAAGTTACACCAGGCACTGTTTAAATAAAGTTACATCAGACACTGTTTAAATAAAGTTAAATAAGGCACTGTTTAAATAAAGTTACATCAGACACTGTTTAAATAAAGTTAAATCAGACACTGTTTAAATAAAGTTAAATCAGGCACTGTTTAGATAAAGTTACATCAGACACTGTTTAAATAAAGTTAAATCAGACACTGTTTAAATAAAGTTATATCAGACACTGTTTAAATAAAGTTAAATCAGACACTGTTTAAATAAAGTTAAATCAGGCACTGTTTAGATAAAGTTACATCAGGCACTGTTTAAATAAAGTTAAATCAGGCACTGTTTAGATAAAGTTACATCAGACACTGTTTAAATAAAGTTAAATCAGGCACTGTTTAAATAAAGTTACATCAGGCACTGTTTAAATAAAGTTAAAGCACAGTCACAGTGTGGGAGGAGGAATAGAGGACGATGTGTGAGTTTTGCACATTTACATCTTTTTAATATGTGGACAGAGTGAGTCACAAACACAAACTTCCTCCAGACGTGGTTTGAACCATCAGACTTTATTTTTTAAATGCTTGTTGTATTTACATTTATCTAGATGGGATCTGCTCGGCACATGAAGTGAGTGAATGAGCTCATAACGCACCAGGACACCTCCCAAATTAAAAGAAGAGGACTTTGAGTATCACACAGAGGGAAATGAAAAAGTCATGTGTAATAGTTGTGTGATATTATTCTGCACATCCTGTGTGATTAACCGCCGTCGCTCCAACATGTCGCCCAAAGAGAGTTTCACTTTTGGAGTCAGGAAATGAAAACACGAGCACATTCTGCTTTTGTTTGCCCAACAACAGCCAGTGAATAATGGCTGAATGAACGCACTTTGATTGGGAGACGCCGAGCCATAATCTGACCCGCAGATTTTAATAGAGACTCCATGATAAATCAGGAGCATTCATACTCCCCAAATTACCCAAAGCAGTGGAAATGATTGCCTTGGCTTTGCTGGTGTGGCGCACAATAGTCCCCCTCTCAAAAGAAAGGAAACGGGGACAAATAATGTTGCGGAGCCAAACCATTTATGGAGCTGCTCCAGGGGGGCTATTAAAAAGTTCTCAGTCAAATGCTGCTCTGCCTGAGTGGATCCCAACAACACTGCAGCGCTTGGCCCTCTCTCATCCTCCGACTGGTTAACATTCATCGCAGAGTCAATCCCCTTTCACTGGGAGCAGGAGGGACGGGGGAGGGAGGGGGAGGGAGGGGGAGCCGGAGGGCCAGATGGGGGAGGTTTGGTTGGAAGGAGGTACGATGAGGCCAAAGGGGAGATGGATCGTAATGTGGCCTGATTACAAAGTCCTCATTCACATAAAGAAATGGAAACACACTCAGACGTGGGTGATACGCTGGAAAACAACCAGTCAATCACTCAATATTGATGTTTATCACAACAAAGATGGAGTCAGCGTTTCTGCTGAGCGTCAGAGTTCTACATATTTATCGTCTCGCTGTCAAACTCACGACGGACAGTTTATATTTATGAAAGAGATGGAAATCAAATCAGCAGAATCAGAGACACCGTCTTTGTTAAACTACTGTTAAATAAAGTAAAATGACGTTCTGTTATAATGAAGCTAATTAAAGTCCTGCTTTAATAAAGTTAAATAAAGTATTGTTATACTGTGGAAGGAAGAACACAACCCGGTTCAACACTGAAGTCAAATACCGCATTTGGACTTTCCACGTCCACACATGACGTCCAAGGTACCCTGGGTGTGTTGGTTGTTGACGTTCTGGGACGCCGCGTCAACTTCAGCCTGTTACATGCATTGTCTGTTTTCAAAATACACTTCTGTTTTCACAGGAAATGTACAGTTTGATACAGTCTCTTTCAAAATAAAAGCACTACGTCGGCACAACACCACCAGCTGATGTTTTTTTCCTTCAACAACAAACGCACATGGTTACATTTAGCCAGTGATGTTGCACTGACATAGTGCGTTTATTGGGATGGGTTTAGGAATAAAAAACAGGGTTTGGCTTTACGACCTTACAGGAAGTGAACACTGGCCACCCGGGTTAGAGTCGATGGTTGTTGGATCCGTCCACCACTCGTCCTGTCAGTCCAGCATCATAGTTTTACATACGACATGTGTCTGTTGACATGTATTCGCTCCGAAATCCCAAATATTTGCACACTGCTGACTTATTCCTGAGTAAGTATCATTATCGGCTGTTTGCCATCTGCCTGCTGCTGTTAGACGGTTACACAGACTTTTAAAAAAAAAACATCACTGGATCGTTAATCATTGAATTGATATATTGATCCACTTCGATGGATCGCTACACTCCTAATTAACATATCAATGTTTCTAAAGCGATGTAGTGTATGAGCTGAGTCATCATGACCCCTGGATTAACAATAGTGGATTATCCCGACTAAGTGGGACGATGTTTCAAATAAAATTCCTTTGTCCTCAATTACACCAGGGCGGAAACAGAAATCTTGAAAACGTATTAAATTAATCCAAAAACTGTCTCGATGGTCAGATATCACCTGAGACAATATGGTGGTCACATTGGCAGTTTGGGTCACGTGACAGTCACCAGAAGAAAATATTGACGCAAACCACAGAAATGTTAAATCTGGAAGTGTCACATCAACGTTTCCCTGGTGACGTAGTGTATGAGCTGACTGTCATCAGGAGGTGGAGGGGATGGAGGATGGAGTGACACCTGCAGAGCTGCAGTCGACTGTTGAACACCATCGAACACCTGAACTGGCTGTTTCAGTGAGTCATTGGTGCGTTCACAGCAGCAGATGGTGTCACCAAAGAGGGTATTTTAGGCCGAAACATGTACTTTATCTAACCATGACCACGTGTGTTATGTGTCTACACACAGTCATACATGAACCACAGCGCTGTTGAAACCTGGGAAACGTACAGTTCAACATATAAACTACATAATAACAAGTGTAACTCGCTCATGGTTTGTAGAAACATACGATGCCACATTTATTCTGTGTTGATCTGTTTGTATCAGCACTCTGCAATGGACCTGTGACCATCTTACCTCTCAGCCTCCTCACTGACCGGGTCATTTAACCCTTCTTTAACCAGCTGATGTTGACACGAGGTTAACTAAAGTGTGTGTGTGTGTGTGTGTGTGTGTGTGTGTGTGTTGTGAGGTTAACTAAAGTGTGTGTGTCTCAGGGAGGGTGTGTCAGTCAGTGGGGGGTGTTCAGGGACAGCTGCCTCTGTTTTTTGGACCAATATAAAACACAAAAGCCATCAAAGTGACAGAGGTTAAGTCAATCCATGACCGACCAGCTGCCCCCCCCTCCCTGCACACACACACACACACACACACGCACACACACACACACACACCACCTCATCCATTCATGCCCCACCCACTCACACACACACATGCCCATTCATACATCCACCTCCACCCTGCCTGATGGATGGACTTTAATATCATTAGTTTTAATGTCCAACAAATTGCAGCAAACAGTTTGATCCACACACTTAAAATCTAATAAGTCTTTAATTAATTTAAACAATTAGCCGTGACGTGATCTCACATGAAGACGAGCTGCAGGTCTGTGGCTGAACCAGCAGGACGACATCAGTGTCACTCACTGTGAGACAGACGGAAACACTGGAGGTGACCTGCTGTCTGCTGACAACAAGTCACACTCTCCACCTTCAGCTCCACCTCCATCTCCACCTCCACCTTCACCTCTTGGAGTAGTTACAATAATGATAAACTTTATTCAAATTAAAGTTATTAAGTGCTCCGTCTGGTTGAAACTAAAGAATAAAAGATTTATTTCAGGGCTGCAATAAATTCAACTCAGATTACAACAGTACAAGTCAACGTACTTCAAACATGGACATCTGGTGGACGACTGAGAGAGGTGGTGTTTTAATGGATCTAAAGTTAAAACCATTATAGCTCAAGATTTCACTCCTTTTGCAGAATAAAGATAAGATGCAGAGCAAACTTAGTATTTCGCTGCTGGAAATTTCCAGAGAGTTTCCCTGTAATGACCGCAAGAGATCGTTGTTTGTATGAGCTAAAATAAAAACCATAATAGCTTGAGATTTCACTCTTTTTGCAGTGAAAAGCTGAGGCTTCTGTCTTCCCCATCAGATCATTGTTTCCATAATCCTGTAAATTTATTTTATTTCTATTTAACCCATATTTAACCAGGTTAGTCCCGCTGAGATCAACGATCTCATTTTCAAGGGAGACCTGGCCGAGACAGCGGCACAGACCAAGTTACAGCCAAACAACAACTCAATAAAAAACATAAAAGATCAACAGTAACATGTAGAAAAAAAGCCCACTTGAGCACAACGACAAAACCCAACCAACTTATTCATTCTCGGACAGTTCACAATACATATCCGTCTAAAAAACTATAATAGCCAGAATATTTTTTCATTTTGCAGAAGAAAGCTGAGGCTTCTGTCTCACTGTCATCATGTCATGTGTGTACATTACGTTACCTTACATGTCATGTAGATGTGTTATTTCAGCGTAGTAACGTTGGTATTTCCCCGATACTGCTGTGAGAGATTGTTGCTCCCATAATACTGTATATATTTAAAGATAAACTCGGAACCATCAAAGAGATTCATGTTTTTGCAGAAGAAGTTTCTATCATTCTCGTCATAACATCATTACGTTATGTTACATTACCTACATGTGAAGCAAATGCAGTTTTTGGCCGTATTATGTATTTTCATGGCATAAATAGTCGTTTGGCGCCAGAGGAATGAATGATGAATCCATCACGCCTTTTCACTCTGCTTACAAAAATGATCAAAAACTAAATAATGTACAGAGTTCTGATGAAAAATTGCCCAAATTTTAATTATTACTTTTATTGTGACACTATTTCAATACTTTTATCAATTATTATGGTTTGCTGACGGACATGACCTTTTAGCTTAGGTTATAGAGATCTAAGGGACATGAAGCATTTGAAGATCATCCAAGAAATGACATCACAATAAGCAAAAATACCAACATAGGAGCTGGCAGATCGTTTCTGTTGCAGAGATCAAAGAGTTTAAAATAAATAAAATAAATTAATATAAAAACAGAAGGCAATAACATTGATAAACTGATGCTCTCACATTAATGAAAAGCTTTGGAGGCAAATATGAGAAACACACTTTCTAAAAGTAATTTTTAACACATCAAGGCTCAATTTATTAAATTTTTAAAAAATAAATTCCTGCTTTTAAAAAAACATTGAAATGAAAGCGCCTCAACCTGATCAACCAAAACATACAGAATAAATACCTACAGAATCAACATTAAATATATTGAAATAAATAGTAAATAAATGTTTCTACAAATACTTTTATTAAAACAGCCGCATAAAAACAACATTTAAAAAACAACATTTACAGAATTACAATCAAATAAAACATAATTATAAAGATTAATCAGCAAATTAATGAAAATTAGTTGAATAAATAATGTTGGATAAAATCCCTAAAACCAGTATTTTACAGAGAGCAACTGAAGGAGACAGAACCTGCTGTCAGTCCATGCAGAGATTTAAAACTTAGATATTAAAATCCATATACACTCTGTAGTTTACTGGAAACCAGTGAGGAGAGTACAGTTCACCAGCACAGAGGAGACATGCACCAGTGAAGACTCCACATGTGTCCACAGTAAGATGATTTTATTATTTCATAGTTCTCTCAGAGTGACTGTGATGAAGTCAGATCTGTGAGGAGAGTGAAACAGAGGGGGGAGATGGAGGGGCGAGCACAGCCCCCTCCGTTGATGTGAATGTGAACTGCAGCCTGATGTGAGTCCAGATAAATAAACTCCAGTGAGATAAAGATAAACCTTAAACATTAACGATGAAGGGAGCGGCCTCAGTCGAAATGAAGACTCATCATCATCTGTGACAGAAGCTCACAGTCGGCTCCTCTAACCTGTGTCGTATATCTCCACACTGTCCCTTTATTTTCCTGTAACAAAGCTCGGCCTTCATCATCGGCCTCCATTTAACGACTTCACGCTGGATCCGTCACAACACACTCCTCCCATAGCTCCCATTGGCCGTCTGATGGCGGCAGGTTACACACAGGTCTCCATGGCTCTGATGCTCAGACCCGTACAGTCATGAGACGATGACATGTGACGGGGTTAAATGTGCCACACACACGGGACCAAAACACACACAAACTTAAACTCCTTAAACCTGAACTTCATACCAATCGCCAGAGTAAATGTTGGCTCTATATGTTTTGGAAAACCACGGATATGTTTCATTTGCTCACTTTTATGCAGCATTACTTTTCAATGTGTTGGTTAACATGTCAGTTCAGTCAATCAATTTTATTTATAAAGCCCAATATCACAAATCACAGTTTGCCTCACAGGCGTCACACGACATCCCTCTGTCCTTTGGACCCTCACAGCGGATAAGGAAAAACTTCCCCCAAAAAAACTTTAACGGGGACAAAAAAAAGTGGTTAGATTTAGTCACAAAAACTCTTGGTTAGGAAAAGATCCCTTTTTGGCTTAAAATACCTGATTTTAGTGGCACAATCCTCGCTGGAAAAGTAGCGACATCTCTGTAAACAAAGACAACAACAACAACAACAAAAACAACCGCTGTTTAGGGCACTATGCCGGCTGGAAAAACAGCCACGAATCATTTAAAAAACACCCACATTTGAAAGCCAAAAAGGCGTCAGAAACACAGTGATGGGTCTCTAAAAACACCCATGTTTTAGGGCTGAAAAGCTGCTGGAAAAACAGTCACGATTTGTAATAAAAGCATCCACGTATGGGAGCTAAAATGCTGCAGGAAGAACAGCCAAGGGTTGCTAAAAAATACCATCTTAAGTTGGCTAAAACAGTGCTGGAAAGATAGTGATTGTTTTTTAAAAAACACCCACATTTCTGGGCTGATTATTCACTGGAAAAACAGCCACATTTTGCTAAATGCACGGTTCCTCTTGTGCTGTGAGAGTTCCTACTCTCAGATAGGAGCTGAAAAAGTCCCTCAAAAAGGTGTTTAAAGAACTACGGCTGTTCTTATTTCTCTCTATGGAAACACCTGATGTGACACGTTCATTAAAAGACTACGCATCTGTCTTGTTGCTGGGAAACAGGAGGCGGGTCGGTGACCACGCAGCACACTTGACCGTAAGATGTCTGTGAAATGAGTTGAGAGGCGTTTGTTGAGAAAGTGAGAGTGAAGTTTTCCCAGACACTCCTGCAGAGGTCAAACTGAAGCGATGAACCTGTGGAGGAACCTTTGCATTAAATCTGCATCATGTGTTTCTGACGTGTGGAGATAACATCACATCGTCTGTAACTGATCACACTTTCTGACAAATCCCATCCACTCAAATTAAAGCTGGTTTCTGTCTGAGGGATCTTCCTCCTCCTCCTCCTCCTCCTCCTCCTCCAGCTGATGGCAGGAGAGTGAAGTCACACTGAGTTTTAAAATATACTTCCCAAGCATTTCCTTCAGCAGACACACTTTGATGTTAATTTGTGGAGCAGCGGAGCGTGGTCAAAAGAAAATACCACAGGGATTTCTGCTCGTAGAGAAAACACGCTGTGGTCTCCTCAAATAGACACTTCACATCTCTGACCTGAGAGCAAACCTTTTGTTCCACTTCTTTGCGAACGCTCAGGTGTCTGTGTGCACTTCCTGTCTGTCATCGTTATGGATTCATACTTTCCCGTTAATGTGAGAGTGGAGTCGGAGCGTTGGCAGAAGTCCTGTGAGGTCAGGACGACAGGACTCACTCACTCAGAGCACTTTCAAACGGAGGTCAGCCCTGCAATAATATTTTCCCCCTGTGACATTAGAGCCCGCTCCCCTCGCCGAGCCGCCATCTGTAACATGTAATTCCCAAGCTGAGTAAACTTGTGAGAGCGGGACACGCACACACGCACACACACACACACACACACACACACACACATGAATAGCTGTGTTTGTACTTGTGCAATAACACGGAGAGCTGACAGTTTATTTGACTCGTATGATCATCAATCATCATGTTTGACAAACAGACAGTGGAGGAATGTAACAGAGTACATTTACTCAAGTACTGTACTCAAGTACAGTTTTGACGTACTTGTACTTGACGCCAGTATTCCAATCTATGCAACCCTACAGCAAGAAAATGTTCACGAAATTGGCGTCGCTGCTCAATGGTAAGTTGTTCCCTTCCACAAGGTACAAACTTGATGTCAGAAATAAAAGTCTTTCGCTTCCCTAAAGAATTGAATCAGTGCAAGGCGTGGACTGCAGCGGTCCAAAGAAAGAATCGAACACCGTCGGGAAACTTACGGTCTGCAGTGCTCATTACAGAAGGCTGTAGAAGTTTTATCAAATTTGGCACAAGTGTCCGCTTGGACTTAACGATTAACTGATTTGAGTTTGATGGGGAAAAGTAGAGGTTCAAGGTCACGGTGACATCGTATGTCTCATTTGTGTGAACGCTATATCTCAAGAACACCTTCAGTGAATATTTTATAATTTGGCACAAACGTCCACTTTGAGTCAAGGATAAAGTGATGAGAATGTGGTGCTCAAAGATAACTGCGATTTCACGTGTCTCGTTCTTGTAAACACAATATCTCAAGAACACCTTGAGAGAATTTCTTAGAATTTGGCATAAACCTTCATTTGGACTCCATGACGAACTGACTTAGGTGGTCAAAGGTCAGTGTCACTGTAACCTTTTGTCAGTCTCAATCTCGCTAATGTGATATGACAGAAAGGCCTTGAGGGAATTTCCTCAATTTTGGCACATACGGTGGTCAAAGGTCAGTGTGACCTTGCATCCATTGCATTCATTCAAATGCAATATATCAAGAACACCTCAAGGGATTTTTTTTTCAAATTTGGCACAAACGTGCACTTTGAATCAAGGATGAGGTGATTGGAATTTGGTGTTCAGTGGTCAGTGTGACCTTGTGTCCATCGTATTCTCGTGAACACAATATCCGAAGAACTCCACGAAGGAATTCCATTAAATTTGGCACAAACTATGAGTCAAGGATGAGTCAAGGTCATCATGACTGTGACGCCATAATGTTTTCTGTCCATTACTGAGCTTGACTGTGACATCATCATGTTTTAACGTCATATCTCAGGAACAGAAGGGGAGACATTTGGTCAGATACTGAATTGGTGACTCTAATCTTGAAACTGTGCTGATTGTATAGATCTTCTGTGTGTGAAGCATCCATGTTTTAGTTACTGAACCTTCAGTGTCTTGAATATTGAAGCAGCTTTGTGTTGCAGCTGGAACACAACCCTCAGTTTCTGTGCAGGACGACACTCACAGAGACAGACAGAGTGTCTTCGGGGAGAGGGGGGAGTCAGAGGGGGAGACGGGGGTCGCTGTTTGATGTGGGAGGTCTCCCCCCTCACCCTGCTGAGCTGCTCCCTCAGACCTCTCATTAAGCATGTCATCAAAGGCCCTCTACCCAACCAATCATAACATTAATGTTAACGTTACCACACAGACTCCAGTTTGTTCTGAGACCTCCACAAACACACACACAGAGTTCCCATCATCCTCTCTGGCAGTCCGGCTCATGTCGTGGTCCCCCGACATACAGAGGCACCAACACACTGTGGCTTCATACAGGAAGTTACCAACAACCAGCTCTGACATTTAACTTAGTACATTTAATAAAGTATAATTCTGACATACTTATACTTCACCTGAGTATTTCCATTTTATGTTACTTCTGCTCCATGACAACCGAAACTAATGATCTTTGACTATGAGGTCATCACATCACCCACAGATATCTCTGGTCTGAAGTCAGCCTGAGGTCAAGTCAAGTTTATTTATACAGCACACTTCATATGACAGACAGAGACTCAACGTGCTTCAAGAAAAAAATCATACATGAAAAACACTTAAGTCATTACATATACAAAACCATATAAGACAAGATAAAATATAAAAAGTGTAAGATAGGTGGGTATTACATATAAAGGACATATGAGATGAGGTAGAACATGTAAGATCAAAAGGTATTAGATATATAAAAACATAAAAGGTAAGAAGGTATTACTTATATTAAAGACAAAAGAACAGATGAGAGCATATAAGGTAAGGTATGACATATATAAAACATGTAAGATAAAAACATATAAGATAAGAAGATATTACATATATTTAAACATAAGATGAGGTAAAACATATATTTAAACATAAGATAAGGAACGATTAAATATATAAAAACATAAGATAAGAAGGTATTACATATATAAAAACATAAGATAAGGAAGTATATGTTAAAACATGTAAGATAAGGAAGTATTACATATGTAAAAACATAAGATAAGGAAGTATTACATATATAAAAACATAAGATAAGGTATTACATATATAAAAAACATAAGACAAGGAAGTATTTCATATGTAAAAACATATAAGATAAGGAAGTATATGTTAAAACATAAGATAAGTTAGTATTACATATGTAAAAACATAAGATAAGGAAGTATTACATATATAAAAGCATATAAGATAAAGTATTACATATATAAAAACATAAGATAAGGAAGTATTACATATATAAAAACATATAAGATAAGGAACTATTAAATATATAAAAACATAAGATAAGGAAGTATTACATATATAAAAACATTAAAGATAAGGAAGTATTACATATATAAAAACATAAGATAAGGTATTACATATATAAAAACATAAGATAAGGAAGTATAACATATATTTAAACATATAAGATAAGGAAGTATTACATATGTAAAAACATATAAGATAAGGAGGTATTACATATATTTAAACATATAAGATAAGGAAGTATTACATATATTTAAGCATAAGATGAAGTATTACATATATAAAAACATATAAGATAAGGAGGTATTACATATATTTAAGCATAAGATGAAGTATTACATATATAAAAACATATAAGATAAGGAGGTATTACATATATTTAAACATATAAGATAAGGAAGTATTACATATATTTAAGCATAAGATGAAGTATTACATATATAAAAACATATAAGATAAGGAGGTATTACATATATTTAAACATATAAGATAAGGAAGTATTACATATATTTAAGCATAAGATGAAGTATTACATATATAAAAACATAAGATAAGGAGGTATTACATATATTTAAACATAAGATGAGGAAGTATTACATATATAAAAACATATAAGATAAGGAGGTATTACATATATTTAAACATATAAGATAAGGAAGTATTACATATATTTAAGCATAAGATGAAGTATTACATATATAAAAACATATAAGATAAGGAAGTATTACATATATTTAAGCATAAGATGAAGTATTACATATATAAAAACATATAAGATAAGGAGGTATTACATATATTTAAACATAAGATGAGGAAGTATTACATATATAAAAACATATAAGATAAGGAGCTATTACATATATTTAAACATAAGATAAGGAACTATTAAATATATAAAAACATATAAGATAAGGAGCTATTACATATATTTAAACATAAGATAAGGAACTATTAAATATATAAAAACATATAAGATAAGGAGCTATTACATATATTTAAACATGTAAGGCAAATGCTTAACCATAAGAACACATAAGATAAGAAGGTACTGCATGTATAAGCATTGAAGCATGAAAGCTAAGGTAAAGACGTATAACACAAAATAAGAACATATGACATGGGAAGATATCACATATAAATAAACACAAGACAAGATAGAAATATAAGATAGAACATATAAGAAATGGAATTACAAAACCATAATAAAAGGTATTAAATAGATAACAAGAAGGTATTATTATCATTATTATTAAAAAAGGGAATAATGATATTGATTGAATACTGATTCTTTAAATAAACCAAACCAAGTGCTTGTGAAGAAAAGCTGTTTTAGCCTTAATGTGCTTTAAAATCAGACAGTTGTAGCTCAGAGAGCAGAACAATAATGACTGGTGACACTCTGTCCTTTTATAAAGACCAGTTTATGTGGGAAAGGTTTCATACATCCTATGTAGGAGTGAGGACAGTGAATGCAGCACCTGTCATCCACATTTCTTTCTGATGCATGGTGCAGACAGTGAACGCCTCACAGTTACCTTCAGACCAGGTTTCTGTGTTGTGCGGTTCAGACGTCCTGCAGCAGTGTGTCCTTGATTAAAGCAGCAGTGACTGACTGCAGAGACCCACTGACAGCAGATGACTGCCGCCCCCCCCCACCACCACCGTCCTCTGTCCCCATCACCCCCCACCCTCCATCTCTTGTCCTCAGGTCAATGGGTCTCCCGTGGCTACCTTGCTTTTAAGCCATCACACTCCCCCATGGGGCACATGAGGGAGATCTATCTGTGTCACCCCCCTCAGGTGATCCTCGGGTAATGTACCGGAGGACAGCGAGTGCACCCATCAGCTCGGACCTCCACGCCTCACGCCCGCACGCTCCACGCCTGCTTTTGGTGGGTAATTACAGGGCGGGCCGCTGTGGCTGTGAGAGAGGCAAACCAATTAGAGAGTGTCTCTGCAGTTAAAGGACGTCTCTGTGACAAACCTGGCCACGGGGTCGCATGTTTATTATGTCATCCCTCCGCTCGGGGGCCGTTATTACAGATAAGTGTCACAGTCTGGAGGTCATTGATGGAAATGGGATTCAGTTTTGGCCTGTGGTTTTACATGCCCTGATTATTCCGATGGCTGCCTGAGTGCTTAATTATGATCATTTGTCTCCGATCGGCTTTGAGTCCCGTCCATAACTTCTCAGTTTAAAAGGGGATCAACAAGGATCATTCAAAGACAGGAGGGGGGGGGGTTTACTTAGACTCATGTGGAGGACGACTTTACATTTCTGATGTGTTCCCTGAACACAGAGGTCTGCTTAAAGGGACAGGGAACTCTCAATCATGACATTAAGACTGAGGAGGTGTTCATAATGTTTGTAGTCGTCAGCTTCAGTGTGACCACGTTCACATGCTGCTATCCTGAAAAAGACTATATTCCTACGAAGCTGTTTACATGTCTAATAAAATGAATATTCCACTAATATTCCTGTTTACATGCAGCCGTGAATACTCTGATTAACGTGTCCCTAACATGTTGTGCATCACGTCAAAATATGGAGCATGGACATAATGTTCCTAAAGTCTGAATAATATCAACATATCCCTCACGTCTTTAGAAAATAATACGTTCAGAATGAGGCCAGAGTCAGAATATCCAGACAGAATATTCTGTTCATGTGACCTGTATCAAAGTGTAATATATGGAGTAATACTGGAATATAAGTCTGCATTTAAAAATAATGGAAGCAGCCACCAGGACAAACACCAAATAATGTGGCTCTGAACTTCACCGTCCCACCCCTGCTTTTCCAGCTGCTTTTGCACCACCAATCGTGGATGTTTTAGCCACTAAGCCTGCATATTTTTTGCAGCACATTGCAGTGTTTTCTTGCATGTTTTGTGCCCTGAACCTCGATGTTTTTTAACACATTATTAGGTCTTCCAGTTGCGTTTTAGCCACCACACCTGGGTGTTTTTCATCGTCCCATTCCTGCTTTTCCAGGGGCTTTTGTGCCAACAGCTGTGGGTGTTTTAGCCACTAAACCCAGCCCATTGTCCTGTTTCCTAGCTGTGTTTCTGGCAAAGACACAAGGTGTTTTTGACTGACACATCCCTGCTTTTCCCTGCTTGAGCCACTGAACGTGGGTGTATTTTATTTTACCAATCCTGGGTGCTTTTTAGTGACACATCCTTGTGTCTCCCAGCAATGTTTGTGCCACCAAACATGGGTATTTTAAACTAAAACATGATCTTTTCCTTACGTTAACCAAGTGCTTTTTGTGCCCAAACTTAATTACACCTTTACCACAGTTTTCACTCACACACACACGCACTCACACATCAACGCTTCATGTTACGTTTACCACACGTCTTCTTAAAAGACAAACTGTGTCCTCCAACATGCGAGACTTTGACCTGCACAGAGCGGCCCGTCTGCACGCTGCTACATTTAAACCTAATTAAACAGCAGGCCTCGGGCGTCAGGGGAGCCGTGAGTTTCAGGCCATTTCCAAACCTGTGTACATGAACTCCGAGCAGCTCCACAATCACAGCATCATCAAGTGTTGATTGTGGGACCAAAGCATTCTTCATCTCTCCGGGGGAAACACCTCGGCGCTGAAAGAAACTGGAGTTATTGATGTCGAGGATTTGGAGTTCTGAAGGGAAATTTCTGGTCATCTAAGGTGCACGATGTGAAATCATTGAGCTCCTTCGGGGCCCATTAGTTGAGACTTTGAGTGCAACAGTCTGTCAGCCTGTGTGTTAAACTTGTGCGGACGGCGCTCTGTAACTTCACACTCCATTTGCTTTATTCTCCTGCGGATCGTGCAGGTGTAAAGTGAAGCCACGCTTCATTTAGCTCCATTCACTTAATGAGGCGTCGGCGGAGGAGAGCGGCGACGGCCACAGAGCTGCCGGCAGCTTCCACAGGACACGTACAGGAGGATTATTTGTTTCATTTCTTTTTTCAATTATGAATCAGGAAAAATGCCTTGTCTGTGTGCGACCAACAACCGAAAGAGATCCAGTTTAAACTGGTTCAAACTAACAGTTACACGATGTCTTAAAACGCCACTGATTAAGCTCAGAGTTGATGTTAGCGGATGTTGTGATATTTTTTTCACTTACAACAAAGTGACCCCGGACGTGTCTCCATGTTTACTTTTACTTAAGGTCTTTAAAAAGACTAAAGTCTGGAACGCTGACATTCTGCCAAGACCAGGAATTTGAGAAGGTTATCGTACTGTGAAAATCTTGTACAGTTTTTCCAGAATACACAGGTGAAAAGGTGATGAGCAATGTGACAGGAAATGTCCAACAAATTGCAAAAAACTAGTAAAAGCTGACAAAAACCCCTGAAAAATAGTTTTTAAAAAGAGAGAGAAAACTAGTAGTAGATTTTAAAATACTAGAGGAAAATATGCAGAAAACTATAAATTATTTTAATTATACATTTTTCAATCTGTTTTTAATGTTTAATTCTATGTTTATTAATTGTAGGTAATTTTCTTGTCATATTTATGCCTCCAGACCAGTGATAGTCATGGCCGGAAGCATTATGTTTTCCCGTTGTCTGTCCATCCGTCTGTCTGTCTTTTTCATTCTCTTGAATGCGATATCTCAAGAACGTCTGGAGATAATTTGGACTGTAAAAATGAATTGATTAGATTTTTTAGGTAAAGGTCTCATTCTCGTATATGTGATATCTCAAGAACGCCTAGAGGTAATTTTTTCAAATTTGACACGAGCGTCCTCTTGGACTCAAGTATGTACTGATTAGATTTTGTGGTCAATGTTTTTTTTGGCCTTGAATCCGTCTCATTCTTGTGAGTGTGATATCTCAAGAACATTTGGAGGGAATTTCTTCAAATTTGGCACAAACATCCACTTGGACTCAACAATGGACTAATACGATTTTGGTGGTCAAAGGTAACTTTGACATCACGTCTGTCTCATTGTTGTGAACACGATATCTCAAGAAGGCTTAGAGGTAATTTTTTTAAAATTGGACACAAATGTCCACTTGGACTCAATGATGAACTGATTAGGTTTTGATGGTCAAAGGTCATTGTGACCTTGTGACCTTGAGTCCGTCTCAGTCTTGTGAGCGTGATATCTCAAGAAAAAATTGATGGAATTTCCTCAAATTTGGCACTAACGCTCACTTGGAGTCAACAGTAAACTACTCTGCTTTTGAAAGAAATTAAACCACTTTTGTAGGAGAAATGTGCAAAAAACTTGCATTTATAAACAAGTATCTGTTCTAACACATTGCATACCATACATATTTTCTTATGTTTCCAAAAATGTGAGCTATCTTTATTAAACGATTCAAACTCTGTGAGGGTCAGAAACACATCAGGTGTTTCCAGGTGACCTGTGAATGTTGTGTCTTATCTCAGTGATGTATCGGGCTGCATACAGTCGACCTGCTGCTTGTTGTCACAGTGAGTTTTTGCTGTTTCATACAGTATCAGTGTGTGTGTGTGTGTGTGTGTGTGTGTGTGTGTGTGTGCATTAGTATGTGCGTGCAGTAGTTGACCCTCAGGCTGATCTGCATACAGCAGGGACAATACTGCAGCTCTCTCCATCAGCATGCACTGACACCTGCACTGTTTAATGCACTCCTCCAGTTTATTAATGCCCAACGTGTGATAAACATTTCTGCAGAGGAAGCTCACAGGTCACACACACACACACACACACACACACGCACACACACACACTGCTGTCAGCCTGACACAGTGATGATTTCAAAGAGCAGGTTAAAGGAAGGTTGAACATTTTCTCTTTCTGTCTGGAAGTGATGGATGTCAGGATGTGGTTAGCCTAGCTTAGCATAAAGGCTGGAAGCGGGGGGAAACTGCTAGCCTAGCCAGCTAGCGCACACTCTACATCCAGGGCACTCGGGGCAGGTCAAGGATCAGTGGGCCTTGTTCTGGCTGAATTGAGTTGCTACAGTGCCCTAAGTGAAGGTCTGTCTCTGCAGAGCTGCTGCAAAAAGTTAACGGAAACGAATGATGAACCACATTTCATCACAGTCCATCCAACAGCTGTTGAGCGGTTTTAGTCTGAACCAAAATGGCGGACCATCTCTAGAGCTACACGAGAAACATCCCCCTGCAGAGCCAGAGAGCCATTGTTTTAGATATGCACATGTGAGTACCAGACCCTGGGTTTATGTTCCAGGGACGAAAATTGCTAAATATATATTTGAGATTGTAATAAAATAACGTTAGCCTTGCATTCACAAATGCTTGTTTAAAGTGGAAGTAGAGGTTTTTCTGCTAGCTAGCGCATTAGCTCGTTAGCTAATGCTGCCTCCTTATCAGCTCCTTAATCATGGATCAGTAGAGAATATAGCACCTGTCACCACAGTTCATTTTATTTTCTAGTTTTATTTTTTAAGTTTCATTCTATTTCACTTTAAAGTCTTGATTAAAAACGTCTCCGTCTGATGATACTTTGACTTTGATTACTGCTAAAATGGGCGGTCCAGAGTAACCACCTGTCAATCATTTTTGATGTGGCCAACTGGAGGCTCACAATCCCCTGTCAATCAAAAACATATCACTTTATAATTCAGCCAATCACTTTACAGTAGTCGACATTTCAAGTAGCTAGCTATCCTGTTGCTACCAACAGCCAGATCATAACAGAATATAGTAACTTCAACCACTGCTCATTGCAGAAGGACCACTGCAAGAAAATGTGTTCTTTGTTTAAGTTATCAGACAATGAACCACAGTTGTTTGTTTCTGGCTGCCAGCATTAGCTAGCGCACCTAGCACGCTTGCTAAGTAAGCTGAAAAATTGTCTATTTCCACTTTAAAATACTGATTAAAAACATTGCCATCTGTTGGTACTTTGACTTGGATTAGTGCTGAAATGGATGATTTGGAGGAACAAGTCTGCCGATCCGAAGGAAAGGGACACGAAACCCCCGGAGAAAAATATGACAAGCGTCCCCCCCAAACAGCCTCCAGCAAACCCTGGATCTAAAACGTTGGCTCTCTGGCTCTGCAGGCGGATGATATTATGTTATAATATGTTGCCTCGGCTGTGAACATAATGTACGGTGTAGCCCCGTGGTCGTCGCACTACAACGTGTTTAGACGTCTTCATTCACTGAGTGTAAAATCCTGTTCAACAGCAAACTGCTGAAACACACAAATAAGTGAAGGAACATCATGAAGTGTGTTTCTGCCTCGTTCCTCTGCTTCACCCTCAACGACGTCACACAGCAATCTCAGCCTGTCACACCTCAGCCATATTTTATTCTCTAATATTCTGAGTAACAAAGCCGAACGACAGGCGAGATTGAAGCAGAGGAAACTGATGTCATTCTGTGTTTGATATCTAAATCAGCCTGTGCAGTTACTCATGTCCGTGAGAAGACGTGAAGTCATAAAAACCACAGCGACCACACCTTCCTGCTGATTGTGTGTTCTGAGGAAACAAGCGAGCTGCTGTTTCAATTCGCCGCCAGGCGCCTGATGTTTGATATTCCTGAGGTTTAAGGAGTAATAATTGTCATCATAACGGAGAGAGATGTGAACACACACATGAAACACATGTTGATATCATTCAGTGTGACTTCTCATCATATCTGATGTCCGTCCAGAATAAACCTCCGTAAACCACTGCAGAGCTCAGACAGCTGAGAATCTTCATTTCTTTAAGTTTTCCTTATTATCTCAGTGATCCAGTGACGGTCGTCTGTACGTGCATGAGTACAAACAGGAGCTGCTCACCCGTCATTCAGCACTCTTTGACTATATGGAAACTAATGGATTTTTAAAGGCTTCAAAGTGCTCTTAATGCACACAGTATTTTTTGGGACAATGTTTCAAATACTTAACAATAAACTAAGTTTTGACTGTTTTCTGAGTGTTTTCCTTTTTTTAGAGTAGAATTAAGGAGATCCAAGGGGAGAGGAGGTAGCAACACAACTCCACCTAATGGAGGCTGACGGCGCCCCAGATTTAAACGTCCAAAAACACATAATTGAAACCACAAAATATCTCCATACTGCTCGTCCGTAGTGATCCAAGTGTCCTGAAGCCCCGACATAAAAAGTTGTTTGGAAAAACTTCATTTAAACTCTGTTTTTAGCCTCATTGTAGCCTGTAGCTCTGACTGCCTCTCTGGGCACCGCGCTCACGTGTGTGCGCATGCACGCGGGACCAGCGAAAGCACGTGAACACACATGAAGGCGGTGCCCATGTCTCACGGTCTCGCACAAGCGCACACACGTGAGCGCGATTTTGTGTCATTTGCTTATTTGCAAGGGTTAAAAAATATGAAGCTCAGCAACCAATTTGCCCTGCAATAGCCAATCAGCGTTGAGACCCTCTGAGGAACATATGACGCCGAGGGCTGTTTCTGGTGAAACAAAAACGATCTTACATTTTAACACAAAGCTCTATCTCTGTAGGGATCCTTTCATTAGAATAACAATCTGAGCCTGTCAAAAACAAACAGTGTTAGTGGACGGACGTTGTGGTTACAGCCTGTTTCACTGCTGCCGGCTGCGGCTCTCTCTTTCAACACTGGATCAGTTTCAAAAATTGTTGTTCCCATTAATCACTAAGAAAAAAGAAATCATGTAAAAATAGAGTCCAGGATGAAAAAAAAACAATGTTAACCTTTGAGATTAACAGTGTTTTTAAACTGTGCTGTTATTACTTTTTCTCAAGTTTGGTTTTGAGTCTCTGTCCAGTTGGTCTTAATGTGTCCATGAGCTGTCGCCGTGTAAAATATCTGCGTCTCAGCCCCTGGTTACCCAGAGTGCAGTGTGAGCAGCGAGGTCGACCACAACAGTAGCTTCCATTCAACATCAGTGAGTGTGTTTCCAAGGTGCACCTCCAACAATCAAAGCGGCATCGCTCCAAATAATCTGCCAGGTCCGTTTCATCTGCGTCGGTCTGAGAGAAAAGATGAAACGTGATGAAGATATAATAAATAATATGATCCTGGCTGCAGGTGATTAACTGTCCCCAAACATCCCCTCTGAAACACTTTAAATGTCCTCGCTGTTTGCCTGCTTCCTCTGAAGGTGTCTGTCTGCCGAGGTGCAGGAAGATTAATTGAGTCCTGGATGCTTTCTGCTCAGCGAGGCTTCCAGGGGCCACGGGGCCAAGAGGAGGCCTGGACGGGCCAAAGTAAAGAGACCATCTCATTAATATATGATTAATAGCCAGCTGCTGCGGTGATTAATTAGTGTTTGTGACAGTAAACTTTTAACAGGCCCCCGTGTCGTCCTCAGGAATGCCCATTTATCTTTCCGGACCCCCCTCCCTCCTCCGTCACCCCCTCCACCTCTCAGCCGTCCAGAAAGAGCGAATAAGTTTGCATATTCTAGTCTTGTCCCATTTCATTCTGCCGCTGCCTGGAAGGAGCGGCCAGGAATGAGGGCTCTCCGACATGATTGATTGCTTTGCTTTTTTATTTGCAAGTTGGAATCCGGAGAAGTTTTTTTTTTCCTCTGGTTATTTCTTCTTCTACTTGTGTGTACTTGTTCTTCTCCAAACGAGGAACCCTGGGCTCATTGGTACAGAAATTTCTTCCGGCTCTGCTTTGAAATTGATTTGAATCGCTGGTGTATGAGCTTGTGTGTTTTTCTCACAGCCGTCTGCTGTTGAATCCTCAACCCCCCCTCCTCATCCTCCTCACCCTCCTCACCCTCCTCATCCTCCTCACCCTCCTGCCTCTGCAACACTCAGCCTCACCGACACCACAAACTTACACTTGGATCAAACTTATTTCACTTTTTAAAATACCTACAGTGTTTATGCAAAAGAGTGTTTTTTCTTGGTTATTGAAATAGATTGCATGTTGGACTCTGGGACACTGCAGCAACTTTAACAATTATTAAGATTTTATAGATGAAGCAATTGATCGATGATGAACAGCTCTACACCACTGGATGATCACATTACTAATCAGCACCAATAACTCAGTATTGGCTCTTCTTTTCTCGCACATTGCTCCAGTAAAGCGTTAAAAGCTGTGACAGACAGAAACATCTTGTAGTATAATACTACAGGAATAAAGGTTACTGCTGAAACACACAAAAAACGGTGGTTTATTTCCTCAAGATCGGAATTTTACAAAGCAGTTGACAAAAGATAACATCTGAGTAATTGGAGTTATTTTAACTCTTCACAGTGTGTTCCTGTCGCCACTATTTCAAAACAATCTTGTATAAACACTTGTACAGACTGAGAGATCACTTTCTCAACAGCTCAGTTTATTTTTTAAAATCAATCAATAAGATAAAACTGATGGAAAGTGTTGCAACTGTTGCAATAACAGGTAGGAAAGAGTGCAAATAAAAGACAAAATAAACAATAAAGATGATCAGAAAGGTGCAGAAACCAACTTTACACCATGCCAGAAATGTAAAGAGGTAAAAATATACAGTAATTCAACATGTACACATGCCATAAGATTAAACGGATGATCAACAGAAAACCAATCAGCACTTCTTTTGATGATCAGTTTATCCTTTGTGAAATCTCTGAGAGACGAGATAAAAACTTTTTTAAGGGTAATTTTGCTAAAACCTAAGTTTATCTCCTATGTCGGAAATATTGGGGGGAAAAATTGCAGGCAATGTTAGCTGAAACCCAAATTATCTCCTAGGTAGGGTTGCAACAGTATCACATAATTATTATTATTATTATCAGTCAGAATGATCCTTAAAGAAATAAAAACAGAAGGTTATTGTTGGTTGAACAAACGTTTTATGACTATAATTGAAACTTAAAAACCATTTTGTTAATAGAAGTTTGTCTCAAAAGTCTCTCCAAAGAAAAATCCAGAGATATTGTTAAATATATTTGATAAATATAAACAATAACAATGATCAAGAAAGTGTAAAAACCAACTTTACACAATGCCAGAAATGTCAAGAGGTTAATAATGAGGTTCAAATTCAAAATATACACATGCAGGCATGAGGCAGGCACGACACACTGTCTTCTGTGTATGGGATGTTATCTCCTATGTATAAAATATTGAAATAGAAAAATTTGCGAGCAATTTTGTCCAAAACCTAAGTTTGTGTCCTACATAGAATATAATGTCACCTACATACGGGATGATATCAATCAATCAATCAACTTTATTTGTAGAGTGCTTTTCCTGCATGGACATGCAACACAAAGTGCTTTGCAGAATTAAAAACAATTAACACAAGAAAAACAGTTACAAAGAAAGCCCCTCCCTCCCACCCTCCATACTAGAGACACACACACACACACACACACACACACACACACACACACACACAATCTCACACACAATAGGGAGACATGGCATGGCACTGAGGATCAAGGAAATGCCGCCTTTGGGGTCGTCCACACTGGGAGGAGCAGCAGGCCGTGCCATCGGGGGGACCAGCACCCAGGCCCCCGGACTCCGACAGACAGGTGGACACCACATCGAAGGGAGGAACCACCAGCCGGCCGGGCCGAAGGGACCCAAGGACAGCACCCCCACTAGCAGACCCGACACAGCTCCCAGTGTGGAGGCCCCCCCTGAGGAAACACTGGAGTTAAAAGCTAAAGACTAAAAGCATAAAATAGGACTAAAAGAATAAACAAAATAAAATAAATACAGTACCAAAAATAAAATATGTAAAATTATAAATAAAATAGAATAAATAAAGTACCAGTGATAAATAAAAACAGAAAATTATTAAGATTAATATCATCTTAAAAAGCAAGATAAAAGCAGCAACATAAAATACGACAGAACCAGATAAGAACATAAGAAGAGTTTAAAATATTAGTTAAAAGCCTGATTAAAAAGGTGTGTCTTTAATCTTCTTTTAAAAATATCAACAGTCTCTGCAGTCCTGAGGCTCTCCGGCAGGCTGTTCCACAGGTGGGGGCCATAGTGGCTAAATGCTGCCTCACCATGGGTTGTTGTTCTGGGTTTTGGTATGGTTAAAAGGCCAGTGCCGGAGGACCTCAGGGTCCGCGAGGGTTGATATGGTAAAAGCAGATCAGATAAATAAGAGGGCGCAAGGCCGTTAAGACATTTAAAAACCAGTAAGAGAATCTTAAAATCGATCCTGAAGCGGACGGGGAGCCAATGCAGCGACTCTAAAACCGGTGTAATGTGCTCCCGTCCTCTGGTCCTCGTCAGCACGCGTGCGGCTGAGTTTTGTAATAATTGAAGATTTAAAATACTCTTTTTGGGAAGACCAGAGAGCAGAGCATTACAGTAATCTAAGCGACAGGAGATAAAAGCATGCATTAGCACCTCCGTACTGGCCTGAGAGAGAAACGGGCGGACTCTGGCTATGTTCTTAAGGTGATAAAAACCTATTTTCGTTATATTTTTGATATGTGGGATAAAATTCAGCTCGGAGTCAAAAGTCACGCCCAAATTTTTTACTGATTGGGTTGGTTTAAGATCCTGTAGTTTTGGTAAAAAAAATAAAAAATATCTCTTCAGATGTTGTCTTCTATGTGTGGGATGTTGTTGTCTACTTAAGAGATAATATCCATTGTCGTCTGCATATGTAATATTATCTCTTACGTAGGAGAAATGTGTCCGACAAATGGGATGATATCTTGGAAGATATTACAAAGGAGATAATGTCTCCTACGTACAGGATATTGTCTCTTAGGCATGGGATGATATCTCAGACGATATTCCCCTCTAGGTATGGGATGCCGTCTTCTACATAAGAGAGAAAATAAATTGTTTCCTAAATATGGGATGTTACCTTCTACGTATGAGATATTGAAAAAAGCATTTATGGGAAATGTTGGCCAGACCTAAGGTTATCACTTAAGTAGGAGACAGTATCTCTATGGGATGTTATCTATCTCCCATGAGATCTACATAAGAGATGAACTTTTTGGCATAGTAAAGCTGTTTTGAGAGAGATTTATGTTTTTCTGCAGTAATGTTACTGATACAACACCACCAATAAACTTTGATTAGCCGACCTCACATATTAAAAATACAAACCAACAGGCCGGGTTTACAAATTGCTCTTTTGTTGCTACTCTCACAGATTATTAGTGAATTGTAGCGGATTACCTGGAGTTGTAGGGGTGCCAGTCGGAGCTCCCTCCGACAATTTGAAATCGAATATTGGTCAGGGTAATCCCCCACAAGGATACACAGCTCAGTAACCATAAACTCTGTGTCATGGACCCTCTTTTGGTTCACACCACCATAACAACGCATAAAAGGCACAAGCAAAGCAAAAAAAAGCAAAGGACAATGCAACACAGTCAATTCCAAGTGTATTGAAAAGTTAAACACAAACCACAAAAGAAAATGTCCTTTTCAGATGAATTCACAAAAGCAAAATGTTCAAAATGTCCCACACCAGCAATAATAAACAAAAACAAATTTCAACCACAACAGAAACTTCAGGCCAAGGATAGGCACGGTGATGAGGAGACGGACATACGGCGAGACTGCCACTTCCCTGGGGTAAGCCGCCATCTTGCCTCTTACGACACCATTTTAAATTATCATGGAAGGAACGCCATTGGCTGGTGCTGGAGGTGTGGCGGGGGTGTGAATTAACGGGGAACGCGACGTGAAAATTAATGGGAAACGGTTATCCTAATGGTGGATCGCCACAGAAAGTTTTTTACCTTACATGTTGGAGATAAACGTTTTGGCCGACATTGCCCACACAGTTTTTATTTTTCACCTTGCCTCTCAAGGTTTCGTATTTCAGTCGTTTTCAAGCAAAAATGGAACAAATTAATTTTCAGTTCCTGCTCTCCTTTTTTTATTCACATATCATCTTAAACTGAATCTCTTTGTTTTGGACTGTTGGTCTAATAAAACGAGACATCTGAAGACGTCACCTCGGAGGTGAACTGAGTCTGCGATGAAAATTATGGTCAGCTGCAGCTCTGCTAAAGTCACACATGTATTACAGTAAAGTCCTGTGGCCTGTCTGCTTTGCTTTCACATGAACCACCAGAGTCCAGTTGGACTTCAGGTAGTCTCAGCCTGAACAAACCAAACAGAACCCGAACCAACAGATCAGGTGTGAAAGGATCCTAAAGTTATTCCATGTCTCTGATCCTCAGCGATCCAAGAGCGCCGAGGTAAAGTGTGGTGCTTCACAGACCTGCCTGTGTGCAGACATACGGACATTAACAGTTATTTTCTGCAGCACAGGGAATATCACAGATGGTTCCCCCATTTCATGACGCTCCAAAGTTGCCGCCTTCACAACATCCCTCATAACCCAGAAACACAGTTCTCCTCTGGTACATAAACGGCGTAAATGAACCACTTTGATCGCCGTTCGTCCCAAAATGTTCCAATAAATATGCAGAAGTGAGGACGAGCGAAGCAGCTGCAGACTTTATGTGGACACAAAACATCAGTGTTCCTCTGATTTTCCAAAATGAAATATATTCTGAGCCGTTTGACGGAGCTGAGCTGTGAATATTAATTTGTCTTTATCAGATAATTACATTTCATCTCTGGAATTTAATGGAGCGTGTTTACAGCTTTATTTACATGTTTGTGTTTTTCCCCCAAACTCTCGAAACTTGCTGATGATGTTTTATCCACCAGGTCTGCGTTCAGGTTCATCCCTGTTTCATCATCACACAGTGATGAAGTAAAGCTCACATTGATTTAAAGATGTGTTATATAAGATGGTGCTGAACGACATCACCTCCCAGCTCGCTGCTATTCCACCAGCAGGTATAGAGCATAAGGGCGGCTGTTTGGGAAACATAATCAGGATATTTTATTCTACAAATTGAAAGAATAATGTGAAAATAGTTTGAGAACAAACATTGCAGTAGTTTTCAGAAAAATTTATTTTGAGAAAACCCAAGAGTGATTTTGAGTTTTCATAACTAAATAAATAAATAAAAGTCGGTTGAGAATAAATTCAACATTTTTTCAGTGCATTGATATATTTCATGTAAAATTTAAGATTTTGAAGGAAAAAAAACATTTTGACAAAAAAATTAGAAAATTCAGAAAAAAATATTTTGAGAAAAGTGTTTTTCTTAATTTAAATAAATAAATATATTTTAAAAAATAAGTACGAAGTAGGTTGAGAATAAATTCAAAATATTTCGGGTGCATTGGAATATTCAAGGAAAATTTAAGGTTTTGAAAAAAACAAAACTTTACATTTTGACAAAAAAAAAAAAGGTATTCTGAGTTGTAATGTTGAAGAAAAATGTTGAATTATTTTGAGAAAAATATATTTTCAGGCTCTTTTTTTTGGGGGGGGGGAGAAAAAATGTATTGTGTCTCGGTCACAGGTCGTCATTTGTCATTTTTGATTGGTTGGTCTTCAAACTTAATATGAGCCGGTCAGAAGACAGAAGAGATTTGGATTCTGACCAGATATCTGAGCCGCACTACTCACTTTACTTAGTAGCTCTGTCGGGTGTCATTTGCTGTGCAGTGTTCTGCGGTTGCCAAGGACCAATCACGGCCCAATTTACTGCTTCTTACAGGCCGTCGGATGTCTGGGAAAAATTGGTCGGCCGTTGTCAGAAAATGATTTGTTGTAGAAAAAAATTGTCTAAATGAAATTTTAATACAACCTGTCAGCTTGATTCTAGTTTCTGATACATGAATCAGCCTCACTGGATCAGTTTAAAGAGAAAAAACATATGGAAAACATGAGGACTAAAAGTTGACTCAAATGTCATGAATTTTCATCGACTAAAATGTTTCAAATTTTTGTCAACAAATTTTTTTTTTTTGAATTTTTGTCAACTAAACATTTTGAATTTCTGTTGACTAAAACATCATGAATTTACATCGACTTAAAAGTTTTAAATGTTCAGAGACTACAATGTTCTGACTTTTTGGCGATGAAAACAATTCAAAATTTTTATAGGCTAAAACATTTTGGCTTGTTGTCAACTAAAACGTTTTAAAATTTTTATCAACCTTAACATTATGAATTTTTGTCGACTACAACATTTTGAAGTTTTGTCGATATAAACATTTCAAAATTTTTGTAGGCTAAAACATTTTGAATTTCGACGACTAAAACATTTTGAATTTTCATCAACTGAAAAAACTATAGTGTTTTGAATTTTGTCAGCTAAAACTATGTAGGATAAAAATGACTAAAATGTGACTAAAACTAATGTTTTTGTTCCAAGACTTGACTAAATCCAAAATACCTGTCAGAATTAACACTGGCTTCTGTTCTGGTATATTTGGGTTATCAGAGATGACATTAAAGCAACACAGTACATAAAAGCAGAACCAGAAGACATGTGTTTAACTATATATCTTTAACTGTCACAGTTACGGCTGAAAATGAAAACAGAAATCAACAAGTTTGTTGATGTCACAGATCTCCACAGTTAAAATCAGTCGCCGGTTTTCTACCAGGAAGTGACCGTTACAGTGTGAACACATGAACTGTGAGCTGTGGCTCTACATAGCAGACGATTTCCTCGTACAGTGGGAGCTGGAATTAAACATTTCTGAAACGCTCTGAGCTGTAGATGTAGTCTGAACGTCCTCTGATTATCTGCTGTGAACCACCTGACTCAGACTATTAGCTCCTGGGCGTTGGGTCAGTCATCTGAGATTTTCGTTCAGTGCAGTCATGAATCAAAGCTGGTGGACGGCCGTGACTCTAAACCACAGCAGCATGTTTAGTATAACGAGTATTTGTCATGTAAAACATCAGTTAAATGAGCTGAATGTAAAACATGCTGTCACATGCAGCTCTCTGTCTGCCTCTGTGCTCCGAGAGACGACCGTCACTGTCTTCTTCTTCTTCTTCTTCTTCTTCTCCTTAAAGCGAGGAATTCACAAAGAGAGGAATTAATCAGAATATATGGCTTTTAATATAAAAGCCTATCATCCCTCCTGTGTGTGTTATTGAGTTTGTGGAGGCGAGTGGATCACAGGGTGAGCTCGCGGCCACCTGTACTGCTGCCCGCCTGCACAACACTTATACAATAAAAAGCCTTTTCTGGGAATTTGTTTGCAGAGTTTTGCTGGTGTCTGTGGAGTGCAGGAACTTTTCCAAAGATTATCTTCATTGTTGATAATCTCTTTAACTACAGGGGTGAGCCGCTACACCTGAACCTCTCCATCCAGGGCCGCCGCAATCGCTCTATAGCCCCCCGCCACTAATCCCATCATGCCTCAGGAGGACTTGGCTTCTCCCCTCTTGCCTCCTCTTCCTCGCCTCCTCTTCCTCGGCGCTGGTAGAGCAGCAGGCAGCAGGGGGAGGAAAGCAGATTTAGAGTAGATCCATTTCATTTCAATAACCTGCATCTGGCCCGGCGTCCTCTCAGAGGAGCAGAGTTCAGGACTCAGAGACTCTGACTGCGGCTTTGCATCCACACTGAGCACCGACTCCAACACTCAGCACACAGGAAGGAGCACAGCAGGGCAACGGCTGCGCTCTCACATCTTTAAAAGTCTCAGTTTCATATCTGAGCATCAAATCTGCAGCACGATTAAACTGTGATTATCGTATTTTTCAACCTGGACCCTGTTTTAATATCTTCCTGTGTCTAAGTGACATTGGTTCAGTATGAAGATGTGAAACAGGCGGCCATGTGACCATCGTCAGTGTCCGTCCACTAACAGTGTTTGTTTTTGTCACTGACAGGCTCAGATGTTATTCTAAGTGTCTGACAGCATTATGAAAGGATCCCTACAGAGATAGAGCTTTGTGTTAAAGAGTCAGATCCTTTTTGTTTAACCAGAAACAGCCCTGAAATCACCGTCACCAAACCCACCAAACAAGACGAGCTCAAAACCAATAGTGAAACTCTAGAGGGCTTTTAATTGGAAACACAGACTCTTAATTTACAGAGTTGTTGCAGTCGAGGCCAAAACTTCCTGTAGCTTCATGTTAAAATGAAGAGCAGTCCAGGTGGAGCCATCGCGACCCTCGTCTCTGAGATCTTATGACAAGCAGAAACGCGCAGAATAACACCAGACTTATTCTTTATCGAGCTGTGATGTAAAACAGGAAGTGCCTGCTCGCTGTAACCTCTGCAGGAGGAAGGGAGAACGCCCTCGCCGTCAGCAAAGATGAATCGAAGGTTGCGTCAGGATGTGTGTGTTTCATTTAAAAGAAAAAGAAAGTGGGATATTTTCTCATCACGCATCCTAAATAAGGGCTAGCAGAAAATAATGGGGAGTTAATCAGATCAGTAGCACTCTAATTCACTGGGTATTGATCAAGGCTGATTCCTAATGGGGCCTCAGACCTGTGTGTGTGTGTGTGTGTGTGTGTATGTGTGTGTGTGTGTGTGTGTGTGTGTGTGTGTGTGTGTGTGATGCAGAGCTGTTTAGCATTAGCTTACAGGAACTGAAGCATCAAACATCAGCCTGGACTTAAAGACTTTAAGATACATTAACAATTGAAACACATTAAGATGAGTTGGTTATTAAAGTTAAAGTCACAGATTAATATCAGAAATGACTGAGAGTTATTTTAGTACATTTTAAAGTTATTAGCATGATTGTGCTCGTCCTCTGAAACGGATCCATTCAGAGTCCGGCTGATCGATTATTTCAGTAATCCAGTATTTAACCGATTAATCACATAACCAAGAAACATGCTGCGTTCACATGAACTCAGGCAGGTGGAGGATGCAAAACAGCTTCTGGACAGCACAGGAAAAACAAAGAGACAGAACGACAGGATGGAAGAACGAAACCTGGTGACAACATATTGTATTCAACATATGGAATGAAGTCAGGTTGATTTGTGTCTGTCTTTTAGTGAAAATATTCTAGTCATCTAGCCTCTGCAAGTAATTGGTTGCTGGCAGACACTCTGTGCTGCAATAAAATGGTTAATCAGCAGTGCCGTGCACCGCAGAGCCGATGCGCTGCTGGTTCTGCCGGCCTGAATAGAATATAATGTCTACTGTTGTGTACAGCCTTTACAGACTGAGCTGAGTAGGGATGCGTGGCTCGACCCGTAATCCACTTGACCCGCAAATGGACCTGTGGGTCGGGCAGCAGTGATCGTCTGTTAAATTGCTCTGTAAATGATATTTTGACATTATTATTAAAATCTTTAAATCTGTAATCTATTACTGTCATGGCATCTGAAGGTACTGATGCGTTGAGCAGGTGACAGTCCGCGGCCGTTTTCAAAACACACTTGTGTCACGCACTCCAAAAGAAACTTGTTGAAACTTTAAACAATAATTTATTGTACAAAAGGGGGGAAACAAACGTTGACAAAAACGGTTCCATAATTCATATTAAATTCAAAAGATAATGAAAAAACAGCTACAAGTTAGAGGGAATAGTGATAAAGTGGTAAAACTTGCCATTGATCCACAGCCTCAGACGGATGCGCTCAAGCGTGCCGTGCGCACAAGCTCAGCTGGTAGGCGATACTATATTTTCACATTTTTAACAATGCAATTTAAAAGTTTTGATTTTTATTGATAACCTACATTTACCAACAACAAATAAAAAAACGGATATCAAATACCAAATTTTCATAACCATACCTACCCATAGAAACGAATATTGGAATATCCGAATATTTGGGTACCGCCCTATTTGTCATATCATTGAAAATATTATTATCGCAAAAATACCCTGGAATATCGTGATATTATTTTGGGGCCATGTCGGCCAGCTCTAGCTCAGGTGTTCATACATAGCATTTCATTTTCTGGAGTCACTGTGACCTTGCATCCGTCTCATTCTCATAGACACAATATCTCATAACACCTAAAGGGATTTTTTTTAATTATTTTTTTTTTTACAAATTTGGCACAAACAATCAATTTTAATGAAGGATGAACTGATTACACTTTGGCCAAAGAACACCATGAGGATTTTATTTCATTCTTTTCAAATTTGGCACAGTTTAAGTCAAGGATTAACTGATTACAGTTTGGTCAAAGGTCAAGGTAACTGTACCCTTGCTTCTGTCTCATTTTCATTAATGCAATCTCTCATAAACGTCTTGAGGGGATTTCCTCGAATTCGGCACAAACGTCCACTTGGACTCAAAGTGAACTGACTAGATTTCGGTGGTCATAGGTCAAAGTTCATGGTCACTGTGACCTCATCTGTCTCAGTCTCGTGGATGCAACATCTCAAGAACACCCGGAGGGAATTTCTGGAAACGTGGCAGCGTCCACTTGTATTCAACAATGAACTGTTAAGAATTTGGTGGTCAAAGGTCACTGTGACCTGGTTCGTCTTGTCTTGAAATTTCCTCAAATTCGGCACAAACATCAGCTTGGACTCAAGGAAACTGATGAGAATCTGGTCGTCCAAGGTCACTGTGACTTTTTGTCCCTATCATTCTCATGAACACGATATGTCAAAAGGGCCTTGAGGGAATTTCCACAAATTTGGCACTACGTCCACTTGGACTCAAAGTGAACTGACTAGATTTCGGTGGTCGAAGGTCAGTTTAACCTCATGAAACGTGTTTTTGTCCATAACTGAAGAATTCATTCACTAATTCTGACCAAACTTGACACAAACGTCTGACAGGATAAAATAATGAAGGTCAAAAGGTCAAAGGTCAGCTTGACTGTGACATCATCATGTTTTAACGTCATATCTCAGGAACAGAAGGGGAGACATTTGGTCAGATACTGAATTGGTGACTCTAATCTTGACACTGTGCTGATTGTATAGATCTTCTGTGTGCGAAGCATCCATGTTTTAGAGTCTGTAGTGTCTTTGCAGCAACGTCCATATTTAAAGTATTGTCCTCTGTCACCGCTCCACGAGTCTGGACAGACGTGGTTGTAAACTGTAGCTGCAACTTGTCTGCTTCGTGGATACGACTATGAGTCCTTCTATTTTTCATATTGTTTCGTCTGCAGAACGTCAGATAATAGTGACAAATGCTTTCCACAATTTCCTGAGTGCACGATGACGTTTACAAATGTCTTACTTTGTCCAAAACCAAAAAATATTCAGTTTACTGAGAAATAAAATAAAGAGAAACAGAATATCTGAGACGTTTTATAAACTCCAAACTGAGAAATGACTTGGAGGATTAATTGATATTAAAATTTCTGCCAATGACCTTTCTGTCTTTTCACAGATTGATCTAAAAATGATGTATTTATTGAATATATTGCAGCTAAACTGAGGAGTCCTCTGAAATATTCTTTATTTTCATCTCATTTGACACAATGAATTGTACAGATGTATTTATGTGACGCCTCCTGAGCTCGTCACAGGGTTTTGTTTTGTCCCTGTCTCCATCGTGTCCTTCATGGATCCACGCTAACAGCCTCAGCTGGTTTCTGTTGATTCTAAAGGTTCAAACTTTCATTTTTCTTGTCGAGGGAAACAATATTAAACTTTTCAAATGCTTCCTCTCTCCTTAAATGAAAGCGCAGGGCGGGGGGGCATGTTTTTAATAATATACTTGACATCAGAGCAGCGGTCTGAATTAAACGGCCCCGCCTGTTGCTTGTTTTTATTAGGAAGTCTGGGATTACATTGTTTTTGCCGTGACATCATATTCTGTCCTGGTTGATGTTTGCACGGGACGAGGTTGATCGCCACAGTCCATGCAAATCAAAAGCTTTGATTTATGCACCTTTCCCTCCGCGAATGGAACATTAAATTTAATTTTGCAGCTGTGGAGCTGTGCCTGCGCCGCGCTCCGGCTTGACACGGTGAACCGGGCCTGCCGCCGCCACCGCCGCCGCGCAGGAATTCATTACTTCCTCCACAATATGCGAAAGCAACATTTGAATGAAACATTTGTCTCATGTCAGAACAGAGTAGCGTCTACTCTCTCTATACAGATACATAAAGCGGGGAGGAGGGAAGGAGGCGCTCATACTCAACTGTAACAAAGCAGTGAGTCGCGTAATGGTGGCACATTAAAATGAGGCCTGTTGGATGTGAGTAGCAGAGCAATCTGTTTCTCCCTGTGATCGCCCATTACTGCTTTGTAATGACGTGGAAAAAATGCCACAGAGCAAAGTAATGAAATGTATTTTTCCTGCGCCTGCTTTAACTATATGCTTCAGCTGTGCAGCTCTGAGGAGGCGCTCAGAGACACAGACGGGACGCTTTAAAGATGTTGGAGCCAATGATTTATTATTTCCTCTCAGGTCATCAGTGTGACTGTTGTGCATCAGATTGTCTTCTGGACTTATTGTTCTTATTACACCTGCAACTGAAAACCATCTACGCTTCATGTATCCTCACCATGTAATCGACTTATTGAGCTCGTCAAACATGATCGAGGTCATCTCCTCATAGCGTTTGATGCTGCCTCTTATGTTTGTGTGTTTACATGTCACACTGTACCGACATGATGCCACACTCAAACAGCAGAGTTTAAGACTTTTCTGCAGCGTCTGAGCCGAGTGAACAGCAACAGACAAAGCTGAGTGTTAACACAGGTGTGTTGTTAGGTCTCAACTCAAGGTGTAACACTTAGATTCAGGTCGATACGACACAGTGGTGTCACGATCAGTGTGTTTTTGTAACAGCATGAAAGTAGAAATGCCAGAGAAGTGTCCTTCATTTTTAAATTCTTTAAAATGATTTAATTTAACGTTATTTTGATTAATTTATTTATTAAAGCTAACACCAAGTATGATGTTTAATGACTGAGCCTATCTTTCTTTCTTTCTTTTTTCTTTTCACTAATTTTCCTGTTTTTAATTTTTTTCCCCTCCTGATTTCTTGTTCATTTTTTTGGGTCATTTCTTTTTTTGTTACTCATTGCCTTCTTTCTATCTTTTTAAAAGAAATCAAGTCAGTTTGCTCAGGTCTCAAAGGGTTAAACATGGCTTAATAGGGACGGTTTCAAACACAAATCAGCTTCACTATAACTCGCAGCATTCACAGACAAACACTTGTCTTTATCTGGAAACATTTTCCCCACAAATACAACATGCTAACGTTATTAGCACAAGCCTATGGCCTTTTACATTGTATAAATTAGCCTAGCAGCTAGCAGAGATTTCCTCTGCTCATATTTCAGCCAGGATAAATCACACACAGTGTGTGGAGGCTTTATTGTCTTCACAATTGATTGTTTCTTATCTGTGAAATTAAAGTAAATCAAAGCTTTGTTTCCACTGAGGGAAATGGTTTCAGCTCACAGAGACAGACAGGAGGTCTGCGTCACTGTGATGTGGAGTTACATTTCTGGGGAGGTGCACGTCAGGTTATGGCGTAGAGCCAACGTCAATTCGATGCAGAGGTATAAATCCAGCATTAAACCACCTAAAAAAAACAATAAATGTGCAGAGGCCGTCACAAATGTTACGTTGATCCCCGTCCTTGTCCACCATCAACTCAGACATCCATGACAGTGACACTGCAGTGTGTCCGCTGTAAAAAATAATTCAGGGGTGGAGCATCGAATTCAGGTGAAGAAGAACTTTATCTGAAGTCTTATTTTGATGCAAAGATGTGGACATTAGCAGGAAGGTAGAACAACATCTAAATTAAAGCAGCAATCTGTTTATTTAAACATGAAAGTGCATTAAAAAGTTTTGTCTCCAAAAACAATTAGTAGTCGTGATCTCAGAATAATTGTGATTATCATTTTGGCCCTAACCGTATGTTTTATTGTGTCAGTGTAACAGGATAGTTGAACATGTGGTTCGGTTTGTAATGTGCAGCGGACCAAAAGCCTCGTACCGAGTGGTTCCACACAAAGACATGTATTGTTAGACCTCTGGTAACAAGTCAGAAATATTCTCTGCTGTTGACTGATGACATCACTGTGACATCACTGATCATATAAATGTGACGTCTCCAGTAAAGAGTGACTGAATGAAGTGAAGCACATTTATGTGTCCTGCTTTAAAGTCAAACTGTGTCCTCTTCCTGAACGCACCCTCGCTACATTACAGGTTATGACATCATTTCCATGCAGAGGTATCACAGCATGAATAAATGTCTTCTCTCTGGAGGCAGTGAGGGGCCACACAGGCCAGCGGGGCCCCGGGGACAGAGCAGGAGAGGGGGCAGCCTCCTGCCTCACAGAGAGCTGGACAGATTACAGCCTCATAGCTGTGGATGTGAAAGCAGACGAGGTGATTACACGGCCAGCGAGGTGTGGCCGAGCGCGACCCCGTGATAAAGTAAATCCTCCATGCGTGCGTGGCGGCGGCTGATGCCTGTAGAGGCGGCTGCGTGATGGGATTGACTCCTCGGGCTCCACTGTGCCACGGACAAAGACAACAGAGAGCAGAGATGGATTCATGCTGCAGGATGAAGCACAGGGTGGGTCTGCTGGGTGTCATCACAAGGGGCGGAGCTTCATACCAACCAGGGCTGATTGGCGTCACATGACGGACCCGAAAGTTGTAAGTCCACATTTGGCCACTGTGACAAATTGGCATCGAAGCCTGGCGCTGGTCCTGGGGGCCTGACTGAATGTCCAAGTGTATTACAGACCATAATATCCTGTCATTTCACCATGGTTACAACATCCTGAACAATGGGTTCCATTACAGACGAGCATTTCATTCCTCAAAGGCCCCACTGAGAGCCACATACAGCTGGACCTGTGAAACCATCAACCATATTTGATTTCCAGGATGGGTGCAGTGTGAAATGCTGCCAAATATTTCAGTCAGGAAGTATAGTTTTGTTTTTTTATGGTAGAAATGTGGAACGTTTTCATTGGAATATCTCTAAATACTGATACAGTATTTTTTCGTCTGACATGTCCGAGTGAGACCGGGTTGTCATGAGCTCTGCGGAGTGACAGAAAGAATGAGGGCGCAGAAACTAGCAGCTGAAATGAGTTTCCTCTGTAGGGTGTCTGGGCTCAGCCTTAGAGATAGGAGGAGGAGTCAGACATCTGGAGGGAGCTCGGAGTAGAGCCGCTGCTCCTTCATGTTGAGGTGGTTCAACATCTGATCAACACTTGCAGAGATCCAAGGGGAGAGGAGGTAGCAACACAACTCCACCTAATGGCGGCTGACGGCGCCCCAGATTCAAACGTCCAAAAACACATAATTGAAACCACAAAATATCTCCATACTGCTCGTCCGTAGTGATCCAAGTGTCCTGAAGCCCCGACATAAAAAGTTCTTTGGAAAAAAAAAATTGAACTCTGTTTTTAGCCTCATTGTAGCCTGTAGCTCTGACTGCCTCTCTGGGCACCGCGCTCATGTGTGTGCGCTAGCGTGAGACCGTATTTTACGTCGGGTTGTGTATTTTACGGTAGTTGTGTTGCTACCTCCTCTCCCCTTGGATCTCCGTTTTCATTTTTGGGTGCACTCTCCCTTTCAAGGTGTGATTTTGGTTCGGCAACTAAAATTCTTCTTTAAGATATTAAAATCATCTCAAATGTGCACACAATGAAAAACAAGGTCTGGTTTTACTGCAGCTTTGTCAGGACAACATTTACTCACCAGTAGTGTGTGTGTAGTGTGTGTGTGTGCCACATGTGTGTAGTTTAAAGGAATAAACGAGTGAAATCAAAAGGAAAAGTGATGTTCAGTGGACTGCAGGGGGGACTAATAATTACACAGAAGGCATTAATATTATTTTGTTGGTCGAGATTATTGAATTGAGGAACAAACCTTGAGCCATGTTGTTAGATGTTAGCCGTGGCGTCTAATTGTTATGTGTGGAGCACATCCTTTGTTCAGAGGAACTCTCCTGCTTTGCAGTATCACCGTTCCCCCTGCGTGTCCCCGGGGCCCTCTCCCAGCCAAAGTGAGGAGCCCGTGCCCAGATGCAAATGACTTTCCAAGGTCCTTGTGATTGCTCATTAACTTTCCGTGGGCATAAGTCCTAACTTTATTATTGACTGCACAGAATACACAATCCACCGACCTCTGCCACCTGCAACTAAATCTCTCCCATCCGATCCATCGCACTGATTTCTGCAGCCGGCCAGAAAACTCGAGCCAGCAGTTTAGTCACCTTAAGTGTTTACACGCCTCCCCCTTCCCCCACCTCCACCCGGCCTGGAGCCCACACATCACTGCACAGCATGCACACATCCATATCAGACTACTCCCAATTTTAAACATCTTAATTATAAATGTTTCAGGATGAAAGTGCAGATTTAAGGTTTAAAAACAGCTCCTGTATTGATTCACAGCACAGAGTCCCTCCAGTGTTGGTTTATTCAGTGAGCCGGGGTTTCACTCGTTACCTCTGCATGAAATATTTATTGAAAGAATTTCAGCTTGTCATTAAACGCCCCCCCTCGCCCTCCCTCCTCCTCACCGCAGAGACCTGCACCCCGGTGAACGCAGTGCTTATGCAGATCAGGCCCGGAGAATCAACATATTACAAGCAGCTGACATTTGTCCTGATATATTGAATCGTTAGCGCGACAGAATCACTTAAGCCGGATCCACTAACATCAAGTTTCCTCTCGTTATTGACCCTCGCGGGCCAAGCCTGACAAGTGGAACTGCAGCAAAGTTCATTAATAATGTGAAATAAATCAATTTGCCTGGAGATGGTGGGACGGCTGCAGACTGCAGGAGACGCTCTGATGTTTCACCTCCTCTGGATACGACTGCTGGCTCCATATGAAACAACACGATGGCGTCAGGACGAGACCTGTGTTTTATTCTTCTAATAATCAGGTCTGTAAAACACCAGCCAGCGTGCTGACAATAATCATATTAATCTCACCTTCAGTATCAACTCTCTGTAAACTAAAGGAACAGTCTGTAAATGTGGCTCATTAAATTCAGATTGGCTGCCAAATAAATAGATTTCCCAGTAATAATAGAACGACAGTAAAGTGGTGAAGCCGACCGCAATCAAAGAGCAAACATAACACTTTTGATTTCACTCCAGTTTCTCACAGGTTTCAGCTCCAGTACTCATTTATGCATCCAGTAGATGTTTCTAACTTCATGTACGGGGAATTAATCGTGATTGGGCGCCAGTCTGCGACACCAGGGGTCAGCACGCCACCTGGCACACAGTGCACCCGGCCCTGATGCCAGTCCCTGCGGGTGGTGGGCCCACAGAGTCCGCTCCATGTCATTCATGTGGGCTGAGTGCGACCGGGTCCCATGGTTCAAGGCCAGGCCACCAGACACTCACTGGCAAGCTCCCTCCTACCCGAGGCCTGGCTCCATGGGCCCTGGTGTCCCCATACAGGGTGAGGTCCTCCCAGATTTGCCATTGTGAAGGCGAAGCTTTCAATTTACTGATCCATCTAACGTTCCACGTCCACATATGGCGTCCAAGGTACCCTGGGTGTGTTGGTTGTTGACGTTCTGGGACGCCGTGTCAACTTCAGCCTGTTACATGCATTGTCTGTTTTCAAAATACACTTCTGTTTTCACAGGAAATGTACAGTTTGATACAGTCTCTTTCAAAATAAAAGCACTACGTCGGTACAGCACCACCAACTGATGTTTTTTTCCCTTCAACAACAGAAGCATACGGTTAGGTTTAGGAAAAAAACATGGTTTGGCTTTACAGTCTTACAGGACACAAACACCTGCCTCCTGGGTGAAAGTCAGTGGTTGTTGGACCCATCCACCACCCTACTTGGACTTTCACCTCCTTAACTGTCGTTGTTGTCCTGCTGCGTTCTCCCCTGATGCCTGTGAGCACTATTAAAACTACAACAGCAACTGACTGCGTATCACGACGATGTGAAAGTGTGTCTTTGTCTGTCAGTGTCTGATAATGCAAGTCACTGCTCAAGATTTTGAAGGCTTTGTAGTGAGACCGGGTTGTCGTGGGCCAAAAGTGTGTCAAAATTAGCAACCAGTAACGCTACATCAAAATAAAGTTTCACTACATTGAAGCTATCTCTGGAGAAATGTAGCTGCTAAGCTTCGAGAAAGTGGCAAAAGTAACTCACTACTTGCAAAGTTACTTTTATTTTTTTACTTTGTTAAATCAGCGTTTTCTCAGTGATCAGAAAATCTGTCAGTCAGTCAAAGTGCAAAAACTCACCCTCACTGCTTGGAGGCCTGAATGCTGGTGCAGGTGTTGTAATTGATTGGATTTAGTTTTTGTGTATGTTGCTCAGAGACTGTTGCTCCGGTTATCTGCTGAAAAACAAGAATAAAGAGGATTTTAATAACCAGAAACTTGAGTTCCCGCCGAGCAGAGAGACTCTGAACCCTCCCAGAGAGCTGCTTTTACTATTTATACTGTCAGTACATTGACTCCAGCAGTGAGCAGCTTCTGGATGAGCAGAACTTCATATTTGTCCTCTTTGTGGTGGGCCGGGTCGTTTCTCAGGACATGTGGTTCCTCAGAGACCGAACATAAACACAGACTCGCCCCGATATGAAGACAAATAAACCTCTGCCGTCTGGCAGCCAACCAGAGAGCAGTTTAGATTCCATACGTTCATCAATCATCTCTCTGTTCTGACTGTGTGACAACGATCAGGACACCAGAGGGTTCAGACGCTCGGCACAACAACAGGTGGACTCGTTAACGTGCGGCGCCATCGAGACAGACTCTGTGATAACTTCATTAATTATCTTTAATTAAGACCACTGAGTTGTTTGTTTGTTCTAACATGAGAATAACTCCTGTGTTTTGATGCTACAGACACAGATTGTTTCATCTGAGGTATTGATCACCTCCTCCTCCTCCTCTCTTTGCATTTTACTTTGAAGTCCCCCCCCCCCCCCCCCCCACCGCCACCCGTACCAAATGTGCCACGCTCATTTTTGCAGCCTGTCCGTCTCCGCCTCTCATTTCTTCATCATTCCTCGCTCCATCGATTCCTCTGCTTCATCAAGCGCCCGCGCTGCAACCACACCTCTCACACCTTGGCAGCCGTCGCCGCGGTGACGGCAGGCAGGAAGTGCAGCGTCAGCTGATCGGGACGTCCTTCAGCTGCTGCTGTCACGCCGAGAGGGAAGGTCAAAGCTGCTGACAGAGGAGGATCACTTCATTTACCATTCCTACCTGAGGAGGAGAGATCAAACATCCGTCTGCGTGATGGAGGAGAGGCGCTTCGATCAACGCCACTACACCAACCGGATTAGTGACGATCAATTTTCCCTGTGAGCTGAAACCAGGGAATTTATACATGGAAGTCAATACAGTCAATGCCCGAGGCCGAGGCGGGGCCTATGAAAGCGTCTATGGTTAACGCTTGAGCCCAGCTCAGACCGAAGATTTGAAACCGTTTTAAAACGTCACAGAGAAAAGTGTCAGCGGTGTCAGCACAAAATAAGTCTGAAAAGCTGCAAATCAGAACGGAAGCACAGAGAGTCGTTGACTAGAGATGATACACCGTCTCATGGTGGTCACTTCCTGTCAACGTTACAGATCAGAAGCACAGAGAGTCGTTGACTAGAGATGATGCACCATCTCATGGTGGTCACTTCCTGTCAGCGTTACAGATCAGAAGCACAGAGAGTTGTTGACTAGAGATGATACACCGTCTCATGGTGGTCACTTCCTGTCAACGTTACAGATCAGAAGCACAGAGAGTCGTTGACTAGAGATGATGCACCATCTCATGGTGGTCACTTCCTGTCAGCGTTACAGATCAGAAGCACAGAGAGTCGTTGACTAGAGATGATGCACCGTCTCATGGTGGTCACTTCCTGTCAACGTTACAGATCAGAAGCACAGAGAGTTGTTGACTAGAGATGATACACCGTCTCATGGCGGTCATTTCCTGTCAGCGTCAGATTTTACAACATTACAGAGCGGAGTGTTGACAGTAGTTGCCTATTTCAACTCATCACGTCAGGAATCTTTGGTCTGAACTGGATACCAGAGCCGAGGCCCACAGGACCCACAGGTTGGACCAGCTTGAGATAAATCTTTACAAATGATGCTCGGGTTCGGCCTAAAAATGTCTGACCTGCTGTCTGTGTTGGGCTTCTTCTTGTTCAGTCCTAGGGTTTGTTATTTACGTGACAACACATGAACGCAGCACAAGGTTTTTTGAACGGCACATTGCAGGTTGTTCTTTGTTTCAACTCGTCTCATCGTAAATCTTTGCTCTGAACCAGGCGTAAGGCTGATATAGGTACCAACAGGAACATAAAGTACATTAATGATGTCTTATCAATGCAACTAAATGACTGTATAAATCTGCGGCTATATAACAAAGTGAAAAGACGTTCTGGAGTTCATGTAATTCTGAAGACTCCTCGTCGTCGTCGTGGTTGTGCTGCTGCTCTCACTTGCTTATTCCCTGGGCTTCATCTTCTCTCCATATACATGCTCTCCTGCTCAGGTGTCTCACCTTCACTTGTTCAGAGAATTTAGGGGTTCACCAACATGTCCCTGTCTGTCAGCCTCTGTCCATGATGCTCTGCGTTTTGAGCGGCGCTGCATGATTACTGCTGGCTCCTGATTTCTCTCCCTAAGCGAGCAGAGCTCCCCCTGCAGCTGCTGACAACCATCAGACAGGATCTGGCCTTCTCTCCGGGGAGCTGCGAGCTCTCCTCTCCTGCGAGCACAGAAAGGACTTGTCTCTGGTGATTGTGGGCCGCTGGCTGTGACAGGTAATGGGGCTGTGAGTGGTGGGGGGTGGAGCTGGGGGGAGATGGGCCCTGCTCTGCTGCAGCCTCCACTCTCCTCCACACTGTCTATACAGGCTGGCGGCTTAATTCACTGACCATTAGCCGGGAGATTTGTTATTGCTCACTTTTAAAGGCACTGACAGAAGGCATTTCAGCTGCTGGACGGCTCCTCCGCCGGGAATCACAATGAAGGATTTGGCTTCTGCTGCTCTCTTCCCGAATCCTTCCTGTGTGACTGGAAGTCTCCGCATCACCTCATCATTCAAAACATCATCCTCGCTTCTCCTTTGTCGCCGGTCTCGTGTCACACCCGCGCGGATCAGGAGGCTGGAAATTGGCTGAGGGGATTCCCAGTCATGGAGCTCCTGATTTGTCAATCACTTTTCAATTAGCAAATGAGCTCCACCACTAAGGTAGCTCCTGGTCAACACAGCTCCCATCACAGGCTGGAAGAGCTGAGGTAGGACGGAGAAGAGCTGAGCCAGCACCACTTATCCATCCTTCACATACGGCAATGAAATTAACTCAATATAATATAATTACCATTATGCAATTGATCAAATGGTCTGATTCTTAAAGCGGGGCCACCAAAAGGCCAATCACTGACTTTCTCCTGACGGGGACGAAGAAAACAGCACAGAGACGCTGCTGTACTCACACAGTGAAACACAACATGACAAACAAACATGAGCTCCGTCTATTAAAGGACAGATTTAAGGCTGCTTTCACACCTGCCCTGTTTGGTTCAGTTCAGTTGAGCTCAAGTTGCCCCCTCAGTACGGTTCGTTTGTGCAGGTGTGACCACAGCAATCACACCAAAATAACCGAACCGAGACCTTCTTGAAGAGGTGGACTCAGTCTGGTTACAAGAGCCCGGTCTCACTCTGAAGTTGTCAAAATGTGGTGCTTGGGCAGTAACTGGTGGCGACAGAAACCAACGAAAAAAGGCGTTCTTTAACATCAGCGTGATACACGTCCGGTTTCCGTTATAGTTTAGTGGTGCCTGGCACAGAAGGGAATGCAGCAGGACAGGGACAAAAGTTAAGGTGGCGAATGTCTGAGTGGGGCCGGCGGGATTCTGGATCCTGGATTTTTCCCACATGGAAATTCTGACCAATCAAAAGCAGCGTTCTCACACAAGGCATTTGATCTGGTCCTCTTGTAAATGCTGCCGTGAGAACACAAACCAACTCTAGGCAATTATACAACTTTGGAACAACATGAGTCTCTGATTCAGACCAGAGGAGACACTCTAGGGCTGACAGCAGCGTTACACCGGATGTCCGCTGGATCTGGAATTCGGCCGCCATGGACTAACTCCATCCTGTGCCAAGTGTCAGTGTCCACTGGAACTAAAGCGGTGCGCACGATAATCAGCAGAAACCCTGGAGGTACAAAGACATCAACAAACAAACAAAAAAGATTTCCTTGCCTGCCCGACATCGACCACTGTAGAGGCCATTTCGTGATTTTTCTCTTGATTTTGTGATGTTGATATAGTGATGTGAAATACGATCCAGAGTTTTCATGGGTGTTTTATTTTGAAAATTGACCAGATACTCTTGTCTTTTCTGTGCCTGACTTCCTGTTTGACTTATTTGGTCTGTGCAAATTGACGCGCTGTCGCGTGGCGTCCGTCAAAAATAGACCTGGCATGTACTTTTAGCAGACGGAGCGCCGAGCCGCTTCGAGGCCGTGGCGCATCCTAGCCGTGGCCCTTCTAGTGGAGCAGCTTACATTGACTTGAATGGCCACGATTAGCTCTGGCACCAGCGCCTCGGCCGGATCGCACACGAGACGGATCCAGTGGACATCCGCCGTCAGTCATGGGTCGTCAGTTGCTCCAGCCTCTACTTTAGGTTTGCACTCAACATGATCTCAATGAAATGTTCTGAAACAAATAAACATGACACAGAAAGGTGATTTATTATCATGGCTTGACAGGTGCATTATTTCATCGACAGGTGACTCAAAAAGTTAATTTCCGACACTGGTTTTAAGACTCATTCCTGCAGTTCTTTGTGAAGCAGAGTTCTTTTTAATTCTATGACTTTGATTGATTGGTAGTGTGAAACTTGAGCTGGGAACAAATCCTGAGCGTTCACTTTTATCTGTCTTTATCAGACAAATGGCAAATGTAATTGTGTAAATACCATTTCTGCCATCTGTTAAACGCCATCAGCGACGATGACATACTGATGAATCATCCTTAAACAGTTGTTCTATTTCAGAGGGAAAGACTTCAACCACTGCCTCTTCTAACTGTATAGAGGGACTTGAAAACGAGGGGTAGAGATAAATATAAGAAATTAAATTGGGTCAATATCTCCTCTTGACACAAACAGGCTTCCGTACATGTTGTCACTGTGGGATGAGCTGAGAAAAAAGGAAACCTGTACATGTTTCTGAACGCTTCAGCTCCCTTCGCTCTGTGTGTGTGTGTGTGTGTGTGTGTAAATGTTTCGACTGAGACTTCCAACACTCTGTAATGACCTTTTGTTTAAAATGCAGCCACCTCCTTTCAGAGCGCCGTCACCCCCCGTCCCTGCCGCTTAACCCCGACACATTCACAACAAGTGACCAATCACGGCGGTGTTGTTAAAGAGAGAGCCCCTGCTATCTACCCAGCATGCACGCTGCCCCGCCATCACTCTCCCTTAACGGTCTTTAATTAATCCCGATTATCGCTACAGGGGGTCATTGTCCCCGAATGAATGGCAGCATTACACGGTCAATTTACCGCTGTGTTCTTATCAATGCCCGCCTTACATAACCCCCGATTTAAAAGAGCTAATTAGCTGGAAAATACATGACAAGTCAATTGTGGCGACGCAGAGGACAGAATGAAGCGGCGTCCTCAGCGAGTGTCTGCTGGCCACAGATACTCTTGTCCTGCTGCCTGCTGGGCCGGCAGGTCACCAGATAATGGTTTGTATCGGAGCTTTTTAAAGGCACTTTACTGATTGGTTGTTTTACACATTCAGAGTAAAAAACACCACGATTCAGTGTCATTCAGAATTAATAACAGCAGGATCACAGTGTTACACACAACCAGAGGGTCCTGAAGCTGTTTTAAAGAAGCAGCAGAAACATTTGGGAAATTGGAAAGAGTGTAAAGACCGATTTAAAGCCCTGGTCTTGGAAATAAATCAGTCCCTCCAGGATTTCACTGGCGTATTTCAGGATTGTTGCGGCCTGATTTTGTAGCAGCTTTTCTAAAAAATTGGGATGAAAGTTTTAATGTTTTGAGCATGTTTGTTGTGATGGAGTTGTTTTGTATAATTCATCATAAAACAAAGGTAACTTGTTCCAGCGGGAATAAAACTGAACCCTGGTCTGACGTCTCACACACACGTTTACACAAGCACACACACCAAGGTGAGAAATTAGCAGCAGGCAGATGCTGGTTTAACATGAAGTTGCTGGTCGAAGTTTTTTTACACGGTCTTTGTCAGTAATTTTTGTTTGTAAATGTGACACATTAGAATCGCACATGTCTGCATCTTTATACCATAAACAAGGAAGTGAATACAGTCACGTACATCCATTACGTTTGCGTGAGGGACTCCTGTGATTGGTGGAACTCGCAGGAGGCTGGTCAGGATTGTGGGAAAGTTCAGTGATTGGACAAAATTGCACGGTCGCGCAGAATTCCATTTGTGTTCATTGTTGCGATCACAACATTGCAAATTCCTGAAGGGATGATAAATGACAGTAGTTAGTTATTTGTAACCAGGGATGGGCAGTATTTCTATAATTTGTATTTAAAATATGTATTTCAATTACATTTGAGTATTTTGTAATTTGTATTTGATGAGGCTGATAAAAAGCAAATGTGATTTGTAACAAAATACTTTTGAGTGGAGCAATTTTGTATTTAAAATACTCAAAATACTTTCTCCATTGGCCCTCCTTGGGCCCTTCAATGACCTTGTGGTCTGTTTTGCTGGACTGTGCATCACATAGGAAACTGTATGTTGTTGTGGTTGATGCTTGGGATGAGTATGCTGCAAATGAATTGCCTCACGTGGGATCAATAAAGTTGCCTGAATCTAAAACTGAATCAATAAATAATATTTTAGGGTAGCCTACACCAAATTATGAGAAAACAAGTGCAAATTTGCTGCTATCACGCCATTAATGTTCCAATCCTGGTTTTTCTTTCTGGTATAGTTATTTGTGGTCTTTACTTGCAGCATGTACATTTTGAACATTTTTGGTCAAGGACTTTTTGAGTTATTCAAGAAAAGCTTTGTGGATTGACCGACCGACCAACAGAGTGACCTATAGAGCTGCAGGTCGCTGCTAAAAAGAAAACGAATAAAGTATTTTCTGTATTTGAAAATACAAAATACATGTATTTTATTTTGATACATTTATCTGAGGAGTATTTTGTATAAAAATACATTTTGGTGTATTTTTGCCCTATCTGATTGTAACATGGTTTATTTTTTAGCTTATTCTTGGCAGTTTTTTGCTTTGCCATACATGAATGCCAGATTAACTACTTTGAATATGTTCTTCAAATATCTTACAGTCATCACCAGATTATGAGACGACACGCACCACAGTTATTTTTATAATCGATTGATCTGCTGATTATTTTCTTGGTCAGTCGAGTTATTGGTGTGCTCTGTAAAATTTGACTGCGCTTGTATATCACCTGTCTAGTCTTCCGAACACCACTGAGTCACATTCACCCATTCACACACACATTCACACAGTGGTGGCTGAGGCTAATGCACAAGGTGCCACCTGCTCCTCAGTTTAGACATTCACATGACTCACACAGCAAACGCTGTGCCATCAGGAGCAAATTGGGGTTCAGTATCTCGCCCAAGGCTGGCCCTGCAGACTGAAGGAGCCGGGGATCAAACGGCTGATCTCATGATCGTTGGACGACACAAAAAACATCAGAAAACAGTGACAAATGTTTATGATAATATAATCGAGCACAACTTAATTAAATGTCTTGTTTTGTCTGACCAACTGTTCTAGAAAACGATTTTTGCCTGTAAACTGAGTTTCAGATGACTCATCGTTTGACCCATCAATGGACTAATCGCTGCAGCTCTTGTACTGAGAGAGTGAAAGTCAAGTCAGTTTTATTTTTAAAGCCAATCATCATATATGACAAAGATTTCTAAAGTGAGCCTTTAACTAATAACATGCAGCGTCTTTATTATTGGATCACGTCTCTATTCGGAGCTTCAGAGGTTTACAGCTGGGTCTCTGCTCAACCCAGGCGCCATAGTAAATGTTACCTTTCTGTAAACCACAGATACTTTCAGGAGAAGATCCTGTTTGGTTTGAAATACCCTGGTAGGAAAGGCAGCGATGTCTCTGTAAAAAAACAAACACTTTTCTCTGCAGTTTTGTGACAGGAAAAGGAGTGATGTCTCGATAAAAGAAACAACTGCTTTTTGTGGCACTGTCCCGGCAAGACATGCAGTGATGGCTTGACTGGAAGAAAGAAAAAGGTCTCCATGGCACCGTCCTGGCAGGAAACGCAGCCATGTCGCTGCTTTTCGTGGCTTTATCCCGCCAGGAAATGCTGCGATGTCTTTCCTTAGTGGAAAAGTGGTGACAGGTCACATAAATGTTGCAGGAAACAGCCATGGCTCGCTAAAAAACACCTGGTTTTGTTGTTTGCTGGTCTTGAACAGTGCTCTGCAGCTCGGCAGGTGTCACGTGTGAAACATGCAAATGTTATTTATCTGTGGTTTGTAGAAACTGACATCTGTTGGCAACTTGGACGCTGCTGGAGTTGTTGCAGGTCTGTGTTGAGTCTCTGCTGGCCTGTACTGGTCCTGCTGGTCTGCAGTCACCTACCTGCAGGGAGGAAACAGTAGCGTGGGGCGTCGTCACGCTGTGGTTGGCTGGAGCAGGTGCTGCAGTGTGACAGACTCAACATGTGTCTACCTTCACAGTTAGAATGATGTCATCATGTGTGAACCTCCACACAGCAGCTGTTTGATTGGTCGGACCGCAGCTGATTAATTCATGTAATTAAACCTTTATCATTGTTGTGGTTCCTGCTGAGGACAAAGGACGGGGACGTGGGCACATCTGCAGTGTAATGATGTGTTTAGTGAATGCTGTGAGCAGCGGGTTGTTTCCTCCCTGACACTAAGTGCTTTCTGTTTGTTTCTGCTGTTCAGTAATACTAATGAGAGGTAACATCTGAATCTATCCCTCAAATGTCTGAATAGGGAAAAAGCATGAACTGTTGCTTTTGGCAGCGGCTCCGGACCCACCATAACACGCTGTTAGTGCTGTTTCTCCTTTGGCTTTTGATGGCAGCGGGGAATTTATGTGGCAGTGGATCTATCTTACAGAGCGGCCCATCTGCCCGGAGCTGCCTTCACTGGCAGCGGCTCCAAAACTCTGCAGATTGCTAATGTGGCATTAAACAATAAATGGACGAAACGCTGTTCCTTCAGTAATTCCTTCAAGCCGTCAGAGTCAGCAGCTGCACGATCCTGGTTTTTATATCTATAAACCACAAACTGGTTCCACTGTGGAGGCCGTCGCAGCTTTATTTACACTGCACATTTCATTACAAGCTCAATGTGCTTCACTTTACAGCAAAAGTTCCACATTTAGGAACTCTGAGCTGAAGACACGCTCTCATGTCTCAGGTTACAGTGAAGCTACAGCCCGTTAGCTTAGCACTGACACTAACAGATAAATCGCCCTGCCCTTATTCTTCATGGTCGCACTTCTGTTCGGGAATAATCGTGCTCTAAGTCTTTAAACTACAGTTCCCATAGTGTTGGAGATGTAAACAGGAAGTCAAATGTTGCTGTGGAGTCAGTGAGTTCACTGTCAGCTTCAGCTGTGCAACCAATCTCTGTTTCGTCAAGCAGTCTGCAGGAGTGTGAGCAGCTCCTGTTTGCAGTCTACCCATGGATGTACGCACCTGAGGCATATGAACATAGACGCCGCATTGACTGTGTCAGCCCGTTGCAGTGATAGGTCAACGTAGCCGCCATATTGGAGAACTAATGCAAGTAAATAGGGCGTGGCAGGTGGCATTATGTTTCAGGTCTTTGTCTGGCCGTCTCATTCTTGTCAATGCAGTACCTTTAGAAGGCCTTTAAGGAATTTCTTCAAATTTGGCACAAACGTCCACTTTACCTCAGTGATGAATTGATTAAATTTTGATGGTCAGAGGTCACTGTGACCTTGTGTATGTCTCATTCTCATGGACGCAATATCTCAAGAAGGTCCTGAGGAAATTTCCTCAACTTTGACACAAACACCCACCGGGACTCAGTGATGAACTGTGTGAATTCTAGTTTCTGTATAAGAGGCACAATGACCTGTTCTTATTTTCATGGGTTTATGATCAGCCTGTAGTAGAAAAAAACAAAGTTTTGTCTCCAGATAATAAGAATCTCAGTATTTTGGCTATAATCACTAGGGATGCACGCGATTAGTCGTCTAAACAATTAAACGTCCCCTCGCTAGTCGTCACCAGAAATATTAGTCAGTTAAACCAATTAGTGTTTTATTTATGTACAAGGCTGCTTAACTGTCATGCAGCCGCCCGCCACTAGTGGGTGCTACAGAGCCGTCAGACAGCAGTCCCCCTCCCCGCGGTAACGCTCCAGTAGACTGGAGTTTTAAACTGGAGAGACGTCCTCTCATAAACCAGCGCGGTGTGGCAGCACTTTGATCTAGAACATGAATTCAGCAGCAATGAATCTTTTTTTGAGACGTTATATTATTTGTTAACTTTAAGTGAGTTGTTGTCAGATAATGTGCAGGTTTACATTCATACTGAACGCAGCAACATGCCTCATTTCAGCTGAAGTTTAATTATAATTTATATGTTGTTTTATTAATTTTAAAGTGAAGTGCATCATTTCTGTCAGAGAGTCTGCAGGGTTCAATGTGCCCCACATTTCAGAGGCACTTTATTTATTTCAGATGTTATTTTAGAGTCGCCGTCATGTTCACATTCATGCCACACGGCACAAAGTGTCTCGTACTTCAGCAGCATTTAAAATCCAACATGGTTGTTGAAGATTGTGATTAAAGGCTTCAAAGGGCTCTGAATGTGCAGTTTTTTTGGGGACAATGTTTCAAATACTTGGGCTAAATTTTGACTGTTTTCTGAGTGTTTTCCTTTTTTAGACTCATCGACTAGTCTTATTAAAAATTTTCGCTTAGTCAACAGAGAAATTAGTCGATAGGAACAACCCTGATGATCACTGCTGGACACTCAAAAGAGGAGAGTGTGTTAAGCCCTGTTTCCACCAAGCAGTCTGATTCAGTTCAGTTCAGTTCAGTTCAGTTCAGTTCGGTGCACATTTTTCTGTTCCCACAGTGAAAGTTGTGGATGGTCCCAACAGCAGCGTTCCTTAGCGTCCCCCCTCTGTTGGGGTACCTAGCACACAGATCTGGTACTAAAAGGTGGAGCTAAACAGACTAAAATCACCTGAGCAGGTGAAGTTAGGATCACTCCACCTCCAGCACAGACACCGTCTGAATAATGCTTCACATTTATTCCAGAGAATCTCAGACTTGTAAAACATCTTTCTGACACTCCTATAAACCTTACAAGGTGCTCTTATGTTGGATTTTAATGTGGGAGTCGTGCACGTGTACATCTGCTGTATGTAGCCTGTGTATATAAACATTTTTGTATTTTGTATTGTCATTTGTTCTAAAAAAAAAATCAGTTATATTATTTCAGTACGATATTATTATATTATTATTGTAAAATAAATGTCACTCTTTGATTTAATTGTAGGTCCAGTTGGAGAAACACCACCTGATGAACTGGGAGGTCTGACTGGTCTGGAGTCAGCGAGCAGGTCAGAAATCATCTCCTTCATTTTGTACGTGTCCGTCCATATTTCTGCCCCCATGATCCAGGAGTGGCAGAGACATTGTGTTTTCTGGTTTTCTGTCTCATTCTCTGGAACCCAACACCTCAAAATGTCCTCCTTTAAATATGGCACAAACATCCACTCAATGATGAAGTGATTAGATGTTTGTGGTCATAGGTCATAGGTCAAGGGTCACTGTGACCTCATCCATTGCATTTTGTGAATGGAATATCTCCAGAAGGCCTGGAGGGGATTTATTCAAGTTTGGCACAAACATCCACTTGGACTCAGTGATGAACTGATTAGAATTTGGTGATTGAAGGTCAAAGGTCAGTGGAGACCTCTCAAACATGTTCTTGGCCATGACTCAAGAATTAATTCACTAATCTGACCAAACTTGACACAAATGTTTAACAGGATAAAATAATGAAGGTCAAAAGGTCAAAGGTCAGCTTGACTGTGACATCATCATTAACGTCATACCTCAGGAACAGAAGGGGATTGTATAGATCTTCTGTGTGTGAAGCATCAGTTTTTCACTGACATGGATGGAGACTGTAACTTCACTGATTTGTGGAGTCACACAACTGAGAGGCGTGACTTTAGCTAACGTGTGTGGTCTGTGTGAAATATATAAATGTCGTTAAGTATTAAATGTATATGTATGAGACTGACTGGTTGAGTGTAAAAGGAGCGTCAGATGAATCAGTGACACTGAATCTGACCTATAACTGTATGATGAGACATTATGAAAGAATCATTTGCTGACTTTGGAGCGCAGCAACGCTCAGTGTCATCAAAGTGAGGCTTTGGATGCTCAGAAGGAAAAAGAAACAGAGGTTTGGGGTTGGTGTGTGGGCGGCGGGGGCGTCCTGTGGAGGCGGCTGTTTTCTCTCCACACACCGGGCACCGAGCACGCCTCCGCTCCTCGCCACTCTGACGTTAGCTTGCTGCGAGACGTTTATTTTTGCTGCGTCGTGTGCGGCGGCCCGAACATCTCTTTCATCCTGAGTGTTGTTCGCCCTGAGCAGAGGTCTGCAGGCGGATCTCCTGCTGATGTGCTGCTAAAGAGAGATTCTCGCCTGCAAACGGGTGAGTGTTTGTTTGAGGGGGAACACACATGTTTGCAGAGCAGCAATGGATTGAAATAAAAGATGGGTGTAAGGTCGCAGGAACACGAACACATGTCAAAAACAACATCAGCCGGAGATATGAAAGATATGAAGCAAACTGAGCATTTTTATTTTAAAGATTTTCACCAGTTTCCATCGATTCCTCTGTCCTGAAACAGTTTATCACGCTCAAACTAACATTGATGGCCTGCAGAGGTGCAGGGAGTACTCAGATACTTAACTGCAGTTCAAGTATTTATAAACCATGAAGTCAAAGTACTCCATTACAAGTAAAATGCTAAATCTTTTTATATAAAAGGGCAGAAGTATTAACAACTGAGAGGAGTTCAGTTTTAGATTATTGGATTTTAATTATTGATTCATTAATGTGTTCATCATTTGAATGTTGCAGCTGTTGTCAGTGTGCGTCCACTAACAGTGTTTGTTTTTGTCACTGACAGGCTCAGATTGTTATTCTGTGTGTGTGACAGCATTATGAAAGGATCCCTACAGAGATAGAGCTTTGTGTTAAAGAGTCAGATCCTTTCTGTTTAACCAGAAACAGCCCTGAAATCACCGTCACCAAACCCACCAGACTCCATTTAAATAAACAGTCATTTTATCATCATTAAACACACTTCATTAAGAGTCAACAGAAACAAACTAAGACTCGCAGAAGCCATCTTGGTTCAACAATCACCAGCTCTGGTTTGGTTGAAATGAACCCTTAATTCACCAGTTATATGTGACAACATGCTGCCTCTATACACACTGACATGAAGCGCAGAGAAAACCAAAAAAGCCTCGGTGGAACTTTTATGTAACAAATTACAGACATGGCAGATTCGCACAGGATTGTGTTCACAGACGACCTCTGCCATTATTACATATCACTGAAGGGCCCCTCAGCTCAGTCACCAGAGGACAATGATGGCATTGTACATTTCTGCAAAACCTGGTTATGTTGCATTTGTACATTTCATACGTATCACATCAGTGTTTGTTAACTTATGTAATATGTTAGCTGATTTTTTCATCAGGAGGTGGAGGTGATGGTGGATGATGTGACACGCAGGAGAGATGTCTGCCAAACTGCAGACTACTGCTCAACACCAACTAAACTGGCTGGTTTTATAGTAAGATATATGTTTTTACAGTGACTTTTTATGCATCAAACATGGGAGTTTTTTTAGATACCCATCCCTGTTTTTGCAGCAGATTTTTAGGCATGAAACTTTGGTGTTTTTTTAGATACCTGTAGACATTTTTTTTCTGGCAGCTTTTTAGGCACCATATGTGGGTGTTTTTTAGCTACCCGTAGATGTTTTACAGCAGCTTTCTGGGCACCGAACACGGGTGTTTTTTGGTTACCTGTAGCTGTTTTTCCAGCTTTTTTTTAGGCACCAAACATAGTTGTTTTTTAGCGAATCGTGGCCTTTTGTAGCATCTTTTTAGGCACCAAACACGGGTGGTTTTTAGCTACCTGTAGCTGTTTTTCCAGCGGATTTCAAGGCATCAAAAGTGGTTGTTTTTGGTGACCTGTAGCTGTTTTTACAGTGGCTTTTTATGCACCAAACACGGGTGTTTTCTTATGCAGCCGCAGCTGTTTTTCAAGTGGCTTTCCAGGCACCGTATGAGATGTTTTTATGCTACCTGTAACTGTTTTTACAGTGGCTTTTTAGGCTCCAAACGTGGGGTTTTTCCAGTGGATTTTTAGGCACCAAACATGGTTGCTTTTTAGCGGCTTGTGGCTTTTTATAGCATCTCTTTAGGCACCAAACGTGGGTGTTTTTTAGGTACCTGTAGCTGTTTTTCCAGTGGCTTTCTAGGCACCGTATGAGATGTTTTTTAGCTACCTGTAATTGTTTTTCCAGCGGCTTTCTAGGGACTAAATGTGGGTGTTTTTGGTTACCCATAGCTGTTTTTACAGCGGCTTTCTAAGCACCAAACATGGATGTGTTTCGGAGACCCATCCCTGTTTTTCCAGTGCCTTGACACCTAGAAGAGATGCCTGCCAAACTGCCAACAAACAACAACATTCACCAGTGTGTTTCCTGTGGCTTTTAAGCCACCAAATGTGGGTGTTTTGTAGCAACCCATCCCTGTTTTACAGCAGCTTTCTTAGCACCAACCGTGGGTGTTTTTTTTTAGCAACCTTTGGCTTTTTTTTCCAGTGGATTTTTAGGTATGAAACATAGGTGTATTTTAGTGAGTCATCCCTGTTTTTCAAGCGGCTTGACATCTAGGAGAGATGCCAGCTAAACTGCAGACAACTGTTCAAGACCAACAAACAACAAAACAGATGTTTTTAAATGAGATATGACTTTTTTACAAGCGGCATCAAGTGTGAGTATTCTGTAGCTACCTACAGCAGTTTTTCCAGCAGGTTGTCTTGCCTGTCTCCATTTTTCCATGGGGGGAAAGATAGGCGGCATTTCCTGGTGGGATAGTGCCATGAAAGGTGTTTGTTTTTTCACCAAGAATCGACACATTTCCTGCCAGGTAAGTGCCACGGAGAGGTGTTTTTTTTTGTTTTTTAAATCGAGCCATCGCTGCATGTCTTGCTGGCATAGCATCACAAAAAGCGTTTGTGTTTTAAAAACATCTAAAAGGAGTTTGTTCACAAAAATCAGTGTCAGAGGGAGGTTTAGGCTCAGCCCCCAAATATCCTCAAATCTTAAAAACACCCCTGCGCACAGTCGAGAGGATGACAAGGGTCATTTATTATACACACTGATAATTATTAATGTTTAGTTTACGTTTATAAAGTGGCTCCTGGCCTCTTGTCATTTTGAAAAGTGGTGCCTGGTGAAGACTGTTTCTGCTTAATATAATAATGTGCAAAGTTAATGTGTCCATTGTTTGCAGAAATGTGCAATACCATCAGTTTTTCTACTGACTGCGTCGAGTTCCTCAGATAAAACGACTCCCAGGTGAACAGAGCCTGAGTTTGACTTATACCTGAGTGACTGTGTTCAGTGTGACCTGCTGCTGGAGGATGATGGTGTGTTTCTGATGACCTGTTGAAGTGTGTCTTTGAGTTCCCCTTGCTGCAGCAGTAGCAGCAGTGCGGGCGCCCGCAGGTCAAAGGTCACAAGGTCGTCATCATCCTCTACTTTGCCTAATTACAGCGGAGATGAGCGTTTCTCCTGCTGCAGCAGTTTGAATGGTCCTGATGGGAGAAGCGTGGCAGCAGTTCAAAGTCCTGTTATGGAAATCTTTAATATTTAATACATCGATTAACATTAACAACTCAGGCAGAACTGTTTCAACAATTCCATTATTATTTGATATCTCTCCATAGAGCGATGATGGGTGGTATAATGAAAGGTGGATCTCTATTTCAACCTTGAAGGGGTTGGGCAGAGTGCCAGTAATGAAGACGTATTAAAGCTTAATGTAGCTTAATGTAGCAGGTGTCATATATATAATGTACAGAAGCTCTTTCTAAAGCATTATATTCATCGCTACTACCTTAAAAGCCACTAAATCTTCTGGGCTAAGTTAGTCTGGCTATGATTCTCTTCCAATTAATCAATAGAAAAATTGTTAACACACCTTAACTGGGATCCATTAGAGTGTCCCTGGGTAATAAATGTTCCCGCGCTGCTCTGCCTGCTGCACTCAGGTTAATGGGCAAAGTTGAGAGAAGTGACCACTAAATCTGCAAGGACACCACATTCACACTGGCTGAGCCTCTATCACTGGCAAATGACCGCGCCTAAGAGCTCAGTGCTAATCAATTGTTTCTGTGCGAGAGGAGAGAGAGAGAGAACATCAAGTATGATTCATTTAACCTCCCTTTGAATCCTTACAAGGCAGCTTCATACACGCTCAGATGTATTGATACAGAGGCCACTTATCACTGTCGGCCGGCTGACAGAGAAACACTGCTGTGATGTATCGGCTCGGCTCTCTGAGGGAGGACCTCCCTGACCTCCTGCAGCACACAAACACAACATGTTGTTGACCATGTGTGCTCATAAAACTGCATCTCTTTATCGATTTCTGCATCCGAATCTCAGACTTTTCCTTTCTTTACTTTCAGTACGAGCTGCTGCTCCTCACTGTTGCATACAATAGGACATCATCTTCATCATGACATCACACCTTAAACTTTGACCCTCTAGCTCGAATGTCCATCGCAGTCTGTAGTCCCAAATTAACTTATATTAATGTAGAATTATACACGAGTCATAAAAAGAATGTCGTACAATTGAATGGACTGTCACCAAGGATGGATTACTGATTAACTGACTAACAGGCATGGGGGCCGAAATGTCAGGGTCCCCCTGCACTTCTGCAAAATGTCAGTCAAATGGACACATACCCACCAAGAGGAGACACAGAAAGATCACAGAGTGACACAAAACAGCAACAGGTCGCAAAAAACACCCACATTTAATGCCTAAAAAGGCACTTGTAGAATGGCTTGAAATACCTCCTTTTTCTCTGGCAGGAAATGCAGCGATGTCACAGTAAAACACAACCCTTTTTTGCAGCATTATACCTGGCTGGAAAAACAGCAACAGGTAACTTAAAGAAACACCCACGTTTGGTGCCTACAAAGCTGTGAGAAAAACAGTGATTGGTTGCAAAAAAAAAAACAACCTCTTGGGGAGCTAAAAAGGCAGGTTGCTTAAAATTATTTTGCTGCCTAAAGAGGTGCTTGCAAAACATCCTAAAAACCTGCTTTTCTCAGCAGGGAATGTTGTGATGTCACAGAGAAAGAAGCCTTTCTGCAGCACTATACCTGGCTGGAAAAACAGCATCAGGTCACTAAAAAACACCTATGATTAGTGCCTTAAAAGACGCTGAGAAAAAAGTGACAGGTAACTAAAAATTACCCACATTTGGTGGCCAAAAAGGCCCCAGAAAAAAAACAGCAACAGGTAGCTAAAAACACCCACATTTGGTGCCTTACAAGCCGCTGGCAAAACAGGGACAGCTTGCCAAAACATACCCAGGTGTGGGGGCTCAAAAGCCACTGAAAAAATAGTGATGGGTTGTTAAAAAACACACATATTTGATGCCTAAAAATCTGCTGGAAAAAGAGTAACAGGTCACTAAAAAACACACACATCTGGTGCCTAAATAGCCGCTGGGAAAGCAGCGATATCTTAAAATGACCAGTTTTGTTGTTTGTCGGAGCTGAACAGTGGTCTGCAGTTTGGCAGGCATCTTTCCGCGGTGTCATGACATCCGCCCTCTCCTCCACCTCCTGATGACAAGTCAGTTCATATCCTACATCATTTCAGAAAGTTGATATGAAACATACGTGTGATATATTCAGGGTTTTTCAACTGGGCCACATTTAGACAGGCTGCAGTCAAACTGAGGAAAACTGTAAGTAAAAGTAGTAATATGTAATCCTAACAGTGTTGAAGTCAGAATGAACCCTGCAGTTAAAACTAGAATTAAAATACCTGGTAAACAAAGAAAATAATCAGTTTTTCTTCTCTAACATCTGTTAATGAGTCTTAATGGAAAGTTTGATATAAACAGTCCTGAAATTATAAATATAATTAACTCCCAAAGTGAGCGGAGGACGTTTTTAATGGAGCTGTTTGGGGCCGTTTCCTGTGCATTAGCAGACTATAAGTTTCATAAACAGATTTCAACACATCCATCCTGCAGCTGCACTGTGGACTTTTAACAGCTCACATCTTAATCACATTAGTTTCCTGTGCAGAGATCTGAACTCTCAGTGCAGCCGTTATTATTATTATCATTATTATTGCGGGGATGAGTCAGCTCCAATGCATCATGGTGTAAAAGGGCCCCGAGAGCATCGACGTGCAGGCAGACGGAGGGGCCCGGCTCGGCCTCAGCTCCACTCTGAGCTGTCACAGAATTAGATCAGGAGGAAAGTGTATGTGACAAGAGCTAATTAAGTCCCATCATGCTGCTGAGGCTGACAGGAGGAGAGGGAAAACGCCTGAGGTAATTGCATTTACTTCATCTTGTAATGTGGGCCATCATAACTGCTAATTCAATTGTACAATCATTCTGCCAACTCCTGGCCATTAAGCACACATTTAATTGCTTCCATAAAGCTTTTAATATGCAGCGCACAGAGCGCGGGACGTGACACGGACCCTCGCCACCAGCCAACATGCAGATGTCCCGCCGTCACCACGGAGACGCGGGCCTGCCTGGGGCGTCGTGTTATTGGACAGTCTTGTTTCCAATACATCACTATTGGATGAGTGTTTAGGGCCCGGTTCATGGTCGTAATTCAGAGGCTGGATGGATAGATATCAGCTGTAATCTTTCTATTGTTGTGTCTCACACACACACACACACACACACACACACACACACACACGTCTTATCTTGTAAGGCGAGTTTATCTGTGCAGCAGCTTGCAGCAACACGGCAGGTCAAAGTGTTTTACATAACACATGACAGATATGAAAGAAACACGGGGAACATAAAGGAGCCATAATTAAGATTTTAACCGTTCAAACAGACGAACACTGAGGGCTCGTTCATACCACCTTCACACATGACAATAGGTACATATGTTTCAGCCGTCATGACCGTCCCTGCCCTCATACTTCCATGCATCCTTTACGTTGGCAGAGATACAGCCAATAGATGGCGCTAGAGGGCGGAGTCACATGTTTCAAACAACAATATGGCAGCGATGGAGGAGGCTGTTATATTGTACCTTTAATCAGAGGCAGTATTGTAGATGGTGGAGCTTTGTGAGGTCATTAAACACATCACATTACACATAATACATTCTTTTCACTATATTGCTGATTCATTTCTGTTCTGACATTATTTAAATGTCTTCCTCGTCTCGTACTGTCCTATTTCAACATTTTACACATTTTTCAGACATTTGACAAATGTTTTTCAGACATATTACATTTATGCGGACATTTAACAGTTTTTTTTTTTAAATTTACACATAATTTTCTGATGTTTAACAAATATTTTTCATACATTTTACAGATATGTTTTGGATATATTACTAATATTTTTGTGACATTTAAGAAATATTTTTCAGACATTTTACTAAAAAAATTGGACATTTCACAATTTTTTCAGACATGACTGAATAAAGAATTACAATTTTTTTTTTGACATTTTAAAAATATTTTTCGGACATTTAACAAACATGTTTTGGATATATTGTTAGTATTTTTTTTAGACATTTTACTACAATTTTTTTGGACATTTCACAAATGTTTTTCAGACATTTTACAATTTTTTTTCAGCCATTACAATTTTTTTGAAATTCTACAAGTATTTTTTTTGGACATTTAACAAATATTTTCAAAAGTTTTTAACATAATTTTCGTACATGTAACAAATAATTTTCAGACATTTTACAGATAAGTTTTGGAATTACTACTTATATTTTTTTGGACATTTAACAAATATTTTTTGGACATTTTACTAGAAATTTTTGGATATTTTGTTGACAATTTTCAACACTGATTTTTCAGCCAGCAGCTAATTTCCATCTGAACATATTCTTTTTGATAAAAAGTTTATATGTAGAATAAAACATTCATTGTGCTGCTTTTCATCTCTTCACCGTGTAGGAATAAATTGTTTTGGCGTATTTCTGGACAGTGTGGGTCAGCAAAGATTCAATTATAAGTGAGACGCTTACGCACTTATATTTTTTGGACTTTTCAGCTTTGTTGCCCGATTTGAAACATTTATCAGAAATGTAATCAAATGTAATAAGTTACATTACTTTGATGATGTAATTACCAAATAGTAAAGTTACTAAATACATTTTTATTAGGGTAACTAGTAATCTGTAACCTATTGCATTTCAAAAGTAACTTTCCCAACACTTGATCTGGTGTCATTTAGTTTGGTTTGGTTTGTCCGTGCTGGGCTACTGTAGAACAACATGGCGGACTCCATGGGCAACACGTTCTCATCTCAAATCATCACATGTCACCGCTTTGTCAATGGACTTTCATGTCTATATATATTACACACTAGGTATACTCCTGCATCTGCTGTTGACGCAGTCGATGCCAACACGTCAACGAAAGCATGTGATTGGGTTTCAGAAAGAAAACAATCATCATGGTTTGGCTGTACATTGGAGGCGAACACTGGGATCCCGAGTGAAAGTCCAGGGTTTGTTGGACTTGTTGACCACCCCCCTGCTCGCCCAATACAGAGTTTCCAGCTCCTTACATCACATTGTTCCTGGTGGCGTTTCAAACTGGCGGTGTCCGGAGGCATATTACACTCCCGCGACAGGTGCCATCTGGCCGAGGAGTGGCGTATCGTAACACCACAAGAGTTCCAACCAGCCGCATTACAAAGTGACGCCACCTGGTGGTGAATTATGTTGCGGCAATAGGTGGCTTTTGGTGTGAAAAGCGTCAGTATTTGATGACTTCAGAAAGAGAACTGGTTGCCATGGGAGATGACCCGCTCCATATGGTGATGTAAACAGTTCATTTTAAGGTCACGAAAACACAACGATTCTTATTTTCAGGTGATTGTAGACTAATTTAAACACAGTGATGAATATTATCTGAACCAGATTAATTCATGAAGAGCTCTGAAGATGCAGGAGAGAGGTAAATGTCCTGGTTAGAAGTTAATTCACTGGAATGAGCTGCGTTCACTGTGAAACGTTCCTGTTGTAAATGCTGCTGTTCTCCAGCCTTGTAGCCGTGCGGTGTCAGGGCTGTGGTAGCCATATGAGAGCTGTCTGTGGCCACATTGAGACATGCTGTGATAAGCAGACGTGCTCTGTGGGCGAGAGAAGACGGTGGAGGAGGAGGAGGAGGAGAAGAAAGGGGAGGCAGGTCTGATAACAGAGCTCAGGGGCCCTGACAGGCAGAGACATATATAACAGGCCAACAAAGCCCCGAGGAGACAGACCATCAATACCCACACATGTACACCATCATTACAAAGCCCCGTGTCAATAGCAGCGGCGTTATGGAGCAGTCTCTCAAATTAAAATCTTGTATCAAACTGCATCTGATGGCAACAACTATTTAGTGGCCATATTTTATGGCCGGGCCAATGAAAAGTAATAACAGTTTTATTTAATGTATCTGCTCCTGGCAGCTGCCGGGCACAGAGGCTCTTAATAGGAGCTGTCCATCACTGTCAGCGCAGCGCCGGGGCCCGACGAGAGGCCGGCTGTAATAAACATGAGGGGGAGATAACACCAGCATCACGCTGTTGTTAACTTCCTGCTCAACCAACCGTTTGTCATCTGACTTTGGAACGCTCATAACGTGATGCTTGTTTCTCTCTTCGTCCCGTTTTCAGCCATTAATTCATCTGTGGAGGAAAAGTGACTGACACCTGAACGTTACAGTAACAAGGCGCCTCCATGGAGACTCTGCAGGTGTCTGGGGACGGTCCGTAAAACACTGAGCAGTTAGGGACTGTCTGTTATGAGGGAGGGTTCCGAAGGGGGAGGGGCTTATGCTTTTTATTGTGGCTCAGGGGAGGGGCTTACACATTTAAATGGTTGTATTTATTTTACCACCTCCTCTTAAAGAAAACATGCCTTCACAGGTTTGGAAACATGACAAAGACACAACCAAAGCTGGGCTTAAAATTATGATATTTAATTAAAATCACTTTATTTTACGTGTCTCATGTAAAATTTGGCCAAAAATAAACCGTTGGCACAAACGAACCAGCGCCCATGACGACTGAAAAACAGACTTTTTTTTAAGTCCAGTATTTCACCTTCAACTTTTGATATTCAAACATCAGAGGGGAAGTTTTAAAAAAAAAACAACTAATATGTAGAAGGGAGGGGCATGCATTTTCCATCAGTCAATCAATATTTCAAATATTTGTAGCTCCATGCAACTCCTTAGGTCAAAATATTATTTGCCAGCATTTCTTCTATCAGATGTAATTAATTAATTAATTTCACTACTCTTCAGTTTACTGCACTGACTCGCCCACAGTCAGTCCCTGATCCGTTGGGGTGAAAAGAGAGGGCGTTACAGTTAGGTCAGGGTTACATCTTGTTACTCATAAGCTGAATCACATCTTCATGTTTAATAAATAAAATAAATGAGTAAAGCGGATTATTGCTGTTTGGCCTCATATTTATTCACTACAATGTTCTGTTATAGCAGCATTAAAAAACACATTTGAACAGTGTGTTTGTCTCGCACCAATAGTGGGCGTGGTTTGTAGGGGCGTGTCGTGTTGGCTTTAAATGGAATGTGGCTGCAGCTACATGTCGCCACTACAGACTGACCAGATGTGTTGTGCGCTAGCTAGCGGCGCTGCTCATTCAGCGATTCCTGCCAGTAACGTCCAGATTAGCAAAATTAACAGAAAATTAAAGAATAGGCAAAACATTTACATCACAAAACATTAAAGTTTCATCATCTCCAAATAGACAGAGTTTTGAAATGCGATGCTAAAGCTCACTGAGTCAGTGGAGCCCTATAAAGGAAAGGCCTCTTGTATTTCACATCTTTTTTTTTCTTTCCTTAAAGGCAGTTGTTCTTTGTGAAAAACAAATTTTGCAGTCAAAAGTGTGTCCTAGCACATGTGTATTTACCTCCATCAGTGTATCTAAGTATGTCCGTAATCTCCGAAATTCTCATTAACATATACATTGCGACCAGTGTCTCCTCATGTACGTGTGCCATCTTGAAAATACAGGTACGTACAGGGACATACTTGAGAAATTCGGAATCGCCTTTCGCGTTTTCACTTGTTGGTTTCCGGTTTCCACCTGCAGGTAGAGTGACGACAAGCAGCAGCAAGCAGGCTAGTCACAAGTGCCGGTGCATTTGGAAAAAAGGCAAAAAGGCAACATGACTGGCAATTTAAAAAAACTGGGGTCAACATCGGGGTAGACTTTCCCAGGTGGAGAGAGCTGTTGAAGGGGAATCACAGCTAACAGCTGTTAGCAGCAGTGCTGTTAGTGCTGTTAGCGGCGCTGGTCGGACGCAGTGTTGCGAGGAGAGGGATGACGTGTGTGAGGTTGAGCCACTCATCAGTTGTCAAAAGACAAGACGTGATTGGTTTGTTTCGATGTACACCTGCCCCAACAGTCCTACGTTGTAAACACAGCCAGCATGGTGAGGAGGAGGTTTGTCAACTCGCGTTGCGTGTGTGTGTGTGTAGCAGCCTGAATGAATACTCCATGTAGTATCAGATGACATGGTTTCATCAATGTTATCATAGCTTTTTGGTACACAGCAGCTACTGTAGTTGCGATACGCTTTTGAAACTGAAGCGCTAGAGTGCACTATCTGTTGAATGCAATATATGATTTCAAGGTTAGATGGGAAAATTCCTACACAGTGCCGGTTTAAAATTAAGCAGTTCGTCACCTGTTAGTGGTTGTTGGATTTTTGAAAGCTAAATAAACAGACACCGACATGTGTAAATGTAAGAGTAGATTTGCCTTTACTGTTGAGGTGCAGTTAACGTCTAACCAGAAGTCCAAAAAGCAGCAAAGTGCAGAGTCACGTACAGAGTGAACAGTGACGTGTCCTCCTGAGACCCTGTGTCCTCATATGAGAACGTCCCTTTCTCGGTTTACTGCACCTTATACTTCAGAGCACAATACACTAATCCATGTAAAAACAAGATGGCAGCCATCTTTGCCCAGTCAGTCTGCAGCTGATCCTGATTTAAAAGTGGAAAAAACCTGATCACATTTAATGGTTGAAACTTGTTTATGTATCATGAAGGAACGTTTGTAGTTTGTAGGCAACAAATTTGACCAATTTTAGTAGCAGTAACAAGCTTTCATAAGAATCTTGAGGATGTTGCGACCAGTTACGTGTGATGAACTGTTCCTACAGACAAAGGCACATTCCTCCCTCGGAGTATGAAACATGGAAAATTCATCCAGAGTTACAAAATGAACAAATACTTTTAGATACGTCGCATCATTTGTAGTTTAGTTTTTTCACAACAATGTTCAGGTGTTCTTCTTTTACAATCTAAATATATTGTTCCCTGTCTTGGTGCATGTCCAGTAAATGTGCAGGAGCATGTGTATGTATATCAGTGTGTGTTTGTATACACGACATGCGTGTGCCAATGAATACGTTTCTCCCAGAATGCACTGCAAAACCTCCCTTCCCCTTGATTAGAGGACAGCAGTGTGGGTAATAAGAGCGTGGCGTTCTGGGTGCAGTTTTAATCTTTATAAAAACCTTCACCCGGGTCCCCCGTCCCACAGGAGGGAGATTAAATGCTTCTTCACATTAGTAATGTCAGCACAAAATGATTATCTTTTCTGAATAATTTATTCCTCAGCCCAGCGTAATTTTCTTATCTCTCCCTTTTTGCCTCTTTTACTCTGCAGGAGACAGTAAATGGCTGTTAGTCTCCAGAAAACCTATGGATCGCCGTTTCCATCAATCAATTAAAAAACACTTACCTCACACTCAACATGATTTATATCTTGTTAATAGAATTGTCTCACTATATCCCTATATTATTATAGCCTTAATTCCATTAGCTATTTGCTTAATGCTTTTTTTAAGGCTGACCTCCAGGAGCAGGGAGATAGAGGGGGGATTAGTCCAATATTGGCCAGAAAACAGAGCCTCTTTCTGGGAATGCTGTAGGTCAGGGCAGCCGGAGGACTCTGGACGATGACTCCTGATTGGCTGTTGTAATCCCAAAGACCTCATCCTTTCATTATTCCCTATTTACTGCTGTGGCATTCAATTAAATGACCTCTTTGTGAAAGACAGATCATTGTGTACCGCTGTGGCTCCCGACCTCTTTGGCTTGTGACCCTGTCAGACGGAGCAAAGACCAATCGTGACTCTTTATCACAGATTATGGTCTTTATATGGATCTGATCTGTGATCATTTTAACTAAAAAGATTGGAGTTTCACTTAGGCCTGGGACAAACCAGGAACATGGACGCCAACTGTCTCGTGATCTTGAACCAAAAGAAACATGGACACCAACTGTTGCATGTTTTTGTACCAGCACAAACATGGACACCAACTCTTGTGTGTTTTCATACTAAAACAAACATGGACGCGATCTGTCACATGTTCTTGTAGTAAACAACCGTAGATGCCAACTGTCACATGCCTTCATACCAGAACAAACACGGACGCCAACTGTTTTGTGGTTTTTGAATCAAAACAAACATTAATGCCGAATGTTGCGTGTTCTCATATCGAAAGAAACGTGGACTAAAACTGTAACGTGTTCTTCTGCGAAAACAATCATCGACACCAACTGTCGCATGTCCTCGTACCGAATACACATGGACACCAACTATCTCGTGTTCTTGTACCAAAACAAACATGGATGCCAACTGTCGTGCGTTCTTATACGGGACAAACATGGACAACAACTGTCACATATTACATGTTCTCACACCAAAGCAAACATCGACGCCAACTGTTGCGTTTTTCTGTACCAAAATAAATATGGATGCCAAGTGATACATGTTCTTATACCAAAACGAACATGGACAGCGAATGTCATGTGTACCATGAACACACTGCAGTTTACTTTGATTCAGTTCCACATACACCGTTCTTCTGCCACAAATCCTCATACCTACTGCACCAAATATGGATGAATCCGCTGCTGAAAGTAGTCCCCTGATTGAATGAACCTTTGTGGCTCAGAGATGCTGAAAGTGTGCCCTCTATTGACCGACTTCTGCTGCTGTAAAGTCTGAAGAAATAACCTAAATATACTTTGGGAACCACCGGCATACAGAATATGTCTTGTTCATCATGTAAACCAGCAGAATATAACGTGTTATTTATATTTACTGTGAGCGATTTGCAGTGAAAACAATCACTTTAAACATCAGCCTGACAAAGAGAGATGGATTTGTTTATGGACTCGTCTTCACACTGATGCTAAACTAATAATTTAGTCCGTGCCCTTGACACAGTTGTATGTAAGTTACATTTTAAATATTCATCACATATGGCCTCATGAACCCATTACTGTGTTCCATGTTCAATACCCACGAGGCCACACACACACACACACACACACACACACACACACACACACACACACACACACACACACACACACACACACACACACACACACACAGGTACAGGACGAGTTAAAAACTACAAGAAAGTGTCATCAAATAATCAATCATACGCCCCGACTGTGATTGCTCTCATCTATTACTTAAGCATGTTGCATAGTATTTCAATATATTAGGAGGGGCTGAACGGGGAGGAGACACGAGGCCGGGCTGAGTCGCTGTTACAGGAAGCAGATGAATTCAGCTGTGGGAGCTAATGAGGATCATATCTGGCAACCTTTGATACCAAACTTCCCACTGGTCCATATCAAACACGAGGGTCTCACCTGCACAAGGTCAGTGTGTGTAAGTGTGTGACGGCCTGGTGTCGCTCCCATTGGACGATTCTGCAGCTGGAGATTTACATCCAGCGCCAATACAGGAAGTGATGTGTCCTTTATGTAGACACGTTCAAAGTAAAGGTGTGGAGCACGTCTATGGGATCAGAGTCCACATCCTGTCAGATCTGAAACTAATGTACGCTGTTCATTTGAATTTTAAAAACGTTGTTATTAAACGTAATTTAAGAACGTCATCCTGCATCCTGTGCCCATCACCTCCATCTTGTAATAGTGGCCTACCTCCTGTCTTCAGTACATACATCCTGTCATCGTCACCTACATCCTGTCATTATCACCTACATCTTGTTGTCAAGACCCACATCCTGTCATCACCACCAACATCCTGTTGTTCTTGCCTACGTCCTGTGTTCATCACGTACATCCTGTCGTCATCACCTACATCCTGTCATTATCACCTACATCTTGTCATCATTACCTACATCCTGTCATTATCACCTACATCTTGTCATCATTACCTACATCTTGTCGTCATCACCTACATCCTGCTTTGAACACCTACATCTTGTTGTCAAGACCCACATCCTGTCATCATCACCTACATCCTGTTGTCATTGCCTACGTCCTGTGTTCATCACGTACATCCTGTTGTCATCACCTACATCCTGTCATTATCACCTACATCTTGTCGTCATCACCTACATCCTGTCATTATCACCTACATCTTGTCGTCATCACCTACATCCTGTCATTATCACCCACATCTTGTCGTCATCACCTACATCCTGTCATTATCACCCACATCTTGTCGTCATCACCTACGTCTTCTTCTCATCACCTACATCCTGCTGTCATCACTTACTTGTTATCATAACTTACATCTTGATGTCATCACCTACATCCTGCCGTCATCACTTCCATCTTGTAATCATTGCCTATATCCTGTCATAATCACCTACTTCCTGCTGATATCACCTTCATCTTGAGGTCATCACCTACATTCTGTTGTTATAGCCTACATACTGTCATGAACACCTGCATCCTGTCGCCAGCACCTGTCGTTGTCATCATCTACATCCTGTCCGGCCCTGACAACAGCTTGGCGAAACTCCCATTAATTGGTGCGAAGAGTCTGAACCACCCGAAAAAGAAACAAAGCAAACCATGGATTGGTTTGATCTGGACTGTTACCATCTCTTTTCCGCAGAAAGTTAGGCTGTTTGATCCGGACCGTGGTGTTTTCACACCTGTAACACCTGGTTTGGATCAAACTGTAAAGTCCAAACGTCTGGACCAGACAACATACATTATGAAAGGGTCCTGAGAGTCTGAACAGATCTATGCACTGCTTTGAGCGAAACACCACGTGAACCTCATGGTGGCGCTAGATGAAACATCAGAGGAGAACCAAAGTCAGCAGGAAACATCCTCTGAGAACCATGAACGAGGGACCAACATCCACAGAGCTGCTAACAAGGCTCAGAACAACAAGAAGCCGAACGCCTCATTGTCTGAATGTGTGTTTGTATTATAGAGATGGGGGGGGGGGGGGGGGGGGCTCACACACACACAGGCTCCATACAGACTCTATATTTAGTGTCCTGTGAAACCATCTGCCAGGCAGCGTCTCCCTGCTCCTCCCTGCTCCACACATCTCCCCCTAATGAGCCTCTTTAAGGCTCTCTGAATTTCTAATGAATAACACTATGCAGGAAAATAAACACATTGCTATTGATCACGACATAAAGGTTTCAAGTAATTTAATAAGTGTTCCCCGGCCCCGGCTGCAGTCTGGTTACCCTCCTCCCCCCCGAGGGGCCGCTGGTGTCTGTCCCGTGTTACTGTAGCAGGACCAGGATCCATGTGGGAATAACAGGCCCAGGGTGGAAATATTCCAGACTAAATAAACCCACAGGAGGAGATCTCCTGCAGGACGGGTCTGATGGAGCGTCGATTTAAAGCTCAGCTGAAGTATGACTGAACTGAGCAGCTGGTGAGAGTCTGAAGGACGTCCAGAGGGCCGCGAGATGAGCCAGTTACAAGCATGAAGGACATGAACACTTAGAATTAACAAAACAAACATTTAAAAGATTAGTTTGAATTTATTTTCAGTCAGATTTTATGTTAACGTCCGACTAAATACATCATCATGTCATTAATGTACAGTTCATAATCTAATAGTCATCTGATTTTCATTTGTGAATTTCTCTGTGTTACTATCAGTCTCTAAACAACTATTATGGGATGAACTTTAATAACTTTAGTGATCCTCTGACTTTTTGTCTAGCGCCATCATCAGGTCAACATTATGAACGAATGACATATCAGCCTCAGCTGGACTCTGTGTTCATTGCTAACACACCAAACTAAGATGGTGAACACGGTAAACAATATACCTACTGTAATGTTAGCATGTTAGCATTGTCATTGCAAAAGCTTGTGTCACTGCAGTTTTTAAATTTAGCATTTTATTAACCAAAACTAAAGATATAAATAAACTGCAGTTTGTCTGAAGCTAAATAAGATGTGATCAAAGACTGTATAAAGTACTGGATGTAGCCACGATGAGGTGGACTCCATCTTGAAGCCTTGAGTTTGGCATTTTGGCAGTCGCTGTCTTAGACATTTAGAACCAGAGGTCACCATGTTTCGACGAGAGCGTAGGGCTATTTCTAATGCTAGCTTGGTTAGCATGGTTTATTTACAGCTATGGTTAACTGTGATACTGCTAATGCTAATTTTTGCTAGTGAAAAACAGGCTTGAAACAATTAAAACAAAGTGTTCTGCACAGAAAAACTAAACACCTGATACAGACGAAGCCTCCAGTTTGGCAGTTTGGCTGTTGCCATGTATTTTGGAGCTAAAACTTACCATATTTGGATGAGACTGTTGAGCTAACCCTAATGCTAGCTAATAGCTTGGTTAGCACAGTGCATTTACAGCTATGATAAACTGTGGTAATGCTAAGTGCTACCAAAAAACAGGCTTATAACAATAAAAACAAAACATTCCTAAAACCGTTAGGCAATGTGAGCTGTGTGATGCTAACAGTTAGCCCTGTCACTGTATGTGTGCAAGGTGAGTGTAGCCCTACATCCTTGGCGGGGAGCTCACAGTCCCACAGCAGTAGTGTCGTGATAAACACGGTTGACAGGTAACGATATCTTAACGAGGGTCAGCTATTGGTCACATTCATTTCTGAATTAGAACCCCTAATTTATAGCTATAGTTAAATGTGATAATGCTAATTTTTGCTAGCACAAAACAGGCTGAAAGCATTCAAACAAAATGTACTTACCAGAAAAACTGAACACCCGACATCTCCACGTGGACTTAGCCATCCCTTGGTTTGTTGACTCCCGTTTTGAGTTTGACTTTTTGGTCATCACCATCTTGGATTTTTGAAGCCAGGAGTGACCATTTTTGGACAAGAGGGTGGAGATAAGCCTAACGCCAGCTGCTAGCTTGGTTAGCACAGTGCATTTACAGCTTTGGCTAACTGTGTTAATGCTAATTCTAATTTTTTGCCACGCCTGTAATTATGCACAACTTTAATCCTTTACTTTTAACATTTAAGCAAGCGAGCCATGTAAAAATCCAGCCCCTGTGTTGAATGTTGAAATAAGCTACAGAGGGCAAAACTGTTTTTGTAGTTGGTAAACATGTTTATTTCTGCTGTAAAGTTTTAACGTGGAGTCTTTGGGGACTGACTCACTCTTGGAGCCTTAAGTGGAACTTTGGAGGATCAGCAGGTTTTAGTCGGCGGTGGGTTTTTTTGTAAAGTGCTGCAAAGTTTGATTGATTCGAAACACACAGTAAACACACATTAAACACACATTAAACATGGCTTCATAGAGACAGTTTCAAACACAAATCAGCTTCACTATAACTCGCAGCATTCACAGACAAACACTTGTCTTTATCTGGACACATTTTCCCCACAAATACAACATGCTAACATTATTAGCACAAGTCTATGGGATTTTACGTTGTATAAATTAGCCTAGCAGCTAGCGGAGATTTCCTCTGCTCATATTTCAGCCAGGATAAATCACACACAGTGTGTGGAGGCTTTATTGTCTTCACAATTTATTGTTTCTTATCTGTGAAATTAAAGTAAATCAAAGCTTTGTTTCCACTGAGGGAAATGGTTTCAGCTCACAGAGACAGACAGGAGGTCTGTGTCACTGTGACATGGAGTTACATTTCTGGGGAGGTGCACGTCAGGATACGGCGTTGACTCTAAGCAGAGGTTGCAACTTGGATGTGACGAGTTGTTTTCAACATGTTTCTGCTGAAGCTGGATTTTGGTGAAAGAGAAGTCCCTTGTTGAAATATAAGCTTGTATTAATCTTGAGAGAGACATGTGGCTCTCTCATCATCTTTTCTTTCTAGGTGTTTAAACAGAGCTGCAGATCATTTTCAGACGTTAAGTTTCAGTTTCCTGCTGCGGTGGCCGGACGTCTGATCGATCAGCTGCAGCCTCTGAACAGGAACACCTGAACCAAACCTCAGTGTGATTCTGTAGTAAATAACAACACATTTAAACTGTGTTTTAAAAAAAGGCTGCAAATCCTCCCTAGTTTGTTTTTTTATTTATTTAACTCGACTCTCAAACAGAGGAGATGATCCTGTTGACGAGCAGAATTAAATCAGATCAATTCAATTAATTGGAGGAAAGGCTCTCCATTAATATTTTGGTTTTCAGTTGGAGTTTTGCTGTAATCTTCTCCACGACATAAACCAACATTATCCTTTTTCTCTTTAAACAGGAGACTGTCATCCTCTGCCTTTTGATTGTAAAAGTAAACCTAATTATTGTTTGATGTTTCTAAAAAGTCAAATTAATTTTATAATAATCAGTCTGATGGATAATATATTTTTCATATTAGATGTTTTATGTCACACATTAAAGGACGTTCTGCTTCATGTGAAATGATTTTGGTTTAAAATAACATTTAAAAAGATAACATTTAACATTCAGCCCGCAGCCCTGCGTCCGTGCAGTTATGTGAAACAAAGCCACGCCGCCATTATCACATTACTGATTTAGCATTATGTGGCGTACAGTAGACAGAGCCTCAGATAATTCAGCCTAATTGAATGAAAGCTCTCAGGCCTGATCTCACCGGGGATATGGAACATTAATTGACATTTGCTGAAGCCAAACAAAGGACAGTAGAGCCGTAACGCTCATTTAAACATATTAATCCCTGGAATAAATTGTCCTCTTCAATCTGTTATTGATTTGAAAACGAGTTAAACAGGAAATCAATCCAGAAAATATAAAACAAACTCCGAGGAGGAGCGCTCCCCCAGATTTATGTGAATTTACTTAAACCGGTAGCATTTGATTAGGAGAGCACATTCATGCCAGAGCAGAATTAAGAGAGCTGCTGTGTTTTTGGCACACACACACACACATACACACACTCCTCTGAAAGTGGAGAGGCTCTTATTGTGGCGGTGCCTCTCTATCCCCCTCTCCAAGTCTCCATCACGAGGCGATAGATAATAAGAAATCCCTGCTCTGTGCTCTTAAAGACAGCGTGATGGTGGGGGTTTTGGATGAGGGGTTAAACTGGTGAGAGCATGTTTGCTAAGCTGTTTGAGGAGCATTCTCATATGGCCCGTGGCAGTGATGGGGGGGCGGTGGTGTGTTTTTTTCCTCCTGCCTTTCCATCTCAGTGCTCCGGAGTGCAATGATGGAATGACCTGGACTTGATCTTTGAGGGCAACATGCCTGATGGCTCCTGCAGATTGATAAATTGATTCAAAACTATTACCATGGTAAAAAAGCAATAAGGTCATAAAAATTGCATCGGTCCAGCCGGCTAAGTAAATCCGAGGCATTTTCGGGAGCGGGGACGGCGGGACAGGAGACACCGGGCATGAGGTGGAATGAGAGAGCAAGAAATGACTTTGAAGAGCTCATCATCTTCAATCTATTTTTCCTGCCGGGGCTCCATGCCGCTGCATAGAGGCACTTCATTACACGGGAATAACTGTACACAGGCAGAGCCCCGGCCGGCCTCCCCCGATCCCCTCGGGCCCCCGGGGGGCTCCAGCTGCTTAATACCTCATCACTGGCTTCATTGAACGCTTTAATCTGCACTCCTGTGATCAATAGAAGCCCGCTGTAAATTAAAAGGGCCATTTCGCGTAATCAACCCTGTTAATGCTCATTCTGAAAACCATTATTTGTGGAAGGTATTTAGGAGAAAATTGCCACCGTGACAAGAAGCCGCTCCCCCCCTCTCCTCCTGTGTGTGCATCAGTGTTATGCTGACAGAGATCGCCAGTGGTCAGCAGGGTTTTGGACGGGATGAGGGGGGTGGAGTGTTTGGAGGCCCGCAGCACGTTAAATACTGACGCTTTGTCAGTGGTTTCAGCGTCACAGACCAACGCACAGGGGCGGTATGATACGCACCAGGTTTGCACCAACCCAAGTTGTCAAATACTGCCACTTAGCCAGTGATACGGGCGTCACAGACAGACGCAAAGAAATAACCCTCAATGGAGGTATGACATCCACCGTGTGCATCAGTTTTGTAGGAAGCGGGCAACGACCCAAGTCGGCGTCAGAGATTGACGCAGAGAGGCACCCTTCACCGTGGTATGATACGCAGCAGGAGGATCAGTTTTAGAGGCAGTGGGCAACAATCCAAGTCGTTAAATATCACATCTTGTCATCGATTTTGGTGTCACAGACTGACGCAGAGAGGCAACCCTTAGTGGAGGACTGATATCCACCGGGTGGATCAGTTTTAGAGGCAGCGGACAGCAACACGAGTCATTAATTCCGCCACTCTGTTGGTGGACATCAGATAGAGACACAATTCGCTGCAGCATGATTCACACTGGTCAGCGGCAGTTTTTAACTCTGTCGGCAACTAATGTGGTATAAAGAGTGGCGGATTGGTCAAACTAACTGTGGACTTCCACCCAGGAGCCTGCTGTTCATTTACTATGAGAACTTCACACAGACGGGTTTATAGTCGGAGGAAAACCCAGTTTAACCACCATCTTTCTGTGACCTTAAACGAGAGCTGAAACATTTACACGTTAATGATGATTTAGTTTTACAGAAACGTTCAGTCAACATTTTGCTTCTTTGCAAATATGTTAAATAAAAACCTGCAGCTGACAGTTATTAATGTTACAAATTAATCTGCAGATTCGTCTCTCGATTAATTGATTGATTGTTTAGTTCATAAATTTTCAGTTGTTATGAAATGTCTTGTTTTGTCTCCAAATATTCAGTTTGCAGTTTTTATTATTTTTATTCTGCTGAACAAAATAATTTTTCTGACTTTTCTCTTTTTTTTCTTTGAAATTGTGAAATAAAGTGATTACAGAACAAGAAGACAGGAACACACAAACAGCCAAGAGAGATTATGTTGTTATTTTTTGCTGAACAAACTTATGTTTAATTTTCTGACTTTTCCAAAAGCTTTTCTTTCTTGCTTCATTTTTATCTTTGCAATAATTACAGAAGAAGAAGAAAAGACAGGAGCACAAAACAGACAAAAGACCAAGTGGATAAACACAAAGGAGACAAAAACAAAAAATGTATTCTACAATTAATGAGACTAGGTGGTAAAATTAGATGTACTGTATATATACTTACACAGCACGTGCTGCATATATACAAATATGTATATAAATATATGTACATTTTTACTCCTTTTTATCTGTGACATTTTGACATATTTGCTTTAAAATGTGTGAATTCCATCGTCGGGTTGAGGCTGAGAATAAAATACAGAATATACTTTTTAAAAACGGTATGATTGAACATAATGTCGTGTTCATAATGTCAGAACATCCTCGTGGTTGTCCGGAGACGTGGCGGTCTGAGGGGTTGAGAGGACGGAGGTGGGATGAAGACGGGAGTCCAAAATGGAGTGGGACGAGTGTCTGTGGGAAAGCATGGAGACTGGGAAATGGAGGAGAGAATAGATCAGTTAGGAAGGAGGGGATGTGCCTCGTCTCTCTCACACACACACACACACACACACACACACACACACACACACACACACACACACACACACACATCCGCCGGGAGCGAAAATGAAATTTTCCAGGCCGCTATTTCTGCAGCAAATTCAATTACTGCAGGCACTTGTACAAAGAGCTGTGACTTCCCTGATGGTGAGATTGGAAACGGCTGATGGCTGCAGACAGTGAATAACAGGACATGGCTGCGACGTCTGCAGAGGGGCAGGTACCAGCACAAAAACAATAAGACTGATTTGGACAGGTGAGGCGGGGGTGAGGCCGAGGGGGGGGGTCTGCGATAAAAGGTCACGAGTTTAGAAAAGTTCTATCACATTATCTTCCTCTTATATAAAGTGAGAGGAGAGATTATGCTGCGACCTCGTGCTGGGCTGTGATTTACAAATGGCCATTGTCAATACATATGAGTCATCGTGCATCACACGCGCCGCTCTTAAACACACCTGAGATGATAAATAGGAGCTGAGACAGGGCAGGATATTAACCTCACACCCCCGAACACAAACACACCTGGAGAGACTGAATCACCTGAGATCTGGCTGCACTTCCTCCTCCGTGGTTCTCCAAAATAAAAACATAAATAACTAAATCTAATAATAATCTGTGAATAAAGTGAAATATACAAACAAAGCAAGTGAAATAACTTCACTTACTTTTATGTTTTTTCAGAAGACTCAGTGTTAGCAGCAGCTAACTGGTTAACAAAAGCATTTTGCAGCTCAGAGACAGCTCCACTCATCGCAGGTGTTTAAACTTTAACACACCTGTCAAAATAATCTGGATTTAGCGATGCACTAAAGGGCCTTCTGGAGCTTTCAGCAGCGTCAACTTTCACTCTTTAAAAATCCTGCCAACAACCCCAGGAGGGCGTTTCTGCATGATCCTGTTCTTAGGTTAAAATAAAAACCATAACAGCTTCAACATTCATTTTTAGCAGCAGAGAGCTGAGGCTTCTGTCTTCCCCGTCACCTTGTGTTTCCTTACGTCCCGTGCAAACATAAGCTTTTGCCATGATTGCCCCAAAATTTCCTCTGGAATTCCCCGGTATGACTGTGCAAGCCTGTATATATCAAACTAAAATAAAAACCATAACACCAAGAGCATTCATTCTTTTTGCCGCAGAAAGCTCAGGCTTCTGTCTTCCATGTCATGACATTGTGCACTCATGATGACTTCACTGAGCAACGCTACATGTGGCGCAACAGAGGGTTAGGAAATATTTTGTTTATGTTTCTACCTTTTAAAAATGTTGTGGATCAAAATATTTATGGATTTTATTTTGTAACATCTAATGACGGATTTTGTATTTTTAAAATGACATCAATTATTATAGTTTATTGACTGACATAACCTTTTAGCTCAGGTTCTGCAGATACTACTGCTAATAATAATAATAATAATAATAATACATTTTATAGAAGACACTTTACATTAGTTACAAGCGATGATAAAATAGAACACAGTAAAATACACACGACATCATTCACACATTAGAAGAGGTTTTGAAAAGATGAGTTCTGATGAGTGATTTGAGCCGAGGCAGGTCGGTGCAGTCTGAATGTGTTCGAAGATTCTCCAGGAAATGACATCACAGTAAGTAAAAATACCAGTGTAGGCACAGCAGTATAGGTATAACACCGCCTGTAACATTGGTATGATACACTGCTGAGCAGCGTAAGTTTGTAACACCACCAGATGGTGTCACTTTGGTGCCAGTAACAACTTCGTGTGAGGTGCTGGAGAGTCCCTGTAGAGCTGTGGTCAATAGGTCCAACTAACTGTGGACTTTCACCCAGGAGCTCGCTATTCACTTCCTGTATGAATGTTGAGCCAAACCATGTTTGTTTCTAAACCTAACCATAAATAAACATAAATACAAGATCCAGACGTACACACATGAATCATTGAGCCTGTACAGCAGCTTTATCCCATTTCAGAGGTTTGTCAATAACATACAACTAATCAGACGAACGACAACTCCTTAATTACTCTGCATTTCTGCAACAATCTCACCACAGTGGCGAAAATACTTCCACATTAGCGCACTGAATGTCTGCACACTAATCTCTGCTCACATATCTGTCAGAAACATGTGTAGGTGAGTGTGAGATCAGACCACAGCAGGGCCTTACCTCTGTGTATGGTATCAAAGCAGACGACACACACACGAGCCTCCTTCTCCAGGTACTTCAGCTTACACTTCCTGTTGCAGTAAACCTGCCACAAAGGAGAGAGTGACCAAACACGCACGCGACAGAGGAACGTGCATACATAAGAAAAAAGACACAACAATTCAGAGTGTCTAATATAAACATGTCTGCCTGGTCGGATCAGCAGCAGCACTCGTGACAACACGTTTGCATCTCACAAGCAGAAACTGTATTTCCTGTGAAAACTGAAGTGTATTTTAAAAAGACAAAATGAATGTAACAGGCTGAAGGTCACATGGTGTCTTGTAAAGTCAACAACAGACGCAGGACGATGCCTAGAGATTCATCTGTAGACGTGAAAGTTGACTGATAAAACAGCCATGTTTGACGAGTTGGGATGAGAATGCAAAAAAAAAAACCCTAAAACTGACACTAATAAAAACTGAACTGAAATGAGCAAACACGCTCTGGAAAGTGAATTAAACACAAGAAATGAAACAAATGAAATGAAAAATAAGAATAAAAATGAAAGAAATAAGCAAAACTATAATTAATGCCTCAAATCTCCCAAAAACATCTGAGAAAATTTGGCTTTGTTTCATCAAACTGAACAAATATTCAAAATGTAAACAGTTCATTTTCTCTTCATTATGGTGTCACAATAGAACAAATATTACATTTTGTTTTAATCAACATTTAATAATCAGTTGTAACGATAATATTTAAAAATATAAAGGTTTATTTTAAGGTTTTAGTCTTTAAATACAAAGTGTTTTTTTATAACGTCTTATTTATGTATTTATCAACAGTTATAGAAAGAATTTTACAGTATTTTGTAAAAACATGAAATAAAATGCTAAAATGAGTTTCTCAACAAACTGAATTAAACACAGAAATTAAAACAAAATAAAAATACACAAAACTTTAATAACTGCCTTAAATCTCCCAAAAACATCTGAGAAAATTTGGCTTTATTTTATTAAATTGACCTCATATTCAAAATGTTAACAGTTAATTTCCCCTTTATTTTGGTGTCACAATAACTGAACAAGTACCACACTTTTTATTGACAATCAGTTTTGATGATAATATTTTAATATGTGCAGGTTTATTTAAAGGTTTTACTCGTTATATGTATGTTGTTATTTGTTTATGTGAAGTCTTATTTATGTGTTTAATGTTGTCCGTTTGCAGCAGCACCTCCTGCTCCTCTCGTCAGAGGGTGAGATTATGCGGCAGGTTAGAATCGGAGGCTGTTCGGTCTCAGTCTCACTCTCAGGCTTTGTCTAGCTTGGCTGGCCACTGGAAAATGAGTGTCCTGTCTGGTAATCCTGATCGCCTGCTCCTCATTCTCATTGTGTGCTTTTCCTTTAATTTCTCCTTTCTCTGCCACAAAGCCGGCGGCATTACCTACAAGGAAGAGGGGATCTAAAGTATTTGATTCCAATTCCAGGCAAACCCTGAGGGGGACTTCATCAGCACGGCAGCCTCCCATGTTTCACACCCAGACAGACGGGGAGGGGAGAGAAAAGCTATTAAAGTTGTATCTTAAAAGGTCAATAACATTCGCTGTAATGACTCTGACTGTTTAATCCAAATATATGGGTGTGTGGCTGAGCCCTGCTGCTGACATTGATAGACTTGAGTGGCAAGTGAAGGATCCCTCGCTGTCAAAACATCCCGGCCTGAGACGTAATGAGAAACGCCACTTGAGTGTAAACTCTCTTACAAAAAGCCTGATTTCTTCCTTTAATCAGTGGGATTGTCTGACTGAGAAGAAGTGGCTGCTTAGTGTCTGTGTGTGTGTGTGTATGTGTGTGTGTGTGTGTGTGTGTGTGTGTGTGTGTGCGCATGTGTGTGTGTACCAGTGTGTGTGTGTGCAACCCGATCAATATCGGACGATCCTAGAAATCCTGAAATATGTCCAGTGCCAGCGCTTTTACAATTCTACATCTGCGCAAGATAAAATAACTTAATTTTTGTCCTCTGTGCCAAAACATAACCTGCAAATACACAAAATATCAACTACTACTAACAGGATCTGAATTATTTTATTCACACAACATGTGGATCTTAAATATCTTGTGGGAACAATAAAATAACTTGTGTGCAGTGTTTTAACATCTGCGAACAAGATCCTTATTTTATGTAAACAAGATGACTTTTTTCTCATGAAATGATTTTGTCCCGTAACTCAAACTCTGCAGACTCCACACAGAAGGGCTCCCCCACCCTGGGTTCAAACCAGGAACCCTCTTGCTGTGAGGCGACAGTGCTAACCACTGCATCACTGTGCCGCCGATATGAATTTTGAACAAGATAATACTTTGTGCAAAGAATGAGATTTAGATTTTGAACCAGGTCCATATTTCATGATGACATCTTGAGCAAGATACTAACCTCAAGCACAAGATATTAATTTGTACCAACAAGAGAACTTGTTCGCACACATTTATATGTTGTGTACATGACGTAACATGTGTGCAAACAAGATAACTTTTGCACAAACATGAAAATTTGAGAAGAATGTGAGAAGAAGATAACAAGATAACTGTTGTGGGAGCAAGATAGCATTTTAGCAAACTCCATCACGTAGGCGCGAATACCAACATTTACATGAACAAGACAACAAATCATTTTCAAGCAAACAATAAAACTAATGTGCAGTTGCGATAACATTAATGTCTGGTTCAGATCACATGTTAGCTTGATTACAGCCCAGCGCAGCATCGTACGGTGTCGGCTCGGATCAGGAACGACAGCAAGTGTATTACACGACAATCCATGGTTTCATCTGGTGTAGTGTGTCACAGTAGACGACAAGCAACGTTAAAGTCTAGCATGTTTGATTTTGTTCTTGTCGTCCACGACTTCTCCCGTCACAGCCGTCACTTTGACCAATAGGAACACAGAGCGATCTGTTGCCATGGAAACTGCAGGACAACAACAGCCCAGCCTTTTAGATATTTCCTGTAGGGACGTTAGCACACAGAGTAAACAGGAAACAGCAGAGGCACTTTATCAACCCGCTGAGTACTGCCATTAGCATCAAGCTAGCAAAGAATGTTCTTTCTTCATAATGGAGGATATAAAGGAATCAAACTCACGGATAGTGTCTGGGCCTTTACTCAGCACAGCTGCAGAGGCTACCAGCTGCACCTCAAACACACTACACCATTTATCATTCAGGTTTTAGTTTAATCAAGCTCAACACTTCCTGTTTCTGTTTCAAATTAAAAGCCTCTCATCATTTCAGCTGAGAGAATCTCTTCATTTTCTAAAAAGACTTTTATTGTGAAGCATTTGCAGGAACTTCCTGTGGAGGATTCAGCGACTGTCATAGGGTGTTTCTCAATACCAAGTATGCTAAGTTTGCACTTGTGCACTTGGGAGTTCGGACTTGGCAAGTTCAACTCGGGAGTACAAACTCCCAATGACGGCTGCCATTGCTGCTGGCCTGTGAGAAATGCATGCTGGGATACCTGGCTGTCAAAGGTCCACACAAGTCACCTCCCGATGCATCCCTGATGGAACGGGCAGAGCAAGTACGAGTAATTTTAATGCAAACAAGAAAACTTCTGCACAAACACAGGTAACATTTGTGTGAACAAGATCATTTTTTCACAAATGACAATTTATGCGCAAAAGAGAACTTTTGTGTGAACAAGATATTTTGTATATAAATAGGTAATTTTCATGCAAACAAGAAAACTTACGTGCCGTTACAATAACATTTGTACGCACAAGATAACACGCAGACGACATAATTCTAGAATAAGATCGGTATCCTGTGCTCACGATTTAAAAAACGCAGACGAGATATTAACACAAGGTTATTTATTGACGATGGTCGGGATCAGGCGACACTCTTCAGGTCGGGTAAAGGTCTCGGTTACTGTTAATAAAGAGGTGAACTTTAATTGCAGGTGTGTGACGGTGAACGTGAACCCCTCCCCCACGCCGACCTCCACACCCTCACCTTCTACATGCATCTGCACCGGACATTAACGCCGGACGTACGGCGAGAGGTTTGGAATCATCCACTGTGGAGGTGAGTGTTGGGGATACTGGGCGGCTACTCAGGGTGTGTGTGTGCGCATGTGTGTGTGTGTGTGTGTGTGTGTGTGTGTGTGTGTGTGTGTGTGTGTGTGGCACGGTGGAGGAGGCTGTTTGGGAGATGGGATGATATGTGGTTGTGTTTGTCCAGAGCTGAGACACAGTGTGATATCATCTCTCCAGCTCCCGGGCAGCTAATGTGATATTTGCTGTCGCCCTGGCCCCCAAATCCGGTGTCAAGCGACAGATCTCATCTGCAATGTAGGACAATTTCCGCATATCTGAAAAGACAGTTTCTCCAGTCAATAGACTATAAATTGCACTTGGAAAATGGTATCATCTTAACTAAAGGTTAGTCACTTTCCTCCCGGGGTCCAGAGGGTAACCCCTCCTTTTTTAATAATTTGTATGTTTGGTTGTTTGGTCAATCTACCCTGCACTTGTAATGTCTCATCGGAGAGCCCATCAATCAGGTTCAGCCTGGCAGAAACCTCCTGCCACAATATTACAGGTTATTAAAAGGATGATCAGAAGGCAGCTGGGTGTGTGTTGGCGGAGGCCTCTCTTCTCATTTTCCGAGTGCACGGCCCCCGCCGCATAATCAAGTGATTCATCCCCCACCTCTCTCCGTCAACAAGTGCCGCCGCCTCCTCCTCCTCCTCCTCTCTGATGAAACGCTGCTCGCTGCAGCCTCACGACACTCAGCCAAACAGCCACAGGTACCAGCTCGCTGTCCGACCACATAGAAACACTCATTGTTTACCTGACAGACAGGTGTCGCATCACATCATGCAAAAGAAAAATCCCTCAATCTTAATACAACTAATCAGAAAAAGAGTCACGTTACAAACAGCCCTGAAAATGAGATCAATATAAATGTCAATATCCATAGAATAAAGTTTGCAGACAAACTCCTGCACATTGTTTAACCTCAAAATTTGCAAATTTTTTTAATTCATAGCGACGCTTTGGTGTGAGACCTTCATCAGGCAGAATGTAAAGTATACAAATTAAAAAATTGATAGATTTTTTTTAAAAGAGAATTTAATACACACATTTGATGATCATTAAATTCATGTGACTAAAAAATCAAGTTAAAATAATCTCTTGTTGATGTGTTCAGAGACGTCTTTTAATCTGTATGACCTGTTTTGTTTTTTTGTTTGTTTTTGTGCTTTGTATTTTAGGCAGCCTTGTGTAACATCTTAGCTGATACCATGCGTATTTATTGATTTGCATTGTCCCTTCTTAGATAAACTATAATTATAATTCAATTTTTTATTGATTGTGGTCAGAGTGGCACATGGCAGTTCTACGTGTTAATTGAGACGTTCAGACTTGACAAACAAAGATTTAAAAAAAGCAATACAAACAGGGTCGTAGAGATCCGTACAGCACCAGTCCCAGTCTGCCAAAAAACAATCAAAATAACAAAATTAAATTGGATAAATGAAGACATTAAAATGAATAGTGATAATAATATATATTTAAAAAAAGAATAAATACAAAAAATAGGCAAGACAAAATCGCACATCAGGCCCCGACAATTCAAAATAATCCCAGATTGGTCCTTGAGCACGATTAGTCGTCAATGGATTCATAAGAGGTAGGTTTTTTTCTGGGGGTTTCATTGACTTCTAATACCTGAGTATAATTGTAGCAGCTGTAGTGACTCCAGGTATAACGAATGGAGAGTTCATCCCTTGACACATGACGCACTCTTGATCTGTCCCCAATAAACAGTCTCTGAGACACTGGCGAATGAGTCATTTACTCACGTGTCCGAGAATTTTACTCCAAAATGGCCGAATGAGTGAACGATCAACGAACGGTGGTCAATGGTTCACCTTTCAGACAGGTAATTTGGTTAACTGATGGGCGTGGAGTTGACCAGGGGATGGGTTGGTTTGTAAAGTAATTTATTTATTTTTTATGTATAGTTTGCTGTTTCCATCGAGGAACACTTTGTAAATAAGTGTTTTTTTGTCATGCCGTTAAGTGCTATTTTAGTCAACTGAAATAAAAATTAAAATGAGACAGTGGACAAAAATGAAAACTAAAAATTTCTGGTGTTGTGACATGGTGAAGATATCGGGAGGTCCACAGAGGAAGTGCTGTTGTACGACGTTTTGCAGCAACAAATTTGTGCTCTGGTTTATCAGTTTATCTCCAAAAAGTTGCTATATGTTCAATTTAAAACTCCACAGAGAATTTTACAAATACTCCCCATTGTAATAAAATAAATGAATATTTAAACTCATAAAAAACTGATACGATCAAACTCTCTCTGGAAACTTTCTGAGACTAAACAGCGTTGAACACAAAAATGAAAAAGGAAATAAAAATAAAAACCCATGAAATATACGAGTTGGGATGATAACGCAAAAATCTAAAAGTTATACTGAAACAGAAGTGTATTTTGAAAAGACAGAATGCATGTCACAGTCATTTAATGACACGGGGTCTCAGAAAGCCAGCGACAGTCGCAGGAGGATTCCAAGTAGTTCAAAGGTAGACCGACAAAGTTGACTGACAAACAGCGATGCAAATAAAAAACTGAAAGTAATACTGACACTAATAAAAACTGTACTGACAATGGAAACTGACACTTAACTGAGTTAAACACAAAAATTAAAAAAAGGAAATAAAAATAAAATCTAAAGAAATTAGCAAAAACTATAATTACTGCTGCACATCTTCCCAAAACCTCCGAGAAATTTGGCTTTGCTTCATTAAGCTGAACACATATTCACATGTGAGCACGATCAGCTTGAATGATATTTAAAAATGTACAAAACAAGCTAATATTGAAAACAAAACAAATGATGATGTTGTTTTATCTTGTGAATTTCAAAGACCATGACTGAAACATAATTTTTTGGACATCATATTTGTTAAGTACAAGTTTTTGTTTCTTTTAAAAAAATAAAAAATGGAAACAAGTTTCTCGACAGCTAATTTAAGTAAGACGTGTTTATAAAACAGTAAAGAAATGATGTCGTGTACTTGGATTTGAAAAACACTAAAAGCATCTGACACAAATTTAAACAAAGAAAGAAGCCGTCTCATCACATAGGTAAATAAAAACCTTTTTTTAAAGACTTAAAGAGCTGATAGACAAATTTAATTTAAATCTGACCTCATACACAGTTTAGGAAATCAGTGCATCAGGTCCTCATTCACGGTGGCACCACCAGTAGAGACAGATAACATGGCTGTAATCAAGGGTGATCCATAACCGGTAATTCCCAGAAAGATTTATGGTCGATCTAACAAGCTTTTCAGTTAAACTGCTAAATATTGCTTTGATTACTCAGCATTAAAGAAATTAATGTCTTTATTTAAATTAAAATAAAGCCTTATCACGGCGGTATTTAAATAAGACAAACGATGACAGGACTTAAATAATGACTCCGTCTTTATGTTGGCCTTACATTAATATTACTTTTTATCTCCATCCAGGATATTAATAATGGAATACTGTGGGAATTAATACTTTTGATCATTAAGAGTTCAGAGCTGTTTGAGTGGGAGAAGTGAGCGCTCAGGTCGTCATTAATAACCATCATAACACATACAACTATGTGGCTCTTTGGCGCCTCGTTGCTGATGATTGATCATGAATATTAATGACACCAAATGACAAATAAATGGCACCATTTAAATCCTGGTGGCCTCCTCCATATATGTCTTGTCAGGGAGATGCTGCGCCAAAAGAGGCAACATATTTCATCCACCAAAGCTGTCACACGGGCAAGAGTGTAATTTACACTCAGGATAAAAAAGTACGATGCGCTCGCATCCAAAATCCTGCTCTTGTCCTCAGAATGTTCTAGTTTCAGTTTGATGTCCTCACTAACCTGTCTGTAAACAGAGTCCCCTGATCGTCCATTAACCAACAAATCTATACACTCGTCGTTCTGTGTGTGTGTGTGTGTGTGTGTGTGTGTGTGTGTGTGTGTGTGTGTGTGTCGGATCTTCTCGATCATCTTTATTGCTTAGATTTTTTGTTTTATTTGAACTGTTTGTGACCAAATTTGGACGAGAGGGTGGAGCTAACTCTAAGGCTAGCTGCTAGCTTGCTTAGCACAGCTGTGGTTAACAATGCTAATGCTAATGCTATTTTTTTTCTTCGCAAAAAAAAAGCTTTAAAACCATTAAAACAAAACGTGCTGAACGGAATAACTGGACATTCGACTCCTTAGACCCTGATCACACAGAAAAGGTTTCAGCAGCCGGAGGCGCCTTTTAGTAATTGTTTTTAATGAGAATGAAGCGTTTAGCTCACTGTGTATATGTTGCTAAATGCTTGGCATTTTTGGCAGAGCGCTCTGAACTCCTCAAGTTGTAGAAACTCAAACCGAGAGCAGAAAAGTGCCCCATGTCTCCATGATGGAGGAGAAGCTCCTGGACCAACTGGTGGTACTCCCCATGATCCAGCCTCTTTGTTAGGGTCTCATGTACCCACACAGATCTCTGTTTATCTGCTGACAGCCTCTCACCCTCAACCAGAGCTACAGACAGACCCTCTGCCTCAACATGGCAGCAGCTACACACTGATTACTGAGGGAGAAACAAGAGATGGATCGCACGGTTAGGATAAAGACGTGTTCGTGTGGTTGCCTGCCAAGAATTTTATTTTTTTGGAATACTAGTGGCATTCAATTAGCGTTTTGCAACTTGCTATACTCTGTGAATATGAGGCTACGCCATAGTTACATCACCTAACCAACATTTTATCAGATCTCTAATACACAGATAATATTTCCATCACCAAAGGTTTGTGACAGAATCAGAGAGGAGAGGGAGAGACGCTGTGCTGCTGCCAGAGGAGCCGCTGAATGAGTTCCCTCTGAGCGCTAAGAGAAGGAAAACATTCAGGACGCCACAGTTTGTTCCACACTGCTGAAGCTGCTCCTCTTTCTGGAACCACAGAGGAGTCGGGAATAAACCGTGGCTAACAGTATGATGTCACTATGTCAACAAGCTGAAATATCGCAAATATCACAATATTAAATTTTTAAAAATACCGTTGTTATCATGAACGAGATGACGCCACACGGCCCTGGTACGTCGTCACCATGTTTCTTTCTCTGAGCCACAGTAACTTGACGTTAAGGAGGTGATGTCATTCGTGAGCGGCTAATTCATAGAATATAATATGAACCGCTGAGGAAACACTGAAAAGTTTAGTCATTCAGCCTCACGGAGCAGCGAGCACGGCTGCACACTCTTATGTGTTAGCATTTCCTTTAATCACAGACAGTTTCCTCCTCCAGCAGAAAATAAAAACAACCTTGACCTTTGAATTAACCTGAAATCCATCATTAAATGTTATTGTCTACACTGACATGCAGGAATTCTTTCCTCTGACTTCATCATGTGACTCCATCTTATCCATAACCAAACCCACGCCGCCGCTCTCAGGCCCTTAAATGATAAAAGAAGCCAAACATTAAACTCCTGTGGGACGTCAGCTGTCTGATGGAGCCCATTGTGCTGCAGCATGTACTGTAGTAAAGCTGTGAGCCTCAGCCTGCAGCTGCACATAGATTTATTTCCAACGAGCAGCCCGGGGCGGTGCCACCGGTGTTACGATGACCCCATACATCACGCCTCGTGTGAGCACATATTAAGTGCTTTTCTCGCCCCCCCGCCCATTAAAAGTAAATAATCCGCAGAGAATGAGGCATTTGTTAAGGAGCGCTCCTATTCTTCATACGTGACAGGTATCTGTTTGTACAAAGCCGGGAAGGTGTGCGAGGAGCGAGAGGAGGCAGGGTGGAATGATGATGATGATGTGCGAGCGTCGCTGAGATTACAGCCTCTCTGCTGCAGCTGCTGCAGGAAGTCAGCGTTTAACCTCGCTGTTTAAATAGAATGTACATCTTGTAGGAAAAGCAAAGGCAGCGCACTTTATTTGTAAGAATTAAAAACAGAGTAAAAAGAAGGACGTTCAGTTCATTAACACAAATTTCTTAATGAGCGGAGAGCCGAGAGAGAAACAGGAAACCAATTAGTAATTAAGTCCCTCCATCACATGAGGATAAATTACAATTATGCAGCTCCATGTTTTTGCATATTCATGACGCTGAATTCATCCCATAGCCTCCATATAAATCATGCAAATTTATGAAGTGAAGGTTTTGTTTTATTACAGCGTATTATGTCATGTTCAATGTCTGAGGTGTCGCAGGGACGAGGTAAAGGCCGCGCTGACGGTGGTTAGTCTGATTATTTATGGCCACTTCCTGTCAGCCTATACACAGCTCTGTGTGTGTGTGTGTGTGTGTGTGTGTGTGTGTGTGTGTGTGTGTGTGTGTGTGTGTGTGTGTGTGCGTGTGTGCGTGTGTGATCAGGATATTGATGACACCCTCTCTTTCACATGTCGGCTCCTCACTGTGCCGCCTCAATCAATGTGGTTTATAAAATGTATTTATAATACAAACCAGTGACCTGCCACCATCAATAACAGTGTGTGTGTGTGAGGTGAAGCATGTATATGAATGTACACATTTATGTACACACACACGTTTGTTTTTAACACCTTGCTTTTTATCGCTTCAGTCTTTTACGATCAAATCTCTTATTGATCTTTTCGTGCTGCTGGTCTGTTTTAATATTTATTCAGTAGCTTTTTCTTCATCGACCCTGTTTTTATTTTGTTGTTTAGAATATAAAGTGCAACATAAATAAAGTTTATTAGTAATGTAATTGTTAGTTAGGATGCACGGATTCTAGGCTGATAGCCAAAGCCAATTTTTTGTTTTTATTGTTGTTTATTTAATTTTTTTCTTGTTTGTACCAGCAAAAATATTATGTTGTGTTCACACCAAACCTGATGTGAATTTTTGTGTTTAAATGCTAAATTATTTTGCGTTGACTCGCATCATAGGCGTGTGAAGTCGCTGAATCATTAAATGAACGGTACGTCCTCTGCGTCATACGTCCCCGGAGGATCTTAGTACAGAATTTTCAAATCTCGCAAAAAAGCGCATGATGCGAAATTGCGCCACTCGCTGCATTCGCACCATTTAATTTGCGTATTTCACGTAATTTGCGTCGCATCCATCAAGCTATTCGGTGGGTGTGTCTTTACATTGACTTTACATGTAATTCACTGGCATGAATTGTTTTATTTGCGCCTGGTGTGAACACAACATCACACTTCCTCTGAATGAGCACAAATTCAGTCACACACATTTAGGAAACAATAGCCCAATACTCATTTTTACTGAGTAGAGCTTTAACACATCATCATGTAACTTGATGCAATGTCTAGTTAACGTTAGCTCTTAGCAGCTAGTTAATGTTAGCTGATAGCTGTTAGCTGTTAGCAGCTGGTGGCTGGAACTATTGCTGCGTTCAAATGGGGTCATGTTTACTGTGATCATGAGAAGAGTCCATTTGAAGCCTCCCTCAGGGTATTTATGACCCTGTAAATTTAAATTTTGTGGAAGCTCTGTGTCCGTGAGTCATGTTGTGATTGCTGACATTTTTAGAAATGGTGCAGGCCATGGACTCTAAGTTCTCAGCAGATGGTAAGTTAATATTAATATATTAATATTAACTTTAGTCACGTAGCATTGTTCTTCATAATTTTATGAAAATATTCCCAGCAGCCTCGTCTTTATCCTCTGACACTATTCACTTGCACTACCTGCATTACACGACTCACTCGCTAGCCTGCTAACTGTTAGCCTCAGTGGCTTCCAGATGCCGACAGTAGCGTCCACGTCACCGCTGCCTATCAGCGATGCTCTCACAACTCTTGTCTCAGGAGTGTGAGCTCTGTACCTGGGACAGAAGCACAGACAGGGCTAACTGTTAGCATCACACAGCTAACGCTATCCAATGACAGAGTCGAGTCGTTTTGGTGTGAGATTAATGACTCGGTGTCGGATGTGAGGTTCCAAAATATGAGGACATGATGAGATTATGTTGTGCTGTGTCAAAGAGACACTCCTTCTGCGCTGCGTTGAACAGCAGCTGACCGATGGCGATCTGCTGTCACTGCCCCTCAGTCATCACAAATAGATTCTAATTCTAAACATTGAATGCTCTTAATAATATGCTCCGTACCTGAAACAGCATCGCAAAACACCGATTAACATCGTAACATGCATCACATTTTTCTTTAGAAAAGCTGCCGTGAAATCAGACATTTCAGGCCGCAACATCCAAAAACAGCGTATGAAATCCTGGAGAGACTGACTTTAACTCTGTCTGTTTATGATCAGAAAATAATCACGTAATTAAAGGTTTATAACGCGGTTGTTTTAATGTGGTCGTGAGCAAATACGTGTTTTTTAAAGGTATACTATGCAGTATTGTTGCTTAGTGTTTGTAAAGACGCTCGCCAGGTGCAAACACAGGAAATGGAAATACGTTTTCAGGAAGTGTTTCTGCAGATAAAAACACCACCGCACACTGACAGAGGGTCACAAGTGCTGACTGAGAGGTGACGTCTGTATGAGTCTATGCATGATTTTTAATAAGTCTTGCAGAGTAAATGTGTGATTGTTGCCGTATAAACAGATAATTAATGATAAAGTAAAACAGCTTTAATAATATAAGTTATAGTTACATTTATATCTGTGTCAGACGACATTATAATGTAGTGTAGTGTGTTATAAAGCATTTATTAACTGTTTACATATGATAATAAATGCTAAATAAGGGAGGTGTAAATGAGACGCAGCGACAGGCCGCAGATGATTCCCATAATTAATAATGGATGTGGACTATCAACGGAGAGAAAGCTCGGCTCCGCTCTGTTAAATGATCCGAGGCTGATGAAAAGAGCACAATGAGGAGGAGGAGGAGCTGCCGAGGGTTAAATGAAAACCTCAGAGCATTCACGTCCTCTGCGTCGGTGTTGGGAACTTTCAAACGCCAAATGGTTCTTCAAAAACTCACCTCGGCCTGGCGTCCCGCCGAGCGCCGGCCCCTGACCTGCCACCGCGCTCCCAACATGATTGCTTTTGTTCTGCGGAGAATATTTAAATGGGGCTTTATAAAAGCGTGGAGTGTGGGTCGTAACACGGCGATTCTTCCAAACTGGTACAGATGCTGCGTGCTGGCGGGGGTCACAGCTCGGCGGTTAACAAAGCCCCCCGCACGGTTACAATGATCCAGACTGCACATTCACTGCAATTTAGCTTGAGTAATAGATGGGGGTCACGCTGGGTCACTTTCAATTTCCACTTCCAGGGGAGAAAAATGAAAACAACTCATTTGCACAAATCTGAATAATTCAGTCACTCAAAAACGGGAGAAATGAAAATATGGGCACGAGCAGAGGATAAAGGAAGAGGAGGGAGACACTGTTGCATCTCGTGCGGTAATGACGGCCGGCCTCTTAGTCGTCTTGCATAAAGGCTAATGATGAATCTGACAGAGGATATGAATCCAGATGTAAGAATAAAGCGTCCCTTTCTCTCGGCAGCCTCACTCGGGAGGCTCCGCTGCCTCTAGTGAGCTTTTAAACTTATCATAAATGTATTAAGATTGCAGCGGGCCATGAAACAGCTGTAGACAATTAATCTTCTGCAAATCTTATCCGAGGAATTGGTTTCTGCAAAGTAACATCTGCTGCGAGAGGCGATTATTCATGGGCAACGCACAGCCGCCGCGCTTTTATGCATAGGGCACAATCATTGCCAATGAAGTAAAAATTTATAGTTTTCCCTGTTCAGTAAAAATAACATTCAGCAGCATTAAAACATCATCCATCAACATTGTCCTGGGGCCCGGGGCCATCCCAGGCACAGAAATTAAAAAGTATTCATTTCGCAGAGAAGTTGCAGAGCGTGCTGCTCCGCTGAACTGATTTCTGATTTATTTATTTATTTTCGGCTGCTGAGAATGAAATTGGAGAGGCGGGGAAGCCGGCGCTGCTTTTTGCTCTGGTTGGTGGAAGAGGAGAGATGAACCTCGTCCCCCCGGAGACGCTGATCAGAAAGTGCAGGCCATGATGGATGACATTCAACATGGACTTGCCAAATATGAACTTGGAATAAAATCAAGCGCTGTAATTTTCTTTGAAAGTTGTTTCTGTGAGAAGATGTGGCAGTTTAGTGCCGAGGAAACTAAATACTGACAACACACAATACATCAGCTGCAGTGTGGCGTTCTTTAGAAGAGCAGGAACGCATCATTTTGACATTTAAGTTTAACCTCCTCCACCGAGCAGTTATATCAAAACTGAGTCATGTAAACAGAAATATTAAGCCATATGTTTTTTCTATTAAATTAAAAATAAGTTGTTTAAAAAATAAAAAAGCTTCTTATTATTTATTTCACTCCTCTGTTTATTTTCCACCTGTTTATTTCAGTTTTTAACGTCTTAATTTTTCAATTTTATTTTCAGTTAGCACGTTTGATCATTTTTGCTCCTCCCTATTTTCAGTTCAATTACCAGAAAAAATGTTGCCAACGATACCTTACACTGGCACATAACATAACTTTATGTTAATGTTACGTTTACGTTAGCGTGGTTCGGTTAAGGCACAAAAAACACCTGCTTATGGTTAGGAAAAGATCATGTTTTAGCTAAAATACCTGCTTTTCTTGTCACTGTCGCTGCTGGAAACACAGGGACAAGCTCCTAAAAACACCTATATTTGGTGTCTAAAAATCCTATAAAAGCTAGAAACACAGTGATGGGTTTTTAGAAATCACTCAAATTTGATGCTTAAATATCCACTGGAAACACAGGGACAGGTTTGCAAACCCAAATTTGGTGCCTGATAAGCCGCTGGAAAGACAGGGATGGGTTTCCAAAAAACCCCACCCAAATTTGGTGCCTAAATATTGGCTGGAAACATGTGACGAGTTTCTATAAAACACCCAAATATGGTGCCTGAAAAGCGTCTGAAACACAGGGATAGGTTTCCAAAAAACACCTAAATTTGGTCCCTTCATAACCGCTGGAGAGACGGGGTTGAGTTTCTGAAAATCACCCGAAAATGCTGCCTAAATTGCCACTGGAAACACAGGGACAGTGTTTGTTGTTGTTGATGTTGTTGTTCTAAACACCCAAATTTATTTGGTGCCTCAATATCTGCTAAAATCACAGAGATGGATTTTTAAAAACTACCCAGGTTTGGTGCCTAAAAATAAGCTGAAAACACAGGTTTCTAAAACAACACCCAAATTAGTCAAAAATCAGGGATGAAATTTAGGTGTTAGTAACTTTTTATTTCCATAATTACACGTTATGTTTCCCTGGTCTACATTATATTTTATTATTTCCTACAGTGTAAATGTGAAGCTGTTAAAATACAGCAGGTGGAATATCTTGTAATAAAATATATCATGTCGACTGGCGTTTTTATGAACCAGTTAACCAGATGCACCGTGCTAACCAAGCTAGCATAGGGTTAGACCTGTTCTTCACTTTAAACTTTATATTGTTGTACATCTCTGCAGCAGTTTCCCTCAGGAGAAATAAAGTTTGATCTTATATTATAGATGCTAAATTACATATACATATATACGTATATATATATATATATATATATTTATATATCCCCTGGCCTTGGAGTTGAGTGAAGTGTAATGGTAAAGCTAATTTAATCAGTGCATGTGTGATGACGCCAGATAGAAACTTTGCAGAAATGTCAATATTCAGCCATTAGAGTGAGAAGTGTTGGTGTTGCTCTGCAGGACTGACACATAAGTAGTAGTATTGTAATATGAATGGCTCGAGTGGAGATTGATAGAGATCCTCTTCTTCATTCCACAACTGTTGTAATCTCACAGATGGCGATATCATTTACAATAGAGGCTGTCAGCTGGAGCGGCGCCAGACGCTCTCTTAATACGAGTTTGATCATCTGTAACTTTGGCTGCCTGTCACTTGTTTTGGTTTTTAAACAAGGCAAAGTAAAAAATATTCTGGCAATCAATCCTCATCCCTGTTTCCGGTAGTTATTTAGAAAAATAATTAAAGTTATCTGTCAGTGGAGGATACAGCGCAGACGGTTCTGTTGAACTGAGAATCCACACTGGCTGAAGGAACCCTCTTTAGAGATGAGGAAAACCTCAGTCCAGCCACCAGAGGAACACGGTGGTATTTTACATTTCTGCAGAACACAGACGTTTTATATTATGGAAACATTTTTAAAGTGATGTTGCTGTGAATAAAAGCGTATGAGCTGTCTGTCTCTGAGTCGGAGGGGATGGTGGTTGTTTTTTACTGAGACATCACTGCATTTGCAGCCAGGTTAGTACCACCACAGGCTGATGTTTTATACCGAGACACAGCTGCATTTCCAGCCCTGACAGTGCCACGAGAATGTTTGTTTAACCGTGTGATTATAACCAAGTCATAACCACACGCTAACCATCAAGCTGTTAAAACGTGGAGTTTAATAACGTGACATAAAAATGTAACGTTTTCGTGGTTTGCCAAAACGTACAATACAAACATTTATTCTGACGTCTTGATTCAAACTTTACACCACCTGATCTCTAACAATGTAAATGCATCCAAGAAACGTTGAAGACGGACTGAAGTCAGACAATTTAATGCAGTAGCACACTTGCTCCGCCTCCAGCCTGTTTTCATTGGTCAAAATAGACGCAGACATCCTGATGTTTCTGTTTTTTTCTCCCATCAGCAGTCGACATGGATGGAGAGAGAGATTCACTGACGAGGTTGAGAAGTGGCACATCTTTAATGATCCATAGCCGCAAACCGAGGAGTCTGATAAAAGCTAACGTTAGCCTAACATTAAAACTGTAAATTAACTGTTAGGTGAGTAGGCCGATTTATCTTTGCTAATAACATGTTGGATTCATGTTAATGTGTGTTTTCAGACACAATTTAATTAAAAAAAAATAGACAAGAAAACTTAAATAAAAACTTAAATTTAACAAAAATTAAGTGGCCCCCAGCAGGAGCTCTGAGGACTCCCGAGGGGTCGCGGACCCTCTGTTGGCGATGAGGACTCCGACACAACGGCACCAAAAATGAAAAATCTGATGAATCTGCTCCACCTGCCAGAGTTAGCTCGCTCGCTAACAAGACGACTTATGTTATTGAATATTATTGAATTATTTTGGTATTTATATTTTACTGTCGTGGTGAGTGGAACAGTGGAGCTCATTTAGCTAAAGTCAACAGTAAATGCAGTGTAATCTGAAATGATATTAAATGGGCAGTGGTGGAAAGTAACTAAGTACAGTTACTCAGGTACTCAACATTTCATTCCCTGCTTCTGTATCCTTGGTCTGTTCTCATGGGTGGATGATGAAACAATGAGTCCCTGTGCACAGACATGGAAAGGCCCCGCCACCTCGAACAGACACACTTCTTGGACATTTTTTAAGTCATTTTTTTGTCTTTCTTCGGTTGTTTTGTGTGTGTTTGGTTGTTGTGTGTTTCATATTGTTTGTTTTTCCCTTTTTAATGTGTCTCCGAGGTCATTTTGTGTCTCTTGGCTGTTTGGCCTTTTTTGTAGTTATTTTTTGTCTACTTAAGTAATGTTGTGTCTCTGTTGGGTTTTTTGTTTCTTCTTGTTTTTGTCTCTTTGTGTTGGTTTGGCCCTTTTTGTAGTCGTTTTGTGTGTCTCGTTGTTTTCCCTCATTTGAAACTATTTTGTGTATCTTTGGGACATTTTGTGTGTCTTTGCGGTCTGTGTTGTTTTCCTCTTAATGAGTTATTTTGTGTCTCTTTGAGGTTCTTCTGTGTCTTTTTGGTCATTTTGTGTTTTTTGTTTTGTTGTAATTTTGTGTCTCTTTGAGGCTTATCGAGTCACTTTGTGTCCTTTTGGTCGTTCAGTGGTCGGTATGTGTTAATTTGAAAAACATTTTGCAGATGAAGGCCCTCTGCTTCTTACTGCTCTACATTTAGTGACATAATAAACAGATCAATTATTATTATTACCATCACTAAGATAATGTGGAGAATGAATAAACTACCCAGCAGTACAGTCATTAAAGTGATCTTTACCAGCTGCAGCATTAAAGTGATGAACACATTAATGCATCAGTAATCACAGTACAGTAATATGATTTATTTAATTCTGCATGATGTGAACTTTTACTTTGATACTTTGGTATTTTTAATGTTAATGCTTTTGTACTTTTACTTCAGCCATGACAGAATATTTATACGCTGTGACATCACTACATCTGAGCGCTGCTTCCACCAGTGAAAATGGAAAAACTTAAATAAGATGTTAAAACTGTAATTAAGCGTATTACTTGTTGTCAGCAGAGAATAAAGACACCGGTCGATCATTGGTGATAAAGTAAAGAGCTAATGGCAGATAAAGACTCTGGGTCTTTCTGTGGTCGTGCAGGACTTCCCTTCACTCAGCAGCAGCTACCTGACGGCCCACAATGCCTCTGTGTGCGGATGTTTAAACCTGAACATGTATTGTTCAACGTGACACGCTCAATTTATCATTAGTTGTGAGGGAGAACGGATGAGTACACTTTCAATTTAGTTCCGCTGCTTTCTCCATTCATCACGCCTCTCTCATCATCCATCATTTCCCCAGCTCAGATCCATACCCAAACACACTTTCATAAGTTTAATGCAATTAATCTTCATGCTAAGATAATTTCATATTAATGAACCAAGACATTTATTTGATTATTCATTTGATGAAGTTGCATCGGTGTGTGTGTGTGTGTGTGGGGGGGGGGGGGGGGGGGGGGGGGGCGTTGACAGGATCTGCGTCGCCCACTGAGCATGAAAGTGAGACGATTTCAATGTGTTTCTTTTGTATTGTCTCTCTGCGGAGCTTTATGTACATTTCCCAGAGAGCCGCGATGGCGCTGCCTTCTGTCTTCATACAACAAGCCCTGAGAAATTGGAAAAGTTGCAGCAATAGATAGGAGGTGACCTGGAAACAAAAGCAATCAAGGTTGGAGGAGGATGTCGGGGAGCGGTGGGCCAGCAGCAGCCGCCGCCATCACCCTGAAATTCAGACGCTCTGTCAATAAAAGAAGAAATACCTTTTGAGGCACAGGGCCGAGGGCAAAGAGGAGTCTGCAATTTCACACCTTCATGTACCTCGCCAGAGGACATTTTTCATGTAACTCCACCTTCTCTCTCAGTAACACACAATGGGACAGATTGTAGATGATTCCTCTCATAACAAACGGAGGAGGAGGAAGAGGAGGAGGTCAGTGGCTCCCCTCTGCTCGTCCAATCACTGCATGAGTACATAATTATTTTCTAAACTAAATAAACTGGAATTCAACCACAAATCAATCAGTTCTCCACTTGAAGAACTTCAGACTCAATTGTAGCTCAATCAAAGCGAGAAAAAAAAAATCAATTCTGACCAATTATAGCTCGTTTCATTAGTGTATGCAAATCAGCGGCGTGCTCTGAACAGGCCTGGTCTCATATTTCCCCCTTCTGGTCAGACTGACTCACAGAGACGCTCAGGCAGGACGACAGGAAGAGGATCTGATCTCTGTGGCTGCTGCGGCAGTGTCGGGTTGTTTTGTTGCATGTTTGTCTGTGGTCAGTTTCATTTTGTCCCGGTCGCACCGTGACAGGTCTCCGCTTCACGTATGTTCAACCCGTGACTGCAGCGTGACCGCAGACGCAGGAAGCACAAACACAGCTGACCACACAGGACGTGATGCTGCAGAGTCAGCAACAACTTTTAACACCAGTCCTCAGAACCAGAGCTGAACCCTGGACACCCTTTTGTTTTTGTAGTTTCAATACATCTGATCAGTTTATTGAACTCCTTTTGCCTCATTTCATTGTTGTGTTTTTTCTTTTTTTCTTTATCTTCACTAGTTTCATAGCAGCGCTGCAATGAGTCGATCTTTGTTTTGAAAGGTGCTGACTGGTCCCTGAAGTAAACCCCCGCAGCCTCTCAGGGTCTCATCTTGTATAGATATCCAAACATCAAATACATATGGTTTAAAATCTTTGCTGATTCATATTTTCCTTTGTTACACACGTTAGTAAACGTCAGTGACTGGTGAAGATGACAGTTTGCACATCAAGATAATTTTGTGTGTGAACAGCAGAGAATATCTTGGACAAATAAAATAACATCTTACACAAACAAGAGATTATCTTTTGCAGTCAAAATAATATCTTGCATGAAAAAAAGATTATTTGTGCAAATGAGACCATAGGCACACAAATAAGCAACTAAAGGGGCACGAGCAAAAGATGATCTTGTGCAAACAAAACTATCTTGCAAGAACAACATTCTTTATCTTGTATCTTGTACTCACAAAATAATCATTTAATAGAACAAGAAAAGATCTGACATGAACAAGATATCTTGCGTGAGTGAGATAATATCTTGCAAGAACATTCTTTATTTTGTATCTTTTGCTCACAAAATAATAATTTCAGCGACCAAGATAATAATAGAATATAGGCGCATGAACGAGAGACTTAAGGAGCGAGAACAAAAGACTGTCTTGGACGATCAAGAAATTATCTTGCGTAAACTTTCTTTATCTTGTGTTGTATCACAAAATCATTTCAACAACCAAGAAAAGATCTTACATGAACAAGATAATATCTTACACAAAGACAAGATGATCTTGCGTGAACAGCACTCTTTATTTTGTATCTTCTTCTCACAAAATAATTATTTCAACTAACAAGATAATCACGTGGACGAACAAGAGATGATCACTTGTGTAAACATTTTTTATCTTCTATTTTGTGCTTGGAAAATATTTCAGTGACCAGAAAAGATCCTACATGAACAAGATATTTTGCGTGATCAAGAGATTACATTGCACAAACAAGATAATATCTTGCCTGAACAACATTTTTTATCTTCTATCTTGTTCTCACAAAATAATTATTTCAGCAAACAAGATAATATCTTGTGTGGACAAAACTTTGTAGAATCACGAATGAGAGACTTAAAGGGCGCGATGAAAAGACTGTGTTGCATGAACACGGAATTATCTTGCGCAAACTACAAATTATCTTGCATGAACAAGATTCTTTATATCTTTTACTCAGAAAATAATTATTTCAGCTAACGAGATAATCATGTGGATGAACAAGAGATGATCGTGCATGAATAGGAGAACATCTTGCGAGATTAACATTCTGTATCTTTATTGTGTGTTGTGCTCACAAAATAATCACTTCAGTGACCAAGATACTGCATGAACAAGATATCTTGCGTGAATAAGAGATTGTTTTACACAAACAAGAGAATATCTTACAAACACAACATTCTTCATCTTGTATCTTGTCTTTGCAAAATAATTTTGGCAAACAAGATAATCGCTTACATGACCAAGAGATGATCTTGCATGACTTTGTCTCACACAAAACAAGAAAATATCTTTCAAGAACATTTTTTATCTTGTATCACATTGCAAGTACGAGATTACTGTGCACGAATCAGAGATTATCTTGTATGAGAAAGATGATATCTTGGCTGAACAACATTCTTTATCTTGTTTCTTGTGCTCACAAAATAATATCTTCAGAGAAAGAGATATCTTGAACAAAAAGAGTATTTTACATGAACAAGAGATTATTTTGAGAGAACGAAGGACTGTCTTGCACAGCAACATTCTTTATCTTGTATTACATGCTCATAAAATAATTCCAGAGAAAGAGATAATTTGCACTAAACAGAGAATATCCTGCAAGACCGTCCTTTTATTTTGCATCTCGTTTCACTTGGACGGACGGGAGAATAACTCTCCTGCTAACAAGATAATCTTTTGCATAAACAACATTCTTCGTCTTTTGCTCACAAAATTATGGTTTTCATAAACAACTTGAACAAATGAGTCATTAGTTCCTTAAAAACAAGCAAGTGGACCTTGAGTTAAGATTTTTGGTCAAACATTTATGACATGCTTCGTATCCTGTATTATGAGTTTTATGAGACAGAATAACCTGAGAGGAACTGACCGGAGCCAACTTTGAGGGTGAGGAGGTGTCCCCATACTGGGTGAGGTACACCAAGTCTGAATATGCCAAGTCATCAAGGTCTTTTGGGCTCAGCCTTAGAGATAGGGGGAGGAGTCAGACATCTGGAGGGAGCTCGGAGTAGAGCCACTGCTCCTTCGTGTTGAGGTGGTTAAACATCTGATCAGGATCCTCCTGGGCGCCTCCTGTTAGAGGTGTTCTGGTCCCACTGGTAGGAGGCCCCGGGGCAGACCCAGAACACACTGGAGGGATTATAGATCTCATCTGGTCTGGGAACACTCCAGGAGGAGCTGGAAAGCATCGTAACATAAGATCATCTCGGCTTCATGCACCACTGAGCAGGGCCCCGCGTTCATCGCTTTATCCAGTTCTCCTTCATCCATGGATTAAAGAAGGAAGTCGTCCCGCGCGGTCTAGTTAGGAGGGTAGGTCAAAGAACACAGGACTTTCCAGGTGGACACAGAGTGAACAGTGAGTCACTTTAAGGTACGTCGTCAACACTTTTCCTTTATCTAAATCTAACCTCTGTAACTTTACCTTAAGGACATAATTTTATACATGCAAGGCTAATTCTTAGGATATCGTATTAACTTTTATGTTTGATTTCCATCGGAAGTCATACGAACCGTTGTTTGTGCATTTTTCATTGGTTATCGTATAAACTATTGCGTGTACATTCGTAGGATATTGTCCATACTGATTTGTGTACATTTTCTTAGGATATCATACAAACTATTGTGTGTGCATTTTCGCACAATATCGTACAAATGGTTGTGTACGCATTTTCGCAGGATATCGTACAAACTTTTTGTGTTTGCACTTGTAGGTTATTGTGTGTGCATTTTAGTAGATTATCATACGAACAGTTGTGTGTTTATTTTCACAGGATACTATGTGAACTGTTGTGTGTGCTTTTTTTCATACATTTTCCTGGATATTGTACGAACTATTGGATGTGCATTTTAGCAGGATATCGTACAAACAGTTTTGTGTGCATTTTCTTTGGTTATCGTATGAACCAATGTTTACGCATTTTTGTAGGATATCATACGAAGTTTTGTGTGTACATTTGTAGGATATGGTACAAACCAATGTGTGTGCATTGTCGTAGGATATTGTATGAACTGTTGTTAGTTTATTTTCGCAGAATATTGTGTAAATGGTTGTCTGTGCATTTTGATACAATGCCGTACGAACTGATGCGTGTGCATTTCTGTAGATATCGTATGAACCATTTTGTGGGCATTTTCGTGGTGTATCATACAAACTGTTTTATGAGGATATGTTGTATAATGGAATAAAAAAATGCCTTAAGAACATTTAAAGATCGTACTTAAGTACATCAGTTGAGTAAATGTTCGTAGTCACTTTCCATCAGTGCTGAGAAACGTTTAAAATCTGGAGGTTGTGATAATATAAACAGCGTGCTGCAGGTGATGCTGCCGGCCGACCCACAGATCTGAGGACTGTGTCTGAATATGGACAGTGTGGTTGTGTATCGATCGGTCTGTGGGAGCTGTATTGTACCTCCTCAGCATCACATACATTACAGCAGCAGCACAGAATAGATGGCAGAACAATGTATTTAAAGGCATTACACTCCAACTAATGGCGAGTCTTTAGAGAGAGCCTCAGTCATTTAGCCTGTGAGTGGTCGGAGCGCTCAGTTCCCAGCACAGCGTGATTTAAAATGATGTCCTCGCTGGACTACATTCACTCCGATTCAATTTGGAAATGTATTCATATTTACTTAGTGTACCTGCATTGCATTTGTATAGATCAGCCGAGGGTAAAAGTAAAATTGAGCAAATCGAATCAACATATCGGGACATACGGGGCGGGTGTATGGAGTCTGCAGTCGGGGTCACTCCAATGCCTTTTATGATGTCCCTCTGAAATCTATCTGAATCACATTAAATTGGATATAAAGATGTGCAGACACATACATCACAGTAAATGGTGTGGTGCAGCATCGCTCGCCAAGAATCCCACCTCAACAATCGGGTTATAGAATCGGCTTTAGATCCTATTAATAATTCACAATCTTGTTAGGGGAGAACAAACATTTCTGTTCAAGCAATTTGAGTTGTGGGATTGTTATTGTAGCCGGAGCTGTGAGAGACAGAGAGGCTGTGAGACGTAAGCTCGGCTCTGTGTGGAACAATAACTCCATGCTATTTCACACTCTCTGCTTTCTTTATTAAAGCACCGTCACAGTAAACATGTCTCGCCTCGACTCAGCTGTGCACACGCTCCCCGCAATCCTTCTCTCCTGTCTCATCCGCCGCACAGCAAGAAGACATTTTACTCTTATCATTATTGTTATTATTGTTATTACACATAGAGCTGCAATAATCAGGTCATCATCTCATACAGTGTCTGCACTTTACAGTGTGTCAGGGCTGCAGATAACAATTAGTTTTATTATTGATCCTTCTGACAATTATTTTCTCCTCTAATGAACGAGACAGCAGCCGTTCGAAAAATATTAAATGAACTCTCACAGAATAAAAGAGCACATTTAACATTTTAAAACATTAAAGAGGTTTCACGTTACTGAAATGTGTTTTATTATTTATGTGTAGAAATACATTAATGTCTAGAAAGAGATGAGTTACAGATATATTTGAGCAGCAGGTTTGATACCAGACAGAAACTACATTCAGTAATAATAATAATATTAATAATATTAATATAATACAGCCAATAAGACGATGAGAAAATCGATCAGATTTTAAGAAGCGATAATAATAAAAGATATTTGTCAGAAAGAGGAGATTCCAGAGATTTCAGTTTTGTTTATATATATATATACTATTTTCACTATTATTCATCAAATGATCTTTCAGAGATCAAACAGATGTGACAGCTCTAACTTTAACTGATATAACACATGATTTATAAACACAATAACATACAAATATATATATTTACAGTATAAAATAAGAAACATAATTAGACGTCATGTGATTCTTTTCAAAAATAATTTTAAAGGTAAACATTAAAATGTTTGTATGACATTTTTCACAGACACAAGTCACAAAGTGTTTTTATACAACATAAAAGAAAGATGTCAGAGAAGATGAAGTGACTTCATGAGCCATGCTTTTACAGATGCAACACTAACTGCACCATATCTGATGACACACAACATGACAATATATATATGTATATAAGACCAGACCATGTTGAGTTTTATAAACGGAGAAGAAGATCGACTCGTCTGGTTTCATGATGATTTAAAGAAGATACTAAAAGATATAAAAACATGCAGAATATTTATATATATATGTAAACACACATATCCTGTCTGAATATTTATCCTGTGTATAAAGTTAAATATTTTAATTCTGTCTGAACGACTTCAGTTTGATTCATTAAACCTGGTTTGTATTTATTTACATGTTTGTATTTCTGCAGGTTCACGTCTCATGTTGGACTGAAGCTGACCAAGTCTTCACATTCCAGGAGCCGAGGCTGTTGGTTTAAAAACACGATTCACTGATTATTGAACAGTAGCTTTTGATCAACTAATGGATCGATGGACTCGTCTCTTCAGCTCTCCGCTTTGTCACAGTTGAGTTTTACACTTAAAGAAACTAACTCTTGTCTTTAGAGTTTGTTCCTGAATCAGTGTGACGTTTCTCTGTGTTGTGATGTCACGACGCTGCTGCAGACTCCGCCTCCACCGCAGGAAACAAAGGTCTGAATCACCGCAGCTGTTTGAACAAACAGCTGATTTAAATGTTAAATCTCTGTTTGTTGACAGGTTAAAAGTGACATGTGGTGAAGAATGTAATGTCCAAATGTCTTTCATGACGTTTTGTCTGATAGTTTGACGTCTTGTCATGTTGTGCAGATGACGTGTGTATCAGAGAAAGTGTATGTGTGAGAGTGTGTGTGTGTGTGTGTGTGTGTGTGTGTGTGTGTGTGTGTGTGTGTGTGTGTGTGTGTGTGTGTGTGATCTTGTCGATGTTTTTGTCCTGATTATTTGTGATCATTTAAATTTTATTATCATCACTTTTATTTTATTTGAACGTCTGTTTATTTTCACGTGTTTGTGTCATAGGAGCGCCGTCTAAAACGAGCTGTACGGGTTTATCCATCATCCTGTGACCCTCTGTGAGGTCGCGACCCGCAGGTTGGGAACTGCTGCTCCAGCTCATAGACACCCCCCTCTACCTTTTCCACTATCCAGAGAACCAGCCGGCGTTTCATCAGGTTTGAGCAGAACCATTGTGACCAAGGATGCGTCATTGACGGAGGCGTTACACTGAAGTTCTTCAGCTCTGTCAGTACAAGTGTTTGTTTTTCTGCTAAAAACCAGGTCAGAGACTGTTGTGTGCGAGACTCTGTCCTCGCTGTCCAGCATGTAGAATATGACACGCCCACTGATGTCATCACCGTTTGCAAAATGAGGCTCAGCAACCGGAGTGTAACTGGTGCCATGTTGGTGGAAACGCTCCCCTTCTGGTGTCCTTTGCACTTTGCAAGTCAAGAAAGTCGCAGATCGCCGTAGTGGCGTTTAGTTTGATGTGAAACCGCTCAGCGAGTTCCATCTCTCATCCTGATGATATACGTCATCAACATGGCCGTCACTGTGGCACAAATGTGACGTCATCCTACCTGCTGTGTTTTATCCCGAGGCTCCAGGACTCTCATCCAGACATAAAATCTACGTACGGACAAACGCCAAAAAACCTTTGACAGTTTCTACAGTCAGACTCCACCTCATCATCTGCGTCGCCGATTCCCTGTCTCCAAAATATCTGTAAGCATGGGTCAAAGTTTCTCCATCAAGTCTGTTTTTAGATCACAACTTTTGCGTGGGAGGTGACGTGCGCATGTTGCAGGCCTCGTTTTGTGCGTACGCCACGTTTATAAATGCGACTCCTGGTCTGTCATCAGCCGGGAAACCTAAGTACAAGCAAAACCTGTCACTGCTGCTCGAGTACGTCTTGGTGCCAAACTTCAGTTAGAGAGAAAGTTATGACGTCACTTGCAGCACTTAGTCTTTCTGATTACATATTTTCACAGTCTTAACAATTTCAAGATTTTCTTGTCTTGTAAAATTTTCTTTTAAACTGACAGTGTTTTGTAATTCGTGCCACAATGTAAACTGTATCCAAACAATGTTTTTGCCAAAAACTACCATTTGTTTTGTTTTTTAGCAACATTAAAAATATTAATATTAATAATATAATATAATAATTAATAATATAAATGATCCTCCTGACATCATCTCTCTTTAACACCTCTTACACCAGACTAGCTCTGGTTCTTGAGAACCTTGGTGCCGTCCAGAGAACCAGCCCGAGTTTCCTCCAGTTTTTAGACAAACCATTATAATAAAGGAAGTGACATCAGCAGAGGGCGCGGCACAACACAAGTGAACGTAACGGTCAAAGTGGCAGACGGCACTGATTACCTACAAACCAACTCTGCAGGTTCTGAATCAGTTTATTTTTGGTCGAAATGCAGGAACTTAAATGGAGCTGGTTCCATGTTGGTGAAAAAGGGAGAGTACTGTGTCATGTATGTCATGTTGGAATATAAAAAATATTTGGAGGAAAAAGTGAGTACGTCCAAACAACTCTGAAGTTATTGATGATAGAAATATATATTTTTATCACATTTCTTTTTTATTTTCCTTTTATTATTTTATTTTATTTTTTAACATTATTTTTTCTGTCTTTTTTTAAATTATTATTTTAATGGCTTTTTTGTCTTTATCAGATGAGGCAGGGGGGCGTGAGGTCACAGGTTGGAATCGAACCCACGGCTGCTGCAGCAGGGACACAGCCTTTGTGCATGGGCCGCCTGCCCCGTCTGTTTCTGTCTTTATTTATTTGTATCCACTTTATTTCTTTGACATTTTGAACATTTGCTTTGTTTCATGATCTCACAGTGTGGACAGGTATCAGACACTTGAATTAAATGCTTTTTAAAACCTGTTTTTAAAACAATTTTAAACCAAATTTAAGACTTAATTTTCTACAAATCATATTTCTCTGACTGGAGAGCTGCAGGTGAGTCGTGTGTAAGTATAAAGTAAAAACACAGTGTTAGGTTCAGTGGGAGGATTTAATATTTGTAACATCAGGAACTTTTACAGACGAGCTCGACTCATTTTGACAAAAAGAAATTAAAGATTTTTGTAGAAATTAAGACGTCACAAATGTAGATTTAGGACATGTTAATGACTCTTACTGTCTGATTTGTATTGTTTTATTGAATTTATGACATTTTAGGAGTTTTTCTTCTGTCGGTCAAATCTTTACAGTCTTTTTTTTAAATTTATAAACAATAATTTATCATGTGGTGTTTATTAATTCGTGTTAAACAGCAGCATTGAATGTAAATCACTGTGGGAGCAGATATCAGTTGTTGGCTAAATTTAAAATGAGAACATTAAATATTAAGTTTGTCTGCTCTGACAGTCAAACACATGTAAAACATGATGTGACTGATCATGATTGATCTAAAGGTCAGCTCGCTGTCTCCTACAGTTATTACCTCCATCTTAATTATCTTTTTATTCATGTTTTTATTCTCATGTACTTTCAGAGTTTTATATATTTGTCTTCACTTATTAATACAAACGTATTCCACACAGCAACAGACACATTTAATCTCCTCACTGTAACTCTGTAAACTGTCTTTGTTTGTTGATACATTATATTAAAGATAAAAAAGAAGATAATCCAATAATCAGAGGTGAGATGGATACACACGTTCATACAGACACAGTCTTACAAGAATCGATCACTAACATTAGTTTCAGTCTGCAGAGATCCACTCAGAGCAGCAGCACACATCTGCTTTATAAAAATAGAAACATTGAGAAGCTGACACAGTTTGTGACGCGCCGATCATAAAACACAAATTATATTTCAGCTGCTACATGTCCATGTTTTACACGACAGGCAGAGAAGAAGTGGTTTGGATAAAACTGGTTTCCAGTCTGCAGGAAGGATTGTTGTGTTGTCATACAGTGCCCCCTGCTGGTGGAAACACTCCTGCACGCACACGCACACACACACACACACACACACACACACTCTCAGGATGAAGAGTTGGTCTGAGGCTTTAAGACTTTAGAGATAATAAACATCATATAAAATAAGACTTAAAAGAGTTAAAATGATGCAGAGAATAAACAGCTGTTCATCGCCTTCACATGTCGCCAGGCAACAATGATAATGATGATGATAATGATGATGATGATGATGATGTCAGAGACAGCTGATCAGAGGACGATCCAGTGTCGCCGCTCTGTCCAACTATGATGCTGCTGTACATCTTCTGCTGCTCCTCTTTATACGAGTCCTTCACTTTCCCTCTCTTCAGTCCTCCGTCCCTGAAACACACACACTCTGGTCACGTCACGTGTACTTCAGGTGAGACACCTCCAGGTGAGAATAGCTTTTCATGCGCTGGTCAATTTTGAGATTTTGCCTTTCAGGGCTTCCATAGGATGCAGCGTTGGGTCAGATTACTTTGAAATGTATTAAGTTACTGGATACAGATTACATTACATAGAGTATCCAGTACTCACCATGCGAGGTCCAGCAGTCCTCCTTTATCAGCGATGGCAGATTTCACTCTGTTGGCGAACTGAGCTGCGTCCTCACCGTCCTGTGAACACACAGAACATGTTAACAACACACAGAACATGTTAACAACACACAGAACATGTTAACAACACGCAGAACATGTTAACAACACGCAGAACATGTTAACAACACACAGAACATGTTAACAACACGCAGAACATGTTAACAACACGCAGAACATGTTAACAACACACAGAACATGTTAACAACACGCAGAACATGTTAACAACACACAGAACATGTTAACAACACACAGAACATGTTAACAACACGCAGTACAGAACTGCTTATTCAGAGTGTGTGACAGCGTGTTTATATACAACTTTAAAACATGTTCTAGAATATACGTATATTCCATACATTCAAACCTTCATTGTATAACCAAACTTTCATTCTATATATTCAATCTTTAATTCCGTATGTTCAACCTTTTTATGAATTCAAATTTGTATTCTATATGCTCAAGTTTTATTCCATGTATTCAAACTTACATTCTATATATTAAAACTTTCATTCTATATATTCAAACTTTCATTCTATTCAAACTTTCATTCTATACATTCAAACTTTCATTCTATATGTTCAAACTTTCATTCTATATGTTCAAACTTTCATTCTATACGTTCAAACTTTCATTCTATATATTCAAACTTTCATTCTATATATTCAAACTTTCATTCTATATGTTCAAACTTTCATTCTATACATTCAAACTTTCATTCTATATATTCGAACTTTCATTCTATACATTCAAACTTTCATTCTATACATTCAAACTTTCATTCTATTCAAACTTTCAATCTATACATTCAAACTTTCATTTTATAAATTCACACTTTCATTCAGTATATTCAATTTATGTATGTAAATTCTCATTCTATGTATTACAACTTTCTTTCCAAATGTTCAAACTTTGTTTTATACATTTATATTTTATTTCTATATTTTCACATTTTTATTCTATATATTCACGTTACATACAGTGTATTCTAACTTCCATTCCATATATTCCTTCTGTCATTCCATAGACTCAAACTTTAAATTATATATCTGTACAGTATATGTAAACATGTATTAAAAAGTTGTGCAGGTCACTAAAGTCCAACGTTAGTTTCACTTCTGTGGTCACTGACGGTCTTAAACCACATATGATGATTCATGTGACGTCTCTAGTCGGCTGATAATATTCTGTCTGTTCATCAGTAAATAATGCCGATAAAAATATGTGTATTAACGGTGCTTCAGGTGGAGGTGTACCTGTATGGTCATGGGAGGGAGGTACCACACGTTGACGACGATGGCCCAGCTGGTCATCATCCTCAGCAGGTAACTCACCATGTTGTATTTCCCGCTGTTCCAGAAAGCGTCACCGAAGCGAGGGTCGTACTGCGACACACACAGAACATAAGATGCTGTCACATCTCACCTGCTGAGCTCAGTTGTGTTTTGGTGTCAAAGCTGTTTCATATTTAACGTCCTTTACATACGTGTTGGATTTAACATGAATGAAGTGTACCTTGATGGTGACGGGGTATATCGTCCCTCCGATCTCAAAGCTTCCTTTCTTAAACATCATGACTGAAGTGTTGTTGATGCAGGTTCCTGTTTAAAGCCACAGGCACAAGTTATAAACCATAGAACCACCACCACCACCATCATCATCATCATCATCATCACCACAAGCTTCAGCACAGCAGACTCTGACCTTCAGGAAATATCAGAATGGGAAGTTTGGTCTTGGCTGCAACGTGAGCTCTGAGCCTGCGGACAGACAGACAGACAGACAGACTGTCATCAGTTACATACAGACTCCACTCAAACCTCAGCTGAGTCAGTCATAATGTTTCCCAGTTAGTTCCCAGTACCTCCAGTTTAAGTGTGAGCTGTATTTGCTCTGTAATACAACCTGAAAGATCCAGAAGGTGAAGGTCCTGCGAGGTGCTCTTGAGAGATTACGTCAATGAGAATGAGACAGACACAAAATAACTCTGACCTTGACCTTTGACCACCAAATGATCCCCAAGTCCAAGTGCACATTTGTGGCAAATTTGAGGGAATTGTGTCAAGGCATTCTTGAGCTACCATATTCACGAGAATGAGTCATGGTCATAATAACCATGACCTTTGACCACCAAAGTATGATCAGTTTATCGTTTAGTCAAGTGGATGTTTGTGCCACATTGAAAAAAAATCCATCAAGGTGTTCTTGAGACCTTTGAGAAGTGAAATCTTTGCACTTCATCATTGAGTCAAGGTAACTGTTTGTGCTGAATCTGGAGAAACTCGATCAAGGTGTTCTTGATCATTAACGAGAATGAGACAGCTGAGGTCACAGTGACCTTGATCTTAAACCTATGACCACCAAATTCTAATCAGCTCATCCTTGATTTCAGGTGGACTTTGTGCCAAATTTGAGGGAATTCTGTCAAGGCATTCTTGAGATATCATAATCACAAGAATGAGTCATGGTCACAGTGACCATGACTTTTGACCACCAAAGTAAAATCAGTTTATTATTTAGTCAAGTGGATGCTTGGGCAAGATTTGTAAAAATCCCATCAAGGTGTTCTTGAGATATTGCATTCATGACATTGAGATGTATGTAAGGTCACAGTTACCTTGACCTTTGACTGTCAAAATATAATCAGATTTGAGGACATTCCATCAAGGCATTCTTTGGATATCCCATTCATGAGAATGAGACAGATAAAGTCTCAGTTACCATGACCTTTGACCACCAAAATCTAATCAGTTCATCATTGCGTCCGAGTGAACATTTGTGCCAAATTTGAAATTCCCCACAGTGTTCTTGAGATATCGCGTTCACAAGAATGAGTCACAGTGAACTTGACGTTTGACCTGCAAAATATAATCAGGTCATCACTGCATCCACGTGGATTGGTTTGTGCCAACTTTCAAAAACTTCCCACAAAGCGTTCATGAAATATCACATTTACGAGACTGAGACGGATGCAAAGTCATGGTGACCTTTGACTACTGACGTCTAATTAGTCCAACCTTGAGTCCAAGTAGATGTTTGTGCCAGATTTGTAGAAAGGTTTTTCTTGAGAAACTGTGTTCTCGACAACAAGACAAAACCGAGAACAATGATCTTAACTTTTGACATCCAGGTGTGGGAGTCATTTTTCACTGATGTTTCCTGCAGCGCCGCCCCCCCGCTCTGACACACACCTACAGTAAGCTGCCGTCTCACCTGCTGGTCACAGTGTGGCGGTCTTTCATCTCTGACCTCTCAAACCAGACATGAGGACACGACTTCACCATTGACCTCTGAATGACCCCCATCAGACCGCCGTGGATCTGACCCACCTGAGGACAGGACAGGAAGTGCAGGGCAGTGACATCATCACATCACAACAGCTGATGAAAACAACACTGACCCGTCTGATGATGACACTCACCATGGCGTAGCAGCCGTCATTAGCCAGAATCACCACGTCGATGGGCGAGGTGTGATTGGCGACACAGATTCCTCCTTTCTGAGGTCTGTTTTCTCTGCAGACACAACATACACAGTTCAACATGACATTGGTGATACATTCAAAACAAGACACACGTGGTGACACGTGATCCTGGTGACACGTTAAAGTTGCACAGGTTGAGGTGTCACTGACTTGTTGTGGTATTGAATGGTGGCGGACAGTCCTCTGGCACAGATCCTGTAACAGGTCAGTTGGATGAGCTCGCTCAGCCAGTTCTTCAAACTGAAACAGGAAATAGGAATACAGACATACAGGAAGTACATGTCATGTAGGACATATTTTATATCTATACCTAGTTCTTCACACCTGACGCCAACGATTCAGCTTGCTGTGTTGCTACGTTTTGTTGCTGTGGCTTATTGCTATGTTGCCGTACCTGCTCTCAGGCAGAAATCCAACCAGAACGGTCCCGATGACGAGCCAGGAGAGGCCGATGAGAGCCAGCGTTAACCTGCAGCAGCACAGAGGGAGGAGACGTGATGAAGTCTCTGTAGTTAAAGGATCATTCTGCTGTTTTACAAACTGTTTTAGTTCCTTCAGAATCACCACAGCGCCCAGTGAGCACCAACTGGTTTTGGTGCTGTAATTGATATGTTCTGAAATATTGCTTCACTGGTGTGAGCAGCGAGTCGGTTCTGACCTGAGAGGGAAGAGGATGCAGTAGCGTACGAAGACGCCGATCCCCCAGATGATGGTGAGGCGGAGGCTGATGTAGCGGAAGTTCTGGTTGGTTCTGGTGAGGAGGTTCCAGGAGGCCAGCTCCTCGGAGGAGAAGCGCTGGGTCACCTGGTCGTCCACGATGCTCTCCACACCTTTCTTGTAGAAGTAGAAGGCGTCGCTCAGAGAGAACTCTCCCTCCGCCAGCGAGCCAGAGCTCCGCAGCTGCCCCACCTCCTCCTCCATTGACCCCCCCGCTCGCTCAATGATCCCTGGGACACAATCACAACACTGAGGGTTATAAATGGATCGATACATCAGCTGATAGGAGCTCACTGCAGGTGTGTGAGTCGGCTGATCAGTAATCTGTGATGTCAGGGAAATGTTTTTGCTCGTTTTAGCCACAGAACCTGCGTGTTTTTGGCGGCACATCACTGCATCTCCCAGCTGTGTTTTAGCCACTGAATCCTCGGTGATTTTCATCGACATATTGTGGTGTTTCCCAGATACATTTGTGGCACCGAACCTGGGTGCTTTTAACTGAATGTGGATGTTTTTTAGTGGAACATCCCAGCGTTTCCTTGTGGTGTTTGAGCCACCAAACCTGGATGTTTTTAGCTGCACATCATGGCGTTTCCCAGTGGCATTTTTGGCACCAAACTTCAGTGTTTTTAAGCGAACTTGGGTGTTTTTAGCTGCACAATGCAGCATCTCCAGGCTGTGTTTTAGCCACCAAATCCTGGGTGTTTTTCACCAACACGTGACATTTCCTAGCAACATTTGTGGCACCAAACCTGGGTATTCTTTAGTGGCAAATCACGCCTTTTCCCAGCTGCATTTTTGGCATCAAATCTGTGTTTTTCACTGGCACATTGTGGTGTTTCCCAGCAGTGTTTGTGACAGTGAACCTGGATGTTTTTGGCGGCACATCGCAGCGTCTCCCAGCTATGTTTTAGCCATCAAATCCTGGGTGTTTTTCACCGATGCAGCGCTGCTTTTCCAGCGGCTTTTGTGCCACCAAACATAGGTATAAATCAAAACATGATCTTTTTCTAACCACAACCAGATGGTTTTTGTGCCTAACCCTAACCACACATTAACCACAGCGCTGTTGAGAAACATAAAGTTTCAACATATTGGTGGTTCACAGAAACGTTTAACGCCAACATTTTTTCTGGCGACTGGGTAGCAGCTACAGTCTGTATCCAGACTTATGTGTAAACACGTAACAGAAGATAAAACTTTACTGAGGGAAGCTGTTGAGCAGCAGCTGCAGTACAAAGAAGGAAAGAGTGCAAATAAAACAAAATATGACACAATAGAGATCAAGATGGTGCAAAAACCAAATGCACACAATGTCAGAAATGTAAACAGGAAGCAGGTCTGGTACACTGTGTGCTGTAATGTGCACACCTGACTCATCAACTACAACTTATACAAAAGCTCTGAGTATTTAAAGAAACGTAAAACTAAAGATCATCAGCTGCTCAAAGGTTTTTATTAATAATATAAATGCTTGTGTCTCTGATGGGAACTCTGTGTGAAGCTTGAAATGAGATTAAACGGAGCGGCAGCAAAAGAACAGTGTGCGTTATGTTAAAACAGAAACAGTCTGAGGATCACGAGGACGATGACCTCCAACTGATGTTTAACCCTTTAATGTACGGTGACGGTTTCCTCAGCCTGAAGTCATCTTCTACTGACAGTCTCTCATTTGTATTCTCGAAGCTTATAGTATATTAAATACAGCTGAAACCAAAGAGTGTGTGTTTAACTCAATGAAATGAAAGAGCAGAAACGTTTGAGTCGATATTAGTCAGCTCTGATAATCGATGTGCTGCTGTTTTCCTTTTTTTATCACTGTGAAGTTTGTTGATCAGACCACACTGTAAAAAGTGCTGCTAGTGAAAGTCCTGCAATGAAAACCTCACTTAGATACAGTGTTATCAGCACAGTGTACTAGTGAAGATATTTTGTTTAAATTACGAGAATTATGAAAAAAATAAAGTTGAATTCTATGAAATATTTGTTGATTTGTATCAAAACTAGATTTTGATTTTTTTTCTGACTTAAGATTCTTGACGAGACGAAACTGTTTTAGAACATTGCAGAGAAAAGCTGCAGCGGTGCGAACCGGCCATCTTGTCCGTGTGTCACTGTCATCGTCATGGAGATCCCGTCTCGTCCCACTAAACTCTTCATCGTCCAAATCTGATTAAGAACGTTAATCAAAACAGGAAGTGTCAGAGTCTGAGTCCATCACCGTCTCCACGGCTTGCTCAATCTTAAACTTCTCCATCTGCACCAGTATTTTCGTGCAGATTAAAACCTGCAACATTTCTGTAAACAACATCTTCTTCTTTGTTTGTTTTTAGACACAGCAGCGCTGTTCTATTCCACAAGATGTGTAACAGCGCCCCCTAACTTATAACAGTGAAAACACAGATTGCTGGAATATCTCATTAATGGCCGGGATAATAGTAAAGGCTGCCGACCCGTTCTGATCAGTTCATCCTCGAGTCCAAGTGAACATTTGTGCCAAATTTGAGGAAATCCCATCAAGGCGTTCTTGTGATACGGTGTTAACTAGAATAATGTGGATGCAAGGCCACAGTGATCTTGACCTTTGACCAACAAAATCAAGTCAGTTCATCCTCGCATCAAGTTGATGTTTGTGCCAAATTTAAAGAAATTCCATCAAGGCGTTCTTGAGATATCACATTCAGGAGAATGGGACGGACGGACGGACAACCTGAAACCATAAAGAGTCTGGCTTTGCAGAGAGCTATATAATGGCTTCAGTTTCCCGTCAGAAGTCACTGTCTGACATTAAGGTAAGTAAGTACCTCATATAACCCCACTTCAAAAAATCTGAACTGTCCCTTTAAGGACTTCAGTTATTTGAAGAGTTCATGACATTGTGAGTGTTGTAGCCTCCTGCTTCACGTGCGTCCTCGATTGTTTCTAAATGTCGTGAACTTGTCTGCGTGGACAGATTATGGTGCTTATGTGTTTATGTAAGAGGACTTTATGTTTAGCATGTGTGGGCTGCATGTGTGTGTAATGAGAGTCAGACTGCAGCTTGTTAAAGGGTTAAACACGGAGTGGACACACACACACACACACACACACACACACACACACACAGAGCGTCAGTGTTTCACAGTGAACTCCATGTTGGCTCAACTCTGCTGTTTGATTACAGTTATGTAATCTGCTGTTGCATCATCATCCTGAGACCAGGCGTGTGTTTTTCATGCTGCACCCTGACACCAGACGCCGAGCTGACCAACGGAGAGGCCTCACACTCTCTCTCTCTCACATACACACACATACACACACACACACACACACATACATACACACACACACACGCACACACACACACACACACACACACACACACACACACACATATGGACTGTCACATGACCTTTGTCTGCTGCTGAAACAAATCCCTCACACAGCACGACGCAACATCCTGAGAGCACCAACGAGGAAGTCGAGCTGCTGCTTCAACACTTCACTCATGACTGACTCGTGTTTCACAGATCCTGAGTCTGATTTATACTTTACCCTGAATTTAAAAGCCTCACCACATACCAGGCCAGATCAGATTCCAAGTGGACGTTTGTGCCACATTTGAAAAAAGTTCCTCAAAGTGTTCTTGAAAGATCAGATTCACGAGAGGAGAAGGATGTACGGTCACAGCGACCTTGATTTTTGAGCACCAAAATCTAAGTTAAGTCCAAGTGGACGCTTGTGCCAAATTTGAAGAAATTCCCATCAAGGCATTATTTAGACATCATTTTCACGAGAATGACACATGGGAGGTACGAAAATGGGTATCAATATCATTTTTTTAATCTAAAATTATTTTATATTTTATGTATTTTTTAATTTGTTGTCTTGCAATTTGTACTTAATGAATATCTTTTAATTTAATTTATTTCTTTTGCTAAATTTTATTTATTGATTTATTTATTTTTCCAACTTTGATTTTATCTCTTTATCTTTCTAATGGGCGTTGCTCCGGAGTCACATATATTGTTTGTTAATAATGTTTTTTTAACTGATTATCTGAAGTTGTTTCACACATGTGTGTGTGTGTGTGTGTGTGTGTGTTGTCATTAATTAGTGTGAAAACTTTAAATGGCTGTTAATTAAAGCTCGTTATGTTTTGTGCTCTTGGTTGACTCACCGTTGGGCAGAGGCACGGGCACATTGGGCTGCTCCTGGCGTCCCCTCTGGATCCGCACCGTGGCCCACTACAAAGACAGTTATTTTCAGATGACCTCTGACACCGTGCCCGCTGCTGCTGCTGCACATTTCCTAACTGTCCAAACATGTGAAGTAAGCAGTGAAGAGGGCGACTACACGCTCTCCTGAGGACAAACTGTCTGCAACTGAACTCTGATTCTGTTACCTCCAGGATCTGGACCAGGATCTGGATGTAGACCCCGGTGACCCCCAGAGAGAGGCCGAACATGGCGGGCAGCATGATGAGGAACACCACCACAAACATCCACCCCTGGAACACCCCCACGGCCACACACCACAGGTCGTCCATCGCTGACAGCTGAGACGGCTACGACTCTGCAGCTCCGAGGTCACGCCATCATCTGCAAACACGCAGCGCCAGATTTAACATAAGAGTGTGTCCGTCCTCCACTTTGATCCAGACTGAAATGTCTCAACATCTGCTGGATGACTGTGATGAAATGTGCTTCATCATTCAGGATGAACTCTGGTGATCCTCTACTTTTCATCTGTGATGAAACTAATACTTTGCTTTATGAACAAACACCTGCACAGGTAAGACAATCAGGAAGAAGTCACTATTTTAACAACTGTTTCATCGTTTAAGTTATTTTTCAATCAACTAGAACACTGACCTTGACCTTTGACCTATGATCACCAAAATCAGTTCATGATTGAGTCCAGGTGGATGTTTGTGCCAAATTTAAAGAACTTCCTCTGAAGCAATCTTGAGATATAGCATATATAAGAATGAGACAGACAAGGTCACAGTAACCTGGACCTTTGACCTTTGACCACCAAATTCTACTTATAAGTTCATTCTTGAGTCCAAGTGGATGTTTGTGCCAAATTTGAGGAAATTCCCTGAAGAATTAGATGGATGCAAAGTCACGGTGACCTTTTATTATCAAAATCTCATCAGTTCGTCGTTGAGTCCAAGTTAACGTTTGTGCCAAATTTGAAAAAAATTAATCCCCCGTGTGTTCTTGAGATGTCACGATTAGAAAAAATAAGACAGACAAGGTCACAGTGATTTTACCCTTTGACCGACCATCACCAAATTCTAATCAAGTTATCGTTATCAAGTGGACATTTGTGCCAAATTAAAGGGGAAAAATCCCTCTCGGTGTGCGTAAGAAATTGCGTTCATAAGAAGTGGACAGAGGGTTGCACGGAGAACCCGCAAGCGTAATTAGCGTAATGCCTGTGTCAATTAGAGGCCTGGTCTGGTTCCCAAGCAGTTTATGTTTTCATAGAAGTTCTTCGGATGTTTAAAACAGGTTGTTGGCTGCCTCAGATTATGTGTCCATAGCTTGATTACCCTGTCAGTTATATTCCTGTAGTCTGTGGGAGTCCTCAGATCAAAAGAGTCAAAGGGTCGGTACGCCGGGTGTCGTGACTCTCTCTGATGCTCTGTCTGTTGGAGATAGATCAAATGAATGATTCATAACTGATTTATTATCCGAGGCTTCATTTTTATAAAAGTAATATTAATACTGGTTTTAATAAACAAGTTGATTGTATTTCCTGATCTATGCTGAGCAACAGTTTTGTGTGAAAGGAGGTAAAGGCCTGTCCCAAATATGGGCCTGTTGATTACAATGATTTAAGCAAATAATTAATTGAATTATTGAAGTTTTACGATAGACACAAAGAAATTACAGGGAATAAGAATAGAAAATATAGAAAGAGAATAGAAATAAGAAGTATGCGGGGGAATTTGCATTATGCTACAATGTATAATACAATGGATACATATTAAAATAAAAATTTAAAAAGTAAGAATTTGAGATATGTTGAGTAAGAAATAAAACAAAATGTGAAAATCAACAAATTTTGTTTTCTACTGTAGTGTGACATCCTGTGGATACGTCTTAGATTTTAGTACGTTTTAATGTATTATCTTAGTATCATTATGTTTTAGTTCACTGTGTTCTGACTGCTCTCGTGCAGTGCTCCAATAACCTGCTGCTGTAGCATAAGAAGTTCCTCATTTGGGATTAATAACGTACATATATCCAGATATTTACATCTCCGTCTAAAATTATATCTCAGGAAAAAAGATGTTTTGGGCTCTTTAGTTCAGACAAGAGACATTTAAAGTGGTTGATTTAACATTTTTCTGTAAAACAATGACAACAATCATTAGTTGCAGTTACCTTATTGAATTAAAACAGTATTTAAGCAATTTAAATATGTGTTTTTAAACATTCTGTGGAACTAATTAGGCTGTAATTAAGCTGTAGATGGTGTTCCTTAGTATCTAAACACTCATTATAAAAGCAGGCTACTTGTCAACTGTGCTCAGTTGGTGGAATAAATAAATATGTTTGGTCAAGTGCTGAAAACAATTCATGCTTCCATTTTGTTGTTACTTTATACTCTTACTATACTGGACTTCTTTTTTTAGGGAAATATTAAACGTTTAATTTGTAGATGTTTCGATAAAAACACGAGATTATGTTACAAAATATGCTGCTTCTTTATTTCAATAATGATCCAATAATAAATTATTTAAAATGAATTCTGAGAGGGAACATTTTGCAAAGAGAGTACTTTTAAAACTTAAAGCACATGAAGCTGATGACACTGGTGCAGTTTGACTTTAGTATTGAACGCAGGACTTTAACACAGATGTGTTTACAGTGTTTCTGGAGAAGAGAATCTAGAAACTTCTTCACTGGCTGTTTATTTGAGATAATGTGCAGATAACTGAGCAGGAAGGAAACAGGCTGGACCGTTAGTCAGGTCTCAGTGTTATGTAAACTATAAAGTACACAGCAGTGACACAAACAACAACAAACATGAGTAAATATGTGTAAATAAATACCTGAGAGTGTGTGAGACAGTCCCCGCGGTGTCAAACGTCCAACTGTCTCACTGTGTCCCAACTGTCTCACTGTGTCTCAACTGTCTCACTGTGTCTCAACTGTCTCACTGTGTCTCAACGTGAAGCCAACTCAGTGCTGCGTTAAGCCCCGCCCCCTCCGTTAGCTCCGCCCCAAGATGGCGGCTCACTGCGGCTGAGAAACGCAGAAGCTTCCTGCGGTTGTTTCGCGCCTGAGTGACGCTGCTGAGTTCAGCCGTCAGTGTCGTCACCAAGCAACATGGCGGAGCCCACTGTGCGTATGTCAGGGATCGTTTTAGCGTCTCTCATGTTCCAGCACGTCAACAGCGACTCCGACGTGGTGAGAAAAACACTCTTTATTAAAATGTGCAGTTTGTAAATGGAGCCTGGTGGGCGCGTGGTTTAAATGGCGGAGGGCGGGAGCTAGCAAACAACTCAAGTGTCCCAACGCTGTTAACAAACTTTTAAGTTGGTGAGTTTTTGTTGATGAGTTTAATTGTTGTGGTGTTTCAGCTCTGGAGAAGTGTGTGATGCTCAGGAGAAGCTAAAACTCCCGCCAGCTTTTTAAAAAGCAAGCTAAGAGTCAACAGTCCTGACACACCAGGGTCCATTGAAAAAACCTCAAATTGAATATGGCGCCGGCTGTGCACCATCATATGTCACTTGTGAGATATGACTAAATATATTTTTAAAGTCATGCGGGTCTGCTGGTTAATTCGGGTCAGGTTTAATCCAACAAGTGATTTATTTGAGTTTAATTTCAACATACACACCTGGAGCCCAGTTCCCGCCCACTGCTGTGTTATGGTGGAGCTACTTGCACACCAGTGTTCAACCATACAGACTGGATTTATTTATTCATATATTTATCAGGGCTGCAGTCCGGATTTTTAGCCATATCATCTGTCATTATTGAGACTTTTTATTTGGGCTGCAACTCATGAATCATTTCATCATTAATTATTCTGCATAAAGTGGATTAAACAGCTGATCAGAGTCCTGACTGAGACCAGTAGAGACCAGTAGAGACCACATCACACCAGCTGTCACGTCCCAAATAGTAGTGTTGGTTTACAAACTACTGGTTCATCATATGTGCAACAGATCTGAGTGAGAGAATAAATCTATACAGCACAGTATCGTGATATATTTGTGTGGCGATATCGTATCATCACAAAGTGCCAAGTATCAACTTTTTTAAATAATATATATTGTTAATATTACAAATTAAACTTTAGGTGACCAACTTGAATAATATTATTAATTGCTTTTTAAGTTCATTAGATGCATTTTGCTGCAGTTGAAAAAAGCTAACGAATTTTATTAATTTGTTTGTCTGCAAGTAATGTTTTTTTTGTTTGTTTTTTTTAAATATAGCCCTACGTAGTGACTCCTGGTTCAATCCAGCGTGGATCATTTAAACACTCTATGTCACCTTCATTAAAGATAACCAACAGGTTTCGTGATGATTGGACAGACGCTTATTTATTAACGTCCAAATATCTGCAGGGCTACGCCCCTCTGTTGCCCCCTATTGGTCAGTTGCAGAAACATTTTCAGTATGTGCTTCGATAACCTAACTTTTATGTTAGTTGTGTTTTTAGTAGGGCTGGATGATTAATCAAATTTTAATCATGATTTCAATTTTGGCTTCTCACAATCATAAAAACATAATAATCGAAGAAAAACGATTAATGCGCCACATGGCGCGGCGTGTACGTAAGTTCCTGTGCTGGAAAAGCACCGTGAATGCACCTGTGTTGCGTGCAGCAGCAGCAGCAAGCGTGTGATGTGTGTGGATCAATAATATGTGGAGGAGTGATTGAGAACATGGCAGACAGGCAGCCTTTGGTTGAGAACAAAGGTAGGACAACTTCAGTCATCTGGAAACATTTTGGCTTCAAGTTGACGGACGTCGAGCAAAAAGAAATTGTTTGCAAAGTTTGTCACGCTGTGGTGTCTGCCCCCCAAGGCAACACCACCAACTTATAATCATGTTTATTAATCGTGATTTCAATATCAGTCAAAATAATCGTGATTACTATTTTTGCTATGATCGTCCAGCCCTAGTTTTTAGGGAGTTAGACATTGTGTTAGCCCCTGAAAAGCGCTTTTTATGCTTTTTTGTCCGTACATACATACGTCCCATTCTTGTGAACACAATATTTCAAGAACGTCTCGGGGAATTTCTTCAGATTTGGCACAAACGTTCACCTGGACTCAACGATGAACTGATTCAAGTTTGGTGGTCAAAGGTCCAGGTTACTGTGACCTTGTCTGTCTCAATTTCTTCAAATTTGGCACAAACATCCAGATTGATAAGAATTTGGTGGTCAAAGGTCAGTTTAACCTCATGAAACATGTTTTTGGCCATAACTTTAGAATTCATTCTCTAATTCTGACCAAACTTGGCACAAATGTCTAACAGGATAAAATAATGAAGGTCAAAAGGTCAAAGGTCAGCTTGACTGTGACATCATCATGTTTTAACGTCATATCTCAGGAACAGAAGGGGAGACATTTGGTCACATACTGAACTGGTGACTCTAATTCGGAAACTCTAGTCATATCTTGAAGCACCTCGAATTGCCGTCTTATTAAAGGTGCTATACTAATAAAGTTACTTTACAGGTCAACATATGCTTCTATTAATTAAGTTAAAAAGACCCGGCGCTGATTTTCCTCTGTGTGTCGTCACTCTGCAGGAGGGTCTGATCCTTGGAGAGAGTAAATTTGAGGAGCAGATCACCATCAGCGACTCTCAGGCCGATCACATTCACATTGAGGAAATCTACAGTGAGTTAAACATCGGCCTCACGATGAAGCGTTTGGTCCTCACTGTCACATTATGACACATCTTTATTTCTTTTTACAGACATCCAGAAGCACATCGCCTGCCACAAACTCAACCAGTGAGTACAGCAGAGGAGATTTAATGTCTGTAACATCTGATCTCAGACCTGATTTCATCAAACACGGCTGCTCATCAGTCTCAGCATGTCTGTGTTGATGCATCTCGTCCTGATCTCTGTGTCTGTAGCTTCTACAACAGTGTGGGAGAGGTGAACGTGGACGCTGTGAAGAAACTCCTGGCCGACAACAAGCAGGTAAAACATTTAAAGGATTTAACTGAGGAGTTCAAACATGTCGTAACTGTGTTGAACTGTCGCAGGAGAGTGTGATCGGCTGGTACAGACAGCGCAGGAACTCAGACCAACAGATGACCTTCAGGGAAAAGATCGTCCACGAGAAGCTGAAGACGTCTCTGTCCAACCCTCACATGATCTTTGTGCTGCTGACGCCCAGCAGGGTGACGGCTGCAGGCTCCACCCACAGGATGGAGTACGCCGCCTTCATCTCACGCAGCAGGTGAAACCAGACGTCAACCAAAACATGTCACAGCTCTTCAGATTTTGTTCTCTGTCATTTTAAACTGAATATTTGTGAGTTTTTTGGGAGAGAAACTTGAATAAATTCATGTGTTTGAAGCAGAAATGTGTTGTGTCTTCACAGACATAAAATAGATTATTAGAGAGGGAATATATGATGCATATCCTCCTGAGACTTGAGCCTTTGTTTGGTATGCATCTTTAATTTCTCCGAGCTGTTTAAATCAGTAGGTGAGTGTTTGTTTGATTTCTCTGCTGTGATGTCGATGAAATAAAATGTTGTCTCCTGAAGGCACTTCATGAATGTTCCCGTGTCGGTCAACAACCTGGGTCTACTGGAGCAGCTGGCGTACTGGAAGGTGTCTGCTCCGTGCTCTGCAGTGGGCTATAACGTCACCATGAAGAAACACAGGTACCACACACACACACAGGTCAACAGGTTGAGTTCAACTGTGAGTATTTATAAGTTTTATAGTCATAAATGTAAATTTATCAGACGTCACGTCTGCTCAACAAAGAAACTGAGCTCAGAAAATAACTTTAGCAATAAAAGAGAAAAGAAGCCGGCCGTGCTTTGTGACTTTGTTTGTTTATGTGGTCATTTGCCTTCATGTACCTGTGCACCTGTTGACTCTGCAGTATTATTGTTTGTTTGTTCCTCTGTATCCAGCTCTAAATTCTTCTCGTCCAACGGGCTGCTGAGGGAAGTGAACGATGTGAACACGATGAACGACTCTCTGCAGACAGAGCTGCAGGTTAGGAGCAGACTCTGTGTGTGTGTGTGTGTGTGTGTGTGTGTGTGTGTGTGTGTGTGTGTGTGTGTGTGTGTGTGTGTGTGTCTGTGTGTGTGTCTGTGTGTGTGTGTGTGTGTGTGTGTGTGTGTGTGTGTGTGTCTGTGTGTGTGTGTGTCTGTGTGTTTTGACTTCCTGCTGCTTCACACACTCAGTGTTTATGCTTGTGTGTTGGACAGAAAGCGTGCAGGGAGGTGGAGGAGAGCGAACGTCTGGTGGAAACGCTGCAGGCTGATGTTTCGGCTCTCAGGAGGAAACTGGGTGAGAAGAAGAAGCAGAGCGCAGCAGGTAAAGGTACGCTGGTCGGATTTCACTGAGTCGAGATATTCAAGTAGATCAACTGTGACGGAGACGATTAATCAGGAAGATGATATTCAGTAAAAACATTAGAATCTAAACATAAAACAGTGGAAGTTAAAATAAAGATAAAATATAAACAAATAAAATATTTAAAATAAAGTCATAAATTAAACAGTAATGGCAAATGAAAACAGGGTGTCGTCAATGTAGAGGTATATAAATGTAAAAATTATATTGCAGTTATAACGAATATAGCTGATATGTTTAGATTTAATTAAGATTTAGATTTAATATGTATTATTTAGATTAAATATTTAACTTTTAGATTTGACATTTACATTAAATATTCATTTAAACATTTAGATGAAGATTTAATATTTACTGTATAGATTTAGTATTTGATATAGATTTAACATTTAGTTGTAGATTTTGTATTTAATATTTCAATTTAACAGTTAGATTCAATATTGAGCATTTAGACCTAAATAAACATTTAGATATAACATTTATAAGATCTAATACTTAACACTTCTATTTAACATTTAGCATTTAGATCTGACATTTAGAAGTGGATTTAAGATTTAACATTTTAATTTAATATTTAACATTTAACACTTATATTAACATTTAGATGTGTTTTTAATTTTTACTTTTTAGATTTAGCATTTAGATTTAACATTCAGATGTAGATTTTGTAAATGTAGACACAAACTTAGATTTACATTTAACACTTATATTTAACATTTAGACTTAAATATTTAGATTTACCAATCAATCAATTTTATTTATAAAGCCCAATATCACAAATACAATTTGCCTCACAGGGCTTTACAGCATACGACATCCCTCTGTCCTTTAGACCCTCACAGCTGATAAGGAAAAACTCCCCAAAAAACCCTTTAACGGGGGAAAAAAAATGGTAGAAACCTCAGGAAGAGCAACTGAGGAGGGATCCCTCTTCCAGGACGGACAGACGTGCATTCAGATGTAGATTTAACATTTAGATTTAATATATTTTACATATTCCACATTGGTCGCAGTTATGACATGTTTTCCATTAATTTCTGTTTTAAATGCCAGAAAAATGAGCTAACATTTAAAATTTATCAGCTAGAAAACTATAACTGAATTTTTACGTTCAGATTCATAAGTGTAAATATCAGAGGTTCTAACGGCTGCAAAAACAGGAAGTCAAAGTATAAAGAGTAAAGTGTCAGAGTTCAGGTTCACTCGTGTCGTCAGAACAACAGAAACTCAGTTTCAGTCTTCATCAGTTGTTGTTGTTGTTGTTGTTGTTTCAGCTGCAGACGACTATCGACCTGAACAGAAGAACAACCTGCGGCTCCACGACGCCGTCAGAGCTCTGTTCGCCGGCTCGCCTCTGTTCCACACTCAGACTGTGACCCTTGAGGCGTTTCCTGTTCCCAACAACTGCTGCAGCTCTGAGCAGGAAGAAGAAGAAGAAGACGTCTCCACGACAACACTGAAACACTCGGACACAACAAACTCTCAGGAAACGCTCTCCCCGCTGCAGCCCGGCAGGACAAACTGTCGGAAGAGGCTGAGGGAAATGGCGCCGGCAGGGAGGGAGAGTAAACGCAGGAAGAGCAAATCTTGATGGGAGATGACAGTTGATAGTAAGTTGTGTGTTGATGGGACCAGACTGTCGTCACACCAGTTCGCTCTGGTTGTTGATTGATCTTAACGACACTAAAGGAGCAACAGCAGCTCTGATGATAAACGCTTAGCTTCACAAACATGTACAGACGCTTTGATACGTTTTCAGTTTTGTTTTAAGATGATAAAGATTTTTGTTCAAACCTGTCGGAATCATTAATTTAATGTTGTGTGGAAACAAGCTGAGAGTCTACAGTCGCACTGACACAGCCGTGCTTTGAGCTAAATGCTAACATCAGCATGCTAACATGCTCGCAATGACAATGCAACATTTGAAGCAGGTTTTCACAGTGGCCAAACCCGGAATTACAACTTCTGGATCCGTCATGTGATCAAGTAGGTAACCGTACCTGTAACTGTACCTGGGGCAGCTACGTGACTCGCTCACGCCTACATGTCCGTCTACGATCAGCTTCCTTCTCTGCTTGGCCTGGAAGCGAAATTGCTATGTTACAATTAGCTAGCTATGAAGTACAGTATTGAAAGAGGTGGTTAAGGCTAGGATTGGGTAATAGGAAGGCTACATCTCGTTAATTACACTAGTCCTGATTTAGCTAACATTAGTTATGAAATGTAACTTTATAGGAGAGGGAGTAAAAGTTTGGATAAAGGTAATTAGAAGGTTACATTGCATTACTAATGCTAATTCTGTGATAAGCTAACATTAGTGATTAAGTATTACGTTAACAGAGAGGTGGTTAAGGGTAGGACTCAGGTAATGGGAAGGCTGCATCTCGTTACTTATGCTAATTCTAAATGAGCAATTAGCTAACAGTTCTTTAGTATAACATTACGAGAGAGGTAGTTAAAGGCTACATCTGCTCACTTATGTTTATCTCAAGTTAGCGTTAAAAGAGAGGCGGTTATGGTCAGCGTAAAAAGAAGGCTACATCTTGATACTTGAACGAATGCTGATTTAGTGATTAGCTAACGTTAGCCATCAAGTATTAGGTGGAAAAAAAGGGGTGGTTAGGGTTAGAACTAATGTGATGGCTGCATCTCGTTACGTATGTTAATGTTCGTTAGCTATGAGGTATGAACATAAAACGAAAATGAAATCCTGCGGACCAACAAATTTAGTTTCTTAAACGTAGCTCCTCTTCACAGATGGACAGCAGACACACAGATCTTAGTACAGACAGATTTAATAACGAATAATCACAGACTTAATAAACACTGATCACTAATCGATCCACTTATTGATCCACTAATTCTCACGTTTGACAACACAGATGTTTGGATCCCTCATGAACTGTGGATGTTTGTGGGTCACCGACATGAAACCTGGAGGGAGACACAGAGACAGAACGCTGTGTGACTGTTTCCTGTAACATTTAACAACACGCTGCTGTTCGGAAAGTTTTCCCAGAATCCTTAGAGACATTTTGGGGGTTTAAACGAAGACGTACCCATTGAGTGAGCTTTCTTTATGGCTTTAGAAACTTCCTTTTGTTTCCGTCCACACAGTCCTGAAACACAGAGACATGACGTGAATCAACCTGAGAGCGGACTGACTCTGCTCCGGTCTCATGTTCAGCTGCTCACCTGTGATGTGTCGGCCGTAAATCCTGCCGGTGTGAGGCGAGATGAACTGAGACAGCAGCTGGAAAACACACAGGAACAGGAAATACACTTAGTGGTGTTCGGCACTTTGAGTGCTCCGTATTCTCCAACGCTACAGAGCCACGCTAACCAACCAACGCTATTTTTTATCTTGTGTGCGGAAGTTAAATATCTTGTAGGACTTTTTTTTTAATCTTTAGCCCACAAGTTATTTATTTAATTCTCCCAAAATAAAAAGTATATTTTTGGGGCCTTTAGGAGCTCCATATTTTTCAAATCTATGGAGCGCCTAAAGCCTCAAAAGGAGAGATTTTCCAAAGCTACACAGTATTTATTTGTATTTTGTTTGCACAAGTTAATTATCTTGAGGGAACCAACCCATGAGCCATCCACTCTGACACCTCGGCTCTTGTAACTCTGAAACATGATCTGAGAAAACATTTTAATCTCAGCTGAACTGAATCAGCTGCGTTACAGCCTGACATCTCTGAGTAACCTCGGTGTGTGTGAACAGGTGTGTTTACATCAGCGTTTTTGTTTTCTGTTGTGAACACATGAAGTCTCCAACAAGTTAAACACAACTAACATTTACCTGAAATCACTGAACACACAGACTCGTGCTGTAACAGTGTAAGAGCTGCAGGTGTTTCACTCACCTGAACATTTTTGTAGTCCACTGTGACGTTGCAGAGGAGGCATCCTTTCTCTGGCACTTTGTATGGGTTTTCCATTTTAACAAGCTTAAACATGGAGACAAAATCACAGTAACTTAACAATATTAATAACAATATATTACAGTAGTAATCAATGTAATCACGTACAGGCAGTCAAGTGTTGACGTACAAGTTTGAGGTACTTATAGTTTACTTCAGTTTTTCCTTTTCACGTTACTTTTTACTGATTTATCTTTTCTGTATTCTTATTCTTTATTTTGATGCTTATAATCTCGCACTTTTACATAAGTAACATTTTTCATGTAGGACTTTAGTGTCACAGAGTATTTCTACACTGTGGTGTTACAGTAAAACATCAGAGTACTTCTTCACCAGACAGACTATATGACCCACCATGTCCTCTTTGTGTTGGACCACATTTGAAGCTGCAGAGACTCTTCTCAGACCTGCAGGAGCACATTTACATTTTCACAACAGCTCATCAGCATCTCATGGCTAACGTTAGCATTAGCAACATTATCCGTGTCTCACACTGAATTTAACTTATATTAAAACAAAAACAGACAATTTATGTTACATTCAATAAACTCCACGACACATTTAACCACAGCAACATGTCTGCAGTCCTACCTGTGTTTCCATGTTGAGATAAAACAGGTTTTAGCCTCTGTAACCCTCTCACTGCGAGCATTTTGACCTGACACCGGACAGGAAGTTGTCCTCCGTGACTTCCGGTGCTTCGAGTTTTCTAGTAGTTCCTACCGCTCGTGAAGTTATCGCTTATTGATTGGAAATCACATTTAAAACTTAGCGTAATTTATAAATCTAACACCATGTCATTTTATATTTTTGTTTTATTTTACTCTTCGTGTAAATGCAATTTAATGTTTTCTTTCCGGAAAAAATAAATGTTACCCTCTTCAAAGATATAACAAGACAAGATAGTAACGCTACACACAGCGGAATACGTGAAGACGTCGCGTTACCACATCTTATATCTTAAATTAACAATAAATAAATTCAGTTATTATGTTTTCAGTGTCGCAGTGTTCTCATCAAGTAACGTGTGACCGCTCACAAGAGTCCGTTTGGACTTTAGGTGATTTTAACCCAACGGAACATGTTAATAACTTTGACGCCACGATTTAATGAAGATAAAGTATGAAATGGAAGAAGAAGAAAAAAGCCGATTGATTGAGTGTGTTGTGTGGTAGATATCGGCTCTATTTTTGTTTAACTCATCAGAAGTTTACAATGTGCAAATTAGTAAGAGTAAGAAAATATCGCTAAGCTCCGCTAGCCGCATGTGACCATCCACCAAAGTCCATATGGATTTTTAGTGTTTTTGACCCACTGTATCATGTCTAAGATTTTTGCACCCCGAGCTAAGAAAATGATTTATTGGCAGACAAAAAATATGCCGATTCAATAAATGTGTTATGGGTTATTGATCGGCTTCATTTTAGTTTACTGATCAGAAGCTTACAACGAGTAAACTAATAAAAGTAAGAAAATCTCGCTTAGCTCCGCTCGTCGCATTTGACCATCCACCAAAGTCCATATGGATTTTCACTGTTTTAAACCCACAGTAATATATGCAAACGCTTACCCTAACCCTAACCCTATGAGTAATAATTGGCAGAACATGGCGCCGACTAAATAAATGTATTAACGTTATGTGGTAGTAATCGGTTTGTTTTGGGTAACTCATAATAGCTTATAATGGCTAAACTAGTAAAAATTGAGGAAGCTATCTTGGTTAGCTCTGCTAGCTTGTGAACCGCTAACGCGAAGACGTGTTTAACACTTTCCAACGCGGTGCAGGCAAGATAAAGTTTGACATTTACAGAAAATGGCGCCGATTCAACAAGTGTGTTATGCAGTTCTTATCGGTTTCATTTTAATAACTAATCAATAAAGCTAAATTAGTTAAAATAAGGAAATCTGGATTCGCTCTGTTAGCTAGCTAAGGTGTATTGTACCCCGGTTTAACAAAGATGAAGTATGAATCGGCAGAAAATGGCGCCGATTGAAAAAGTGTGTTATGTTGTAGCTATTTGCTTTATTTTAGAAACTTAACTGCAGCTTACAACAGTTTAACATGTAAAAGTAGTGACATGTAACTCCGCTGGCTAACGGTAGTTAACCGGGAAACGGAAACGGAAATGAAAGCGGAATATCTCTCTCGGTGTGACGTTGCTGTTGTGAATTTTCAAATGTGATGCTCGCAGAGCTGCTGGAGCCTCGAAGCTGCAGGAAGCTGCAGGAAGCTGAGAGAAGCTGCAGGAAGCTGCAGGAAGCTGCAGGTGACGGTCAGCAGAGACACTGTGGAGCTTTAAAGGCCTTTGATTGAATCTGTAGTGTTCGTGCAGACTAATGAGCTCGCGGAAGGAACAAATTAGGGAGTCAAACTGCAGCAGTGAGTGAAGCTAACGTTAGGTGAGCTGATGCTAACGGTACCTGACCAGGAGCCGCTGGTTGACTTTGGTTTTTACACCTGAACAAAGTTGAGTCTGAGCCGCAGCAGAGTCTCCTGTCTGTGAGCCTGCTAAACATGCAGCACCAGGCTGACACACCTGGGCAGGTATGAACGCTGCTGGGTGGCACGAACTCAAAATAAAAAGAGTGTGTCCGAGGAAGAGGTCGAGAGTCAGCCTGAGGACTCACCTGTCACCTGCCAGGAAGAGAGGAGGAGGAGGAGGAGGAACCTGCCTACAGCAATGTCCCCAAGCCTGGAGGCTCAGCAGCATCATGGCTGACACACAGACTGCTGAGGTTTGTTATCACACACACACGCACACACACACACACACACACACACTGACCTACAGTTTTAGTGTTTATGGTCAAAAATAATCTGTAAACTGTCATTTTCTGAAGCAGATTTGCTTCATAGATGTGATTGTTTTTCAGATTTCTTTGTCTTCTGTGATAATAAACTGAATATTTTCAGGTTTTAGACATTTTATAAGAGAAAAAAGACTTTTTAATAAGTAAACTTGAGCCTCTGACAGTAAACACTTGATAAAGGAAATAAACGGTGGATTAAACCACTGGTTCCCAACCTGCAGGTCCCAACCTCCACTGGAGGTCACAAAAGCTTTACAAGGCCGTCTTGGTTTATTGATTTATTTATGATGGTGTGAGCACCTTATTGCAACGTCTCTTTCTGAGGGTTAGAAAACTCATGAAACTTTGCATCAGAACTGGGAAAGTTTCATATTTTGCGGGTTTTGTGCTTTGATGTGACAAAACGACTCGATGTCGCCCCCTAGAACATTTCAACAGAGCAGCCCCGGCAGTATTTTTTACCTACAGGTCTGAAAATTAGGCCGTGCATTTAACATCCCAACGCTTAAAAAAAAAGTCTCTTGGCGCTGCACCCTGAACCCAACAGGAAGTCAGCCATTTTGAATTAACATAATTTTTAGGTCATTTTTATCCATTTCGAGGTGTCGTACCTTAACAGACTCATTCCAGAGATTTTGACGGATCAGTTTCAACTTAGGCAGTCGAATTTCCATGTTTTGCCGCCTCATAACACCTTCGCTTCATTATGTTTTTCTTCACGTCCTCACTCAGTATTTTATCTATTTCCTGCTGAACATGTCTGATTTGATAAAATAAAAAAGGCCTCCTTATTAACGAGTTCTTGTTCCAGAGCTCTCAGTTTTTGTGATGCAAATTTGAACATTGCATTACTCGCAAGTTTGAACGCTAGAATATTTTGTGTTGCCTCGCTTCATATGCTTGAATAACTTACGTCACATGCGTGTGAGATCGCTGAGTAGATGAATGAGCTTCCAGTGGTACGTCGTCAGTGTCATGTGCTCCCAGAGGAGCTCGGTGCTGATTGGATATCGCGGCGCAAAATTGTCGCTGAGGTTAAAATTTTCAACTGACGCGAAATCGTGCTACTCACTTCATTTGCACTGTTTAATTTGTGTATGTTGCGTCATTCACGTCACGTCTGTCGCATTTGCATCTAATGGTGTCTTTACATTGACTTTACATGTAATTCACTTGCGCAAATTGCTTTATTCGTGCCCGCTGTGAACACAATATAACTCATAGCGCCACCTAAGGACAACAGGAAGTCAAGTCTCATGTGACAAAGATTCATTCTGCACTCTGACTGGTAAAATAACAAAACGACTGTCAGCTTTCAGGTTGGCCGTAAAGTACAATAACTGTAGGTTAATGCTGTCGTGTTGTGTTGTGTTGTCAGTACTGCAGTGACAGTGAGGACTTGTTTGGGGACTATGACAGCATCCTGGAGGACAGCTCTCTGCTGGCGAAGCTGGACGACGCAGAGCAGAATGAGAGGCAACGTGACGTCCAGCGCTCAGCTGAGGGTCGGCCGGACTTCACCACTCTGCGGCCGTCGACAGGCAGCGTCCAGAGACAGTCCTGCGCAGAACTCCTGACGGACTCCATCTTGGACGGCCTGGGAGACGAACCCTTCGAGGACATACCGCCCAGCCAGCGTCAGTTTCAAGAACAAGTCCATGAGAAAGCCAAGAGGAGCAGACTGCAGGACGGAGATCAGACCTCCACACCTCTCAGAGACACAAAGACGGAGGATAAAACCAGGAGTCAAACCAAGACGAGGAGGAGCGTGACGGACCAGCTGAAGAGGACGATGCTCTGTAACGCATCAGCGCCCTCTGCTGTCTCACGCTCCGTGGTGCTGAAGAAAGCCGTGGTCTCTGAGGAGATCAGCGTCGCCATGCAGGCCATGGAGACTGTTTCTGCTGAGACCACTGACCTCGGACCTTTCTTTGGACTCCCCACCAAAGTCAAAGACCTGATGTACAAACTCAGAGGAATCAAGAGTTTATACGGTAACGTATGTTTGTTTGTGTCCTTTCAATCGATCCGTAGATCGACAGAAAAATGTTCCACTGTTAAAGCAGACATGACCGGGTCGGCCAGTCTGGTCCCGTTGGTCAGTGTTTACTTATTCAAACTAAACACCAAACTGCTCCTTTTAACGCGACTCCACACAGAATATCAGAGTTTGTACTTCCTGTTTCAGACTGGCAGGTGACGTGTCTGAACCTGGACTGTGTTCAGCGGAGGAAGAACCTGATCTACTCTCTGCCCACCAGCGGAGGGAAAACTCTTGTAGCAGAGGTCCTCATCCTCAGAGAGCTGCTGTGCAGGAAGAAGGACTGTCTGTTCGTCTTGCCGTACATATCGCTGGTGCAGGAGAAGGTACGGAGACGCACTGTAACCTCAGCTCATCAGGGTAAAGAGAGACCTGGGTACAGCAGTAAACACCTTCACTCGACATCTCACAGAGCAGTTAAATTTCTTCTCAATTAAATATATGAGTCCATGCTGAGAAGAATGCATGAGACCTGTCACTACAGAACTTTTTTTTTTTTTTTTACGTTTTTGAGTCTTTAAATGACACAATTCTTTTTACGTGTTGTAAACTTAAAGGGGAACTTCTTCAGTTTTCATCCTGGACCCTATTTCCTCATTATTGTACAATCACATGTCAATAATCAAAACAGACAAGACATGAGAACAACTTTTTAAAGAACTGATAAAAACACTTCGGTGTATGAAAACTGAGGAAATAAAAGACACTTTAAATGAACTGAAAACTCAAGTCAAATCAGGAAAGGCTCTCCGATAAAAGTATGTTTTAAGAAGGGACTTAAAGAGATCACTGGCAGAGATGATATTATTTATGTCTATAGTGAACAGCAGAGGACCCAGAATAGAGCCTTGTGGGACACCTTTTCTAACCTTTAAAGCAGTTCATTTTGAACCACTAGAAACTTCTGTTGGGTTCCTTTGCAGGTGCGAGGGTTGGCGAGTTTTGGCCTGGAGCTGGACTTCATGGTGGAGGAGTACGCTGGCAGTAAGGGCAGGTTTCCTCCAGTGAAGAGACGAAACAAGAAATCACTGTACATCGCTACGATAGAGAAAGCCCACAGCCTCGTCAACTCTCTGATAGAGACGGACCGGATCGACGACCTCGGACTGGTGGTGGTTGATGAGGTACACCTCAGTTTGACTGAAAGATGTGACAGTAAAGGTAGAGATGGGACGTTTAATGTCAACGTGTGTCTTGCAGCTTCACATGTTGGGTGATGGCAGCAGAGGAGCTGTTATTGAAATGACGCTGGCCAAAGTTCTTTACATGAACAGTGAGTGACGTCTTCTCACTTTGATCTAAGTTGTTAAATCATTAAAACCTTTTAAACGAATGATCGTCAACTGTTCTTTTCCAGAAACGACTCAGATTATTGGAATGAGCGCCACGCTGGGAAACATCAGAGACCTGCAGACGTTTCTGAGGGCTGAAAATTACACCAATGACTTCAGGCCAGTAAGTGATTCGTACTGTCCTGACAACACTCACACCAACACAAAGCCATTAAATGCATCATGGGGATTTTTCAAGTTGTTTTTAGTCTCTTTATTTTCAAGAGTGGATACATTTATTCAGATTCACAACAAACCAAACATCAGTAGATAAAATGAAATGAATTAATGAACAAAAACAAAGTAATGAACCCAATAATTGTCAATCCCCGCATTGATGAGACATGGGAGTGACACACTTGTTTATTTTGCAGTTGCAAGAGTCTGTGTATAACTGCAGACGTGAACACAAAAATGTCTCACAACAATGGATGGATTACTGAACAGGCCCACTGGGCCGGGGGCTCCTTGGTCCCCAGAGAGACGTTAAAATAACTAAAAAGGGACGCAAAACTACTAAAAAAGACACAAAATGGACACAAAAACAAAGGAAAACTTTGGCAAAATAGATACAAAATGACTCGAGGTGCAAAACAACCACAGAGAGGCGCTAAACAACCACAAATAGATGCAAAACAGCTACAAAAAGATATGAAACCTCAAAAAGATGCAGAGGGACCAAAAATAGGCACAAGTTGACAATAAGAGACACAAAACAACTCAAAAGAGACACAAAATGACCACAAGAAGAAGCAAATCAAAATCAACAAGATGCAAAGCCACCGTAAGACAAAACAACAGCAAAGAGACACAAATAACAATTAAAACAAGCAAAACCTCAAAAAGATACAAAATGATCACAGAGAGGTGCAAAACAATTCAAAAGAGTCGCACAACAACAATAAATAGATGCAAAACTGCTACAAACAGATATGAAATGACAGTAAAGAGACAGAAAATCACCTCAAATAGATGCAAAGCGACACAAACTGACTGCAAGACAACAGCAAAGAGATTGAATGACCTCAAAGAGACACGAAACCACTGCAGAGACACAAAATGGCAAATTAATAAAGCAAACCTCAAAGAAGTGCGAAACAGCTACGAAGAGACAAAATGACCACAAGAAGCAAAACAACATCAAGAAGACACAAAGCTGCCAAAAGAGGCTCAAAACGACGATTCCTCATAGTTTGCACTAAGTGTGATGGTTTGTTCAGACCTGCATGTTTTTACAGGCTCAGTCGCTGCTTCTTGAAACCTGAAATCAAGTCCAGTTTAACAGGAGACACAAACTCTGAAAGTTGTTCTGTTGGCTCAGTTTGCAGGACGACTGTAAACACAACATATGTTCAGCGTTGCCTGAAGAACTTCTGTGTTCTACGTCTATGTTCCTTCATCACTACACGATGTAACGGCGTGTTCTGTGTTGTGTTCAGGTCCAGCTGAAGGAGTACGTTAAACTGCAGGACACGATCTACGAGGTGGATCCAAAGGAGGAGGAGTGTTTTAGATTCTCACGCGCTCTCAATTATAAGGTAAATAAATATAACAGCTTGTTGTGGATGGATAGATCGCACTGATCCCTCTGGGTGCTCGTTACAAACGTATAAACTCGCACTCATGTTGTTGATGACACGTGTGACCTCCCCTCAGTACTCGAGCTCGATGCAGAAGATGGACCCGGATCACATCATCGCTCTGGTGACTGAAGTCATCCCAACACATTCATGTCTGGTTTTCTGCCCCACCAAGAAGAACTGTGAGAACGTCGCCGCCATGATCTGCAAATATCTGAAAGAGTGAGTGAACACAGTTGGTCTGCCGCCGCTCCGAGGTCGACTCTCCTGACCCTCTCCGTGTCATTATCGTCTCTCAGGGCGTTCCTGCTGCACAGGGAGGCGGAGAAAGCCATCCTGCTCAGAGAGCTGAGGGCCAGCGGGAACGGCTCGCTGTGTCCGGTGCTCAGGAGGACAGTGCCGTACGGTTTGGCCTATCACCACAGCGGACTGACCTCCGAGGAGAGGAAACTGGTGGAGGAGGCCTACTCCAACGGTGTCCTGTGTCTCCTCGCCTGCACCTCCACCCTGGCTGCAGGGGTCAACCTACCTGCCCGCAGGTGAGTCGTCACTGATACACTGATGGTTACGGAGGCAGCTGTTCACACACAGAGAACTTAAAAATTAACAGGTAATATAAGATGATTATTAACAGTGTTATGGGTTAATAAGACTGTTTAATTATTGCATCATAAAGAAGTTTATTAATTATATCAGTGATTCTCAAACTGAACTTTAATGAAGTTAGTTTTTGTCGCTTTGTTAAAATAATTCATACTTTATCATACATTTATTTACAGTAGGGTTGTGACCTATAGATAATAAGTTACTGTAAATTACTGCTACTACTAAACTCGATACTACTGAATAAAGTACTCTTATAATAAAGTTCAGTGACATACTGTTATAGTAAAGATAAATAAAATATGGTTTGATAAAGTTATAATAAAGTAAAATGTTTTTTTATCATAAAGTTTAATAAAAATGTTGTAAAAAGTTGAATGAAATGTTTTAAAAATAAAGTTAAATAAAGTTTTTTGTAATAAATTTTATTAAAGTACTGATGTAAAAAAAAGTTAGATAAAATACCATTTAAAAAAAGAAGACAATTAAGTAAAAAAAAAAAGTTCTTTATAATAAAGTAAAAAGTATTGTTCTAATCAAATAAATCAGTGTGGAACCACCGGTGCTTTTATTTTGAAGCAAGCGGCTCGTCTCGGGCAGGAAGTGATGACGTTTTTGTTGTGAACCTGAAGCTTCTGGTCAACAGTTAGCTGTTAGCAGTTAGCAGCACGGGGATGACCTGACATCTGGTGATATTTTATATTATTTACTGTCAGCACATCGCACCAACCGCACGTCAGTCCGTCGCTCAACACTGTCTGACTTCCTGTCTGTGTCTCTGAGCTCATTGGTTCCCACTGAAGACGTAAATCTAAAGTTTCACCAGTAGTTTCTTCAAACAGCTTCATTTTTTTCAGCTTTGTTTGGACTATTTTCAGCAGCGGATTAATCCACACTTAAGCAGCCTTCACATGATAAGAACAATGCGCTTCACTCACCACCAGGTGCGGCGCAGCGGTGCGGTCAAAGTTCAGATAATTTCAACTCTGAGCGCAGCGCTCAGGCGGAAAATCCGAGCGGTGCGCGATGCCGAGGGTAGCAGTGCCGCTTTGTCAGGCGTTGCCGCCCTCTCCATAGACAAACAATGGACAGCCAGCGCACAGCGGTTTTACAGCTGATCATGTGTAGAGGCCTTTAGTGTTCTAGTATTTGTGTCAGCAGGACGGTGTGTGTGACTGAGACAAAATAAACTACAGTGTGTGTGTTTATTGTAATTACAGAATTATGTTGGATAAACGTGATTTAGTGACAAAACTTCAAAACTGTTAAAACTTCTCCGAGTGAGTGTGTCATGTTGTTTGTCTCATGAGAGCACACACTGAATCTATTTTGTCTTTGTCTCAGAGTGATCCTGCGCTCGCCGTACGTGGCCACAGACTTCCTGAAGAGGAGCCAGTACAAGCAGATGGTGGGCCGGGCCGGTCGAGCTGGGATCGACACCGTGGGAGAGAGTATCCTCATCCTGCAGGACAAGGACAGGAACATGGTAACTGCACCCGCTGCACGGATGCTCATAGAGTTGTCGAATATTGGGATATTGGGTTGATGATTTTGGTTTCCACTGACTGTTGTTATGTCATTTTGTTCTTAATAAATTACACAGTGTGCATCAGTCACTTCCTGTGTTCACGTTTGTTGTGTTTGCTCTCAGGCTAAAACCCTGGTGTGCGCTCCGATGGAAAACTGTTACAGTAACCTGATGCACGACGATGGGAAAGGCCTCCTGAGTCTCATCCTGTCACTCATTGGATTAAAGGTAAACCCCTCAGTTTACACACAGCTGATGTTCCCCTGACTGGTTTGAAGCTGAGCGTGTTTCACTCCAGATCACCAGGTCGTTGGATGAGGTGAGGGACTTCCTGAGTGGGACACTGCTGTACGTCCAGCAGAGGCAGCTGTGTGTGGAGAAGAGTCTGATGGAGGTGGTGCAGCAGTGTGTCGACCTCCTGAAGGACAAACAGCTCATCAGTGTGACCGAAGACTCTCAGGGTCAAAGTCTGCTCGTCACCAAGCTGGGCAGAGCTACGTATAAAGGTAACTCACTGTCAACCAACCTGCCGCACATTAAAAAGAAGTTTTAAGTTTTTATATATACATATTTTTTATTTTTATATATATACATACATATATATATATATATATATATATATATATGTATATGTATATTTTAATTATTTTTTAAATACCTCTATACATGGAGAGATAGTGATATTAAAATAATAATAAAAAATTGATTCAAAAACTTAATTAAAGAAGAAAATAATAATAGTATATAAGAAATAGAAATAAGAATAAAGAGAAAAATGAAACAAACGAAAGAGATGGTCAAAGCAACAATAAAAAAAGGTTTAAAATGGAATAATAATTATAGTAATAAAAATGACGAGTATCAAATTAATAATAATAAATAATTAATATGAATTGATAAAGAGAAAGATCAGGTAAAACAATGGCTATAAAATTGATTTTAAAAAGTTAATTAAAGAAGAAATTATTAATTTTAGTAAATAAGAAACAGAAATAAAAATAAAGATTAAAATGAAACAAAATAAAGAGATGGTCATAGTATAATAGCAACAATAGTAATATAATGATAATAATAATAATAATGTATATGTAAGGAAAAATAAAGGTGAAAATGCAATAAAATAGAGAGATTCCAATGGTGATAATAAAAATTAAGTAAAAACACATTATTAAAAACGGAAAACAAACTAATATAAAGACGAAATAACGTAAATGTCAGTGTGACTTTGTCTGATGTGAAGATGTTTGGCTCCTCAGGCTCAGTGGATCTGACCTACTGTGACGTGCTGTACAAAGACCTCTGTAAAGGTCTGGAGGGTCTGCTGCTCAACAGTTACCTGCACCTGGTCTACCTGGTCACACCGTACGACATGATCTCACAGTGTAAACCTGACTGGATGCTCTTCTTCAGACAGGTACGGAGTCACTGTCTGACATCTTAACACCACCTTGTTCCACAGATCAGTTTTAAACCAGGTGTTTATGTGTTCCTGTTGCAGTTCACGCTGCTGTCTGTTGCAGAGCAGAAGATGTCTGCAGCCGTTGGAGTGCCGGAGAGTTTCGTTGCGAGAAAAGCCGCAGGACAGACGGTGAAAAAGGTGAGAAACTACAAACTGCAGGTTTAAGTTTTCTGAAAGTCTGCATCTTGCTGAAGACGAGGAGGAAGTCTGGAAGAATATGTTTCTTCTCCAGCCTCAGTATCTTCATTCAGTTCAGTTCAGTTTTATTTACAGTATGGTAGCCCTGAGGGTCAAAACACTTCAACATTTCTCAAAACACCACATTTCAGAAAACACTAGGTGTTGACACTGTAGGTGTTGTTTCAGAGAGTGAACGTGCAGGTGTTGTTTCAGAGAGTGAACGTGCAGGTGTTGTTTCAGAGAGTGAACATGCAGGTGTTGTTTCAGAGAGTGAACGTGCAGGTGATGTTTCAGAGAGGGAACGTGCAGGTGATGTTTCAGAGAGTGAACGTGCAGGTGTTGTTTCAGAGTGTGAACGTGCAGGTGATGTTTCAGAGAGTGAACGTGCAGGTGTTGTTTCAGAGAGTGAACGTGCAGGTGATGTTTCAGAGTGTGAACGTGCAGGTGATGTTTCAGAGAGTGAACGTGCAGGTGATGTTTCAGAGTGTGAACGTGCAGGTGATGTTTCAGAGAGTGAACGTGCAGGTGATGTTTCAGAGAGTGAACGTGCAGGTGATGTTTCAGAGTGTGAACGTGCAGGTGATGTTTCAGAGAGTGAACGTGCAGGTGATGTTTCAGAGAGTGAACGTGCAGGTGATGTTTCAGAGAGTGAACGTGCAGGTGTTGTTTCAGAGAGTGAACGTGCAGGTGATGTTTCAGAGAGTGAACGTGCAGGTGATGTTTCAGAGAGTGAACGTGCAGGTGTTGTTTCAGAGAGTGAACGTGCAGGTGATGTTTCAGAGTGTGAACGTGCAGGTGATGTTTCAGAGAGTGAACGTGCAGGTGATGTTTCAGAGAGTGAACGTGCAGGTGATGTTTCAGAGAGTGAACGTGCAGGTGATGTTTCAGAGAGTGACCATGCAGGTGATGTTTCAGAGAGTGAACGTGCAGGTGTTGTTTCAGAGAGTGAACGTGCAGGTGATGTTTCAGAGAGTGAACGTGCAGGTGTTGTTTCAGAGAGTGAACATGCAGGTGATGTTTCAGAGAGTGAACGTGCAGGTGTTGTTTCAGAGAGTGAACGTGCAGGTGATGTTTCAGAGTGTGAACGTGCAGGTGATGTTTCAGAGAGTGAACGTGCAGGTGATGTTTCAGAGAGTGAACGTGCAGGTGATGTTTCAGAGAGTGAACGTGCAGGTGTTGTTTCAGAGAGTGAACGTGCAAGTGATGTTTCAGAGAGTGAACGCGCAGGTGATGTTTCAGAGAGTGAACGCGCAGGTGTTGTTTCAGAGAGTGAACGCGCAGGTGTTGTTTCAGAGAGTGAACGTGCAAGTGATGTTTCAGAGAGTGAACGTGCAAGTGATGTTTCAGAGAGTGAACGTGCAGGTGTTGTTTCAGAGAGTGAACGTGCAGGTGATGTTTCAGAGAGTGAACGTGCAGGTGTTGTTTCAGAGAGTGAACGTGCAGGTGTTGTTTCAGAGAGTGAACGTGCAGGTGTTGTTTCAGAGTGTGAACGTGCAGGTGTTGTTTCAGAGAGTGAACGTGCAGGTGATGTTTCAGAGAGTGAACGTGCAGGTGATGTTTCAGAGAGTGAACGTGCAGGTGTTGTTTCAGAGAGTGAACGTGCAGGTGTTGTTTCAGAGAGTGAACGTGCAGGTGTTGTTTCAGAGAGTGAACGTGCATGTGATGTTTCAGAGAGTGAACGTGCAGGTGTTGTTTCAGAGTGTGAACATGGACGCTGTGAGGCGGATGTATCTGGCCCTGGTGCTGTTTTCTCTGCTGAAGGAGACGAACCTTTGGAGCGTGGCCGACAAGTTCCAGCTGAGCCGAGGCTTCATCCAGAGTCTGCTCAGCTCCTCCTCGGCCTTCTGCTCCTGCGTGCTGCACTTCACAGAGGTATCACCGTCACTGTGTGTCTGCACGTCTGACACCACTGAGGCTGATCTCAGGTCTGTTACAGTTTGCATTGATCTGTGTGACCAGGAGCTGGAGGAGTTCTGGCCGTTCAGAGCTCTGCTGACGGAGCTGACGCGGAGGCTGAGCTACTGTGTGACGGCTGAACTCATCCCTCTGATGGAGGTGGCTGGAGTCATGGAGGTCAGAGTCTGTATTTACCATCAGATGCTCCATCAGAGTGGGATCTGGGAAGTTTGACTAACACAGTCTGAATGTGACTTTACATCGTCTGACTGAAACTTCCATGTAGTCTTTGTGTTAAACTTTTGTTTGTTGACTCCAGCTGTGTTTGTGTTTTTACCTCCAGTCCAGAGCGAAGCAGCTTTATAACGCCGGCTATAAAACGCTGACTCACCTGGCGAACGCCGACCCGACAGTTCTCTCCAACACGTTAGAAAACCTGTACAAGAAACAAGCCAATCAGATCGTGGCCTCTGCTAAAGTGAGTGTTCACCTGTTCACCAGATGACGTCATGCTGTCACGCACGTTAATATAACGCTGAACATGTCTGTCAGATGACGTCTCTGTGTGTTTCAGATGCTGCTGAATGAAAAAGCCGCAGCTCTTCAGGAGGAAGTGGACGAGCTGCTGACGAAGCCTTCGGACCTGCCCACAGCTTAACAACACATCATATCAGAGAAGTTTTATTCTCTTTGTTTTTATTGTTTGAAATAAACATCTTATTAAAATAATGTGCAAGAATGACTCAGTGTGATGTTTTAAGGAGAGCTGTCTCTGTGCTGTGGTGTTCACGGCACCCTGACTGGAATTTTTCAGACATATTGTTTTGGTTTAAAAAGGACAGAATCTGATTAAAAACAATCTTTTCTAAGACCTTGGATAAGAAAGAAAGCTTAGAAATAGTTACACAGGTTAGCTCAAGACACGTAGAAATTCATAGGTTTTGTGCAGACAGGTTACGTTACACGTGTTAGCTTAAGACAAGTTAAGATGCATACGTTAAATTATGTACGTTAGGTTTACACGAGTAACTTTGTGACTTTACGTGTCTTTTTGATTCATCACAAACAGAAACAAGTTTTTCCAGTGAGAATAAAACAACACTGCTGAGACTAAATGAAACTTTCCATCATGTTTAAACATTTTATTTGAGACTTCTTATTCATGAATTCCTTTCTGTGTCACACAGAGACAAACACGTCACGCAAACAGGCTTTCATACAGAACATCAGGAAATGACACTGCACAGCCTTCAGCAGTTACTGTTGCTGGTAAATATGAAACAGGCCTGTCCCACATGCATCTCTGTGACTCTGAAACTCTGATGATAGATGGATGGATAGATGGATGGATAGATAGATAGATAGGTCACTGCTCTGTTCTGTGTCTGAAGTTGAACTCAAAGTCACAAACTCAGCAGTGTTGTGTAACAGCAAAATGTTTTGTCCAGCAGTGAACTCACAGCAGGCTGCAGGCAGAGGACTACATGTCCCCACAGGGCCACCGTAACACCACATTATTAATAAAATGTAGTTTTTGTTTTCACCCTCCAAATAAGAAATCATCTGACTGTATGTGACAGCCAGTCACTTAGACCAAAATGTGGCCTCAATGATGTGCATTCATTCATATTTTCTATTGTGTTATTTTTAAAATGAATCAAACTTTAATCTCAGGGCGTGGCATGTGCCCGGCCGCCACTGGCTATTCTGATGACCAACCATTATTTACTGAAGTTGCAGTAATCCTTAAATGTGTGTAGAAATGCAGGAAATGGGATTTAAATTGCTTTTTTGGGCCCAGTTCAGAGGTAATCTGATCAGATTTCGGCTGTCAGATCAAATCCTGAAAAAGGGTTGTTTAAAAGAAAACAAAAAGGATTCTGAAATCAGATCAGATCATGTAATCCAGTGCTGGTTTTCATCTGCATCGAACCGTCAGTTTGTGTTGTTTAAAACGTTTCAGCAGGAACAATCAGCTCAGTTAGATTCTCCACAATTCAATCGTTCATTTCATTTTCCTGAAACCATGAGCACCACAGAAGACTGTAATGCTTTCAGATTCACCAGCATGATGAAAAAACAAGTGGTGACTCCTCTTCCTCTGAAGCTGACATGAAGTCACATTATGTGTCCACTCCTCACTTACCCTGTAAATGACTGTAAATATCCCTTTAGTCCGTAAGGGTCCACTGATCATAATAATGAATCCAAGTCATGAATATTGTTTTAACAGGTTACAGTAGGTGCACAATGTAACGCACTGACGGCCTGACGTTGACTTGAAGTCATTCATTCCAATGGAGGTGAAAATGAGGGATAGTAACGGACTAGCGCGCAGCAAGCAGCGGTTCTGTTGACCATCGGACTGTGTGCTGGAAGTAGGAAATAAACTGCAATCACAGTTGTAAACAAACAATTTCTCATTTGTTTATGCAAAAGAAAAATAAGCATAAGCTTTTCTTCCACTATTAAAAGTGATTGTTGACCGTGGGTTGTTTTCTATGCGGTTGATAATTAATCTATATTTTAAATTATCAGCTCATTTCCATCGCCCATTTCACACCTATATATCAGCTCTTTCAACAGGACACCACTCAACTCGTCTCAGTTCAGTTGGTACAGTGACAGTCAGCATGAGAGATCTTCGCAGGAAGATATTGCTAACTGCTACATGACTTTGCTGACAGCTCTCGCTGACAGCATGCTAGCTAGCCGCCCGCATCTCGCCAGGTCTGTTAACGATGGAACCTCACGCTGTTGTTCTGGGGGTGGGGAGTGTGTTGGGGAAACGCTCCACTGAGACAGGAAAAATATGTTGTGCACCCGGCGTTAAAGTGGTGCTGTGTCAGTACAACATGTGCCATGAAACAAGTGTAAATCATAACACATCAGTAGCTGTGTTTCCATCCAAAAGTGATTTGAATCATTTGGAAATGTGCATTAAAAGAAATACGAATCCTGTGTGTTTCCATTAAATGTTCGGACTTTGGTGAAAACTATGAACTCGCGCGAGTTTTCCGCAGAACCGGAAACAAAACAAGTCTCGCATTCTTCTTCTTCTTCTACGTTTTCTGGCGGTTGGCAACCAGCTTGTAAATACATTACCGCCTTCCTGACCCGCAGTGTGGACATCACCATGGAGAGAGGTGCGCTACGTCAGACTTAATTCAAACGTAACTGTTTCCATCCCCCGTTTTCGAATCAACATTTTTTCGAATCAACCAAAACCAGGCTAAAGCGAGTGTATTTTAGTTTGTGTGAATCAGGGGATTTTAATTTGAATTTTGCCGTTTCCATCATAATTTTCCGATGCGATGCTTCTAGATGTGCATCTAAACAGGCTGATGGAAACATGGCTGCTGAGATCGTATTCAAAGCCTAATTTTTTACTGGTTCAGATAAATAATTTGTGCACAGTTTTGTGTGAGAGGAGTTAAAGGCCTGTCCCAAATATAAACCTGCTGAGCTCAGTGATTTAAGCAAATAATAGTCCGGGGCTGCTGACTGACACAGTGTGGCGGCTCCTGTAGCCTGTCACTGCAGTAAAATGAAATAAAAAGACGTCCCCATGAAATAATCCCCCAGATAGCTGTCAGAAATGAAGCAGAAATATTTAAAGGGAGTGACCACTGTAGAATGAAAACACAGACAGTACTTAGTGACCTTCAGGCCGACAAGAAGTCCAGTGTAGTTTTTTAATCCGGGGGGCTCTCTGCTTGTTGTGCCCTCCCTCCTCTCAAAGCAAAGTTCCGCCCCTGCAGCCAGCTGCCTGTTGAGTCTTGACTCCTGTGGTGGGTGTGGACTCCTCCACATCATCCCTCCATGCGAGTCCTCGTGTCCCTGCAGGTCTGTGCAGGACCGTCCCGCGCGACAGGAAGTTCAGTGATCGGCTGTAAACACGAGGAGGCGGTGCAGGAAGTGTGGAGCATGTGTGGAGGCTCCAGCGTCACTTCATGATGGAGTGTGTCGGGATGCCGATGCTGCTGCTCCTGGCTCTCCTCTGCCACCGGACCGTATCGCGGGTCCACCTCCCGGACCCGAACCGGAACTCTTCCTCAGCCGCCGTGAAGCTGGATCTGTCCGCGGTGATCCGCCGCGTGGAGCCGCGCTTTCTGTCCGTCACCATCGATGCGAGTCTGGCTGCAGAGGAGAAGTTCATGTTCCTCTTAGGGTCTGTCTCTCTCTGTCTCTGTCTCTCTCTGTCTCTGTCTCTCTCTGTCTCTGTGTCTCTTTGTCTCTTTGTGTGTCTCTGTGTCTCTGCGTCTGTGTCTCTGCGTCTCACTCTGTCTCTGTGTGTCTCACTCTGTCTCTGTGTGTCTCTCTCTGTCTCTGTGTGTCTCTCTCTGTCTCTGTGTGTCTCTCTCTGTCTCTGTGTGTCTCACTCTGTCTCTGTGTGTCTCTCTCTGTCTCTGTGTGTCTCTCTCTGTCTCTCTCTGTGTCTCTGCGTCTGTGTCTCTGCGTCTCACTCTGTCTCTGTGTGTCTCACTCTGTCTCTGTGTGTCTCTCTCTGTCTCTCTCTGTGTCTCTGCGTCCAGCTGCTGCATGAATCTTTCCCTGAAACAGATGTTTGAGTGGTTTTAAGCTTCAGATCCAGTTTGTGTTAATGTGACTCTGATCTGTCTCTAACTTCCCTCAAATCCGCTTAAATCCTGTAAAGTCCTCAGACTCATCTCTCTGTGTCACCATCACCTATTATTATCATCATCATTAATATTAACATCAGCTCAGGGGAGTAATGCGCTGATTGGATTACAGTTCCTACAAAGAGCTTTAGAAACATTAAACAAAGCAAAGCAGCAGAGTATCAGTCAGAGGACACTGAGGCACATTTACTGTGACATTAACGTTTAGATTTAAAAACGAGTCACATAAAACTGTTGGTTTTGTTTTTCAGCAGCTAAAGAAACTAATTCAAGTGTTTTTATTAGCATGAAGTAAAATAACCTGTAATGATGAAGTTCTTATGTTTTTATTTGTTTTCTGTTTCTCAAGTTTATGTGACGTAAACCAGTGTCGGCCGAAAATCTGGGCCAGTTTATTTTGCCCGATTCTGGGGCGTCATTCATGACGAGTCTCAGCTGAGTCGGGCAACCAGATGTGGTCGGGACTTAGGGCCCGTCCCCTAACGTTACCCTTAGCATGTAGGGGTAGGGGGCATAACGAGGGGTAGTGGGTATGAAACTAGCCCTTCGGAGGAGGGATTTCAGATGCTGACTTGCCAGCGAGGGGTAGACGTCGCCATGGCTACCACCGAGCAAGAGACAGGGAAAAAAGTTCACACATAGCTAACGTTACCGTCGTCAGGTTGCTTGTTAGCTAGCTAGCTAGCTCGCACTATCTGGCGTCTGTCATCTGCCCTGTTCTGCAAAATTGTCGGACTTTTCACATTACGATAACACGCCAGCCAATATCACTATGCTGCCTGGTAATGTTAGCTAGCTAGCAGGAGTCCCCTGTCGTCTGTCGAAGCATGATGGATAATGCAGATGCGATCGGTAGGATGAACTCGACTGGAGACTCCATTGTAGATGGCGGTTGGAAATGTAGATGGCTCGCAGCTTCCTTGTTAAAATAGTTACGTATGCGTGAATGTAACTGACGCGGTGACGTAGTGAGTTGTGCCCAATTACTAGGGAAAGATTTCAACCCCTACCCTTCATTTCAAGGGGTAGTTGACAAGGGGGGGGTTTGCGATTAGACCTTAATCCTTACGGCGTGCTGATTTTGGGCCGATGCTTGGCCACGTCATTTTGTCAACAGCTCAGTGATGGCATTGTCAGCTGCTGGAATTATGCCAAAAACAACTGGCACGATTCCGGGTCATCATTCATGCCAAGTCTCACCCGAGTCTGGCAACTGGATGCGGCCCGGTTTATTTCTTCTGGTATGCTGAGTTTGGGCCAGATCATTTTTGACAACAGTCCAGTTTGTTTTGCCTGATTCTGGGACGTCATCTAAGTTGGGTCTCAGATGAGTTGGGCAACAGGAAGCGGCCCTGATGTGCGAAGTTTGGGCCAACGGCCCAGTGATGGCAATTTCTGCAGCCAAAATCGGGGCCAGTTTATTTGACCCTATTCTGAGGCGTGATTCATGCTGAGTCTCAGCTGAGTTGGGCAACTGGATATGGCGCAATTTATTGCTTGTGGCGTGCCGAGTTCAGGCCAGTGCTGGACCAGGTTGTTTTTGTCATGGCCCAGTGACGGCAGCAGGGATGTCCCGATCACAATTTTTTTGCATTCGATTCGATACCGAGGCCTTTATTTTGAAACTGCGTCCAATCTGATACTTTGCAAAGCATTACGAAAAAAAAAAGAATGCCTCCAAGTTGAAGGTTTGTTTTTTATTTAAATAGTATCCAAAAAGCTTATTGGTGGTTCAGCAGCACAAAATGTAAACAAATTCAATATCTTCTTCTATCTTCAACAAAACAGGCCTATGTCTTTATACATCGCAAGACAACAGTGAACAACATGGATGAAAAACCTGGCCATTTTTGTTGTTTTGATTCCTCCGATCTTTTATTAATGATTCTGATTTTGTAAAAATAACATGATTTGCACCGATACCCGATCCAAGGATCATCTTTCCACTGTTCCAACAATCACCAGCTCTGGTTTGGTTGAACTTAACCCTTAATTCACCAGTTAGCTGTGACAACATGCTGCCTCTATACACACTAACATGACTGGTTATTTAAATGGAGTCTGGTGGGTTTGGTGACGGTGATTTCAGGGCTGTGTCTGGTTAAACAAAAAGGATCTTACTCTTTAACACAAAGCTCTATCTCTGGAGGGATCCTTTCATCATGTTGTCAGACACTTAGAATAACAATCTGAGCCTGTCAGTGACAAAACTAAACACTGATATGACAGTGGACGTTAGTGGTGCAGTGATTTGTTTGCTGTGTAGGCATGCGAGAAAAACAAAGTTTGGAGTAACTGTAATTGATTGATATTCAAATGGTCATTTTGTGGCTGAAGCATTCTTTTAAGGTTTTCTCACATAAATAATAATGTTGTTTTTTATTCTCCAGCTCTCTGAAGGTCAGGACGTTGGCAAAAGCATTAACTCCAGCTTTTCTGAGATTTGGGGGGACCAGACAAGACTTCATGGTGTTCACTCCTCAGAGGTTACATCAGGACTCAGCTTTCACTGCAGGTAACGTCACCTGGGTTACTGATTTTAAAACATGGAGTTGGATATGATAATGATAGAGGAAGTTTCAGTTTCTTTTTATTTTTACACGCTCCTGTTTGGCAACATTTTAATGAAACACGATATATCCTGTTATTCTATGCAGATGATGCACAGCTTTACGCTTCTGTTTCCTCTTGTTGTTTGTGGTCATTAGAGCAACCCTGTGATAAACTGGAGCTGCCCACGTGGCTGGAGGAGAGGCTGAAGAAGGAGTGGACTCAACAACAAGTAGTCCTGATGAGAGAAGATCTACAGAGGAAGTTTAGAAGATTGAAGTTCACAGGTACAAATTTACCTTCTTTATCAGCTCAATGGCCTTTTAATTGTTCGAACATCTTTATTAGGAGTAAACCCCTGAGACGCACCATCTCATTTTCAAGGGGGTTCTCATCAGAAATATTACAATATAAGCACAATTAGACAAAACATTTAATAAGAAAAATTTAAATGGACATGAGTTTCTGTGTGTCAGACTTTTATAATCTGTTGGAACAAAAAATGTATCAGGGATTCCACAAGGCTCAATGCTCGGACCACTGTTTTTTAATTTCTGTGCTCCTGTTTGGCAACATTAAAACAAGCATAATATATACTCTTACTCTACACTGCTGTACATTTCTCTTTCCTCTGTTGGTATCAGGCTCATAAACAAGCCAGTTAACTGTATTAACATTATTAACTCTGCCAAGGAGGAGGTTATTTTGCTCAGTTTGTTTATCAGCAGGATTACAGCAAAACTACTGGCCTGATTTTCATTTTCATGAAAGGGTGTAGCATTGGCTAAAGAAGAAGCCATTTTGAAACTGATCCAAATCACAGGGCAGAAACTGAAATTATTTTTCACTTTTGTTAACATTGCAAGATAGGGCATTTGGCCTTGGTGGATGTCTGCGCTCTCAGAGTGTCCCCTTAGTTAGTACAGTTATTAATTACTGGATATCTGAATGTTTTTTACAGTAGAATAAAGATAAGACATTATCTTTACCTGTAGTCTGATTCTAGAGTCAACCTCCTCCTCCTCCTCCTACATAACCACAGCTCCTCCTCTGATTGATGTGATGTTTATCACCTTCCTCCTGTCACAGAGTACACCGTTGACCTGCTGCACGCCTTCACCAGCTGCTCGGGGATGGATCTGATCTTTGGGCTCAACGCTCTGCTCAGAACATCTGACAACACCTGGAACAGCAGCAACGCCCGCTCGCTGCTGCAGTACTGTGAATCCAAACAGTACAGTATGTCCTGGGAGCTGGGCAACGGTACGCTAACAGACTGAGGCCGACAATACGAAGGGTTTATATAAGTTAATGAAGTTTTTGTTTTTGTATCAGGCATATGATTCTGCCCTCAAGACCAAGCACCATAAAGTCAAATAAGCTGTATGTTTTATTTTAATGTTTCTAAAGTGACGTAGTTGTTTTGTCGAGACATTGCTGCCTTTTGAGACATCACTCGTTACTTCCTTTTCCTGCTAAATAGTGGTGCAAAAAGCATTTATTTGTTGTTTGTTTGTTTTGTTTTTGTTTTTTACTGAGACAATGCTGCGGTTCATGCCAGGATAGTGGTAGAAAGACCTTTTTTTTCCCCCAAGAAATTGCCCAAAATGTATTCATTCTTTATTTTTAATTTTTTTTAACCAAAGCATGGCTGCATTTCCTGTCGGGCTAACGGCATATTTTTATTTATTTTTTTTATAACCGAGACATGGCTGCATTTCCTGCCCGGATATTGGCTTTTTTTTTAAACTGAGAGATGGCTGTGTTTACTGCTTGGATGATGGCATGTTGTTGTTGTTTTTCAAACTGAGACATCGCTTCTTTTCCTGCCAGATTAGTGGTGCATCACTGCGTTGCCGCCAGGATAGAACAACAAAAAGTGGTTGTGTTTTTACGGAGACATTGCTGTTTTTCCTGCTGGGATTGTGCCCCCAAACTGGGTATTTTAAGCCAAAACATGATCTTCTCCCAACCATAGCCAAGGTTATTTTGTACCTAAACCTAACTACATGTTAAACACAGCGTTTATGAAAAATAAAGTTGTCTCCACTGTGACGATGTGCAGCTTGTCTTTGTATCTGATGGATGTTCGGGGGGGCAGTTTGTTGTGAGGTTTATGAACTTCTTTCTTCTGCTTTCTGTTCATAACAGCAGTGAAGTTTCAGTCATACTGAAACTCTGTGGTCTCATATCTGAGGTTTGACTTCCACTAATTGTTTTCATGTGGTTTGAGGCCTTTTATCACATCACTGTGCACACAGGAAGTGATGTCATGTCCTTTAATCTGCCTGTGAAACGGTTACTGTTTTATTTGAAACAAACAGAGGTGGTTTTTGAAACAGTCAAAGTGAAACTGAAGATGAAGTCGTTTTTTGTCTTCAGAGCCAAACAGCTATGAGAAGAAGGCCGGGATCAGAGTGGACGGATTTCAGCTGGGACAGGATTTCACTCGCCTCAGAGAGATGATGTCAGAGTCCAAATTATACCAGGACGCCAGACTGTTTGGCCCGGACGTCGGTCAGCCTCGAGATCACCGGACGGACATACTGGAGGGGTGAGAGGTCACAGCATCACACTGTCAGCACGACTTCTGTCAGTTGTACTTTAATAAATGTTTCCTTATTATAATAGAACGCCACATTCACTTCAATTACCGACATTGAAAAAAATAATAATTTATAATAATAATAATAATAATGATAATAATAATAATAAATTTGAAACACACTCAACAAAAATTCTTGAATTAATTTGTAAATTGGAAAAACTGTGTAATTAAAAACTTTTTGGATCTTTACATCGAAGATATTCAGTATTTTATTTATGTCAAAAATTTGTTGAGAATAATTCCATTACCATATTTCCATGTAGGAACTATTTTCTTTCTACCGAACTACACCCACCAACCGTATTACTGTGCAGAAGAAGTGTGCATCTACCGCTAGCTCACCTGGCACCACGCCAGCGATAGCTGTGGCCGGAGGCATCATGTTTTCAGATTGTCCATTTGTTCGTCTTGCTCTCAAAAAAGCAATATCTCTAGGACGCATTTAGATTTTTTTTTTTCAAATTTGGCACAAACGATCACTTGGACTCAACAATGATCCTATCAGATTTTGATTGTCAAAGGTTAAGGTCTCTGTGACCTTGCATCCATCTCACTCTCATGAATGCAATATCTCAAGAATACCCTAAAGGAATTTCTTCAAATTTGGCACAAACATTCACTTGGACTCAGTGACAAATTGATCAGGTTTTGATGGTCAAAGGTCACTGTGACCCTCCATCTCATTCTTGTGAATGTGATATCTCAAGAACAACTTTAGGGACTTCCTTTAAATTTTGCACAAGCGTCCCCTTGGATCAAAGGTTGAAGCGACTGGAATTTGGTCAAGGTCACTTTGACCTCATTTGTGGCATTCTTGTGAAAGCACTATCTCAAGAAGACCTTGAGTTTCCTCAATTTTGGCACAAACATCCACTTGGACTGAAGAGTGAACTGATTAGAATTTGGTGGTCAAACGTCACTGTGACCTCACAGAACGTATTTCTGTCCATAACTCAAGAATTCAGACACTAATTCTGACAAAATTTCCCACAAATGTCTAACACAATAAAATTATGAAGGTCAAAGGTCAGCTTGACTGTGACATCATCATCATGTTGTAACGTCATATCTCAGGAACAGAAGGGGAGACATTTGGTCAGATACTGAATTGGTGACTCTAATCTTGAAACTGTGCTGATTGTATAGATCTTCTGTGTGTGAAGCATCCATGTTTTCACTGACATCTGTTAAACTGAACTTGGATCTGATTTTGTTTCATAATTAAATCACACAGTCACATGTGAGCTGTATAACGTGACGGGCGTGATGCCGTTTGTTGTGTGTGCTGCTGATTCGCTCCTTCATGTGTTGCAGGTTCCTGCAGAGCGGAGCCGAGGCGGTGGACGCCTGCACCTGGCACCAGTGAGTTCAGCTTCACTTAAATAACCTCAGACTGAACATATGTACAGACTGACTGGACCTTTGTACCTGTGACTCAGTGTGTACACTTCAGTGTGTTACTCATAAAGTACACATCCCTACACAGACTCTATGTACTTCCACTCCTGGTAAATTGTTTCCTATATGTTTGTTGAAGAGAGATGATAAATATGGGCGTGGTGAGGGCGGAGTCAGCGAGGGAGGGAGAACAGTCCTCTCCTTCAGCCTGTAAATGCTGGGAAAGTTTTTAAGCTCACATACGACACACTGTTACATCAACTATATATGATTTATTTAACTAACCATGATATCACTACCCTACAGCCGTGATGTGTGCCAGTGGCTACACAATCTAACACTGCTGCAACAGCCCTGAAATCACCATCGCCAAACCCACCAGACTCCATTTAGATAAACACTAACCTAATGTGCTAGGAACGCTACTGGTTTTCCCCCTCAGCGTTAAAAGGATGAGACGATTTGTGGTCGTTCCCATAACTACAGACTGACTGTATAATGTGAAGTGAAGAAAGTGAAACACAAAAGTAATTTTATTATCCCTACGTTCAGGCTCCAGATTTAAGATTTGACCAAAAGCTTTAACTGAGACCTTTTTGTGATGTTTTTCATGTTTCTGCTTTTATATCTAAAGAATGGATAAATAGGCTGTTTGTATTTATGGGAGGTTGATTCGTTGTGCTGTCACATGCTGTTGGGTTTATACATGAGTCATTCATTCATTCGTTCATTCACCCTCTCCTGTCTTGTAGTTATTATGTGAATGGCAGAGACACGTCTCTAGAGGACTTCCTGGATCCAGAAGTTCTGGACTCTCTGGCGTTAAAGACCAGTGAAGTGCTGGAGGTGATAACGTGCAGCAGAGGTGAGCAGACTGCTCTGTGTCTGACGTCCAGACGTTAACGTGAATCTGTGTTTTCTCTCTTGGTTCAGAAAGTGAAGCGTCTGTCTCCGGGGAAACCGGTGTGGCTCGGAGAGACGAGCTCGGCGTACGGAGGAGGAGCCCCAGGACTGTCGGACACGTTTGTCGCAGGATTCATGTGAGTTGATGCAAGTCAAGGCCGTCGAGTCAAAGACACAAATGTCTCCCACCCCATTTATCAGTTATCAATTCATACAGAATAAATCATTTAATCATTTAAGTCACTTTTTTGGCAAAGAAACAATCACTGGCTCTGAGGTCAACATATTTGCTGTTTTCTTTAGTTCTGCCTCACACTGCTGATGTTGGAGACGTTATGTTTTCATATTTTACCTCTATCTGTTTGTCCGTCCTATTGTAGTGAAAAAGAACGCCTTACGGGATAGTGCACCCAAACATGAAAATTCAGCCATTATCTACTCACCCATATGCCGAGGGAGGCTCAGGTGAAATTTGTGTGTCCTGAAGCCCCGACATAAAAAGCTGTTTGGAAAAACGTCATTTGAACTCTGTTTTTAGCCTCATTGTAGCCTGTAGCTCTGACTGCCTCTCTGGGCACCGCGCTCACGTGTGTTCACGTGCTTTTGCTGATCTTGCGCGAATTTCTTCAAATTAGGCACAAACATCCACTTGGACTCAACATCGAAATGATTAGACTTCAGTGGTCAAAGGTCAAGGTCACTGTGACCTTACATCGGTCTAATTCTCATGAATGCAATATGTCAGTGCCTCGAATATGCACAAACATCCACTTGGACTCAGCATTGAAACTATTAGAATTCAGTGGTCAAAGGTCACTGTGACCTTGTGTCCCTGGCATTCTCATGAACGTAATTTCTCAATCCCTCAAATTTGGCACAAAGGTTCCCGTGGACTCAGCAATGAACTGATTAGTTTTTCATGGTCAAATATCAAGGTCACTATGAATGTCATCCCCTTTATTCTTGTGAAAGTAGTATCTCAAGAACGCCTTAAAGGAACTCCTTTAAATTTGGCACAAACATCCACTTGGAGTCAACACTGAAATGATTAGACTTAGAAAGGCAAAGGTCAAGGTCACTGTGGCCTTTTGTCTGTCTTATTCTTGTGAATGTAATATCTCAATTCCTCAAATATATGGCTCAAACATCCACTTTGAGTTGAGGATGAACTGAATCTGGTGGTCAAAGGTCAACTTCACTGACATGGATATAAACTGCAGCTTAGCTGGTTCACAGAGACACAACCACGAGGCAGTAATTCTAGCTTTTTAGTCTTCAGTGATAAGTAATTAAATCATCTAAACACTTACAGTATACCACTCTGTAATGTACTTCAACCTGCAGCTGTGAGATTATTATTTATATTAACTGTAATAAACTGAGGGGAAAACATACCCATGAACAGTGATGTAGAGCGAGTGAAGAAACATGAGCATAAGAGCTGGATTGTGTTTGACAGCAGGGTCGTGTCTCTCAGGAGTACGACGTGTTAGTTTATTGAGTTAAGTGATTACCCAGCAGCCCCGGTCTCATGACAAACCTTAAAGCTGCTCACTAACAACAAGACACGTGTGTTCAAAGTAGTGAAGGAGTAGATATTTAAGGGTCCTCAAAATGATTCAGAAGTCTGGACCCAGGTAAGAATACTACTGGACCAATCAGCCTAATGTTTTGTGTGCAGGTCTGACTGGATGCTGAGCAACCTCTCGTGGTTGTGGTGATTTCTGTTTGTTGTAAAACCTGTTGTACTGATTGTTTTATACCGTCCTCAACTGCTGACTCCGGTAGCTTTAATGGAAGTAGTTGTGACTACAAACAACAAGCATCGCCGTCTGTTGCAGGAGACAGTTTTTCCTTCATCGTTGCTCAAAAACTGACATCAGTAGAAAAGTTTGGCCTCATTTTGAACTAGAGCGTCTTCAAATTAATTCCATACCCGATATAAATCACTAACGTTTCTTTCAGAATTTGAAACGTGCTTTTGTGTTATTAGCACATTTCAGCGTCACTAAAACATGAGCTAATAATGCCAAAACATGTGCTAGTGTTATTAGTGTGTTTATGCAGTGTTAGCACGTTATGGTCTGACTAGCACGTTTGGCATTATTAACAAGTTTCAGCATTACAGTACATGTCTTGGCATAATTAGCACGTTTATGCGTTATTAGCACATGGGTTGGCATTATAAGCACATTTCGGCATTGTTAGCACGTGTTGGTGTAACCTGCACATTTATTACCACAGCATGTTTCAGCATAATTAGCACGTTTTGGCTTTATTAGCATGGGTTTTAGCATTGTTAGCACGTTTTGACTTTATTAGCATAGGTTTTAGCACAATTAGCACGTTTTGGCTTTATTAGCATGGGTTTTAGCATTGTTAGCACGTTTTGGCTTTATTAGCATAGGTTTTAGCATTGTTAGCACGTTTTGAGTTTATTAGCATAGGTTTTAGCACAATTAGCACGTTTTGGCTTTATTAGCATGGGTTTTAGCATTGTTAGAATGTTTTGGCTTTATTAGCATAGGTTCTAGCATTGTTAGCACGTTTCAGCATAATTAGCACGTTTTGGCTTTATTAGCATGGGTTTTAGCATTGTTAGCACGTTTTGGCATTATCAGGACGTTTATGTGTTATTAGCATATGTTTCAGTGTAATCAGCACGTTTTGGCGTTATTACTGTAAAAGGTTTTAGCGTTATTAGCACATGTTTTGGCATCATTAGTTGTTTCAGCGTTATTAACATGTTTCAGTGTCATTACCACGTTTTAATTTCACTCGCATGTGACTCAATCTTGTTAACACATGTTTGAGTGTTGTGTGGATGTGCTGTCTACAGGTGGCTGGATAAACTTGGCCTTGCAGCCAGACTGGGCCTGGATGTTGTGATGCGGCAGGTGCTCATTGGTTCTGGGAGTTATCACCTGATAGACGAGAACCTGGATCCTCTTCCTGTAAGACGTCTTTAATCATTTATTACTGTCTTTATGTCTTCACAGTGAGAATGTAGTTTGACACCATGTTTTTAATCTAAAAAGGAATTTTGAGTTGAGTCCACGTTCATCAGCTACACTTCTTTTGACCACTTCAGTGTCTGTACAGATAGAGATGTAGTCCAGCGTCTATCCAATAATGTCATAATTCAAACACTCTTAAATGAGTCATTTAGATTTATTTTGTCCACTACAATATTTTTATGCCCCGCGCCAGCAGCAGCCATTTCATTCTGTTTTCAGGTTGTCCGTCCATCCACCGTATTCTCATGACAGCCTTGAGAGAATTTCTTCAAATTTGGCACAAACATCCCCGTGGATTAAGAGATGAACTGACTAGATTGTGGCGGTCAAGGTCACTGCAACCCTCCATCCGTCTCATTATTGTGAACACGATGTCTAAAAAACACTTTGAGGGAATTTTCTCAAATTTAGCAAAAACTGATGAACTGATTATATTTTGGTGGTCAAAGGTCACTGTGGCTTTATTTGTCTCATTCTTGTGAACGTGATATGTCAAGAATGCTTTTAGGAAATTGTCTCAAAGTTGGCACAGATGTCCACTTGGATCAAAGCATGAACTGGTTAGATTTTGGTGGGCAAAGGTCAAGTTTGGCTGCCGTTAGCCTGGTGATATTTCAGATGTTGCAGCTGGTTTCTGCCCCCCACAGTGGACAAAAAAAATCTAAATGATGCTGCTTTAAGTCAATAATCTGAACTCTTCATCACTGTGTGACCTCTGACCTCTGACTTCTTCCAGGATTATTGGTTGTCACTTCTCTACAAGAGACTCGTCGGTCCAGAGGTTTTAAAAATTGAATTTTCCAGTTTTTCTCGGAGTAAAAGAGTTCGTCTGTATCTGCACTGTGCGAACAAGAGGAGGTACTGCTGCTGTCGTATGTTGAGTTGGTCTGCGTCTGACCTGGTGTAGTGACGGCTGTGTCTCTCTGCAGTTACACAGGCGGAGCGGTGACGCTGATTTCTATGAACCTGAGTAAGAAGCCGGCCAGGATCTCTGTTCCTGCCTCCGTCTCCTCTCGCACAGTGGACGCTTTTGTTCTGCAGTCTGAGCAGCCGGGGGAGGAGGGGCTGTACTCCAGGTGCCTCTCAATACCACCATTTATCGCTCGCTGCCCGAGTCATGTGAAGAGTCACGTTTTATCTCTGACTTTTAATGTGAAAGTATCTCAACACACTCTCAGGCCAGAAAAACACACACAACATACAGACTGATGGGAAATGTAGGATCCAGTGTGTCAGGATGTCTCGCACAGCTCCACCTTCACCTGCTCCTCCAGCTTTAACCAAAATGGCTGCTTTAGATTTTGGAGCCTTCAAGGTCGCTGCAGGTTTATCTGATCTTTATCCACACAAGATATTTTGTTCACACATTTTATTATCGTTAAGATAAGAAACATTTTCCTCGCTGCTCTGCTGTGACTTTACAACTTTATTATTCTGATAAGTTCATGATGACCTCACGTAACCTCTGCAGAGCTTCACACGACTCCATCACACCTGGAAACACCTGTGAAGGTCCGAAATACTGCAGCATGTTTAATGCACACATCAGAGTAACTACAGCAGAAGTATAGAGCAATGGAAAGTGGCTGTACTTGAGTAAAGTACAAGTACCTCAAAGTTATAACTGAGTACAGTACTTGAGTAAATGTTGCTAGTTACTCATGTACTGTGTAGCACGTGTAGTATGTAGTACACCTAGTATGTAGTACACCTAGTGTGTAGTACACCTAGTGTGTAGTACACCTAGTGTGTAGTATATGAAGTACACCTAGTATGTAGTACACCTAGTGTGTAGTACACCTAGTATGTAGTACACCTAGTGTGTAGTATATGTAGTGTGTAGTATATGTAGTACAATAAACCAACTGTTGTTTTTCTGCAGGTCAGTGAAGCTGAACGGAGTCGTGTTAAAGATGGTGGACGATAAAACTCTTCCTGACATTAAAGGAACTCGTCTTCCTCCGTCTGAACATCTGCAGCTTCCTCCCTTCTCTCTGGCCTTCTTCATCCTCACTGACGCTCGAGCTGCTGCCTGCGTCTGACCTCAGGTGTGACTCACAGACTGTCACCTGTCACACAAACTGTCAGACTGTCACCTGTCAGGTGAACTACACACAGACTGTCACCTGTCAGGTGTGACACACAGACTGTCACCTGTCAGGTGTGACAGTGACAGCTGCTCACTGTAAATGAATCTGGTGCTGTTTCGTTTCTCTCTGACAAAGTTTCTTCACATGATGCTGGAGTTTTTTATTGATAATGAAAACTGTGTGCTGTGTCAATAAAGTTTTTTCTGATATATAAAGTGTTGAAACAGCTTCTCTGTCTAAACTCGTCCGTCCACAGAGGCTGAAAAACTACAAAACCTTGATTAAAGAACCATAAAAACTCTGTAAACTCAGATTATAATCCATAAAGCCTCTCTGTGTCCTGAGGGAGTGAACAGAACAATAATCAGTGAGTCAATAATTTCATGACGAGGTTTTCTGTTAATTTTTAGACTTTATTTGAACCCAAACAAAACCAAACATTGATCTTTAATTCTTCAGATTTTATGACTCCTCCTGCTCCTCTCCGTGTGTGATGATGTAACACAGAGACTTGTAGTCCAGGTTTCCTGCAGCGTCAATGTTTGACGACTGAAACATCTGCTTCACCTGTGGTCACACACAAGTTATTGATCTAACTGTGGTTCACACACAAGTTATTGATCTAACTGTGGTTCACACACAAGTTATTAATGTAACTATGGTTCTGAGATTTTTGGCTCAGTCAGCAGTGGCCTAACTCTTCCACTAGGTGGAGCTGTGGTCCTTCAGGTAGCTCTGTGCATTTTAAACGTGTTTACATTATTTTTACTAGCTTTTTTATGGCTGATTCAGCATGTTGAACTGGCGTCAGAACCCTGCGGAGCGTGCAGGTGAAAGAAATAACTGATTGGCCAAGGAACAAGGAAGGCAAAAGACAAAGTCATGGGGGGGTTACATCCAAACAAACTTCTCATGTTACATATGGTAGTCTACAAATTTCTTAAAACTAGTTGATTTAAAACTGGAAACTGTTAGATTGTTTTACTTGTTATAAGAATTTTAAGGGAGTGTTATTAACCGTCATTCAGCATGAATTTATTATACTTAAGTAAACTTTGTTATTCTTTACCTCCTCAGATGTAAACCTGTCGGCTTGTGTCATGAGTAGTTTCTGTAATCTGCAGAAAAACAAACAGAAGAATTTAATTTATCTGAACAGTAACAGTGACGTTTGTAAATCTGTAAAGACAGAACTCACTCATCTCTGTGGACGAAGCCTCGGTCGTTGGGATCGAACAGTTTGAAAGCGTTTAAAATAGTTTCTTCAGGGTCTGTACCTGCACACACGAACCACAGACACAACAATGAGTTCAAAATGAGACGAAAGTCAACCACATTTTAGCTTAGTATAAGGACAGGTGGAAACTTTAGCTGAATTAATTACAAAATGATAACTAATGAAAAAATCATGGGATTTCAGTATCAATATTTAATGTCAAGACACAGCAAAGAATTTTAGATTTTTGAAGGGTCTTTGCTGACTTTTTCACAATTAAAAAAAAAGAGCCCTTAAGTGTAAAACTGGTGTGAATGTTTGAGTTTGTCTGTAGAGTTAGTATCAAGCTACAGGTAGCAGCTGGTTAGCTTAGCTTAGCATAAAGACTGGAAACGAGTGGAAACTTTAGCTGAATTAAATACAAAATGTTAGCAAATATGAATATGTTTAGATGTCATGTGTAATGTGACTTTTATCAGTATAAAACAAAGGAGCCAATAATGGTGAAAACTGCTGTGAATGTTGTTGTTTAGCATTATCATTGTTAACCATAGCTGTAAATCCACTGTACTAACCAAGCTAGCAGCTAGCAGCTAGCAAAAGTGTCTCCACTCTCTCATCCAAATATGGTCACCTCTGGCCCCAAAGATCCAACATGGCACCCGCCAAAATGCCAAACTTGCCTTTAAATTGGACCCCATAAACGAATGGCTGATATTACAGTAGCTACGTGTATTACTTTCTACAGTGTACAGTCGCTATTTGTTAGCAAAAATAAACACAAATCTCTTCTAGGGGATTCAACCCTTCCCACAATGCAGTTGGTCTCAGAGTGAAACTGGTTCTCACCATGCAGCTTTTCTCCGAACAGATTGAGGAACATGGTGAAGTTGATGGGACCAGTTGCTTCTTTCAGCATGTCCTCCAGTTCGTTGTCCTTCACGTTGAGTTTACCTGAAACGGCACGCACACGTCATCGACGTCACAAACACGTGATGTCTGGACGATGTCAACATTTATTATCTGAGCTACTAACCCAAAGAAGCGTAAGTGTCCTTGAGATCCTCCTTATCGATGAATCCGTCCCGGTTCTGGTCGATGAGTGTGAACGCCTGAATTAAGAAGATGAACACATGAAACTATGAGATGAAACCTTTAAATGAGTCTCTGGTGAAGGTGATTATTTTACCTCTTTGAACTCTTGAATCTGAGTTTGTTCAAACATGGAGAAAACGTTGGACGAGGCTCTTTGAGCTCTTTTGGCTCCGCCTTCCTTCTTCTTTGTCTTTCTGCTCGCCTAAAAAAAATTATACAGACATATTACTGTGAACTCAAAGACAGAGAGGATTTATTTGACTGCAGGTCTGAGGGACAGGAGTTAAGCTGAAGGATTTGAGGAGCTTTTTCTGATAGTTTTCTGTGAATTAAATTAGAAACTATTAACACCTGGTTTTAAATCTTAAATATTATCTATATCATTAAATATTTAGGAACAAATAAGCAACAATGAAAATGTGTTATTATTTATTAAGAGTTTAACGCATCTATAGACATCTAATTTCTGCCTGCAGCAAGACCTGCCTTTAAAACAGTCTGACTATGGTTAGAAAAAAAGCATATTTGGGCTTAAAATACCCATTTTTGGGGGGCACAATCTGGCAGGAAACACAGCTATGGTATGGATGACAAAATCGGCTCATATACAGCATCACTTTAGAAACGTCGTTATGATACGTAAGAAACAATGGATCATTCCCCACTTCTTCAGAAATGTGAACACTATGGTTTAAGAGGCAGAACTTTGATTAAGAAGTTATTTAAATAAGGTTTCAATATGTAAAAAAAACCCACTAAATCACATGTTTGAAGAGTGACCTGTGGTGTTCCACAAGATTCGGTATTGGGACCTAAGTTATTTATTTATTTAAATGATATTTATATTTAATCTGTTGAAATTTGAGACATTTGCTGATAAAACAATTTCTTTTGTTCAGGAGATGACATGAAGGAGTTACTAAAAACAGTAGAAAGAGAACTGATCATGTTGAAAAAATGGTTTGCTGTTAATGAGTTCTCACTAAATGACAATAAAACAAAACGTATGGTGTTCTGTGGTGTTGGGACTGAATGTGACATACTGAATTTGAATGGTGCTGAAAATGAAAGAGTATATGAAACAACATTTCTGGGAGTCATTATAAATCATGAACTATGTTAGAGTGAAATGATCTAAATCTACTGCTGTTCTTTATAAATCAAGGGATTACATGGCGGTCGGTTTGCTCCCAGTTTGGAGAAGCAGGAGTACCGACATAGAAGCTAAGCAATGTACTGCTGCAGGGTCAGCAGCAAAATGTATTTGAGACATCTAAAACACTCACTATCAGTTTAGGTCTATGCTATATTTAGAATATTTTCACCGCTTTACCTTGATGGCAGACGGTGATTTCTGACAGAGAACTGAAGCTGTTACATCGCTCTCTTCAAAGCCAGACTCCACTGAGAAAAACAGTAATTTTACCTCGCTGAACACAGGAGCTGCCAGTTTGTTTGTATAGATCCTTTTACTGTCAGTAAACAGTATGATATTTTCTGGTGGGCGGGGCTTATCTGGAGGCAAAACATTCTGCGCAGACATTAGCTAGTGCTAGCTGAGTTATGTTGTCTTGTTTTAGATGATTGAGGAAGATGATGTGAGTGATGCTTTCAGAAGCTTCTACAGCTGATGAACCTGAACAGAACTTTGTTCATAGAGATCTTTGACTTTTGTTAAATTTAATAAAACCAGCTTTGGACAAACAGCAGTTTCCTTTTCATTGTCCACAGAATTCACTTTAATAGGTGCAAAATAAATCTTTCACCTGCTTCAGCTTTAAATGATTCTGTAAGTTAAAATTAAACTTGCCGCTCTCTCTTATTTTATCTTTAATATCAAAATAAAACATGAGAAATAAAGGATGTGAGCACCTACCATGTCGGCTGCTGCGTCTCTGATCTGCTGCTGCAGTGAGTCAGGCTGATGATTTGGGAGCAACAGTTTAAATAGAGCAGCTGTCTGGGCTGCAGAGAGGAGACGTGCTGATGGACTGAATCAAGACGAGGTCTGTGGGGACGAGCCGGGCTCGAGGTGGGACTCCCAGGCCCTGCAAAGTTCCCCTTACATGGGCAGGATGTTTGTAAAACTGTGGTTCTCCGGAGGCCCGACAACAACTGCTGCTGCTGATCAGAACCTTTTAAAGTGTTTCTATTTACAGTTTCACATCAGAGACGAAGGAGGAGGAGGAACTGACACTCCTGTGACTTTCAGGCTTTTTATTTTTTTATAAAGGCACTTATAAATTACAAACTTAAATATGACTTTTTATTTTCAACTTCAGACACCAGTTGTATGAAACATCCTCCCCCATCCCTGCGGCTGATCATATGAGTTTCAACATAACAAGGACAAACATGTCATTAATAAACACATCAATCGTCAGAATAAATGTTGGCACTGTGTGGTTAATGTGTGGTTCGGTTTAGGCACAAAAATCACTTGGTTATGGTGATAAAAATGTATTTAAAAATGTGATGTTTGGGCTTAGAAGATCTTGATTTGGTGGCACAATCACTGCTGGAAAAGCTGTCAGTGACTCACTAAAAAATCCACCAGCCATTGGTGGCATATTTCAGCTGGAAATGCAGTCAATGACTCACTAAAACAACACCTGTTTTAGGAAACACTGTCACCTGAAAAGTGCTGCCAATGTCTTACTACAAAAGCCTGCTTAAGGTGGCACAAGCACAGCTGGAAATGCAGCCAGTGACTCACTAAAAAACATCCGTGTTAGGTGGCACAGTTTCCACTAGAAATGCAGCCAGTGACTCACTCACTAAAACAATACCTGTTTTAGGTGTCAATCACCTGAAAATGCCAACAGTGTCTTACAAAAAACACCCGTGTTAGGTGGCACAATCACAGCTGTAAATGCAGCCAATGACTCACTCAAAAATCACCAGCTGTAGGTGACACATCGCCGCTGGAAAACACTAAGTTTTGGCGACCCAGTGGGCAGTAGGAAGAAATTTTCGTTGAGGAAAAAGGATGCAGGGAAAATTATAAGGTACAACTGGAGCTGCTCTCTGCTGGTCTCTTCTTCCCTCTGTGATCATCACCCTGAACAAAACAGGCAGCGTGTTCTGAGCTGGTAACACTGTTCATGATAATTTCAGTCCTGTTTTATAAATGTTGGTGTGTGTGTGTGTGTGTGTGTGTGTGTGTGTGTGTTTAAATCTGTTTTAAATATGTATTATGTGTTCAGCCTTGTTAAAGGAGAATTCCTGTTGCTTTATGACAGACGATAAAGATTATCTTTAATTGTTATTATGTTATTTGACTCTCTGTCTTCTACTGAAGTCTGTATTGATTTTCACCTCTGAGTAGAATCTATCTATATGTGAATCTATCTATATGTGAATCTATCTATGGAAGACTACTGTACATTCTTCTCACGAGCTCCAGTAGTGAGGAGTTACTGGAAACCAGTCTGTCCCAGTTTATATGAACATCTTTTAATCCTCTCCTGTGATCTGGTTCCATCTTTGTTCACTCTGAGCTCGACCCAACATATTAAATATCTCTGCAGCTTAAGTTTAAAGCTCTTATAAATGTCAGTGTATATATTTGTTAACACTTTCATGTTGTTGTATCTGAAGCAGTTTGATCAGCGTCCACATGGCGGCGCTGTCGTCCTTCTGCTCAGCTCCTCGTGTTGTGTTCATGTGGCAGACAGAAATATTACATATGCAGGTTACTGTACACACGAGAGAGACTCAGTGACCTGCAGCTTTATCAGCATTGTGTTCAGGTGCTGAGGTCAGATCTGTAAACTGTGTGAAACTGTGAAGCAGCACCAAACTCCTTAGAGAAAACCATCAGTTTTAACATGTCTTTGAATAAAGACAAAGAAATAAACTGACAGATGACTTATTGTGCTGTATCGTGAATTATCTGAGTGTACGCAGAAGCACTTTATTATACTAAAGAATTAACTTTTATAACTGTCCTCCTTTGCCTGTTAAATAACAAGTACCTCAAACTGAAAACAAGACAACCTTAAATTGTGAAATTTGTCAATGGAGTTTGGCACAAACGTAAAACAAGTTTTAAATCTACTCAGAATGACTGAAAACCATTATTATTATTATTATTATTATTATTGTTGTTGTTGTTATTGCACTGTGCAGTTATTTACCTGTACAATATTTTTCCCATCTCTTCAAACTTCTTACATCTAATTCTCTATTCTTTACATGACTGATATTATTATGCAGCCCATTGGTGCATAAAAACTGAATCTTGAAAATAAAATAAAGTAAAACAGCCTATCAGTGTAGAGTTTTGAGGTTACTGTACTTGACTTGAGTAATGAGGGAATATTGTACCTTTTCCTTTACATTTATTCAGACAGCTGTACTCAGATAATATTACACATTAACATCTTATATTATTAAAATGCTGCTAAGTTAACCTGTTCCATTCATGCAAACTAAATACATTTTAAAGTACATTTTAGCGATAATTTGCAGCCTCTGCAACTTTGCTTATTTGTAACGCAGGACTTGTTGTAATGGAATATATTGCACCTCTATATTTTAGGCTACTGAGATATTTGACAGTGTAGAAACTAAAATCTGGTAAAGCTGGTGGTTTAATCTCCAATGATACATTAACATTAATTAGTTTATTTATATTTTGTATTAATAATCAGAATCTGTAAAGTAAGTAAATTTATTAAACAGATGTAGTGCAGTAAAAACTGTACTTATTTATTTCCCTTCGATGCTCCTCTCAGAGGCAAATACCGTAGGTTTCATTGTGGTAAATATCTCTTCTTATTTTGTGACCCTCCCCAGAGCTACAACTATTTTTCCTTGAGCCTCCCTGAGTGATGGCTGGAAAATCAGAATCAGACTCAGAAATAATTTATTGATCCCAGAGAGGCAATTGTGATTTCTTACAGTCGCTTGGATATAAAGAATAGAGAATTGTAATGAGTAAGAATAAGAGTATGAAATAAAAACTGTGTAAATATAAAGTAATAAAATAGAGTAAAACTGAAAATGTGCATTAAGTAAAATAAAAATAACAATAATAATAATAATAAAATGTTAATGGATGCCTGCAAGTTGTGTCAAAAATAATCTGAAAATAAATAAATAAATACAAGATAAAACCACTGTATGCTCCTCCTCTGAGACAAAATAACAAACACAAGTCGCTCCCAGTGCTGAAAGACATAATTTCACACACCTGTCCTTCTTCATAAATAACGAACAGTCCCTTAGTTTCTTCCCGCCGCTGCCTTTTCCTGTTAATTTCAGTTTCTGTGTTAAAACTCGACGAAATCATTCAACAGCTTTTTAAATGATCGTTTTAATGTTTGACTTCAGACAGAAATCCAATCTGTAAATTTAATCTGAGAGTAAATCAGCCGTGTGTGTGTTTTCCGCTGCAGTGAACACACTGAGTGTCCGCGGTGCTCAGCGGACCGTGAACGCGCCGCATTAATATCACATTAATACTACACTACCCACAGCCCCCCGCGTTGAGCCATGTTGTAGGAAATCCGCTTGCGGGCGGCGGATTATTGTAATCCGACAGAGAGGGTCTGGACGACACCTCGGATCACGACAGAGGAGCGGAGCCCAGCGGCAGCAGCAGCGGCAGCAGCAGCGGCAGCAGCGGCCTGTACCGACAATAAGGGATAAAGTTGAGATATGATCTGACGCGCTGCACCTGAAGGCATCATCAGCGGTGCCCGGGCCGTTTCCTGGACCAGTCCCTCCGCCTGACACACACTGACAGCGGCTCGGCATCCCTGCAGCGCACCGCGGAGCACAGCGGAGAGCAGAAAGCTTTAATTTGTTAGTGAAGGAGCTCTCCTCCTTCTCCTCCTCCTCCTCCTCCTCCGCCTCCTCCTCCTCCGCCGGCTTTAACTCATCTCGGCTCGGCTCGGCTCGGCTCGGTCTGTCTGCGGAGTGAAGCTGCTCCGAGCCGAACTTAGCTAGCGCGGCTAGCTCACTGCAGCTAGCTAGCTAGCTCGGAAGGAATTCATCAAGTTTAGTTAGTAATTTAGCGAATTTTGCGACGCGCAGCCGAACGAGGAGGCAGAATGTCGGCGAAAGACCAAAACAAACTCTCCACCACTGAACGACCGATTAAAGGTACGTGACATTTCTTTCTTTTCTCCCCGGTGGGTGCAGGAAGTTAACGGACGCTGCTGTCACAGCTAGTTGGCTAAATGTGAGCTTCATGACAGCCCAGCCCCGTTAACACTTAATTTACTCGGGGTTTTTTTCAGCGGATCACGGTGCTTCCTACCCGCCTCTCCGCCGGCAGGGCGCTCACACAGCCCGGTTACACAAGTTAATCAATCCGGGCGGCAGCTAATGAGTTAGCTTCTTAGCTTAGCTGTCCGGACTGCCAGATGTCAGCTGTATGCTGTTAAACGGGGGTCATCCCGATGTTCCCGGGGTCCTCTCATATTAACGAACATTTCCAGAGATCGGTGAGGGCTAGCTTCACGGTTCAAACTGCCAACGAGGGAAGGGAGGTGGACGTTTTAAATGCAATTTGAATGATAAAAATCCGTTCAGCCACTGTGGAGATATCAACGTACAAAGTCAAGAAAACTGTCTTAGCCCACATATGTGAAGGCGTAGGCAGGGGCGTAGCTCCACATGCTGGGCCCCGGTGCAGAGGACAGGGGGGTCCGAAGTTTTACATCATGAGAAAATACCTGGGGGAAATAATATCAGGGTATTTTTTGCAATGTTCTTGACAATGTGACACATTAGTAAAAAAATAAAATTAAAGAAGATATAATTGCATCAAGATCAGTGATGTAGTTTTACAGTGTGCATCAAATCTTAAATAAAAACTAAAATGATGTTTCATTTCTTTAGTTTGTGAACAACAGTAACTCAGAGTCAGATTCGGATCCTGTCACAATATTAATAGAACAACTAAATCAAATCTACCACTAATTACACATTTAAATAAATGTCCCCTGGGATCTATATATATGTAAATCAGCTGATTTCCTTCTCTGTTTTTATGCTCTGCCATTTCTCCTCTAACCATCAGGCTGTGACAGGCTGTTATGAGACAGTCACATATATGGAGTTTATTCACGTAGGTTTACATCAGCAAAGGTTTGTGACAGAATCAGAGAGGAGAGGGAGAGACGCTGTGCTGCTGCCAGAGGAGCCGCTGAATGAGTTCCCTCTGAGCGCTAAGAGAAGGAAAACATTCAGGACACCACACTTTATTCCACACTACTGAAGCTGCTCCTCTTTTTGGAACCACCGACGAGTCGGGAATAGTTTCGCTTTCAGCCATGCTTGTTGTTGCCGTGGGTAACAGTATGACGTCACTATGTTGACAAAATATACTGGTGTTATCGTGAATGAGATGATATGACACATCTGCACTGGGGGCCTCCTGCCTCTCTCGTCATATGGGTTGTTTTATAAAAATCACACACACAGTTACCACGGACGCAAGCACCTGAACACAGAGACGCGAGCAACACACTTAGTTTTATAGTCAACACATTGAACGCAAGTATCGCCCGCGCAATAGGTGGTAGCAGAGTCACCGGTACATTCTGGCTAGCTAGTACTGCTGTTTTATTACAGTACAAGGTGCTAGATCTGTCATATAAATGCGGATGTGCCCGTACGAGTTCGCAAAGTTTACCCTCCCCGCCCGCCATACTTCATCCCTGCTTCTTCTGTGATTAACAAAAAGTGGTTAATTTCAAGTACGTCGCTTGCATTATCACCCCCGCTGGCAACGCATGGTATTACACGCGTCGCTGCGTTGCGTATCAAAAAAGTGGACAACACATTTTGAGACGCAAGCACGCATCATGGCGGCCAATGCGTCTCGATGCGTTCTAATGCGTTTGCATCTGCGTGCCTTTGCGTCGACTATGAAGCAGCCCTAAAACTCAACACCAGCTTCATGCTTTCTGTTAGTTTTCACAGTGAATGAATATAATATAATGTAACTGGTGGACTCTGGTGATGTCTGCGTCGTGTTGCTATAAAGAGGTCCAGACCGTGGATATCTGCGGAGGTGATCTCTGGTTATTCTTGACAACTGACAGCGAGAAGTAAAAACAAAATCCTCCGTCAGTTATGACCATATTACCTGGAACTTCTACACAAATTAAATGACACAGGAACATGTCAGCATAAAATGAACTTATAAACAGTTAACAGCACTAAAACGCAGACATTACTACGAGAATAATGCTTCTCACCTCTCCCATGGAGCACCACAGCAGAAGGGGAGAGGTAAGGAGGGAGACACCCAAAGGTGAATGTAGGGGAACAGAAACTGAGTATCAAAGTTTCCACATATTGACTACGGAGGCCTGAGAGGGTCAGGTAATAACAACTGAATTGTGTTAGTATAATATTAATAACATTAATTATACAAATGTGACACATATATTGTAAAGTATTGTATTTCATGTCTCCACCTGCTGGTGTGCTGTCACCATAAGAGTACACATGTGTAATATGTAGGGCTGACCTAAAAAATTCGAAGCTTCGTTCAACGGCATGGGATTCGATTATGATTATGATTATGATTATTATTGCAAGAAACTACCTTTTCGCTATAATTTTTAAGTTATTAACTTTTTTGGACTTTTTTCCCACTGTGATAGCGTCCGTCTATAGCAACATCATAATTAATCCAGTTGGGCTGATAAAGTACGTGAAATTGCGATAGACTCCTTCCTGCTGCCAGTAGACAAGAATGTAACTGGTGTGTCACGTGTGACGTCACGGACAGGCTGTAAAACAGGTTAGTAAACAGTAGAAAGCAGCATGGAGAATGCTACGGCGTTATTTAAGTCTCACACTTATTCAGTCTGTCTTTCAAACTCGGTGCAGACTAAGTTCACTGATGTTGCTCGGTACGTGTCCTGCGTCCCTGACTAGGGCTGCAACTAACAATTACTTTCATTGTCAACTAATCTGTCAATTATTTCTTCGATTAGTCGACTAATCATTTTATTGAAAAATGTGTTAAAATGTTGAAAAATGTTGGTCTGTCTCTCCCAAACCCAAAACTGTCATCTAATGTTTTTCTTCGTACTCATGCCAAAAGGTTTCAGTTTACCATCATGGGAGAGTGTGTAAAGCTGCCAATATCTGAACGTAAGAAGCTGCAATAAGAGTATTTTGGGTACTTTTATAGTACTTTTCTATGAAAAATGACTCAAACTGATTAGTCGACTACAGAAATAGTCACCGATGGTTTTAATAGTCGATTAGTTGACTAATCGTTGCAGCCCTGTCCCTGACGCATTAAATTTAAAATCATGCAGTAAACTCGCTTTTGATTTGTTGCTGTGATTCAAAAAATGTATAAATAAACTATTATGGTTTGTTGACGTACAAAACCTTTTAGCTCAGGTTGCACAGATGTTAGGGACAAGAAGCATTTGAAGATACTCAGAGAAATTACATCACAATAGGCAAAGATACCAACGTAGGTAGAGATGCACGATAATATCAGTCATCACTATCGGCCAATATCGGCTTTAATGAATATCACAGACACTGAAAAGTATTTCATATCTCCGTCTGCTGGTGGAGGTCGTGGTCACGATAAGAGTATACCTGTATAATATGATGTTGATTCTGCGACAGAGGAGACTTGACCGTTACTAAGATTAGTTTGTGAAAAGAGGGGATGTATCTGTATCAGTATCTGTTATCGGTCAGAGGAGTTGCTACATATCAGCATATTGGATATTGGCACAAATCAAATATCGTGCATCTTAAACGTAGACAGAGACGTGGGCAGAGATGGCCTGTGGGTCACAGTGTTACCTGAGAACAGAGTAATTATTACATAAACTGATAGCTGCCACACCTGTGCAGCTGATTCCGTCCTCTCAGCCTCTCTGTGCAGGTGGAGACAGTCAGGATGATTTATTCTGTCAGTGATTATCCTTCAGTGTGTTTGAGCTCCACACAGAGACAGTGTGTAACACACCACACTCTGTGACCCGTCAGATTGAGCGACCCAATTAAGTATTTCTGCCGTACTCCCACTGCAAACGTTTCTATGACACTTGGTCACATTTTGATGCCAGCTGGTGCCAAAAATTAAACCGACGTCGTGTTCGGAGTGGGTCACATGTTCTGATGTTGTAGTAGCAGGAGCTGTGTTGTACAGGTGTGTCTGTGGAGCCACTGACGCCTCTCAGGTGAACCTCCAGATCAATCGTTTCCCACCACGTTAGATGAACGATGTCTTCATCAGCACTGTCACTGCAGGTTTTATTAATATTATGAAAGAGGACTTTGTTCTGATAAGTTTAGGTTTATCTGTATGAGGAGGCAGTGACTGATGGAGAAGGGGCGGGGTTTAATAAGTTCATACTTCCAAATTTCAAATTCAAATTTGCCTCCCTGTTACCACGACTTCATCACATTCGGACTATTTAAAGGTCCAGTGTGAAAGATTTAGGATTGCAGGATTGTACATTTCAAGCAGCTGAAACTTCTCCTGGTCAGAATTCCTTCAGTGTTGAGGAGGTTTTAACCAGGAGCTGAATCATCCACAGAGGTCTCATTTATCAAACAGTGCATAGGATCCATGCTAAGAGTGTGAAAATGGCTCACGCCAAAAATATCTTGATGTATAAAACCATGTGTACGCCTGACAGCGCGCAGTTTTCTTTTATAAATCCCAAATCAACTTGAAATTGTCTGCACGTGGATCCGCCCACATTCAACTATAAATCGATAAGTAACGTTAACTTACCGCAGTAAACATACGGCAGTACCCGGCCCTCCCTCTTCCGTCTAACGTTTATACATACTATATAATGTTTTATACACAATAATAGATGGATTAGCAACCGTTTTACTTCTGACGATAAATAGTTTCCATCCTAGACTTGTATGGCTTTTTGAATTGTTTTATTTAAGGTGTAAAAAAAAAAGAAAGAGAGAAGACGAAACCGCGATATCATGCCGTCACCGCATCCCCCCAGATAATACTGTGATATTGATTTTAGGCCATACGGCCCAGCCCTAGTATCGTGTGATATGAGGCGTCATGATACAAATACATTCTGTGCATGGGTCAGTTTCCCTCCAGGTGCGCACATTCTCCTCTCAAGTCTGTTTTTATACATCACAACTTTTGCATGTGAAGTGGCATGCGCCTCTTTCAGGCCTCGTTTCATGCGGACGCAATGTCTACAGACACGACACAGCATTCAGTACATCCAGTGCATCAAAACATTGTTTTCTAGTTGGAGCCGCGCCTCGTTTTCAAACTGTATGGTTTGACTAAAATGAACAATGACAGCAATATAGTCCACGATGAGCAGCGCTAAAATCAACCTGCGTAGTTGTCCCTCCATTGTGACATTACAAAGTGTCACATTTATCTTGCAAGTTTACTCTTCTTCAACGTTTGCTTTACTTCCTGGATTTTTCCCACATGGAAATTCTGACCAATCAAGAGCAGCTTTCTCACACAAGGCATTTGATCTGGTCCTCTTGTAAATGCTGCCGTGAGAACACGAACCAACTCTAGGCAATTATACAACTTTGGAACAACATGAGTCCCTGATTCAGACCAGAGGAGACGAGTCTAGGGCTGACAGCAGCCTGAGAGATGAGTTTAAAATCGTATTATTAATTATTTCAGATGTCCCCACAGCTCTGACTGACTTCCTGTACAACTCCCACTTTTCCAAACCAAACTTCCAGGTTTAAATATGGTCCCGTGTCCTGTGTTTGTGCAGCTGAGGTGTTTCAGTGTTTAGTGAACCGGCAGGTCGTGTGTGTGTCTGAGTGTGAACGGTCACGTATGATTGGCTCAGCGGGTTAGAAAGGCTTAGGAGTGTAAATCTGCAGGAGAGTGTCACGTCATTAAACCTGCCCTCTTAAGGCTGCCAGTCAGTCAGGAAGTCACAACACAAACACACACACACACACACACACACAATATGGACCAGCTTGTGTCTGCAGTGAGGTCTCATCAAACAATTAACAAGCAGCAGTTTACCCTCAGAGACCACTTTATTAGGTACAGCCGTAAACTCTAATCCAATCTGATACAACAGCTGAGCCATAAATTCAAAGATAACGATGTTCAGGAGTAATTTAACTACTTCTATTATGACCAGTCCACTATAACACCCCCAGTAACTGCAGCCTCCATAGTAAACGTCTAGTTGAATTAAAACCTCTCGGAAACATTTTAATCTTCATAAATCAATAATCGATCAATAAAGTATTTCTGATTCTGATTAAATTATTTTTATTATTTTAAATAGTTCAAAGATTTATTCTTAGAAATAAAGTCTTATTCTCTCCCTCTGCACCAACAACAGACCAGTTAAATTCCAGTAACAGTGTTTGTCATTTTACGACATAACGCTCTGATTAAAACCGTGATAAAGGTCATTAATTTACAGATTCATCTGTAGTGAAAATAATTGATTTACAGCCGTAGATTGATCATAATCATGTTTAATTTTCTGTCAGTTGTCAAATCAGTCGACCGATTATCTCAGGATGAAACGGTCCTGATGGTCGAGGTCACCACTGCTGCTGGACGCTGTGGCAGCTCTCAGCATCCTGTTGGACCTGGTCAATGGGTGTGTGTGTCTGTGTGTGTCTGTACACAACGATGGATCTGCTCTGGCCTTTGGCTTAGTTACCGATAGTAATCAAATCAGTCCAGCCATTTGCATCGCCTGCCACATGTAATGATTCTGTCCTCATTCATGATTAATGAAGTTGGACCTGAGGATGGAGCTGCTACAGTGTTTGGACCTGGGGCCCAGGTTGAAGCTGGTTCAGTGTCTTGTCGTGGGCCTCAGGACGGAGCCTCAGAATGGAGCTAGTTCTGTGTCCTGTCATGGGCCCAAGTACAGAGATGGTTCAGTTTGTTGTTGTGGGCCCCAGAACGGAGCAGACTCGATGCCTTGTCGTGGGCCCCACCATGAAGCTGGTTTAGTGTTCTGTCATGAGTCCATGATGGAGTGTTCTGTCATGGGGCCAAAGATGGAGCTGGTTCAGCATTTGGTCCTGGGGCCCAGGATGCAGCTGGTTCAGTGTCCTGTCATGGGCCCAAAATGGATCCTGTTCAAAGTTTGGACCTAGGGCCCAGGTTGAAGTTGGTTCAGTGACTTGTCGTGGGCCTCAGGACGGAGCTGGTTCAGTGTGCTGTCATGGGGCCAAAGACGGCGCTGGTTCAGCATTTGGTCCTGGGGCCCAGGATGCAGCTGGTTCAGTGTGCTGTCATGGGGCCAAAGACGGAGCTGGTTCAGCATTTGGTCCGGGGGCCCAGGATGCAGCTGGTTCAGTGTTTGGGTTTTATATCAGAGACACAACGATTAGTTGATCAGCTACTGTTTTGATAATCGACTTGTTTCAAGCATGAAGAAAAAATTCCAAAATGATTTTAGCTTCTCAGATGAGACCAGTGACCAGTGATTTTATTATAATAGTAAGTTGAACATTGTGCGGTTTCAGACTCACTCAGACAGAAGAAGCAAACTAAAGACATAACAGTTAATTTATTAACACAGAAAACAATCAACAGATTAATCAATCACAAAATCAATAGGGCCAATGATCAGGTTTATTCAGCTCTGATCTTTTAATATTATCTGATTTATATTTCTGCCTCGCGTCTGAGATGATGACCCACAGATGATGTGTGTATCAGTCGTGTTGTGTTTGGCTGAAGCCGCTCTGGTTTTGACCTCGTCGTCCTGCTGATGTTTGTTTGGAGCAGAAACATGTCGATGCCTCTGCTGTGTCAGCACAAACAGAAACAAAGCCGCCGTCTGTTTGACGCTCGCTTTGTTTTGTTTATATTTGACTGGCTCCTGACCACAGAGCCTACGGTGGCCAACAGGGACAAAGTTCAGCATCAGGCACCGTCACACAAGGGAAGTAAAGTGTTTAAAAGTTGCGAGGACTTGAAGTGAGTCATCTGCTCTAAGTGAAGCGTTCAGTGGGCGCATGGACGTGTCAGGCCTCTGTGAAGAGTAGATGTAAGCTGATCACACTGAAGGCTGCTGCAGCCAGCGCTCAGGCGCAGTTATTAAAAGAACGTTACTCTCCAGCCGCTCATCTGTGTCACTGATTATTTACATACCACTTCCTATAGACGTCTCGTTTCACAACTTTGGTTTTCCTCTGCTCAGACGCAGAAACGCAGACCTCACTAATCACTGAGTCGATCGTCTTGTCCGATCACGTCTGTCTTGAGCCGGTTGGTTTCCTCTGCGTGCTGGTGATGAACCAGTTCAGGAGCCCTGACATGATTGGCTGAATGTGTGCGACCTGGTTTGGTTTCAGAGTTGCACACTAAACTAGACCACTGGGCCAGGAGTGTGTGTGTGTGTGTGTGTGTGTGTGTGTGTGTGTGTGTGTGTGTGTGTGTGTGTGTGTGTGTGTGTGTGTGTGTGTGTGTGTGTGTGTGTGTGTGTGTGTGTGTGTGTGTGTGTGTGTGTGTGTGTCGACAGGAGGAAGTGTCCTCTGAAGTACTCTCTGTATGAGGAGTCAGGACGGAGGAACAGGCAGGATCACATCAGTTTTATAGAAGAAACAAACGACAGTTATTTCTTTGATCCACCTTCATTTGTCAGTATAAACAGATGCAAAGTTCCTCAGTGACAGTTTGTTTCTGTGTGTAACATCACGCACAAGAACACACAGCTCAAACAGGGTGAGTGATGTAGGGCTGCCTCTAACTAAGACTGTTCCTAGTGGACCAGCAGTCGTCATCAGGGTCCATCAGTGGTCTAGTCTCCTGCATGTTTCTGATATGAATGTAATGATTAAATGATATATTTTGGTGGTTTGAGTTGAAGGTGTGAGAAAGAATAGTATCAGTAACATTGTTAACACTGTGCTACATTACAGAGAAACACAAACAGTACTAATGAACCTTCATTAATATAGGCTTATATTTTATCTCCAAGTGCACGTCACACACTGAGCGAGCCGCCTGTTAATGACGCTGTGGGCTAATGGGCATGTAGCTACTTCCATGTTTCACATGATACGTCATGTTTGTAGTCGACCAATGAAGATGAGTTTACATATCACCTTGGGTTCGTCCTTCACCTTCTCAAAATGATCCCACACTTTGGATTTCCTGCCCGACATGTTATTAACTAGCCTGTGGAATAACCGCAGGTACCAGCCCTGGAAATTAACCTGACGAGGACACTTCCTGTGTCTGTCCTTTCAAAGTAAAGTCACATATGATCCAATCATATAGGGTTGGATTTATTTTGACAAGGTGCAGCTCCTGATAGTTTCACATTCTCTCTCTCTCTCTCTCTCTCTCTCTCTCTCTCTCTCTCTCTCTCTCTTTTTTTTTTTTTTTTGTTTTTATGTGACTAAGCGACCAATGAAATCTTGCTGACCTTTCTGGTCGACTAACGTTTGGTCGACTGTCAGGGGGCAGCCTTTGAATGATTTTAGAAAACCATAAAAATTGATACTAGAATTGTCATTAAAAACATTTTTAATCAGATTTTAGAAAAAAAACACGAAACATTTTGATCCAAAAAAATTTAAATATAGAAACGTAAACAAAATATTTATCAACACTCCAAAAGTTATTTGAACTATGTACATTATTTAATTTTTGAGATTAGCTAATTTTTAATAAAGTGAAAAGACACTGTGATAGAGTCATCCTTCGTGGCTCTGGTGCCTCTGTGTGTTTTTACGTGGTTTTGCACCACATGTAATGTAGCATAATGATGAAAATCAATACAGAGTAATATTGTGAAATTTTTAGTTGACGATATTGTATCGTCACATGCACACGATTTTTATGCCTTCACACTGGCGCTGTTTTTGGATTGTCCATTTTTCGCCCATTCCTGTGAACACAGGCCTCACGTGGCCGTTCACACAGAGACACACAACCTGCACACCTGGAGGGAAGTTCTTCAAATTTGGCAAAAAGATCTAGGAAGAGTCAAGAATGACCCGATTTGAATTTGGTGGTCAAAGGTCACTGTGACCTTGCATCATTCTCATGAACTACATGTGTCAAAAATACCTTAAGGAAATTTGCGCCAATTTGGCACAAACGTCCACTTGGACTCAACGATGAACTGATTACATTTTGGTAGTCAAAGGTTAACTCATCACTGTGACCTCATGGCCTTATCATTTGTGAATGCAATATCTCAGGAACGGCTTTAAGGAAAAGTTCCTCAAATTTGGCACAAACGTCCACTTGGGCTCAAAAATAAATTAATTAGTTTGTGGTATTCAAAGTTCACTGTGACCTCACAAAACATGTGTTTGTCCATAACTGAAGAATTCATTCACTAATTCTGACCAAACTTGACACAAATGTCTAACAGGATAAAATAATGAAGGTCAAAAGGTCAAAGGTCAGCTTGACTGTGACATCATCATGTTTTAACGTCATATCTCAGGAACAGAAGGGGAGACATTTGGTCAGATACTGAATTGGTGACTCTAATCTTGAAACTGTGCTGATTGTATAGATCTTCTGTGTGTGAAGCATCCATGTTTTCACTGACATGATGGAGACTGTCAGAGACACTGGGCTGGTGGGCGGAGTCATACAACCACAGGGTGGGCTGGTGGGCGGAGTCATACAACCACAGGGTGGGCTGGTGGACGGAGTCATACGACCACAGGGTGGACTGGTGGACGGAGTCATACGACCACAGGGTGGGCTGGTGGACGGAGTCATACGACCACAGGGTGGGCTGGTGGGCGGAGTCATACAACCACAGGGTGGGCTGGTGGACGGAGTCATACGACCACAGGGTGGGCTGGTGGGCGGAGTCATACGACCACAGGGTGGGCTGGTGGGCGGAGTCATACGACCACAGGGTGGTAACACTAGTTTTTTTGATAACTAGCATGAGCCAAATTATCCACAGAGGTCTCTTCCTCTCCAAATCAAATAGACCAGCTGATTTAAACCAGTAAAACACTGAATAAAGCAGCTTCATGTTCAAATTCAGAATTTCACAGACACTGTTTGGCTCAGCAGGGGCTGGAGCCGAGCTGACACTGACGCTGCTCAGCTTGTTTCTGTCATCATTTAAGATTCAGATGTCTGACTAAAATCCTACATTCAGTTAAAACACATAAATAAAAACCACGAAGTGAAGCATAAAAAGCGGATGAAAAGGCCTCTGGCAGCCAATAGCCACGCTGACACAACAGCGACCATATGACACAGAGCGTGTCTTTGATTAAAATGACAGATTTCTGTACGTTTAACGTTGTTGAAAACATCTGAGGTGATATAACTACACAACTCAAGTAAATAAATAACACTGGTCTAGTTGTTTGAAGACATTTAACTGTGTTAAAGTTACACGTGACATCTTTAAGGCAGTATTAGATATGTAAACTTATGAAAATGTCACTTTCAGTTTAGAGACAGTTAGTGGTGGAGCTGCAGCACAGCCTCCTCCTCTTCCTCCTCCTCGTCCTTCAGATGTACTTCTCTGTTAGACGTCGGTGTTTTCCAGGTATTAATCTGTTTGGTATTTCCTCCAGGGGCTGCTTTGTGCTGCCAAACTGTTCTCCTTTGTCTTCAGGTCGAGCCTCAACACGCCATCATGATTGCAGAATTGGAAAAAAAACAAAAAACCAACCCACATTAAATCTTCAGATATCATGGTCTGTTTAACACATCAGTCTGAAGTCAGTGTGGACTCACAGACTGACGCTCTGGAGACACGACTACAGTGATCAGGTTGTGTTGATTCATTGTTTGGTAAGAAAACAGTGAAAATCACCACCCACTGTCACCTGGAGCAAAACAACAGTCCAAAGCAAAAAAAAAACAAAAAACAGTTTATAACAATGGAAGAAAAGCAAGTAAATCTCACAAAAAACCTTCAAAGAGACGTGTTATATTTTACTGTTACTGCCCCCGTACAGCTGACCGCTTGACACCAAGCACCTTTCTATTAAAGCTAACCCTGTCTTCACTTCACTTATAGTGACTAGCTATAGAGCATCATCATCATCATCATCATCATCATCATCATCATCATATGTGCAGAGTACATTTTTGCAGCTATTTTAGATTGTCTTAATCTTTTCACAAAATGATTACTAGTTTTTTTTGTAGTAATTTTTTTTTGTCTTTCATAGCTGTAGTCCACAAAAATTCAAACCGTTTTAGTCGAAGAAAATTCAAAATGTTTTTGTCCATAAAAATTCAAGATGTATTAGTTTACAAAATTCCAAATATTTTAATTGACAAAAATTCCAAATGCTTTAGTCGAAGAAAAATCAAAACTTTTTGTTGACAAAATTTCAAAACATTTTCGTCAACCAAATTTCAAAGTTTTGATGAAATTTCAAAACATTTTAATAGACAAAAATTCAATTTGTATCTATTTCCATATCTTTTTTTGTAGGTAGAGGGAAAATAAACGAGGCCTGAAGTAAATACTCCAAATGATGAATAAATTATCCAAGAGAATATTTGTGTAATGATAACGGGCATGTAAAAAATACAATACAATGAAAGTAATTAATTAGCTGCAGGGCTGATCCTCTGTTTGCCTTCTGGGCAGGAGGCTGAACTCTGTCCACAGAGCAGACGGACTGAACCAGGATCAGTTTTTTTGCTACAGAGCGTGCTCTGTGTCTCTGTGTCCTCGTTGGGAACGTCTCCTGTGTTTTTAAAGCTTTAACAATAGTCGACTGTAGAAACCGGAGCAGCCTTTCAGTGTGTCTGTTACAGCGTGTGTGCTGACGTCAGTGTGTACCTCACTCTCCCCCATCTGTCTCCTGCGTGTGTTGTAGCGGTGCCATATCCTCCTGGTACACGCCTGTCGGTCAAAGACCTGTATGTGGACGGGAGGCCCAGCGTGGAGGTGCTGAAGGCCCATCTGGTGAAGGAGGGCCGGCTGGAGGAGGAGACGGCTCTACGGATCATCAACGAGGGAGCCGGCATCCTGCGCCAGGAGAAATGCATGCTGGAGGTGGAGGCTCCCATCACAGGTAACAACACCTTTACGTCCTGGTCTCAGGGTTTCCCCCCAGACTCAGACTCTGGGTCTAGTTCCGCAGCTGCCCCCCCGACATGTGGCTCAGCTGAGGTATCCAACACTCCACCCTCCTGCCCTCTGACTATTTTTATCTCCTCCTGCACTGTCCCTACTTATTGTTTCCATATCTTCATGTTTTTCTTTCCTAATGTCTGAAAAAAAACATCAATGAATTCATAATTTTTCTTCAGTGAATCAATAAGCAGACTGACAAGAAATTAATCAGCAGCTCTTCTGACAGCTGAATAATCACTTTAGGCAAACATTTTTTTATATTTTATTTATTTTATTACCTTTATTTCACCGGGCAGTCCCACTGAGACTGAAAATCTCTCTTACAAGAGAGACCTCAGACGACAGACAGGGGACTTCTGCTAGCTAGCTAACATTACGAAGCAGCATAGTTATGCTAGCTGGCGTGTTATCGTAATGTGAAAATTTCAACAATTTTGCAGAACAGGACAGATGACAGACGCCAGATAGTGTGAGCTAGCTAGCTAACAAGCAACCTGACGACAGTAACGTTAGCTATGTATGAACTTTTTTCCCTGTCTCTTGCTCCGTGGTAGCCATGGTGATGTCTGCCCCTCGTTGGCAAGTCAGCATCTGAAATCCCTCACTCCGAAGGGCTAGTTTCATACCCACTACCCCTCGTTATGTCCCCTACCCCTACACGCAAAAAGGAATTGGGACATGTAGAGGTAGGGCTAAGGGGGGTATTGGGACAGGCCCTAAGTCCCCTCTGGTCAGCAGCAGCATCGGAAGTTAGTAGGGCCGCCCCCCAACAGTCGACCAGAAAGGTCATTAGTCTGCAAGATTTCATTGGTTGCTTAGTCACATAAAAAAACAAACAAATGTGAAACTCTATCAGGACCTACACCTTGTCAAAATAAATCCAGACCTCTATGACTGGACCATGTGTGACTTTACTTTGTGTTTTTAAAGATTTACATCTTCAGTAGGAACCAATAGAGCTGAGAGACACAGGCAGGAAGTCAGACAGTGTTTAGGGACGGACTAACATGTAGAAAGACGCATTACACCTCCTTTGATATTAACCTGACGTGTGTTTGTGTGTGTGTCCAGTGTGTGGGGATGTCCACGGGCAGTTCTTTGACCTGATGAAGCTGTTCGAGGTGGGCGGATCCCCCAGCAGCACCCGCTACTTGTTCCTGGGAGACTACGTGGACCGAGGGTACTTCAGCATCGAGGTAGGTGACACCCACTCGCTCACATGTTTGTGTTTCTGCCATTTCATCTGACATTTGGAGCGGCGGCCTGTCGCTCGGCTTCGGCTTAACAGAGCTTCTTTAAATAGTCGTAGGAAATGAAAGGCACACTGTCTGCCTCCTCTGTGCCCCACCCACACCCACACACACACACACACACACAAAAGTGTATGTGCACACACAGGCCTTGCATGTTGCCTCCAGGCTCGGTCTGTGTCCCATTTCTAAAACAAACCGAGGGGAGGACTGAGTGTGTTTTCTGGAGGGAGTCTTCTCGTGTAGTTGCGGACGGCGTGACATTTTCATTGGCTGCTGTCATGCTTCCTCGTTGGGATGAGTGTAGATATCTTGGAACAGTGGCGGGCCGCAGTCTGACAGGCGCAGTCAGAATCAGGGTCAGATGCATTTTAGAGTAGCAGATGCTCCATTGAACCAGATTAATTTAGAAGTCATTTATCTCCAGAAAGACACGTTTTCCAGCCACGGTGAAGTGGAGCCACAGTCCCAGCTCAACTACTGTCCTTGTTCCAGTATACAAGCACGGGAGGGGAATCCATTTATTGAGCCAAGTATGTGCGGCGACTCTACGATAGGTGGAGATATGCCCCCTTTCAGCTTGTTAGTATTGGACCTTTTTCCTGTTGACCTATTACGTCACAGACCAAACAATGGACAAACAAGTTAGCTACGGTTAGCTAGCTGCTAACTGGTACCATGGTGGACAACTTTACAGCTCTGTACATTTGGTCCGTCCAAAAAGTCACGGCTCTGGATGTAGATTTCTCCATGTTGTTACCGGCTTCTTCTTCTCTTACACATTTAATGCTATTGGACTTCCGGGTCAAAGCCCGGGGCGGAAACTGTGGAGCATGCTCAGAGCGCCTCGGCCAGTTTGGGTCTGACTGACTGTATACATGCAGGAGAAACTCAACTCTCAGTCACATTATCAGACTGTGAGAAATTCAATTTAGTACGAGTTCAGTCAGACTAACATGTTTACAGGGATTTTAAAAGTCTGGTTTAAGTCGGACTAACAAAATAAACTAATTTTCTCTGACGTCATTGAGTTTTTTATGCCTTGCCGCACCTGGAGGAAACCCACGTTGACACGGGGAGAACATGCAAACTCCACACAGAAGGGCACCTCCACCCTGGGTTCGAACCAGTAACCCTCTTACTGTGAGGCGACAGGGCTAACCACTGCACGTCTGTACGGATAACAGTTCTAAGGGTACTAGATGCTCAAATGTTTTGTGGAAAGGCAGCTTATGTTCAGACGTAGTGAAATAACTGAAGCTGTGACAGAGAGCTGGTTTCTGTAACAAGACTAAAGACCTGCATGTTTCTCCCACACACAAAGATTTGTATTTGTCTTTAAGAAACACACATATTTACACCTTTTCAACATCTGGCATAAATGCGTCTGAAACCTCAGATTTCACTTCGTCTGTAAAGATTTTGATACCAAGATAAACCCACACTGAGCCGATGATATTTCTCCAGGATACAGTGTTTGTCTTTCTGTCGGTGTGCGAGCAGGCCTGTTTAGTTTGGATGAACAGCTGGTGAGATCTGGCTCCTCGTCGACGCCTTCAGAAAAGAAAAATGAAACAGGTGGTTTGATGCAGAACAAAAACACGGACTGGTTGAGTGGCAGCTGAAAGGAGTGGGTTTGTTTGGAAGTTAAAGTACGACGTGCGTCACATTCAGTCGTGCAGAAGCTCCTTCAGTGATAACAAACTCACATTTACAAGTTGATTCTGTCCTTCGTACGTGAAGCCTGGATTACCTGGTCCAACGTTTTAACATCCTCTAAAAGCCACATTTCTCGCAGTAACTCACCAGTTTCTCTGTTTTCTGATAGTTTCTATAAACTCCACATTTTCACTGTAAAGTTCAACCAACAAAATAATTGTTTTAGTGTAAATGTGAAACCTCAGTTCTTCTTCTTGTGATCTTCACTTTTCTTCATGCCTCTGTATTTGTTGTCTCTGTGTTCAGAGAGCGCTCCATCACCAATCAGTCCCTCATGACTGGCAAACTTTGACTTAATAACATTAGAAGTTAATCAGTGGAAACTGCCTGTTTTTACCCAAAGTCACATTATCAAACCCTTAAATGTTCCTGTTGGGACAAATTCAAGTCAGCAGTTTGAATAGTTTAGGTTGTTTTTTTTGTTGTTTTGTCAAATATAAATAGTTTATTATGGGAGTGTCACAAGTCCATGGTTCATTTCAGACTTGTTTTTATGCCATTGCACCGACGGTAGCTGTGGCTGGAAGCATTATGTTTCCGGGTTGTCTGTGCATCTGTCCCATGCTCCCACGCAGCATCTCAAGAACACCTCAGGAAATTTCTTCAAATTCCAATGAAATGAATGGTTTTTGGTGGTCATAGGTCAAAGGTCAAGGTCTGTGTGACCTTATCTTGCTCATTCTTGTGAACATGATATCTCAAGAATACCTCAGGGAATTTTTGGTGGTCAAAGGTCAAAGGTCGCTGTGACCATTTCATTCTCTTGAATGCAGTAACTCAAGAACACCTGAAGGGAATTTCTTTAAATTTGACCCAAGCATCCACTTGGACTGAAGAATAAACAAATTTGAGTTTTGTGGTCAAAGGTCAAGGTTGCTGTGACCTCGTCCGTCTCAAGAACACCTTGAGGGAATTTTTTTTTAAAATTTGGCACAAAGGTTCACTTGTACTCAACAACGGACTGATGGGAATTTGGTGGTCAAAGGTCAAGGTCAAGGTCACTGCGACCTGGTTTGAAAACCCAACAAAACATGAAAACTGTCAGAGAAACCTGACCGGTGGGCGCGAGGCTGTTATTCTACTTCTTAAATGGGATTTAAAAAATATATCACCTTGCTAACAGTATCGCAGAATATTGAGTCATAACCACTGATATGTGTCCAATCAGCAGATTCTTACAAGTACACAGCCGTAGTCTCCATATTTATCTTTTTGGGTGTTCGTGTGGACAGATCCTCATAAAACAATGCAGAACGTTCAGTTGTAGTGTCTCCGTCATGACACTGAACAGGATGCCTCCAGTGACGCTCTCTAACAGCACCTCCAGGCTGATTGAGCATTGAATTTTGGATCATATTTAGTGTCCTATCTGATGGCAGATGGTTGAGTTTGGGGCTTGAGTGTCGTGTTAACCCTTCCCTCCCCTGTGTCTCCCTGCAGTGCGTACTGTACCTGTGGGCTCTGAAGATCAACCACCCCAACACCCTCTTCCTCCTCAGAGGCAACCACGAGTGCCGGCATCTCACAGAGTACTTCACCTTCAAACAGGAGTGTGAGTCCTCCTCCTGACACTCCTGTTGTCTGTTTGTCTTCAGACGTCTCCGCCATGAGCAAACTGATGACCTCACTGTGTCCGTTATTGTAGCTCTGACAGGCAGTGCTGTGTTTAAAGTGTGTGTGTCCTGCAGGTAAAATAAAGTACTCTGAGCGTGTATATGACGCCTGCATGGATGCGTTTGACTGCCTGCCTCTGGCGGCGCTCCTCAACCAGCAGTTCCTCTGTGTGCACGGAGGTCTGAGCCCTGAAGTCACCTGCCTGGATGACATACGGAAGGTAAACAGATAGTTTCCTACTGATGTTTTCTGTAGGGTCGATGTTTAACTTAATTTAATTTAATCGTAACTTTATTATAACAGCCACCGAGCTACGTTGGCTTCTCAAATAATTATATGACGTGTAAAAGTTAAACCACCCTGTCCTCCATCTGTCTGTGATTTACGCTCCACATCTACAGAGGTGTTCACCAGCTACCTGTCTGAAACTGACGTGATGTATCAGCCACATTGTTCTGTTCACAGGAACTCAAAACTCAAACATTTGAAACATTAATGAAACAAACAAAAATGCTGAAGAATCGCTGCTGTCATTTGTGTTATTTATCAGTAAATATGAAAGTCCCTGGAGATGTTTGAACTGTGTGTCATTAGTTTAAACTGTGTCTCTGTGTGTGTGTGTGAAGCTGGATCGGTTTAAAGAACCTCCGGCATTCGGGCCGATGTGTGACTTGCTGTGGTCGGACCCGGGGGAGGACTACGGCTCAGAAAAGACCCAGGAACACTTCTGCCACAACAGTGTGAGAGGCTGCTCTTATTTCTACAGGTAGGACATCTGTCCGACTCTCCCCGCCGCTGCTGATGCTGCTGCACATGTTTCCACATTTAAAAAAAAAAAGAGACAGAAAGCAGCTTGGTCTGTTAATCTGAGCTGATTAAAGCTTTTACAAACAATGGCTTATCTCTGGATAAGTGAGCGCCGCTTAAATCCGCTGTCAGACAGATACTGAAAATAAATATTAGCATTCTCTGCTCTGTCTTAATATTTGAACTGAATTTGTTGACACCACATGGAGGTCACAGTGCGGGGACAACTGCTGCGGTTTGTTTCAGTAGCAGGATGTTTAAATGATCCACTGTGTCTCTAATAGATGTGTCAGTGAGCACAGCCTTATACCATCTTAAGGTGCAGACACACCAAACCGACATCAAAGAACTAACGGCGACGAAAGCCAACTGTTGCGTCGTCTACGTCGCCTCACGTCGCCTCACTTCGCCCTGTGTCAGTTGCATTTGAACACACTACACGGACTACATCCGACGGCCAAGTAGCACGTACGTTTTAATAATAATAATAACTTTGTTTTGTATAGCGCCTTTCAAAACACCCAAGGTCGCTTAACATAGAATGTGTGTAGGTGTGTGGGTGTATATGCATGTGTGAAAAAGTGTGTGCTTGTGGAGACTAGCAGCCAAAGGCCTCTGAAAAGAGATATGTTTTGAGGTGCTTTTTGAACGTGGCCATTGAAGGGGCATTCTGAATGTGTTTGGGTTCTGCGCCTGCGTGAGAGAGAGCGGAGTGAGAGAGTGGTACATCCTGTCAGCCGAGGGGTTTCCTATCTGTGTAGCCGAGCACCGCAGCACCTCCACGGACTATTACATCCAGACGGTCCCGGTGTTTCCTCCGCAGGCTCCACTTCACTCAGCTGCCCGATAAACCCGCTGCTTCTTCCCACTTTAACCTGAATAACAAACCAGGGCTCGGTGCTCCGGTTGGATCCAAACGGAGAGCCGGGGCTAGCTCAGAGACTAGCGGAGGCTAACTGGCTGTGCTTCCCTCCGGTCATGCTGCGGCTAACGCTCCGCTAGCCGCTCCCAGCTAGCTCCGGTTTGTTATTCAGGTTAAAGTGTGAAGAAGCAGCGGGTCTGTGGGGCAGCTGAGTGAAGTGGAGCCTGAGGAGGAAGCACCGGTTAGCCCCGGTTTCACTACAGGCAGATTCACTCGCTACAGGGGTGAGGAAATAAAACCTGAACAGCCAATCAGAGTGATCTCTCTCACTGACAAGCTCCGCTGATGATTCAACATGCTCAATCGGATGCCGAAGTGCCGACGGTGCGGGACACACTGCAAAAACTAGGGTGACAGACACTCACCGGCGGCCCGACTGTGGTTGATGGCCCGTTGTTGGCTTGGTGTGTCAGGGCTTTTAGATTAGCCTATTAGCATGCTAACATTAGCTAATTATCAGTACACACAGAAGCTGATGGGAATGTGGTTAGTTCTGCAGGTGTTTAGTCATAAATCAAAGTACAGGACACATTACCCCTTTAAAAACAGACAGTTTAAATAGATTTGAAATAAGATCCAAAATAGCGAGCATTCATTCTGTTTGCAGTGGAAAGCTAACAAAGCCTCTGTCTGCCCCATCAGTAACTTGTGTTACCTTATGTGCTGTGCAAACGTGGTTTGGTTGTGTAGATTTTAGGGATATGAAGCATTTGAAGATGTCATTTCTTCTTCACGATAAACAAAAACACCAACGTAGGCACTGGAGGGCCGTTTGTGTCGCAGAGTTGAAAGGGTTAATATGTTGACCTGGTGATGGCGCTAGATGAAACGTCAGAGGAAGTTATTACGATTCATCCTGATGGGAACATGAATGATGAAACACATTTCATCACACCCATTCAGTCGCTGTTGAGATGTTTCAGTCTGGAACAAAATGGCGGACAGACGGACGTTGACGTCACACTAAAAAACAAAACCTTCGTACAGACACAGAAACCATTAGAGCTGCCAACTGAATGAACTGAAGGGAGGCTTTGTTCACTTGAATCAGAGCTTTTCAAGACGTAGTGTCAGGTATGTTTAACTGAAACCACCACAGAAGAAGAAATACCTGCGTCCTGATGGACTTAGTTAAAAAGTCTCTCCAGACAGAATCAGTCAATCACTGAAGTGAATCGTCCGCTCTGTGACGATCACATGTAACCTCCTGCGTCGGCAGCCTCGACCTTAATTGATCTCTAATTTTAGCGCCTTCAGCATCTCTTGTTATACTCGAGTTCAAGCAGCCTGCTCAGCTGTCATGGCAACCGAGGTGACGGAGAGACAGCCGAGCTGCAGGAGGAGACATCCTGCCTCAACATTTGGGCAATAAAAAATGAAGCTGTCATCCTGTCTCTGTTTGTCAAGCTGGCATCTCATCATCATCACCATCATCATCATCCTCATAATCTACCCAGCAGTGTGACTTTTCTTCTTCTGTGGTTTCAGTTACCCAGCAGTGTGACTTTTCTTCTTCTGTGGTTTCAGTTACCCAGCAGTATGTGACTTCCTGATGAACAATAACCTGTTGTCTGTAATACGAGCACATGAAGCTCAGGATGCAGGGTAAGTGATTTTCTGCAGTATATTTTACCACATACTACCACTATACTCTTATTATGGTATGTATGTTTTATGCTATTGTACGTCCCTTTTAATATTTGTCTCATTATATTCTATATTTTGTTATAAAGTTATGCTGTAAACGGCAAGTATACAGTGTATTTTTACTTACTATATGATGTATAGTATGTTTAATTATGTATCCTACACATATATTATATGTAACTTTCTTTATCCTTATCATATTTTACTTTATCCTCTCTTTATCTCCTCTTTTCCTTATCTTAATTTATTTTATTTTTCCTTATCTTATTTTATCTTTTATTTTTCCTTATCTTAATTTATCTTTTATTTTTCCTTATCTTAATGTATTTTATTTTATCTTTTATTTTTCCTTATCTTACTTTATTTTATTTTATTTTATTTTATTTTTCCTATTCTTTATTTACTTTATTTAATCTTTCCTTTATCCTAATCTTAATTTATTTTATTTGAACTTTTATTTTTCCTTATCTTAATTTATTTTATTTTATTTTATTTAATCTTTCCTTTATCCTTATCTTAATTTATTTTATTTTATTTTATCTTTATCCTTATCTTAATTTACTTAATTTTAATTTGTATTTTGTTAATCTCTAATTATGTCGTTCTTTCTTCTTTATTTTGTTTCACTACTTTTTCTTCTCCTTCTTTATCCTTAAATTATCTTTTGTTTATCCTTATGTTATTTGACCTAGTCTTTATCTCATCTTATCTCTTTATGTTTATATTTGTCTGTAAATCCTCCAACAGTGTGTTTTTCTGTCCGTCAGGTATCGAATGTACAGGAAAAGTCAGACGACAGGCTTCCCTTCTTTAATTACGATCTTCTCTGCTCCTAACTACCTGGATGTGTACAATAACAAAGGTAAGAGAAGTGAAGGACGGAAACCATGGCAACAGGTTAAAAAACCTTGAAGCCCTGGCAACAGGAGACAGGAAGTGCATCATGCAGTAGAAAATGTTAACGTGTGTGTGTGTTGGGTGTTTTGTCCTCAGCGGCGGTGCTGAAATATGAGAATAATGTGATGAACATCCGGCAGTTTAACTGCTCCCCTCACCCCTACTGGCTGCCCAACTTCATGGACGTCTTCACCTGGTCTCTGCCCTTTGTCGGAGAGAAAGGTTAGACAGCAGATCAGAGTCTGTGATTGTGTGTGTGTGTGTGTGTGTGTGTGTGTGTGTGTGTGTGTGTGTGTGTGTGTGTGTGTGTGTGTGTGTGTGTGTGTGTGTGTGTGTGTGTGTGTGTGTGTGTGGAGGTGAGGACTGTGTGTCAGGGCTGCAGAGTTATTACAGCAGGAATTATCCAAAAAAAACACTTTGTAGGTCGAGGCAGAAGTAAACACACCCACATATGATTTTCACTCCTGTTCAGAAGCTCAGAATCAGCTGTTATATTCACGGGTTTCTTCTGTCCTTCAGCAGTATTTGTACAACATAAAAACAATAAAATTCAGACACCAAATTTATTATTTACATTTCAGAACAAGAATAAAATGAGTGACTTTTTTCCAAATATTCTCTCCAGCAGAGCCCGTAGATCCTTTTACATGTTGAAAATATGATATCAAATGGCATTAAAATAAAAATTATAGTCAAGAACTGAAACTTTAACTTAACAACTTTAATAAAATTAAAACAGCTGCTCTAATATCAGCTGCTTCAACAACAAACTGAGAGTTTTACTTTGGATGAAAAAAAGCAGAGCTCCAAGTGAAACCAGTTTTACTCTCCTTACTCTCCACTATTTTCTCATGATGAGCAGCTTGCCAAAAAAATGACTGACCATGAGCCGCTAACAAAGCTAAAGATGGTGGGTTGCTAACCAACAAACGATTTGAAAACCTTACGAGTTAACAAACAAAGAATTGGCTGAACAGAAGAACAAACAAAACATCCTACTAATGAAAAAAATAACAACAAATAATGTCCTACCAAACAAACAAACCACGCAACAACCATGCTAACTAACTAACAAACTAATAACCTAACAGAACATTGAATGATGTAACCTAAAGCACAAACCACCTAATAAACGCACAAACTAAAGATCTAAGGAACGAATAAACTAATGACCAAAAGGACAATCAGACGACCTTACGGACGAACGAGTGAACACATTAATAAACTAACGACCTAACTGAAGAACAAACAAACAGACAAGTAATGACCTATCGGACATGCAACAGCCTAGCAAAAAGTGAACGACTTAACATAGAACATAGCCCTAATGGATGAACTCACGGCCTAACAAGTAATAACAACTGAATGGACGAATGAATGACCTAATGGCCGAACCAACAACCGTATGAAAAAACGAACGACCTAACAAGATATCAAATGCCCTTCCAAACAAACCAATAACCCAACAGATGAACAAACTACCTAACAAATTAACGACCTTAAAACCGAATGACCTAACAGATGAGGGAATGACTTAATGGAAGAATGAGCAGCCTAACTAAAGAACTAGCTAACAACCTAACAGACAAACCAACCTACTACCTAACCAACGAGTGAACGAACTAATGGAAGAAATAAGAACTGAATGGACGAAGGAACAACTTTATGAAAATACGTACGACCTACCAAACACAACCAATAACCTAACAGACAAACTAATTGACTTAACGGAAGAACAAATGACCTCACAAACGAACAACCTAAAAACCACATGACCTAACAGACGAGTTAATGTCTGAAACTGAAGGATGAACAACCTAACTAATGAACAACTTACGACCCAACAGAGAGACAAACCAACTAACAATTAATCGACAAATAAACTGACAGAAGGAAACGTAGCTTGCTAGCTTGATATTGATTTTTCAGTATTGTGTGTCTGATTTTTATCAAATGATTCGAAATCCATTCGTACTCTTTTTCATGAGTATCTGAATTAACCCGCTTCAGTAAAATTAACCTAAACCTAATTTGTATTTTATACATTTAGGTGCTTTTCGTTCCCTTTCTTTAAAATCTGTGTTACACACACGTTAACTGCTGTAAACAGCTGTTTTTAGTCTGTATCTCTGACAGATAAATACGAACGTCAGTTTAAAACATTGTTGAAACAGGTTGTAAAACAATGGAAAATAATGTCAGTGACATCATGTTTGCTGCTGCATGTTAGTTTAAACACACAAAACACATCAAGCAACACGTCAGTCTAAAAACAGCAACAACACATGACACTGTTTCTCCTTTAAATCACTTTATTATCACATTTAATTGTTAAGACGCTCCTCGCTGTACACGCTGTTTCCTCTCACGCAGCCCAGCTGTGTGTGAAACGTATTTCCTTCTGCAGCAGCCTGAAGACAACAGAGGAGCTCCAGACAAAGTCTAAATCTGTCTTGTGACACGGATGAGAGTTATGCATCATGTGACATAGCTGCAGTATCAGAGCAGCAACGTCATTATGACTTCTCAGCTCTTTGTATGATTGTGTTACATCATTAGGTTTACTGTGTACACACACCGTTCACAGTTCAGGACGCAGGGCCTCATGTTTAGGGAACATCCAATTCAGGAAATGTAGAAATTTGACTACAGATATGACAATTCTAATTTAGTATTTAGGTTTTTTTTAAACATGTAAATTAACAAACAAAGCTGTAAATTTTTAATTTCTGGACAGATGGTACAAAGTTACTCTAAAAACAGAATATAATTTAAAGTTGCAAAGTTATTGAGATTATTTATAAGCAAAAAGAGAAAAGAATATTAATGTTATGTAATATTACAAAAAAGAAAACCTCACACAGGACGAAATTATTCTTTATTTCCAGGTATTGTTTAAGACATGCAGCAGAGGCTCGTTCTAAAAGACATGCAAAGTCATGACATGAGGGATATTAATGTGAGAATTTTGGATTGAATAAAACAACATTTTGCTGCATTATTAGACAAAAAGCACCGAACAAAAATAATATCTAGAATACATGAATCAGTCTGGCACCAAATAATAATATTTTTTCACATTATGAAATCTCCCAAAACCAGGTCAGGTCAATAAAAGTCTTTGTTCCTGTTGCTGGGACACCTGCACTGTGTCACGCAGTAAATGTCACTCAGATTTAGTGATTTGCACGCAGCCTTCGTGGTTTTCGTTCCAACAGGACACCGCTCACTTTGACGAGGTGCTGGAAGAGGTTAAACTTGCTTCAGCCGCCCACAAGGAACCGCAGGCCTGTCCAGTGCTCTGAGAGTCGAGCCGTCGTTTATCAGAAGAAACTTCATAGATTAGGTCCAAAGTAAAGCAGAGCACACGAACGTGTCTCTGAAGTCTCTCCTGTGACTCTGATGTCATGTTGCTTTCAACCTGAAAAAGCTGGAAATGTGTCGACCAGGTTAGAACGTGGACAGAACATCAGCTAATGGAGGACAAAAAAGTACCAATTAATAAATAACTAAATGTTGTAATAATTACATAAATAAATGAATAAACACAAAAATGAATAAATAATAATAAATGAATTCAGATAAAAAAAGTATAAATGACAAAAGAATACACAAACATATAAATAGAAAAATAAATATATAAATAGAAATAATTAAATAAATAAATAGATATACAAATGTATTAATTATTGCACAAATAAATAGATAAATATATATATATAAATAAATAAATACAAAATACATTAAAAAAATGTAAAAATAAATACAAAGAATAAAAATTAAATAAATATATAAATAAATGTATAAATAATGAATAAATAAAAGTTGACAATTAAACAGGACATAAATAAATTAATTTTGTAAAAGTATTTCTATATATTGTAGAACTGCATTTATTTATTTATGTATTTTTCTGTCAGTATATCAGTAGGAGGTCCTAACATCTGCATTTATTTTTCTATTTAGGGATCTTTTTTTTTAAATTTCCATATTTATTTCATCATTTATTGATTCTTTATTCTGTTTTTCTGTATTTATTTATTTACTTTTTCCTGGGTTTATCTTTACACTTATTTACTGGTACTTGGCATTTTTTCCTCCATCCAGACTTCAAATTACAGACTTTAACTCAACACTTTCTCCATGTTTACCTGTTGTTGTTGTTGTTGTTAAATTGTCAGTGGTAAATTATGTATGACAGTAAGGTAAATATATCTTTAGGTGTGGGACAGAACAAGCACCATGAAGGCATCGCTGTGAGCTCTAATCAATTCGTGCTCAGCGTTTGTATGAAAGTAATGAAAGTACCAGTAATGAAAATACAGATGCGTTGCAGCTCTTGTGTGAACATGTTTCAGTGTCTCTGATAATTGTCTTTATGTCTCGTGCAGTTGTAATTTGAGTTTGTGTGTGACGCTGGTCCGTGTTTTCACACAGTGACAGAGATGCTGGTTAACGTGTTGAACATCTGCTCTGACGATGAGCTGATGTCAGAAGGGGACGACACGTGTGAGGGTAAGAGGATGTAACACCTTCTCACATCATCACACCTCACGGTTTCTTCTTCTCACGACAAAAAAAGTGTTACTCAGCAAGTTAAAGGCCTTTCAGATGTTTCCACTCATTAAACTGTTTCTCAGAGCCGTCAGTCGCAGAGATGCGATGCCCGTTTGTCAGTTTGTCACCTGCATGTCTGTGCGAGGGTTAAGGTCAGGTGGTCGGGCAGGTGTGAGTGATGACAGTTCATCTTGTTGTTGTTGGACATCGGAGACTTGACGGTTACCAACCAAACCCTGGTGTTGCTTTTCACTACGTTCATGCCGGCTTTGTCCTGGGAGGGATTTTTTTTTTCCAAAGACTGAATGTCAGATTGTCCTTGAACACACCACAAAGGAGTGTTTTAAAATGGCTGCTGCTCAAAGCTGCATTAACACCAGATAGTGACGTAGAAAATGAAAGCTTGCTTCTTGGCTGCGTTTGATTTTTATTCTCTTGTTAAGTCAATCCAGAAACTGTTCAATGTGTAAAATAGAAACTGGGTCAAATGTTGTTTTATTGAAACTCCAACAACATGTTGGTCCGTCTCCCAACTCTGTCTGACTTCCTGTCTGTGGCTCTCAGATCTAAGCCCATTGGTTCCTACCAGAGTCCTGCACCTGCCCATGCCCGTAAAGCTCAGTACCAGACCCAACCCGACCTGTTACCGGTCATTCTGTCGAAGTCAAAGCCGCACCTGCCCACACCTGTGATTAAACACACACAAGCTACAGTCCCTCACATTCAGCTGTGTTCACCGTTCCCCAGCGGAGGAGCGTCTCTTTCACTGGCTGCACTCGATGCAGGGATGATACAAACATCCCTGATATCCCTGACATCGACCTCTGTGAAGTGCTGCAAAGTTTAGTTGATCCAAAACACACATTAAACATGACTTAATAAAGACAGTTTCAAACACAAATCAGCTTCACTATAACTCGCAGCATTCACAGACAAACACTTGTCTTTATCTGGACACATTTTCCCCACAAATACAACATGCTAACGTTATTAGCACAAGCCTATGGCATTTTACATTGTATAAATTAGCCTAGCAGCTAGCAGACTTTTCATCTACTCATATGAAGCCAGGGACAACAGCAATATTTAACAAAGGTAACGTTACAAAATTCAGCTCCATTACAGCTCACAAGGTTCACTGACAAAACAACTGTCTTGTACTAAACACGTTTTCCAAACAAATACAACATGCTAACGTTATTAGCACAAACCTATGGCATTTTACATTGTATAAATTAGCCTAGCAGCTATCAGAGATTTCCTCTGCTCATATTTCAGCCAGGATAAATCACACACACTGGGTCTCATTCATGAAACGTGAGCAGAAGGAATTTGTGTGTAAACTGTTCGCAGACGGAAATTTACGTGCATGTCCACATTCATCAATATTTTAGTAGCTCCGATCTTTTCGTAGCTACTAACAAAATCTACTCCTGCTCCTGACCAGTCGTAGTGCTTGTGTAAATGTAGTAAAGCACATAAATATTGCTTGTCACTATTGGAAATGACAATTTTAACTCGTATTGCGCTCTGTTATGTAGACAATACACAGATGCCTTTGAAACACGTAATCTAAACATGACAAAATATTAAAAATATAACACATTTAGTTAAATTAGTTGGCAATTAGCAGGTTTAAGATCCAGATTAGGTTCATGATTGTGACTTATCTATGTAAATCGACTCAATAGATTACACGTTCTTTCTACATGTTGAATGATGATAATAAAAATATCCGTAAGGACAGCCGGATCACAGCCTCTTTGGCCTCTGTGCCTGGGTTCAACAGGAGCAGCAGGGGCAGCAGGAGCAGCAGGTGGTGGAGCCACGAAGGAGCACGCACCAGCTGAAATAATTATTTGAGACAACACGTTTTGTTTTGTTTTTTTTTTGTTTTTTTGTGGCTTTTTGATCATTTGAATGAATAAATCTGGTTTGAAAAATGTTTAATTTACGTTGTATAAAACAGAGCTTTCGGCTATTAAGATTCAAATAATATGAAGACGAAAATATTTTTTCTTTCTCTCTCTTTCTTTCTTTGCGCCATGACTGACAGGTCGACTGGATGCACCTACACCTCCTTATATGGTCGTCATTGGCTATTCATGGGCGGGGATTTATGCTAATAGCTGATTACTGGGAGCGCACTGTCACTGTGTTCTACAGAGTTATGACTCCAAGAAGGAGCATGATTTTTGACTAAAGTTGAGCATTTCTTATGCAGTGATTTTATTACCAAACACAGGTTATTAAATGGAGATTAGAGCTCCATACAGCTGAGATCTTCAGGCTGTAACTTAAAAAACAAAAGAGTAAATTTCAGCCAGCTTCCTTTCTTCCTTCCTGACTCGTGTCTTTCGTGCTTCAGGTGGAGCTCCAGCCGTCAGAAAGGAAGTCATCAGAAATAAGATCCGGGCGATCGGAAAGATGGCTCGTGTCTTCTCAGTGCTCAGGTGTGTTTTTATCTCTCTCTTTATTTCTGGTCGAATTTTACATAAGTGTAAATGTTTTAAATAAAAGATATGAAGAGCCGGTCACCATCACCGTCACTTGAACCTTGTTCTTGCTTTTTTGTGAACTTCCTGTGTGTATTTTTATGCTGATTGTGGATTCAGTTGTGATGCTTCTTTCCTGGATATAAAAAAAGATTTATTACTTTTATGGGGCCGTCTTATTCAAATAAAAACCCTCCTATAAATAAAGTGAGTGGACAGAAAACGATGTGTCTTAGGAGGCAGCCGACTGGGAGTTTCTCCACAGATCTTTTCTCCTGTCTTGCTCCACTTAAGTAAAACGCTAATGACTTTTTTTTCTCGATTCACATGTGTCCTCTTTAGATCCTGTGGAAGTGTGTCAGAATAATTTGTCCTTTCAGTGATGAACATCTTGTTCAGAAGTTATTTTAAGGCTCAGAAAAGCATCGCAGGCAGGTTCTCTGAAGCTGTTCTTCCACTTCTGGTCATCATTAGTGAATTGATCATTAATATCACAGTGTGTAGAGACTACGCTCATCTCATAAACACGGTTATTTTTAAATACTTTTAATTTAAATCAGGGGTGTCAAACTCATTTCAGTTCAGGGGCCACATATGGGCCGGACCTGTGAAACCATCAACCATTGCATAATAACCACACACACACACACACACACACACACACACACACACACACACACACGAATATATAGATGTTTGATTTTCAGGATGGGTGTGGTGTGAAATGTCCTGAACTCAAAAATTTCAGTTACTGTCAATTACGGATTTTGGAATTATGGAGCAACCTTTTATTTTATTTTTTTTGCACAACTAAACGGTTGACAAGTACAAAAAAGTCCCCTTGACGTAAAATGGAAGCTCTCAATTGAAGTACAGGTACCTCGAAATTCTTAAGTACAGTGGTTGAGTAAATGTCCTGAGTTACTGGTCACATTACTAGTTAAAATTTACATTTAAATGTATGTATAGAAATATGAGTATGCCTCTCTCTGAGCAGAAGAGGACATTTTGTTCTTGGTGAGGCACTTTTATTCATATGTACTTAATGTGGAAGTGAAACATGTGACAAAGGAGCATAATAAATACAAAAAGCCGCCCACACACATGAAAACAGCAGTGAACCCACATGCAGCTTGCAGATATAAACCACACACACTCAGTCAGACACACACACACACACACACACACACACACATATTTTTAGTAACTTATCATGAAGGCTGAGAAAAAAAAATGTTCTCAGTTTGTTCTTGTAAGTGTGGACACAGTTGTGACAGATCTCAGGTCAACAGGACTAATGAAGCTCAAAGCACTGTTATCAGATCTGGATCTGTAAATGCTGGAGTAAGTGCTTCATTTCATCTAAGAGACACTGTTACTTTCACGACCGATATGGTTTGTTAAACACACCATAATGTCAGTACCCTACAGCCATTAACACTGTGATGTTAGAGACTATGTTTTTTTTTTAGTGACGTCCATGCACGTTTCAAGACGGTGTAGCAGACACACAGCAACTCTTCAGCATGGTAGCAAATACTTTGTTTCCACTGTCAACATAAAAGGTTTTGTGGGCCTTCCTATAAATACATACTGTATCTATATCATGTTTCCTTATAAAATTGGGGAAACAACAGCAAATTTAAAAAGCAGAGGTTTAAGGATTGATCCTTGTTGAACGCCAGCTAAAATCAAGCTTATACACTTCAGGAAATAAAACTGCTTTTTTCCCATCTGCAGTTTATAAGGCTGAAGTTTATAGGCTTTATTTATTCAGGTTTTTTGCAAAGATCAACTATAAACTTCAGATTTAAAAAAGCGGTGTTCTAAGGATTGATCTTTGTTGAACAACCGATAAAATCCGGCTTACAAACTCCAGCTGAAAATAGCAGTTGTCCAAGGATTGATCCTTGTGGAACACCACATAACATACAGCTTATGAACTTCAGATAGACAAAAGCAACGGTCTAAGAGTTGCTCCCTGTGGAACTCCAGATAAAATATGGTTTATAATATTCAGATGAAACATAGAAGCTCCTGTCTTTTAAAAGTAGATTGTTTATCAATTAAAATATCACGATCAGCTTCATCAGTGTCTAAATGAAAAGCTCTTTTTGAATTATTGATCACTCTGATGGGATGTATTTGTGTTTTGACAGAGAGGAGAATGAGAGCGTGTTACAGCTGAAGGGGCTGACCCCGACAGGAACGCTGCCTGTGGGAGTTTTGTCCGGTGGTCGGCGAACCCTGCAAAGCGGTGAGTGTGAACGCAGCCGAGCATCCCACCTAATGCTAACACAAGAGCCCAGCAGCTAACACTAACTCCCTGTGCCTGCACTCACACTGAGAGACTAACCCCCATCAACACTCAAACACACACACAGTGAGACGGAAATGTCAAGTGCTATCCTCTCCTCCTCTAAAGGGCCGTTGTGTTCAAACATCTTCACCATGCTGCCCTTTAAAGACAAACGACCACAACAAGAGTTCATGGAAATAAAACGTGTCTCTGTTCAGTTCATCTAATTATGTTCATACTTACACCAGGAGACGGAATTAATTTACAGTTTATAATTTGAATGTTTTGTTGAAAGTTGCATAGTTGAAAATAACATCATGTAAAGTGAATACACTTTTCAATTTGTGCTTACAAAAATAAATTCAAAAGGAAAAATACACACAAGTGCACAGATACATGCAAATGTTCATTTAGAAAAAAGGTAAATTATATACATGAAAATTATATGTTAACTTAAACATAATTGGATAACTGCCCATAATATTTTTCACCAGATACGCATGTCGACCTGTAGGTCAATTTTGCTGTTCTGCAGTTTAGTGCACTGTGGACCAACTGGTCCTGATGGGCGCTAGCTAGTGAGGTCACTCCTTTTGTGATCACCGCGAGTAATGCCGTCACAAACCAACAGTGTTGCTGAGGAAACGTGGCCACCCTCCAGTCTCCCCCGGGTCGCCCTGTTGAGCCGGCAGGTGAATCTTGAGCAGTTAACCCCCTTTAGCATTGTTAACAGTTATCACTGTTAGCTCTATTAGCAAAGTTAGCTACTAACTGTCCCGGAGAGTGAGTGACCTGACATGGTGCGTTGGTAAATTCAGTCTCTACGTGCGTTGGTAAATTCAGTTGGTGGAAGAAACACAGCGTTATATTTCTACATGAATGAACCAACGGTTAAGTTAATCACACATTCACTCCGCTCGGCGCTCTGCTGCTCCGTCTCCACAGACAGAGTGTCCAGAGTGCGCTCTGCCACTCTGAGAGTGCGCTGCTCTGGATAACCCAACGCTACATTCAGACAGCGCTCCCAGTTTATCAACGCTCCAGTTTGTGTCAGAGTCGCTCCCACACTAACAATGAGTGTTTCTGAACGCACCACTCACATCATCTTCCTCCATCGTCTAAAACAAGACAACACAACTTGTTAGCTAGCGCTAGCTAATGTCTGTGGCTAATGGCTGTTTTTGCCTCCAGCTAAGCCCCGCCCACTAAAACCATCATACTGTTTACTAACAGTAAAGGGTCTGTATCTAAATCTTCAGCTCATTTTTAAACACATCTGTTTTCAGGGCAGCATGGTGTCAACACTTCACCACATTTTGTTCCTCTAACAAACCCTGATGATGATGATTATGATTATGATTATTATGATTATTATTGTTGTTGTTGTTGTTGTTTATGTTACTGTTATTATGGTATGTAGGTAGTGATGGGGGAGGGGTTGTGGTGACATGTTAACAGGACTGACTGATTGCAGTGATGATAATAACGTGACTGACTGAATGCATTGATATATAACGTTCCCACTCTCTCTCCATTGGTTTTGGGCATGGCACTTCTACTCACGCTTACACAGCCACCGTAGAGGCAGAAGAGGCACGAGGTATGCAACCATCTCTGTCTGTCTGTCTGTCTGTTGTCTGTTGTCTGTCTGTCCCTCTCTCAGCTCTGTGTTGTGTGTTGAACTGTCTGATGGTTCCTGATGCTTCAACATGTTTGTCTCTGATTACTGACGTTGTGACAGTTAAAGGTCCAGTTTACTCTGAGTCCTGTTCTGACGCAGGGTAAACGGGGACAGTTGGCTTTAAGTGTCCCCGTGTTGAGAGCTTATTTCCACCACCTCTGTCACACTTTGATTTTGGGGACGTCTTGAATTCACACATCATTTATACGTTTAGTGATCGAGCTGATAAAGTGTGTGCAACAGCCACCTGTAAACATTTAATAAACGCTTTTATAACACACTGTAATGTAGCTGTAAGCAGATATATGTGATGTTCAGTTTATTAGGTACATCTAGCTGAAGCTAACAAAGTCTAATCATCAGTGAATGTCCTCCTTCATTAAGGTTATAATGTTTGTTTGAGAGACGTCAGCAGGACGTCGTCTGTGGAAATTGTCTGTTATACTGACAGGTGTTTCTGTTATTTTGTCCACCCCGGTTACATTAACGAGGGCAGACTAAATAACAGAGACGCCTCTGTAAACAGTGGAAAGGCCCTTTAATGAAAGTCTGTTTCTTTGTCTTCATGCTGTCCTCGTCCTGTTGTTGAAGTAAGTTTTCTCTGCTGGTCCAACCAGTGCTCCCAGTATTCAGTACACGTCATGTACCAGTGGTGACTGTGTGCAGCAGGGTCGCAGGTTAAAGACGAGCAGAAATCACACCCACGGGTGAATTCACAAATGATTGCAGCCGATGAACCTGCACAGATAAGAGAGAAGGAAACTGAAGAAATAACGTCTCAGTGCTCCTGTGCTGTTTACACATATTTAAACGAGGTAATATTCATACATGAGGTCCAAATTATATGGAGGACGACAAATGACACAATTATTATCAATATAGAGACACAGATATTATTGTTTTATTTATATCCTGTTTATTAACTGTATTTATTTAAACATTTATGTATAAATTAAAAAAATGTATTATTTAATTTATTTATTTCCATGTTTCTGTATTTATTATTATATATTTATTTATTTATTCCCATTTATTTATTTATTTCTGTATTTATTTTTACATATTTCACATTCATTTTTTTAAGTTGCGGTATTTATTCATATATTCCAGCTCCATTTATTTATTTCAGTATTTACATTACAAAATTATACATACAATAGATTTATTCCTGTATTGATCCATTTATACGTTTATTTACTTATTCCTTCTACTTATTTTTTTTTTATATATATATATTAGGCATTTATTTATTTATTTCAGTATTTATTAATAGATTTATTTATTAATTTCTGCATTTATTTATACTTTAATTAATTTCTTTCAGCATTAATTTATTTTTTATTTGTTTTTTTACAGTATTTATTTGTTCATTTATGTATTTGTTTCTGTATTTATTTGTTTATATTTCACAATTATTTTTTAATTCTCATTATTATTTATATATATTCTGCATTCAATTGTTCATTTTAGTATAAATATAGTAGAATAAATAATAATTTAGACATCAATTAATTTATTTACTTATTCCTGTACTTATTTAATTATTTCCATATTTATATATAAACATTAATTAACTATTTATTTTGTATTTATTCATATATTCCACATTCATTTGTTTCAGTAAATTATTTATTCATACATTATTTTCAAATGTATTTACACAGTGATTAATCTATATATTCATTCCCATATTTATATATACATGTATTTACATATTTATTGGTGCTGTCCTCTGTGTTCTTGGTGCAAAGTCAACATTTATGTTTTACCACATGGATAATTACAATGTTTAAAACTTAATGTTTGCGTATCATGAGAGTAGTCCGTCAGCGGCTGCCATCGGTTCTTTGTGAATTGGCCCGTGCGGCGTGTTAGTGACCCTGCTGCGTTTCAGACGTTTTGTGGCTCTGCTCTCATACGTGTCTGTTTCCTTGCAGCCATTCAAGGCTTCAACCCGCAGCACAAGATCCAGAGCTTCGAGGAGGCTCGAGGTCTGGACCGCATCAACGAGAGGATGCCCCCCCGCCGCGACAGCAAGCAGCAGGAGGCCGCCCCCTCCCTCAACAACCTGCCGGCCAGCACCGGACCTCCGGACAAGAACGGCACCAACGCACAGGCCTAAATCCTCCCCTCCTTTACTCCCCTTTATCTCTCCTTCTTCTTCCTTCTCCCTTCCTCCTCCTCTCCTTGCTTCCTTCCCTTCCCCCTGTCTCTCCTTTAAGAGCAGGAGAAGAGGCAGTTCAGTCCGAGCGACTCTCGCCACGCTTAATTTATTTTATCATCTATTAAATATCATAGTTTAAGACTGAACAGGATGAAATCTCAAACCGTACGTGGACTCTGCTGAAGGCAATCATCATCACCGCCCAGTCCAGTCGACGCAAATCCATTTTATATAATAAGAATAATGATAACGATCAGGAGGCTGTCGCTTTATTCAGGACGACGCCTTCCTTTCTATCAGCGTTTTATTTTGGCGAGGGAGGAAGTCGTTCAAACGCTGTGTTCGTGCCCACACACACACACACACACACACACACACACACACACACCAGAAGCGACAGAATCAGATAAATCCATCCTTTCTTATGCCAATGATAGTGTGACTGAGCTCCGAGGAGCGAGTATTGACATTTATATTATATATGTATATTTTAATTGTTCCCTCTTTTCAATGTGATGTTTTTTCTTTTGTTTTTTACAACACATAGATTTAGGCTTAATTATCCAGAGTGGGGGGGGGGGGCGCAGAAACACAGAGGGAGAATTAAAGGGTTATTCCGCTTTATTGCAACTCGGGTCTTAAAGTTTGAAGTTCGCTATTAAAAAGAAACTTCTGAAATTTCAACCTGAATCCTTTCGCCCATGTTTTTGTGTCAACGTGTCTGATTGTTGTTGAAGCTGGTCCAGTGCTGAGCGAGACAAACCACTGTGTTCACACCGTCAGTGTCACTAACAGTGTTTGTTATTGTCACTGACAGGCTCAGATTGTTATCGTAACTCTGTGACAGCATTATGAAAGGGTCCCTACAGAGATAGAGCTTTGTGTTAAAGAGTAACATCCTTTTTGTTTAACCAGAAACAGCCCTGAAATCACCGTCACCAAACCCACCAGACTCCATTTAAATAAACAGCCATGTCAGTGTGTGTAGAGGCAGCATGTTGTCACAGCTAACTGGTGAATTAAGGGTTAATTTCAACCAAACCAGAGCTGGTGACTGTTGAACCAAGATGGTTTCTGTGAGTCTTATTTTGTTTCTACTGACTTTGAATGAAATGTGTTTTATCTCTGTAGGGATCCTTTCCAAAACTTAGAATACCAGTCTGAGCCTGTCAGTGACAAAAACACTGTCAGTGGACGTATGTTTCACCTCTGCTGCAGCGCTGTCTCTCAATACTGAACCAGTTTAAAAAATGATCATTCCCATTCGTCCTTTAGACACAAAACACGAGGGGAATAGAGCCCAAGTTAAAACACCAAAGTTACCCTTCAGGGCTAGAAACGGTCGTTTGATGACAGAATCTTAATTTAAGTTCCACTCGCTGTCTTTTTCTGCAGAGTCGTCTCTGTGAGCGGACTCCCTTTAACGAGATGTGGTGAAAAGCTCCAGAACAATTTAGTGACTGGACGGAGCGTTCAGATTTTCATGTCAAACAACATTAGTCCTGAAAACATGTTACTCAGTGAAGACAAAAGAAAAAGACGTCATTAGGACGAAATCTGATGGGTTGGAAACAAACGTCCAGGTCAGACGAACGCTCTGTCGACTCGCTGCTTCAGCGGTGACTGTGTCTGAATACACAGTTTGCTGCATAATGTGTGAGCCATGTGGATAAAGATCAAACATTCGACATAAGAAAACACAATTTAAACAATAACATAAATTAAAATAAATAAATGTGTGATGGAGAAGAAGGAATAAGAATTATTAAGATCATCAGCCGAGGAGTCAGAATCAATAAGACACATTAGTTAAAACCAATGAAAGAAGAATTAAAATTATTCTGAGGTTAAAGTTGTGAATTAACGAGAGAGAATATGTGATACCCTTAAAGTGGTACATTTACAAAAAGTAGTCTGATATTTTCTGACACTGAAGTGGATAAATTTCCAAGAACAAACGTCTGATATTCTCTGAGAATAAATGTCATAAATGTCCTAGAAAAAAACGTGAATATTCTCTTAGATTTAAGACGTATATATGTGCGAGAAAAAATCTGAAATTTTGTGAAACTGAAGTGGTAAAATTACGAGATGAAAACCTCGAATATTCCCTTTATTTAAATTGGTAAATTTGTAAGAAAGAAATTCGTACATTCTCTGAGACTCCAGCAGTAAATTTATATACATTAAAAAAAAATCTCACAAATTAAATTTTCTTGCAAATGTTTGACTTTAGAATCGCGGAGAAAATTCACGTTCAAATTCAAGTTTTTCTCTGTCATAAATGTACAAGTTTTCTCTCAGCACATTGTGGCCCTTTCTGAACTCAGTCCTTCAGTCTCAGAGTTTAAAGGTCTGACATGTTAAAGAAATAAGATCTGACTTGAATAAACTGCAAAGTCCTGCAGATTTCCCCTCAGAATCAGCACTTAAGAAGATGAAGGCACTTAAACATTCTCTCGTGGATTTTACAGGTGCATTTTGGTCGGTTCTCCACCAAACACCACAAGTTACCAAGTCATCGTCAGATTTGCGACAAGTCCAAGTTTGAAAACTTTGATCAACGTCACAATCAGGACCTGCGGGTTTGTGGATAAACGCGTCGTTTTGTTTCCGACCTGTCAGATTTATAAATGTTAGAGGTGACAGAGAAAGCCACAAGAAGCGTCCCAAAGTTTTAATAAACAGGAAGTACCATTTAGGCATAAAGAGCAGAGCTGAGGTGTGTCGGCGGCGGCGGCGGCGATGATTCGGTCCTGGGTGATTTAACTGTTGTTTTCTTTGTTTTCGGGGAGGTGGGTGGGTGAACCTATGTCGGGATCTTTTGTCGGGGAGCGAGGCCTCATTTCTGACTTCTGTTCGGGTCTCTGAACATATCTCACAGAATGTACAGAAATAAAATCAAGATTTTTTTCTTTACAGCTAAATTTGAAAAAAAAAAAGAACTTTTTTTTGTCGAGTACATGTATTGCGAGGCCTCTCATTTATGTAGATGTTTCACTCCATTCAAATAAAAAACAGAAAAATAACGCTGCCTGTGTGTCTGTTCAGTGCTGCTTTCAAGGACGCCGGCTCTCCTTCGCCGCCCGGCTGCCAATCAAAGGCCGGCGTGGGAGGTGTTGCTTTGTGCGGCTCCATCCAGACGAGTGGCATTGAAACATCGCCAGCGCCTCGCTTTTATGTGTAGGCCCATATGTTTCCGTAGCAACACAGACCCTCCACATTATTACCTGCAGCTCACTCAGGATGAAGTAGCTCCGCTGCTCAAGTTTGCCTGAGTGAGACAGAAAAGGTTAATGATGATGAAGATGAAGCGGCGGGGGCGTCTGAACACGAATCTGTCACGAGAGGTGTGAAGCGACCACTGCAACGCGGAGGTGTGAAATGTTGTAGTAACAAATCAGGAGCGAGAGTGAAGACAACAAATCAGACGTGAGGTTTAATGTGTCGTGTTATAAAACAACAGGGAGGAACCACGATGGTGCGTTCAGGTCCAACACCAATTATTGAATATTTAAATTGTTAGATTTACAGCTGCAGATTTGAAGGAGACTGTTTTCATCATGAGACATATCAGAGAACTTCAAATTCTGGTCTTTATTTCAGACTCTTTTTAATTTGAGCCGATTAATAAATCAGTGGATAAATGAAATGTTTGATTCTCTTAAAGGTACAGTTCACCCCAAAATTAGAAATATTTTTACTCCTCCAAGCTGGCGATAGTCGTGGCTGCAGGCATCACGTTTTCGCCTTATCTGTCCCACTCTCACAATGCAATATCTCAAGAATGGTTCAAGGTAATTTTCATCATATTTAGCTCTTGGACTCACGGTGCACTGAATAGATTTCGGTGGTCATAAGTCAGAGTTTAAAGTCAGTGTGACCTGATCTGTCTCATTCTCATGAATGCAGTATCTCAAAAAGGCCTCGAGGGAATTTTCTCAAATTTGGCACAAACATCTGCTTGGACCCCAGAATGAACTGATGAGAATTTGGTGGTCAAAGGTCACTATGACCCACTCTTGGACACTTACCCACTAGTTGGGAACCACTGATCGAAAGAACAACTTCAGGAAGTTTCCTGAAATTAAGCATAAATATCCGCTTGGACTCAACAATGAACTGATGGTATTTTGGTGGTCAAAGGTCAAGGTCACTGTGACCTGGTTCGTCTAGTCTTGTGAACTTAATATCTCAAGAAGACCCTTAGGGAATTCCCTTAAATTTGGCACAAACATCAACTTGGACTTGAGGATGAACTTACGATACAGGTAACTGTGACCTTGCGTCCGTCTCATTCTCGTGAAGGCGATATCTCAAACAGGGCTTGAGGGAATATCCTCAAATTTAGCACAAACATCCCCTTGGACTCAACAATGAACTGATGAAAGTTGGTGGTCAATGGTCAAGGTCACTGTGACCTGCTTCATCTTGTCTTGTTAATGCAACATCTTAAAAATTTTTTTAAAAAAAACATAAACTTGGATTTAACAATTAACTGATCAGAATTTGGTGGTCAAAGGTCAGCGTCACTGTGACCTTGCATCTGTCTCATTTTCACGAACACTTAAAAAAGCCTTGAGAGAATTCCCTCCACTTTGGCACAAACATCTGTTTGGACTCAAATGAGCTGCTTAAGGTCACTGTGACCTCACAAAACTCAAGAATTCATACACTAATTATGGCATAATTTTACACAAATGTCTAATAAGATACAACGAAGTGATGACATTTTATATTTAAAAGACAAATATGAGAAGCAAGGTCATAGAGACGCTGACCTTCATGTGAATTATTTAGTTATCTTGTAATGAGAAAACAAACAGCCGACTTCTCGATAAGTCATCATGAGAAAATATCTTTAGTTTTCTTGTTATAAAGAGTTGATTGTTTCGTCATCTCAACACAACAAAGCTCGTTTTCTGGAGATAATGTACTAATTAACTCGTGAACTTGAGATAACATAAAAAAAAATTTGAAAGCCGTTTTCGGCCTCCGGACAGAGCAGCAACAGTCACAGACATCACGCCAGGGTGTGACGGGTTAAAGGAGACAAGAAGAGGACGAGACAGCGTCTGTTTTTCTCAGATTTATTGACTCTTTACATCGTACAACAGAAACAATGAGGACCGGATGGCGTGGAGGCGTTTCCAGAAGAAAGCATGAAGGACGGACACAGAGTGTGAAGACGGCGGCAGAGACGTTTTTCTACCTCGAGACACGATCCAGTAAAGATGCTACCATGTTGATTAGTACGAACTGCTCCTTTAAAATGAAGGTACGTGGTGGTGGGGAAATGTTGGCAGCGAGTTAAAGCGAGGAAGAAAGTCCTTAAAAAAAAAAACGACTGTACAGCAAAAACAATATTTTTAAAATCAAACGTCACAGTAAAAATTACAATCTTGAAATAAATAAAAAAAGCTCCACATAATAAATAGATATTACAATCTGTTAATACGAGACAGCAGCTCATCACGAGTCGACTGTCGTTCAAGTTAAAGCAGAAACATAAGACGACTGAATCAGGAAGTCGTTAACTGGTGTCATGGAGCTGGTTTAAACTGGTCCAGTTCACTGAGCCACATCTCAACTGGTCTCATGGAAGAGACGAAATTATTATTTATACTAAATTAAAATGTTCAAAAAATAAAATAAAAGCAATAAAATAAAATATTTATTTTATTTTAAATAATTAATAAAATAAAATTAATGTTTTTATTAAATCATATTTTTAAATAAGAAAAATATTAATACTAAAAATACTTTTAAAATAATAATAAAATTAATAGCAAAATATTAAGACAAAACAAAGACACCTGATCAGAAAACTGTCTCACTGCTGCAGCAAAAATTAATTTTCAACTTTGAAAAAACAAAATCACAACTAGAGCTGCAGAAACATTAAAAATAAAACTGCCAAAATTTATTTAATTTCAATTTGGTGGTTAAATAAATCAATACAAACAAATAATTATATAAATAATACCAAAAAAGACAAAAGAGTAAAATTATAAAATTAATAAATTATATGTAAAATATTTTATGGAATTTTGACTGCTGTTTTAAATAATTTAGTTTAATTCAAATATTTGTTGTTTGGTCTTTTTAATCTACAGTGCTGTGCAAAATAAAGGCATTTTAATTTCTGCTGAAACCCAACATGTCCAAAAAAACTATTGGATAGATTATGATGAAATGTGGTTCGTCATTAATTTAGCGCCATCATCAGTTCAACATGTTAACGTGTCCAATACTTTGGTTTATGACCAAATACCTGCAGAACTGATGACATTTATCAGCCTCGGCTGTGTTCACTGATAATTAGCTAATGTTAGCATGCTAGCATGTTAGCAGCACTCTAAACTAAGATGGTGAAACTTTCAGGGTCAAATTTCAGTTTTAGCTGCAGACACCTGGTGGGAAATCAGTGTTATTCATTAATAATGTCCGAAATCTGCTCAATGTCAAAGTTAAACATTAAACAAATAAAGAAACTTAAATGGTGACTTCTGTAGTTTTCAACCTGGACTCTAATTTCTCAGACACAAGAGATGGAAAAAAAACTGGGTCCAGATTGAAAAATCCTGAAGTTCCCATTTTACAGAATTAATAAACTATAATTAATAATCATTCATTTTTAGTCTGACGTGATCCGACCCGTCATGGCAGTAATATAGTGATATATGTTAAAAAGCGTCACTTTGTTTTAAAATCGTGACTTTTGTCCCTGTCAGGATCCTGTAGGAATGATTTCTGACAATATTCCAGAGTTAATTAGCCCTGCGTCACCATGGTTACCACAGTGATCTACTGCGGTTAAAAGAGACCCAGCTTCATGACACCAGAAGAGTTCGATACAAACGTCCTGACGCAGACCTCTGCAGCTCTGAAACAAACTGGATGATGATGATGATGATGATGATGAGTGGACACATGATGATGATGATGATGATGATGGTTTGCAAGCAGTGGTGATTATAAGTGCAGCACAGGTAATATGTCTGAGTGTCAGTGCATCAGTTAAGGTTAGTCAGAGTAATAAAGGGTTAATCAGGGCCAGCCTTCAGTCCACTCTGATCCTCACACACACATCCAGGGACGTGATTGGTTAGTTAGATGTTTGTTGATATTTGATGGGCTCCTCCTCCCCCTTCTCGCGAAGCAGGCGGTTCATCAAGTATTCGAAGAGTAATGAGGTCACTTCCTGTTAGAAAAGTGAGGCTTTCTTCTTCAGTTCATTTCGTCTCCACAGAGAGAGGCGGTCGAACTCGGCCATCGGCATCCCGAAAATCTCCTCAAACTGCTCCGGAGACAGATGCCTCTGAGAGGAGAAGAAGAAATGAATGACAGCGGATTTATCCAACGTGTGTTGAAGGACACAGCGTGTTAGTGTCGGAGTGACCAATGGGAACAACAGTATCTGAGACTGGTCCGGTTTAAGAGAGCGCGCTGCATCGTGAGGTCAAGGTTTTATGTAACCTCTGTTCATACATCAGTAAACTACAACTATAAAATGAAAGAGAAAAAAATAACTTCATTCACTGGGCCGACTGCCGGCAACTTTTAAGGTGGAACGTTAACTTGTAATGTTACTCAATGCATGAGTTGATGTCGTGAATCCATCAGCACACCTTAAATTTCACTGTGACAACTTTGAGCATCACTTTAGTTTTTATATGACACACACTTTTAGTAATGACTTTAAAAATATAGATTAATTTGGAGCGGATTATGTGAAGGTCATATATTCTAATCCTCACTTCCTGTGGGCTACAGCAACACTAAACCCCTGAGCTTGCCTGAGAAGGACTAAATGCACAAAGCTGCTATTTTTAAATATCCCATGGAGAGAGACTCTCACTGCAGCCTGTTCTATTTTGTTGTGAAAATGTGGGCGTGCAGCCTCGTTCTGTGGACGATAAACCAGGTGCAGACTTCCATCTGTGTCACCGCTGATGAGGAAATACAGCGAGTGCTGGACGGAGCAGTGAGTGACAACAACTCCGCCCACATTTAAGAGGACTGTCTGAACACAGCGAGGGTCTAGGTACCATGTCTGAAGGCTCACTGCTGGTTCCACAGGTGCTGGACTGAAAGGGTTTGGAGGAGACGGGACTCTCTCTCAAAACGTCTTGTCCCCATTCGTCACTTCGACACAAGTTTTCTGTGAGTGAGGCCTCACAATAAACTGCAGCTGTGATTCAATAGAAATAAATGTATTATCTAGTTTAATCTTTCAGATTTTTAAATCACTTAAAGACATTATTTAGTTATTTTCCTGCTCAAAACATGACAGCAGAGTGCTGCTGTCGACGTGTTCAGCTCGTGTACTTCAGTAAAGTAGAAACACCACAGTGCACAAACACTCCTGCCGTTAACATTTAACACAAACACCAGAAAGTACCAAAAGTAAAAGTCCTCATTATGCAGAGTAACGTGTATCATTATAATGACTGATGTATGAATGTGTTGATGAGTTTGATGTTGATCAGCTGATGGAGCTCATTTTAATGACTCTGATTCATCTGTAATATGACATCATTTATTATTGATTAATGAATTATTAATAATCTGACAGTTTGAGCTGTGGATTTTCTGAGTCATAATTTATGCTCACACACTCTGATACACACACACTCTGATACACACACACACACTCTGATACACACCTCCAGACGAGTGCGGTCGACTCCTGGTGGCAGCTTACAGCGCCCTCTGTGGGTCACAATCAGTGCTTCATAGGGATAGATCTGAACAGACAGGAAACAACATGAACTGTGACATCATCATCATCATCATGTCACCTCTCAGGCTGTGTCATATATCACTAAAATTAACAGGTAAAAATTACAAATATTTTCCTTCATGTTGACATTTTACAGGTTTCTGTTTTGCTTCAACACAATAAAAATTCAACACTCTCAGAAATATATCTGAATGAATGTTTTTGTTTTGTGTTTGTTTACACAGTTCATCCTTCATGGAATTATTCAGACACATTTATCAACGACAAACACAATATTCTGATATATATATATCAGAATATATATATAATAATATATATATAAACCAGTCGGCATCTCATGAGACGATATATCAACCTCAGACAAGCCTACACATAAAGGCCCAGCAGATAAACAATAACAATAATAATAATAATAAAATAAAGTCCCAGGGGAAAAAACAAACTAAAAGCTCATTGAGGAGATTTTTAAAAAATAAATGGAAACAAACACACAAAAAAGTCCCAGAAGATAGAAAACAAAAAATAAAATAAAAAATATTTAAATGTTCAAGGAGACTAAAAAAAGATTACAAACAAAACAGATAAAGAAATCAAACAAACAAATAAACAAAAAATAATAAAGTCCCAGGAGGAGGAAAAAAACTACAAGAAAAAAAATAACAGAAAAAATAAGTCCTTGGAGAAAAAATAAATAAATAAAATAAATGAATAAAAATATTGTCAGAGTTGAAGGGGATTAAAAAAACAAATAAAGTTCTAAAAATTAAATAATTATAATAATAATTACAAGAGATAGAAAAGTAATTAATAAATAAATATTGCCCCAGGAGATTAAAAAAAAAATCAAAATAAATAAATAGATCATTAAAAAACAAATTAGGTCAAAACTAAATAATATAATAATAATGATAATTAATAGATGAATAAATATTAAAACACATTAAGTCACGGGAGATTAAAAAAAAACATAAATAAAAGTACTTAGATTTTATAAAAGCTGAAAACAAACAAACAAACTAAAAAAAGTCCCAGGAGATAAAATTGAATTAATTTAAAAAAAATGTAAAAAGAAAATCTAAATAAAACAACTAATACATGAATAAATAAATGAACAAATACACAAGAGAAAAAATAGAAAAGAAAAATAGGAAAATCAAAGTTCCAGAAAAAAAAAATCAAACCAAAATAAAATGTCTCAGGAGATAAAAACTCCAAAAAAATCCCAGGAGGTTAAAAAAAGAGAGACAAAAACTATACATGTACAAATGTTGTCCCAGGAGATTAGAGTAAAATTAAAATAATTAAAAATCAAAGTCAATACTACAATAACACTAATAATAATAATAATTATAATGAGTCAATAAATAATAAACAAAGTCCCAGGAGATTAAAAAAAACAAATAAACAAATGGTCACAGGAGATGTTTAACAGCAGATATTAAATATTGCTCACACGTATAGAAACAATAAACAAACACAAACAAACTAATCTGCTGTCATGTCTCAGCTCAGAGTCAAAACAGCTCTCACCTTCTGCTCCAGGATACTTGGCAGAGAGTTTCCTCTGTCCATCCTCTCCCTTCGAGCGTCTCCGTTCTGCACACACACACACACACACACACACACACACACACACACACACACACACACACACACAGTATGACAAATACTCCTGTACAGTCTGATAAACATAAACATCGTCACAGTGACGCAGAGCTGAAGCCAAAAGTCAGCAGTGTTAGAAATCAGTGCATGGTGATGGTGTGAAGATGTAGCACACACACACACACACACACACACACACACACACACACACACAGGGTGGTGCAGGAGGAGTCAGACGGCAGGTTAAACACAGAGATGCTGATGTCATGCACGTGCCACACAGACGGCGTGGAGACGCCAGACTCACCTGAGCAGCTGCAGACACACGACGACAGGAAGTTAGAGAAGAAGAAGAACCACAACATGAGGCGTAAACAACAACCACAGTGTAAACAAACGAGCAAACAAACAAACAAACAGAATCAATGTGCACAAAGTTCTTCAACATCCTGACGCTGTGTGATCTCATGTCGTAGATCACAGACTGAGTTAAAAACAATCTCACTTCTTTTACTTTACTGTTCGTACGTCATTTAGTGTTCTGGAGTAGCTTATTTATATATAACTGTGTAAAGACTGAAGAGAAAGGAGAGGAATTTACCTTGTTGTCCTTTATCTGTGGAGAATTCTGCAGACTGCATCTGTGAGCGAGCGCACAGCACAGTTTGATGTCAGACACAAAACAAATGACACAGACGCTTCAGAGCTGAAGACGTGCTCACTACTGTGAATGTGTGAAGGTCACAGCGAGTCATAAAACCAACCCGTCAAAACATCAGCATCATGAACCAAAAACGTTACCGTCAGCTCTGTGACGCCGCCACCAGGACAGACTTTAGATCAGGGTGTCCAAGTCATTTCAGTTCAGGGGCCACACACAGCCCAGTTTATAACAAGTGGGCCGCACCTGTGAAACTAGCCGTCGTATGATAATCATTATGGAGTATTTTTTTGTTTGTGTGAAGTGTGTCATGTCCTCAACATCAGGAATTATATTTTTCATTTTTATTTCCAGCAACCCAAAAATCAAAGAATGAAAACATTTACTTTTGAATTTATGAGGGACAGCAGTAATTCATTTTATACTTCTTCTGATTATAATCCAATCAATCATATTTTCATAACGTTGTGTGTATTTTATTTTATATCGTCAGCTCGATCTGGGCTGTTTGAAGGTGTTCTTCAGTGTAACTCATATTAATGTCAGTGTGTGGATGAACTACAGTCGTAGCATTCGCTGATGTGACCGTGGACATCAGAGTGATAGACCGCAGTTCATTCTTCTATATTACTGACTACTGACGAGCTGTAGCAGGGTAGCTACCTCGCTAATAGTGTTGTGTCGTTCACGAACGAATCATTCAAAAGGACGAATCTGTTGCGTGAACGTACTGAACTGAATCACTTCCTGAACTGATTCGTTCATTCCTCAGTTCAGTTGAGCTCAGCAGCGAGCGTGCAGGTCGGGATGGAACTAACGATTCAATCCGTGCGAATGATGAATCACTCGGAGTCGTGAGGCAGCCAGGGTGCAGGGAGGGACTGCCCACTGTGTAATGAATTACTCGGTGAACGAATCACTTGGTGAACGACGTAACTCAGATCCCTGAGTGATTCAAATCATTTCCTCTCATCAATACACTTTCATAGGGACCGTTTTCTCCAAGCTAACGGCTAATGTAGCCAGGAGTCAAGCCACATGAACACAATCACACACCTCCCCGTTGTTTTAACAGACTTAAAGGGATAGTGCACCCAAACATGAAAATTCAGCCATTATCTACTCACCCATATGCCGAGGGAGGCTCAGGTGAAGTTTTAGAGTCCTCACATCACTTGCAGAGATCCAAGGGGAGAGGAGGTAGCAACACAACTCCACCTAATGGAGGCTGACGGCGCCCCAGATTCAAACGTCCAAAAACACGTAATTGAAACCACAAAATATCTCCATACTGCTCGTCCGTAGTGATCCAAGTGTCCTGAAGCCCCGACATAAAAAGCTGTTTGGAAAAACATCATTTGAACTCTGTTTTTAGCCTCATTGTAGCCTGTAGCTCTGACTGCCTCTCTGTGCACCGCGCTCACTTGCTCACCGCGCAAGACCAGCAAAAGCATGAGCTGTGCTCATCTGTGTTTACATCACGTGACACGTGCACCGCAGGGGGAGACAACAGTAACCACAGTAGCTAAAAGATAATTTGCACTACGGTCTTTTAGCAAAGGACAGCCCAACATGTCTGAAGACTTTGAAATTGAGGAGGAACAGCATTTCTTTGTTGAGCCGTATTTGTCTGAGGCCGAGTATACGGACGGAACTCAGGCTACTGGACGAAGCAGCCTTCACAGCTCATGAGCCTGACCCTCAGCCAGCCGCAGAATACCGGAGTCGAGCACTGGAAACCTGGTGGTGTAGTTATTTCAAATGCAAAGCAATGCCAACGGATGAGGAAAGTCTTTGCTGCTCAGACTGGGAATTGGCGACGCCTGCACCTGAGAATCTGGACATCAGTACTGACGAGACTGCTGCTCTTCAGAGACTGTGCATCACCGATCACCCTGAGCGCGCACACGTGAGCGCGGAGCACAGAGAGGCAGTCAGAGCTACAGGCTACAGTGAGGCTAAAAACAGAGTTCAAATGAGGTTTTTCCAAACAGCTTTTTATGTCGGGGCTTCAGGACACTTGGATCACTAAGGACGAGCAGTATGGAGATAATTTGTGGTTTCAATTTTGTGTTCTTGGACGTTAGTCTGGGGCGCCGTCAGCCTCCATTAGGTGTGCTGGCCGCTCCCCCCGCTGATCTCCATAAGGGATGTGAGGACTCTATAAAACTTCACCTGAGCCTCCCTCGGCATATGGGTGAGTAGATAATGGCTGAATTTTCATTTTTGGGTGCACTATCCCTTTAAAACGTTAGGCTGGCCAGTGATGAGACTCACCAGTGCAGCAGACGCAGCAGCAGCTCAGCCGTGTATCAGTTCAGTGAGTCGGACTACACGGTACACAGTCAGGGCTCCTCCCGCCAAGCACTGAACGACTTGGTGAACGAATCTTTTTAATGAACTGATTCTAGTGATTCAGTAACATGTAAAGAACTGCTTCGCCCATCACTACTCGCTAACACTGCTAACAGATACAATAATCAACTGTTGCTCCAGAACACAAACGTGACCTTGTGTTAACACAAAGTGCTTGTGATGCGTCTGTTGAGGACACGGTGGCTCATGTTGGTAGCTGTCACTTCTGTGCTGGTTTGTAGTCTCAGCCTTTAGTGAGGTGGCTGTTACATTCATCAGACCAGCTGTATTTCCCAACTCTGCTCGCTAGGTGAACAACGTCGGTGCTGCCAATGAGTAACTAACAACAAGCACCAAAGGAAAGTCTGTGAGAATGATGCAGTTATCATGGGTACGATCATCTCTTAGGTACAGTCATTCAAAGGCCCTCTGACACCCTGATCATCTGTACGTTGTTTGTTCTAACTCATGATGTTTTAAATGTGCAGAATCTCATTGGTTCTGTAGACGAGCACTTACTCGGGTCAGACCTGGGCCTGAGTGTGAAGGAGACTTTGAAGCACTCGCTGACAAACCTGCCGACAAACATTAAGAAAACACGTTGAGCTCCGGTTCATGAACCCAGAAAGTAAAATCTGAAGACGCCTCAGACGGCAGAGTCTCACTGGCGTGCATGTGCGTTCTGTCGGGCAGCGACTGTGTCTTCCTCCGAAAGTGAACGGCCTTCTCCTTCTCCTCCTTCAGGATCAGACGACCCAGGTTGGACTTGATCTGGATTCACAGACACAGGAGCCATCAGTCATCTCTCCTGGTTCGTACTCTGTGTGTGTGTGTGTGTGTGTGTGTGTGTGTGTGTGTGTGTGTGTGTGTGTGTGTGTGTGTGTGTGTGTGTGTGTGTGTGTGTGTGTGTGTGTGTCAGACTCTTTACCCACAAACCTTTTCCAGCTCTTGCTCCCGCAGCGTCTCAGCCTCGTTCGTCAGGTCTTCAAACTCGTCTTCCTCCTGCAGCTCCTTCTTCTTCCTCCACTCGATCTCTATGAGAGTTCAACCTCAGAGTTAGGTCAAGATACAAACCACCAGAGCTCCCCGGGGTTTAAAGTGTGTATTTACAGTGTCTGCGTGCACCTCCTGCAGCAGTGCGACATGCACAGGGCTGGGTGAAGGAGGACAGAGCCTCGATAATCAGGCGTGGTGATTATTACACACGGTCTCAGGCGGTCTGTTCACTGGTGTCATCGCTCTGAAACTGCTGAGTCACCCTTTAACGTATCACGTGTCATTAAACGACACCAGGCTGCTTCAGTAGAAGCACAGCTATCAGCTGCTGCAGAGCAAAATGTTTCGTGGGAGAACACAAAAGTATTTATTCATTTATTTCACCCATCTGTTTTTTCTCTCCATCATGTCCCCTCAGGGACTCCGTACGATTCTCAGTCTAACACAAAATGACATTATATCATGGAACATTTGATGCTGCAATAAAACTTCTGTTTTTAAACAACAGATTCGATGACTTCTTGTGGCTCCAGGTGGTGTTGGCAGGAGACAGCTGCTGGTTATGATAATTAACCACAGGTGGAGTTCAGGTTTAAGAGATGTGATTTAGTTTCAGGCAACACAGAGTTAACCCGGTCTTAAACGTACCCATGGCGGCCAGTGAGGGGGGGCAAGGCCAGTACTCCGTCTCAATCTTGGACGGCTGGTTTGGGTCTGGAGGCTGAGCTGCTGGAAACTTTGCTGACATAATGACGCCCTCCAGATGTTTGTTAACATCTGCAGAGACGACAGAGGGACGACATGAGGAAGAGGAAATACGGGAGCAGCACGGAGACACGTGACGAGGAGCTCACCTTGTTTGTAGATGGGAGGTTTCCTGTAGATGTTGGATCCATTATCTGAAAACAGATTTCTCAGAGTCAAGATTACAAAGTATGGAAGCCCAAGGCTGCACGTATTAAAATGTAAACACTTAATCTACATTCATTTTATTTTAATTTGCGTGCATGATGTTTGATGAGTACATAACAGAAATGGCGATTAAATAAATGCTTATTTTTATATCTAAATTGGCAGATTGTGAAACCTAATCTTTTTCTATGTGACAGGATTCAATTTCAACCCTTACTTCCATTTACTGTAAAGTTGTGCCCTCTAGTGGCCATAATAATTATTACAGGGGCAGAGGGGTACGTGACGCAGCATAACACGTAACAAAGTGAACGTAATGTTGAACAAATGTCCCCATAGGGTGGGTCCATCAAACAAACACAGGACATCCACCGAGGAGACTAATGTTCATGTCCTGAGGACAACATTGACTTCTTTTATTAACAACATAGCCTACACTAGCATATGTAGCATGCTAAGCTAGTGACATATGTAATGTATGTCACATGACACCCTGCACGTTAATAAGTTAGTAGCAAAGTACTTTATTTATTGCTAAACTGTGTTTGTCCTAAACCTAACCATGTTTTATCACCTAAACCATCCACGTAGTTTTGTCACCTAAACATAACCAGGTAGTTTTATTGCCTTTACTAGACCAGGTTGCTTTGTCCAGGTAGATTTTTGCCTAATCCTAACCAGGTGGTTTTGGCACCTAAACATAACCAGGTAGTTTTGGAGCTTACTGCGACCGCGACTGCTTGCGTTTCCTGACGTTAAGGATGCATTTAAAACTGTGACCATGTGTGACTATGTTGTTTTCAGGGTTGGTCTTCATCGATGTATACTGTGGTTTAAGTATGAGACAGCGTTGGGTTGAAATGAACCATGTCTCCCTCGTATTTGTGAATCAGGATTAGAATGACAGAACTGGTTTGGAGACAAAAATCAGGTCCACACATCGTAAATCATTCAATGTTGGGGTTCAGACGGTTGGTTCATGGTTGCAGTTCCCATCCTTAAATGATATACAGTAAACCATCTTGTGTGTGTGTGTGTGTGTGTGTGTGTGTGTGTGTGTGTGTGTGTGATACCTGGTCTGTGGAAATGCTGCTGGCTGGCGCTGATCTTGCGTGCAGCCTGCAGTTGCATCATCGATCCTCCAGGAGAACCACTCTCACTTTCTGCCCTGCGAGCCTTCACCTGGAAAAATAAACACACACAGAGGAGAAAGAGAAGTGGTGCAAACTGTGACATGTTTGAAGCCGACTGGCAGAATTATGCAAAGAACGCTGCTGTGCTTTGTCTTCATGTAGTTAAAAATCTGATCTCCTTTTCTTTCTAGTTTAGCAACAGCATCACAGCACCATAACAAACAGGCTGGACTGGAGCTCAACAGAGACGCTTTCTGTTCTCGGAGGCTGCAGGCGAGTGGAGACTTTAAATGTCACATTTTTAACTTTGTGACGAAACAAAGCAGCGTTTGGTTTCACGAACTGGACGAGAATATGAAGACATCAGTCAAACATTTGCTTTTTGAATCAGTCTGGGTCGTGACCAGCCGCTGACTCATGGAAGATCTGACATGGGTCACCAAAGGTTCATTTACTGAGACACTGTGAGCCACTGAACACTAATCTGTGTCTTTTAAAAATAGACTGTTTATTCAGCCTCTGGTTATTTAGCAGCACATTCAGCAGCTTTATTACAGCTACACAGTAGAATAACAAAATCAAATTGACCAAAACATTCATTTAATCGACTGGCTTGTTGTTTCTGGAGCTTTTGTCCACATCTCACAACCTTCATCATCAGCAGGTGAAGGTCATGAGATGTGAGAATGAGACTGACCTACATTTAGATACCGGTGTAAAACATCAGTGATCTGTGTGTGAAACAAGTGAAGCAGTCTGTGGCAGCTCTTACCTCAGGAGACATGGTGGGAGACGTGGCGGGAGGAGACAGAGACCGCTGCAGATCAGAAACACAATAAAGACATTAACACCAAAAATCTTTAAAGTACTCAGGAAGGCAGAGAACTGGAAGGCCATCTCCGGTGAACTTGATAAACTGCTTAATCGTTTTATCGTGCAGCTGACAGAATATATTTTCAGACACATTGTAAGAGTCGTTGAAAAAACCCTCCCTGTTAATTTTGTTTTAAAGGTGACAGTTAAATCAGTAACCTGAATTACTACAGTACATGAGATGCACAAACCGGGGCCTTTTTGTTAATATTCCCCCATTGTTAGTTTGAATAAATTGAATAACCACAAAATGTTTTTATTTATTTATTTATTTTTAATTACAGCCAGAGAAAAATCAATAATTGTAGTTTCAGGCTTACATGCTCCTAGTTCATGACCGATATTCATCAACTCAGGTTTTAGTTGTTTCGTCGTCTCTTTCCGACAAAGAGTCGCCAAAATGTAACCAGGTCATTTTGTCGCCTCACCCTAACCATGTAGTTTTGTCCAGGTATTTTTTTTTCACCTAAACTTAACCAGGTGGTTTTGTCACTTGGAACAGAGTGGTGCAGAAATGAGTCCTTAAACCCGCAAATTAGCATTTTTGCTCTCCCTGTTCCTTCGTCTCAAAGTCAGTGGGTTTTTGTCAGATGTCTGAAATAAGGTCTGTGATTGACACAAGCTGAAGAGACTTTCACCCTTTGCTCTACGAAATAAAATAAGCAGTAAATACCCCACTGTGGAAAAAATGCAAATACATCAAACAAGAATGAACTTGAGGTTGGTTTTCATTTTTGAACCTGTGTACGTACAGTAACTACACATTACTGTACAGTAAACCTTTAAGTTAAATTACTTGAACAAAAGTAGAACTTTTTCAAGAAGGCACCTAAATTACAGTAACGTCTGGCTCATATTACTTTAAGAATAAAATCAGTTAAACATGGATTAATGGTTTAATTAGTACTTTGCAAGCACCTCTCACTACAGTTCATTATTCATTCATTATTCATTATTCATTATTCATACTGCTCCACCAAACTGTTTCACTGGCTGTCAGACTTCACACCTTCCAGGAACCTTCTGGTGCTGCTGAACGTGATGTTACAAACCGCCCGTCTGTTTTGGTTTTAACACAATACATTCTTCTGGAATCAAACTCCTGTTTAAATTCTATGTGAAGCTCACACCATCCTCAAAACATCAGATGACCTCAGCGTCTGTTTGTTTTTTTGGTGACGTCATTGTGTTCTCAGATCTGGCTTAATATTATTACCAAAAGAAACTTCACGAAACTACGAATCTAAGACCAGAGTTGTGATAAACTGGAGTCACATCACCCTCACCATCACAGAGGTCTGTCAGAGGTGGAGCAGCAGGTAAGAGATTCCAGTAAATTTTGTGTGTTGCACTACTATGTAAAACTTCACTGAAAAGCCTGGTCCCAGTTAAACGCCCAGTCCCTTTCACTCGCCCGGTGTGGCTCCACATTTTGACAAATACAGGCCCGTCTCTATTAGAGGCCTGGTCTGGTTGCAAAGCAGCTCCTTTGTCTTTTCTTCTCTGGATGTATAAAAGCAGGCTGTTGAATATCCACCTCAGCTAACATAGATCACATATATAAATATAAATGTTTAAAGTTGTGTCAATATGGAGATGCTATCATGAATAGTTTATGAATATTGTTTTACCAGAATAAAACTTTATTGTGTCTGAGACGAGCGTCATAACATAACACATAATTGAAATGGTGTTCGAAGCCTTATTTTTATACAAGTAATATTAATATAGGTTGAAATAAACAGTTGGATGGTATTTCCTGATCTTTGCTGAGCAGCAGTTTGGTGTAAACAGAATTAAAGGCCTGTCCCAAATGTAGGCCTGCTGAGTTCAGTGATTTCAGCAAACAATAGCCTGGGCTACTAATACAAGTTTTACGGTATATAATCCATGTAGCGTGTGTGTGTGTGTGTGTGTGTGTGTGTGTGTGTGTGTGTGTGTGTGTGTGTGTGCGCGTGTGTACTTCTCTGCGTGGAGGGTCGAGTGGGGAGAAGCTCAGGTGTGGTTTGTAGGTCATCAGGTCCGGTCTCTCGACCTGCAGGATGGCTTTATCTTTCGGCAGAGCTGCCAGGTCTCTGTAGCCCACCACCTGGTCGTTCATTCGGGCCTGAACGCAGCACACACAGTTGACAGGTTAGTGCTGCACACACTGATAACACAGGTGTCTCCGAGCTGGTAAAAGTGTGTGTTTACCGTGATGCCAGCGGCGGGAGACCCCGGGGTGCTCGAACCCCTGGAAGGAGGCAGGTTGACTGGGGTTACCCGTCCCTCCACCTGCAACACCATCAGAAACATTCAGGAGGTGAATTCACTCCTTTTCTTTTGACACACTGGGTCATATTTTCTTATTTTCTTCCATCATTTCTTTCAGTATTAAAAACACAGCGCTCAGTAAGTCTGGGAATATCACTAACAGAGCTCAGACAAACTTGTGTGGAAGAGAAGTAAAATTAGACCCAAACTGTCTGTTGTAAACATATTTCAGTTTACAGACTCACTCCTCTTCAATTAATGTCAGATAAGAAGCTAACAACACTGTAACTTCTGAGTGAAAAATATGCTAGTGCTAATATGTTAAGTGAAATCCTAAATATCCTGCTGGATAAATATTATTTTATATTCGGTCTTGATGTTAACTAACATTGGCATTTTAAATTAGTGAGAGTGAAGTGTTAAAAAAAAAAGAATAAAGCACAGGGTGAAACTAAATGCTAACAAACATGCTAGTGAGCTAACACACTGTAAATACTAGCGTGTTGTATGAAGAGACAAAATGTAAATAGGCTACAAATAAATAAAAAAAAAGGCTGTATACATATATGTAAATGTATACATTTAGTGTTGTGGGTCATTAAAGTTACGGTACTGTTACCTCTCATTCTTATTCTGAAAACGTGAGTTAAAAAAATACTGGAATATTGTTTTTATATTTTTATTCAATCAATATGTTTTAGACGTAGTTCTTCCTAATGTTAGAAAGCTAACGTGCTATCAAGCTGAGGACAGTGATACTTTACTATATGTATATTATGTAATCGTTTTTTTTATTTAAGAATATGTTTTTAGAATAGACGATACTAACAGATGTTAGTAAGCTAAAATGCTGTCAACATTAACTATATACGGAGATATTGTGTTTAACATTAAAATTACGGTACTGTTACCGTAAGGACTTAAGAAATAAGAAAAAAAAGTTCCTATTTTTTATTTTTATCTATTTCATTTATAAATATGTTTTATAAACTAAATCACACTAACAAATGTTAGGAAGCTAACATGCTGTAAAGATTAGCTTACTGTGTTCTTAAAGTTGTGGTTATGTTAACCTCTCATTTTAAGTGGACAACGTTAAAAATACCAGAATATAGTTTTTACTTTACTTAAATGTTTTAAAAGTAGATCATACTAATGTTAGTAAGCTAACATGCTATAAAGATTAGCTTGATGCATACCATGATACTTTGTTTACAGTAGGCCTACTTCACATTTTGAATGACCAAGAGTTCAAAAATACTGGAAAATATTTTTATGAATATGTTTTTGAAAGCAGTTAAGCATGTTAGTAAGATATATCAGCTATACTGTAAGTTGGACGGTGATATTGTGTTTTCTATTAAATGTATGGTGCTGTTCCGTCTCATCTGAGAGTTAAAAAAACTGCCCCTGTTGCAGAGAGTTTTCAATGTGCATACTTTTTGTTTTCAAACTGTCATTGATGAGTGTCTGACAGGATGATGAATTACCTTCTGCATGGCTGGAGAGAAACCTTCCTCCTGTTTGGTTTTAACCAGCTGGAACAGAAACAAGAGAGAGTCAGTCAGCAGATGCATTAGCCATTAGCGTATTCAGCTTCTCATCACAGGCTGACATTATGAATGAGTTGGAGAATGACTCATCTCGAGTCTGAGGAAAAAGCAAAGTAATGAAATTTCATTTCTGCTGCACCATGTTCTCTTACAGCAGACACTTTAAAGGGTGAGGCCACCTCACAAATATAGAGTTTAATTTTCTTTTTTAAAGATCTGTAATGAAGCAAAACAGCTGGTCACTTAAGTTTCAAAAATACAAAATAAAAAAATGCACTTGTTGGCGACTGTTCAGCAGCAGATTAAGACATCTCAAGCAGTTAGCAATGTTAGCCTTGTTGCTAAGGTAACAATGAGTCCACAGTGCACCATAATGTTGGTCAGTGGTGCAAATTTGCATGTCACCGTTAACTCCAAACCAATGTTAGCATGCTAAGTGCTAAACTAAGATGCTAAACAAACTATTCAAACATCAGCATGTTAGCGTTGTCATGACGAAAGTACTTGCACTGTTCGTATGTGTACCTGCAAACAGTAATGCACCAGAATTAAAAATATAACCCACGTAATCAGGAAGGCTGTGATCATGCAGCCAATGCACTGACGGGAGTAAAGAAGGAAGTATTTAAAGTGGAAGTCCATATAAGGGTGGAGGTTGGGGTGGTGTCAGGGTCAAACAAACACAGGACTTTCCCCCAGGACGTTGGTGTTTACATCCTGTTTGAATCCAAGTGAAGAGTTATGTTAAAGGACGTCGTAGCTTCGTCACCGTATGTTAACTTATGTTAAGTACGTGTCAGGACAACACCCAACCATGTTTTTTCTCATAAACCTAAACCACGTAACTTTACTTTCCATTAACTGAACTACCTAATTTTACTTTCCTAAACCTAATCTACGTTGCTTTACCTTTCTAAATCTAAACTTCATTACTTTACCATCCTGAAACTAACCAACGTAACTCTACTTTCTTAAACTTTAACTACATTACTTTAGTTTTCCTAAACCTAAATTAAGTAACTCTAGTTTGCTTAACTTATCCCACGTAACTTTACTTTCATAAACCTTAAATATTTTGTTTACATATGTAATTTTTTCCTAAACCTAACCTTCGTAACTTAACTTTTCTAAACCTAAATTAAATAACTTTAGTATCCTATCCTACGTATCTTTAGTATCCTCAACTTAAACTACGCAACTTTAATTCTAAGCTACGTTATTCTAAGCTACGTTATTCTAAGCTACGTTATTTTGCTTTCCTTAACCTATCATACATAACTTTCCTAAACCTCAACTATGTCACTTTAATTTTCCTTAACCTAAAGACTGTATTGAAAGGTCACAGCAGCAGTGCACAAATTACACAGAGAATACTGCAAAAACAAACACAAGTACTGACATCAGAGTTCATTTGAAGCACATGCACACAAGTGAACAAACTGCAGTAAGGTGTGCAAAAAGGATTTTATTATAGGATGAAACGTTGAAAAAATGTGGGCCAAAAGGTGAACAAAATGTAGTTATGAGGTCAGACTAGTCCAATAATTAGTCCTGTGATGCTGCAACAAAGCTGAGGTGAGTTAATCAATATTAGTGAAAAAATTGACTTACTAACATCATATTCAGAGACTTTTCTCCAGTGAAGTGACTGATTGAGTTAATTCTCTGTGACTGAAATCACAGTTGGGTTGTTCAGAGAGCTAACAGATCGTCTTTCGTCCTTTTGAGCAGCTTTCAGAACAAACGATCCTGTTTCAAACCTTTCAAACACACCACGTCCCCCGAGGTTAGGCCGGACTGATGGGGACAAGGAGACTGAGTGTAAAACAACACTGTGAATCAGATTTAGGCATGGCTGTTATCAGAGCCTCCTCAGGGGATGGACAGAGGAGGAGGAGGAGGAGGAGGAGGAGGAGGAGGAGGAGGCAGCTGTAGTCCTGCTCACAGGAAAGACACCTTGTTCCTAAACAGCACGAGAGCCTCTCTGCTAACATCCCCACAGGGGGAGGATATCCTCCACACGACTTCCTATGAACCCCCTCCTCTTGTTGTGTCTTCTCTTTCATCTGTCTCCCTCTTCTTCCTCCTCCATCTCCATCTCCATCTCCATCCCACCCTTCGTCTTCCTCTTCCTCCCCTCCCCTCTCCTCCCTGGCTGTTTATCAGCTCGCCCAGCCGGGCCAACGCCCAGCCGGTCCTCAACAGTTATTGCTGTGGTTACACTCCTCCCTCCAGAGAATCTACAAAACACAGCCGGGGGAGCGTCACCTTCCCTCCCGCTCCCGTCCATGTCTAACCATCAAATGTCGTTAGGTCAAAAACAAAACTGACACCAGATCAGTGAGAGATGATTTCTCTGCTGTCTGTCCTCAAGTGAACTCGATCTGTGCTGACGGAGAAGCAGAACAGATGGATGTTGTCATCTGGACAGAGACATCTAAAATATCTTCCATGAAGCCGCGTCATTACGTCGAACACACAATGACGTGACTCAAATTAACGAGCCGTCTCCCTCAGGGGAAAATATGATTTGAAATTCTTTAGATTACAAACATTGTATGATCACATTTCTTTCTTTTCAAACACATCATAGGTTTGTTTCATTCATATTGTTCTTGTTATGTTACACAATAAAACAACAAGGTGTCAAACTAATGAGGCATAGAATTATTGAACCATTACAGCTATCAAGCTCAAAGGTGTTTAGATTTTTTAAATTTATTTCCTTTTTACTTTGTAAAAACAGTTAAACCCTGACGTCACACTAACAACAACAATCACTTTCAGGTAGATAACTGGCAAACTGTTGTCATTTTCAGCTGTATCTGTAACATCTGTAGTTAAACACAGTGGTCTGAGCTGGTCTGACGTTTCTGCTGCGATTTTTCTTTTATGCTGCTTTGCTCATGTCTAAATCAAGCTAAACAGTGTAGCCTGCTGCTGTGAACAGGGCTGCAGCAACCAGTCTAAAAAAGTCGATATCACTGTATGCTTTTTAAAAAGATTTGCTCCACATCACCTGACAAACTGATCCATTGAGGCGGTGGTAGTTCAGCAACTCCAGTGTTCTGCTAAGTAAAATTACTGTTCTTATCAGTGGAGTCTGGTGGTTCTCACATCACGTCTTCAATTCCCTGTCAGAAAAGGCTGCCTGATGGTGAGGTAAAGCAGTGAAAATATTTTAAATACAGCCACCTTCCACCTTTTTTAGGAGAAACAAACTGAAGCAGTGTTTTGCTGAGCACTGTTTGATTTTATGTATGTGATGCGAGGGTTTTCTACCCAGAAGTTATTGTAAATAAACTGTGATTGTCAGTCAAATAAAATAGTTAATCGCAATTATTTTATATTTGAATCTTCTGAATGTATCTTAAAGGGATATTTTTAAAGTTTTAATACTCTTATCAACATGGTAGTAGACAAGTGTGCTCACTTTATGCAAATGTATGTTTATTTTTATTGCAACAATTCAAAACAATGACACATACTGTGCAGAATATTCTCCAGAATAACCTCAAAGGTTCATGCAATCTGCAACAACAGATGGACACAGTGACCTGAATGTAACATTACTTTGTAAGTTTACACATGTAAAGCTCGATGTACCGTGGCGGTAACTCAGTTCTCAGTCTTTATTTACAGAAAGTACGTGCATTAATCGTGCATCAAAAAAATGAGTGGTGTTAAAAGAACTTGTGTTCACTCATTATTAATGCGTTAACTTTGACAGCCCTAAAATAAACAGTGATTCTGTTTTAAGCAGTGCACAGAAATGAACATCTGCATTTTAGCGTTTGAGTCTCTTTTCAATAGTTGTTAAAATTTTCCAAATAAATTAAAATTGCTAAATTTGTTGCAAGGTGTTTGTCAGAAAAAAAAGTTGCCAGGTTAGTCTGAAAAATGAACAACAAAATTAGCATTGCTGCTACAAGCTAACAGGCTAAAATGTTTGTATATATTTTCAGCAGTGATAAAAACTGAACTATGTAATATTCTATAATGATATAACACTTTAAAAAGAGCCATTCTGTAGAACATGTTCTTTAACTTTTGGTGCTTAAACTACATTTTGCCGGGCTGCATCCCAATCACCAAAGTAAATGTTGGCATCTCAGCTGGTTTCCAGTGTTGTTAGATATTCATACTGGGTCGGTATTTATTGAAACGGTCCATCTATGTTTAAAATAAATTTGTTATTACAATCAAATAAGCCAAAAGTCATTTGTAAACGGTGTGCTTTTGTTAAAGTAGCCTAACATTGGTTGTACTTTAGCCATGACATGTGTCATTGTTTTGTTATTGTGTGTAATGTTTGTACTCCGTACCATGTGATATGGTCGTGAGTCAAATAAATGAAATGAAAATTCAATGTCAGGACAACGTCTCATGCCAACGTCAATTTGACGTAGAATAACATAATTTAGTCGTATGGTAAAACTCAACGTCTGCAAAACATTGTCGTTTTAACATCCACACTGTGAAATGCTAACGTCATAAGCCGTTTAAAATATCATCAACACGATTTTCATTTCAACCAAAATTTAGTGCAGCGTCTTTCTGAGGTCACATTGACGTCTGGTGCCAGCTGGGATCGTACGCTTCTGCACGGATAATTACATTTGTACATTCTTATGTAGCGGACATGTTAAAACTTAAAGATTCAACAACACAATGGTTAACGTATGGTTAGGTTCAGGCACAAAAACCACCTGGTTATGGTTCTGAAAAGATCATATTTTGCCTTAAAATACTCAGATTTGTGGGAACAATCCCGTAAGGAAACACAGTGATGTCTGTGAAGTACAACGATTTTTATTGCGTAAAAAGCTGCAGGACACACAGTGTTGTTGTTTGCTGGTCTCAAACAGTGGTCCGCCATTTTGCAGCTGTTGTTGGCAAAGTCAGCTCGTATACTACGTCACTTAAGAAATGTTATGATGCGTATGACACGTACAATTGTAACGTATTCATGCAGACTGTGGTATTTGTACTTAGTAGTAAGGGATCTGAGTACTGCGGCTTAATTATATGTTTTATGTAAAATTAATCTGTGAATTAAACAGAAACTGTACCTATAAGTAAAAAAGCGCGATATTTCTCTCTGACATGAACAGTACAAGTATAAAGTGGTATAAAAAGGGACATAGAAAACAATTTGTAGAGTACTTGAGTGAATGTACTCAGTTACCGTGTCTGAGTCTCTGAGGACGGACTGATCCATCCGTCTGACCAGCAGCAGGCTGAGTGCTTTGTGTGTCCGATAGTCTTCTTATCACTGAGAGCTTTTAACTGCCACAGGCTCATCGATGGAGCTGAGCTCAGTCAGTGTGGACCATTAGTCCAACCACATCCACGTCATTCAAACACACGTGATCAGGTAAATGTACAAAATCATACAGGAGGGATCATTTTCCCCACAACACTGCAATAAGATAGATAGATAGATAGATAGATAGATAGATAGATAGATAGATAGATAGATAGATAGATAGATAGATAGATAGATAGGGTAGTGTAGGCAAGTAGAGTAGTGTAGCTAGATAGATAGGGTAGCTAAGTAGGGTGGGTAGGTAGATGGGTAGGTAAATAGATAGCGTAGCAAAGGTATGTAGGTAGATAGGGTAGAGTACGTACGTAGGGTGACGTACGTAGGGAGAATAGTGTAGCTAGGTAGGTAGGCAGGTAGATAGATACAGGGTGGGGTAGATAGGTGGGGAGAATAGGGTAAGGGTGGCAGGTAGGTAGGTGGGGTAGAGTAGTGTTGCTCAGTAGATAGAGTAGCTAGGTAGGTATAACAGGGCGGGGTAGATAAGGTAGATAGGTGGGGAGAATAGGGTAAGGGTGGCAGGTAGGTAGGTAGAGTGGTGTTGCTACTGTAGGTAGATGGTAGGACGGGCAGATAAATAGGTAGGCAGATATAGTAGTTTAGAGTATTGGGACATCAGCTAGCAGATGTTAAGACTAAAGATTATTTTCATTATCAATAAATCTGTTAATTTTTTTTTTTTTTTTTACTAATTCTGTCCTGTTTTTCAGACCAACAATCCAAAACCAACACACATTTTATTTACTCTGATATAAAACCAAGGAAAACAACAAATATCCACGTTCAACAATCTGAAGGAGAAAATCTATGGAAACATTTATGAAAACTTGCTCATCAATGATCAAAATTGACGTCAGATTAGACACTTTTCTAATGTCTGATGTTTTCAAGCTAAATATAAGAAAAATAAGTGTAAATGGACATATAGACAATATATTATATATTCACAGAACCATGTTCATTATTATGGGAAATTACAACGGCCTCTTTTGCTCTGTTGTTTTGCATCAAATTCAATTAACAGCAGTTTTCTTGCTTTCAAGGAATATAATATAACCCATAACCTGAAATGTATCAATTCAACAGAATATATTTATCATAACTAATTTTTAAGTCATTTCTTTGAGCAAGACTGTTCAAATGTCACTTGTTCCAGGTTGTTAGATGTGAATATTTACTGGTTTTCTTCCTGTTTAATGACTGGAAACTGAATATATTTAAATTTTGGACAAAATAAGACATTTAAATATGAATCTATGAACATTAATCGATTGATTAATGATTGCAAAAAGGTCACGTGTTGCATCCACCTTCTTAAATGTCTCAGGTTTACTGCTTTTCTCCATATTATGAGAAGATGGTCAAACTTCATTAATTAACGCTAATGAGCATTTTTCACTGTTTTCTGACATTTTATAGCTCAATGAATTAATCAATCAAGAAAGCAATTATAATTATTTGCAGCCAATGGACACGATACTGAGACATATATCAGTTATTGATCTTTACATTGATCAGAATCAAACCATAATTCAGTGAGGAGCAGGAGCTGTGAGGCTGTGAGGCCTGGAACAAACACCAGCTCCTGGAAACACATGATATTAATAACCTGCCGTTTAAATTCAGATTCTATCAAACATCATCATCAGAGTGTGAGATGATGCCTCGACGTTAGGACAGGATGCTCCTGTGGCCTTCAGAATAGCGCTGATGATGAAGAGCAGCAGGAGGAGGAGGAGGAGGAGGAGGGGAGGAGGGAGGGGGAGAGGAGACAAGTGCGTCTGCAGCAGCCTGATAAAAACACAGGCTGGATATTCCGGGTTAGACGCGGTACAAACCCGGGATCTGCTCCTGTTCCGTTCTTTAATGTGATGTTAGAGAAAAGCAGCAAAGCTCTCACCTCCAAACTGCGCAGAATTAATCCGGAGGAGATCCGCCTGGACGCGTCCTGGAGCCCGACGGTGACGCTCCTCTGCTCTCCTGCAAGAGCCGAGCAGGAGGACGGAGGGGAGGAGGAAGGGTGGAGGGCGGAGGAGGAAGAGGAGGAGGAGGAGGAGGAGGAGGAGGGGTGTTATGTGATGAGGTTGCAGCCTGCTTTTAAAGCCGGGCAGGGGGCTGCTGTGATCCTCGGAGGAGGAGGAAGAGGAGGAGGAGGAGGAGGAAGAGGAGGAGGAGGAGGAGGAAGCTGTTTTCCTGTTGCTCCAGCGGGCTGCTCCACTGTGATGTGAGGAGGGGGAACAATAACCTCTGTGTTCTGACTCCACATCATGTCTGCCTGCAGCATCCTGCACATATTCACACAGACAGAGCGGAATTATTATTATTATTATTAATATTATTATTAATATGGAGCATCTCAACAGCTGAAACCTCCTTTCATTCATTTTATTGTTTATTTATGAACACATGAATCAATACTGACAGTTTAACAGCATCAGTGTAGCTCAGCTGCAAATTATTGTGCTGCTGTACTGTATTCTAATATTTTTTATATCACGTGCATTATTATTATAATTTTAATAATAATAATTATTATTATATTACTTTGTAATAATTGTATTTTATTTTATTTTATTTAACCTTTATTTAACCAGGCAAGTCATTAAGAACACATTCTTATTTACAATGGCGGCCTGGCAAAAGGCAAGAGCCTTTTGAGGAGCAGGGGACAGGGACTAGGGGAGTATCAAAAGATAAAAGAAAGAGCAACACATACAGCGTACATTACATAAAGACAATAACATAAAACACAACCACGGGCAAGTGGCTAATAAATAGCAGCATCAGGTAGTACAGCAAGAATAAAGGTAGCACACATATGTAGCAGGACGGGAAAAGCAACATCAGCAATAAAAGTAGTAGTAAAAGTAATGCAACAAATATACAAACAAACCAACAGACTGGCAGAGCAATAACAATAGCAGCAGGAACAAGAATGCTAATGCAGTAATAAAACCTGTAGAGTCTTGTTTCTATTTTCATTTAATTCATTCAAATAGTTCTTTGTGTGTTTTCTTTTCTTTACATATTTAGTTCTGACACAGCTGCACCTGATGTTACTTTGGAAATTAATTTATACAGTACAGTAAAGACTGTGCAGCTTCAATAAAAATGTGTTAAAATACTCTGTGAAAGTGTTACATTGACTTAAATAACAAATTAATAACATATAATACATACACGTGTATATATGTATTATAATTATATAAACTTAATTAAGATGTTGCTTTAAAAATATCCAATTTTTATAAAGAAAAATATATATATATAAAAAAAACCCATCTGGTTCAAGCTTCTCAAATGTGTGTATATATATATATAGAGAGAGAAAGATAGATAGATAATTTTAGGAAAAAACACAGGAAAAAAACATAGGCCTACAAGAAAGTTTTTGGCCAAAATAAATAAATGAATAAATAAATGCTGCTACTAATAATAATAACAATAATAAATTAATATATGAAATACACCAGTTGTCCACAAGGTCGCGGGATAAAATGTTTGTTTGTTTTGGTAGTTCATTCCTGAATTTAAATTTAAATTAATCAGATGAAACATGAACATCTCCAACTTCACTGGAAGATAATCACACAGAACACGTGCTGAACCAGACTTCAAAGAAAAATTAATTTATTAAACTTCATTCAACAAGTATTTAGTTTGAAGGTGTAGTGTGTGTTTTCATGCTTTTAATTTCTTCAGGATTATTATTGTGAGGCAGCAACTCTGCAGCTCCTGAATCCAACACCAATTTTCCAGCGAGGACAATGAAGTATATCGTGTGACACTGTATCACATCGCACGCTATCATATCGTATCCTGTCCTATTGTATTGTGAAATCTTTTCACCGGTTAGTTGTTGTTACTGTATTTATAATTGCATGACATTACAATAGTAAAGCATAACATCTGTGGGGACACTGAATCACATATGTTACACTTTGTGTAAATGAAAACGTACAAGCAAAAAGTGCAACTGAGAAATCAATTCAAAAACAGGTATTGATCGTTTTTACAGCCTTTGGATCTGTAAACAAACAGATCAGGTCTATACTGCGTCACCTGCTCAGTGAAAAACATCAAGTTTGGCTTTTCAAATGTAAATGTACGTTTGAAAATATGAGTTTTAACAGCAAAATAAATAGTATCGCGTTTTTAAATCCGACACTGGCCCTTTAAGATACGTGACGTCACCAGAATGTCAAAGAGAGAGTAAAATGAAGATGGTTCACTCTGTTCGAAGATAGTCTGATGAAAATGGTTTGTTTTGTTACGGAAACTAAATGACGGTAATAAAATGTGTAAACGGAAGTGACTGTGAGCTGCGTGAGAGTTTACACACCTGGCATCATCTCATGCTGACATCAGTGTGTTGCATGATCATATTTGTATTTTATCACATTCTAATTCATATTTCGTCATTGTCTTCTGTCAAGTCTCGTCATTTATGCTAATGTTTGAACGATATTAATTATTAATTAATTATTTTTTAATATTTCATTACTTTGGGGACTCCACAGCGCATGCGCTCTGTTAAAAGCCACGTAGTAGTGGTTCATCTGTAACAGTAGACGATCTTTGGTTCAGGAAAATGGCGTCAGATGATGGACTGGCCTCTCTGGTAGGAACCCAACTGTTCTCTAATGTTTATATTACCTGTGTGTCAGGGTTTAATGTGTGACCTGCTTCATTACTGAGCCTCTAACGAGTCCGATTAATTAACTAAATTAAAGTTTAAAGGCTCACAGAGGCAGGTGAGTGAGCTAACGATGCTAATGCTAACTAGCCGAGAGGAAAACACGTGTAGGAACAGTCGTGCAGATAAACTCGCTGACACGTCGTGTGTCTCCACTGATGACATGAAACAGAGTCACACACCGAGTCAGAACAACAGGCTGGTTTGTGCTGCAGAGACACTGAGTGTAAGCCTGTAAACCTCCCTGAGTTTGGTACATTGATAATCGGTTCCTATCAGCTGTCAGAGGACACATTTCACTGTGACACAGAGTCAGATGTGTACACACTCATTGTGTCAGTGAGAATCAGCACTGAGCTGAGCTCAAACATGTCAGCGGGGTTTAGGTTAAATACAACATGGATAAAATAAAATAAAGGAATTTAAAGAGACATTTAAGTATCCCAGTGTTTTATTTACTAGTGAACATGAGCTGCTCTCTGTCTCACACTTGTGATGTCACAGAGTTTAAAATCTGGAGCTGCTCTGTAGATAAATAATAAACAGGCGACAGATTTTATTTGTTTTGTTTCTTATACAGAAATTATTTTTACTCTATTGTCAAGTTCTCAGCACTGAAACAGAAACAGTTTCTGTATACTCACGTGTACATGCAGAAAATATTCCAACTGAGCTGTTCACATGATGTAAAGAAATTTTACTTGCAGCCATTAGCATCCATGTTGTCACTGAAATGGATGTGAACTGTGAGAGAAACTGTCCTGTAAGATACAGAACAGTTTAAATGTCCTTTTTTATTGGTAAGATATAATAGTATTATGTAATTTACAACATCTTTGTAATAATTTAAAATTAATAAAAAATAATTTAAAACAGAGTGACAAACAACAGTTTTAAAAGATTTTTTTTTACTTTACTTTTTTATTATATGATTAAAAAACTTCAAGTAAAAGTAAAAATAGTAAAAACAACAAAAAAGTTCATAAAAACTAAAAAAATCAGTAAAATCATAAAGTAAGGGGAAAATAGGAAAAAACATATTACAATAAGTATTAAAAAAACATAAAAAACCAGCAAAAAACCCCATAAAAACACAGGCAAAGGGAAAAAAGTAAATAAAAACAATAAAAAAAATTAAAGAAAAGCCTTCAGAAAATGGTAACAATATGAAAACAGAAAAAGAATCAGAAATACAGTAAAAAAAAAAAAAAGGGAGCAAAAACATAAAACGTCAGAAATAATGGAGCGCAGTTTCTGGATGAGCTGAGAAAGTGAACAGTTTATATCCTCATAGATTTCTTCAGCTGGTGCTCTGCAGGCTAAAACTTGTGCATGGTTATTTTTTTAATTGATAAGTCAATACAAAGATACAGAGTGTTAATAAACAAACACAGAGCCAATAAGAAGGAAAAAACAGCCCCACTCGTCAACATGGGAACCAACAAAGACAGACAGAGTCGTCAGAGGGATCCAAGAGAGAGGACAATAATATCAATTAAAATGACAACAGTGATGAACTTGTGTGACATACACAGGAGCACAGCGTGTTTGATTACAATTTGTCAGCTTCCATATTTGGCACAGAGGTTAAAAATGTTCATCAGGCGGTAAAGAAGTATGCAGTCGGTCCTTTGATGAAACAATGCATTTGGTTGTCCGTATGTTGGAGGTGAAGAGTCCTTCCACGTCCACAGGACGAGCTGTCAGGCCAGAAGTGAACATAGAGAAACATCGTCTGCGAGGGCTCCACTGAAGTTAACATCCAGAGGACTTGCTCCAGATATAACCACAGACACAGACGGAGCTGCCTGCCTCCAAACACTGCTCATAGAGTTTAAATGTTAAACCCCAGAAATGTAGTTTCAGACATGAGCAGAACATGTGACATAAAGTGACCGAGGACTGTTTACACCTGTTTACACCTGTCCAATGTAGGGTCAATATAAACCTGTGTGTAACTGTAAAGGAAGCCTCTCTCATCTTATGTGTGTGTGTGTGTGTGTGTGTGTGCGTGTGTGCGTGTGTTTTGGTCCTCAGGGGGTGGAGGGAGCCTCGGCAGCGGCCCACGCTCTGTCTCTGCCAGCAGATGCTTATGGAAATGATGTAAGTGGAGTTTATTATATGTCCAGCCTGTGATGAGTCAGTGTACTGTAAAGATACTCTAGTACAAGTTCAAGTCCTGAAAGTGTTCTTCAGTTTAAACCACAGACAGGTGACGTCAGCATCACTGATCATCTCATTAGCTACAGCGTTCTGCTGGGAAACCTTTGGTCCTGGGGTTCATGTGGACGCCACCCGACAGGCTCCACCCACCCAGCCACTCCGAACATTTCCAGTCACAAGCCCCTTTCACACTGCCAGATTTTCCATAAATGTTGGGCCGTTTTGCCGGCAAGCTGCGAGCGTTTAGACACACAGAGCCAGATTGGTGAGTTGATCCGAGGTGCCCAATTTCCCGCCTCGTAGGGTAGACATATTGGTGGAACCCTTTTAGTTTAAACAGACCGAGGCAGCCTTCTGCAACGGGAGGGGCTGTTGATGACTTGTGGGAGGAGCTGTTGATGACGCTGCACGTGCGAGCCACTGGCGGTGGATAAACAGGAAACAGCTGATAGCAGGAATTAGCGAGCAGCTAGTAGCAAGAGGGAAACACAAACCTGACAGACACTGTAAAGATGAGCAACTGGGGAGACAAGGAATTGTGCGCCCTCCTTGTCCTCGCAAACGAGGAACCTACGATAGGTGGAGATATGCCCCCTTTCAGCTTGTTAGTATTGGACCTTTTTCCTGTTGACCTATTACGTCACAGACCAAACAATGGACAAACAAGTTAGCTACGGTAAGCTAGCAGCTAACTGCTACCATGGTGGACAACTTTACAGCTCTGTACATTTGGTCCGTCCAAAAAGTCACGACTCTGGATGAAGATTTCTCCATGTTGTTACCGGCTTCTTCTTCTCTTACACATTTAATGTTATTTAACATCTGAAAATCCGCGATGTCAAAAATGCAAAAAAAATTGAACCTGTTCTGAAAATTTTAATGACGAATGAAAGTTTCGGAAACGTCTAAAAAGACATGCAACAATTTCTGGCAAAGAAAACAGAGTCAGTGTGCAAAGGCCTGAAGTCCAACTTTATTCTGTTTGTGTATTTGTTACATGTGTTGATGCTTGTAACTGTACATGTGACCTAGTAACTAAATAACCTTTGACCTTTGTGTTTACTTTATCTTTCAGCCGCGGCTTGAAGCCATGTGGGCGATGAAGGCCTACAACCACGCAGAAGTTTACTTCAATGTAAGACTTTCTATTTATGGATACACACTACTATATACTGTTAACATCTATATGTATGTGTGTGTGTATACAGTATATTTTTGTATGTGTTATTTAAACCACCAACAGATGAACTAAAACTCGTCTTCTGTCTTCAGCTCATTTCATCCGTCGATCCGAGGTTCCTGAAACTGACGAAACTGGACGACAAAATCTACTCGGCCTTCAGGGAAACGTTTAAAGACCTCGACATAAAGCTGCTGAAAGCAGACGACCTGAAATCTGACAAGGCCAAAGAGGTCAGTGTGACGCCACGACGACACTTTAGGGGATATAAACATGTGTTTCTACAAAGCCTTGAAGAAGTCAAACGTCTCTGATGCATCAGTGTTTAAATTTGTCTCAACACAAAGAAGCTGCACAAGAACATCAACAGTTCAAAATGTAATAAGGAACTCTGCAGACAAAGTAAACCTGAAGAACTCAGCGCTGCTAAATTTGGATATTCGACTATTTTTATAATTGTTCGGTTGATACCATGTACAGAGGTTGGATAGACCACTGAAGTTATGAGGCAGATGTTGTTAACATAAAAAACAGCTGCTTTTGTTACGAAGTTTGACGGACTTACATAAAGCTAAGAGGTCGTTTAGTGTTTGAGTGCAGCCAAAGGTTTTAAAAACTGAAAGATTTGCCAAAATGTTTGATTTCTTTGGTAAAACCAACCTTAAAATTTGCTTGAGAAAAAAAAAATAGAACGTTGCCATGGAGTTAGTTCGTTAACAGTGGGCTACTGCCTCCGCACTGTGGCCTGAGGTGTTATGTTTTCGGTTTGTCCATCTGTCTGTCCCATTCTCATGAAGGCAGATTTCCTCAGATTTGGCACAAACATCCTCTTGGACCTGACAAAGACTGGTTAGGTTTTAATGGGCAGAGGTCAAGGTCATTGTGACCTTGTGTTTGTCTCATTCTCGTGATATCTCAAGAACACTTTCAGAGAATTTCTTCAAGTTTGGCACAAACATCCACTTGGAGTCAAGAATGAACTGATTATATTTTAGTGGTAATACGTCAGAGGTCAGGGTCACTGTGACTTTGTTCATCTCATTCTCAAACATAATATCTCAAGATCACCTTGAGGGAATTTTCTTCGATTTTACAAAAACATCCACTTGAAATCAGGATGAACTGCTTAGATTTTGGTGTTCAAAAGTCAAGGTCATTGTGACCTTGTGTTTGACTCTTTCTCGTGATATCTCAAGATTGCCGTGAGAGAATTTCCTCAGATCAAGCACAAATTCCACTTGGACTCAACAATGAACTCATTATATTTTGTTGGTCATAGATCAAAGGACATGGTCACTGTGACCTTGTGTTTGTCTCATTCTTGTGAATGCATTATCTCAAGAATACCTTCAGGAAATTTCTTCAGATTTGGATTAGAATTTAGTGGTCAAAGGTCAAGGTCACTGTGACCTCTCAAAACATGTTTTTGTCCATAACTGAAGAATTCATTCACTAATTCTGACCAAACTTGACACAAATGTCTAACAGGATAAAATAATGAAGGTCAAAGGTCAAAGGTCAGCTTGACTGTGACATCATCATGTTGTAACGTCATATCTCAGGAACAGAAGGGGAGACATTTGGTCAGATACTGAATTGGTGACTCTAATCTTGAAGCTGTGCTGATTGTATAGATCTTCTGTGTGTGAAGCATCCATGTTTTAGAGCTTGTGGCTTCTTTGCAGCAACAAATCTAATTAGTGTAATCTCTGACGGCTCACTTGTTCACGCTTCTTGCAACATAACTGATGTATCGCAAACTTTTACAGCTGCAGGACACCAGATGAACTTTTCTGAGCTGAGTGTAGCAGTGTATCTGTGATGTCACTAATAATTCAGTGTATAATTTGTAAAATGTTTGCGTGCAGATATGGCGTCCGTTCTGTAACCAGTTTGAAGGACTCGTTGAAGACTTCAACTACGGCACTCTGCTCCGTCTGGACTGTGAGAAAGACTACACAGAAGAGAACACTATATTTGGTAAGTTTATGTCTGACAGTGGGAAACACATTATTGTTTACAACATGAGACAAAGTGCAGTGAATCTCTCCCTGTGTTCAGCCACCAGAGTTCAGTTCTTCGCCGTTGAAATCGCCCGCAACAGAGAAGGCTACAACAACACCGTGTTCACGTCCAAATGTTCCAAGAGCTAATCTCAAAGTAATGAAGCCATCCAACAACGCTGCGTACCACCACCTGGACCGTGGTGATGGACTGACACACTCTCCGTCTCCTGAGGGAGCAGCCTGTTATCTACTTGCAACACCTTTTCTGAAAATATCCATCAGTGTGTTTTTTTTGTTTAATACTGACGTCTTATACAAACTCGATCCTGTCTTTGGTGCTGTTTCAGCACTGTTCTGCATTTTGTATTTACTGTAAAGTTTGATTGTGCCAAACATAAATGGATGTTTATTTTGTAACACTGAAGTTGCATTTGTTTGCCTGTAACTGAGGAAACCATTAATAAAAGCCCAGATGCATTTTACTGAAGGTGGTCAGTGTTCATGACTAACATCACACACACAGGGTTTTAGTAGCAGAGTTAATCACAACTCAAACATCTGGAATTAGATGACAGTACATCAAGTGGGCCACTTCAAAAAATGACTGAACCCAACTGAAAGGAGGCTGGAGCACTCGATAAATTGCAGAGCTTTTAATTAAGGTGCAAACAGACTCTTCAGAGTCAAACAGGTGTTGGTAGAACTATGGAAGTTAAATACCCCCATCCTAAAACTCAAGCAGATTCTCATTGGCTTTCTTTGATCTGGAATTAGATGTCACATAGATTTTAAATGTTCAAACTGTCATAATGACAAATATAAATCTGGCTTAATGACTTTTATTTGATGTTTTGGACACAACCAATGTTATCCATTAATAAGTGTGTTTAATTCTGTGTCAGGAGGAGGAGACAGGAAGTGTCTGCTGAAGACGATCATACTCAAAGATAGACGTTTACTGTGTGTTTTGTATATCGTAACAAACGTTTTTTCATGATTTCGGACGACATGCTATACTATGACTTTTTTTCATGATTTCGGACGACATGCTATACTATGACTTTTTTTCATGATTTCGGACGACATGCTATACTATGACTTTTTTTCATGATTCCAGACGACATGCTATACTATGTCTTTTTTCAATGATTTCGGACGACATGCTATACTATGACTTTTTTTCATGATGTCAGACGACATGCTATACTATGTCTTTTTTTCATGATTCCAGACGACATGCTATACTATGTCTTTTTTCAATGATTTCGGACGACATGCTATACTATGACTTTTTTTCATGATGTCAGACGACATGCTATACTATGTCTTTTTTTCATGATTCCAGACGACATGCTATACTGTGACTTTTTTTCATGATTCCGGACGACATGCTATACTATGTCTTTTTTCAATGATTTCGGACGACATGCTATACTATGACTTTTTTTCATGATTTCGGACGACATGCTATACTATGACTTTTTTCAATGATTTCGGACGACATGCTATACTATGACTTTTTTCAATGATTTCGGACGACATGCTATACTATGACTTTTTTTCATGATTTCGGACGACATGCTATACTATGACTTTTTTCAATGATTTCGGACGACATGCTATACTATGTCTTTTTTCAATGATTTCGGACGACATGCTATACTATGACTTTTTTTCATGATTTCGGACGACATGCTATACTATGACTTTTTTTCATGATTTCGGACGACATGCTTATACTATGACTTTTTTTCATGATTTCAGACGACATGCTATACTATGACTTTTTTTCATGATTTCGGACGACATGCTATACTATGACTTTTTTTCATGATTTCGGACGACATGCTATACTATGACTTTTTTTCATGATTCCAGACGACATGCTATACTATGACTTTTTTTCATGATTTCAGACGACATGCTATACTATGACTTTTTTTCATGATTTCGGACGACATGCTATACTATGACTTTTTTCAATGATTTCGGACAACGTGCTATACTATGACTTTTTTCAATGATTTTGGACGACATGCTATACTATGACTTTTTTTCATGATTTCGGACGACATGCTATACTATGACTTTTTTTCATGATTTCGGACGACATGCTATACTATGACTTTTTTTCATGATTTCAGACGACATGCTATACTATGACTTTTTTTCATGATTTCGGACGACATGCTATACTATGACTTTTTTTCATGATTTCAGACGACATGCTATACTATGACTTTTTTTCATGATTTCGGACGACATGCTATACTATGACTTTTTTTCATGATTTCAGACGACATGCTATACTATGACTTTTTTTCATGATTTCAGACGACATGCTATACTGTGACTTTTTTCAATGATTTCGGACGACATGCTATACTATGACTTTTTTCAATGATTTCGGACGACATGCTATACTATGACTTTTTTCAATGATTTCGGACGACGTGCTATACTATGACGTTTTTTCATGATTTCGGACGACATGCTATACTATGACTTTTTTTCATGATTTTAGACGACGTGCTATACTATGACTTTTTTCAATGATTTCGGACGACATGCTATACTATGACTTTTTTCAATGATTTCGGACGACATGCTACACTATGACGTTTTTTCATGATTTCGGACGACATGCTATACTATGACTTTTTTTCATGATTTTAGACGACGTGCTATACTATGACTTTTTTCAATGATTTCGGACGACATGCTATATTGTGACTTTTTTTCATGATTTCGGACGACATGCTATACTATGACTTTTTTTAATGATTTCGAACGACATGCTATACTATGACTTTTTTTCCTGATTTTAGACGACATGCTATACTATGACTTTTTTTAATGATTTCGGACGACATGCTATACTATGACTTTTTTTCCTGATTGTAGACGACGTGCTATACTATGACTTTTTTTCATGATTTCGAACGACATGCTATACTATGACTTTTTTTCATGATTTTAGACGACGTGCTATACTATGACTTTTTTTAATGATTTTAGACGACATGCTATACTATGACTTTTTTTCCTGATTTTAGACGACGTGCTATACTATGACTTTTTTTCATGATTTCGAACGACATGCTATACTATGACTTTTTTTCATGATTTTGGACGACATGCTATACTATGACTTTTTTTAATGATTTCGGACGACGTGCTATACTATGACTTTTTTCAATGATTTCGGACGACATGCTATACAATGACTTTTTTTAATGATTTCGGACGACATGCTATACAATGACTTTTTTTAATGATTTCGGACGACATGCTATACTATGACTTTTTTCAATGATTTCGGACGACATGCTATACTATGACGTTTTTTCATGATTTCGGACGACATGCTATACTATGACTTTTTTTCATGATTTTAGACGACGTGCTATACTATGACTTTTTTCAATGATTTCGGACGACATGCTATACAATGACTTTTTTTAATGATTTCGGACGACATGCTATACTATGAGTTATTTTCCATGATTTCGGACGACATGCTATACTATGACTTTTTTTCATGATTTCGGACGACATGCTATACTATGACTTTTTTTTAATGATTTAGGACGACATGCTATACTATGACTTTTTTTAATGATTTCGGACGACATGCTATACTATGACTTTTTTTCATGATTTTAGACGACGTGCTATACTATGACTTTTTTTCATGATTTTAGACGACGTGCTATACTATGACTTTTTTTCATGATTTTAGACGACGTGCTATACTATGACGTTTTTTCATGATTTCGGACGACATGCTATACTATGATTTTTTTAAATGATTTCGAACGATATGCTATACTATGACTTTTTTTAATGATTTTAGACGACATGCTATACTATGACTTTTTTTCATGATTTTAGACGACGTGCTATACTATGACGTTTTTTCATGATTTCATCGACATGCTTTTTTTAATGATTTTAGACGACATGCTATACTATGACTTTTTTTCATGATTTTAGACGACATGCTATACTATGACTTTTTTTCATGATTTTAGACGACATGCTATACTATGACGTTTTTTCATGATTTCGGACGACATGCTATACTATGACTTTTTTTCATGATTTTAGACGACGTGCTATACTATGACGTTTTTTCATGATTTCGGACGACGTGCTATACAATGACTTTTTTCAATGATTTCGGACGACGTGCTATACAATGACTTTTTTTAATGATTTCGGACGACATGCTATACTATGACTTTTTTTAATGATTTCGGACGACATGCTATACTATGAGTTCTTTTCCATGATTTCGGACGACATGCTATATTATGACTTTTTTTCATGATTTCGGACGACATGCTATACTATGACTTTTTTTTAATGATTTCAGACGACATGCTATACTATGACTTTTTTTAATGATTTCGAACGATATGCTATACTATGACTTTTTTTCATGATTTCGGACGACATGCTATACTATGACTTTTTTTAATGATTTCGAACGATATGCTATACTATGACTTTTTTTAATGATTTCGAACGATATGCTATACTATGACTTTTTTTAATGATTTCGAACGATATGCTATACTATGACTTTTTTTAATGATTTCGGATGACATGCTATATTATGACTTTTTTTAATGATTTCGAACGATATGCTATACTATGACTTTTTTTAATGATTTCGGACGACATGCTATACTATGACTTTTTTTAATGATTTCGGACGACATGCTATACTATGACTTTTTTTAATGATTTCGGACGACATGCTATACTATGACTTTTTTTAATGATTTTGGACGACATGCTATACTATGAGTTCTTTTTCATGATTTTAGACGACATGCTATACTATGACTTTTTTTTAATGATTTCAGACGACATGCTATATACTATGACTTTTTAATGAATTCGTACGACATGCTATACTATGACTTTTTAATGATTTCGGACGACATGCTATACTATGACTTTTTTTCATGATTTTAGACGACGTGCTATACTATGACTTTTTTTCATGATTTTAGACGACGTGCTATACTATGACGTTTTTTCATGATTTCGGACGACATGCTATACTATGATTTTTTTAAATGATTTCGAACGATATGCTATACTATGACTTTTTTTAATGATTTTAGACGACATGCTATACTATGACTTTTTTTCATGATTTTAGACGACGTGCTATACTATGACGTTTTTTCATGATTTCATCGACATGCTTTTTTTAATGATTTTAGACGACATGCTATACTATGACTTTTTTTCATGATTTTAGACGACATGCTATACTATGACTTTTTTTCATGATTTTAGACGACATGCTATACTATGACGTTTTTTCATGATTTCGGACGACATGCTATACTATGACTTTTTTTCATGATTTTAGACGACGTGCTATACTATGACGTTTTTTCATGATTTCGGACGACGTGCTATACAATGACTTTTTTCAATGATTTCGGACGACGTGCTATACAATGACTTTTTTTAATGATTTCGGACGACATGCTATACTATGACTTTTTTTAATGATTTCGGACGACATGCTATACTATGAGTTCTTTTCCATGATTTCGGACGACATGCTATATTATGACTTTTTTTCATGATTTCGGACGACATGCTATACTATGACTTTTTTTTAATGATTTCAGACGACATGCTATACTATGACTTTTTTTAATGATTTCGAACGATATGCTATACTATGACTTTTTTTCATGATTTCGGACGACATGCTATACTATGACTTTTTTTAATGATTTCGAACGATATGCTATACTATGACTTTTTTTAATGATTTCGAACGATATGCTATACTATGACTTTTTTTAATGATTTCGAACGATATGCTATACTATGACTTTTTTTAATGATTTCGGATGACATGCTATATTATGACTTTTTTTAATGATTTCGAACGATATGCTATACTATGACTTTTTTTAATGATTTCGGACGACATGCTATACTATGACTTTTTTTAATGATTTCGGACGACATGCTATACTATGACTTTTTTTAATGATTTCGGACGACATGCTATACTATGACTTTTTTTAATGATTTTGGACGACATGCTATACTATGAGTTCTTTTTCATGATTTTAGACGACATGCTATACTATGACTTTTTTTTAATGATTTCAGACGACATGCTATATACTATGACTTTTTAATGAATTCGTACGACATGCTATACTATGACTTTTTAATGATTTCGGACGACATGCTATACTATGACTTTTTTTAATGATTTCGGACGACATGCTATACTATGACTTTTTTTAATGATTTCGGACGACATGCTATACTATGACTTTTTAATGATTTCGGACGACATGCTATACTATGACTTTTTTTAATGATTTCGGACGACATGCTATATACTATGACTTTTTAATGAATTCGTACGACATGCTATACTATGACTTTTTTTAATGATTTCGGACGACATGCTATACTATGACTTTTTAATGATTTCGGACGACATGCTATACTATGACTTTTTTTAATGATTTCGGACGACATGCTATACTATGACTTTTTAATGATTTCGGACGACATGCTATACTATGACTTTTTTTAATGATTTCGGACGACATGCTATACTATGACTTTTTTCTAATGATTTCAGACGACATGCTATATACTATGACTTTTTAATGAATTCGTACGACATGCTATACTATGACTTTTTAATGATTTCGGACGACATGCTATACTATGACTTTTTTTAATGATTTCGGACGACTTGCTATACTATGACTTTTTTTAATGATTTCGGACGACATGCTATACTATGACTTTTTAATGATTTCGGACGACATGCTATACTATGACTTTTTTTAATGATTTCGGACGACATGCTATATACTATGACTTTTTAATGAATTCGTACGACATGCTATACTATGACTTTTTTTAATGATTTCGGACAACATGCTATACTATGACTTTTTAATGATTTCGGACGACATGCTATACTATGACTTTTTTTAATGATTTCGGACGACATGCTATACTATGACTTTTTTCTAATGATTTCAGACGACATGCTATATACTATGACTTTTTAATGAATTCGTACGACATGCTATACTATGACTTTTTTTAATGATTTCGGACGACATGCTATACTATGAGTTTTTTTTAATGATTTCGGACGATATGCTATACTATGACTTTTTTTAATGATTTCGGACGACATGCTATACTATGACTTTTTTTTAATGATTTCAGACGACATGCTATATACTATGACTTTTTAATGAATTCGTACGACATGCTATACTATGACTTTTTTTAATGATTTCGGACGACATGCTATACTATGAGTTTTTTTTAATGATTTTGGACGACATGCTATACTATGACTTTTTTTCATGATTTCGGACGACATGCTATACTATGACTTTTTGTTAATGATTTCGGACGACATGCTATACTATGACTTTTTTAAATGATTTCGGACGATATGCTATACTATGACTTCTTTTAATGATTTCGGACGATATGCTATACTATGACTTTTTTTAATGATTTCGGACGACATGCTATACTATGACTTTTTTTTAATGATTTCAGACGACATGCTATACTATGACTTTTTTTAATGATTTCGGACGACATGCTATACTATGACTTTTTTCATGATTTCGGACGATATGCTATACTATGACTTTTTTTAATGATTTTGGACGACATGCTATACTATGACTTTTTTTCATGATTTCGGACGACATGCTATACTATGACTTTTTTTAATGATTTCGGACGACATGCTATATTATGACTTTTTTTCATGATTTCGGATGACATGCTATACTATGACTTTTTTTCATGATTTTAGACGACATGCTATACTATGACTTTTTTTCATGATTTCGGACGACATGCTATACTATGACTTTTTTTAATGATTTCGGACGACATGCTATATTATGACTTTTTTTCATGATTTCGGATGACATGCTATACTATGACTTTTTTTCATGATTTTAGACGACATGCTATACTATGACTTTTTTTCATGATTTTAGACGACATGCTATACTATGACGTTTTTTCATGATTTCGGACGACATGCTATACTATGACTTTTTTTCATGATTTTAGACGACGTGCTATACTATGACGTTTTTTCATGATTTCGGACGACGTGCTATACAATGACTTTTTTCAATGATTTCGGACGACATGCTATACAATGACTTTTTTTAATGATTTCGGACGACATGCTATACTATGACTTTTTTTAATGATTTCGGACGACATGCTATACTATGAGTTCTTTTCCATGATTTCGGACGACATGCTATATTATGACTTTTTTTCATGATTTCGGACGACATGCTATACTATGACTTTTTTTAATGATTTCGAACGATATGCTAAACTATGACTTTTTTTCATGATTTCGGACGACATGCTATACTATGACTTTTTTTAATGATTTCGAACGATATGCTATACTATGACTTTTTTTAATGATTTCGAACGATATGCTATACTATGACTTTTTTTAATGATTTCGGATGACATGCTATATTATGACTTTTTTTAATGATTTCGAACGATATGCTATACTATGACTTTTTTTAATGATTTCGGACGACATGCTATACTATGACTTTTTTTAATGATTTCGGACGACATGCTATACTATGATTTTTTTAAATGATTTCGAACGACATGCTATACTATGACTTTTTTTAATGATTTTGGACGACATGCTATACTATGACTTTTTTTCATGATTTCGGACGACATGCTATACTATGACTTTTTTTAATGATTTCGGACGATATGCTATACTATGACTTTTTTTAATGATTTCGGACGACATGCTATACTATGACTTTTTTTTAATGATTTCAGACGACATGCTATATACTATGACTTTTTAATGAATTCGTACGACATGCTATACTATGACTTTTTTTAATGATTTCGGACGACATGCTATACTATGACTTTTTAATGATTTCGGACGACATGCTATACTATGACTTTTTTTAATGATTTCGGACGACATGCTATACTATGACTTTTTTTTAATGATTTCAGACGACATGCTATATACTATGACTTTTTAATGATTTCGGACGACATGCTATACTATGACTTTTTTTAATGATTTCGGACGATATGCTATACTATGACTTTTTTTAATGATTTCGGACGACATGCTATACTATGACTTTTTTTTAATGATTTCAGACGACATGCTATATACTATGACTTTTTAATGAATTCGTACGACATGCTATACTATGACTTTTTTTAATGATTTCGGACGACATGCTATACTATGACTTTTTAATGATTTCGGACGACATGCTATACTATGACTTTTTTTAATGATTTCGGACGACATGCTATACTATGACTTTTTTTTAATGATTTCAGACGACATGCTATATACTATGACTTTTTAATGAATTCGTACGACATGCTATACTATGACTTTTTTTAATGATTTCGGACGACATGCTATACTATGAGTTTTTTTTAATGATTTCGGACGATATGCTATACTATGACTTTTTTTAATGATTTCGGACGACATGCTATACTATGACTTTTTTTTAATGATTTCAGACGACATGCTATATACTATGACTTTTTAATGAATTCGTACGACATGCTATACTATGACTTTTTTTAATGATTTCGGACGACATGCTATACTATGAGTTTTTTTTAATGATTTTGGACGACATGCTATACTATGACTTTTTTTCATGATTTCGGACGACATGCTATACTATGAGTTCTTTTTCATGATTTCGGACGACATGCTATACTATGACTTTTTGTTAATGATTTCGGACGACATGCTATACTATGACTTTTTTAAATGATTTCGGACGATATGCTATACTATGACTTCTTTTAATGATTTCGGACGATATGCTATACTATGACTTTTTTTAATGATTTCGGACGACATGCTATACTATGACTTTTTGTTAATGATTTCGGACGACATGCTATACTATGACTTTTTTTAATGATTTCGGACGACATGCTATACTATGACTTTTTTCATGATTTCGGACGATATGCTATACTATGACTTTTTTTAATGATTTTGGACGACATGCTATACTATGACTTTTTTTCATGATTTCGGACGACATGCTATACTATGACTTTTTTTCATGATTTCGGACGACATGCTATACTATGACTTTTTTTCATGATTTCGGACGACATGCTATACTATGACTTTTTTTCATGATTTCGGACGACATGCTATACTATGACTTTTTTTAATGATTTCGGACGACATGCTATACTATGACTTTTTTTCATGATTTCGGACGACATGCTATACTATGACTTTTTTTAATGATTTCGGACGACATGCTATACTATGACTTTTTTTAATGATTTCGGACGACATGCTATACTATGACTTTTTTTAATGATTTCGGACGACATGCTATACTATGACTTTTTTTTAATGATTTCAGACGACATGCTATACTATGACTTTTTTTAATGATTTCGGACGACATGCTATACTATGACTTTTTTTCATGATTTCAGACGAAATGCTATACTTTGACTTTTTTCATGATTTCGGACGATGTGCTATATTATGACTTTTTTCATGATTTTGGACGACATGCTATATTATGACTTTTTTTCATGATTTTGGACAACATGCTATATTATGACTTTTTTTCATGATTTTGGACAACATGCTATATTATGACTTTTTTTCATGATTTTGGACAACATGCTATATTATGACTTTTTTCATGATTTTGGACAACATGCTATATTATGACTTTTTTTCATGATTTCGGACGACGTGCTATATTATGACTTTTTTTAATGATTTCGGACGACGTGCTATACTATGACTTTTTTTAATGATTTCGGACGATATGCTATACTATGACTTTTTTTAATGATTTCGGACGACATGCTATACTATGACTTTTTTCATGATTTCGGACGATATGCTATACTATGACTTTTTTTAATGATTTTGGACGACATGCTATACTATGACTTTTTTTAATGATTTCGGACGACATGCTATACTATGACTTTTTTTCATGATTTCGGACGACATGCTATACTATGACTTTTTTTAATGATTTCGGACGACATGCTATATTATGACTTTTTTTCATGATTTCGGACGACATGCTATACTATGACTTTTTTTAATGATTTCGGACGACATGCTATACTATGACTTTTTTTAATGATTTCGGACGATATGCTATACTATGACTTTTTTTAATGATTTCGGACGACATGCTATACTATGACTTTTTTTTAATGATTTCAGACGACATGCTATACTATGACTTTTTTTAATGATTTCGGACGACATGCTATACTATGACTTTTTTTCATGATTTCGGACGACATGCTATATTATGACTTTTTTTCATGATTTTGGACAACATGCTATATTATGACTTTTTTTCATGATTTCGGACGACATGCTATATTATGACTTTTTTTATGATTTCAGACGACATGCTATACTATGACTTTTTTCATGATTTTGGACGACATGCTATATTATGACTTTTTTTCATGATTTTGGACAACATGCTATATTATGACTTTTTTTCATGATTTTGGACGACATGCTATATTATGACTTTTTTCATGATTTTGGACAACATGCTATATTATGACTTTTTTTCATGATTTCGGACGACATGCTATATTATGACTTTTTTTATGATTTCGGACGACGTGCTATACTATGACTTTTCTATGATTTCGGACGACATGCTATACTATGACTTTTTTTATGATTTCGGACGACGTGCTATACTATGACTTTTTTTATGATTTCGGACGACGTGCTATACTATGACTTTTTTTATGATTTCGGACGACGTGCTATACTATGACTTTTTTTATGATTTCGGACGACGTGCTATACTATGACTTTTTTTATGATTTCGGACGACGTGCTATACTATGACTTTTTTTATGATTTCGGACGACGTGCTATACTATGACTTTTTTTATGATTTCGGACGACGTGCTATACTATGACTTTTTTTCATGATTTCGGACGACATGCTATATTATGACTTTTTTTCATGATTTCGGACGACATGCTATACTATGACTTTTTTTCATGATTTTAGACGACGTGCTATACTATGACTTTTTTCAATGATTTCGGACGACATGCTATACTATGACTTTTTTCAATGATTTCGGACGACATGCTACACTATGACGTTTTTTCATGATTTCGGACGACATGCTATACTATGACTTTTTTTCATGATTTTAGACGACGTGCTATACTATGACTTTTTTCAATGATTTCGGACGACATGCTATATTGTGACTTTTTTTCATGATTTCGGACGACATGCTATACTATGACTTTTTTTAATGATTTCGAACGACATGCTATACTATGACTTTTTTTCCTGATTTTAGACGACATGCTATACTATGACTTTTTTTAATGATTTCGGACGACATGCTATACTATGACTTTTTTTAATGATTTCGGACGACATGCTATACTATGACTTTTTTTCCTGATTGTAGACGACGTGCTATACTATGACTTTTTTTCATGATTTCGAACGACATGCTATACTATGACTTTTTTTCATGATTTTAGACGACGTGCTATACTATGACTTTTTTTAATGATTTTAGACGACATGCTATACTATGACTTTTTTTCCTGATTTTAGACGACGTGCTATACTATGACTTTTTTTCATGATTTCGAACGACATGCTATACTATGAATTTTTTTAATGATTTTGGACGACATGCTATACTATGACTTTTTTTAATGATTTCGGACGACGTGCTATACTATGACTTTTTTCAATGATTTCGGACGACATGCTATACTATGACTTTTTTTAATGATTTCGGACGACATGCTATACTATGACTTTTTTTCCTGATTGTAGACGACGTGCTATACTATGACTTTTTTTCATGATTTCGAACGACATGCTATACTATGACTTTTTTTCATGATTTTAGACGACGTGCTATACTATGACTTTTTTTAATGATTTTAGACGACATGCTATACTATGACTTTTTTTCCTGATTTTAGACGACGTGCTATACTATGACTTTTTTTCATGATTTCGAACGACATGCTATACTATGACTTTTTTTCATGATTTTGGACGACATGCTATACTATGACTTTTTTTAATGATTTCGGACGACGTGCTATACTATGACTTTTTTCAATGATTTCGGACGACATGCTATACAATGACTTTTTTTAATGATTTCGGACGACATGCTATACAATGACTTTTTTTAATGATTTCGGACGACATGCTATACTATGACTTTTTTCAATGATTTCGGACGACATGCTATACTATGACGTTTTTTCATGATTTCGGACGACATGCTATACTATGACTTTTTTTCATGATTTTAGACGACGTGCTATACTATGACTTTTTTCAATGATTTCGGACGACATGCTATACAATGACTTTTTTTAATGATTTCGGACGACATGCTATACTATGAGTTATTTTCCATGATTTCGGACGACCTGCTATATTATGACTTTTTTTCATGATTTCGGACGACATGCTATACTATGACTTTTTTTTAATGATTTAGGACGACATGCTATACTATGACTTTTTTTAATGATTTCGGACGACATGCTATACTATGACTTTTTTTCATGATTTTAGACGACGTGCTATACTATGACTTTTTTTCATGATTTTAGACGACGTGCTATACTATGACTTTTTTTCATGATTTTAGACGACGTGCTATACTATGACGTTTTTTCATGATTTCGGACGACATGCTATACTATGATTTTTTTAAATGATTTCGAACGATATGCTATACTATGACTTTTTTTAATGATTTTAGACGACATGCTATACTATGACTTTTTTTCATGATTTTAGACGACGTGCTATACTATGACGTTTTTTCATGATTTCATCGACATGCTTTTTTTAATGATTTTAGACGACATGCTATACTATGACTTTTTTTCATGATTTCGGACGACATGCTATACTATGACTTTTTTTCATGATTTTAGACGACATGCTATACTATGACGTTTTTTCATGATTTCGGACGACATGCTATACTATGACTTTTTTTCATGATTTTAGACGACGTGCTATACTATGACGTTTTTTCATGATTTCGGACGACGTGCTATACAATGACTTTTTTCAATGATTTCGGACGACGTGCTATACAATGACTTTTTTTAATGATTTCGGACGACATGCTATACTATGACTTTTTTTAATGATTTCGGACGACATGCTATACTATGAGTTCTTTTCCATGATTTCGGACGACATGCTATATTATGACTTTTTTTCATGATTTCGGACGACATGCTATACTATGACTTTTTTTTAATGATTTCAGACGACATGCTATACTATGACTTTTTTTAATGATTTCGAACGATATGCTATACTATGACTTTTTTTCATGATTTCGGACGACATGCTATACTATGACTTTTTTTAATGATTTCGAACGATATGCTATACTATGACTTTTTTTAATGATTTCGAACGATATGCTATACTATGACTTTTTTTAATGATTTCGGATGACATGCTATATTATGACTTTTTTTAATGATTTCGAACGATATGCTATACTATGACTTTTTTTAATGATTTCGGACGACATGCTATACTATGACTTTTTTTAATGATTTCGGACGACATGCTATACTATGACTTTTTTTAATGATTTCGGACGACATGCTATACTATGACTTTTTTTAATGATTTTGGACGACATGCTATACTATGAGTTCTTTTTCATGATTTTAGACGACATGCTATACTATGACTTTTTTTTAATGATTTCAGACGACATGCTATATACTATGACTTTTTAATGAATTCGTACGACATGCTATACTATGACTTTTTAATGATTTCGGACGACATGCTATACTATGACTTTTTTTAATGATTTCGGACGACATGCTATACTATGACTTTTTTTAATGATTTCGGACGACATGCTATACTATGACTTTTTAATGATTTCGGACGACATGCTATACTATGACTTTTTTTAATGATTTCGGACGACATGCTATATACTATGACTTTTTAATGAATTCGTACGACATGCTATACTATGACTTTTTTTAATGATTTCGGACGACATGCTATACTATGACTTTTTAATGATTTCGGACGACATGCTATACTATGACTTTTTTTAATGATTTCGGACGACATGCTATACTATGACTTTTTAATGATTTCGGACGACATGCTATACTATGACTTTTTTTAATGATTTCGGACGACATGCTATACTATGACTTTTTTCTAATGATTTCAGACGACATGCTATATACTATGACTTTTTAATGAATTCGTACGACATGCTATACTATGACTTTTTTCTAATGATTTCAGACGACATGCTATATACTATGACTTTTTAATGAATTCGTACGACATGCTATACTATGACTTTTTAATGATTTCGGACGACATGCTATACTATGACTTTTTTTAATGATTTCGGACGACATGCTATACTATGACTTTTTTTAATGATTTCGGACGACATGCTATACTATGACTTTTTAATGATTTCGGACGACATGCTATACTATGACTTTTTTTAATGATTTCGGACGACATGCTATATACTATGACTTTTTAATGAATTCGTACGACATGCTATACTATGACTTTTTTTAATGATTTCGGACGACATGCTATACTATGACTTTTTAATGATTTCGGACGACATGCTATACTATGACTTTTTTTAATGATTTCGGACGACATGCTATACTATGACTTTTTTCTAATGATTTCAGACGACATGCTATATACTATGACTTTTTAATGAATTCGTACGACATGCTATACTATGACTTTTTTTAATGATTTCGGACGACATGCTATACTATGAGTTTTTTTTAATGATTTCGGACGATATGCTATACTATGACTTTTTTTAATGATTTCGGACGACATGCTATACTATGACTTTTTTTTAATGATTTCAGACGACATGCTATATACTATGACTTTTTAATGAATTCGTACGACATGCTATACTATGACTTTTTTTAATGATTTCGGACGACATGCTATACTATGAGTTTTTTTTAATGATTTTGGACGACATGCTATACTATGACTTTTTTTCATGATTTCGGACGACATGCTATACTATGACTTTTTGTTAATGATTTCGGACGACATGCTATACTATGACTTTTTTAAATGATTTCGGACGATATGCTATACTATGACTTCTTTTAATGATTTCGGACGATATGCTATACTATGACTTTTTTTAATGATTTCGGACGACATGCTATACTATGACTTTTTTTTAATGATTTCAGACGACATGCTATACTATGACTTTTTTTAATGATTTCGGACGACATGCTATACTATGACTTTTTTCATGATTTCGGACGATATGCTATACTATGACTTTTTTTAATGATTTTGGACGACATGCTATACTATGACTTTTTTTCATGATTTCGGACGACATGCTATACTATGACTTTTTTTAATGATTTCGGACGACATGCTATATTATGACTTTTTTTCATGATTTCGGATGACATGCTATACTATGACTTTTTTTCATGATTTTAGACGACATGCTATACTATGACTTTTTTTCATGATTTCGGACGACATGCTATACTATGACTTTTTTTAATGATTTCGGACGACATGCTATATTATGACTTTTTTTCATGATTTCGGATGACATGCTATACTATGACTTTTTTTCATGATTTTAGACGACATGCTATACTATGACTTTTTTTCATGATTTTAGACGACATGCTATACTATGACGTTTTTTCATGATTTCGGACGACATGCTATACTATGACTTTTTTTCATGATTTTAGACGACGTGCTATACTATGACGTTTTTTCATGATTTCGGACGACGTGCTATACAATGACTTTTTTCAATGATTTCGGACGACATGCTATACAATGACTTTTTTTAATGATTTCGGACGACATGCTATACTATGACTTTTTTCAATGATTTCGGACAACGTGCTATACTATGACTTTTTTCAATGATTTTGGACGACATGCTATACTATGACTTTTTTTCATGATTTCGGACGACATGCTATACTATGACTTTTTTTCATGATTTCGGACGACATGCTATACTATGACTTTTTTTCATGATTTCAGACGACATGCTATACTATGACTTTTTTTCATGATTTCGGACGACATGCTATACTATGACTTTTTTTCATGATTTCAGACGACATGCTATACTATGACTTTTTTTCATGATTTCGGACGACATGCTATACTATGACTTTTTTTCATGATTTCAGACGACATGCTATACTATGACTTTTTTTCATGATTTCAGACGACATGCTATACTGTGACTTTTTTCAATGATTTCGGACGACATGCTATACTATGACTTTTTTCAATGATTTCGGACGACATGCTATACTATGACTTTTTTCAATGATTTCGGACGACGTGCTATACTATGACGTTTTTTCATGATTTCGGACGACATGCTATACTATGACTTTTTTTCATGATTTTAGACGACGTGCTATACTATGACTTTTTTCAATGATTTCGGACGACATGCTATACTATGACTTTTTTCAATGATTTCGGACGACATGCTACACTATGACGTTTTTTCATGATTTCGGACGACATGCTATACTATGACTTTTTTTCATGATTTTAGACGACGTGCTATACTATGACTTTTTTCAATGATTTCGGACGACATGCTATATTGTGACTTTTTTTCATGATTTCGGACGACATGCTATACTATGACTTTTTTTAATGATTTCGAACGACATGCTATACTATGACTTTTTTTCCTGATTTTAGACGACATGCTATACTATGACTTTTTTTAATGATTTCGGACGACATGCTATACTATGACTTTTTTTCCTGATTGTAGACGACGTGCTATACTATGACTTTTTTTCATGATTTCGAACGACATGCTATACTATGACTTTTTTTCATGATTTTAGACGACGTGCTATACTATGACTTTTTTTAATGATTTTAGACGACATGCTATACTATGACTTTTTTTCCTGATTTTAGACGACGTGCTATACTATGACTTTTTTTCATGATTTCGAACGACATGCTATACTATGACTTTTTTTCATGATTTTGGACGACATGCTATACTATGACTTTTTTTAATGATTTCGGACGACGTGCTATACTATGACTTTTTTCAATGATTTCGGACGACATGCTATACAATGACTTTTTTTAATGATTTCGGACGACATGCTATACAATGACTTTTTTTAATGATTTCGGACGACATGCTATACTATGACTTTTTTCAATGATTTCGGACGACATGCTATACTATGACGTTTTTTCATGATTTCGGACGACATGCTATACTATGACTTTTTTTCATGATTTTAGACGACGTGCTATACTATGACTTTTTTCAATGATTTCGGACGACATGCTATACAATGACTTTTTTTAATGATTTCGGACGACATGCTATACTATGAGTTATTTTCCATGATTTCGGACGACCTGCTATATTATGACTTTTTTTCATGATTTCGGACGACATGCTATACTATGACTTTTTTTTAATGATTTAGGACGACATGCTATACTATGACTTTTTTTAATGATTTCGGACGACATGCTATACTATGACTTTTTTTCATGATTTTAGACGACGTGCTATACTATGACTTTTTTTCATGATTTTAGACGACGTGCTATACTATGACTTTTTTTCATGATTTTAGACGACGTGCTATACTATGACGTTTTTTCATGATTTCGGACGACATGCTATACTATGATTTTTTTAAATGATTTCGAACGATATGCTATACTATGACTTTTTTTAATGATTTTAGACGACATGCTATACTATGACTTTTTTTCATGATTTTAGACGACGTGCTATACTATGACGTTTTTTCATGATTTCATCGACATGCTTTTTTTAATGATTTTAGACGACATGCTATACTATGACTTTTTTTCATGATTTTAGACGACATGCTATACTATGACTTTTTTTCATGATTTTAGACGACATGCTATACTATGACGTTTTTTCATGATTTCGGACGACATGCTATACTATGACTTTTTTTCATGATTTTAGACGACGTGCTATACTATGACGTTTTTTCATGATTTCGGACGACGTGCTATACAATGACTTTTTTCAATGATTTCGGACGACGTGCTATACAATGACTTTTTTTAATGATTTCGGACGACATGCTATACTATGACTTTTTTTAATGATTTCGGACGACATGCTATACTATGAGTTCTTTTCCATGATTTCGGACGACATGCTATATTATGACTTTTTTTCATGATTTCGGACGACATGCTATACTATGACTTTTTTTTAATGATTTCAGACGACATGCTATACTATGACTTTTTTTAATGATTTCGAACGATATGCTATACTATGACTTTTTTTCATGATTTCGGACGACATGCTATACTATGACTTTTTTTAATGATTTCGAACGATATGCTATACTATGACTTTTTTTAATGATTTCGAACGATATGCTATACTATGACTTTTTTTAATGATTTCGAACGATATGCTATACTATGACTTTTTTTAATGATTTCGGATGACATGCTATATTATGACTTTTTTTAATGATTTCGAACGATATGCTATACTATGACTTTTTTTAATGATTTCGGACGACATGCTATACTATGACTTTTTTTAATGATTTCGGACGACATGCTATACTATGACTTTTTTTAATGATTTCGGACGACATGCTATACTATGACTTTTTTTAATGATTTTGGACGACATGCTATACTATGAGTTCTTTTTCATGATTTTAGACGACATGCTATACTATGACTTTTTTTTAATGATTTCAGACGACATGCTATATACTATGACTTTTTAATGAATTCGTACGACATGCTATACTATGACTTTTTAATGATTTCGGACGACATGCTATACTATGACTTTTTTTAATGATTTCGGACGACATGCTATACTATGACTTTTTTTAATGATTTCGGACGACATGCTATACTATGACTTTTTAATGATTTCGGACGACATGCTATACTATGACTTTTTTTAATGATTTCGGACGACATGCTATATACTATGACTTTTTAATGAATTCGTACGACATGCTATACTATGACTTTTTTTAATGATTTCGGACGACATGCTATACTATGACTTTTTAATGATTTCGGACGACATGCTATACTATGACTTTTTTTAATGATTTCGGACGACATGCTATACTATGACTTTTTAATGATTTCGGACGACATGCTATACTATGACTTTTTTTAATGATTTCGGACGACATGCTATACTATGACTTTTTTCTAATGATTTCAGACGACATGCTATATACTATGACTTTTTAATGAATTCGTACGACATGCTATACTATGACTTTTTAATGATTTCGGACGACATGCTATACTATGACTTTTTTTAATGATTTCGGACGACTTGCTATACTATGACTTTTTTTAATGATTTCGGACGACATGCTATACTATGACTTTTTAATGATTTCGGACGACATGCTATACTATGACTTTTTTTAATGATTTCGGACGACATGCTATATACTATGACTTTTTAATGAATTCGTACGACATGCTATACTATGACTTTTTTTAATGATTTCGGACGACATGCTATACTATGACTTTTTAATGATTTCGGACGACATGCTATACTATGACTTTTTTTAATGATTTCGGACGACATGCTATACTATGACTTTTTTCTAATGATTTCAGACGACATGCTATATACTATGACTTTTTAATGAATTCGTACGACATGCTATACTATGACTTTTTTTAATGATTTCGGACGACATGCTATACTATGAGTTTTTTTTAATGATTTCGGACGATATGCTATACTATGACTTTTTTTAATGATTTCGGACGACATGCTATACTATGACTTTTTTTTAATGATTTCAGACGACATGCTATATACTATGACTTTTTAATGAATTCGTACGACATGCTATACTATGACTTTTTTTAATGATTTCGGACGACATGCTATACTATGAGTTTTTTTTAATGATTTTGGACGACATGCTATACTATGACTTTTTTTCATGATTTCGGACGACATGCTATACTATGACTTTTTGTTAATGATTTCGGACGACATGCTATACTATGACTTTTTTAAATGATTTCGGACGATATGCTATACTATGACTTCTTTTAATGATTTCGGACGATATGCTATACTATGACTTTTTTTAATGATTTCGGACGACATGCTATACTATGACTTTTTTTTAATGATTTCAGACGACATGCTATACTATGACTTTTTTTAATGATTTCGGACGACATGCTATACTATGACTTTTTTCATGATTTCGGACGATATGCTATACTATGACTTTTTTTAATGATTTTGGACGACATGCTATACTATGACTTTTTTTCATGATTTCGGACGACATGCTATACTATGACTTTTTTTAATGATTTCGGACGACATGCTATATTATGACTTTTTTTCATGATTTCGGATGACATGCTATACTATGACTTTTTTTCATGATTTTAGACGACATGCTATACTATGACTTTTTTTCATGATTTCGGACGACATGCTATACTATGACTTTTTTTAATGATTTCGGACGACATGCTATATTATGACTTTTTTTCATGATTTCGGATGACATGCTATACTATGACTTTTTTTCATGATTTTAGACGACATGCTATACTATGACTTTTTTTCATGATTTTAGACGACATGCTATACTATGACGTTTTTTCATGATTTCGGACGACATGCTATACTATGACTTTTTTTCATGATTTTAGACGACGTGCTATACTATGACGTTTTTTCATGATTTCGGACGACGTGCTATACAATGACTTTTTTCAATGATTTCGGACGACATGCTATACAATGACTTTTTTTAATGATTTCGGACGACATGCTATACTATGACTTTTTTTAATGATTTCGGACGACATGCTATACTATGAGTTCTTTTCCATGATTTCGGACGACATGCTATATTATGACTTTTTTTCATGATTTCGGACGACATGCTATACTATGACTTTTTTTAATGATTTCGAACGATATGCTAAACTATGACTTTTTTTCATGATTTCGGACGACATGCTATACTATGACTTTTTTTAATGATTTCGAACGATATGCTATACTATGACTTTTTTTAATGATTTCGAACGATATGCTATATTATGACTTTTTTTAATGATTTCGGATGACATGCTATATTATGACTTTTTTTAATGATTTCGAACGATATGCTATACTATGACTTTTTTTAATGATTTCGGACGACATGCTATACTATGACTTTTTTTAATGATTTCGGACGACATGCTATACTATGATTTTTTTAAATGATTTCGAACGACATGCTATACTATGACTTTTTTTAATGATTTTGGACGACATGCTATACTATGACTTTTTTTCATGATTTCGGACGACATGCTATACTATGACTTTTTTTAATGATTTCGGACGATATGCTATACTATGACTTTTTTTAATGATTTCGGACGACATGCTATACTATGACTTTTTTTTAATGATTTCAGACGACATGCTATATACTATGACTTTTTAATGAATTCGTACGACATGCTATACTATGACTTTTTTTAATGATTTCGGACGACATGCTATACTATGACTTTTTAATGATTTCGGACGACATGCTATACTATGACTTTTTTTAATGATTTCGGACGACATGCTATACTATGACTTTTTTTTAATGATTTCAGACGACATGCTATATACTATGACTTTTTAATGATTTCGGACGACATGCTATACTATGACTTTTTTTAATGATTTCGGACGATATGCTATACTATGACTTTTTTTAATGATTTCGGACGACATGCTATACTATGACTTTTTTTTAATGATTTCAGACGACATGCTATATACTATGACTTTTTAATGAATTCGTACGACATGCTATACTATGACTTTTTTTAATGATTTCGGACGACATGCTATACTATGACTTTTTAATGATTTCGGACGACATGCTATACTATGACTTTTTTTAATGATTTCGGACGACATGCTATACTATGACTTTTTTTTAATGATTTCAGACGACATGCTATATACTATGACTTTTTAATGAATTCGTACGACATGCTATACTATGACTTTTTTTAATGATTTCGGACGACATGCTATACTATGAGTTTTTTTTAATGATTTCGGACGATATGCTATACTATGACTTTTTTTAATGATTTCGGACGACATGCTATACTATGACTTTTTTTTAATGATTTCAGACGACATGCTATATACTATGACTTTTTAATGAATTCGTACGACATGCTATACTATGACTTTTTTTAATGATTTCGGACGACATGCTATACTATGAGTTTTTTTTAATGATTTTGGACGACATGCTATACTATGACTTTTTTTCATGATTTCGGACGACATGCTATACTATGAGTTCTTTTTCATGATTTCGGACGACATGCTATACTATGACTTTTTGTTAATGATTTCGGACGACATGCTATACTATGACTTTTTTAAATGATTTCGGACGATATGCTATACTATGACTTCTTTTAATGATTTCGGACGATATGCTATACTATGACTTTTTTTAATGATTTCGGACGACATGCTATACTATGACTTTTTGTTAATGATTTCGGACGACATGCTATACTATGACTTTTTTTAATGATTTCGGACGACATGCTATACTATGACTTTTTTCATGATTTCGGACGATATGCTATACTATGACTTTTTTTAATGATTTTGGACGACATGCTATACTATGACTTTTTTTCATGATTTCGGACGACATGCTATACTATGACTTTTTTTCATGATTTCGGACGACATGCTATACTATGACTTTTTTTCATGATTTCGGACGACATGCTATACTATGACTTTTTTTCATGATTTCGGACGACATGCTATACTATGACTTTTTTTAATGATTTCGGACGACATGCTATACTATGACTTTTTTTCATGATTTCGGACGACATGCTATACTATGACTTTTTTTAATGATTTCGGACGACATGCTATACTATGACTTTTTTTAATGATTTCGGACGATATGCTATACTATGACTTTTTTTAATGATTTCGGACGACATGCTATACTATGACTTTTTTTTAATGATTTCAGACGACATGCTATACTATGACTTTTTTTAATGATTTCGGACGACATGCTATACTATGACTTTTTTTCATGATTTCAGACGAAATGCTATACTTTGACTTTTTTCATGATTTCGGACGATGTGCTATATTATGACTTTTTTCATGATTTTGGACGACATGCTATATTATGACTTTTTTTCATGATTTTGGACAACATGCTATATTATGACTTTTTTTCATGATTTTGGACAACATGCTATATTATGACTTTTTTTCATGATTTTGGACAACATGCTATATTATGACTTTTTTCATGATTTTGGACAACATGCTATATTATGACTTTTTTTCATGATTTCGGACGACGTGCTATATTATGACTTTTTTTAATGATTTCGGACGACGTGCTATACTATGACTTTTTTTAATGATTTCGGACGATATGCTATACTATGACTTTTTTTAATGATTTCGGACGACATGCTATACTATGACTTTTTTCATGATTTCGGACGATATGCTATACTATGACTTTTTTTAATGATTTTGGACGACATGCTATACTATGACTTTTTTTAATGATTTCGGACGACATGCTATACTATGACTTTTTTTCATGATTTCGGACGACATGCTATACTATGACTTTTTTTAATGATTTCGGACGACATGCTATATTATGACTTTTTTTCATGATTTCGGACGACATGCTATACTATGACTTTTTTTAATGATTTCGGACGACATGCTATACTATGACTTTTTTTAATGATTTCGGACGATATGCTATACTATGACTTTTTTTAATGATTTCGGACGACATGCTATACTATGACTTTTTTTTAATGATTTCAGACGACATGCTATACTATGACTTTTTTTAATGATTTCGGACGACATGCTATACTATGACTTTTTTTCATGATTTCGGACGACATGCTATATTATGACTTTTTTTCATGATTTTGGACAACATGCTATATTATGACTTTTTTTCATGATTTCGGACGACATGCTATATTATGACTTTTTTTATGATTTCAGACGACATGCTATACTATGACTTTTTTCATGATTTTGGACGACATGCTATATTATGACTTTTTTTCATGATTTTGGACAACATGCTATATTATGACTTTTTTTCATGATTTTGGACGACATGCTATATTATGACTTTTTTCATGATTTTGGACAACATGCTATATTATGACTTTTTTTCATGATTTCGGACGACATGCTATATTATGACTTTTTTTATGATTTCGGACGACGTGCTATACTATGACTTTTCTATGATTTCGGACGACATGCTATACTATGACTTTTTTTATGATTTCGGACGACGTGCTATACTATGACTTTTTTTATGATTTCGGACGACGTGCTATACTATGACTTTTTTTATGATTTCGGACGACGTGCTATACTATGACTTTTTTTATGATTTCGGACGACGTGCTATACTATGACTTTTTTTATGATTTCGGACGACGTGCTATACTATGACTTTTTTTATGATTTCGGACGACGTGCTATACTATGACTTTTTTTATGATTTCGGACGACGTGCTATACTATGACTTTTTTTATGATTTCGGACGACGTGCTATACTATGACTTTTTTTCATGATTTCGGACGACATGCTATATTATGACTTTTTTTCATGATTTCGGACGACATGCTATACTATGACTTTTTTTCATGATTTTAGACGACGTGCTATACTATGACTTTTTTCAATGATTTCGGACGACATGCTATACTATGACTTTTTTCAATGATTTCGGACGACATGCTACACTATGACGTTTTTTCATGATTTCGGACGACATGCTATACTATGACTTTTTTTCATGATTTTAGACGACGTGCTATACTATGACTTTTTTCAATGATTTCGGACGACATGCTATATTGTGACTTTTTTTCATGATTTCGGACGACATGCTATACTATGACTTTTTTTAATGATTTCGAACGACATGCTATACTATGACTTTTTTTCCTGATTTTAGACGACATGCTATACTATGACTTTTTTTAATGATTTCGGACGACATGCTATACTATGACTTTTTTTCCTGATTGTAGACGACGTGCTATACTATGACTTTTTTTCATGATTTCGAACGACATGCTATACTATGACTTTTTTTCATGATTTTAGACGACGTGCTATACTATGACTTTTTTTAATGATTTTAGACGACATGCTATACTATGACTTTTTTTCCTGATTTTAGACGACGTGCTATACTATGACTTTTTTTCATGATTTCGAACGACATGCTATACTATGAATTTTTTTAATGATTTTGGACGACATGCTATACTATGACTTTTTTTAATGATTTCGGACGACGTGCTATACTATGACTTTTTTCAATGATTTCGGACGACATGCTATACTATGACTTTTTTTAATGATTTCGGACGACATGCTATACTATGACTTTTTTTCCTGATTGTAGACGACGTGCTATACTATGACTTTTTTTCATGATTTCGAACGACATGCTATACTATGACTTTTTTTCATGATTTTAGACGACGTGCTATACTATGACTTTTTTTAATGATTTTAGACGACATGCTATACTATGACTTTTTTTCCTGATTTTAGACGACGTGCTATACTATGACTTTTTTTCATGATTTCGAACGACATGCTATACTATGACTTTTTTTCATGATTTTGGACGACATGCTATACTATGACTTTTTTTAATGATTTCGGACGACGTGCTATACTATGACTTTTTTCAATGATTTCGGACGACATGCTATACAATGACTTTTTTTAATGATTTCGGACGACATGCTATACAATGACTTTTTTTAATGATTTCGGACGACATGCTATACTATGACTTTTTTCAATGATTTCGGACGACATGCTATACTATGACGTTTTTTCATGATTTCGGACGACATGCTATACTATGACTTTTTTTCATGATTTTAGACGACGTGCTATACTATGACTTTTTTCAATGATTTCGGACGACATGCTATACAATGACTTTTTTTAATGATTTCGGACGACATGCTATACTATGAGTTATTTTCCATGATTTCGGACGACCTGCTATATTATGACTTTTTTTCATGATTTCGGACGACATGCTATACTATGACTTTTTTTTAATGATTTAGGACGACATGCTATACTATGACTTTTTTTAATGATTTCGGACGACATGCTATACTATGACTTTTTTTCATGATTTTAGACGACGTGCTATACTATGACTTTTTTTCATGATTTTAGACGACGTGCTATACTATGACTTTTTTTCATGATTTTAGACGACGTGCTATACTATGACGTTTTTTCATGATTTCGGACGACATGCTATACTATGATTTTTTTAAATGATTTCGAACGATATGCTATACTATGACTTTTTTTAATGATTTTAGACGACATGCTATACTATGACTTTTTTTCATGATTTTAGACGACGTGCTATACTATGACGTTTTTTCATGATTTCATCGACATGCTTTTTTTAATGATTTTAGACGACATGCTATACTATGACTTTTTTTCATGATTTTAGACGACATGCTATACTATGACTTTTTTTCATGATTTTAGACGACATGCTATACTATGACGTTTTTTCATGATTTCGGACGACATGCTATACTATGACTTTTTTTCATGATTTTAGACGACGTGCTATACTATGACGTTTTTTCATGATTTCGGACGACGTGCTATACAATGACTTTTTTCAATGATTTCGGACGACGTGCTATACAATGACTTTTTTTAATGATTTCGGACGACATGCTATACTATGACTTTTTTTAATGATTTCGGACGACATGCTATACTATGAGTTCTTTTCCATGATTTCGGACGACATGCTATATTATGACTTTTTTTCATGATTTCGGACGACATGCTATACTATGACTTTTTTTTAATGATTTCAGACGACATGCTATACTATGACTTTTTTTAATGATTTCGAACGATATGCTATACTATGACTTTTTTTCATGATTTCGGACGACATGCTATACTATGACTTTTTTTAATGATTTCGAACGATATGCTATACTATGACTTTTTTTAATGATTTCGAACGATATGCTATACTATGACTTTTTTTAATGATTTCGAACGATATGCTATACTATGACTTTTTTTAATGATTTCGGATGACATGCTATATTATGACTTTTTTTAATGATTTCGAACGATATGCTATACTATGACTTTTTTTAATGATTTCGGACGACATGCTATACTATGACTTTTTTTAATGATTTCGGACGACATGCTATACTATGACTTTTTTTAATGATTTCGGACGACATGCTATACTATGACTTTTTTTAATGATTTTGGACGACATGCTATACTATGAGTTCTTTTTCATGATTTTAGACGACATGCTATACTATGACTTTTTTTTAATGATTTCAGACGACATGCTATATACTATGACTTTTTAATGAATTCGTACGACATGCTATACTATGACTTTTTAATGATTTCGGACGACATGCTATACTATGACTTTTTTTAATGATTTCGGACGACATGCTATACTATGACTTTTTTTAATGATTTCGGACGACATGCTATACTATGACTTTTTAATGATTTCGGACGACATGCTATACTATGACTTTTTTTAATGATTTCGGACGACATGCTATACTATGACTTTTTTCTAATGATTTCAGACGACATGCTATATACTATGACTTTTTAATGAATTCGTACGACATGCTATACTATGACTTTTTAATGATTTCGGACGACATGCTATACTATGACTTTTTTTAATGATTTCGGACGACATGCTATACTATGACTTTTTTTAATGATTTCGGACGACATGCTATACTATGACTTTTTAATGATTTCGGACGACATGCTATACTATGACTTTTTTTAATGATTTCGGACGACATGCTATATACTATGACTTTTTAATGAATTCGTACGACATGCTATACTATGACTTTTTTTAATGATTTCGGACGACATGCTATACTATGACTTTTTAATGATTTCGGACGACATGCTATACTATGACTTTTTTTAATGATTTCGGACGACATGCTATACTATGACTTTTTTCTAATGATTTCAGACGACATGCTATATACTATGACTTTTTAATGAATTCGTACGACATGCTATACTATGACTTTTTTTAATGATTTCGGACGACATGCTATACTATGAGTTTTTTTTAATGATTTCGGACGATATGCTATACTATGACTTTTTTTAATGATTTCGGACGACATGCTATACTATGACTTTTTTTTAATGATTTCAGACGACATGCTATATACTATGACTTTTTAATGAATTCGTACGACATGCTATACTATGACTTTTTTTAATGATTTCGGACGACATGCTATACTATGAGTTTTTTTTAATGATTTTGGACGACATGCTATACTATGACTTTTTTTCATGATTTCGGACGACATGCTATACTATGACTTTTTGTTAATGATTTCGGACGACATGCTATACTATGACTTTTTTAAATGATTTCGGACGATATGCTATACTATGACTTCTTTTAATGATTTCGGACGATATGCTATACTATGACTTTTTTTAATGATTTCGGACGACATGCTATACTATGACTTTTTTTTAATGATTTCAGACGACATGCTATACTATGACTTTTTTTAATGATTTCGGACGACATGCTATACTATGACTTTTTTCATGATTTCGGACGATATGCTATACTATGACTTTTTTTAATGATTTTGGACGACATGCTATACTATGACTTTTTTTCATGATTTCGGACGACATGCTATACTATGACTTTTTTTAATGATTTCGGACGACATGCTATATTATGACTTTTTTTCATGATTTCGGATGACATGCTATACTATGACTTTTTTTCATGATTTTAGACGACATGCTATACTATGACTTTTTTTCATGATTTCGGACGACATGCTATACTATGACTTTTTTTAATGATTTCGGACGACATGCTATATTATGACTTTTTTTCATGATTTCGGATGACATGCTATACTATGACTTTTTTTCATGATTTTAGACGACATGCTATACTATGACTTTTTTTCATGATTTTAGACGACATGCTATACTATGACGTTTTTTCATGATTTCGGACGACATGCTATACTATGACTTTTTTTCATGATTTTAGACGACGTGCTATACTATGACGTTTTTTCATGATTTCGGACGACGTGCTATACAATGACTTTTTTCAATGATTTCGGACGACATGCTATACAATGACTTTTTTTAATGATTTCGGACGACATGCTATACTATGACTTTTTTTAATGATTTCGGACGACATGCTATACTATGAGTTCTTTTCCATGATTTCGGACGACATGCTATATTATGACTTTTTTTCATGATTTCGGACGACATGCTATACTATGACTTTTTTTAATGATTTCGAACGATATGCTAAACTATGACTTTTTTTCATGATTTCGGACGACATGCTATACTATGACTTTTTTTAATGATTTCGAACGATATGCTATACTATGACTTTTTTTAATGATTTCGAACGATATGCTATACTATGACTTTTTTTAATGATTTCGGATGACATGCTATATTATGACTTTTTTTAATGATTTCGAACGATATGCTATACTATGACTTTTTTTAATGATTTCGGACGACATGCTATACTATGACTTTTTTTAATGATTTCGGACGACATGCTATACTATGATTTTTTTAAATGATTTCGAACGACATGCTATACTATGACTTTTTTTAATGATTTTGGACGACATGCTATACTATGACTTTTTTTCATGATTTCGGAGGACATGCTATACTATGACTTTTTTTTAATGATTTCAGACGACATGCTATATACTATGACTTTTTAATGAATTCGTACGACATGCTATACTATGACTTTTTTTAATGATTTCGGACGACATGCTATACTATGACTTTTTAATGATTTCGGACGACATGCTATACTATGACTTTTTTTAATGATTTCGGACGACATGCTATACTATGACTTTTTTTTAATGATTTCAGACGACATGCTATATACTATGACTTTTTAATGATTTCGGACGACATGCTATACTATGACTTTTTTTAATGATTTCGGACGATATGCTATACTATGACTTTTTTTAATGATTTCGGACGACATGCTATACTATGACTTTTTTTTAATGATTTCAGACGACATGCTATATACTATGACTTTTTAATGAATTCGTACGACATGCTATACTATGACTTTTTTTAATGATTTCGGACGACATGCTATACTATGACTTTTTAATGATTTCGGACGACATGCTATACTATGACTTTTTTTAATGATTTCGGACGACATGCTATACTATGACTTTTTTTTAATGATTTCAGACGACATGCTATATACTATGACTTTTTAATGAATTCGTACGACATGCTATACTATGACTTTTTTTAATGATTTCGGACGACATGCTATACTATGAGTTTTTTTTAATGATTTCGGACGATATGCTATACTATGACTTTTTTTAATGATTTCGGACGACATGCTATACTATGACTTTTTTTTAATGATTTCAGACGACATGCTATATACTATGACTTTTTAATGAATTCGTACGACATGCTATACTATGACTTTTTTTAATGATTTCGGACGACATGCTATACTATGAGTTTTTTTTAATGATTTTGGACGACATGCTATACTATGACTTTTTTTCATGATTTCGGACGACATGCTATACTATGAGTTCTTTTTCATGATTTCGGACGACATGCTATACTATGACTTTTTGTTAATGATTTCGGACGACATGCTATACTATGACTTTTTTAAATGATTTCGGACGATATGCTATACTATGACTTCTTTTAATGATTTCGGACGATATGCTATACTATGACTTTTTTTAATGATTTCGGACGACATGCTATACTATGACTTTTTTTTAATGATTTCAGACGACATGCTATACTATGACTTTTTTTAATGATTTCGGACGATATGCTATACTATGACTTTTTTTAATGATTTCGGACGACATGCTATACTATGACTTTTTTCATGATTTCGGACGATATGCTATACTATGACTTTTTTTAATGATTTTGGACGACATGCTATACTATGACTTTTTTTCATGATTTCGGACGACATGCTATACTATGACTTTTTTTCATGATTTCGGACGACATGCTATACTATGACTTTTTTTCATGATTTCGGACGACATGCTATACTATGACTTTTTTTCATGATTTCGGACGACATGCTATACTATGACTTTTTTTAATGATTTCGGACGACATGCTATACTATGACTTTTTTTCATGATTTCGGACGACATGCTATACTATGACTTTTTTTAATGATTTCGGACGACATGCTATACTATGACTTTTTTTAATGATTTCGGACGATATGCTATACTATGACTTTTTTTAATGATTTCGGACGACATGCTATACTATGACTTTTTTTTAATGATTTCAGACGACATGCTATACTATGACTTTTTTTAATGATTTCGGACGACATGCTATACTATGACTTTTTTTCATGATTTCAGACGAAATGCTATACTTTGACTTTTTTCATGATTTCGGACGATGTGCTATATTATGACTTTTTTCATGATTTTGGACGACATGCTATATTATGACTTTTTTTCATGATTTTGGACAACATGCTATATTATGACTTTTTTTCATGATTTTGGACAACATGCTATATTATGACTTTTTTTCATGATTTTGGACAACATGCTATATTATGACTTTTTTCATGATTTTGGACAACATGCTATATTATGACTTTTTTTCATGATTTCGGACGACGTGCTATATTATGACTTTTTTTAATGATTTCGGACGACGTGCTATACTATGACTTTTTTTAATGATTTCGGACGATATGCTATACTATGACTTTTTTTAATGATTTCGGACGACATGCTATACTATGACTTTTTTCATGATTTCGGACGATATGCTATACTATGACTTTTTTTAATGATTTTGGACGACATGCTATACTATGACTTTTTTTAATGATTTCGGACGACATGCTATACTATGACTTTTTTTCATGATTTCGGACGACATGCTATACTATGACTTTTTTTAATGATTTCGGACGACATGCTATATTATGACTTTTTTTCATGATTTCGGACGACATGCTATACTATGACTTTTTTTAATGATTTCGGACGACATGCTATACTATGACTTTTTTTAATGATTTCGGACGACATGCTATACTATGACTTTTTTTCATGATTTCGGACGACATGCTATACTATGACTTTTTTTAATGATTTCGGACGACATGCTATATTATGACTTTTTTTCATGATTTCGGACGACATGCTATACTATGACTTTTTTTAATGATTTCGGACGATATGCTATACTATGACTTTTTTTAATGATTTCGGACGACATGCTATACTATGACTTTTTTTTAATGATTTCAGACGACATGCTATACTATGACTTTTTTTAATGATTTCGGACGACATGCTATACTATGACTTTTTTTCATGATTTCGGACGACATGCTATATTATGACTTTTTTTCATGATTTTGGACAACATGCTATATTATGACTTTTTTTCATGATTTCGGACGACATGCTATATTATGACTTTTTTTATGATTTCAGACGACATGCTATACTATGACTTTTTTCATGATTTTGGACGACATGCTATATTATGACTTTTTTTCATGATTTTGGACAACATGCTATATTATGACTTTTTTTCATGATTTTGGACGACATGCTATATTATGACTTTTTTCATGATTTTGGACAACATGCTATATTATGACTTTTTTTCATGATTTCGGACGACATGCTATATTATGACTTTTTTTATGATTTCGGACGACGTGCTATACTATGACTTTTCTATGATTTCGGACGACATGCTATACTATGACTTTTTTTATGATTTCGGACGACGTGCTATACTATGACTTTTTTTATGATTTCGGACGACGTGCTATACTATGACTTTTTTTATGATTTCGGACGACGTGCTATACTATGACTTTTTTTATGATTTCGGACGACGTGCTATACTATGACTTTTTTTATGATTTCGGACGACGTGCTATACTATGACTTTTTTTATGATTTCGGACGACGTGCTATACTATGACTTTTTTTATGATTTCGGACGACGTGCTATACTATGACTTTTTTTCATGATTTCGGACGACATGCTATATTATGACTTTTTTTCATGATTTTGGACAACATGCTATATTATGACTTTTTTTCATGATTTTGGACGACATGCTATATTATGACTTTTTTCATGATTTTGGACAACATGCTATATTATGACTTTTTTTCATGATTTCGGACGACATGCTATACTATGACTTTTTTTATGATTTCGGACGACATGCTATACTATGACTTTTTTTATGATTTCGGACGACATGCTATACTATGACTTTTTTTATGATTTCGGACGACATGCTATATTATGACTTTTTTTATGATTTCGGACGACATGCTATACTATGACTTTTTTTATGATTTCGGACGACATGCTATACTATGACTTTTTTTATGATTTCGGACGACATGCTATACTATGACTTTTTTTATGATTTCGGACGACATGCTATACTATGACTTTTTTTATGATTTCGGACGACATGCTATACTATGAGTTCTTTTCCATGATTTCGGACGACATGCTATACTATGAGTTTTTTTTAATGATTTCAGATGACATGCTATACTATGACTTTTTTTTAATGATTTCGGACGACATGCTATACTATGACTTTTTTTCATGATTTCGGACGACATGCTATACTATGACTTTTTTCCATGATTTCGGACGACATGCTATACTATGACTTTTTTCCATGATTTCGGACGACATGCTATACTATGACTTTTTTCAATGATTTCGGACGACATGCTATACTATGACTTTTTTTCATGATTTCGGACGACATGCTATACTATGACTTTTTTCCATGATTTCGGACGACATGCTATACTATGACTTTTTTCAATGATTTCGGACGACATGCTATACTATGAGTTCTTTTCATGATTTCGGACGACATGCTATACTATGACTTTTTTCATGATCTTGGACGATTTCGGACGACTATGATGATTTTATCATGATTTCGGACGACTATGAAGATTTTTTCATGATTTCGGTTGAAATGTTATGCTATGACTGTTTTTAATAATTTCGGACGACTATGATGATTTTTTCATGATTTCGGACGACATGCTATACTATGACTGTTTTTAATGATTTCCGACGATTTTGGACGACTATGAAGATTTTTTTATGATTTCGGTTGAAATGTCATACTATGACTGTTTTTAATGATGTCGGACGACATGCTATAGTATGACTTTTTTTTATGATTTCGGACGACATGCTATACTATGACTTTTTTTTAATGATTTCGGATGACATGCTATACTATGACTTTTTTCATGATTTTGGACGATTTCGGACGACAATGAAGATTTTTTTATGATTTCGGTTGAAATGTCATACTATGACTGTTTTCAATGATTTCGGACGACATGCTATACAATGATGACTTTTCATGATTTCAGACGACATGCTATTTCCATGTTAAGTTTTTTAATATTGTAATTTTTTTTTTTCCATACTGTGCTTGGAGTTTTACTTTGAGTTTTTCTTTCTATATACTATGATTGTAGTTAAACTTTATTTTCATGCTGCACTGGGATTTTTTTTATATATTAATGTATATGAATTAAGTTTTTTCTGTATATGCTATAGTGTAATAATCTTAGTAAAGTATGTCAACAAAATCTGAGTTAAAAAAAGTCATCGCATTAAACAGAAAAAAGAAACAGTTGAAAAATCATGATACAGAACGTTTAGAAAATGTTACTCAAACTTCATAGTACAGAATGTAGAAAAAAACGTCAGAAGAAGCCACGGTACAAGTGGACAGTTTTTATTTGCAGCACGTTATGAAAGCACTTGGTGAAATGTATTTTATCAGGGTAAAGCCCTTCAGATGTATCACGTCCTTTACATGAGTGGATCAAATAACGAGCTCACTGACTGAACGGGAAGAAACAGAGAGAAGCAGTGATGTAAAAATCAATGAGGTTTATTTGCAGTCACAATGCTTACACTATATGTAGCAGACATCCAAACAACTCAAACAGCTATTCACTCTATGGACCCAACACATTCACATCAGGGACACAAACCAAAAAATTATAAACTCAATAAACATCCATGAGTGCTGACATGGTTAGAAATGAGCTAGTTGTCACAAACAGTTAGCAGCAACATCGTAGAGAGTAACACAAGTTGCTAATAGACTCCACTCCTGCTTCTCTTTTTACACTGCTCTGACTCGGGTCCGTTCTTCAGATATTTAAAACTAAACTGGATTCCTTCAAAAGGAGCTCAGACGTCTCGATAAACTATCCGTCGTCCTTATTTTATCCTGTACGGTGGCACAGACCGCGGCTGTTTGAGCTCCATCGTGGGTTCGCAGCACCATGAGACGCCACATACACACCAGGCAACAGAGAGCCACTCCACACACACACACACACACACGCACACACACACACACACACACACACACACACACACACACACACACCAAAAGGACTCCACCGCAGGACCTAAAAGGGGGGCAGTCCCAAAGCCTGGTCCAAGGAATCCAGAGTGTAAACAAAATGGTGGAAACTGCACCCGGCCTACCAGAGGGGAACATGTAGCTGTGACCATGTTGCTTACACGTCTATCAAACAAGCAGGTGTGTGTGCACGAGACCGATGGGCCGCCGCCGCCGCCGCCACCACCTCGTGTGACACTTAGAGGAGAAAGGCGGAGCAGGGCCAGACCGGACGGGACGTCATAAAGGGAAATGCTGATGTTTTTTCAACCTCAGCGTTGTGTCCGTTCATGCTAACGTCACCTCCTCAGCTGTTAAGAGTCACGAACAAAACTCTGTGGATATCAGGTCGAGCAGCTCGCGTCTCTGGAGGATTTAAAATCAACTTCATATAAATCACTTCAAACTGGAGCTGCAGCTGAAAATAATCTGCAGCTGTTGTTGTTGTTTCTTTTTTCCCCAGCCCAGTCGCCAAAACAAAATGTCCGCCTTGTTTGTTTCTGCAAACCGCAAATATGTTTTACGTTTCACCCGTTTCATATTAACGTTTCTCAAGTGACGCAGTATCTGAGCTGACTCTGACAGGGACAGTGGATGGCGTGAAACCTCGGCAAGACGCACGCCAAGCTTCAAAGCACTTTCTGAAACGATTAAACGCCATAAACGGTTGTTTATTGTTTTACGATATTGTTTTACTCATTCTTACTTTACCAGCGGGGACTGTGCCCCCAAAACGTGATCTTTACTGAACCATAAGTGTTTTTGGTACCTAAACTTACGGTAACCACAGTGTTGTTAACGTTTTAATGTAGCCGCTACATATTAATGAACAAATGTAACGCTGCTGTGGTCTGCAGAAACGTACGATGCTAACATTTTTCTGCCAGTTGGGTTGTTTTCTATTGACTGTTGCATAATTGTTTAAGCTTAAACGTAAAAAAAAATATGTGGCTCAAAACTTCTCTTACAAATATTGTAACTTTTTAAAATTGTTTTATGTTATTTAAATATATTTGGGATTTGGACATCTGAAGTAGAGCTCAAACAATCGACTGACAACAATTTATTTTTAAAATATTTTGGCAATCGCATCATTTAAGCATTTTCTGTAAAGCTAAAATTTAAATTCAAGTTGTGCAAATTTCTTCTGTTATTGTCATTAAATATAAATTTAGCTTTGGACAAAATAAAACATTAGAAGTAGAGCCGATCATCACGTGATTAACTGAGCGATGGAAAATAATTTGGAAACTATTTTGACAGTTGCATTTTGATTTCAGCTAAAACGTCAAATAGTTCTGTGGTTCATGCTTCTCAGATGGGAATTATTTGTTGTCTTCTTTATTGTGAATTCAATATATTCGGGATTTGGACAAAATAAAACATCTTTAGTAGAACTGAACATGAACATGATTAATCAAAAGAAAATAATTTGGAAACTATTTTGAAAACACTTAATCGTTTATGCCAACGTGTAAAAAAAAAATCTTCTTACATATGAATATTTTCTCAGCTTTTCACCTGGAAAATAAAATATGTTTGGATTTTGGACAAAGGTCTGAAGTAGAGCTGAAACGATCAGTCGATTAATCGATCAACGGAAAATGATTGATTATTTTGACAACCGCAATTTTATGAAGCTAAAATGTAAACTGAAGCTTTAGAAATAAATATGGACTGCTGGTTGGACAAAACTGGGAAACTGTGACGGTGTTTCTGGATGTGTTCTGTTTTTCTTTTTTTACAATTTCTCAACATTTTATGGACTAAATGATTAAATCAAACAGATCTGCAGATTATACGGACGGTGGTTCTTTTCCCATTCTTCAGCTTTCTGTTTTGTCTTTATTTCCTGCCACAGACACTTCATCAGGCTCGGTGCTGCTGTACTGACTGGTTCATGTAAGCAGAAAGGTCAATAATAACTCAATGAAAATATGATTAATAAAATAAGTTTGTTATCACTGCAGATGAAAAATGTTCAGCTGCAGTTTTACTGTTTGAGCTGCAACGACACATTTAATAGCCTTCAACTGTGAAATTAATCCTCAACTGATTTGATGTAAAATAAAAAGTAAAAAAAAAAAATTTGATTCCAGCTTCTTAAAAATGGAATATTTTCTGGTTTCTTTCTTCTATGACAATAACTGCCTTTCTTTGTTGTGGAAAAAACGAGATGTGAGGACGTTATTTTGGGTTTTTGGAAAACAGGACATATTTACCATTTTCTGATATTTTACAAACCAAACAACTGATCAATAAATCAAGAAAATAATCAGATCAATCGACAATAAACTAATCGTTCGCTTTAACTATTACAGGAAACTATTTTCAGTCAAATGTTTGAAATGATTCAAGCTGAAGTGAACAATTATTAACATTATCATCCATTAATCTCTAAACTGTTTTCTTGTTTATTGAACTGTGACATCACATGGACAAAAGTATGAACAGTTTATACTTCGATCTTTAGCTTCACTGGTTGAAAGTTTCTGAACAATTATAAGTTTCAGACCGTTTGAGGTTTAAAATGTCCGAAAATATTGTTTGTTTTTCCCACCAACAGTCGGAAAACATTCAGTTTACTGTCAGCGAAGAAAATGAGCGGATTTTCACATTTCAGAAACTGGAATCAGACTCGTTGATAGTTTTGCTTGAAAAGTGATGTTTCACAAAATTGTTAATTTTTCTCATATTTTCTTTAATGTTTGCTTCATTTCTTGAGAGTTTCTGGATCATTCTAGAAGTTTCAGACCGCTGAGTGTATTAAATGTCCCAAATATTTAAAAACTCAAAAGACATTCAGTTTCCTGTCACTGAGGAGGAAGACAACAGAAACATTTTCACATCTAAGAAGCTGGATCTGCAGTGATTTTCCTGAGAAGTGATCAAAACCATAAATAAACGACTGATCAATTAAAGAGGAATTAGATGTGTTGAAGGAGTTCCACTATGTGAGAAAAAAGTTGAATAAATCTTTGTTTTAATGTGTTTTTCTTGAGAAGTGTCCAAATGTTAAATGATCAAAACTGCAATAACTGAGTGATTAAAAAAGAGAAATTTGATGCAGTGGGAGAGTTCGACTGCATGTATGAAAAAAGGTGAATAAATCTTAATCTTTTTGTTTTTTAAGTGACCAAATTGATAAATGATCTAAATGACATTAACTGATTAAAGAGGAATAAGAGATGTTGCGGGGAGTTTATCTGCATGTTATAAAAGTTGAAAACTTGAAAAATCTGTTTTAATTTGTTTTTTTCTTAGAAAATAAGCAAAACAATAAATGATCAAAACTTCAGTAAGTGATCTGTGACTGACTTTACATGAACACAGTTGAATAAAACTGTTTCACTTCCTGCTTTCTTCTCTGAAAAGTGACCAAAACAATACTCAAAATGTCATTAACTGAGCAATGAACGATGAATTAGACGTGTCGGCGGAGTATCGCATGTACAGAACAATAATAAACCTTCAAATGATTTCAATATAATTTAAATGTATCTGGTCAGTGGATAAATAAATATAAACAGGACAGTGAGGCAGGGTTTGTGTTTGAAAAATTATGTATGTTTCCAGATTTTCATCTTTGCTTCATATCTTGATCATTTCAGTCATTTTAAAATGTCAAAACAAATTTGTTTTTCTGAACAGTCCAAAACCCAAAAATATCCAGTTTACTGATGAGTAGCAAGAAAATAAGTTGATTTACACATTTGAGAAACTGAGACGTGTCGATTCTTTTTCTTGTGGCCAAAGTGAGAAATTACAAAATTGTTCATGTTTTAAGATTTTCATCTAAACTTTGCTTCGTTTCTTGATTTTTTATGAATAAATTATAAAGTTTCGGGTGTGTTTCAAAAACAAGTTTCATGGTTTGAGTTTCTTCTTGAAAAGAGGCCCAAATTATAAATGATCAAAACTGCACTGACCAGAGTTCCCAAACATTTTCACCAATGAATTTTCAAAACTTCTGTGATATTTTTCCCCATTTCCTTTTAGTAGTTTAGAACAGGCCTACAGCAATACCACCTTAAATTACTAAACACGCACTTCCCAGATATGTGCAGAGCAGCAAACTGCTACACTTTCATGTTCACAACGCTGACTAGCTGCATGTGCCGACAGACCCAACCGGCACACACGAGTTCTTCACTAAACCTCAGCTAGAACATATTTTGTTGGACATGTTTTGGGGTTTTTTCTGAGCAGATTTTAAACACCTATCAAAGAAACTGATATTCAAAACCTTCAGTTAATTCCAGGCCTGACAAACAGCCTGTCTCGTTTCGGAATTTTCCAGGAATTTCAGGGCCGTGGATCTGACGTCTGATTACAGATGTGTTGAGTTCGACTGCATGTGTGAAATAAGTTGAATAAATATGTTTGAATCAATTATTTTGGCTCCAGTTTGAAATGATTTCTCTGAACACACACACACACACACACACACACACACACACACACACACACACACACACACACACACGATTGTATCACAGATGACCACGACGTCGGGTCGTCAGAGACACAACGCGAGGCTGAAAACTAGCAGGATTGTCCCTTTAGCGCCCATCGAGCCTGCTGCCGCGAGGGACGTGGCTATTTACATCACTTCAACCAGAGACTTGAGTAAAATGTACAACGTGGATGCTCTGACTCTCCCTGTCTGTTAGTGTGTACCTCTTCTTCTTCATGCTGACAGCTCTGCAGCCTGAGTGCTCCCCCTCACCTCCCCCGTCACCTCCTCGCCAGCTCCCCACGCAGACAGACAGTTGCACTAACTCACTACACTGTAAAAAGCTCAATCACACGGTTTTTGTTTTGTTTTTTTGTGTTTTTCCTCAACTCATCTTTGTGTTTTAAATTCGATCATTATAAACATTGTTCAAAATGTTACGAAAAAAAATGTACACTTGTTTTGTTGTGTGTTTTTCTATACAAGGCAGGCAGAAGCGGATTACTACGTTTACCGGCGTTTCCTCGCCCCCTCCTCACCTCCTGCCGCGCCCTCTCCTTCCTCCCTCTGACCTCCTCACCCCTCCGCCGTCAGGAGACGAGTTAGACCATCGCTTTAAAATAGATCTGTATATATTTATATATGCTTATATCAAAAAGGAGTGGGAGGAGGAGGGGGGGTCCCGTACGTGGTGTCGGGGTGAGGAGACGATCCCCAGGCATCCGGGCCCAGGGAGGGAGGGAGGGGGGAGGCTGATGCAGAGAGGGGGGAGGCGGGGAGGCTGTGGAGGAGCGGGGGAGGGGCGGTGAGCTCTGTCTGCAGCTGGGTGGTAAGACTCGTCTGTGTGGAATGTCAGCTCATCATGTCGTTGCTGTTGACGCCGTATGTCGAGTTCTTCATGCTGTCGTTCACCTCCCTCCTGAAGACAGACAGGTTCTGGGTAAACCTGCACACACATACACACACACACACACGCGCACACGCGCGCACGCACGCACGCACGCGCACACACACACGCACACACGCACACACACACACACACACACACACACACACAGACAGTTACCATGAGGGTAAAATATTGGACATATCCTTACAGTACTCGAAGGCTGCAGGATTGTCATCAGTTTCATTTTACAGACAGAAGATCAACACGTGTGATCCGTCCACGTATTTAAAATCCCATCAGAGAGTCTGGAAACTAGAAGAGTGAACGCAGCAGTGTGCAGATCTCCACCAGGCGGCAACCTGACCTGACCACAACTCTTCTCCTTCCATTAGATGCGGTGCAGCGCAACTCAAGAGGAAATAAAAATACACGTCTCGTCTATTTTTGATGGCGTTGAGACGCTTTGCACAGAGCAGATCGATTTCTGCTGCAAACACAAACTGTGTGAGACATCAGGAGTTTGCAGGCTGTTTTTTTGGGGTTGTTGTGGCCTGAAATAGGATCTCGAAACAGGATCATAATAAAATGGATGTCGATGAGGAAGATGAACTATAGTCATCATTACTGGACATGGACAGGCCGAAATAGATCCAAACAGCGTGTCACGCAGCTAACAGACAGCTGTCAGTCAGTCTGCAGTGTTGGGGAAGTGCGTCATTGGAAACGCCCATTTTTCACTGAAGAAGAGCTCGTGTTATCCCCAACAACAGACCTAACTGTGAATAAAAAAAGGTCAAACAAGGTCAATAATTTGGAGGTTTGGCTACTTGTTTTCTTCTAGGTGACGACGCGGGAAACTCGATACACCTGTTGCATCACCTGAGAGGTTGGTGTCCCAGCGACAACACTGAGAGCATGAAAACTGCAGTGAGTCCACCAACAAGTGTTTAACGACCGAGCGCGTCTGCTGCTGTGGGCGGGGCTAGAGGACTAAGTTTCAAGGTCGGCTGAATCTGTGTGACCTAATACGATCCCGACATCCTGAAATCCAGGTGTATGATGTATGAAGTCAGTGACGTACCTGTCTCTGTTCTTTGTTAGTAAATTTCTCTCTATTCCCTCCATCAAGTTCTCGAAACATAAGTGCATGGCTTGCTGCTTCTCTGGAGGCTGACTGTTGACGATGCTGTTCCTCAGGTCAGCAAAATACTGCAGGACACACAAACACACACGTTAACACACACACATTAACACACACAGGTTGGCACACGCACACAGTGTAAGAGTGATGGTTACCTTCTCGTTGAGCAGGATGAGGCCTAACAGAGGTCGCGACATGGACCACTGGTTCCTACAGTCCTCGAAGATGATGATGTTCAACACTGTGGACAGCATCTGCACAACAACAACAACAACAATCAGCATCAGTCTGAGCACCGAGCAAACTTCCTGCATGTGCTTTACAATAAAAGTATTTCAATGTGAAGGTCACAGTGGGCTTTTACTGTGAGCTTTGGTTCAGGTCTCAGCAAATCACCCCAGACGCCCCTCTCCCCAGCAACACTTTCCAGCTCCTCCTGGAGGACCCCGAGGTGTTCCCAGGCCAGATGAGCTCTATAATCCCTCCTTTGTGTTCTGGGTCTGGCCCGGGGCCTCCTACCAGCTGGACCAGGAGGATCCTGATCAGATGCTGAACCACCTCAACATGAAGGAGCAGCGGCTCTACTCCGAGCTCCCTCTTCACCACGATGGTCCAGTGCAGCACCTGCATCACTGCACCAAACCACCGATCCATCTCACGTCCCATTCTAACCTCACTCGAGAACAAGACCCCAAGATACTTGAACTCCCTCGCTTGGGGCAGTAACTCTCTCTCAACCCTGACGTTTGTGCCAAATTTAAGAAATTCACTCAAGGCCTTCTTGGCATGTCATGTTTAAAAGAATGACATGGATGAGGTAATAGGGGCCGTGACCTTCAACCACCAAATTCTAATCAGTTCATTCTTGAGTCCAAGTGGACGTCTGTGTCAAATTTGAAAAATTACCTCAAAGTGTTGAGATAGAATGTTTACAAGAAGAAGACAGACGAGATCCTTGACTTAAAGTTGTTGTTTGTGCCGAACTTAGAGAAATTCAGTCAAGGCCTTCTTGGGATGTCATGTTTAAGAGAATGAGATGGATGAGGTTATTGTGACCTTGACCTTCAACCACCAAATTCTTATCAAGTTGAATGTTGAGTCCGAGTGGACGTTTGTGCCAAATTCAAAGAAATTCCCTCAAGGGGTTCTTAAGATATTGCATTAACAAGAATGCGATGGACGTAGTCACAGTGACCTTGACCTTTGAGCATTGAATTTTGGTTAGTTCATCTCTGACTCAGTGAAATTTGAAAAAATATTTTTCAGGGCTTTCTTGAGATTTTACCTTTACAAGAATGGGACAGACAACCTGAAACATAATGCTTCCAGCTATCGCCGGCACGGAGGTGTAAAAAGTCAGGCTGGTGCGTTTGTGCTGAAGTGACGAGGAAACGTGTCCTGACCTGCTGGATCATCTCGGGGTGCTGCTGCATGATGTGGAGGAAGCGGTCGTCTGTTGCCATGGGAGTGGGACGCTTCTTGGTGGAGCGAGACAGCTGCTTGAACAGGTAGGTCACTATGTGGTCCAGACTGGAGCAGCAGCCGGTGCACACCATCGTATCTGAAACACACACACTCGGACACGTCACACACACACACACACCATCACCTGCACACTCCTGAAAACTCAAACTGGAGACCTGTGTTGTTCTTTCTTACCGAGCGCGGTGAGCCCTTCTGATATTGAAGACAGGATGTACATGACGACGTGCGGCTCCAGACTGGCGATGAAGTTCATGTGGTCCTGAGTCAGCACCTCCAGCAGAGAGTAGAAGGACTGGCTGAGCTTCGGGTAGTCCTGCAGGGACACAGGAGGCACACACACCCACACACATCAGGCAACAATAAAACCAGACTGTGCTCCTGTTAGTGCGTCACACATGTATGTATTCTTACTCTTCCATAAATAACATAATAATATAAAACCAGGTGTGTTGAACTCCTTAATTAAAGCCTGTAAACCTAAACAATCTAATGTTAGTGGACTCTCACAAATAAATAAATTACCTGATGAATAAATTAATGTGCCATTACATGTGCCAAAAATAATATTAAAAATAAATGCAGGTATTCATTTATTAATAAAATGTGCTCATGAATTTTATTTTTGTTCTACTTTGCTTCATTATCTATTGATCTTTTGATTAATTCCCCTATTTATTTACTTTATATATTTAATTTTCCCTTTTAATTATTTGGATATTTTTAAATGAATGTACTCATTTTTACATTAACATTTAAAAAAATCTTTTTAAATCATTTATTCATTTTAAAATGTATTTATTTAGTTTTTCATTTATACATTTTCACTTTTTTAGAAATTATATTTAAGTGTATATTTTTTATGTATTCATTGTACAGTTCTATTAATTTCTTTATTTTTTCAGGTATTTTTCAAAATTAATTTTTAAATAAACTTATTTTCAATTTTAAAAAAAAAAATGTATTTATATTTTTAAGATTATTTTTTCATTTAATATTATTCATTTATTTTTGCATATATTGTTTTTTAATTTTAAAGGTTTTTTTTTTTTTTAATTAAATCATAAATGCATTTATTTATTTATTTTGTCCCTGACAAATATTACCAGAGGTCTCAGACCCCTTAAAATAACACATTTAAAAAGGATCTGGGGACGGAGGTGTTGTACTCCGAACAGACGGAGGCTAATCTGGGAATTCTGTCACAATTTTCTTTTTTCTGTTTGTGAGAAAACTTCAAGTTAAGACCAAAAAATAAACATTTTAATATAAAAAGTCCAAATGAAAATCATCAGCTCTGATTTATCTGGTAAAAAAACCAAAAATACAAGATGTAATGTGGAGAGGTCAGGAGGTTCAAAGTATCCTGAGTTTTCCCGACGCGTTTCATTTATCGATAATCGTGTTGTGATGATGTCATCACCTGTGCTGCTGAACGTACCAGTAAGTCACTGTGAGGGATGGACAGCAGCAGTTTGATGAAGGTCTGTAAGGCGTTATCCAGCGCGTCGTCGCCGTACAGACGGAAGACCCCAAAGTTGACGTAGTTCCCGCTGAGCACCGCCTTCAGCATGGCGAAACACACGCTGACCCCCTTCAGCTTCACGCCGTACACCTGGTCCTTCGGGACTTCGCCCAGCGTCAGGATACGATTCCCTACAAGATGCACACGACATGGTTTTATTACTGAGACATCTTTGTTTTAATGAAAACATTTGTATTTGTACATTGTACAATTTTGTATTTTGGATGTTTGGATCTCCTTCCAGGCCTCCGTACTTTATGACACTGATGCTGTTTTCTTTAATGTATCACAGCCTGTTGATTCCTCTGATATTGTTATATTGTGAACAACAAATCTGTGACATCAGCAGGAGGAGAGCTAGTTATTGTTAGCTATTAATTGTTAGCAACTAGTTAACAATTGCAATCACGTGTTATAAGCTAGTTAACATCAGCTGTAAGCTTTTATCTGCTGGTTAACAATAGCTGTTTGCTGTTACAGGCTAATTTAAGTCACCTGTTAGCTGATATCAGCTAGTTAACATTAGCTGTTAGTTGTTAGCGGCTAGTTAACAATAGCAATTTGGTGTTAAACGTTAGTTAACATTAGTTGTTAGCAGTCATCAGCTAGCTAACGATAGCTGTTAGCTATTATCAGCTGGTTAACAGTAGTTGTTAGCTACTAGTTAGCATTAGCTGTTAGCTTTTATCAGCTAGTTAACATTAGCTGTTAGCTGATGGAGGAACTAACAGCTCACAGAGTTTACATTGAGTTACATTCTGATGCGTTCAAGCTCTACTCAGTAAAAATGAGTATTGGGTGAAGGTTTATTAAATTGTTTTCATGATGTGTTCAGTGTAATCTTGTAAAACGTAGTTTTTGGTGAGAGACTTGAATAATTCAGCCGCTTGAAGGAGAAATGTGTCGATGTTTTTACAGTAATATAAAACTGACTAGTGACCAAGACCTGTACTATTTTATCTGTGTGTATGTCCACAAATACACAGATAAAATATAACGGATAAACTGATTTAACAATTTCTAATAACATGAAAGTACACTTTTTGAAAATACCAAAACAAACAAACAAACAAATAAATAAATAAATTACAAAAAAAAAAAACCCAAAACACCTATATCAAGATGCAGTATCAGTCAGGCTGTGGGTGAAACATGTGATTATTTATTTCACAGTGTCTTATATTGTTAAGTATATCTTATTATATAATGTCTTATTTTTGACGTTTTCTTTTTTAGTACATATTGAACATATTTAATTTTGAACCCTCTAGGCCTCCATACAGCAGCAGGTCTTATTGCCTCAGCGTACCGTAGGTCGTGATCATCTTGCTGGTTTCTCTGAACAGCAGGATGCCGTTGGGCGACGACACGTCAAACTGTAGCCTTTGGGATCTACAAACAAAAACAAAAACAAAAACAAAACAACAGTCAGTTATCAATAATCAATAATCAGTCTGAGGGCAGAAGTGATGTATGACTTATTTATCATGTGAAGCATCGTACGGAGCGCTCACACCAAACCTGTTTGGTTCAGCTGAAACAATCTGGTATTCAAACCTGCTCTAAGACTGGTCGTTTGTTTGTGGTTTAAAAGTGAAACTGAACAAACCTGTTGATTATAAATAAAATATCCCTGATGGTCACCACTCTGACAGTGGTAGTCCCAGCAACAGAAACTGGTTTCCACTGACAACTCAACAAAGGAGTTGCTGTGTTGCTGTTGTATCCCTCCGCCAACCAAGTTACACTCACAGTTTACATCTATGTCTGAGGATGCTTCAGACACATCTTCCCTGAGGTAGCACATACCCTTAAACATGTTTGGAGAGGTCACAGTGACCTTTGACCGCCAAAATCTAATCAGTTTATCTTTGAGTCTGAGTGGACGTTTGTGTCACGTGATTAGAAGTGCCCTCAAGGTGTTCAGTCGTCATCTGTGCCAAATTTGAATAAATTCCCTCAAGGCCTTCTTGGGATATCATGTTTCAGAGAATGAGACGAACAAAGTTATAGTGACCTTTACCTTTGACCACCAAATTCTAATAAGTTCATCATTGAGTCCAGCTGAACGTTTTTTTGCCAAATTTGCCAAAATTTCCTTAAGGTATTTTGAGATATCAGTTAACAAGAACAACACAGACGAGGTCACAGTGTCCTTTGACCACCAAAATCGAATTAGTTCATCCTCAATTTGCAGTGGATGTTTGTGCCAAATTGAAGAAATTCCCTCAAGGTGTTCTTAAGGTATTACGTTCACAAGAATGAAAGCAAGGGGGTCATAGGAACCTCTGACCACCAAATTCTAAATAATTCATTGTTGAGCCCAAGCTAATTTTTGTGCCAAATTTAAAAAACTAAATAAAATAAAGAAAACTTTTAAAAAATTCCTCAAGATGTTCTTGAGATATCGCATTTGCAAGAATAAGACAGACGAGGTCACAGCGACTTTTGACCACCAAATTCTAATTTGTTAATCCCTGACTTAAAGTGGTCGTTTGTGCCAATTCAAGAAATCCCCTTAAAGCGTTCTTGACATATTAGGTTCACAAGAATGCACCGGACAGAGTCACAGTGATCTTTGTGTCAAATTTAAAGAAATTTCTTCAAAGCCTTCTTGAGACATTGTGTTCACAAGAATGGGATAAATAACCTGAAAACATAATGCTTCTAGCTATCGCCGGCACAGAGGTGTAAAGGCATGAGATGTCGCATTTACACAAATGGAACGTACGGATTTACAATACGCCACAATAATATAAATAACCAGCGCCAATTCATCAGTCAGTGAGAATGTGTGTGTGGGCGGGGCTTAAGCACATACAGCCAGCAGCAGCAGCAGCGACCCACCGTCTGACTCCGGCACACTGTGAGGACAGAAACAGAGGCTCTGTGGGGACGGAGCACCTGCTGCAGCAAGCCAACACGCCGCCTGTGGTCATTGTGACTTGACCAGCAGACTTCACTACAAGCTGATTGGCTGTTGACTGGTGACGTGCTTTGAAACCAGCTGTCGGCCATTTGACAAGCTGAGTGTCAGGTGACATCATCATCCGGCTTGAGTCCAGCTCAGACGGCCAGTTCACAGCGCTGACAGTTTTCTCTGTGACGTTCTAAAACGGTTTCGTCTGGCTGTGAATCTTTGGTCTGAACTTGACGTCACACTCGTCCCTCTGCTTCTGAAGTAACCAGTCACTGTTTAAGGTTGCGTGTCATCGAGCATGTTTACCTGTTGTGAACGAGCTCCGCCATGAGTTTGAGGACAGGTGTGGTGCATGCTGGGTCGTGGTACCACAGCTCTATGGCTCTCTGCAGGATGGGCATGTAGGCTGGATATCTGCGGCTCTGAGTTAAGGACAGATCTTTAAAGGAATGTGATGAATAACAAACATTATTTCAGCTCAGTGTTTGACGACAGATCTGAGGTCAGCTGAAGGATACATCCAGTCAAACAGCATCATGAAGCTCGTCTTGGCGTTGAAGGCGAACGCGATGCCTCGCAGGTCTCGGACCAAACCCACCAGAGTCCTCTACAGGAAACAAGAGAAGAAGAGGAGAACCTTCAGAATAAAACATCCCTCTGACAATAAAGCTGGAACATGTATAGCTATCATAAGTTAATGAACAGCACACTATATGATTCACACGAGAGAATTAAATTAGCTAATTAATAATTTTATTTCTACATTGTGTCTTAAACTTATTAATTCAATGATTTTAACCACTAACTGATCCGTCTGCACATCATATTCTTTTATTGTTTCTTGTTTTATTTTCTTTTAACATAAATGTCATAAAAACCTAAATGAAATTAAATTAAGAAAAAAAAAAAATTCATCACAGTTACCTAAAGCCCAAAATGATGATATGAAAATGTCTGAATACAAACATTTATTTTACATTTTATATCACATATAGCAAAAAAATCCTCAGGGTTTAGGGACTGTTTGTTATTTATGAGAGGGGAGGGGGTGGTGCAAAAAGGGGGAGACATGTCAATTAGAGGAGAGGCATACAAATTTAAATTGCTGCATTTTATCTTTATTTTACTGTCAATTTCGTAAGTAAACATGCCGTCTACACTCGACGTTATTTTCTTTAAAAATCGGCAAAATTCCATCATTAGGGTGGAAAGGATGATTTTTTTTTTCTGTTAGACTGCAACAGGACAAGTTTTTGAAAAGATAGGAAGAATTGGACGGTGTACATTAAACCTGGTCTTTGTTTGTAAGTTTAAGGTGAATTTATGTTCTTTTGAGTAATTTTATTTTATCTTTAATTGATCTTTTATCCTTGTTTATAAAGTGATTAAAGTATCATGGTTCATATGTGGAGTTCAGGTTCTTTTTTTTTTATTAGTTTTTCAATGTTCATACCTATATTTATGTTTACTTTGGTTGTCTACTGTGTCCTACAGGGGGCTTGAAAATATAAGGCTATAAACCCTTTGAGTATGATGAAGCTGTCTGACTGGGCCCCGAAATAACTAATAGAGAATTAAGTATTCTCATATAAGTGGATTTATTTCCTAAATATAATGACACAAATCAACCCAACAAGGAAACACATTAAAGGTACAGAAATGGAGTGAAGTGAAACAACTTAACCCCGTCTACGTGACTCACTGACCCAGCCTGTTATATTTGGAGCTATTCATTTCTCAAAGATCGTCTCTGTTTTTCTTTCTTTTCTCTTTTTTTGTATTTCATTCTACAACACATTTAAGTTTATAAAGAATGTGTTCAAAAAGAGGGTTAAAAATAAACATGACTCCATTTATCAGCCAGAAACTGTAAAAACAGAAATTATTGTTGTATTTAAATTTCTGACGGCTCTTTGACACATCATGTGTGACAATTGCTTCTGTCAGAAAAAAAACAAGACAAAAATAAAACACATAACCGACTTAGAGCTTAAAATACTTAAAAAGAAAAAAAATATTTTGTTTTCATTCTCATGTAAAACGTAAAATATTTGCACAAACTAACCAGCGGCACGACAAGATTGAAAGACTCCAGGATTTCATCTTTGACTTTTAACTTTCAAACATCACAGGGTGAGTTTTAAATATATAATAACTCATTTATGGCAGAGGGGTGAAACATTTTCCGCCAGTCACTCAGGGAGGATTGAGGAAAAACACTTGTAGCTCCAGGGATGGTTAAAAAACAGTCAGCCCCCTCCTCTGACACATAAAGAACAGTCCCTAAGTGACTGGAACCAATGACCCCTTTTCACTGATTAATACATCAGTGACAAGGAAATGGTCAATTTATTATCTGACTAGGATTAAAACTAGGGATGCACGATATATATCGGTCCAATAGCTGGACATTTTTATAATAATGCAATATTCTGATAATCAAAATTATAGCTGGCAAACAGCGCTGATAATATGAAATTTTATATTTTACAGTATTGTAAGCAAACAGCATGCAGTGTGTGTGTGTGTGTGTGTGTGTGTGTGTGTGTGTGTGTGTGTGTGTGCGTGCGTCACCTTGGCTTCCTGTTCGTTGAAGGTGTTCGTACTCAACATCTGAGCCACAGTTTCAAACGCAGCCGTCAGAGGCAACATGAACTGTTCAAACTGGTCCTCGTCCTCACCTACACACACAGACACAAAAGACAGTCTGTTAACACAGAATGGGGTGACAGAATTGTCTCACCCTTTAAGCCACCACAGGAGGTAACAGCAGCCCCGAGACGTCTGTACGAACAGGACTGTGGACAGGACAGGTGTGACGTCTGAGAACGTGTTATGTGCGTGACCCATTGCGGGAGAATTTTGTGACGTTATTTCGCTTCTCTGTTCTGTATAAAAGGGACAGTTGTGGAGCTGGGGGACAGAGTTGTCTCATGGATGCTGTGACAGTGCCAAATCAATGTCTGTGTTAAGGGACAGCTGGCAGGACGGGCGTGACGTATGAGGACGTGTTATGTGTGTCACTCAATGTTGGGGGATTTTAAGTAGCTGCTAGCAGTTAGCAGCTAACTCAAAGACAAATAGCAGCAGCTTGAAAAGTCCACAAACTGTGAAACACTGAGGTCGAGGACCTCCTTACCGTCCGAACAGAGGACGAGATCAGCCGCCATATAACAGGGACGCTAAATGATTGTTATTGACATGTGATGTTATTGTTACTGTTTATAAAGAGCTGCTGACACGTATGTTATATGTCACACTAGAGGCCAACGCTGCTGTGTTGAATGTCGTGGCTCTTTCGATGCCATGATGTCATCATGCTGCCTAAAATCATACACTAGAGCGACATGATGCCGCCGCCGTTTGGTTCTGTGTAAAAATACAAAGGCTGCACAAAGATGGGACTTGGTGGTGGCTATATGGCACCATCTCTGGGTAACAAGATCTATAAATAAAGGCTGACTGAACAGCCAGTGTGTGCGTGTGTGTGTGTGTGACCGCGCTTACCAAGGTCGACCATCAACAGGCGACCCAGTGCCGTGTAGAAGGTGGTCCGACACCTCATGTCGCTCAGGTTGGACTGGTTGTTGACTCCCAGGAAGGAGAAGTGCTCGCTCTGACAACACACACACACACACACACACACACACACAGCAGGTTAATAACACCACAGGTCATATGTGACATGTGTCACAGGTGGCGTGTGTGAAGTTTAAACTCACTGTGTGGTTATTCAACATGAACTGGACTGCGCTGAGCTTCACTAGCTTCCTCACACTGCTGTACGTGAACAAACAGGAAGTCAAGGAGAAGACGGACACACACACAGGAAGTCATTACAGTAATGTTGCTGAGAGAAGAATAAAAAATTAATAATTTATTTTGATAATTATTGATCTTTGTGGTTATTTATTCAGCAACATTTTTTTATTTCAGCGTCTCAAATGTTTCTGTTTAATATCACAGTGAACAGAATATCTTCTTATTTTATTTTAAATCTGGCTTTTGATTTGTTCATTAAAATTATAATGTTAATAATAATGAAAAAGATTATTTTTTAAAAAACAACAAAAAAAACCACGAAGAAAAATAATAATCTTATTATGCTTCTTTTTAAATAACCACACACACACACACACACACACACACACACACACACACACACACACACACACACACACACAGATGAAGGATATCCTAAAGAGAGGTCGTTCAGTAGTTGGAGTGTCTTGGAGGTGATTGGTTCACACTGGCCCCAGTACTTCAAGTTTGTGATGCTGGAACACAGAACAGATTGTTTACAGTGATGTCATCACAGAGTGACCCTGAAGAAGACACTTCCTGTTTATATGACAAGGTTCAACATGAGGCCGACATGCCTCATCAGTGATGTCACTTTAGTATTTGTTACAAAGACAAACATGATCTTACAGCCTTAACAAATGACCTGTGTCTGAGACACATTTAATTTGTTACTCACATTTTCCCTATAAAGACACTGAGTACCATCGTCTCGTCGTTCAGACCCAGAACTTCTGATAGTCGTCGATAAAGCTGCAGTAAACAATAACAAACAAACACACAGCTCCGTCAGTGTTACGTCACAATACACACATGTTCATGTATGTATTAATATCAGAGGATGTTTCTATTAAAGGGACAGTTCACCCCAAAATCCGAAACGCATATTTTCACTCTAACCTGTCGAGATATTTAAAGGAGCAGTGTGTCAAGATTTAGGGGCTTTAGTGTCATCAAGCTGTGAGGACTGCAGATTGTAGCCAGCTGAAACTTCTCCTGGTTACAATTCCTTCAGGCAGTTGTAACCAGGAGTTGAATTATCCACAGAAACAAACAGACCAGCTGATTTAAATCAGTAAATACACTTAATAAAGACGACGACGTCAGAGACAGGCCGCTAGCATAGCACCTTCACTCTGATAACTGAAGATCCAGATGTTCAGGAGGTTTTTACTGAAGGCTGAGTCAAATTTGAAGAAAGTCCCTCAGGGTGTTCTTGAGATATCGCATTCACGAAAATGAGACACATGAGGTCGCTGTCACATTTGACCATCAAAATTTAATCAGATTATCGTTGAGTCCAAGTGGATGTTTGTGCCAAATGTGAAGAAAATTCTCTCAAGGTGTTGTTGAGATATTGCGTTCACAAGAATGAGACAGATGTACGGACAACCCAAAAACCTATTAGCACCAGCCACGGTTGTCAATGGCGGGGAGGCATAAGTATTAATGTTTTACTGACACTCTTGGGGCTACAGTGGCGTACACGTAAATGCAAACGTCTCCATTTAGAGGCACTGGTGTTTGTCCATTCTGGGCTACTGTACGAACATGGCAGTCCAACATGGTGATCTCCGTAGATGAGGACCTGCTCCCTGTGTAGATATAAACGTCTCATTCAAAAGGAAACAAAAACACAATTCTTTTTTTCTTCTTTTTTTAACAAATTAGTTTTTTATTTTATATTACATAGTTTATATTGCTGCTGACATGCCCCCTGAATCCTTCGCACTGGACCTTTAATAATAATTATAATATCCATTTAACATCAAACACTACAGTCAACACAAACTTTATCAGGGACACACTCAAATGAAATCACCAGTGGGTCCTGGGGACTCACTACACTGAAAACCTACAAACATCACTGAAGTTTTATTTTGGGATATCTGCTGATCTGATTCTATGTCTACTGAACAGCTGTGTGATGAACTCTGTGAGGGGCTGAAGAGGAGCTAACACCAGACCAGAACCACACACATGGAGACGAACTAGATGACACCACTTATCTGGGATGTTCACATTTTGCAGTTTCTGCCCCGAACAAAGAGAACACACTCCATCAGTCAGCACGAACCACTGTACTTTACACCACGTACAACAATACAATGGTACGACATGAGTAGAGGCAGACTGAGACTCTGTGGCTCTATATAAACTGCTGCAGTCAGCACGGTGTGGCAGACAAAAGACCTGCCCGGTCACACCAACGGTAACAGCAGACAGGGTTACTGAGGGGGGGGAGGGGGGGGGGGGTTAATCTAACACAGTGGACACATGCTACAGACTGTCCAACATGTTCCAACAGCAGCATCATTACAAGCAGTGCTCACCTTTGATGATTTCTGCACCTGGTCACCGATGTAAATCTTCCTGAACTGTTCAAAGAAGCTGAGCATGGCCAGCTCCAGCCTCTCGTTGCCCGCCTGAGCGAGCCGAGAGTCAGTCAGATTCATCAGCTGGAGCACCCTAAGGTTGACACACAAACACAAACAGCTTAATCAGCTTATCAATTATTTAAATCCATTTTATTTCAAGTTCCAGTTGGGTTTAAGGAAATCTATTCAACGGACTCATTAATCTAGAAATCACCCCAGAAAATGTGGAGTCCCACAGGGAAGCCTTTTTGGGGCCTGTAATGTTTCCTTTGTATATCAATGACTTGGAATGTGGAAATGTTCTTTACTATGCTGATGAACCTTCCGTTTTAGGACTGCATGAGAACATATTTAGGTCCTGGTGGTACTCCCCATGATCCAGCCTCTTTTTTAGGGTCTCATGTACCCGCACAGATCTCTGTTTATCTACTGACAGCCTCTCACCCTCAACCAGAGCTACAGACAGACCCTCTGCCTCAACATGTCAGCAACTACACACTGATTACTGTCAGAGAAATACAATGAATTAACAGTAGATTGATTACACTGGAAGGTTAGGGTAAGGAGGTGATGGGGTGGTTGCCTGGTGCAGCAAGTGCTTTTTTTTCACTAGTGGAATTTTATTTAATTTAAAAAAGAGGCTGCGCTGCACACCTCGCATTTCACAACCTGCAAAACGCTTTCTGTGTGCTAGAGGCTTTATACACAATCAAAAAGAATTCACTAAGATCAAGATCAATTCAGTCTTGACCTGAACTCTACATAAGGGCAGAACTTATAAACGTATGACAAATATTTAGCTTAAATCAAAACGTTGGTGAAATAAACCTATAGTGAGTCTAAAACACAAATATAACCAGTTTAATAACATATAATACAAAGCATTAAATCTTAAAACTTGAGAACCTGAACCCAAAGAATGCTGGGTAATTTTAATTACACAAAAATTGTGGTCATAGTAGTTGCAGATTATTTTTTCTGTCTATTGACCAGTTGTTTCAAAGACAGTTTCTTAGGAAGTAGGGAGTATAAAGGCCAGCGTCATGGGATTATTTGATGTTCTAGTGGGGTTTCAGGAAATCAATTCAAAGGACTTCTTTATCAATAACATGTGGAGTACCACAGGGAAGTGTAATGGGTCCTCTACTGTTTGTATTATAAATCAGTGTACTTTTCTATGCTGGTGACTCCTCCGTTTTAGTGTCACGAAAGACTCAGAAGACATTTATACATAATCAAAGTGTTCACTTAGATCAAGATCAGTTCAGTCTTGACCTGAACATGAAGGTCAGAACCTATAAACATATAAAATGTATTTAGCTTGAATCAAAACCTTGGTTAAATAAGTCCAAGGTTTAGTCTTCAAATTGCTTCTTCTGCCCGACTAAAAGTCTTAAGCAAAAAATAAAATCACTCAGTTAAACTTTCACAGTTGAGAACCTCAATCTGGGTAATTTTGTTTAAATGACAAATCAAGATCAGAATAATTGCAGTTCTTTTTATTCTGTCACTTGATTTCAAAGAGCTTTTTGTGGCTTTTGCTGATTGTCCTTTTGTGTTATTTAATTTTGTTTAAGCATAAAAACCCTTGCAAAATCTAATCAGATAAAAATCAAAATGATTCCTCAAAACACATCTATCTCGACAAATCTCGTGTCTTCTTGAGTTCTTACCGACAGACTAACTCTCCGTCCATGGCGTCCTGCTCATCTGTACTCGCAAACGACACCCGTCCTCCTATAACTGCCCCAATTATATAAACCAACCATGTCAACCGACCTGCACAGGGAGAGAACACACTGTTAGGGAGACATTAAGATCCTGAAAACAAGATTTCAATTCATTCACTATAATCACAGAGACATCATCTTCAACACTTCATATTTTTTGTGTAATTTTTTATTTTATATTTAAGATTCTTTTTTCTTATTTCTTTTTCTTTTCTCTAACTGTGTTTATTTGCATTATTACGCACCAAAATGCCAAAACCCATTCCTTGTTATGTGAGAAAACACCTGGCAGTAAACCTGATTCTGCTTCATGTGAAACTACCAGAGTTAATGTGACACTGTGAGTGTGCTGTGTTAAGTGTGTGTGCGTGTGTGTCAGTGTGTGCCTGCAGCTCGTACCCTCCTGCACAGTGATGTCTGCAGCACTCGAGTTGGTGGACTGTAGCAGTTCTTGGTAGGTCTGAGCTGCCTGGTCGAACAGCTGCACCAGCAGAGCGCACGTCTTCTCGTACTCACACCTCCCGATGGTGGACAGCTGGTCTAACTGCTGCTGGACCAGGCCGGCGTCGTCCAGAGGGTCTTCTAAACCATCTCTGTGGAGGCAACACGTCAGTTCAATTTGAGACCACAATCAGGCGTTTCTGGAAAAAAATTCAAACCTACATTGTTTACATCCCTGTTAAATAACAACTTATCTTTCTTTGTTGATGCATTTGCTTCATTTCATGACACATTATTAAACATACCAAGGCTGTGCATCGTCTGCGTCCTCAAACACGTGAACAAGATACAGATAAAACAGGGGAACACTTTTAGAATCAACATTATAACAACACTAATGCTCAAGAACCTGCAGATGGATCCACTGGTGGTTTATACAGAAACAAGTCGTACAGAAAAACAGACTGTCAGAAGGTGTGCGTATATCTGACTCATCTCCAGCTCCAGGGAACAGTTCAACATTTGGGGAACAAGGTTTATTTGCTTCCTTGCCGAGATTTAAACAAGAATATCAACATGAAGCTACAGCCAGCAGCTAGTTAGCTTAGCATAAAGACTAGAAACAGGTAGAAACAGCTTGGCTCTGACCAAAGGTAATAAAATCCATCTACTCTAAAGCTCTCTGATTACAGTTTGTTTGTTTCATCTGAAAACCAACAGAAGAGCAAAATGTAAAAGTTGTGAGCTAGTTGGTTACATGCTCAAGTATTTCTTGGCCAGACCCTTGACATCCTGGAGTCTTGTTGCTGCCATGAGGTTGCCAAGCAACCATCAGAGACTTTCTATCAGAGTAAAGGGCCGTCCACACCAAGAAAGATAACTGTGACGTTAACTATAACGATAACAATGGCAGCATCCACACCAAAGAACGATATCGTCGTGTTGCTAGGTTACGCCAAACACACACTGCTCGATGCGGTCGGCAGGGGAGCAGAGTGATGGATAAAATGGATATTGATGACCTGTTATTGCTGTATGTTGCGAGAAAGAAAAAGAAAACCAATTTGCCGCTTGCTCCACCTGTCTGTCTGTCTGTCTGTCAGCTACATGAAAGACGACGTGCAGTTTATTGTGTTTCACCGGCGACGAGCTGTCATTACGCGCAACAATTACGCACGGCTGCGCGCTCTTTATAACTCACTGTGAACCTATGTTGCATAATAAAGATTTGCCCCCCTCAGTAACGTCATCCTGGTGCCGGGCTTGCCTTAACCTCAATCACTGCGTGATTAGTATATAAAAGGTAGAAAAATAAATATAATTGCGGGCGGTAATGGTCAGAAATTCAGGAGCGGGTTGAAGAAAACAGTCCCACGCAGGGCTCTAGCGCACAGGGTGAATTTTATGAATGGAGGGGATGAGAGGAGACGCATTCCCCTGCAAAATGTATTTTATTGCAGTTATTTACCCGGTATTTGCGAAAACAAAATCACTGAAGTTAAAGTTCTGTCACAAAACTATATTGTTACGGATATTTGCACATGTTTAAGTGGGTGTATGGAAATCCTGGAGCTTTCTTAGTGGGTATACGTGACGTGATGAACGTCTCCACCTGTCATTTTGGATGGATTTTGATTGGCTGTCAGTGTTTCTATCGTTCATCAAATCGCTCTGACAGTGATCCAAACGATATCGTCCACCACTATCATTGTCGTTATAGTTGCAGTGTGGACGCTGCCGAACACTTGAGTTTAGAACGATTTTTAAAACTGTATATTTATAGTTATATTTATAGTTATAGTTCTTGGTGTGGACGGCCCTTAACTGGTCTGGCCGAGAAAGTTTAAGCACATAACTGCCTGTACATCTACAAGTTGTTGTTTTCTTACTGGATTTCTGTTTCAGCTTTTATCCTTCATTTCTTATATGTATGTGTAAAAGTATGTAATGACATATCAGGATAAAAAAGAATTGATAAATTGATTTTACAACACCTGCATAAGTAAAACAAGTAAAAGGAAAAGTAAACTATCAAAATTAAAGAATCAGTCAGTCCTCGTCAATCGAAACAAACTGCTGAATTTTTTTTTTACCAACAATAAACTAGAATAACCACCTCGATGTTGTTTGTTTGTCATCATTACCATATGGATTGTTAAGTTATGGCCAAAAGCACAAATGCGACAGTCGGGGGGTCACAGTGACAGTGACCTTTGACCAACAAGTTGAAATCTGTAATTCTTGGGTCCAGGTTGATGCTTTTGCCAAAAATGAGGAAATTCCATCAAAGCTTTCTTGCGATATCCCTTTCACAAAAATGTGACGGATGAGGGGTCACACTGAGTTGTAACTTTGAAAACCAAAAATCTAATCAGGTAATTGTTGAGTCCAAGTTTGTGCAAAATTTAAAGAAACTCCTTCAAGGTGGTCTTGAGTGGTGTTCAAGACAATGAGACAGATAAGTCATAGTGTCCTTTGACCATCAAAATCTATTCAGTTTATTGCTGAATCCATGTGAACGTTTGTGCCAAACTGGAAGGACTTCCCTTAAGGCATTCTTTAGATATCACCTTCACAAGAATGAGACGGACAGATGGACGGACAACCTGAAATCGTAATGCCTCTCACCACAGCTAACACCAGCAGTGAACTCAGCAAAATAAAAGCATCAGTCAGACCTAGTCGACGCCCCAAAGAAAGCGGCTGATAAAAAATTGCACTAACAATAAAAAAATCAGGGCAGTAACGCAGATGAAAGGCATCTCACATGAAAGCTGACAGTGTTACAGAGCAGATCTCACCTGAGGATGACGTGGACCGACTCCAACCGTGACGTGATGTAGGCCTTGGTGACCTCCGGAGTGTACGTCTCCAGCAGATGAGGCTCGGTGGCTTTGACGTAGGGGACCGACGCTGCCAGGCGCTGCCATAGACTCAGCAGGTAGTGAACACTGTTGGGGGCAAACTCCCAGTGCTGACACACCGGAGGAGAACGACACGTGAGCGTCACTTTACAGAGTCACAGCTGAAACTCTTGAACCTCTGTGTTCTGCTGGTACTGGCTCCGAGTGTAAAAATAACCTGCTGTATTTGGGTTTGACATGTTGTAGGATTTTTGTAGTAGGAATTATGTGGACACAACTGTACATCTCTGCTGAGCCAAACGATGCTGCAGCCATAAACTCCATCACTACCTGTGTTTTGGCAATAAATAAATGGATGAGCACTAATTTCTTTAAGTGAAATGAAGACAAAACTGAAACCTCCTAAAACAAAAAGAAAAATTCTGCTTAATAATCTAATTTAACAAGTCTTGGTGTGATCCTAGATTCAGATCAAAGCCTCCAGTCCCAGATTAACAAGGTGACGACATCATGTTTCCACCTCAGAAACAGAAACATCACCAAGGTACGACCATTTCTAAATATAAAAGATGCCGTGAAATTGATTCATGCCTTTATTTCAAGCCAACTTGACGACTGTAATGCACTTTTTACAAAGAGACTTGAGCTGATTGAAACCTCTGCAGCTCGGCTGTGAACCAGAACCAAGAGGAGAGAGCACATCGGGCCAGGCTGAACTGCTCCGCACTGACTTCCTGTTACATTTAGATTTTAAGCTCCTCCCCCTTGTAGACAAAGCCCTACATGGGCTGGGACCGAGCTACATCACTGACTCCCTTGTTAACTACTTGCCTCCAAAAACACTGCGATCATTTTATGAATCAGTTAATCCATGTTTTAAACTGTTTGGAATGTTGTTTTATTTTACATTGCCTTGTTTGTCTGTTTATTGTAAAGACCTTTGTGCTTCACCTCTTGTATAAAAGGTGCCATATAAATAAAGTGTATTATTATTATTATTATTGTTATTATTACCCTTGCAACCCTTCTTTCTGGGTTTGTATATTTTCCAAAACTTTTCCAGGCTTTGCTTTTTAAAAATTCCAAGACCTTTCCAGGTTATTCATGACCGTAAAAACCCTGTCATCAGGATCTGTCTGATTCAGCTCAGGAGACAATCGTTGATTGATCAAACTAACTTCACTCTGTGTTAATTCACGTCCCAGTGTCAGGAAAAAAAGAAAGCTGAGCTGAGTTTATCGTCTGTTTTAGTATCTGTGACGTTTGGAGATGTCAGAGTTGGTTAATCATCGGCTCCTGATTGAAGCATTTATTCAGCGTCCCTGCTGTAGGTCTCCGCGTGTGAGACGTGAACACCCACCTGCAGACTGGTAACGGTGAAGTTGGCTATGAGGCGAATAACTTCAGGGTAGTTTTCTACTTTGACCAGCTCCCCCAGCTGGTAGTTACTCTTCAGCCTCGCCAGTAGACGACAGAACTCGTGGTAGTTATTAGGATCGGGCAAACACTGAAACAAACACCAAAACAACGTCAAAAAAACTGCTGCTAACAAAACAAAACAAAGCTGTGAAAGTGTGTTTGTGTGACCGACCTGTGGGTTTGCTAGTATCCTCTTCACCCCGTCCACCAAATGTGAAAGAAACTTTGCTCGTTCTGCGTTGTTGAAGAGAGACCGCCTGACAGAGGCTATCTGAACTAGACATGACAACACCTGCACACACAAACACACAACAGTCTGTCACACACAGGAGGCTCCACAGGTCACTCTGGAGGGTTTATTGTGATATGAAGGACTTACCAACGGGGAAAGGGACGGAGGGATGGAATGATATAAATTGAAAAAGAGCTGCAGGGTGGAGGAATCAAGAAACGCTGCAAGAGAGAAAATAAACAGAAGATGATGTCAGAACAAGTTTTAAGCGGGATTTATACTTGTGTGTCAGCTCGATGCACAGCCTACGCCGTAGCCTACACACGTGGCCTACACCATTACAAGCATATTATACTTGGGTGGTGATGTGTCTGTGTCACTCTGCAGCTACACCTCCAAAACACTAGTTGGTGGCAGCTGTTTCTGTGAAGTGCTGTAAAGTTTAGTTGATTCAAAACACACATTAAACACACATTAAACATGGCTTAAAAGAGACAGTTTCAGACACAAATCAGCTTCACTATAACTCGCAGCATTCACAGACAAACACTTGTCTTTATCTGGACACATTTTCCCCACAAATACAACATGCTAACGTTATTAGCACAAGCCTATGGCATTTTACATTGTATAAATTAGCCTAGCAGCTAGCAGAGAGATTTCCTCTGCTCATATTTCAGCCAGGATAAATCACACACAGTGTGTGGAGGCTTTATTGTCTTCAAGTAAAGTAAATCAAAGCTTTGTTTCCACTGAGGGAAATGGTTTCAGCTCACAGAGACAGACAGGAGGTCTGCGTCACTGTGACGTGGAGTTACATTTCTGGGGAGGAGTACGCCAGGCTACAGCTCTGATTTCACGCTCAAGTATAAATCCCAAATTGAAGATACAATTCTTCAAAAGGTTATTTTCATCGACAGTGATTCATTGTTTGGTCTGTAAATGCTAAAAACAAACAAACAAAAAAAAAAAAAAACACAGTTCAACATTCATCCAAAGTTGATATATGTAAATGTCCAAAACCCAAAAATACTCAGTTTACTGTGATGTGAAATCTCAGAAAACTATTTGCACGTCTACTTAATCAACAACTTCAATGCCTGATCAATCATTTCACTAATCGATTAATTGTCTCAGCTCTAGTTGAGACTGACATTTGTATCAAAACAATCCACTTCAGGGTGACAACAAGATTCCCAAAATCTTTTGGTGCCAAATTTGCAAAAATTCCCTAAAGATGTTCTTGAGATATAGTGTTCACAAGAATAAGATGGATGTAAGGCCACAGTGACCTTGACCTTTGCTGGCAAATTCTAATCAGTTCATCCTTGACTGACAGTGAAAGTTTGTGGCAAACTTGAAGAAACTTACTTCAAGATATTATTGAGAAATTGCATCAACAGCAATACAATGGATGGGGTCAAAGTGACCTTGACCTTGGAATTTCAACAAAAAATTCTAATGAATTCATTCATCCAAGTCTGCGTGGGCATTTGGGCCAAATTTGAGGAAACTCAATTAAGGCCTTCTTGAGATACTGAGATCATGAGAATGTGACAGACAGGGTCACAGGGACTCTAACCTTTGACCACAAAATTCTAATCAGTTCATCCTTGACTGACAGTGGATGTCTGCGCCAAACTTTAAAAAAAAAAATCCCTCTAGGTTACATTAAAATATTGCGTTCATGAAAATGTGACTTGTGACATGTGATCTTCAGTCTAAGTGGGCATTTGTGCCAAATCTTAGGAAACTCTCTCAAGGCTCTTTTGAGATATTACTTTCATGAGTATAAAACGGATGCAATCTCACGGTGACCACCAAAATCTATCCAGTTCATCCTTGACTGAAAGTGGATGTTTATGCCTAATTGGAAGAAATTCCCTCAAGGTGTCCTGAAGATATCATGTTCCAAGAACGGGACTGACGGGGTCACACTGTCCACCCCAGCTTTCATCAATGAATCATTTTTCGAATGAAAAAACATGAAACACATTTTTAAAATCTACAATAAAATCTGTAAATTAATCTCGTGCTTCCCTGAGCTGAAATTGAACTCAGAGCTCACACTGTCCCGGCGCTCACTGCAGCTACCTGATCTCCATGACGTGGGGATCTGTACGGTGCAGAGGTCGTCCGACGACTCGTCTGTGGAAGTTCCTATAAAGTCGTAGTTGAGGCAATTGTAGCTGAGTTTGAGCAGCTGCATCAGGAGGCCGTGCTGAGACTCATCATTCAGGTTCAGGTTCTTTCCCGATGCCTGAAAACAAACAGGAAGAAGATGATGAAACTGTGTTGGTGAGACATTTATTTCATCCAGCTGACTGAGTTCAGTATCATGTCGTCTGTCTGAGCTTATGTTTTTTAATCCCCTCTAAATTCTGATCCGCTGTTTGTTTTCCTCCGCCTGTGTCATTAACTGACAGACTGTTACAGCAGGTCAAATATTAAGCTCTTTATAAAGTCTGCTGAGGGGAATTATTTTCAGACTGACAGTGAACGCAGCATAGTGACGATGTGTCAGGTGGTGACATCAGCTGGTCTCTGCATCACACAATACAACAATTAACAAATCGTTATTCTCTAACTTCTTATGTTTTATCATTACTGACATGTTTATACAAGCTGTTGACATTTTTACTGTTTGTTTACTTTGTCATTCTTTGGATGTTTTTTCTTCATGTATCTGACCAAATGTCTCCCATTCTGTTCCTGAGATACAACGTTAGAACATGATGATGTCAAGCTGAAGCTGACCTTTGACCTTTTGGATATAAAATGTCATCACTTCATTATTTCATCCTGTTAGACATTTGTGCCAAGTTTCGTCATAATTAGTGAATGAATTCTTGAGTTATTGCCAAAAACATGATTTGAGAGTTGCCAAATTCGTGAAATTTGCTTCAAGGCCCTCTTGGGACATCATGTTTAAGAGAATGACATGGACGAGGTTAAACTCCATTCAGTTCATTTTTGAGTCCAAGTGAATGTTTGTGCTAAATTTCAAAACTTGCGATACTGCACTTACAAGAATGAGACAGATAAGGTCACAGTCACCTAGAAATATCATCAGTTTGTCATAATTAGTTTATACAACTTTGAGTTATGGCCCAAAAACATGTTTTGTGAGGTCAAAGTGACCTTTGACCTTCAAACACCAATTTTGTATTCTTCTGTCCAAGGGAGCGTTTGTGCCAAATTTCAAGAAATTCCCTCACGGTGTTCTTGAGATATCCCGTTCGCAAGAATTAGACAGATGCAAGGTTACAGTGACCTATGACTACCAAATTCTGATCAGTTCATTTGCGAGTCCAAGTGGATGTTTGTGCCAAATCCTTCCTGAGATATCGCGTTCATGAAAAATGACAGAGAAAGACCACTAAATTCTAATCAATTTATCCTTGACCTTAAGTTGATGTTTATGCCAATTTTGAAGATATTCACTCAAATTGTTCTGGAAATATTTTGTTCATGAGAATGAGACAAACTGAAGGTCACAGTGACCTTGGACCATCAAATTCTAATTGGTTCAATCTCGACTCAAAATGAACATTTGTGCCAAGTTTGAGGAAATTCTTCTGAACACCTTCAAACACCAAATTCTTATTCCTTAATCCAACTCAACATTTGTGTCAAATTTTGAGAAAGTCCCTCAAAGTTTTCTTGAGATATCCCATTCACAAGAATCCGACAGACGCACTGTGACCTTTGACCACTACAATCTAATGAGTTCATTGTTGAGTCAAAGTAGATGCTTGTGCCAAATTTGAAGAAATTACCTCAAAGGGTTCTTAAGATATCACATTCACAAGAATGAGACACCGTGACAATAAACTGATTAGATTTTGATGGTCAAAGGTCAAAGTCACTGTGACCTCGTCTAAGTCCAAGTGGACGTTTGTGCCAAATTTTAAGAAAATCTCTCAAGGTGTTCTTAAGATATTGCGTTCACGAGAATGAGACAGACAAGGTCACAGTGACCTTTGAACATCAAAATTTAATCAGTTTATTGTTATTTCAAGTCCAAGTGGACGTTCCCTTTAGATGTTCTTAAGATTTCGCAATTACAAGAATGAGACAGATGTACGGACAACGCAAAAACATAATAGCACCGGCCACGGCTCTCAACAGTGGGAAGGCATAAACATTTGTGCTGTTCTGATACTCTTGTCGCAGAGGTGCTGCGAACTATGGTGGTCGACATGAAATCTTAAGTATCTCCATCTAGGGCAGTGTCTGATTTGTCTGTTCTGGGCTACTGTAGAAACATGGCGGTGCAACATGGTGATCTCTGTAGACGAGGGCCTGCTCCCTGTGTAGATATAAACGTCTCATTCTAAGGTAACTAAAACACAATTCTTATTTTCAGGTGATTAAATGCTAAAGAAAACTGATTCCATTATATTCCATTTATAACCTACATACTGGAGCTGTAAAAGATGATTTCCATCTTGTTGTTTCATGCTCTCTGTAAACGCACCTGTTTGAGGAGGTTGCAGGAGAGAGTGAAAATGTCGAAGAGCGAAGAATCTCTGAACGATGATGCGATCTTCCTGTGTTTGGTCAGAGGATGTGTTGTGTCGGCCTGAAGAGGAAACAGACGGCGTTAAACATTTTCAATTCGACAAAATGGAAGAAGAAGAAGGAGAAGAAGGCAACTCACCTGATTGATCTCATTCGTCAGCTGGGACAGAATAGTAACCCCGATGATGCAGTGCTCCACGCTGTCCTGTAAATACACCAGTTACAGGTCAGCTCCACAGCAACAGACGCACACTCTGTGACACACGACTAAAACACACACCCACCTGTAGAAAGCGTGTCACATCGGCGATGACGTTCCTGAAGACGTAGTCATCTTTCTGACAGTCAAACCAGCCCAGTTTGGTGATCCTGGCGTACAGTTGGATCAAAGCCTGCGTCACAAACGCAGCTAACTTTGGCCGCGTGGCCAAATAATTCAGCACATAGTTCCCTAAAACATCACAAACAAACAAACAAACATCTGAAAGTCTTTCTCAGACTGAGTTGCTGTGTTTCAAAAGTCCTAACTAACATGCTGTTAGTAAACAGGATGGTGTTTGTTGGTGGACGGGGCTTAGCTGGAGGCCAAACAGTTCTCCACAGACATTAGCTAGCGCTAGCTAACAAGTTGTGTTGTCTTGTTTTAGACGATGGAGGAAGATGATGTGAGTGGTGCGTTCAGAAACACTCATTGTGAGTGTGGGAGCGACTCTGACACAAACTGGAGCGTTGATAAATTGGGAGCGCTGTCTGAATGTAGCGTTGGGTTATCCAGAGCAGCGCACTCTCAGAGTGGCAGAGCGCACTCTGGACACTCTGTCTGTGGAGACGGAGCAGCAGAGCGCCGAGCGGAGTGAATGTGTGATTAACTTAACCGTTGGTTCATTCATGTAGAAATATAACGCTGCGTTTCTTCCACCAACAGGGCTCTCATTTTAGTGTAGAGCGTCAGACTGAATTTACCAACGCACCATGTCAGGTCACTCACTCTCCGGGACCGCCAGTGTTACTTGAATAAGTAAACACTGAGCAACGGGACCAGACTGGCCGACCCGTATGCTCTCACTCAGTGGATGGATGATGTCACAGGAAGCCAATCTTACAAAGGAGGACCACACTTGTTTGTTTTGCTATGGAAGCTAACGTTAGCTAATGTGCTAAAAAGTTAGCGTTGCAGAGAAATCCAATATTCCTCTTAATCCCTCCCCAGTTTCTGATGAGGTGGACATGATAACCCTTAATACACATAACCTTATTCATCCCTACAACAGGAAATACTTTTTCCCTAACCTGATATGAAGTGTGCGCTGCACATGTGAGCATTTTTGATGATGGCCTCCGTCCAGTCCTTTGGTCTGATCACATTTAACCATAGTTGTCTTTGTTTTTGTTGACGGGCAGTGGCGGCTGGTTTTGAGCCATGACTCCTTCTATTCTGGCTCCCTTCTGGGGAGAGGCAGCTGCACCTCCAGCTGATAACATGATATCATCGTGATGTCGGCCCTAAAGTTGACCTTTGACCTTTGGGATATAAAATGTCATTGTTTCATAATTTTATCTTGTTCGACATTTATGTGACGTTTTCCATAATTAGCGTATGAATTCTTGAGTCATGGCCATCTGACTGATGATTCAGTTCTTGGGTTTTCAGGGGGCCTGATAATAATTATATAAATGTTGTGGTGTTATTTCAGAGCGTAGTTGTTTGTCCCTCAAACGCAGCTCAGTGTTTGCTCCAGTTGGAGCAAAGCTGCAGCAAGACGCACTTCCAAGAACCAAAAACAGTGAAGTTCTTTGGAAGAGACGAAGACCATCAATGTTTGACGGTGTGTCTGGACCATGAGAGGAGCATGAGGAAAGGATCTGACCCCTGCTCTGACTTCTTATCTCCTCTACCACCCCTCCACCACAGTTTATCTACTGGAAACACTAGACATGAAAAAATGAGCTGTGTGGTTCAGAGACGGCTGGAAGCCACGGCTCTGCTGCACCTGCACATCACCTCATCAACTTAATAAAACACATCCTCAGAACACGGACATGACAAATAAAAATAAAGTCAGTCATATATATATACATATATATATAAATAATCACTGAAGCTGCAGAGTTTTCTACATAAACAAGAGATCAAACAGGCGTCTGTGTATCAGAGGATCATTCAGTGTTCTCAAACACAGGCTGCGTTCAACAAATGACATCACATGTTGTGTTAGTTTGTCTCTGCTCAGCCTGCAGGAGCGTTCAGCCTCCATCAAACACCTCCACAGTGTAAAGACGCCGTGCGTCTGTCTCTGAGGACACTGACTGAGACGCTGCTGAAAGAAGGAGGTGCACTCACGGATGTCGATGCGTTGTTCGAGCGGTAGAGGGTTGCTGGTTCGAGACACAAGTTTAGACAAACAGGTGGCCGCGAGCAGCTGAGAATACGATGACTGCAAAGAGACAGGAAACAATAAATTAATGTTTGTTCAATTCTTCTCAAACAATTAAAATTTTAAAAATCAAAAACAAATAAACAACAGAATCTGTGTTTGTTTTCACGGGACTGGTGTTACTGGTGTTACTGGTGTTGGCGACGCTCCATCAGGAGGAAACTAAACATCACATGTACTAAACATCACATCACATCCACCTTTTACACATGAAGTCAGTGTGCAGGTCTGAGTTTACCCTTTGAACTCTGCAATAGAAATGCTGCTCCTGTGCCTGCTTGGTATTTTTGTTTATTGTCATGTACTTTCCTGAAGTATCTTCAAATGCTTCATCACCCTAAAATCTGTACTTCCTGAGCTAAAAAGTCATGTGTGTTGATAAACTATAATAATTGTTGAATTCATTGAAATTGTGTCATTAAAAAAATCCAACGCACTGATCCAAAAGATTTTTAAATGGAGAAACATAAAGATTTCTTCAGATTCTTTTAAGTTCATAGTAATATTAAAACTAAAACACCTTTTCCCAACTTGCCTGGAGTTAAACCCATGGGTTTTCTGGGGCAGATGTTCACTACAAGAAGCGACGTTACAAATTGAACACTACTTTGAGTCAAACAGCTTTTCAGTAGTGGCGTTAACTAACTGACGGAGTAGCGCAGCAGCGTCCATAAAAGTTACTCTTTTTCTCTGGAAAAACTCTGAAACGCAGCTGACTGTCTTTCTGCAGAGGTCTGGATAAAAGTCAGCACACTAAAAGTGAGGATAAGTCATTCTGTGCACACAACACTCTGAATATTAAATGAAGAGGAGAACGTCACATAACGACAGGTCTGTCGCTTAGCGTCATCGTTGCCATGGTTACGGAGGCTCTGTTAACCTGCTGACTGACTGATAAAGTTATCTAAAAGGTGCCGTGCCACCAATTCATCACACGTAGCCCGACATCTTTTTATAAAACGTCAGACAGATGATTGACAATTAACCTGTAGCTCTACAGTGGAGGTAACTTAAGTGGGTTGTGCAACAGAAATAAACATCCACGTGAAACTCAGTGCGCTGTGTTGACGTTACTGGATGTGACGAAGCCTCGAGGCTTTTTAGTGATCAAATTATTCAAGTTACTCGAGGAATCGTTTCAGCTCTATATCGCACATTCACATATATGGAGTTTTTTACATTACCAAAGGTTTAATCACTTGAGGACACGCTATAAATGTGTATTTAAGACATGTTAACGACCCACGGCCGTCCTGGTTTACAGAGTGTGTCTGGAGGGTGATGTTGGTGCTTGGTCCAGGTCCCTGACTGTGACGGTGCAGGTCTACTCACACTGCCTCTCTCCAGCAGCAGCTGACATTTGCTGAGGCAGTCGGGGCTGTTGGTGAACTCCACCAGAGCTTTCTCTGCCTGGTGTCGGACGGCGGTGTCGGTGGTCTCATACAGCTGCTTACACAGGATCTCCAGCTGGGCAAGGCCCTAGATTAAACACACAGAGACACAAGGTGGAAGAGCTTATTAGTCTCTGACAGGCTCGTCTCACAGGCTGACACAGCAGAAGAAAAAACAATCACACAACAACACGAGAGCGTGCATGTTTGGGCCAAAACTGAAGCAGATATAAATGTGCACATTTCAGATCTCAAGATGTTTACTCCCCACACATTTATTGATATGGAGCTTCATGTGGCAGCAGGAAAAGTGCTGAGTCGTGCAGAGTCACTGACAGATTCAAAATGGAGGGGTAAAGAGGGAGATTAGAGGTGGAGGGGTGTCCTCTGGTTATGTAGCGGTGTGTTCACTGCCTCTGTTACACTGTGAGGAGTTCAGGGTGCAGCAATGAGCAGGTATGACAGAGTGTTACATCATGTGAAACTCTGCTGGTCTCAGATAAGAACCAAACGCTCAGTCTGCTGCAACACACCGAGCCAAACTCACAAGTGTGTAATGATTCACACTGATGATGTCACAGCAGGTTATAAACACGAGCGCAGCAGTGCAGACAGGAGGTCTGACACAGAGGGGTTAAAATGTCTTCACGGCAGGAACAGGCATCTCTGAGGAGTTTCCATACTCGAGTCGCCGTTAATAATTAAAGGCAACGTGTCGTCATCAACAGCGAGTCGGACATTGTGAAGGCAGCGCTCCCACTCAGTTTTACTGATGAATTTTTTAAACTTTTCCATAAAATTTACCCCCATTTCCATGACTATAAACACGCACTTCACAGGATTACACATTCCTGCCACCAGCTAACTGTTAGCTGCCAACAGACCAGCATATATGGAAACTATGCAAAATGCCAAGGCCACACCCCTTTTGGGGGGATAGACAACTGAAGCTCCAATCGTGACATCAGACATGCTTTAGATATTTCACAAACATAATTTAAACAACAGTCAAAATAATGTATATTTAAAACTTTTCCAAAACATTCTCACAATTACAAACAGGGATGTACTGAAATGAAAATTTGTGGCCGAAGCCGAATACTGTTATTTAGTTTTTCATTAGTTTTTGCAGATGAACACCCTCCAGATTAGTGTTGTCACGGTACCAAAATTTGGACCCACGGTACGATACCAGTGAAAGTATCACGGTTCTGAGTAGTATCAGGATACCACAGTGAAAATGAGGCAGATGTGCCTTTTGTCATTTATAAAAAGATAAATCACTTTTCTATAATACATCAATCATATTTCAAATGGAATAAATTACTTATTGACTTATTCATACTTCAAAAACAGCATCAATAAGTGATTAACATAGGGGGGATCAAAATAAAATAAATAAATAAAATAAGAATCAACCAGCCACCCTCCTCCCCTGACAAGTAAAGAACAGTCCCTTCATAAGTAAAGAACAGTCCCTAAAGTGTGGTGAGGTTTGTGGGCCGTTACCTGCCACATAGAGAGAAATGTGAACGGCTCATTTCTCCTCTGACACGTCACATACCTGTGTGCCGCCACAGCTCGGCTGTTCAGGTATTTCTGGGCAGTCATGACGCCAAGAAGAGGAAATTATTGGTGCCGGACTTCTACATCGCCGGTAAGCCGTTATCTTGCGCCGCGGAGCACTATGGCCGCCGTATTTGACAGGAATACATTCTTGTCTGTGTCTGTGACCCCCCTCAGCCCAAAACCAGCAGGATTCGCCTTTCGTTTCTGCTGCTGGTTGAAATCTGTACTCACACAGCGTGCTGAATGATTTATTTTGCTCGCACAAAACTATTTTTAGTCGCAAATGGGAGTGCGGTGACAGACGTGACAGAGTAAAATATCGCCACAATGCCGACATTTTACTCCATCCGTCACTGCAAGCTGTTTGATTGCGTTATCAAAACAGGCCACTATTATTCGGCCTTGCTTTTCACTTATTCCACCAGAATGTGTGGTTTTTGCAATATTCAGCGGAATATATTCGGTGCATCCCTAATTACAAACAACAGCTTTTTCCAATTTCAGAACTTTTCCAGGAATTTCATGAACTCTGTGAGGAGATAAGAGTCAGAGCGTCACCAGCTGGCTGTTTACTATAGGAGTCTGAGAGAACAGCTGACCTCACCCACAAAACACAAAAGCCAATGTTACGTGTTTATTTTATAAACATACAGGTAGATCAGTTATGGATGATCAGCTGTAGCCTTAATTTCATTTATGAAAACTATGATGACATTGTTGTCAACAACCCTTTTCCCACGATGAAAACGAGACAATGACGAGCTAAAACTAGATCTTGATAAGAAAAACTAAGACAAAATTTGTGCTTTATTTTCACTGACGCCACGAGACACTACATTAGCAGCAGGCAAGTAAACTCAGCGCCAGGACACGCATGCAACACGCCAGCCGCATCATGTCCGCAGCAGAGCACGTTCATTTTAATGAACAAAAACTTCTGCGCTGAACACCGAAGCAGCGCTTTGCCCCGAAGGCACCACGCTGCTCAACTCTAGTTTCGTCCAGCTGGTCTACCTCCTGTCTGTGAGCGGCTCCGCAGCCCTCCGACTGGTAAACTAAATAAAACTGTAAAAAACTAAAATTGATTTGTCATTGTACCAGAGGCAACGAGAAGCAGCAGAGCCACCCTGTGTGTTTCTACATGTCACACTGAAATAAATTAATCTGTAAAGCTCTGCTGTCAGACAGGAGAGCAGCGCTGCAACACCAGCTGAGGCTGAAACACCACAGTAAAGACATGATCGGCATCTGATCGGTTTCATTTCAGCTGGTATCAGACCCTTTAAATGAGCCACTCTGAGCCACTGATCCTCTGGACTGGCTCACAACATCTGTAGTGTAGTGTGCACATCACAGTACAGATGTTCATGACATGAAGAAAAGCAGCAAACGGTCGTGTTGGACAAACATCCAGTATTGTGATAAGTGCTGTCTTTTTGTCTCGCTCCAGGTTCGAGGCTATAAACTGAGAAAACAGGACTGATGTTGTCGAGCGCCGCACACATCCATCTCAGCTGCTCGGACACTGTTTACGTCCTGACTTCCTGCTCCCCTGACGCCGCCTGCCAGCCGACAGATGGTTTTTAGTTTCTAATTTTAAATCAGACCAACTTCTGGTTGTATTTGCAGCCTGACAGCTCACAGATGTGTCACTGCTTTCTAGTTTTTAATCACTGCTTACGATTTATGATACGTGCAGGTCTGTGTGGATTCAGCAGTTATTACTCAGCTGACGTCCACGCAGACAGAGATCACTGCTCCGCCTCCCAAAGACCTCCTGATCAATAATAATCACAAGCTGCTACCCTGATTTGAGCAGAAGTTAAGATCAAGTTTGCAAATCAGTGTTTTTATTGTAAGGTCCCATTAAAGTAATCTCCAATACAGACAGAGGCCTTTTCATACACACAGATGGCGCCATAGAGCCGCTACAAAGTCCTGTCTTTACACCTCCTTTGTATCTTTACACAGAACCAAACAACAGCAGCATCATTGTGTGACTACACTCTGCATCGTGGCTTTGTGGAATCAACAGAGGAGTGACATGTAACATACACGTCAGCAACGCTTTATAAACAACAACAATGGCATTAAGGTGGGATTTATACTTCTGGGTCGAATCAGCGGCATAGCCTGGCACTGAATTTTGTAACATTACCTTTGTTAAATGTTGCTGTTGTCCCTGGATTCATATGAGCAGAGGAAATCTCTGCTAGCTGCTAGGCTAATTTATACAATGTAAAATGCCGTAGGCTTGTGCTAATAACGTTAGCATGTTGTATTTGTGTGGAAATGTGTCCAGATAAAGTGTTTGTCTGTGAATGCTGCAAGTTATAGTGAAGCTGATTTATGTTTGAAACTGTCTCTATTAAGCCATGTTTAATGTGTGTTTACTGTGTCTTTAATGAATGTTTAATAAACTATTTGTGGACATTTTCGGCTGCTGTTCTTCTTCCTTTAGGTTAGCCGCTGACTGTTAACTTTTAAATCTCCTGCAGAGGGTCTCATGCATAACAAGACTCAAACTGTTACACCCATGGCGCCCATGATCCCATCCTGCCGACTGTCCTGTTTATTCAGACACTGTTCTGCGATCATACCTTATAGACCATTTCAAACTGGACAACATAAACATTCTAAAAGGGTCCCTTTGTATTTCCTGTTTGAATGTATGTTAATGCAGAAGCTGACAGGAAGTAAACAGGGACCAAAGTTGTTGCCTTAGCAACAGAATAGCAATGAAACGGTCCATACAGAACGACGGGGTGGCATAATGGCACAATATTCCCGCCTTGAACAGGCGGTGTAAAGGAGCTATGAGATGTTTTAACAGTTACAAATGAAGCAGACCAGCCGACGTGCAGTGTTTCTCCTATAACTGTAGAGGGAACTCTGCCAGGCCCCAAAAAATCTCTTAACAGCAAAAATCTATTCCAGTGTTTCCTCTAAATTCATCGCGCAGCACCACAGTGAGTCCATGAAGGAGGCGAGTGTCTGTGGTGCATTCACATGTCTGTAATGAAAGCAGGACAGTCGAGAGTCTGTTATCTGAACTTTAACTGAACAGGTAAAGTGGAGATGATGCTGTCAGTACGGGTGACAAACAGGCTCAGCAGTGAACGTGTTCGTGCTTTAGCGACACCACAGAACATTCAGTTAAAACAGATCAGTGACGCCGTTTTAACGAAGCTTTCAACTCCTGACGTTTGCTCCTGATGTTCTTCATCACGGTTATGAAGGGAGGAAATAAACCTGAGTGCCCGATTTAGACGTCAGCATTTGTTCAATGTAAAGAGTAAATGTTGCCCAGCCTCACACGCAAACGTAATGTTTTACGACTGAAAATGGATAAAATCTCATGTTACTGTAGAGCTGCATGCAGCGTACTGCTTCGCTCTCTTTGTTTATCTTGAGACACCACATCTATCTGTGGCCGCCCACAACCATAAGGACAGCAACAACAACAACAACATCTGCCGTCACATACGAATTTTCTAATTTTGGAGCTGCACTGTTGGAATAAATACACCTTAATTATTCACTGTGCCACACTCCCGGAGTGCAGAGCACACTCTGGGTGCAGCTACATACGATTTTAAGGTTTGCCAAGATATAAAAGGGTACAGTTATCATACCGTGTACGTTTGCTTATCTACGATATGGAAATAGCAAACAAACAAAGAAAAAAAATGGATGCTGAATCTCACCTTTATTTGAGTTATTTTCAAAAGTGAGACTTATTAACGAAATCTTTTCAAGTTTCAGTTACAGTAATAAAATGTCTGTTTCCACCTCTTTAAGGAACATTTGAGACCTCATGAACATCTCATACCATAGCAGTCCTGCTGGGCACAGACAGAGCAGCACAACACCAGCTGCAGCGACAGTGAAACTTTATCGTTCATTACGCTGGGTCTAAAAATTTGCTTTCACTTGCTTCTGCAGCAGCTGCTCCTGTCATACATTGATCTGATCCGATCAGCTCTGATTGGATCAACAGGTCAATTATCCACCCTGCGACTCAAAACTCCACGAGTAGGGAAAAACAAAAAACAAAAAAAAAACCCTCATGACATAAAAACAAGCTACATGCAGGCGGGCAGCGGGTGAGAACAAAAATATATTCTTTATTTTCCAGAATAAAACAAAGTAAAAAGATGTGCAGTACATGTGTAATACTCTGACATGTAAATCACTGTTATCAAGCACCACTATAAGCATTGCTGTCCCCCATGTTGTTATTTGCACATTCAATATTCACTTCCACTAAATATGTTCACTTTAATCCATTGCTCATTATTATTATTATCATTATTATTATTATTTATTGCTGTTTATTGTATCTTTTGTACTTTTCTGCATGCCTAGTTTTTTTTTAAGTTTTTAAATATTGAAATCTTTAATTTGACACTTTCCCCCTGACTGCTGTAATTTCTCAATTGTGGGATCAATAAAGGTGTATCTTATCTTATCTATCACAAAAACAGTCCTAAACATGACTGAAATTAATGTCATTTTTCAGAATCTGATGCACGTTCTCAAACTAACCAACCTAAATTGCTTCTCCGTCAGTCCCGTCATCCTCTATGGTTTCTATCAGTCGTTTATTGAGACGCTCCCAAGTTTTCATTTATCTGCTGGTTTCACACTGAACGACACAAACCGTCCAAACAGCATCGTTAAAATCTGCTCTGAGATCACAGCAGTGACACGACGGGACCTGACTGATTTTTGCATCAACAAATCCTCCAGGAAGCCACAAGTGTTTTAACTTCTGCTGGACAACTTGTTCCTGCAGGTGAATTTTCTCGGACACTGTCAAGGCGTCTTTACGCTGACCAATGTTCAAAATTCTCTGTAAATATATATGTTTTTTAAAAAAAAAAAAATCTATTTTATTGATAATAATAACAGGATAAGATGAGATGAACAAAAATAAGAGAAAATAATAATTATATGACGTTAATTACAGTAACAGAAATTTACGTCATAAAAATAAGAGAAAATACTCTGAATTATATGACGTAAATTTCTGTTACTGTAATTAAATATATGATTGGTGGAAAAGTCTGACCCAATGTCCAACTTTTTTTTTTTTTTACATTTCTTGTGATAGGTTTCTTAAATGCCAGTTACTTAAATTATATTTTTTTTAAAATAAAAAAATATTCAAACTATTGTTCTGCAGGTGACAAGAGGTTATAACAGCCACTAAATATTTCTGTACTAATATAATATAATGAAATACAATATAGTATAATATGTAGTAAAATAGTGTATTTACATATTATGGTTTGATAAAGTAGAGTGCAGATATGCTACAAGGTGTGATGCAACAACAGCTATCCAATAATAACAATGTTATTGTTATTATTGTAATAATTATCTGCTGATTATTTTCTCCAAGTATCAATTAATTACTCACATTTTTTTGTTCTTAAATTGAAACTTTTATTGCTGTTTTTTGTTGTGGCAATCAACCATTTAAACTATGGGAAAAAATGTTTTAAATAGAGGCTTTAAATAAACCCTCTGGTTTTTTGCCTCTGCCCACACTTTGTTTCATTATTCATTATTCAGGCCTGTTTGTGTTTTAATTGAGTACAAAAAAAAACAAATAAATAAATAAAAAAAATAATAATAATCGTCTAAATGTCAGAAAAATTCCCATCATGATTTCCCAGAGTCTTTAAATGTCTAGCAGCAGCACAAAGAATGATAAATAAATACAGATAAATAGGGAAGAAAAAAAAATTCTTACAAGTGAATTTAATTTTAAGATGTAAATCTACTGTAAGTTACTGTAATTAAATCTATGTTTAACAACACAAGGGACATGTTATAAAACATTAAATATATAACTTTGTTTATGGTGATGTGATTTACATCCCAATACTTAAATTACATTTAAAAAATCAAACAAAATATTCAAACCTTTTATTTTCTTGCAGATTACTGGAGGTTTTAACAGCCACTAATAATGATACTTGATATTTTCTGTATTAAAATAGCAACATAATAAAATATAATATCGTATTATATCTTAAATCTTCAAATGTCTCATAAACACACGGGTACATTTCTAAAAAAAATAATGTTGATGATAAAAAAGCAGCAAATGGTCACATCTGAGCAGCTATTTGGTGATTGACTCTGTTGATCGACATAATGATTAATGATGCTTGTAAAACAAACCTGTATTTATAGTCTTTTATTCCCTCTCCTTTTGAATTCTCTGTAAATATTATTTTATTGTTTTTTTCTGATCTCTTTTATTGATAAAAATAATAACATTATATTTCTTACAAGTGAATTTAATTTTATAATTTAAATCTACTGTAAGTTACTGTAATTTCATGTGTTTCACAATACAAAGTACATGCTATTAACATTAATATATAACTTATTGGTGATATGTTTCCTACATCCCAATTACTTTAATTATATAAAAAATAAAGCAAAATAAAACAATATATTCAAACCTTTTTTTCTTGCAGATTACAAGATGTTATAACAGCCACTGATAATACTTAGTATTTTCTGTATTAATATATGAGCATAATAAAATATAACTTAGTATTTATCATATATCTTTAAATTTCTCTTAAACCCACAGCTATATTTAAAAAATAATAATAATAATGTTGACTCTGTTGATCAACATTGATTAATGACTGCTTGTAAAACAAACCGGTATTTAATTCTCTGTAAATATTATTGTTTTTTAATCTATTTTATTGATAATCAGTGTATATATAGAGGTCTTTAATCTGCTGAACGTCTTTGCATATTTGTTATTTTTATTTATTAGTTATGTATGTATGTGTCTAACTGTTACTGTGTGTTTAAGTATGTGTGCAGAGGGTTAATAAAGTTATCTGGATCTGAATTCTGTATATTAAAAACAGAAAGAAAATGATGAGCTCATTCTTCTAGAATATCTTTAACAATCAGATCACGAACTTTTCTTCGCAGCTCATGTGACAAACTATTATCATAAAGCTTGTTTGGATCCCAGCCAGAGAAACACAGAGTCAATTTCAGTGATGCTGCTGCTCCATGCTGCAGCTGTGAGCCTTTAGCACCGAGGCTAACACTGCTGCTGCTCCATGCTGCAGCTGTGAGCCTTTAGCACCGAGGCTAACACTGCTGCTGCTCCATGCTGCAGCTGTGAGCCTTTAGCACCGAGGCTAACACTGCTGCTGCTCCATGCTGCAGCTGTGAGGCTGTAGCACCGAGGCTAACACTGCTGCTGCTCCATGCTGCAGCTGTGAGCCTTTAGCACCGAGGCTAACACTGCTGCTGCTCCATGCTGCAGCTGTGAGCCTTTAGCACCGAGGCTAACACTGCTGCTGCTCCATGCTGCAGCTGTGAGGCTGTAGCACCGAGGCTAACACTGCTGCTGCTCCATGCTGCAGCTGTGAGGCTGTAGCACCGAGGCTAACACTGCTGCTGCTCCATGCTGCAGCTGTGAGCCTGTAGCACCGAGGCTAACACTGCTGCTGCTCCATGCTGCAGCTGTGAGCCTGTAGCACCGAGGCTAACACTGCTGCTGCTCCATGCTGCAGCTGTGAGCCTGTAGCACCGAGGCTAACACTGCTGCTGCTCCATGCTGCAGCTGTGAGCCTGTAGCACCGAGGCTAACACTGCTGCTGCTCCATGCTGCAGCTGTGAGCCTGTAGCACCGAGGCTAACACTGCTGCTCCAGCTCAGTGTGTTCAGGTTAGCCTCTGTCTCTGCTCCGCTCTGATGCTACAGCACTTTAATACAGCTAACAGTCTTATTATTAATAATCCCCTGCTAGCTGCTAGCTGCACGCAGAGCTGCAGCACAGCACAGGCTACAACAATAACACGGAGCACGGACTCAGCTCTGACACAGCCACTGGAGAACTGGGAGAACTGGACTAGTGTGGAAGCAGTCTGTCCTCCCAGTCCAGCACCCAAACATGTGTCCAGTCCAGAGCCCGGAGCAGCAGCTAGCTTCACACACAACAGCCCGGCTCGGTTACGCACATTAACAACACAGGTGGAAATAGCCCAGTGCCCCCACTGGAGGGTTCCCAGTAGCCGAGCTGGTGGCAGCAGCCCCGGGGCACGGAGCCCGGTTTAACAGACAAACAGTTAAACAAACCCGAACCATGTTTTCAAACGGGCTCGGGCGGGAGAAGTTAACTGAAGCTAACGTTAGCATAGCCGTGCTAACAGGCTCGGCTAGCATAACAAGACAACAAATAAATAAATAAATGAAGCCTGCAGGGGGGGGCAGGGGGGGCAGGGGGGGCAGGGGGCGATTAATGAGTTCATGTGAGGGTTCATAACATTAATAATGTCCACATTGTGACTCTCGCTGGCGCCAAACTGGTGAGCTGGTGTTAGCCTGACAGCTACCGCTCCGCCGCCAGCCCGTGTCTCCTTTATTGTTTACTTCAGTCACACACACCGATAAAACCCGCCGTTATGCCGCCGGAGCTGCGCCCTCAGCCGGCACCGACACCGGGGTCCACCCGGGCTGAGACCCGGAGCGTCCCCGGCTTTTGTTTTCCTCCGGTAGCCTCCCCGCGGCTAACACGGAGCTAACAGTGCAGCCAGCAGCAGCCCGAGCAATGACAGCAGGCCACAAGTCAACACAGGCGGCCACATCCTTTCTTTTACCGCCGACAGCCTGAACACGGCCGCCGCCTGCACCCGCCGGCCGAGCACCGCCTCCGTGCCGGTAGCACAGGCACCCGAATCCGCGTCCCGCACTCATTTCCACGCCCGTGGGGAAACTGTCGGTTACAAAAACATGAAACCTCTGCTTACCTGCACATGATCCGCCATTTTTCTCCATTTCATGCACCTCTCACTCCCCCGCTTATGGGTATGGAAAGTGACAACAGCGCCCCTGCTGGAGAGGGACCCTCACTGCAGCGACTCCCGTTCACCTCAGCTCAACACAGTTCATTAGAATTAGAATCAAAATCAAAATTAATTAATAAATACAACTAAAAATAAAAGTTGTAAAAAAGAAGAAGAAAGAAATAAAAACCATACTTGGAAAAATAAAATAAAAATAATATTCATCACAATAATAATGACTATAACACAATAATAATAATAATAATAATATTAAAACAACCTTTTTTTAAATCTTTTTTTTTTGTTAGATTCTTTTATTTCCTCCTTGGCACATTTTTTAGATTTGGTTTTATTTATTTATTTATTTATTTTGACTCATCTATTTATGTGTCACCATGTTACTGTATGTTATGTTATGTGTGAAACGCAAACTGTTCCAACAAATTGCCCCCTGGTGGGATTAATGAAGTTGTCTAAATCTGAAAAATAATAATAATAATAATAACAACAACAACAATAATAAAACTACATAAATCAATAAAAGTACAATAATGAAAATAGCAGTAATAATAATTGATGTATATATTGTAGTTAAAATTCCACATTTACATTTCATTGCTTTATATTTACATAATTCTATTTCATACCCATATTCTTACATCCTATAATTCTCTGTTCCTTAGCGACTGTAATGAATCACAATTTCCTCTCGAGGATCAATGAAGTATTTCCGATTATGATTATTTCTAAGATGAAGCTTGTTTTCAGAATTAAAATAAAAAGTAAAAAAAACCCCATGTAAATCCCTGCTGAACCTGTGACATGCACAAACTAGGAATATGTATGAGAGCTCATTTATCAAGCACAGTGCTGGACCAAGCACTCTCAGAGCGTGTATATATATATCTATATATATATAGATATATCTATATATATATATACATACACCTGTAGTCAGGAATAAAACTGGAAAATGTGGTGTTTGAGCTGCTGAAATAAAATTTCACACATTTTCAGACCAAAAATAAAACACTTTGTGAAACAGGTAGAAACTGTAACTAACAGATATCACCATGAAACTTCCCCAGCTGATTACTAACATTAAGACAGTTATTTTTCATATTAGATGTTTTCTGAAATGTTGTGTTTAAATATGCAAATGAGGCATTATCTACTTAAATATGCCAAAAAAAGCAAACAAAGAAATGTAAACATTTATTAAACTTGGGTTCAAACGCTTGTCTCCTTTTCTTAACATGTTGGAGTCAAAGGTTTTTTGAAAACCACATTAATCAGGAAAAACAGTCAAAAGCCAAATAAGTAAATAAATAAATACATGGAAAAATAATTTCCCCCAAGTTTTTTTTAAGCATATTTATATAGGCAGGAATAAAACAGAAGAAATAGTTTTTTTTCTAAGAGCTGCTGAAGAGGAGATCTCTGGGGCAGAAAAAAACCCTCATTTTTAATTAAACAGCCATTAAGTACACAAAGTTTAACATTTCATACATTTTCAGAGCAAAATGAAACACTAGGATAAAAAAACAAAAACAAAAACAAAAACATATCACCATGAACCTTCTCTGGTCGATTACTCACATTAAGACAATTATTTTTAATATTACACATTTTCTGAAATGTTATATTTGAATGGGCAAACGAGGCCTTATCTAATTAAATATGCATAATTTTTTACACAATTCCAGGACAGAAATCAAAATTAATGTTTAATTTTTCTTGACATATTAGAGTGAAAGATATATATATGTGTGTGTGTATTTTGCATTGTTGTTAGGAATAAAATGTTCAATGAATCAGGCTATAAATGCTTTATATACAACACCCTTTTTTTCCGTTTCTGTACTGGCTGAAAACACTTCGTACAATCTCCTCTTATTGAACCCTGAATGACACGATCAACATTTGGTCTTCTGCTGATATCAGCTGCAGAAAAACCTTCAGAATATAGACGGGAATAAAACAGGAAAACCTGGTGACTGTGAGAGCTGCTGAAGAGGAGACGTCTGTGAGAAAATGCTCTTTAAATATATGAATTGTAAAATTTCATACATCATTAGACAAAACATAGAATACAGCAGTGTAACAGCGTAAAACATTGTTACAGATACTGCCATGATACTTCTATGTTTACATATACAAATTAAGCTTTGCTCTAATTAAATATGTGCTTATTGCATAACTGTCCTGAATCCAAAACCTAAAATAAAATAAACGTATATTTCATATGGTTTTTCCCTGCTCGTCTTAAAGACGCGTTTGGAAGCAAAAACAGCCCAAAATCTCAAAACTGACCAGCGCATTAAAAAAGGAAAATGTTCACCTAAAATAAGTCTACATTTGTCAGAAAATAATCAGATTACTTGAACCTTTACAGAAATGTGTTTGAATGTGTAATTATATTGTTATCATTTCAGTGTTTCCTCTTCATCATTTTGACTTCTTAATTTAAGTTGATAATTGTTTGATTTTCTCTTTTCTGAGCTGAAATGATCGACAGAAGGTGATTTAAATAATGGACTTACCTGAAGAGCTCACCTGTTGTAACGTGGGCTCAGACTCACTCAGCTCTGTCTCTTTCAGTTCGTCGTGTCGTATTTGTGTCCACCACCAGAGGGCGACACTTCCGGTCCCTCCTGCAGCAGCAGCAGTGTTTCTGCTTCCGGAAGAAGAGGAAAAGTGAAAGCAGGAAAAAGTCCCATTCAAACAGAGACACAAAGAGAACAAGTGTGTGTGTGTGTGTGTGTGTGTGTGTGTGTGTGTGTGTGTGTGTGTGTGTGTGTGTGTGTGTGTGTGTGTGTGTGTGTGATCACAGACTGACACATGTCATACATTAATAACTCTATGCAGTGAGACGTTCACCGACCTCAGCAGGAAATCTGACAGCGGCGTGTTCCAGCTCTCCTCGAAAAACGATGCTGTGACACATGTTCATGCAGCGTCTGTGTGTGTGTGTGTGTGTGTGTGTGTGTGTGTGTGTGTGTGTGTGTGTGTGTGTTAACTCTCTGAGGGCTGATGAGGTTTGGAATAAATCACGACTTTGAACACAATGTTTAATCAAAACTGAATTTATCTCAGAGGTGAAACAATCAGATCCTGAAGTGAAAGTACCAAAACCACCAGTTAAATAAAATAACATAAAATAAAAATACAGTAAATAAAAAATAAATAAAAGAAATAAAAAGAAAAGAAAGAAGTAAAAAGAAAAATCTCTGGTCCTGCTGTCAGACGTAAGCAGACAAAAACATTTAAGCAGCCGTATTAAAGCACAGACATGATTAGAAAATATTAATAATATTATATCATAATGATACTTATTGATCCCCAGTATGTTGCAGTCGCTCTGATGTAAAACATAAAGAATTATAAGAAAATAGAAGAAATCTGTAAAAATGGAAAACTAAAAATCTGTGCATTATACAATAATATTTTACAGCATAATATATAATATTTAACAATGTAAAACATGTATAATGAGCTGTATGTAAAATGTGTAAAAAAAAAACCCAAAACTAATAATTACTATTACATTTTTTTTGCACATGGGTCGATGAAGAAATCAGATCTTTTACTTCGGTAAAAGCACAAATACTGTGTTACAGTAAAAGTCCTGCATCAATGTTCCTCCAGCAAACTTCAATATAACTTTAATGTAGTTAAAGTATTAAAACTGACTGTTGTGCTCTCATATCTGTCTCTATCATATCTGATCTCATCAGATGATTCTGACTCATGTTTTAATGTAAACGCAGGATTTTACTTTTTACATTTTCTAATCTGATTCTAATGTGATTATTTTGTCAAGTAATCAGTTCAGTTGATTTGTAAAATATTCATACTCATATTAATTCATGACACTTTTAATGTCTGTTCCAATTAAAACAAACTGTTGTCTCACAGAAAAAGTTCAACTTTCCACGTCCGTCTCTACGAAGACTGAAAACACAGTCCAAGGAACCAAAACCAGGTGAGTTCCACAGGGTCCTGTATCAGTGACACTCAAGTTACAGCCTGTGGGCCAAATCTGGCCCCTGATAGGCTGATAGGTGGCCCCCTGCTATTTTGTGTTTCACAGTGAAAATAAACTGATTCACTCTGTGATTTGTTTTTTCTTTTAATGTAAAAACAGTTTCAGGATGCATCAAAAAATCCTCTAAATAGAGCCTGTTTATAAAAAAAGAAAGTGCCAGGACAGATTGCCCTGCACCCAGCAGAACCCTGACAGAGGTCTGGACTGGGCCCCCAGAAACACCCCTGAACACACCACTGCGTCTGGCCCCTGGCCTCCTGCCAGTTTGCAGAAGTGGCCCCCGGGCACCGCAGGAGAACTAAACTGTAGCGCCCTGGTGGACATGTCTTCCTCGTGTCTTCCTCGTGTCTTCCTCGTGTCTTCCTCGTGTCCTCGTGTCTTCCTCATGTCTTCCTCGTGTCTTCCTCGTGTCTTCCTCATGTCTTCCTCGTGTCTTCCTTGTGTCTTCCTCATGTCTTCCTCGTGTCTTCCTGGTGTCTTCCTCGTGTCTTCCTGGTGTCTTCCTCGTGTCTTCCTTGTGTCTTCCTCGTGTCTTCCTTGTGTCTTCCTTATGTCTTCCTCGTGTCTTTCTCATGTCTTCCTCATGTCTTCCTCGTGTCTTCCTCATGTCTTCCTCGTGTCTTCCTCATGTCTTCCTCGTGTCTTCCTCGTGTCTTCCTCATGTCTTCCTCGTGTCTTTCTCATGTCTTCCTCATGTCTTCCTCGTGTCTTCCTCATGTCTTCCTCGTGTCTTCCTCGTGTCTTTCTCGTGTCTTCCTCGTGTCTTCCTCGTGTCTTCCTCATGTCTTCCTCGTGTCTTCCTCATGTCTTCCTCGTGTCTTCCTCGTGTCTTCCTCATGTCTTCCTCGTGTCTTTCTCATGTCTTCCTTGTGTCTTCCTCGTGTCTTCCTCATGTCTTCCTCGTGTCTTCCTCGTGTCTTCCTCATGTCTTCCTCGTGTCTTTCTCATGTCTTCCTTGTGTCTTCCTCGTGTCTTCCTCGTGTCTTTCTCATGTCTTCCTCGTGTCTTCCTCGTGTCTTCCTCGTGTCTTCCTTGTGTCTTCCTCGTGTCTTCCTCGTGTCTTCCTCGTGTCTTCCTCTGAACATGTTCAGAATGTTTTCAGTGTTTGTTTCGTCTGTCAGTCGTACCCTGAAACACATTCACAATAAATGAAGACATTTAAAAAGAACCATCAAATGTTTGTACATGAAAAATAAACAGATGCCGTTAATGTTCTGTTGATGAGCCTCAGCTGCTGCGTTTGAGTTTATAACAAAGCAAAATATTTTCACCATCATCATCATCACCATCATCATCATCTGCATAAACTGAGGCTCCCTGTTAAACTCTGTTGTAGTTCCTAACTCTGGCCACTGGAGGGCAGCAAACACAATGAAAACACATGATGGCACCACAGAAACAAACATCAGGCAGCAGACACGTGTGTGTGTGTGTGTGTGTGTGTGTGTGTGTGTGTGTGTGTGTGTTATTTTAAAAGTTATTAATATTAATATTAAAACCATGAGGAAGTTCAGCCAACATCAACAAAACAGAATGATTAAAGTATTATAGTAAATGTTCTGAGTCAGTGACGTGATTAAAACAAAGTAAGGATTTATTTCACTGTATAATGATAATAATAATAATAATAATAATAATAATAGTTGTTTTCTGTGTCTTGGCAGCTTGTTGCTTCTCTCTGATTACTGTGTGTCACTTTTCTTTCCTTATATAAAACATATGTACATATGAAGTGAAAACATACAGGCTCTGTACATGTGTGTTAAAAATATACATGAAACCTTTTAGAAAATGGAACAGTATGTTGACATGTATGTTTAAATATATGTTGATGTTATATGTATAATTAGAAATGATGGCTGTGTTAAACACATAGAAAAACATATATAAGCATACAGAGTTTTTTTTTTATATATGTTGTTGTCATAAACTTGTATGTATAAATTAAATACATATTGTTAACATGTATGGTTGAGGGGGAGCAGTGTCCATCATTCCACACAAGTCCACGACTCATGGACTGTTTTGAGTGTGCCAGCAGTACACTGCATTCAACTAAACCCTGAACCTCTGGTTTCATGTCAACCTTTAAAGCAACAATCTGACAGTTCCTCACTGACAGCTTTGTTTGTCAAGCATCCATCCTCACATCCATCACATGCTTCATGAAACTGAATCGGTGGCAGATTTACCAACAAAATCCAGTATCCATCCGTCACTTCTGTTTACGTTCAACGCGCGCTAACCCCAAAACCCCACGCCGCAATCAGTGATTGGCTGGTTGGTGCAGCCTGGACCAAAATATTTTTGCTGCCATTTGCGGAGCCTGGGCTGCCAACAGAGACCAGACTTTTTCACAGCATATTCAGGACACGTAGCTAGCGGATCGTGAGGAGATGTTTGCAGTATGTGACAAAAACTTTTCAAGCTTAGAGAGCCTTTAATGTCAGCTTAGCCATGGCTTAAGGTTGTTTTAACGTGAGTGTGAACACACATAGCACACTTGTGCTAAGTCCCTCAAAAACATCCACATCTGGGGGCTAGAAACCTGCAGGAAAAACCACGACAAGTAACTAAGAAACGCCCAAGTCTGGGGGTTAAAAATACTCAAGATAAACAGTGATGGGTCCGTAAAAAATATGCACATCTGGGGGCTAGAAACCTGCAGGAAAACCATGACAGATCCCAAAAACACCTACTTTTACTTAGTAAAAAGCCTCAAGCAAACAGTGATGGGTTGTAAAAAACACCCACCCCTGGGGGCTAGAAACCTGCAGGAAAAAACACTACAGGTCGCAAAAAATGCCCACTTTTGGAGGCTAATGAGCCTCAAGAAAAACAGTGAATGGTCCTTAAAAACACCCAAATTTGAGGGCTTGAAAGCCACAGGAGAATTTGCAACAAGTCCCTAAAAAACAACCATGTCTGGGGGCTAGAAACTCGCAGGAAAACCATGATGGGTCCATAAAAAGTACCCACATCTGGGGGTTAAAGAGCCTAAAGGAGTAAAATGATGAACCACATATGCGGTCTTGAAAGCCACAGGAAAAAACGCTACGGGTCTGGAAAAAACACACAGTTTTGGGGGCTGAAAAGCCTCAAGAAAAACAGCCACATTTAGCCCCTGGAAACACAGCGATGACCTGCTAAAACACAACTGGTTTTGTTGTTTGTCAGGCGTCTCTCCTCAGTGTCACACCTTCCTCCCTCCCCTCCACCTCCTGATGATGAGGTCAGCTCATATACAACATCACTGATATATGTTTGAAATGTACAAAGGAATTGTATTTGTGGTTTGCAGAAACACAGAGTGTGAACGTTTCCTTGAGTCGACTGGTCTGATTCATCAGGTTCATGTGGAGAAGCTTGAGTTTGGCTCATCTGATCCATCACAGGCTAAAAAGCTGTCTGCCCTTTTCTCAGCTGCTGTAAAGAGCTCCACTTACCGCTGACCTTTTGTTGATGTCTTCCTGATGTACTGCAGCATCACATTGCTCGGCTGTGTTTAGCATTTCATCATCTAAAGGAGTCTTGTCTGCACTCAGTCGATGTCTGAGGTAAGGCTGGATCGAAATCTCGTCTTTGATGTGAGTGTGAGCTCCTGGTTTCACTGGAAATAATGAACACTTTTGTCTTTAGTCCGTACAGCCGAACAAAAAACATACATACTCAAAAGATCAGCTCTGCCAACACCTGCAGGGTCGGCTCAACAGCCGGCAGACGGAAACACTGCAGATAATGTCAGGGGAGAACAAAAGCTGACAAGATGCCTGTTGAGCTAGCTGGCTCGCTCAGACATTGACTTACCTGTTCTCTGTTCCCTCTTTGTTGGTGCAAATTCAGACATTCACAAGCTGAAATTGATGTGGATGCAAACACACACACACTCATCACACACACTCCTGTGTGACGTACCTCAGCTGGGGTTTGAACCCGGGCTGCAGCACTCCGGTCAGCATCCTTTACTACTGGAGCATCTCTGCCACCGAGGAACTTGAAGAACCCAAGAGAACAAGAAGATCAAGAACAGACTGGACTTGTTGTTGATGAGGAGTGGAAGACAAACTTTTGCGTGTCCACAGCATCACTCGTATCTTTGAGTGAGTTCATCAACAGTGACGAGATGTCCGGGTGCTGTTTTATAAAAGCTAGCGTTAGTCTAAACCTTTGTGACGAGGGACTGCAGAGGACACCAGTCGTTTGTGCGTTTGAGTGGACAGAGGTATTTTGTAAACTGAAGGTCGTGCGGGCAGAATTATTGTTTTCAAACTGAGGGGAAAATATGTGTCTTCAAAAATATCAGTATAAGTGTAGAGAGAGTCTGAAGCCGCAGACTGACACATGTTCACACTGACAAACTGAGTGACGTCACCACAGTCCTGCACAGCTCCGCTGGCAGAGAAAGAGCTTCACACTCTGAAGGTTGTTGGTTTAAATCAAACGTGGCCAGTTTGACTTTTCATTTTGGATGGTTTCCTTTAAGATAATGATACATTTATTTGATTTAGCACCTTCCCTGGGAATAAGATTTACAAAAGAATACAATGAAACATGCAATCAATAAAAACAAAGGTAACAAAATGAAAGAAAAAGACCAACAGAGCAAATCAAGGCCACTGACGACCCAAAGAGAAACACACTAAGAACAAGCACAGGACAGTTTCAAGGCTGTTTTGAAAAGATGGATCTTCAGATGTTCTTTCTTCAGTTTCTAAGACTGTTAAACCTGATGGAAGAGTTCCATGTAGTGTGTCTCAAATCACATACTTCTGTAAGTTCTCTGCATACGTGCTGCGTGGTGCAATGTGACAACTTTGAGCATCACTTTAGTTTTTATATGACACACACTTTTAGTAATGACTTTAAAAATATAGATTAATTTGGAGCGGATTATGTGAAGGTCATATATTCTAATCCTCACTTCCTGTGGGCTACAGCAACACTAAACCCCTGAGCTTGCCTGAGAAGGACTAAATGCACAAAGCTGCTATTTTTAAATATCCCATGGAGAGAGACTCTCACTGCAGCCTGTTCTATTTTGTTGTGAAAATGTGAGCGTGCAGCCTCGTTCTGTGGACGATAAACCAGGTGCAGACTTCCATCTGTGTCACCGCTGATGAGGAAATACAGCGAGTGCTGGACGGAGCAGTGAGTGACAACAACCCCGCCCACATTTAAGAGGACTGTCTGAACACACCGAGGGTCTAGGTACCATGTCTGAAGGGGTGGATGGGTCAAACAGCCACTAACTCTCACCCAGGAGGCCAATGTTCACTTCCTGTTCTTTTTTCCTAAACCCAACCATATATGATGAGGCAGTGCTTTTATTTTGAAAGAGACTGTATCAAACTACAGTACATTTCCTGTGAAAACAGAAGTGTATTTTGAAAACAGACAATGCATGTAACAGGCTGAAGTTGACACGGCGTCCCAGAACATCAACAACCAACACACCCAGGATACCTTGGACGTCACATGTGGACGTGGACAGTCCATGACCAAACGTGGACATGTGACGAGGTCACAGTGAGAACACCCATCTATGGATGCTGAAAAGCATAAAACACAGCGATGACTCACTAAATAGGTGTTGTTGTTGGTCTGGCGTCTCTCCTAGTTGTGGCACCACCCAACATCCCCTCAGCTCGCACACTGCGTCACTTTAGAAACGTTGGGTTTACAGAAACGTACGATGGCAACATTTTGTCCTGGTGACTGGACTGATTCATCGCAGAACAAGAATATCAAGACCAAAGATTTCCCATCAGAACGCTGCAGAGTGACGAGATGGTCGATGTTCTTCATGTCACCTGTCAGTAGGTTTAATGCTCAGACTCACCTGTGTCTGTCGTCACGCTGCTGCTGGTTCTTTACCTGAAAACATCTGATCTCTTCTTTGCTCATGATGATTGTGTCTGAGAACCTGTTGTGACAAATCCCGTCCACAGGGGGGCAGTACAGGACCAGGTACATCTGTGTACTCCTGTGTCAATGCACACACACACACACACACACACACACACACACACACACACACACACACACACACACACACACACACACACACACACACACACACAATACATCTGTAGCTAATATGTTTAATTTTATGTCACATTTTCCATATTCTTCCCTCAGCCTCAGATGTGTGATTATCACTGTGTGTGTGTGTGTGTGTGTGTGTGTGTTTGTGTGTGTGTGCAGGTATTCGTGCCCACACACCTGCTGGGTAATTTATCAGTGAAAAGAGGCTCTGCAGGAGCCGATAGAGAGCACAAGGAAACAGCAACATGTACGTTTGAAGATGAAAGTTTCCTGGGTGTGAATGCGGCGGGTACACACTGTGTGGAGAGACCAGGCCGCCGAAACAAAAGGGCGAGAGGATGACAAGAAAACAAAGACGAGATGAAAGAGGACAGAAAACAAGCGTTTAGAGGAGAGTGTGGAATAATAAACAGGAGGCTCTTTTTAAAACCAAACGCTGTGGGTGTCTGAGGGACGACGCAGAGTAAACAGAAGAAGGAGGGGGGGGGGGGAGCCGGTGGGCTGCGAGGGCCGGGGCCACAGGTGGACCCCTCCTGACTCCATCAGGCGGAGGAGATTGTAGTCCACGGGGAGAGGAGGATCGATGGGTGGAGGGGAGACTGAGATGAAACAAACAAAAAGAAATGAGCTGCTTCAAACAGGTCCCCAAACTCTAATGTCCTCCTCTGTCCTTTCCTCGTCCATCAACATTTCCTCGTTCTCTGACCGTCTCAGCTGCACCACACACAGTCCGGCTCTGTCTACGTCCTGTGCGGTCCATGGCAGAGACGTAAATATTCCCACGTTCCAGGCAACAAAGGAGCGTTTCAGTATTTAACCTGAACCAGGAGCTGTGAAACAAACAGAAAAACATCAGGCTGTCCTACGAAAGGTAATGTGCCCAAATTCGTACACATCTCACGTATTGGGCACAGTGACCTTAACCACCAAAGTCCAAGTGGATGTTTGTGCCAATTTTGAGGAAAAAGTTTTCTTGAGATAACACGTTTATTTAATTGAATGAGGTCACAATTACCTCTGACCTTTGACCACTACATCCTGATATGTTTGAGTTAAGTTTAGGTTTAAGTTTATTTACTTTATTAGTCCCCCTGAGAGGAAAATCAATGTTTTGACTCTTGCTTGTCATTCTCATTTTTTAGTCCAAGGGGAAGTTTGTGCCAAATTTTTAAGAAATTCACTTAAGTTGTGGATTCACAAGAATGAGACAAGAATGAGCTCACAGTGACCTTGACCTTTGAATTACAGCCACCAAAGTCTAATCAGTTCATCCTTCAGTCCAAGTGGAAGTTTTTATGCCAAATTTAAAGAAATTCCTTTAAGGTGTTGTTGATATAATACGTTAACGAGAATGAAACGGACAAGGCCACAGTAACCTTGACCTCTGACCTTGGATCACTAAGCTCATCTTTTAGTCCAAGTGGACATTTGTGCCAAATTTGAAGATATTTCCTTAAGCTGTTGAGATATGGTATTCAAAAGAATGAGACAGATGAGGTCACAGTGACCTTGACCTTTGACCTATGACCACCATAATATAATTAGTTCATCCTTGAGTCCAAGTGGATGTTTTAGCCAAATTTTAAGAAATTCCCCTGAGGCCTTCTTGAGATATCGGTTCATGAGAATGAAATGGACACAAGTTAATAGTGACCTTTGACAACCAAAATCCAGTCACTTCATCGTTGAGTCCGAGTGGACGTTTGTGCCAAATGTGAAACAACTTTTCATGAGACGTCACATTCATAAGAACAGGACGGACAGACGGACTTGTGGTTTTTCATGATGTTTTTCTGTGCAGTTAATTTGCCACAGTCAGTTATGTTCTGAAGTAAACAACCACACACACACACACATATATATATATGTATATATATATATATATATATATATAATTCTTGTATATTTTAGCATCAGATTTACTCTGAACTTGAACACGACAGAAGAATTCATCCAGCAGCTCTTAAAGACAAACGGCAGAAATCATTTTAATCAGAGAAGATATAAAAGGTCAAATACATTCAGTCCTCAGAGACGCTGAGTCTCACACATGTTGATAATTCTGCTCTGCAGCTCCTCTGAGAGAAAGACGACCCAGCATCCTCTGCTGCTGCTGCATTCACTGACAGATAAACTGCAGTCCTGTGTTCCTCCTGAGCTGCGAACACGTTATCATCCACAGATTTATAACAATGTGAACACACACACACTCAGCACACAGCGCTGACTGGCTGCTGCACAAACGTCAGGAGGATTTACAGTCACAGAACGGCCATTTGTCACATGATGAAATGAAATGTGACAAGCATCACAAGACTGTGAAAGAGACGCCACAATCAATGTGCAACGTTACGATAACAAATCAAAATGTGAAATATCAAAGACAAAAACAGAATATCTAGGAAATAAAAGAGCGAGGACCAAAGCTGCAGTCTGAAGGAACCAGAGGGAAACACACGGCAGAAATAGAATATAATATAATAAATGTGTTTTCTTTAGTGTTCAATCAGCTGCAGAATGAGGCGTTTATATCAGCACAGGGAGCAGGTCCTCGTCTACGGAGATCACCATGTTGCACTGACGTGTTTCTGTTCAGCTGGCTGCAACCTGCAGCTCTCACCACTAGATGCCACTAAATCTAAAGCTCAGTATACACTGAGTGGTTTTGGGTTCTAAAACGGTGACGCGTCGCACAGTGAGAGAAGTTCTTGTGATCAAAGACAGCCGTGGATACAATTCTGACTGTCAGAAATTTGGGATCTCACTGTGTGACTGCTGTTATTTTCAGACATTCTAATAATATATTTCGGAAATGTTATTAATTTGGACATTTTTTATACTTTTTTTTCCAGACATTTTATTAAATGTTAATTAAATGACATTTTATCGAACATTTTTTGGACATTTTAATAATATTTTTTGTACAATTCAATGGCATTTTTCAGACAATTAAATAACATTTTTTAAGCATTTTGTTAACATTTTTTTTTGACATTTCAATGTATTTTTTTTTGGCATTTTAATAATATTTCTCTGACTTTTTATCAACTTAATTTCAGAAACTTTCTGTACATTTTTTCAGACATCTTATCAACTTTTTTTGGACATTTTAATATTATTTGGACATTTCAATAACATTATCTGGACATGTAAATAATATTATTCTGACATTTTTTTTTTAAATATTATTTGGACGTTTAATTAACATTTTTCAGACATTTTAACAACTTTTTTTAATGATAATAATAATTGCATTAATTTTTATGAGCTTCTATATTGTGCTTCACAGTTGGAGAAGTAATAACGTGTGCAGCGTCCTTGTCCAAGTTTATTAGACTCATGTTGCACTAAGCTCAGAGGACTGATCAGGTCTCACAGTCTGTTGGAGGCTTTCTGGTTTAAATCCACAGTGGTTTTGTTTAGTTGAAAGAATGTCACATGAACCTGTGGAGGTGATAAAACCACCTGATCCATGTGAAACATGATGAATTATTAATAGCAGCCTGTTTGTCCTCAGTTTGTGTGTTTAGGATTGATGTTGTTGTCAGTGTTGAGCAGGCTGCAGGTTTAAACCTCCTCCATCATGTGGATCATATTGTTTATTCTGCTGTCAGCAGCGTATGTAAATCAACACATGTTCATCGGAGCTGTGTGTCCCCGCTCAGCGCCCAGGGACGGTCTGTCCCTCTGTGTCAACATGCTGCACGCTAATAGAGTCAACATTAGCTCCCTGAGGTTCTGGTGATGTGTTTTCTAACCTGCAGTGGGAGGTCTGAGTACAGCCAGCGTTCTGCTGGGTCTCAGTGGAGTGAAGTGAAAACGGACTCACCGCGGGAATACAGAGGTGACAGTGTGGAGGTGTGTGTGTGTGTGTGTGTGTGTGTGTGTGTGCTTTCTCAAACAGCAGTGAAATAAATCTTATCTCAGAATGTCAGTAGAATAAAACTGATGATTGTTGTCTAACCTGCTCTGATGGTTTGTTTTGTTGCTGGTGTGAAATCTGTCAGTCAAACTGAGCCGCAGAGTTTCAGGGTCGAACGGTGGACGAACTGACGACAGGGTTTAAAGAAGCGTTTAAGATGTCAGCGTCCATTTAAAACTTAATCGAAGCAACGCGTCTGCTGATTGTGAACTGCTCAGGGAGACTTCTCACAATCAATCTCTAATGTACATATTAATATAAATCATTTGGTAACCATGGTAACATGCATGCAGAGAGTGCAGAGATTTTCCCTGATTATTAATCAGACAGTGAAAAGCAGTTAAAACTGAGTCCTGCTGAGCTCGTATCCTCCGCTGTGATTATAAATACAGACCGAACATCATAAAGATGTTTCATACTGGTTCAGATCATGACGTGCAGGAAACTGTGGACACGTCTATAATCTGAGATGAAGCAGGGATGTTTTTTATTCAGTCACAAAATACAATGAAGAATAAACAACACAATCAGAGTAAACAACAGAGGTCTTTGTTTGTGTTTTTGCACTTTCACACATCAGAGAACTGAGGTTACGTAAGATAACCACACTGAACTAAACTACATTTGGAGTCTGAGCTGAAAATACTAGAAATGTTTGTTCAACATGAACAGTGAGGACAAAGCTGCTGAAGACACCGTTACAAATAATGATTAAACATGTGCAAACTGTTTAAAAAAACCCATCCTGAGCGTTCCTTCTGTGTTTGCTCTTTACACAACAACATGCAGCGTACACTGGAACAGCAGTGAGCGCTAAATGGGTTTACCCCTGTGAAGGCGCCAGGATGGAAACACAGGTCTGAAAACAGGAAGCCGTCAGTGTGAGCCCATCAAGAGCTGGCACAGCAGTCGGCAGGATCATTCCCAAAACTCACATGGCAGGGAGAGCCGGCAGGAAGCTTCACACCGATGGTATAAAAAAGTCCTTTAGGAATCACAGAATATACTCAAATATTTACTGAATGATTTCTATGAGCAACATGTTTAATCTGGAGCAGGAAGCTGCAGCCCCCTCTTGGCTGTGACTGCACTACAGATCCTGGCACGATGCGACTGGCCACAGCTAACCACAGTGTTTCCTCCAGCCAGTGTTTTCCCAGCCAGAGGAGAATTATCATCTACCCGGGGATATTAGTGTGTGCTGTTGGCACCGCGGTGTGCAGCAGAGTTAAAATGCTGCTAAACGGGACAACAGTGCCATCTGTTGTCAGAACAAGACTAAAACGGCCAGTATGTTTCCTCAGATGGTGTCAGATGGTGGCTTGGTTTCTGAAACCTCCTCCCCCCTCCAACACTGGATTAGGGTACAGTCACACATTAACATTTGGTAACTATTCGGCTCCCGTTCACTTCCATTCAATATGAGCGAAAGGATGAATAGAACATTCGCTTCTGGTGACAAACCAAATCTGCATCTTTGCATCACAACTTTGATGAACTTCGACTGGTGAAGTTGCAGCTTCAATAGCTGAATGAGCTGCTGAAAAAACAACCATGGGTTGCTAAAAAACACATTTGAAGGCTGAAAAGCTGCAGGAAACACTGGGCAAGGTTGCATAAAAAAGGTCCACATTTAAGGGCTACAAAGCTCTAGGAAACACAGCAACAGTTCCCTAACAAACACCTACACGTGAAGGCTGAAAAACTGCAGGAAACATGAGCAATGGGTCGCTGAAAACACCCACACCTGGGGGCAAAAAAGCTGCAAGAAACAGGTTTCTTAAAAAAACACCAACATCTGGAGGCTTGAAAGCTGCTGGAAAACAGCCATGTGTTAGTTAAAAGAACTTTTGGGGCTTAAAAAATAGGGAAAGGTTGCTACAAACACTTACATTAGAAGGCTGAAAAGCTGCAGGAAACACTGGGCAAGGTTGCATAAAAAAGGTCCATATTTAGGGGCTACAAAGCTCTAGGAAACACAATAACAGTTCCCTAAAAAGACCTACATTTGAAAGTGGAAAGGCCGCTGGAAAAACAGGGAGAGGTGGCTAAAAACACCCGCACCTGGGGGCTTAAAAGCTGCTGGAAAGACAGGGATAGTTCCCAAAAACACCAACATTTAGGAGCCAAAAAGCCACAGGAAACACCAGCAATGGGTCGCTGAAAACACCTGCATTTGAAGAGTAAAATGCAGGAAACACAGGGAAAGCAAAAAAAAGCCCACACCTGGGGCTGAACAGCTGCAGGAAGAACAGGGACATGTCACAAAAAAATGGCCACATTTGGGAACTCAAAACAAGCAATCGGTCCCCAAAAACAACAGGTTTAGTTGTTTGTCTTCAACAGTGGTCTGCAGCAGGTGTCACTCCTTCCACCATCTGCTCCACCTCCTGATAACAGAAACGCTGATATGATACAAACGAAGCGTACAAATGTAAAGATTCCTTGTTTAGCAGAAATGTACAATGCCAACATTTTCTTCTGGCGACCGGGCCGATGCTAATGTCATCATGCTAACGTGCTGATGTTAAGCAGGTGTGTTTACCATGTAAACCATCTTAGTTTAGCGTGTTAGCATGCTAACATTAGCTGACCGATGACCCGCATGTCATCACCATCCATCCGACAGACGCCGCCTTATTCCTGGATAGGTGAAAACATTTACCTGCTGGTGGCGCTGGAGGAAAAGACGACTATTGGACGGAGTGTCTGAACATGAACTCAAACATATGATCACAGATTTTTAAACATGTTACCATTAAACAGGACAAAGCAGCAGAGTGTTTGTCCTCCAGAGACGACCTCTGTGTCTTTAACGTGGAATAAACCTGCTGTTACCGTCGAGTGCAGCAGACTGGTGCAGACGCCACGGAGAGGTCACACACGCTCAGTGAAGCTTCCTGTAGTGCTGGTGTGTGTGAAGGGAGCGGCCCCCCTCTGATGGGTGATGTAAGGTATTGTTGTGGAGCTGTCAGAGCTTATCAAAATGTGACAGTCGTGGAGAAATGGCAGAAAATGTTTCAGGGCTATGAACACCGCCAGGAGCTCTAAGTAATTTGTTTTGGCGAAGCGGAGCCGCGATGGCCATTTGCCGTTCGCCACCATTCTGTACACAGCCCGCAGCCCATCAGACTGTTGTGACAACTTTCCTCTGCGACGTTGCTTCCAGCAGAGTGGCCAGACTAAAAAAGGTCTGGCTGTGTTCGCTGGCTGAGTGTGGCGAGGCAGAGTGTGGTCAGAGGAAACAAGACGTCAGACATCAGGAGCTCCGAGGAAAAACACTCTAAACCTCTATTTTCAGATCAACAAATTGGATTGTTAGTAGAGATCAGGTTGGATTAACCGTCTTTGTCTCCTACAAACTGAAACACCACAAATCTGTTCTGAGAGAAAATAATTCCACTAAAACTAAGTTTTCCATCAGCATCATTAGGAAACAACACACACACACAATGTGTCTGCAAAACATTCACTGACGTCATGTGCCTCTGTTTATCTACAATAACCAGCTGCGGCACATAAATCCTGGTCAACATTATAACTTTGGTACTGAACCTTTCTGTAAATCACAGTTAGGTTACATTTGTATGTTTCATACGTGTCATTACACCTTTTCTACAGTGACGTAATGTTTCAGCTGACGTCATCAGGAGGTGGATGGTGGAGGGCGTGACTCCAAGGTGAGATCCTCAAAGCTGCAGACCGCTGTTCAAGACCAGCAAATTACAAAACTGGTCAACAGCAAGTCGTCTCTGTTATTGCGTGTCCTGCCGGGATAGTGCCACGAAACACAGTTGTTTTCACTGACACATCGCTGTACAAAATGCAGTTGTTTTTTACTAACGTATTGCTGCGATAAAAGGGGTCATTTTTTACCAACCTATCCCCGCCTTTCCTGCCAGGACAGTGCCACGAAACACAGTTGTTTTCACTGACACATCGCTGCATTTCCTGCCACAATAGTGACACAAAAAGTTTTTTTAAATTTTTTATACCAAGCCATTGTTAGGTTTCCTGCCACGATAGTGCCACCAAAAAGGGAGGACATGACCCCCCTCTCCAGTAAAGCTGTCCCCCCCTAGAATACTCTGAGACACAATTAATAGTTTTTGAACAATGCAGTAGTATTTATTGAAAGCACAATGTAAGCGGTGTTCATTATAATCACGCAATAATGTGCTATTTAAATAAAGTAATCGAAATCAAAATACCTTGAAAACAAACGAAATATTCAGTATTACACATTTTCTTTGGTTACTTTTCTTTCAAACATTTTTTTAAGTTATGATCTCACTGCCGGTAAAAAGCAAAAACAAAACCGGTTTGCTCCTGCAGCCAGCCAGAGACAAAGGGTCCATCCCACACACCTGAGCCAGAGAAAAAGAGGGAGAGAAGGAGAGAGATTGAGTTTCTGTCCTTGATGAATGAAGCCTTATTGTTTTGCTGCTATTAAACAATGAGAGACATATTTTCTCCGCTTATTTAATAGCATAAATATTCACACTGCTGCACACGGGGAGACAGAGACCTGCTCTGCTCCAGACACACTCAGCACCTTGGACAGCACGGCGCACCTGACTGTTGTCCATGTGTACATGTTAATTTGATTTCAATTATTTTGTTTTAAATCTGGACATGTGCAGGTGGACTCAGCCAGTGCTAAGAAAGGTCCTGCCTAAACATAACCACGTTAACCACAGTGTTGTTAAAATGTCAACACATCCACGTCGTATTAATGTAACGTATCTGGGGTTTGCAGAAACAAACAATACCAACATTTACTGTGGCGACTGGGCTGCGTCTGATGGGAAGGTATCAGTCATAGCCAGAGGTCATTTGAACCTGATCCAGGCTGAAACCAAACATTAACTGAAGCGTCGTCACGCGATGAACCCGACGCTCATGTCTGGAGTGGAGGTTGTTTACCGCAGGTCACATTAAAGATGCTGACTCACAGTGGTCTGATGCATGTCAGGAAAACGATGTAAACACTGCTTTGAAGAAATTCAAAGTCACAGTGGTGAAGATGGAGGATGAGCTGCAGATAGAAGCTGCAGCTGAGGATGATGATGATGATGATGAGTTGAGATCTTCAGTGCTTCAAAGGGTCAAAGTGAAGGCAGCTGCTGATAAACCACAGAGCTCTTCAGATACGAGTCTTCACTGGGAGGTTAGAAACGAGTTCAGTTACATCAGATAGAAGGAATATTTCAAACACACACACACACACACACACACACACACACACACACACACACACACACACACACACACACACAAATCAAAGCTCTGTAAGTAACTACAAAGCTGTGAATGAGTTCTCATCAGCAGGTGAGACGTGCAGGTCAGTTTATCACCAGGTCGTGTGACCTAACTTAGCACTTAACAACTTCTTTATCAAACAGCGTTAAAGAATACGTAACACACAAAATGTCCACCTGTATATTATTTACTCACAGAGTGTTACCTTGAATTCATGACGGCGTGTGGTTACCATACGTAACCTTGTAGCATGAACCTTGAAGATAGATCACAATCTGTGAAGACGTCTAGTGGTGAGTAACAAGATATCAGCCTGCCATAGGCGCAGTACAGGGATGATTTTTTATTAGAGCATGGCACAGTCGATAGTGATGTTGTGTTGCGTTAGTGTGGGTCGTTTCAGGGCCAAGGACAGTGCTCTGTTGTATTGCTCAGTGTGTGTATTATGGTCCGTGAAAATATGCGCTCTCTCTCTCTCTCTGTCAGGTGCTGCTATATCCAGGGGTGCCTCAATGATTGTGGAGCTGTATCTGCAACTCCTTTGCACCTCCAATTAATAGTCACCTCCAGTAAAGATCGGCTGCAGCGCCCACTGACTCTCCATTACGCACCATACCTGGCTGTGCTTTTGCACATCTCTCCATTCAGACCTAAGGCCTATAGGCTGTAACAGCGGCCACATTGACAATGGTTACATACAGCAACAAACCTAGTATTTCCTAAAAACATAGTTTAGTCCTGCTCGTATAACATGAGGTCGAATATTTCACAGTTCTGTTTAATTGTTTTAAGAGACTTTCAATCACAGGTCGAAGCTTTTTAAAATCGTTTTAAAACTAAACTTTTAGACTATTTTAGCACAAATTATTTGATTATTCGCTGATTTTGAATCATTCATGACAAAATTAATATATTTTAAAAAGTTTTTAATTTTTTGAAGAAAAGTTTAGGGTGGGCCTAGGACCGTCAGGCCCATAACGCCGTGCCTGGCTCAGGCACACTAGTGGTTCATGCTAAGACTGTTTGTACAGACGTGTTTTAAAGGAGCAGTGTGTCAGATTTAAGGGGGATTTGTCGTGTCTAGCAGTGAGGACTGCAGATTTTAATCAGCTGAAACTTCTCCTGGTTACAGGATTTTACAGGTGGACAGCTGCAGGCACAGAGAAGTCAGGAAGCTTGTGGTTGGATATGTGTGGATGAAATGTTGCTCCATGAGTGACTCTCCATCTGTCAGACAGATCTTTGGGAAAATACCGCTCACAGACACCTGAAGATTTAGCTGCACTTACCTGTGATCACGCTGACATGCACACAGAGACACACATTGAATTTTGGGGAGATACGCAATAACCAACTTTATGCGGTGTAATGAGAAAGTAATATAACGAGTAGTGTAACGAATTACTGTTGGCAGGGAGTAATAAGTAATATTATTACTTTTGAAAAGAAATAATAAGTATTAAATTACATTTTTAGAGTAACAAGCTCAACACTGATCTTAACCCAGTGTTTGGTTTGTCCGTTCTGGGCTACTGTAGAAACATGGCGGTGCAACATGGTGACGTCTGCAGAGGAGGACCTGCTCCCTGTGGAGATATAGACGTCTCATTCTGAGGTCACGAAAACACAAATCTTACTTTCAGGTGATCACACACTAAAGAAAACAGACTGATTAGTTTATATTCCATTTAAATCCCACACACTGGAGCTTAAAACAGACACAGAACACATGATATAGAGCAACATAACGTACTATTTCTGTGCTACGTATTAGTGTGTGTTCCATAGCGCACACACAGGAAGTGGTCCAAATTTTACAATACATAATTTCCAGTGTTATGAACTCCACACAGGACGGATTTAAAAAAAGCATCTGAAAAAACGGACTCAGTGTGCAAAGACCTTCATCCTTACATTTTGTGCGACATTTATTTACTTTCTTCTACTTTATGGCCTCTGTTATTGTTTTATTATTGAAGTATTTGTTTGTACGCTCTGTGTGAATCATGTTTTGGCCTATCACTGCAGCTCAGTCAGCCCGTCTGTGTCGTGTATGGACGATCAATCAGCACCTTGAACCAGCTGCTCCTCAGCAGCGTCAGCCATGACAGTGTGACAATGAGCCAACACACTGATTTCATTCTCTCCATTATTTACACCTGTTCTCCTCCTGCTGCGTGAGACAGAAAGAGATGCTGAGCAGTATCTGTGTGAAGGTCTCTGGTGTGGTGGACTGAAATGTTGAGGTGATAAAGTGTGCGCTCTGCCGGGCGAGCTGCCAGCTCAGTAACAGCAGTCAGAGTGAACGCTGTAGACGGCTCCGCTGGGTCTGGGCCAGAGAGCGCTGCATCCTCCATGCTGAGCACATTAAGGCTGTGTAAACACTCGATGAGTCTGAAACAAGCAGCATGAAAAGCCAGCGCAGTCTTCAGTGACCTCCATTACCACTAATGTCTGCTAAACGCAGTGCAGTGGAGTCATTAGTCTCTCTGTTTAAACACTCACACTAACTTACTGTTTTAATTACTAATGTGACTTCTTCTAAATGTGCAACTCTGAGAATCATCGTTTCCTCCCAACGCGGATCACATGAATCACACCTGCAGCATTGCTGCTTTACTGGCTGTTTTATGTTCGGTGATTTGTCTGGTACTTTATTTTTCGTGGTGCGGAGGGTTTCAGACAGTCGGAGATCCCCCCCCCCCCGACAAAAACAAGTTGATGACGAACTAAAAATAGAGCTTGATAATAAAAACTGAGACAAAATCTATGTTTCATTTTCATTGATGTCGGACATTGAAAGTCAAGAACGGCCGTGCTTGTAATGATCTTCAGATGCCTGATGAGCAACAGACCAGTAAATAGTCTGCATCAGGATGTGGGTCCATGTCATTAGTCCGACGTCCCGTTGTTCCGATATTACACTAGGCTTTACTGTATTAGTGTACCATAGAGGATCAGCAAACGCAACAAAAGTGGGCTACTGGTCGAGATACAAGTGTCATAGAGAGGAGAGCGTGAAACACCATAACCTCCTGTTATTAACTGTGGGGTCAGGGTTGTGTGGGGAGCTCTCCGCGGTGCTGAACGGCTCCCGGCGGCTCCGCGACCGGCTCTGGGTCAGCTGGGAAAGGCTTGAGGCGAAGCAGGCTCACGGCTTATGTGTTTGCCACTTTCTTTTTCATTTTAACCCTCACCATGATCTTTTCCTGACTCTAACCAAGTGGTTTTTGTGCCTAAACCTAACCAGACCTTAACCACAGGGCATCATGATGATTTCGGAACAATGGCTTTAATATGGTCGGAACAATGGGCAGACCCCCAGGATGTTTGGGTTGGTGCGAGTTGTGAGCTGTAAGTCAGCAGTAAATAATCAGCTGTGTGTGTCTGACTGTGGATGGTGGAGCTGCTGAATGGATTTGTGGAGTTTGTTAGTTGCAGTGGTGGCTGTTAGCAGCTAGCTCCGCTCGCAGCCTTCACAGCTTCACCCCGCAGGACTCCACTCAGTCCGGACTGGAGAAGGTTTGTGGGTTGATGGTGTTTGACAGGCAGGTAGGAGGCTCAGTTATCTGTGAGTGGAGCTGTGCTGTAAGTAAACAGGCTGAACTCAGATCAGGTCCAAATTGGTCAAAATTCAGCCATGACTCCTTCAAACAGAGTAACTCCTGGCGTTTGTAAGGTCACTTCAGCGGTAACTTCCTGCAACGACTCAAATCTCGCGAGACGTGAGATTTCAGAGCGTTTCAGAGTGTTTTGACTTGCCACAACAAACATGTCCGAATTTTGACCCGATTTTGACCAACTGGATCTGGATGAGCCATTTGAATTTGATGAGCGCCCGTATTTATTTGAACACAGACGTACACGGACACAGAGCTCATTGAAACTGTGTGGACGAGGAGAGAGAGGGAGCAGCAACAGGCAGAGGAACATGTCTGAATCCAGCTAAAGGTAAACACAGACGTTCATTTCTCCTTTCCGTTATGTTGTCAGATAATTATACTAACAATTCGAGCCTATCTGTGGAGAAAAAATGCACTTTTAGTGGACGTATTTTGACGTTGTTTGACGCTGTCTGAGTGCCCTATTATTTAATATAGCGCACGCTCACGGGCTGCAGGCAGGTCAGCCCTAGCTTCATACTGGAGAAATGTCTCATATTGAACATCCTATCACTCATTTAGACAAAAGTAGATCTGAACATAGGGCCCAGGTTGAAAAAACATTAGTTCCCCTTTAAGAGGGATGAAAACTCAGAAAATGCTTAGCAAGCCAAATGATATTGTTATAATCTACCTCCTTATAATCATTAACAATGTTCATGTTTCGAACTTGAGAGAAATTGGAGTATTGCGCTGTGATCAAATATCTTCATCTCAAAGGAACGTCACCATCTGAAATCCACCAAGAAATGCTCAGTACTTTACATGACAACACTCGTTCATACGTCACAGCCAAACGCTGGGTACATGAATTCAAGCGTGGCAGGGAGAGTGTTGAAAATGAGCCGATGTCAGAGAGACCACCAGAGAAAACCAAAGCAAAGGAAGCGTGCATCATATCCCACGCTGAAGAAGGCCAAGGTCTTGCCTTCGGTGATGGCATCAGTTTTCTGGGACTCCCGAGGTTTGGTGCTGATTGAGGAAACATAGTGGGATTTTTCTTTGCGTGTTCTGTGACGTAAAACACCACAACTCGCTCACTGAGCGCTGTGTATTATGTACAGATAACAGAACGCAGTCACATGATGAGATGCTGCAGATCTAATGTTCCGTCACCTTGTGTGTGATAAACTCTTGGGAAGATACAGGATCATTAATTGTAGAAGCTGCAGTTTGTTTTTTATTTTACACACACACTCATTCCTCTGCAGCTGCAGCTGTTATTGTGCAGGAAACAATAATGCGAGTAAATAATATCCTCAGTGATCAAAACAAATAACACTGAAGATTACAGAAATTAGAAGGTTTACACATTTTTCTTTATCCGTCAGTCACAGGCTGTCTGTCACTCAGAATTTGTATCTGCTACTTTTAAAATCTGTGTGCTAAATAAAGGAATAAGATTTGGATTGTTTGGACGTTGTTCAGTGTTGAAAATGATGTCATCCAGTGTTTGATACAGCCCATATATACAGCTCATCTCTTCACTGATGGTTATTGGACAGAATTCAGTGACTCCGCCATTTGCTTAGACGTGTCTTCCTGTTGTGCTTTCTCTGGATAGCCTGATGATTTTATTATGTGGCGGGTGCTAATTCAGACCCTGATCTTTACCCTGGAAGCAAAAAGTTTGTTTCCAGTGACCTCAAACGCATTTTTGAGGAAAGATCATATAAAAAGGCCTCACGCTGATATCTCACAGATTTCCCACAGATTTCCTGCTAGCTAAAAAGCTAGCTAGCTTAGCAGGCGATGAAGCCAAAGAACCAGAGAGAGAAAGAAGATCAGACTGAAGCTGCAGAAACTTCATCCGCCTGCAGAGAAACGAAGTTTAAACACTGAAACATGAATTGATTGACGAACTTCCTCAGCGCTCCGGGTCCTGACAGTGCAGCTGCTACAGAAATTGATCGTCAGAGGTGTTTCTTTTTATGAAAAGTTAAGTATTATTAATTATTTAGTTTTGTTTTCTGTTTCTCAAGATTCAAGATTCAAGATTCAAGAAGTCTTTTATTGTCACTGAGCATTTACATGTCAATGAAATTTTCAGTGCAACCCCCGTGTAAGATAATAAAATGACAAACAAGATAAACTAACTGGCATGCAATAAAAAAATAGAATAAAATAAAATAATATAAATAGAACTATAATAAAATAAAATAATATAAATAGAACTATATATATATATAACTATATATATATATATATATATGTATATAACTATATATTTCTGCATGTCTGTGTTGAAATGATTCTGCATCACTGGGTCCACAGAGCAGCCGCACAACAGACTGACACTGACCAAGCAGCTAACTTCCTGTTTAGTGCTGCGCTAACTTGAATAGGGGTAAAATGATTTAATGTCTCTTTTAGACTTATAAAATGTCATCAGACAGAACGGATCAAATCCTGACAGTCAAACGAGTCATTTCGTGGGGGTTGTGACAATCAAAAATTTCTCCATTGATTTACAGACATTTCTTTCTTCAATGGGAAAAGTATTTTTTGTGCTGAGAGGCGTCCCACAGCAGACCCACAAGTTGTTGGCTTTAAGCTCAGCACATGTTCTGTTTGCCTTGTTTCATGTCTGACTGAATCTGTGTGCTTTTATTTGTCAGTCTTGTTAGACTCGTAATTCTCGTCGATGCCATGCAGCACCTGCATCACTGTGTGCTGGATAATGAGTGTGTTAGCATGGACATACAGAGCCTGAAGGTCTGCAGGTCAACCAGGGCAGAAATTCATTAGACTAACTACTGACTCCTGGGACACTCCTGCTGTAACTAACCTGACTAATTAAAACCCTCGACTGGAACGAATGAAAACATTATTTTTATTCTTTGTTAAAATAAGGCATCTAAGCAATCCTGCGTTTTAGCTGCTCCGCAGTTATTTTAAGCTGCATTTTAAAGTTCCTTTCATCACATTTCAGGCACAGCTGGGTCTGGCTCCTGGCTATATCACAAACCTTTTACCTCCCTGTCAGCTGAAGTGAAGCCTACACTCTGCAGGCATGGCCCTTTTGGTCCCGGCTTTTGTTTGGTACACAACAAACAAAAAAACAACCCATAAATTTAGCTCCCTCGTGGCGAGAACGTCAGCGCACTGATCTGACCTGTTTTAGACTCTATAAATAATCAGCTTCAGCTGACAGATACACGTGTTTACAGCTCTGAAACATCTGTGTGATGATACGTGTCAATAAAAAGAAGAGTCTACGTGACTGTCATCATACAGGTTTCTATGTGACGTGACCACATATGGTCGTTTATACAGTAAACGTCTTTGTGTCTTGAGATGGTCCTTTAGCAGGTTTGGTTTTCATTACGGAGGTTATGCAGTGTCTTACGGGGTTCAGTGGTCTCTAAGAAGGATAAACAGGATCTTTAGGAGGTCGTAGATGTTCCTTGTGATGTTCTTCAGGTCTGTTGGGAAGTTCTACAAGTTCACAAACCTTTAGCGTGATCTGTAGTACTTTAGGAGGCTTAATGCTCAACAAGGTTCTAGGTCTTTTGGGAGCTTGAACAGGTTCCAGTGGTATTTGGGGAAGCTGTAGTAGGCTGCTAGGAGGTTCTTTGGCAATTGAGGAAGATGTAGTAGTCTTTTAGGAAGTTCTAGTAGTAATGAGAAGGTTTTAGTGGTCCTGTAGGAGATTCTAGTGGCAACTGAGGAGGTTTAGTCATATTTAGGAGGTTTTAGTGGTACTTGAGGAAGCTGCTGTAGTCATTTAGGATGCTCTGCTGATAACTGTGGATGTTCAGTTACCACGAGAACACCCTAAAGGACTCCTAGAGCTACCTCAATTACCACTAGAACCTCTACAAGCTCCCAAAAGGCCTAGAACCATTTACAGAATCCCCTGAAGGACTGTAAACCTTCTTGATGAGGCGATCTTAGTCCCATTACAAATGTACGAACTCTGGTGCGGTTGGTTTGTAGTGAGAAGGTGTTCGACCTGGATGTGAAGCAACTGCAGTCACATGACACATTGTTTGGGTTAAACATGAGCATGTTACAGTCCTGGAGGATTATTAATGTGCACCTCCTCCTGTACTGCCTTAATATGCACATTCAGCACATCCAATGCATCAAAACATTGTTTTCTAGTTGGAGCCGCGCCTCGTTTTCAAACTGTATGGTTTGACTAAAATGAACAATGACAGCAATATAGTCCACGATGAGCAGCGCTAAAATCAACCTGCGTAGTTGTCCCTCCATTGTGACATTACAAAGTGTCACATTTATCTTGCAAGTGTACTCTTGTCTCCTCGCACACGTGAGCGCGGTGCCCAGAGAGGCAGTCAGAGCTACAGGCTACAGTGAGGCTAAAAACAGAATTCAAATGAGGTTTTTCCAAACAGCTTTTTATGTCGGGGCTTCAGGACACTTGGATCACTACGGACGAGCAGTATGGAGATATTTTGTGGTTTCAATTATGTGTTTTTGGACGTTTGAATCTGGGGCGCAGTCAGCCTCCATTAGGTGGAGTTGTGTTGCTACCTCCTCTCCCCTTGGATCTCTGCAAGTGATGTGAGGACTCTAAAACTTCACCTGAGCCTCCCTCGGCATATGGGTGAGTAGATAATGGCTGAATGTTCATTTTTGGATGCACTATCCCTTTAAGTCTTGATTGAGCAGTTTCTAGAAGAGCTTTAGGGGGTTCTGTGGTCAAATGAGGAGGTTTAATGGGGTGTAGGAATCCCTTGGGAAGTTCTACAGGCCCTTTAGGAGGTTTTGTAGTCCTTGATGAGGTACTAGAGGTACTTAAGAGTTTGTAGGGGTACGTCAGGAGGTTCTAGGGGTCCTTTAAGAGATATAGTGGTAATTAACCTGGTAATTTTGAAGGTTCTTGTGTCCATTGAAGAGGTTCTAGGGTGTTTGTAGGAGTTTCTGGTTGCCACTGATGGTGTTTTCATTAATCAGTTACAATAATTATTCTGTTTATGTGCTATATAAATTAATATGAAAAGCAAGCGCATGCACATCTATTCTTTCCATGGGGACTATAATAATTATAACTATTAACAGACAATAATTATATACCTTGTGTAAACACAGCAGAAAAGCTGCCAGAGTGTTCCTCAGTGAAAAACAATTACTTACGACTGTCATTATTGTTATTTAAGTTAAATGTGCTGAAGATAAGACTGATTGTTTCCCTGCGCAGACACAACCTGCATCTCTGAAGTAAAACCGTCACAGAAGTTATTCCATCATGTTTCTGAAGAAAAACCAAAATAAACAACATGTTGAGATATCTGGTATTGACAGCGATCATTTCCTCTCAGGAGAATAGAAACAAACTGCCTTCAACAGCAACGCGTGTTTCTGTTTGTCACATGATCTGTTTGAAGATCCCTGAAGGTTTGTTGGCAGCTCAGTGTTTCAGCTTCATCATCTGTGACAGTCTTCACACACTGAGATGATTTACACTCGACAGTCTGTGTGTCACTGTTTACTGTGGGACGGAGCGACTGTCTCTTCAGCTCGTCTCCTCCTCAGATCAGCAGCTCCGACTGTCTTATTCATTCTGATAGTTTATTATAAAAAATGCTGGATATGAACTGATTTCTCAGAATGACGACTGCTTTTTTTCTAAAACCCCCAAAAAAACAGACTAATCAGCCGTTATATTTTGTCTTCTGTGTCTTATTTCTGTAACGTTTTTATTTCAGACTCATTTTATTGGACGTCTTAAAGTGGAATTACTAAATCAGTGTTTGACAGCTACGCTAATAATAACTGAGTATAATTGCAGATGTTGGATTTTACAGGGGAAAAAAAGATGTGAGTTCATTTGAGAGGAAAACCTAAAATATTATTTCATATGACAGTAACAGATGTGACCTCTGACCGTGTCTTGTACATTTTAAGGGTGTTTTTTTACACTTTAAAAGCATCTTAACCTGTTTCCCACTTGAGACCCGATCTTTTGTTTGATATGCATTTTTAATTTCTCCTACCTGTTTGGGATCAGTTGGACCTAATAAGTGTAAAAAACAAAACAATGTCAACGATCATAAAGTCCCAATGTCCTCAAGTGAGTGTAATTAACAGTGTCTTATCTTGTTCCTGTTGCTAAAATTGGTCAAATCAGCTGCCATATCAAACTACAAACATTATTAATCATAAATAAGAAAGTTTCAACCATAACATTTAATCAGGTTTTGTCCACTTTTGTATCAGGATCAGCTGCAGACTGACTTGGCACATCTTGTTTTGACACGGTGTAAAAAGTGTCCATGAACGAGGACAACAGGTCTGAGTCGAGTAGAATGAAGTATACGGTCCAGTAAACCCAAAATGTGATGTCCTCATATGAGACACAGGGTCTCAGGGTCTCAGGAGGATTAGGTGGAAGCTGTAAGTCTTTATGTTTTAAGGGATATTTGTCCATTAGAATTAAAGTTTAAACTGACAGCCTGCAGATGATCCATTCAAACTCTAAATAAGGCAGGTTTACTGTCATGAAATACAGGTGAAGGTCACATGATCAGCTCCCCTCTCACCCACAGAGTCAGCTGAACAGCCTGCAGACTGAAACACTGCTGAAAATGTCACGTGACAACAAAAGAAGACAAAATGCCCACTGAGCTGGCTATCTTACAGCTAGCTCATTGACTCACCAGTTTTCTGTTCCCGCCTTGTTGGCTGATGGGGGGGGATTCAGAAATTCACAAGTTGAAATTGACGTGACGGAAGGCACACACACTCTCATCACACACTCCTGTGTGACGTACCTCTGGCAGGGATTGAACCCGGAGCTGAATGTTGGGCCAGAGAGAGAAAGAAGATCAGACCAAAGCTGCAGAAACTTCATCAACCTGCAGAGAAACAAAGTGTAAACACTGAAACGTTTTTACATTTACAAACTGAGAGACTCAGTTCATCTCTGAAACTAAATCCACCAAATCAGCTCTGGTTCTTGAACCGGTCCCATCAGGACTCATGAATCTTTGTTGTTGTGTAATGAACCAGCTGATGTTTCCACCAGTTTGGATCAGAACCGTTGTAATCAAGGATGTGTTATCAGTGGAGGCCGTTTCATGTTGCACAGTGGAAATAAACAGTGGTGGCAAGACAGCAGATTACTTTAGTTCTGTTATCACACAACGAAAAAACAAGCATGGACCAACTATCAAGACCATTGCACACTTGACAAATGTCGTCACATTTGACACTTCAGGATGAGGAAAACCTGATATTTTTTGCTTCCAGCTGAGAGTAAACTTTTGGGTTCTGAACCTATTTAGTGTTTGTGGAAATGCTCTGAACAGTTGTAATAAGATGCATGTTTCTTGTCGGTGGAAAACTTTCCCTCAGAGGACTGTTTGGTCTCTTAAGCCCCGTCTCCACCAAACCCTTTCAGTCCAGTCCCTCTGGAACCAGCAGTGAGCCTTCAGACATGGTACCTAGACCCTCGGTGTGTTCAGACAGTCCTCTTAAATGTGGGCGGGGTTGTTGTCACTCACTGCTCCGTCCAGCACTCGCTGTATTTCCTCATCAGCGGTGACACAGATGGAAGTCTGCACCTGGTTTATCGTCCACAGAACGAGGCTGCACGCCCACATTTTCACAACAAAATAGAACAGGCTGCAGTGAGAGTCTCTCTCCATGGGATATTTAAAAATAGCAGCTTTGTGCATTTAGTCCTTCTCAGGCAAGCTCAGGGGTTTAGTGTTGCTGTAGCCCACAGGAAGTGAGGATTAGAATATATGACCTTCACATAATCCGCTCCACATTAATCTATATTTTTAAAGTCATTACTAAAAGTGTGTGTCATATAAAAACTAAAGTGATGCTCAAAGTTGTCACAGTGAAATTTAAGGTGTGCTGATGGATTCACGTCATCAACTCATGCATTGAGTAACATTACAAGTTAACGTTCCACCTTAAAAGTTGCCGGCAGTCGGCCCAGTGAATGAAGTTATTTTTTCTCTTTCATTTTATAGTTGTAGTTTACTGATGTATGAACAGAGGTTACATAAAACCAGAGTGACCGTCCTCTACTGACCAATCAGACTGCAGGGTTTCTAGCTCCACCTTTTAGTACCAGATCTGTGTGCTAGGTACCCCAACAGAGGGGGGACCAAACATGGGGACGCTAAGGACGCTGCTGTTGGGACCATCCACAACTTTCAATGTGGAGACAGAAACAATGTGAATTTAACCGTATCTGTTAAAGTCCTGACAGTTCAGCTGATTGACAAAATGGCTCATAGTCTGAAGGTTGTGGGTTCAAAACCCTCCTGGACTGTTCTAGTTTACCCTCAGAGGACTGTTTGATGAAGGCATCTCCTTTGTGAAAAGTCTGTCGTGAATGAACCACACAATCTGTCTTTTGAAAAGCTTGATGACTTTAAAGATATACATTTAATACATGATGTCTAATTATTTCTTGACTTGAAATATATTTTCTTTTTTCTCTGCACTGTTTTCTGTATTTTTTGTTTTTTATTGGATTATTTTTCACTGACTGCTCAGTTTGCGTTTGTCATTTATCTTTTGTGTCCGTATAATGTTGTTTAGTCCTTTCATCTACTTTTTTGTCACTGTCTGTTTTTCTCCTGAAGTTGAGGAGAGATCTGTTTGTATCAGCCTGTGGCTTCTTGACCTCTCCTGACACATTTCTTATTTTGTCTTTTTTACTATTTGGATTTTTTATGCAGTTTTATGTGTGTAAATAAACAAAATAAAAATAAATAAAATACTCTGCTGGATTTTCCTCAGAAACAATGTTTGGACTCAAACAGCAGTAATCGCTCCAAGTCATCACTCTCAGTGTGAATTGATCTGCAGAGACTCTGACTGGAGTTTATTGTTTTCATCTTATATTTTGTGTACAGGTTGACTGTAGATGTGTATCGCTGCAGTGCTCAGGTGAGGTTGGGGCTTTATAAAAAGGTAGTGACCATGGGTCTCATTTATAAAACAATGCTTAGGATCCACACTAAGAATGTACGCACAGACAAGAGCCAAAAATGACATGCGCCAAAAACTTAGTCAAACACTTTTACAATCAGGCTCCACCTCACCATTTGCATTGCAAAATTTTCAGTCTCCAAAATGTTGGTAAGCGTGGGTCAAAGTTTCTCCCATCAACTCTGTTTTTATAGGTCACAGCTTTTGTGTGGGAAGCAGCGCACGCCTCTTTCAGGCCTCGATTTGTGCGTACCCACTGTTTATTAATGAGACCCCTGGAGTCAGACTGTAAGCAGCAGGTATCCAAGAGGTGATACAAAAACAAATATAGTAAGAAGAGACACAACCAAGAGTGAATTTGGGGTTGACTTTACTTTTACTTTCACTGGTGAGCGTGTTCACAAACAGTAACCAACAAAAAGCTGAATAATATTATTCACTAGCTTTAAGATGAAGCAGTTTGATTGAAAAATTAAACGTTTAAAGGATTTTTAACCTTTTAAAAAAAACCTTAAACTATGCAGTCGTCTGTGTAAATCTCACCCACATGTGACATCAGTGTTACTGATTGAAATCTCAATAAGTCACTCAGCGCTGTCAGAGTGAGCACTGACCTTTGACCCCTGGGTTAGGGTGAGGTAGCCACGAGGCAAACAGAGTGGTAGATTTAACCTTTCACACTGAAACCATTTTCATTCTAACCGATATCTACGAACTCATCATAGGACTGTTAAATGACTCTGATTAACAGCCCTGAGCAGCAGCAGGGGATCAATAATTAATGAGGAAAATATAATGGACAATCTGCACACTTGAACACACACACACACACAACAGGACACACAGAGTCACACAGAGGTCAATGTATACATATATATATATATAAAATCCAGTTTGTGTTGTTATATTATTCACCTTTTTTTCAGCTATCATCAGCAGGTTTCAACACAGCCACAGGAAAACTTTGGGATGGAGTTTGCATTTCTGCAAACCAGAAACATGTTTCATGCAAATCAAGTCAACGTTTCTGAAGTGACGTCGACAACAAAACTAGTTGTGGTTTACTGAGGCGTCACTGCGTTTCAGAACAGGGTGTTTTAAACCACAACATCTTTTCCCAACCATAACCAAGTGTCTCTTGTACCTAAATGTAACCACGTCAACCACAGCGCTGTTGAAACATGAAGTTTAATGTATCCGCTATATAATAATGTATTTATGTAACATATCCGTGATTTGCTGAAACGTACAATGCCAACATTTATTCAGCTCCAGACAAACCTGAAGACGAGCTGAAACCTAGAAAGACGAACGAATGTAAAGATGTTGAAAGCCCAGTTCAGACCAAAGAGTCTTGATAAGAGGAAACTGAGTCAGCGGTGTGAACTGAGCTCGACTCAAGTCGCCTGATAGTGTCACCTGACACTAAGCTGGTCAAGTCAAAATGGCCGCAGGCGGCACCGTCATGGCTTTCCCCGGAGCAGCAGAGAGGCTGCTCTGCACTGCTGGAGATGTTAACTGCAGTGCACTCCGCCTCCCCTTTATTTTGTTATTCCCATACAGGCAGGAGACTGTTACATACTTTCAGATAAGTACATTTAATCATTAATGCTTTTTAAAATAAAAAGGCTGTGGACCATTTACTATTCATTAGTGTATAGTAAATAATTAGTATGTAGAGCTGTAGACGGATGCAGTCCGACTGGTTATATGGAAGCATTTTGGTTTTTAAGGTGGAAGGGAGAGAGACCTGTCCAAGAGCTGCACTGTATGCAAATAAATTAACCTGTTAATTTAACTATGGATCACTACAAATACAGTAAAAGTCACAAGTGGTCACACAGTGAGAAAATAAATCATGTACAGAAATCAAACGTTAAGATGTATAGCGATGCATCGATATTCGTTTTATCATGAAATTGTTGCCTTTGTCTCTGAATTGTAATCGAATCAAAGCGTAAGGTCCCCGAGACATAACCCCGCAAAATGTTCACTGACAACATATTTCTCTCTTTTTTATTTAAAACAGACTCTTGCTAATTCACTTTTCATTCCTTGTGAATTATTACTGTTTTTATTATGAACATTTCAGTGAAATTACAGTCGTTCTCTAACTTCAAGTTTAAAAACAATTTCTCAACTCAAACGGGAGAAAAAAATGTTGGCACTGTGATGCTACAAAACAATCTACATTTAGGGGCTGAAAGGAACATTTGTTAAAATACAACTGGTTCTGTTGTTTGTAGGTCTTGAACAGTGGTCTGCACCTCGCCTAGCAGTCACACCATCCACCGTCACCTCCACCTCCTGATGACAAAGTCAGCTCATAAACTACGTCACTTGACAAACGTTGATATGATATGTAAGAAACGTACAAACGTAATGTATCTGTGCTGTGCAGAAATGTTTAATACCAACGTTTTCCTTCTGGGAGACAGCGTTGGAGTTAAAACACCAGACATCACGCTGAACTGTTTGAGCTCTGGAGGTAGATGAGAATGTGAGAACGGTAACTGTTACATGTTCTTGTACCAAAACAAACACGGAGAGCAACTGTCCTGTTTGTGCATGTGTGTGTATTTCGGGCCTGTGTGTGTGTGTGTGTGTGTGTATGACAGCAGAGTGAAAAAATTGAATTTCTCCTCTGGGATTGATGAAGTATATCTTCTTCTTCTTCCTTTGAACCTGGCGTCCCTGGTCTGAACCACATTCAGTCACCATCCATCCAACAGTTGTGGACATATGAAACTGTCTCCTTCTCACTGCAACAGACTGTATACATCATGCTTCCCGCCTGTTTCCATGTTGCTCTGGCTCCTTAAACTGAATGGATTGGTTGGTCACGCCCACATGAGGCCAGAGTCGGTGCTTACAGAGCGTCCTGTCAGTCGGTATTTGATGCTGACATGAAACATATTTCATGCCTTTTTAACACTTTTTGGGCAACTTGTGGATTCTTCTCCATACATCCATGTTACATACAGCGTGCTCTCCAACATCCTCTCCCCCTCCAGCTCTCCGTCATCCTCTGCTCCACCCATAGCTTCCTCTATCTCTCTCCACCAGCTTCCCTCCCAGCATCCCTCTGCTCCTCCATCACCGCTGCCTTCACCAGCAGCAGCGGGGACGACAGCAGAGGCTATCTGAGTGACTCTATCTGCGCTATCTTTAAATCCTCCACTGGGGATACTGGAATCATTTCATTGTGTGTTTTATAAGTAAATGGGTGTAGTGTGTGTATATGTGTGTGTATACGCCTGAAGCGAGGCCTCGGCCGTGTGAACGGGTGAGAGGATGTGTGCGTCTGTGTGGGATGGAGGGCTTGATATCACAGCCGGTTTATCAGCAGCTGGGTCTGATTGGAATTGGGCCTGAGGACAGGAAAGTAATATAGAGTTGAACTGA